>OY728155.1:70214536-71635370 GCA_963277665.1 Viscum album | reverse complement strand
TTAAGTTCATTAATGACGTTTTTGATGGGTAAAGTGGTTTAATTTCATTGTTCGGGTTTATTTATTTTCTTGGTTTTTACGATCGGTGAAGTTATTTTCATGAATGTAAAATCTTATAAAATAGGGATGGTTGTTCATAATTGGAGTTATATTTTAATATTTAACATCCATAAGTTTAAATGGTTGTAAATAAAATTTGGTAACTTTGAGTAATGTTGAGTGATTATATAAAACATTAGTGATAACATTGTGGGTTTATTGGTGTGTTTTTATCAAAACAAACTCAATTTGCATTATAATTTTAAATCATGTTTAAAAAAATATTATAGATACATAAATAGGATATATTACAAAATAATATGGTTAAACCATTACAAAAATGGGTTCATGACTATAAATGATGATGGTAAAAGAAATTTAATAATCGTCATCCTTGAATGTGGTAAATAAACACACCTCAAATGGTGTCTTTACTATTAGAATAATAGAAGAGTAAATGTGAGATGATAATAACATATTCCATTATCATAAAAATAGTTTAGTACATTTATGGTATGGGAGTTTTCATAACATTTGGATGACTAGAGGTAAGGATAGAAAATAAAACAAATGATGTTGAAAAGAAGGTAAAAGAATTTAGAAGATGAATTTACCGCTTCAATCAATCTTTCTTGAGAGCCTCCTAAGGGGAGATGATTTGTCTTTTAAAGAGACAAGTGCATATGGACGTGGGGGAGGAGCATGGGGAGATATTTCGGCAGAATTTAGGGAAGTCAAAAGGCTTGAGAGTTGTGAATAGAAGAGGGGAGTGTTGGTGGGTTTTATAATGGTGGGGAGGAGTATTTTCTTAATATTTTAATCATTTGTTTATTATTTTTTTAAGACTATAAATATTAAGGATTTTTTTAAAAAACATTAATATATGAATTTTAGTTCTAACTAAATACCAATTTCATCATAAATGACACAATCATGATGAAGAAATTCAGGTTTATCATTTATCGTGAATTATCATATTTTACTATTCATAAAAAATTCAAGTAATTTATAAAAATACCAAAAAATCATCGTAACAATTTTTTGACATGTAGAATCCAAAAATGAACACTTTTTTCCAAAAATAACTTTTTAAATATAATTTATTTATTTTTTAATTAAAATCATAAGTTACTTGAAAAAACGGATAAAAAAAACTACAGCTAATTTTATAATGATTTCAAAAATTACATAAAATATTTTAAAATAATCATAAAACAAAAATACATAAAATTTATGACTTATAAACACCTTTTAGGAAAATAATTTTTCTTTTAAATTAATTAAATAAATTTAATTATTTATTTGTGACTTTATAAAATACCAATACTTTTACTATGGTCATATTATCACTTATAAAATTCCTAAATTTTATTTATAAATTCAAGGGTGGGGTTAATATTATTTTTGATGATTTACTATTCATAAGGGTCATATAGATATTAATATTTGTACCACTACAATTCATATGGGTCATTTACTATTCCCCAAAAATTAAGTTTATCTTATTGGACTCCAAACGACTTACCATTCACAATAGTGTATGTTAGATTTTCAAAATTCAAATCATAAAAGTGAAAATATTATATTTATAGGTCACATAGTACATAGTTCTCCATTGTCTTGTTATTTCATGTGATTATATGGCATAATTATATATAGGTAATTTCCATAGATAAAAAATTGGGCCATTAAAGGCTATCCATAATAAATTTGTAATATGTGATCATTCAATTATTTATATACATGTTCTTCTTGGTGAAGGTAACATTTGTAAGGTATATGAGTTGCATAAAAATATATCCTATATATGGGGATTTTAGGATTGGATATGCATAACTATGGGGTGGGGATTTTTAAACAATATATTTCCATTAGATGATCTAAAATTCAGAGCTTGGGGGTTCTGATCAACCTCTCTTTAGCTAGGTATGGTTTTCTTCCTAAAATGGAATTTATGTTTCAATACTTTCCATATAAAAAATACCAAGGATCAAGCCTGTATAAACATATAGGGTATTCATGGGATTTTATTTCATCTTACTATCCTTTTTGACATTTCTTATGCTATTGGTATTCCAATTAAAATGGATAGGACCACTGATGCTATGAAATTTTTCATTAATGCAAGGGTCCTGGTGGATGTTGACCTAAGTTCTTATCTGATTAAGAATATATCTCTATCATCCATGGATGATCATATTTCACTAAATGTGGAATATGATTGATTACTTGACTTCTGTATTGACTTCCTTGTTATCAGTCATGTTAGATAAAGGTGTAATACAAATTTTGTGTGTGGTTCTTGTTCATTAAAAGGGAACTCTGAGACATCATGTCGGAAGAAGATGCAGAGAATAAAAACTCAGAATGAATAAAATATTGATGGATGAAAGAAGTAACCTAGTGATAGAGGAAATGAATATATGGTTTCTAGTGTTCCAAAATTGGTGGAATATGGTTCGTAGGAAATAGTTCAGGTGTCTGAATTGGTTAAGAATATAGAACAATGTTTGTTGGTGCATGACACAAAGGCATGCAGACATGCCGTGACTGGATCTAAGACAGACATAACCCGAAATTTGGTTACAGAGATGATGTGAATACCTGTTTTGATGGTGAAATGACAATAGGGATGGATCTATAAAATGAGAAGGAATGACTTGTTCATTCCCCTGGGGAGAAAAAGTTCCGAGTGATGGTATGAATCTCTAAAAGTGTCTTGAAAAAGTATTCAATTAATGGAAACAAACAGAATTCATGGAAGTTGGGATGCTGTTAAGGATAACTCAGAAAAAAAAACTAACATATAGTAAGACATTTCCTAAATGGGAAAATGATTTTTTAGATGATAAAGGTTTTCATATTTTAGATCATAGTAAATCAATAGTTATAAAATACTACTGATATCTAAATCCAACTATGGTTTCCAGGATTTTGGTTATGATTCCGATAGGTATGGTGGAAATGATGTTTCCCATATGAGTGACTATGATATTTGAGTGTTTCTTTTCTTTGGTTCTTTATGGAATGAGGGCATTATTTATTGTATGACCCTTCCCATACAATTTTTGGCTTTTCATTCCCATTTTTTATAAAAATGGCACCACCCTAATCATTAAAAAAAATACTAGAAATGAAAATAATGGGGAAGAATCCTAGAGTTGAATAATTAATTCTATATTACCAATGATACATTTAGAATGTGAAACCTCGGTGAATAATTTTATAATTTTTTTCTTCGATGTTATTTGTGTATTAAATTTATCTAGTTTGATTTTGGTGTTAGCGCAACCGTACCTATCAGATTGAAAAAAGAAATGACAGAATGAAGATAGTGAGATGCAGAAAAATGTAGAATTGGTTCAAAAGAGTATGTTACCTGAATTTAATGTTAATAAATATTTCCTTTTGATATTTGGGAAATGTTTATCTATGCCATTTATTTCACAGATGGATGAATATTTGTTATGATATGATCAAAGTTCTCTATTTTTAAATAATCCTTGGATACCTATGATGTATATAGACTATTGGGTGTATTAATGGTGGGATGGATTGAAAATATAAATTTCTACATTGACTGTGATGTGTTTCACTTTTTTTTAGGTTCAATCAGCAAACCATTTCCAAAGGGGTTGCTTCAGACCTTTACATTGAAAGAGTGGAAATTTGAAAATATATACATGGATTTCATAGTGGGATTACAAAAGACTTCTTGAGGTCACAATGAGATCTGATTTTTTTATCAAGTGACCAAAAATTTTCATTTTCTTCTTATTTGAGACACATTGTATCTAGATCAATGTTCTGAGTTTTATATTAAAGAGATAGTTAGGTTACAAGTGTTTCCTCTCTAAATTGTTTCATATCATCATATAAGAATCAATTCTATTTTTTGGAATGTTGTTTAGAAGTTATTGGGTAAAGAATTGAACTTCAGTTCAACTTTTCAGCCTCAATCAGGTGGGTAGTGAGAATGAAAAATTCAGCCCATGGAGGATATGCTACATTCATGTTAAATAAATTTCAAGTGAGTTTGGGATTAACATCCTTCATTGGTTGAGTTTTCTTTTAATAAAAGTTTTCATTATTGTAAATAGATGAAACAACATGATGAATTATAAAAAAATTGGTGTTTGACACCAGTTTTTTGGGCGATGTTGGAGAAAGGAAGTTGACGGGACCATAGTTGATAGAGGAGAAACCATAGAGTGTTAAGATGAATTAGAGAAACATAAATAAAACCAAGATAAGTATAAGTGTTTTTCAGATAACAAGTGAAAATATATTTCTTTTGAGGTAGTTGATCATGTGATTCTCGATGTTTCTCTGTGCAAAAGTGTGATGCTTTTTGGTAAGAAATGGAATTTGATTCCAATGTTAGTTAGACTATATAAAATACTTGAAAAATAGTATTAGTAACATATCAGGTGGATTTGACTCCAATATTATCCCATGCACAAAATGTTTTTCATTTTTTAGTGTAATGAAAGAAAATTTGAGACCTATCTCATGTTTTCAGTCTATAAGTAGTTTAGTATGAAATTATATGTTTTTTAGGGAATACCGAGTTCATGTTCTTGACCACAGAGATCAATTGTTATAGAATAAGGTGATTAATCAGGTAAATGTGTAATAGAAAACCCATATGGTTTATAACAAAACAAGGAAACATTAAAATACTATGGGTGAAAAATAACACCAAATTTTTGAGAAGTGTATAAATTGGGTAGATGCAATTTCCAAAAGCAGGGAAGGATGTGACATCATAGGTTGTAGTTCAACAAGACTTTTGTTTTTGGTATTAATTATTATTTATGAATTATATAGTAATTTTTCCATAACATGGGACTCTAATTTTGATAGAGTATCTGCAATGCAACAATGAGATTCTCTGAAATCATACATTACACACAAGTTTGAATTATACCAAAAAATAAAAATATATCATTAATAAAAATATTTTATGTTTTAGATATCTCCAAGCTATTGTATTAGGGAGAATGAACAGATCTATCTATATTATGTTTAAACAGTCCATTTAAATGTTTTAACAATCATCTAATAAATTTTATGGACATAATATAAGAATAAATCTTATTTTAAGCATAAAAATAATAATTTTTAAAAAAAATATATTTTTGACACATTTTGATGGATTTTTTTAAATATAATTGATGACACATTTATAATTATAATCTGAAAAATTAATTTCCTTTTTTCATATTAATATCATAATTTACATTTGGTGATTTTTTGAATTTTTTGGAAAGGTTTGATATTTTGATGAATAATGAATAATACAAAATATTTGTTCAAAACTATATTTTTCCAAAATACTTTTTATAGATAAATTATGTTATAAAATATTATTATAGTATAATTAAATAATTTTTTTATCATTTCATCCAATTTATTTCATTATAATCAATTTCACATTGAATAAGGATATAAACATTTTTGAATGTTTTTATTTTCAAAACACGTTTTCTCAATCCGTAAAAGAGATTAAATTTAAATTAATATTAACAAATTTTTTATTTTAAATTTTTATAAATGGAAATAAATGGTTTCAATCATTTTATAATCTAAAGGTATAAACATAATTTTTGAAAAATATGAATACTAACTTTAGTAATTATTTTTATTAGACTAGATAAGGGTTAATCAAGTAATTAGGTTTAAAACTAATTATATAAAATAACCAAAAAAATTTACAACATTGAATAAATAATTTTATTTCAATATAAAATCATCTTCAATATGAAATATAACATTTTGATTCCACTTTTATGGCTTCAAGTCATATATATTATTTTTTTCTATGGAAAGAAAATATTGTCACACTCTTTTTTTAACAAGTAAAATATTTTTAATATGGGATTATATAAGGGATATGTTCAAATATAAATATTATATATAAATAAATAATTCTTACCTAAATTATGTAAATTTATTTATAATTTAATAAAATAAATAATTAAAATAAATTATGGCACAATAATGATGAAATAATTGCTTTATTATTGGATGAATCATTCAAATGATTTTAAAAATATTATACTAAATATAATTTTGATAAAATATATATCATACATGAATTTTACAGATTATTTGGAAATTTTATTGATGTGTTAATATATTATTACTGATAATATCATGATTATATGATATTTCAAATATCTAATGAAATTAATAATGTAAAAAATGACACAAATTATATTTTAAAATTTAAAATATATTATAAAATGCTATAAATTTTCAATAAAATCCACGGTTCAAACAAATAATTTCTATAAGTCCTAAAATTTCATAGCTGACACAATTATAGGTTTGAAAAAATGATTTAGTTACTTATATTTACCCTCAAACATTAAATTTATTAATAAAATAGTAAGAGTTAAAATGGTAAAAACAAAAATCCAAATAATAAATAAATATTAAAACAATTTAAAATATTCATTGGATGATTAATTTATTACCCTTACTCATCCAATTTTTTAAACAATTCACTTTTGACCAATTTGGAATAAAAAATAATGTTTATTAATTAAGTTTTTTGAAGAATTCCACTAGTCCCTCGTCCCTCTCTTATAAAAGGGAGGTATTTATTATCTATTATTCACACCTAACAAAAATTTTGGATGAGAAAAGAACTACTTAAATCCCATCCTAAAATCCCTAGCCACATTCTAGAGGCCTTATTTTAGGTGGAACATTCTCTTTAGAGGATTTATGTTGTTAATCAATGGAGATCACATGATGAAGTGGTGTCAATTATATTAAAGTATTTCTATTTTATTTGTTCTTCCACTTCCTTAAATTAGTCTTCATAGATTATGAAATACTAAATCCAGTATCATAATTATACTTATGTATTATTGTGTTAATATAATCACCTAAATTCATCTCCACTTCCATCAAATGGGAAGAGAATCAATCAGTTGTTCGTACATGTGAACTATCACCTCTACAAACTGATATAACTTTTTCCCTTAACCATCAATAAATATTCTTTATAATGATGTAATTAATATTCATATGAAATTTTCATGACATATTTTTCATTATAATAGAATAAAATATCAATTATGTTCTTACATTTCATTCAAATTATAATTATGTTGTCGTTCATGCTTAGTTGTGAACTATCACCTCCACGATGCTATGTTTTTATTTTTTAATCACCAAATCAGAGGGATAATATATATAAGTATATTTAAATGATTAGGATTATATTTTGGATATAATTATCAATATGGAAATGTACAATATTACTCACATTCTTTCCAAAATGATCATTTAAATACGGAAACATTAGCCAGGCTTATGTACAACTTTTCGTCTCTATGATTGTATCATTGTTAATTTATCATAACAATAATTAATGGTTTGATCTAAAAGTATAATTATTGTGTAAAATTTATAATAATTTAATGAATTTTATTTTGGATAAATCGACTAAATAAATGTTTTGAATATATAAATAATACCAAATTCATTTTGGACTCATGTACCAAATATCAAAAAATGTTCGATATGAATTTAAATAATTAACTAATTTTTATAACATGATAATAATTGATATAAATGGACTAATAAAAATTGACATTGTTCTCAAGAAATTAAAAAAGTAACCCATGTTTATTATTCTGGATGGCAAATAACATACGTGATGAATCAAACTCTAGGTCAGGGACATTGTCTCAATCCTCATTCATTGAGACATACTTTGGTGTTATACACCACCTTATTTTATGAGGTTTATAAACAACCACATTCAATTTAAATTTCATTTAAGGGTTTTGAAATGGTAATATACAGAGTGTGTGAATTTATTTACAAATGACCAAAGGAATGTTATTTTGTAATGTATACGATGGAAGTGACTTCTCCTCTTCTGTGAACGTTATTTGATATTAGGATTTCTCTACAAGACATTCTATATTTAAAATAAAAATAAATATTTTATTAATTTTTTTGGTTATTTTGTTACTATAATTGGTTTTGAATATTGAATTATTATTACTATATTGTGAAATGTTTTTTAAAGATATTTTATATGTGAAACGATGTAAATTGAAAATTTTTTGGGTTATGATTTAGTAATGGTACATAAAAGTTTGATCGGTGGTTATAGGATAAGAAATAGATGGGTTGTTCCATTATAAAACAAGGATGGTTGGTAATGTTAAAACCTCATATTCATGGTTATGGATACCAACCGTATGGTTATTTCATTTTGTAATGGTGACCTCTATGGTATTAAACTACAATGTTGTTCCATTTATGTATAATTATATCACAAGATAAATTTATATTTTATCCATGGTTTATATGGGTTTTTGGTAATCATATAATTAATAAAGAGCTATGAAATGTACTTATTCTCAAGGGATATTATATACTGCTTCCATAGGGTAGAAATTATTACTTTATGATACAATACTCTTGGGTTTTCATGTTTTCACAAGAATAATAATTTTACTTCTATGTGAATCCCTTACTGATCTATTTGTTCTCATAAAATGGTATAAAATGTCTCTTAATGGGATTTAATGGAGGATAGTGACATGGATTAGATCAATGGTGATGATTTAACCAGAAAATATACATTGATTCATTTTAATTGTTTCTATTTTGTGGAGAAAATGGACATTGAGTAGATGTTTCTACATTTTAATACATGAATATTATGTATGAATTTTGGAATAAGTTTCTAAAAATCAAAACATGAACATATCTTAAAATATCAATGATGTTCAATTATGGTCATTACTAAATTTTATGTATTTTTTTAAATTCATTGAATTATAATTATACGGATATTTTATTGTTCTAGAATCATCATCTCTAGTGGCTCTCATAACCATAAGTTTAAATTAACTTAAAAAATATCATGATATTAGTGAAAGTATTATCCATTGACATCTTTATTCATCAGTGAGATATAGTGAATTAATTTTCAATGTCTTGTGTGGAGATTAAAGTATGAGAAAGAAGGAAGTCTTGTAATTTTACTTTCTCCTAAATTTATATTAGTGATTCCTTTTGTTTGTAGAAGAATATGTGGATCAAAACTAGAGGGATTATTTTGTAGATTCACTTGATGCAATGGTAATTTAATTTAACAAATATTTTAATGATATTTATCTTTTTTTGAGAAATAATTTCATGACCATGGTAAATTATAATTTAATTTAATTTTAAAGATAACATGAAAAAGATCCTATATATTTGTTTTAGTTCCCATTTCAAATTTTGAATTGAATTAATTTATTTTTCATTATATTTATTATGTTTAAAATTATGGATTATCCAATTAATCACAAAAATAATCCATTTGAAACAATGCAAAATATGAACATCTATTGTTCCAAGAACATGGAAGTAGTATTAACTTTTTCACATTTATATTTATAATTGTTAAATAATAATTGATATATATATTATCATTAACCATGATTTATTCTCATTGATAAATTGATTCTTTAAATATGAGTATCAAGATATCTTATTTATTATCATTATGGAAATTCATATAATGATGAAAAGATTTATAATAAATGAGGAAAATCTAAAAAATCCACGAGTTAATGATTCCAGAAGGAACCATTTGGATTAACCAATGTGTATCTCAAAGTTACATGCATGTTATTCTAGTACATTTCTCTAGGATGGGTTGTTAATCAATTTAGATTATTCATAGATAAATATCCTATGGCATTATTATATGTTGCATGATGAACATCCGGGTTGTAACATGGTGTTTTAGACAACAATGTTTATAACATTCATATACATCATTTAATCCATGTGTTTTCATGGTGGAAATGTGTATCCAATTATGTGTCATATAATTATTAAATGTGTATTAATTTCTTCTATAGATTATTTTGAAATTGAAACAAACGTGTATAGTTTGGATTTATTTTATATTAATCATTTCATTATTGTATTCTCAATTATTATTATAAAATTAAAAGTATAGACCTCGAGTGATCCCATAAAATTATTATATAAGGACCCGAGTGAATGTGGTATATTTCATGTAAACAAAATAAGGATTCCTTGGTTCATGTCAACTAAATATGAATAATAATTACATAAGGATGGATCTCCTTGAAATGTGTATGTAATTCATGGTGGATGAAGGTAAAATCCAACTTAGTGATATATATGATAGAGGTGTAATTATATAACATATGAAAAGTCCACTATGAAGAGTTATCTCTCTGGATTAATGCTCCGTTTCTCATCTAAAAATTAAAAAATCAGTATTAAAATCTCATTCACTTGTAAAAAAATTTATTCTATATTCTTCAAGTTTATTTATTTAATTTTATAGATACTATTTATCAATTAAATTTACAAAATGGATTAAATAAAAATACTGACCTAATTGAATAAAATGAAAGGATTACATGTAAATATATTTTAGAAACATGGTTAATCAATTAATTATAATCCAATTACTCTTTATAAGACCTTTAATATGAAATAGTAGTTAAAGTTATTCATAATAATCAAATTATTTTATTATACTTTTATGTCAAAAATATTTCCTCCATAAACCATGTTATGAATGAAAGCACATTTAATGGTAATTATCTGACCAAATTATGGGTTGTTATTAAATTTCAAGGAGTTATAAATAATTATATTTTTTTAAAATGATTGTGTTATTATCAAGGGATGAATTCTAATTATAATGTTGTTGAAAAAACTGGCTTGTGATGAGGAAATCAATACCTAGATTTTATGATATAGAGTCTGCTAAATTGATTATGGAGCTACAATATATTATATGGAAGTACACCTTACCTAAATATATTTAAATTACATTACAATACAAATTATGGGTTATTAAATTAAAATTTTATATCCTTTCAACTAAAAATTCTTATAAACAAGACCTTACATAAACAACTATTTAGAACTTTGGGTATTATTAAATATTAATGGACAAATAAGATAATTAAATTATTTCAAAGAATATTTTCTGGTAGTCAAGTGATATATATTTAACATTCATATATATTATTTTAATAAAATTGAATGTTCATCAACATTAGTGTACATATAATCAATTTTAGATAAATGAAATCTCTAATCCAATAGTTAAATCAAGGAAGTATAATGATTCGTATGTGTTTAATTAATCCATGAATGGATGATTTATATGCTAGGGGCCTCAATACCAAAACTGAATTCTACAAATGTGTGTGATGATGTGATATATACCCATTAGATACACATTGATGATCTTCATGATGTCCATTTTAGGATGATATCATCAAGGACATAAGAACATATAAAATTTCATGAGATCATGGATGTGTATGTTATGTATAAGAATGTTCATGATATTCATCAAGAGATAGAGAAACATGAGATGTGTGACATCACTAAATAAATATCCCAAATAAAAATTAGAGTGGATTCAACAGTTGTGCCACACGTGGTCAAAATTACTAGCTAATTATTGAATAATCATTAATATATAGTTTAATATCTGTAAGAATTTGTTCATAAATCTAATTCATGAATCACTCCATCATGGATTCTCAATATTTTTTAGTTAATTTAAATACTAAAAACATTGATAAGTATTTCCATGATCTCCTCACTATTATTTTTCTTACTTATAAATAAATGAAGATTGAGAATCTTTTCATTTTAATGATAATATAGAATCAGGGAAATGAATACAATTTAAAAGGACAATACGTAGTGAAATTCCTATAAAGGAACCAAATAGAGAAGGAATATCATGAGTAATTTAAGGCCTTATATTGTTGTATTTATTACTAGTGGAAATAAGGGACACTAGAAGATTAATGTATCTTATGTATGAACTGAGGGGAATATTTAAGGGAAATTTTTATCAAATGAACTTTATATATTATTTCAAATCTTGTATAAGATAAATATTACGGTGATTAGATTTGTATTCAAATATAGGATCCAGGTCGATTCAAATGAAATAGAGAATGTGAGGTGCATATATGATCCACAAATTTATTCAATAACATTATAAAAATAATATTACACTACCACTTCACATTATCAACATGAATTATATTTTGGTTAATTTTTTTTATTACATTCTATTAGATAAAATAAATGTTATTTTTGTTTCCATTTAGGAATGAGATGTATTTATACTCATATTTGGCTATTAAGGATTCATATCTTTTTACTATAGAATATTTCAGAGTAGGGAACCAATATATAATTTTATATATGTGTTATATTTAATAAATATTGTAAGGAAAATCATTGAAGAAGATGGTTTCCATGACTAATTTCTCACCAAAAATAAAAAATCTCATATGTATGGAAAATGAGAAGAAGATGGATAAATAACTCTATGATGATTACTTTTAATCTTTATAAGTAAAAATATTTACTATATCTCATGATATTTTCCAATGTAAAATGAAAAAAATTCCATATTGGGGAAGAGTTAAATGGCTATAGAGCATATTGAGTTGGTTTTTACCAATGTGTATGTTGGTATTTTTCTATTAAGGATAAAAGTAATTTTTCCTAATATATAACATTTAATAATTAATTTTTTATATATGTATATTTATATATACATAATGTCGTATACTTCATATCAGTTTAATAAATTTAAGAAATACAATTTATTTAGAAAAAAATTGGTTGGAAAATTAAGAAAAACTTCTCAAAAAATGTTTGAGAATATTATAACCATTAAGTTATTGATTACTTATGTGATTATGGGAAATTATCCCTAATCACTCCTCTTTATAAAACATAGTGTAGCGGTGTACATGAATGGGGAATTGTACTTAATAATATATGATAAGTTCAATGATGGTTTATTCTTGTCTTCCTATATTATTTTGGGGATACACATTAGAGATAGAAAGATAAAAATTAAACTATATGCCAAATAATGTGGAAATTGGTGTTCTATTTAAATTATGTAGTATAAAGAAAAATATATTTTCTCATTTTTGTAGTTTCAATTGAAAAGAGTTTTGTAAGTCATCTTTAGGTAACAAACTGAAACCTTGATGCACTATGATTAACTATATATGATATTTTATGGAAGTAAAGGGTATTAGCTATAATACCAAGTATACAAATAGGTAATAGTGGAATGAGAATCCATTTTTCTTGAGGATAATAACATCTATAAATGTGAAAGTGGAAGGGAGATAGATTTGTCTAATTTAGTATCTCATGAAGAAAAATAGTTGGTAGAGGAATAAATTCCTAAAAACCTCATAGAAGAGGATGTACTAGTGAGAAAATATTTCGTAGGAGTACAAGATAGATTAGATAACCTAAAATTTATGTTTTTATTCTATAAAAAATGGTGAATCATTATTAGTGGAAAATAATTAACTTATAAAGTAAAACAAATTATGGGGTATATATGTTTTATATTGTTTTGAGGGAACGAATCCATATATAAGTTACTTATAAAAAATCATTGTATTAGTTTTGATAGATACGCCAAGGGAAATATATACTATTGGTTCTAAATGGTCCTTCATTAACCAAAATGTTATGGATATACATCTTAATAAATATAAGTCAAGGATATTTTAAATAGGTGTTAAATAATGTGATGGAATAGAATACGATGAATACTTTTAATCATTTACTATGATTAAATCCTCCAAAATACTACTTTACATTAAATATTAACTTAACTATGCGATTTTTTAGATATATTTCATAACATATTACTTTAGGGGAATCCATAGAAAAAATCTATATGACAAACAAAAGGGGTTTTTTCTAAAAATAATTAAAATAAGTTATAAATGTTGCAGATAAAAATTTATATATAGGAGTAAGCATATAGGGAAAGGAATATTCAATTTGAAAAGGAAATGACATTACATGGTTTTATATATAATGAATTTATGCATTGTATCAACTAAAATTTTATTATAAGTACAATATTTTGTGGATAGTATATAATTATGTCATATTAATTAACATAAATAAGATATTATACGTATAATCATTTATTAATGGATGATCTGATGCAACTTCTTGAACCAAAAAGTGGAAAAAGTATATAGTCAATATATTTATATCTATTTTGATAGATCAATGATGATTTTTTGGACAATGAAAATCTATATAAAATGAAAATATACTTAATATATTTGGTATAGAATAAACCAAGGTATTTGTTTACAATGTTTCATATCATTAATTTTTATATGAACATCTTACCACAGAAACATGAGGAGAGAAATCGGATAGACTATACTCTATATATATTTTTTATTGGGCCAATAGAGTATGTCATGCTATAAAATATTCTAGATTTCTCAAATCACTTATGTTATGTAGGAAGATATCATGAAAACCTGAGTGATAGCTTTTCAACAGTAGTCATCACTATTCTTATGTATCATTGATGTACTATGAATATATTCATGGATTAATGATTATATTAGTTACTAATTATTATGGGATATGCATATGTTTGTTTCTGAATATATAAAAAAATTATAAAAAAGTAATCAAGATAAATCAATAAAGTTAATGGAGGTTTTCTGTGTTGGATGATCTAAAATAATATCACAACCACTGATTGAAAAGTATAGTCTATATATATTATCTCATCTGTTGCAGCTACAGAACCTGTTTGGATACTCCAATTTTTGAAATAGATTTTAGAGATGCAAAGTAGTAATGACCCTATGACACTCTATTGTGATAATGATGTAGAATTTGTTGTTATAATTGAACATTTGTCACTTAATTTTACGAATAACATTATCTAAAAACAATCTATGTACTATGTTTTTTGAGATATGTCATTACAATGTCAATATTTTTACAATGAAATACAATGTAGAGGACATATTTACTAAACCAATGTCTTAGTATATGCCTAAAATTGTGTGAGATATAGAAGAATAAATGTTATTAGTACATGTATGTTCATTTTGTAGGAGTATATTAGAGATTTTTCCCTATATAAAATTTATTTTTAGTATATATTACAAATCCACATTAAAATATTTTAATATTAATGAACAAAATTTCCAATTTTTTTTATTATATATAATTTTTAAGATAATATTACTAGTTATTTATTTCATTGAAAAATGTTATTTGGATAACCTAAATATGAAAGGTCCATTTAAATTCTATGTTTATAATTTTATTCAATATTTTTTGGTATTATGATTTCATCTATGAGGTCCTAGATAACGGAAACAGTTAGGATCAAGTACTCATTAGTATATGGAACTTCATTTCATTATATTATCACAATGTAATATAAAAGTTGTGTGATTGATATTATATATCTAAAATTTTGAATTCCACATTTTTACATGTCATTATATGTGTGTATGTGAAATCTTGTATAATTATCCTTATATTTCATGTTTATTATTGATACATATCAGGACTCTTGAACTTTGAATTATAAATGAAAACAAATTTTCCATACGTTTATTGTTTTTTAAGGTAAATTTGTTAAATCACGAGTTATATCTTATTAAATAATTAGTTAAAGAAGAATAATTCCCTCAAATATTTATTGAGAATTATAACTTGGAACATTGAGTAAAATTCCCCTATTAATCTTACCTATAATTCCGTAATATAATGAACAGTTCAATTAGTATGTCAAAAAAATATTTATGAACAATATAGGGTGATGACATGAGTATAAATCAACAATGAAAAGATTTCATAAAAATGGGATTATATTCTAATCTGAGCTTTCATTTTTGGTTTTCTAAGTTGTATAATTATCTTCTTCATCTTTAGTGATTTTAAGAATCTATAGAAGCAGATGTTGTACTTTAGAAAAAACCCCACTAATGAAAAATTCTCTATGGTCCCAACCTTATTGTTGGAAAATTTTATATTAATTTATGTAGATAAATTAATATTATTCTCATCTTCACTTAATAATATTAATTCATGATTTACTGTATCAAAATATTTAACCACTTGATTTATTATTTAATTGAATGTTTAAATAAATATTTATTCATAATACATTACATATTACACATTTTTATATATTTATGAATTTAATAATGTTGATTAATCATAGTTTTGTAAATATAAAGGAGGAAGTGTGACCAATTCTCTTTGCTCCTGTTGTAATGATATATTAAATGAGAATTAAAAATATTAATGAAATTAAATTAATTAATTTTATTCTATATTTTTTCATATAATATATCTCATAAATATTATTAGTAATTATATTATAATTCAGACATCGTGTTTACTCAGGATTTAGATAATAAAATATGTATATGTTCATATATCTATTCTCTAACCAAGATATAAATAAAAATAGTTATATCATTTAAAAGGGTTAGATATGATTTAACATATCACATATTAATGATAGATTCTCTCAAATATAGAGAGAAAATTGTATTGAATTCTATGATGAACTAGGAGTGTGATTCCACATCTTTCCTCTACGATCCCTAAATAATAAAATTAATTCTTCCATTATTCATGGATTATTTAGTAATCATAATAATAAATGTATGATACATCCACTATAGAGATCATAGTAATATCAATATTTCCTCAACATCAAAGGAGCATGTTAGAATCAACATTAGTGAGATTCAACTTCTGATCCACCTAATGAAATTATATAAAAATGAATTGATGTTGGAATTATTAACATAATATTCAAATAATGAACCTCAATAGAATCCTAATTCCAAATTTAAATGAATTATATTATTGGTGATATTTTTCCATCTATTGGTTATAGTGATAATTTTCAATATTTTGTTTAAAAAAATTCATTATTGCAGATGATTATTTTCAATTAAACATCAAGTTTCCAATTTACTGAAGAAAAAAAATCATAAAAAACAAAAATAAATTTCCACTGTGCTAATATCATATGCACATTATCTATATTTGAATGATAGTAATTATTTATGAAGAGAAAATTAAAATGAGTAGCTTACTCCGATGGGTATAAAAAAGATGAGAATTATAGACTATCAATTTAAACGACGATGATGGGTTTCCAATCAAATATAATTTGAATGGACATTACAATAAAAGTACATCGATATTGAATTCATTTAACAGTGGATTTGATTTAAACCATGGTTGATATGTAATATTTATTGTTATGTTTTTTCTTCCACAACACATTGAGTAAAGAGAAAAATTCTAGTAGAGATAACATTTAATTTGTAAAAAATTATAGTAATTATTATCTATAAGGGTCATTAAAATAATATCAATTTTGAGACAATTCTAACAAGATAAATTAGCATTGATTGATGCTATTTAGAGAAACTAGGATCAATCATTCAGTGGTAAATTTAAAAAACAATTTTTATTCAATGAATTCATATGATTCATATTAGAAACAATGTTTTGACTTGCTATGGACAATCACATTCCTAACATGAATATTTTTGGAGGTAATCATTTTCTTAAGGTGTTTAACTGTTTATTTATGTATGATTATGATGGAAATATAATCCATAAGGAATATGATGTTTGTTTTAATTGATAGTAGTATCATGGGCATACCTTTTTTATTGGTTGAAGTTGAGTATTCACATTGTATAATTTTATTTATATTGATTACAATAAGAATAAACTAACCTTGAAAAAGTGATATAAAATTTAGTGAATTTTAATTCTAAAAATGAATTATTAAAATAAATGGAATCTTCATTGGTTAAATAATTGAATTTAATGAGATAAAATGATATATTATTAATGTATAATTCTATTAATATTGGTTATATGTTAAATTGTAATGAAGTTCAAGTCTTGTCTATAATAAAATATAACAAAATGTGACATCAATGAGTCACCATGATAATATGAGTGATTAAATTATTTATATTGAATTAATGAAATCCTATAGTTTATAAGGAGAATTATTTATATTCAAATAGTTATCGAAAATCATTACTATAATTTTCAAATTGTGAAACCTATTTTGAGAATTTGACTGAAGGTATGGTACCTTAATATGTAGTGGAAGTATTAAAAAACGTATATGGATATCCTTTTTGATAAATAGATACATTCAAGAAGAAATATTAGTTCAATTTTATTATGAATGACAAATGTTGTTTCATATGACAATATATAAGGATTTAGATATGTTATGAGGAGAAATAACAATAAAAACACGTTCTTCCCCCCAAGTGGAAGATTATTCACTTAATTGGTGTAAAGAGATAATGAAGATGATAAGAGTAAAAAATAAATATACCTAGAATAATTAAAGTCATATGATAATGAATAATACGTATAGATAATATAATATAATGATCACCATGTTTTGTCAATAATTTCATGTTGACATGATGTTGTAATTTATATTACATGTCCTTTTTCAGAGACTTTTTTTAATCCATATGGAATGTCTTTTTTTTTTGTAAATTTGATTATGATGCATGGAAGTTTTTTATTAACGTAATTAAATTTATAATGATATTTTTGATTACAAAAATTTAGTGAGTGATATATACAATATTTATGTTATAAAAATACTCTTGTATCCTACCCAAAATTTTACCTTAGCAAGCATAAAGGATTTGTTGATGAAATCCATCCGAAGATGTAACTTCTATCACATTAATATTATGATAATAATTTTATTAATTATTTTCGGATTTGATATTGAATTTTAATTAATGGATGGTTTTGATTTTTCTAATGGTTCTAATGATATTCAAAAAGACATATAAATAAATTTATATATTCAATAAAATTCTTTTTGTGCATAGTCTCTCTTCTTATGTAATTCATTTAGTTTTATAATGTTCATAATTTATTTATAAATCTTTTTCAAAATGTATGGAACTGATGGTGTATTAATACTAATGATGACTCCTTAAAAAATATTAGAAATGTACTACTTTCATTTGTAAGAAAAATTAATATGATAATATGTCTATAAAATATGAAGTTAGCGGATCATTGACTGAAAAAATAATATCTAGAAGTTTGGAGGATCATGGATTTGAATGATAAATGGTGAGATATTTTGTCTACCACATAAAATTATGGAATATTATAGAACTATTTTAAAAACATACAACATGGGAATATGTTATAATAAATAATATGTGTTTTGAATTCGATGGAAACTACAAAATTGTTTGGCAATGCACTAATTTAAACTAATGGATTTGATTATGATGAATGTTTAATGCGTGTTGTGTGTATTATGGATGTTATCCAGTATTTAGATTTCTAAAATTGAATATTCAAGAAGAAAATCATTAATTTTGTTTGGAATTATTAAATATTGGAGTAGGTAACAACATAATAGAAATTTTGAAAAGATAGAAAAATATAATTTGATAAATCTATATATTAAGGAATATATTTCAGAAGAATAATATTGATATGGAATGAAAAATATGGTTCCAATAGATATTCATTAATATTTAATAATATTATTCAATCATATATTTTTATTGGAATGTGGACAGGAATAAAATAAAAAACTTATAGGTGAATGGAAGTTTCTTGGGGATGGAAGCATTATCTATGAAATTGACAACACAATAGTGATTATTAAAATGACATTATAGACTAAGAATATCTACTATTATTTTGATCGATGAAATTCATATTTCATATCGATATAAGATCATGTCAAAATAAAGTATTAAAAATTTATACATTGTGGTAGAAAACATTTAAATTTAGATGATTTCCTTTTGGAAATAAATATTCATATAAAATTTGGATATATTGGTTTTTAGAGGATATATAATTTAAAATAAATTATAGTAACTGAACATCTAGAATTGAATTAAAATTAATTCATTGAGTGTTTGAAGAAAATTGTATATAAATTTTAGATTAAAATGTCGATTTAGATTATGGACACAATAATGAAATGAATTGTTAGGGATTAAAAAAATATTATAATGTGGATAAACATAAAATATTTTTGAATAGAATTATGATTTAAAAGTATGGAGTCCCTAAATGGGTATCTAAAGACCAATAAAATGTCAATGAAGGTATTTTTTTCATCTAGTTTCTCCAGTTGATGAATGAAATGACCATACATAATAATTTCAATGTGTTTTGAAAGTTTTTTATCATTATAATGAATACACCCAAGTAATTTTAATACCATTAATCCAATATCTAGTTATAAAGATCACCACGACCATTTTGACAAATAATTATGAAATTGATTTTGAATATATTGATGTTAAATAAAGGATTTACGATTGTGGAATTCTAAATTTTTTTAGTAGTTATGGTTCAATCCACAATGACAGAAATGTATTTACATGGATTTGATTTATTGGATGATAATACACATTTTCTAATGAATGTGTAGAATTAATTTAGTAATTTATGATTTTCATATTTATTTAGGAATTTAAAAAACGTAAGATATTAATAAATTATAAATAGTGGAAATAAAGAGGAGCTAATGAATAGAACATTAAAGTAACATTGTTTTCAAGAAAGGTAAGAAGAAGATAGAGTCATCAATATTTCCCATATTGTATATGTGAAATATATATGAATATTAATTTATATATATAAATATATTGATGATGTATTTTTGATGAATAAAATCAGAGTGTGTATGTTATAATAATGCAAGACGAATATGATATGTTATATTTAGCTTATTTTAATTGAGAAGGGTAATACATAGAGATTTATTAGTATTATATGGGTGTGAAGTGTATTATTTTAATTAGGAAATAATGTATTAAATAAGAATTCCAATATTGGAATAATTATATCATCATAAATTTATTTTTCATGTAGATAGAATGAATATCAATGAATTGAATCTTCTAACACAATTAGTATATATAGTAATGAATTTTGAGAATCAATGAGATATTCAAGGAAGAATAAAATTACAAATTTGTGATATAGAAATCATGTAGTTCATTTTGAGATACTTCCATATCCTTAAATGTGGTAAATATGTACATCTCAATATACACAAATCATTTAGAATAGCATGTACATAATGAAAAGAAATTTAAAAAGTATAAGTCTTTATTTATAAATAAAAACTCTATAATATGTTCTCCTTGGGTGGCTATGATTTTATACCTAATACTTGTAATAGTATAGAGCCTTTGATAGCATTGAAATTATGGTAATATATAATCTATGAAAATAGTGAGTTATAGTTTAAATTTGGAACAATCATAAACATATGAGTATATTCTTAGCACCCATACATTTCTTGAGGTGCGTACGTTTTCATGATTTTGTTTAAGCCTCACATTTTGAGTTAATTAAATGTATTCCACGAGGGTTAATAGGATCAAGTGTGTTTCGGTGGGGGGGGGGGTTGAGACTTGATATAGTAGAGAATGTGGCCATCAATTTCATTTTGTATAGTTGTCCCAGGGTAAGTAGTAATTATGCGAACTAACTATTCTTTCCTGGAGGAGTGGCACAAAATTTATGAAACATTGGAAGGGGGTTGGTGAAACCATGACGAATTGGACATAGCCAATCAGTATGGTTACCACATAGTTTGTAAAAATGTGTGGGCTTCCAAGGAGAATCTATGGCTTGGCCCCCTATTGGATAGTGGGTAGTGCACGAATTGGCCAAACGTGTGCCCAATCCATGAACCAAATTAAAATTGTTGGATTTTATAATTTCCCCCCTTGATATTTATGGCTACATACTCGATTTTATTATACATTTCTCCTCCAGTAGTAATTATGAAGAATGATACTCTCCCATATACCTTAGGTATAAGCTTCATTTATTTCTAAGCAGTTTGAAGCATTGTGGGGTGTATATCAAAGCTCCAGATGAGTCTAACACTATTCTTAATTAGTTTTCCTAATTAGGTATCATGTAATTTTTCTTCTTATTCCAAATCCATGAAACCCTATTGTTTCATTGGATTATAGGAAAATTCTTCTAAGGGGGTTCATATCTTAATCAAAGTGTATGGTTATGGGATGATTCAACGTTGTAATTGATGTAGGTGGTATATAGGTTAAATTCCATAGTATTTTGTTTATGGTTATGTGGTTTTGCAGGGGGTCGTATTGTTTTCTATTTGGTTAGACATGGAATAAATGATAATGTTTTTAAAAAAATGTTTAATTGAACCCCTCAGAATCCATGTGGGATGTGTGGGGTCAGATTTGGACCAGGTTAAAGTCCACCCATGGGCGGTGCCAATTCATAAACATGGACATTTTAATGTTATGTGTATAATTAAAAATATATTTCATAGATGCCAAAATAAATGTTTTGACATGTAACTTGGGTTATGAAATGAATATATTAGAAATTGTGTATGTTGGATAACATGGAATAATAGGCCTTTAGTATAATGTTAATGGGTTAAATGATTTATAGATTATAAGGGGTAATTATGTTGATGGGATAAGGCATTTCAATAACAAATGTGATTATTATGCTAATACATGTAATTGAGATTGTGTAAACTGGGTAAGGAATGGTGATGTCTTCTATGATCCTTGAGCTATTATCGTAAATGATGAGTGTGATTAATGGTTTTGATTATGTTTGATAAATGTTATATGTCAAATGATGAATTGTTAACATGGATTAGTGGTATATAGGGTATTTATTTGAGGTTTTATGACCATGGTTTGGGATAGGCTGAGGATCTAAATTCTACCAGTAGATTTTAGGGGATAAAAATTCATATTGAGTCTCTATGTCCCAAATAGTTTCGGTTTATGAAACTATCGGTACTGAGGCTCCAAAGTATGTGTGATGTAATGTTTTGTGAAATGTTTTCCCTAGTGAGACAAGGATCTTCCCTGATCTCCTTATACATTGTAGTTGAGTAGTATATGTCGTAGTGTAATTGATGAAATTGAATAACCCTTCATAATAATGATGAAAACAGTTAAATTGATTATGATTAAGTAATGGATCTGAATTTATCTTTTTATTATCATGTCACTCATTTAGTACATGAATACATAATTTTTTTAGACAAAATATTTTGTAGATTTTATTTTTGGTGGACTAATGAGTTATTCTCCCACCCTAATGAGGCCGCCAATTGGGTATCGAAGAATATTTCATGGTTGTAGGCCTGGAAAAGTGAGAAGGCCCTATGCTATATAGTTGATTGGGTAATAAGAGGTTCATGGATAGGGGATTTAGACATAGAGATGAGACACATTTGGGGGACTTCATCAGTTGTCCATATTTTGGCTCTTCCCTATAATTGGAACTGTATGACATGACATATCATATTTTTTATTTTTTTGTGGGGTCATTCAGGGCTTGGGTATATAGTTGGTATTGATTTTTTATTATTTATAAATTACTTTATTTCATACTAAATATATTGTGTATTACTATGATAAAGTTGGTATAGTCTCTAGATGTTATCTATTATAAAATTTCGTCATGTCTGATTCCTATGGATTATCGGATGGTGTGCCTAAAGTCCTATGGATACCGAGCACGAAGCATCATTTTAGTGGATTGTAGGTTTGGGATGTTAAAAATTGGTATCATATGGGGTTTCCTGTAAATTTTCATAATATTTGGTGATTATAAACTAGATAATATGATGTCTTCATGCATAGTAATGAGCTTTTACATCAGGGTAGCAAACCCATGTATAATGGAAAATTAATGTACGTAGGGTGAAATTATTGTTATGGATTTGTGGTTTTATTTTTGATGGAAATTTCACCTTGGGTGATCCACTTGTTGTGTGATGTGTCTATTTTATGATAATTTTCACATAGAGAAAATGTTATATGGTTATTGCATTCTTGAATCAATTTAGGCACCTTCAGATATAAGTGGAATACATCATGGTAGGAACACAATGGGAGGATGTGTGGGACATAAGATATAGAAAGAATTTAATTTTCATTCAAAAATTGAAAGAATTATTGTCAAAAAAATATAATGAAAATGGTTAGAAGATGGAATTTGATGGGATGGATAAAAAATACATTCTAGTGAAATGATATATAAGTGTTAAAAATTCAACTTTTAGTAAGCTGTAAAGATAGAAAGGTTCCAAAAAGATAAATATACTTGTTTTGGAAGTGAAAATGATTAGAAAGTATGTTAAATGAAATGACTTGTGTTTGTGTGAATTTGTTTACACCATGTTAACCATGAACCATGGAAAAGATAGGTAAGGTTAGTAATAGAGATAAGAATATTTATATTACTATATTTTATGAAAACGAGTTGTTTATGGCTTGTAAAGAGCCTTATTTTGTCGAAACTGTTGATCTTATATGTTATGTGTTTTGATACATGTACCAAAAAAATTTATATAAATTCCATCTTGAATACATTTTTTACTTCGAAATAATAGGATATAATTGAGAAATATCCTTTAGAAGTGGAGCAGGAATCCCTAATAATACAGTGTAATAGAGGAGAGAATAAATGTTGTAATAACATTTCTCATTTGATAAAGATGATTGAAATAGATAGTGGGAAGGTTGTTCTGAGTATGTTTTAGGTGACCATAGAGTTTTAGAGACAACAAACCCCAACTATTTTATAAGAGGTTATAACTGAGGTACTTGAGTTTTGGATATAGTCTTTCTAGATCATTCTGGATAACATATAGAATTCCCCTGAGAAGTGAGTCAAGTTAAAGGTTATATGTTGTGAGGATATGAAAAACAGTGTTGGGATATCTTGGTTCGTACTGATCCTGAAGAGGGTTTTTTTGAATGGTTTCTAGTAGAATATTCTTGAACATTTATATCTAGAGACCATGAGGGTGAAGAAGGATTCATACATTATTAGTTGGACTCTAGGGCCACTGGTAGGGAAAGATCATGCTGGTTTCTTCATAGAAATGAAACACTTTGATGTATAATTGGAAAGTAAAAAGGTTTCTATGGAGAGATATTTCAAATATGGAAATTAACACAAGTTCATGTACCTAGTAAATATGTTCTTCTTAAATATGTTTTTTTGAGGTGGTGGATCAAGCCATTATTTACGAAACGGAATATCAATGAGGCTTCTGGTGGTGGACATGCAGTTTCTGTTGAGTAATCCAGTGGTATGAATTCCAATGATTGGAAGCACCTCTTTGAGTGTTTGAACTAGGGTAATAGATTTCAGATTTGTAATAAAATAGAACCATATTCTCAGAGTAGTGATCATGTTTTACGCTACTAGTGCGTTACGGCCAGACACATGCATGGTCAGTTCCACCTACCGCCAATTGAGTTCTAAGAATGTGTTATGATGGGGAATATGGAGAGGTTCTTTATAAACCCTTGATAATTGGCCTATGATGGAGGGTCAATGCCATTCTATAGAAAAGGCATGGAGTTAGTTACCCATTATCAAACATGCAATTGGAGTTTGACTTTCTCTACTGGATGGGATGGAGGATGTGGTACTATAGGAAAGGGCATCCATATCCACAAGGTAATATAATTCAAGGGAAACTGGCCAGAGCCTAGGGAACTGGAGAAGATCATCATTATACAGTTCAAATTACATCATGAGGTAGGGAAGAGAGACCATTGACACTGTGGGGTATGATTCTTGTAGGTTAAAACCATTATGGTGTTTTTTTGACATAAGTTCCTTGAATTCCATTATATCTTCTTTGTTTGTAGTGCGTTGGGCTTAGTGGCAGAACATATTTGTTCGGAAATATTGATTGATATATCATTAGGGTTGTGTTTAGAAAATATGGGGTAATCTAGTGAGTATTCCCTTGTGGTTGAGTGGTAATGTTTCCTAATGAGCCTATTTATATTGAAGATTTTGGATTTTGATATGATAATTGGAATAGATTTGCTAGTGTGGGAACTATACTGACTACTACCATTGTCAGGTAACATACATGTACCTAGAGGTGAATTCATATGTTCTAAATGGGGAATGAGATATCTGAGCATTCCATGTAAGGAAAAATACTTAGTAGTTAGGTAAAATCACATCCCAAGTGTCTTGTTATATGATTTATGATAGGGAAGTAGACCAGATTGTATTTCCCTCGTGGTAGAATAGTTTTATAATTTAATGCCTGAAGAATTATTGGGGCTACCACCCGAGAGAGATATTGAGTTTATAATAGAGTTTCCACCTATAGAAGAACCATTTTCAAATTCTCCATATAGAATGGAATCAATATACCTACATTAACATAAAAATCAGTTGGAGGAATGGAGAACAAGTGGTTTATTTGTCCCAAAATGTCCCCTTGGGGATGAACAAGTTATTTTCAAAGAAGACTTGATGGAAAATATGGTTGTGTATCGATTACTAGTGGTAGAGTTATATGATAGCTAATAACTTATACACCATTCTAAGGATAAATGATCTGTTTGACATGTTGAGATGTTGTGCTATGTTTTCCATGATTTTTCTAATGTCAGTGTTTCATTAGATGAGGTTGAAACCTTTTGATATCCCGTATGCTGCATTCAAGAGGACGTATTGGTTACATGAGTCTGTTGATATGATGTTTGGATTTACTATTTCTTAAATAGTGTTTATGGACCTAATGAACAAAATCATTCTTTTTTAACAATATCAGTTTTTAGTTGTCTTGGTGGATGGCATCTTTTTGAAAACCATGGCTCAGAATAGGGATTCAAACCATCTGGAAATAATCTTTAGTACACTAAGATATAATGAGATATATGTCTTGTTATCCAACTGTGATTTCAAAATTGATAAGGTACATTTGTTATGTCACATAATCTCTCATGAAGGTGTGTCTATTGTCCAAGAGAAATTGAAATACATTGTCTC
This sequence comes from Viscum album, assembly GCA_963277665.1. Taxonomy (NCBI): domain Eukaryota; kingdom Viridiplantae; phylum Streptophyta; class Magnoliopsida; order Santalales; family Viscaceae; genus Viscum; species Viscum album. The sequence goes on along the minus strand of OY728155.1, from coordinate 71,608,589 downwards.
TTTTTACAATCCTAAGAATGTTTTTTTATTTCCATATTTTTTTGGGTTTGGAAGCCTATTATTAAAGGATCATAAAATAAATTTCCCATTTGGTATCATCTTTATCAAGATTGAACCAAAATTTCACCAATATTGAATGGTCAAAGTCCTGTGAGAATCATCTCCATGAATTAATGATTTGGTTAACAACTAAAACAATTTTTATAATACCAAATCTTGGTATGAAGTATAAATTGTTTTGTGATGCATATATTATTGGACCTGGAGAACTGTTGATGTATTATGATTGGGGTTTTTCATATGGGTCACAAATTTTGAAGATCAATGAAGGGAATTAACCTACAATTGATCTTTAGTAGTAAGCGATGGTTCAAGATTTAATCTATTGGTAGAAGAATATATTGGGATTAAGGTGTAGAATGTATAAAGATCATAAGAGCCTTAATTGAATCTTTTACAAACATTTTTTCTGAAAATTGGATAGTTAATATGTATTGAGTACATTCTTTCCACCACATTTTAGTTGGTTAAAATTTTGGAAAAAGGAAACATTGATGTGAATGATTTGATTAGGAAGAATAAAAATTATAATATTCAGGAAACCAGTTCTGAGTGGAGGATGATAACGATGTTTTTAGATATGGATCTAGAGGAACATGATAAGGAAGGATAGATGACCCTTACATCTTTTGTAGTTGAGTTCATGCTTCTATTCCTAATCAAGGAGAATCCCACGACCCACCTTCACCAAGATGAGGGAAGGGATAACAGATTTCCAGACCCTTCCTTCTTCAAGTTGAAGGAGAGACTCTGACCCCCCGAGACCCACCTTCAATAGGTCCCGGAGTGGAGACTTGCACCAAGGGTATAAAATCGCACACTAAATGGAAGGAATTTCCATTTCTCTTTTAATAGGATAGAGAGAATAGATAGTAAATCCCACAACATCAAAACTGAAGTACAAGTACGGCTAAAAGTAAACCATTCCCATATGCATGTTCAAAGGTAAAAGATACAATCCACAAAAGTCCAAAGGTAAAAAAGATACCAAGAAAAGGAAATCAACAACATCAACTGCCCCAAAGGTCCGAGCTATTACGGTCCCGTATGATCCTTGAAGTACTCCTGGAAACCTGAAAGCAGTTTTATATATGTAGGGTGAGCATACAAGTATACACAGTAGGGAAATCCAAAGACTCTCATGCACAAGTGAGGAGACATTCTAATGCCCCGTGGAAAAAGAGATAACCAAACACCCAACAAGGAAAAGCTATCCACCCAAACCTCACTAAGGAACGCTCCCCAAATAACACAAGTCAAGTATAGTATAGTAAATAGCACATCGATATTTGGGTACCCCCACAACTTTCCCACTGGTTATTGAAGACATCCTACGCATCGAACCAATCCCGCCATTCTTACCGCAATCCCACTGCCACACCCCGCCCGCAGACACCTGGGCCCTATTCTCTTGTAGTCCCTCTGCCAAACCCCACCCGCAGATAACTGGGCCATAACCGCCACGCATAACTACAACCGCAAACATCTAGGTCAGAACAACTACGGCCACGCCTGAAGACACCTGGTCCATAAAACCACTACTGCCATGCCCGAAGACACCTGGGCCTCATCCCGAAGACACTTGGGAAACAACCTTCCTGCAAACACCTGGGCCAACCACCACAACTACCCTATCCGAAGATTCTTGGGCTAATAATGGACTTCAGGCCAACACAGCCTGCCCAAAGAGTCTTGGGATATTCGGGAACGGAAGCAGAAAAGGAGCTAATAACCAGCCACTCATAGGAGTGTTGAGAAAACACCCTCCCCCATGAAATGGGAGTGTTCGGAACTTAAGTGCTCAACTTGGGTGGGGCATGGATAAGAAACATAAAAACTACAAGTATATACATAATAAACAAGCACTCAACCCAACCTAGGGTTTCAAAACCAGCCTAAGCACAAACACCGCGTTACTATTCATTCATGAAAGAAATACCACCCATAGCCAAGTCACAATCCATCCCAGAACCAATTTCCCCATTTAACCCATTCTTTTTTTCATGTTCAAGTGATCCCATTTAGATGAATACTACACTATTGGGCAACTAACATGCACAAATACCAGCCAGAGAAAGAATACAGTCAAAGACAACTTAAACACTCACACCCGGTTCTCTTGTAAAGTCACAACAACAAAGGGATATGTGAGATACCTCAAAGTACTCGAACCAAAGAATCCCCGAGACACATCCCTATGCCCCCAAAATCCAGGAGCCAATAGTTTCTAAATAATAGAGGATTCCACCCGAATTCGTGATATATGTAGAGTAACCACACAGCCTCAGATTCACAACCTTCAAAAGTATAACAACAGGGGATCTCATCCCCCACCCATATCACCCCAGCAATTTAAGCCCACATCCAAGAAAACCGTAAAGTCACCCGCAATCAGCCCATGAAAGAGAACAACCAAACCACTACCACCAAGACAAGGCATGCCCATGCAGGTATTTTCAGATTTAAAATATTTAACACACTCCATGGTTTCAATTCCACTGTGCTTTAAATGGGGTTATCATAGAAAAGGGTTGATCCTGGTGCTTTCAGTTTATTTAACCGAGTATATGTAATTATCCAATTCCATGTTACAGTTATTTAAATATCCAGGAGCACCGAGTTTCATTAGTGTGTAGAGAAAGGCCACCAACGACCATGATTTTCAGTGAGCATAGGACCGTGAAATTCACAACACATATAAACATAAAAGAGTACAGAAGAACATCGATAAAACCCACCTTTTATTCTTTAAAGGTCCGTTAAATATTGTCATTAAGTTTGGTTTCATCAGTTTCCACAGAGACAAAATCATGCCCGCCCCGCATAATACACAAAAAAGAGAGACGAAGGAGAAAATCCTTACCTGATTGATCGAGGATCGACGTTTTTCTCCACGTGACAAGAACAAGGAATGCACGATTTCCAGGGGAGGATCGTCGGGGACTCCAAGGAAGAGCAGTCGACTCTAGCACAGGGGAACCACAAGTCTCGGGAAGGGGGAAAACTTCCAGGCGCACCAGGGAGAAGGAGAGGAGTTGGACCAAAGGAAGAAGGGGTAGGGTACTCCTTCTGTGATATATAGATAAAATCATGTTGTTACAGGATATGGGAATTTTGAACGCCTTGAAAGTCAGATCAAGGTTTTCCCACGTGGTTTGGCAGTTACACACGATGGTATTAAGTTGTTATTTAATACTCCCCATCGAGGATATCTCCCAGGATTTTTAGGTATTATTTATTGGCTTTAAAAAGGTTAAAATAATTAATTTACGTCAAAAGATATGTTGCGGGAGCGAAGAAGTCAGGACTGGAAAAGAATGAGGTAACGGTTCCACTGTCACGGTACCAACTTCATGGTGTCACACTCACGGTGCCACGGTCGCGGTGCCACCATGACCGGTGCCACCATCACGATGCCGCCAGGACCGGTGCCACCATGACCGGTGCCACCGCCATGGTGCCACCGTGACCGATGCTACCGTCACAGTGCCACTGTTTTGGTGGAGCCTCATTTTTGGCAATGTAATGGGCCAGGGGGGGCCTGGGCTGTTACATTAGATACCTCTCAAACTATTCTCACCCTTGAGAATCAAAACAAACCAGAAGAGAAGAGAGGGTCCGAACAACCACCTCGAAAGACACCTCTCAGGTGTGAACCCTATCGTTATCTATAAACACATCTTTCTCAAGAAGCAAGCAATATAAAAGTGTCAAACTACCCAGTAATATGGGTTGGGGAGCCTCTTCCCCCATGTCAAGATACTATCTGCTTTGGGCGGCACTGACTCACCTTCATGAGTTTAATCGCATCCAACTTAATGCATCTTGATTAGGGATTGGGTCCTCCCTTCCCCATAGCAAGGAATTTTCAGACACATTCAGAGAATAAGGAAAAAAACACATTCCACCATCAAAAAGGTAAAGCGTTCCATCACAAACAAGTATAAATAGAACATCACAAAACTCAAAACAACTCTAGGTACTGGGCGTGCATCTATGCTTCCCGTTCCCAGGTACTCTCCTCAAGCCCACCATGCTTCCACAACATGCAAACCAAGGGAATGGTTCGCCCAAGAAGCACCTTCTCTTCATGATCCTCGATCCTTACTGGTCTTTCCAAAAAGTTCACGTCTTCCTCGATATCTAGCTTTCCCCAGTCGAGGATGTGTGAATCGTCGTGTAGATAGAGACGGAGCTGGGACACATGAAAAACATCATGTATCCTCAGTAGAAGCGGTGGTAGCACTAGATGATAAGCCACTTCACTGACCGACCGCAACACTTCGAAGGGTCTGATGAACCCGGGAGAAATCTTACTCCCCCTGCCGAACCACCGTTGCCCAAGCCATGGGGAGACCTTCAAGAACACGTGGTCCCCAACCTCGAAGTCCAAGGGTCTCCTCCTACTATCGGCATACGACTTCTGTCGGTCCTGGGCCGCCTTCATCCTCCCCCGTATAAGCTGAACCTTCTCTGTCATGCTCTGCACCACCTCCTAGCCAAGAACATTGGATTCCCCAACCTCAGTCCAGCACAGGGGTAAGAGACATGGCCTCCCATACACGGATTCAAACGTAGCCATTCCAATGGTAGAGTGATATCTATTATTGTAGGCAAACTCTAATAGAGGAAAGTGTCGCACCCATGATCCTCCTGAGTCCAGAACACATGCCAGCAACATATCCTCCAAGGTCTGGATGGTGTGCAATGTCTGTCCATCTGTCTGGGGATGAAAAGCAGTGCTAAGGCATAGCTGGGTGCCAAAAGCATGCTGCAATCCTCTCTAGATCTGCGAGGTAAACCACGCATCCCTATCTGAGACTATGGATCTCAGAACTCCATGCAATCGCACCACCTCATCCACATACCTTCATGCCAAGACATCCACTGTACCCGATTCCTTGATCGCCAAAAAGTGAGCCAACTTCGTCAACTGGTCCACCACTACCCAGATAGCATCACAACCTCCTTGAGCCTTAGGTATTCCCATGACTAAATCCATCGACATGTCATCCCACTTCCACTCAGGAACATCCAGAGGCTGAAACAAACTGACTGGAAGACGGTGCTCAGCCATCATCTACTGACACACCATGCATTTGGCCACGAACTCTGCTACTGCCCGCTTCACCCTGGGCCACCAGAGCTGACCTCTCAAGCCCCTGTACATCTTGGAAACTCCCGGGTGCACTGCTAGGGGTGAGTTGTGGAAGTCACTAATAACTCTCTCGTGCATTGCCTCTCGAACAAACATCTTTCCTCAGAAAAACATCTGATTCTGACCATCCTCTGTCCACCCTTTCGAAGCATCCCCTTGGTTAACCTGGTCACACATCACCTCACTTTCCGAGTCTCCCCATTGGGACTCCACTACCTGCCGCAACAGAGATGATTGCACTGTCATCTGATACAGGGAACCTCTACCACCGTCCATCCTTGCTTCTAGGTGTAGGGAATCCAACTCCTCCATTTCCTTCCAAGCATCTGCCGACTCCCGGACTGCATCCTTCAGCGACCTCCTGCTCAAAGCATCAGCCACCACATTCCCCTTTCCCGAGGTGTAGTAAATCTAGAAGTTGTAGTCATGAAGGAATTCCATCCACCTTTTCTATCATAAGTTCAGGTCCCGCTGGGAGAATACGTACTTCAAGCTCTTGTGGTCGGTGAAGACCACAAAGCGCTCCCCAATGAGGTAGTGCCGCCATAACTTTAGTACGAATATGACCACTACAAGCTCTAGATCATGGGTGGAATAGTTACGCTCATGGGGACGTAACTGCCTAGACCCATAGGAGATCACCCCTTGCCGCTGCATCAACACACATCCGAGGCCTTGCCCCGAAGCATCACAGAACACCTCATATGATGCCCCTTCTTCGTGAAACCTCAACATTGTGGCACTAACCAACTTCTCCTTCAGATAGCTGAAGGATGGCTCACCCTGCTCGTTCCACATGAAATCCTGGTCCTTCTTGGTCCAGGCTGTCAAAGGTTCCGCAACTCGAGATAAGTTGGGCACAAACCTCCGGTAGTAACCTGCCCACCGGAGGAAACTATGAACCTCTGCCACGTTCTTGGGTGCTCCCCAAGAAAAAACTTCCTCGACCTTCGATGGGTCCACTTCTATCCCCTGCTCATACACCACATGCCTAAAGAAATGCACTTCTCGCATCCAGAACTTGCACTTGGATAGTTTCCCATAGAGATGGTGCCATCAGAGGACCTCTAAAACTGTCCTCAAGTGCTCAGTATTATCCTCCTCTGATCTCGAGTATATCAAGATGTCGTTGATAAACACGACTAAAAACCGGTTCAGGTACTCCCGGAATACGGAGTTCATGAGTCCCATGAACATAGCTGGTGTGTTCTTAATGCCGAACGACATGACTACGAATTCAAATTGCCCATATCTACACCAGAAGGCAGTCTTTGAGATGTCGCCCTCCTTCACCGTCACTTGGTGATATCCAGACCGCAGATCAATCTTCTAGAACCAACCTTCTCCCCTCAGCTGGTCGAAGAGATCGTCTATCCTTAGGAGAGGGTAGTGATTCTTGACCATCACCTGATTCAGTCTCCTGTAGTCTATGAACAGTCTTAGACCACCATATACCTTTTTCGAAAACAAGACAAGAGCACCCCACGGTGACATAATTGGCCGAACAAAACCCTTCTCCATTAGATCATCAATCTGGATCCATAACTCCCGCAACTCAGAATGTGTCATACGATAGGGAGCCATCGAAATCGGACAAGCACCAGGTTGCAAGTCTATCCCGAACTCAACATCATGTCGAGGGGGTAGAGTCGCCACCTCCTTAGGAAAGAAGTCTATAAACTCACTGACGATTCCTGGGACCTCCACCATTTCTTCATCAACTGTTTCCACTGATAGTTTGTCCAAAAAGGAAAGGAGGGGCTCCTCTCGCCCGCTGCTTCTCTGACAACCTCGCTTGCCGATGAAAGTTACACATTGACTGCCCAAATATGAAAACACTACCCTTCCTTAGAAGAAGTTAATTATGGTGGCACCCAGAGAACAACTAGTCAATGCCTAGGATGACATCGTATGGCTATACCTGTAACAATAGCAGATCCCTGATGGAATGATGTGACCCTATCATCAGTCTACACCCTCGAAAAACATAAGATTTGTCGGTCTGACCTCTGACTGGCGTGCTCAACACCAAAGGTTATGAAAGTCTCTTGACATCTGAAAACAAGGCACGGGCCAGATCAGGTGTAATAAAGGAGTCCGAAGCTCCTGTATCGAACAAGGCATAGGCAAGAGTACTAAACAAGCTGATCATACATCGAACGACCTCTAATCCTGCTAGAACTGATGCCTCCATGGTGTGAAACTGCCAACGCCCAACTCCTCTGCCTCTCTACTGTCACCCGCCTCCTCGACCACACCCTGGATGAGGTCCCTGAGGAGCGCCCTAAGGTCGGTCTCCTCCTGCAACATCTGCCCTCGGAGGGGCGGGAGCCTGCTGTCCCTGCTGCTACTGCTGAAAGGGCCTGGCTGGAAACTACGGTGGCTGAGGTGGGCGCTGAACCTGCCCACCCCCACTGTACTGCACTCTATCCAAGAATTGATTCCGAAGATGTCCATGGCTCCCACAGATGAAGAACCTTGGTCCTGGGCCCGAAAGAAAGGGCGAGGACCACAGGATCAGAACTGTAACTGCTAAGTCCTGCTCCCTCTTGGTCGAAACCTAGAGGGTCCTGATGCTGGAGGCCTACTGCTGACGGCCTTCCCCTTCGACAGTCCCAACTGGATCCCCTCTCGGGACACACCTCACAGCGTGTGAATCCTATCAACCACTTCAGCCTTCTTCTACACTTTCAGGTATGTTAGTATGGAAAAGGGGACAACAACATACTAAAGAGAAGGTCGGAGTGCCTCCTCTAGATGTCTCGCCCGAGACTCCTCATCCAGAAAGAGGTCCGGAGCAAAGCGAAGGAGATCCTTGAACTTGATCCCCAACTCTCTCACTGACATACTCCGCTTCTAGAGGGAGAGTAACTCTTGTCTCTTCTCAGCCTTCATCATGGAAGAGAGGAATTCCACTCGGAACTCCTTCTCGATGTTAGCCCACGAAACAGCAGTCTCCCTCCTCTCTACAAGATAAAGCGTCCACCAGTGATGCACTACTCCCCGCATCTGGCTGACGGCCAGAGGAACCTAGTACTTCGTCAGAGCTTGAATCAAGCCAAAAGATATCACAAGCTCCTCGAGCCAGCTCTCCGTCTCCACGTCTGTGATGTTTCCCTCGTACTTCCCGAGGGTCTATTGCTGAAATGATCTAAGCAGCTTCTACCACTGGTCATCCTCCTCCTCTCGGTCGATCCTCTGTCGATCGGCCAAGTCAACCTCCTGGGCCTCGATCATCTGTACTACTTGTGGTCGCCTCCCAGGTGCCATAGTTTCAGGGTAAACAAGGAATTCCTAAGCCCAATTAGTGTAGAATATTGTTCCCAAATTTTCATAGACTTCTTAATTTATTTTGAATCCCCAAGACACCCATGAAACATGAGAACACAAGTCATTATGATGCATGTACCTTACCTAGGGTCTCTACCCTGCAATCAGCATGGCCTCATATGGTCGTTCGGTAGGTCCAGAGTCCTTGCATCCGATCACGAGGGGCCCTAAAATCTCGTGTCCTAGCTGGTCTTCCCTGGCCTAATTCACACACCATGGTCACCCAACACTGTTGCCCTACCATCCCATGCAATGCTCACTATGCCTAACTACAGACTCCATCCTATCTCTCAAGCCTACTCCTCTGATATGATTATGTCACGAACCGCCTTCACCAAGATGAGGGAAGGGACAACAGATTGCCAGACCCTTCCTTCTTCAAGTTGAAGGAGAGATAATGACCCCCGAGACCCGCCTTCAATAGGTCCCGGAGTGGCGACTAGCACCAAGGGTATAAAATCACACACAAAATGGCAGGCATTTCCGTTTTTCTTTTAATAGGATCGGGAGAATAGATAGTAAATCCCACAACACCAAAACTGAAGTACAAGTACGGCTGAAAGCAAACCATTCCCATATGAATGTTCAAAGGTAAAAGATACAAGCCACAAAACTCCAAAGGTAAAAAGATACCAAGAATAGGAAATCAACAACAAAAACTGCCCCAAATGTCCGAGCTAGTATGGTCCCGCACGATCCCTAAAGTCATCCTGGAAACCTGAAAGAAGATTTATATATCTAGGGTGAGCATACAAGTATACTCAGTAGGGAAATCCAAAGACTCTCGTGCACAAGTGAGGAGACATTCTAATTCCCCATGGAAAAAGAGATAACAAAAAACCCAACAAGGAAAAGCTATCCACCCAAACCTCACCAAGGCATACTCCCCAAATAACGCAAGTCAAGTAACATATACTAAATAGCACATCGATATTTGGGTACCCCATGCCACTTTCCCACTGGTTATTGAACACATCCTATGCATTGAACCAATCCCGCCATTCTCACCGCTGTCCCACTGCCACACCCCACCCGCACACACCTGTGCCCTATCCTCATGCAGTCCCACTACCAAACCCCACCCGCAGACACTTGGGCCATAACCGCCATACGTAAACACACCCGCAAACACTTGGGTTAGAAAAACTTCTGCCATGCCAAAAGACACCTGGTCCAAAAAACCACTATTGCCACGCCCGAAGACACCTGTGCCTCATCCCGAAGACACTTGGGAAACAAACTTCCCACAAACACCTTGTCCAACCACCACAACTACCCTGCCGAAGATTCTTGGGTAATAATGGACTTCAGGCTATCACAACCTACCCGAAGAGTCTTGAGCTATTCGGGAAATGGAGCATAAAAGGAGCTAATAGCTAGCCACTCATAGGAGTGTTGGAAAAAACACCCTCCCCCATGAAATGGGAGTGTTTGGTACTTGAGTGCTCAACTTGGGTGGGGCGCGAATAAGAAACATAAAAACTACAAGTATATACATAAGTAAACATGCACTCAATGCAACCTAGGGTTCCGAAACTAGCCTTTGCACAGACACCACATTACTACTCATTCAAGAAAGGAATACCACCCACAACCAGTTTACAATATTTCCCAGAACCAATTTCCCCATTTAACCCATTCTCGTTTTCATGTTCAAGTGATCCCATTTAGATGAAAACTACACTAATGGGCAACTAACATGCCCAACTACCAGCCAGAGAAAGAAGGCTATCAAACAACAACTTAAACATTCATACCCAGTTCTCTTGTAAAGTCACAACAACAAAGGGATAAGTGAGATCCCTCAAAGTACTGGAACCAAAGAAACCCCGAGACATAGCCCCATGCCCCCAAAATCCAGGAGCCAACAGGTTTTCAACAACAGAGGATTCCACCCCAATTCGTGAAGTAGAGTAATCACACAGCCTCAGATTCACAACCAGTGAAAGTATAACAACAGGGGATATCATCCCCCACCCATATCACCCCCGCAATCTAAGCCCGCATCCAAGAAAACCATAATGTCACCCACAATCAGCCTGTGAAAGACAACAACCAAACCACTACCACCAAGACAAGGCAGACCCATACAAGTATTTTCAGATTTAAATGATTTAACAAACTCCATGGTTTCAATTCCACTGTGCTTTAATCGGGTTTATCATAGAAAAGGGTTGATCCTGGTGCTTTCAGTTTATTTAACCGAGTATACGTAATTAATCAATTCCACGTTATGGTTATTTAAACATCCAGGAGCACTGAGGTTCATTAGTGCACAGAGAAAGACCACCAACGACCATGATTTTCAGTGAGAATCGGCCTATGAAATTCCCAACACATATCAACATAAAAGACTACATGAGAACATCAATCACACCCCCCTTTTATTCTATAAAGGTCTATTCATTATCTTCATTATGTTCGGTTTCATCAATTTCCACAAAGGCAAAAGCATGTCCGCGCCGCATGATACACAGAAAAGAGAGACGAAATAGAAAATACCTACCTTATTGATCAAGGATCGACATTTTTCTCCATGTTCCAAGAATATGGAATGCACGATTTGAAGGGGAGGAATGTCGGGGACTCCAAGGACGAGCAGACGAGTCGAGCGTAGGTGCACCACAAGTCTCGGGAAGGGGCAAACCTTCCAGGTGCACCAGGGAGAAGGAGATGAGTCATCCAAAAGGAATAAGGGGAAGGGGACTCCTTCTAAGATATATAGATAAAATCCCATTGTTACAGGATATGTGAATTTTGAACTCCTTGAAAATTGGATCATGGTTTCCCCACACGGTTTGGAAGTTACACACGATGGTATTAAGTTTTTATTTAATACCCCACATCGGGGATATCTCTCGGGATTTTTAGGTATTAATTTTGGGCTTTAAAAAGGTTAAAATAATTAATTTACATTAAAAGATACGTTGCAAGAGCGAAGAAGTCGGGACTGGAAAAGAACGAGGACATAGTGCCATCATCACGGTGTCACCCTCACTGTGCCACCGTCCCGGTGTCACCCTCACGGTGCCACTATCACGGTGCCACCGTGACCAGTGCCACCCTAACATTGCCACCATCACGGTGCCACCGTGACTGGTGCCACCGTCATGTTGCCACCGTGACCGGTGCCACCGCCACGGTGCCACTGCCACAGTGCCACCGTGACCGGTGCTACAGTCATAGTGCCACTGTTTTGGTGGAGCCTCATTTTTGGAAAAGTTCTGGGCCAGGGGGCCTGGGCCATTATAGAGAAGAAGTATGACGATCCATACTATTTTTCCCTAAGGGATTGTCTTAAGTGTGGGGAGTTATCTCCTGGTTGGAATATTGGTTAGGATGAGATAATTTATTTACGTGGTCATGTGGTCATTCTGACTTTTATAGGAGAAGATTAGATGCATGAGTTCCATGAAATGATGGGGATGGTACATCAGGGTTTAATAAAAATGTATCTTGATCATCATAGATAGTATTAGAGTCCATGTATGAAGAAAGAAGATGAATATTTCATTATGAAATTGTAGACATTTCAAAAGGTGAAAACTGAATATTAGTGACTACGGAGTGTTGTTACAGCCTTTTCCGATTCTAGAGTGGATGTGTGATAAATTATCTATGGATTATGTGGTGGATATTCTTAGTATTCAATGAATGAATGATATGATCTACACTGTTTTGTATTAGTTGACAAAGGTGTCACATTTCTTATGGTTCTGGGAGAGCTTCACCATTGACAAATAGGGAAAATTTTACATTCAGTAGATAGTATGGTTTCACTGCGTAATAGAAAATATAGTTTCATATCATGATCCACATTTTACATAACATTACATATATGGGTTAAATATGGTTCTTGTTACCCATTTTTTTGTATATAAATTTTTACCCACATATTGAATTAATGTAACAACGTAATATTTAGGTGATAAAGGACATATTTAGAGAATTTATCCTAGATTTTGGTGGATCATGGGAAAATCATATAGGGATTGTTAATTTTTCCTCTAACGAAATTTCTAGGTAAGTATTTAGATGTAAAAATATGAGGTTCTTTATGGGAGACTATGTAGATCTCCATTATGTTGGATGTAGGATAGGGAGTTAGTGTTTTTTGGACCAAGTCTCTCACAAGAGAAATTAGGACAAGTTCATTTGATTCGAAATGTATGCATTTGGATCATAGTAAGAAGATTTCTTATACTGATCAATGTTGTAGGACCCATGATATTATGTTGGGTGATTTTGTGTTCAATAGGGTTTCTCCATGTTTTTATCACCATCAGATTCTGAAATACTGTATGTTGGTGCCCAAGTATGTGGGGTCGTTAGTGATTGTGGAGATGATTGGACCGGTGGCATGCCGATTAGATCATTTGTAGTGGTAATGTGGAATGAATGATGTTTATAATGAGTTACAACATCGGAAATATCACCTAGACCTGTATCATGTTGTTAATATGGATAATTTTGAGGTTGAGACTCATACGTACAATGAGGTGAATCCGACTTGTATTGTAGATTGTAGTGACAATGTCATATAGGGGAAGACATTTACTTTTTTAATGGTGCTGTGGAATCCAAAAAATTCTCAAAATGAGACATGGAAAATATAAAAAAATGTGTGGTCCCATATAAATGATCACTTTACAATGGAAACACAATGATATATGGGATAATAAATCTAAGATGTGAAGTTATAAGTTTGGGAGAATATAGGATTCCAATTATTTTAGAGGTAGGTCCTTGATTATGTTTCGGGTTAAGACTCACATGTTCGGATAAAGAAATTTTTACTGGGTGTATGAGGAGGTTCTAGGGTGTTCCAGGGGTTTGGGACATGATATAAGGGAGAACAGGTCCATCATGTTCCAGTTTCACAATTGGAGCACAGTTAGTGGTTACTGTGAACTATATCAATATTTACAGGAGGTGTAGAACACGGTTGAGGAAACCATGGAAGAGGGAGTTGTAAAACCATTTCGACATGGAAATATCCAATCTATCAGGATACCATATGGTTTTTGAGATATTTTGGGCTTTTTAAGAGACCATACGACATGCAGTCCCTCTAGGATAGAATGTGGCCCAAGGTTGGAACATTGTTTATCCAACCTTGTGGGAAAGCTATTTTTTAAATTATTAATGTAGGATTTTAACATTTTCCCCCATTAAGGTTTAGGAACAATTAAACTATTTTATTATTAATTTCTCCTCATAAATTAAGTGTTACAGAACATTATCTCCCATAATTTCTAAGGAACAACCTCATTTGATTCTAAATTGATTGGGTGCAGAACAAATCTCCAGGTGATTATAACACTCCTACTTCTACATTTTTCTAGATTTGGAATTGTATAATTGTTCTTAATATTTTGATTTTCTAAACCCATATTTTTATAAAGGATCGTAGGTAGAGGGTTGTAAGGGTGTTCAAATCGGAATAGAAGGATATAATAAATCAAAGTAGGTTTTATGCTAGTTATATCCCATAATTTTAAATGATTAATTATGTGTATGTGATAATGCATTTGTGTCATTTCTTTTTCCGTTTGGTTTTCCATAGTAGAAAAGATAAATATGTCTGGTAAAAGTATAATGTAACCCCTCACAATGCTCATTTGGTGGATAGAAGTTGATTTGGACTTGGTTAAGGGCCACCCATGTGGGGTTCCGCTTCTTAAACATGTATGTTTAAATGTTACATATAGAATTGATTTTTTATAACGTAGAGCCGATGATAAATTTGATGACATGAAAATTGTTAATATTAGTTGACCTGGTATGAGGGATGTTTGGTATAATGTTAATGGTTTAAATTAATTATGTATTATAAGACATAATTTTGAGGATGGGATAATGTATTTAAATGATTGATGTGCTAACTACATTAAGTCTTATAAATGACAATGTTTAAAAAGGATAATAATTGATGATGTCTTATCTATTCAGTGAACTACTATAAGAATTGATGAATTTTATCAATTTTTATGTTTGTATAGGATAAATTTGATATGGCTAAAACAATATATCCACATGGATTAGTGTTATGTGAGGTATTTAATTAGGGTTCAACTCCCACCTATTGGGTTGGACTGTGGGCCTAAATCTCTATCATAGAATTCATGGGATAAGGAGCTGGATTGAGGATCTATTCCCCTATCGGTTTTATTTTATTAGACTGACTGGATTGATTCTCGGAGTTTTCATTGTTGTATTTGATTGTGAAATGTTTTCCATATTGATATATAGAGCATGATTTTTACCCTCAGGCATATTAGTTGACTAGCATAGGCCGTATTGTAATTGATGAACCTAACTAACCCTTAACACTGATGACGAAACTCGTTAATGTAATTATTGTTGACTAATAGCACCATTTTATCATTTTTTATCTTATCATTCATTTATTAATTTAATACACTATCTGTTTAGATTTTATATTTTATAGAAATTGTTACTGGTGGATTAATGAGTTATACTCTCACCCCTTTACTGCCGCCATTGGGTAACTGAGTAGAATTATGATTATATGCCAAGGCAAGGTAAAATTACCTATAATATATGGTTGATTATCACATTGGTATTCGATTGAAGGGGGAACTAGATATGAAGTAGGGATAAATATTGGGAAATCATCAGACAAATTTTATTTGGGTGTTCCTTACACTTTGAACAATATGAAATGAAATGACATATTAATTACATGGGTGTGGGCCTGCAGCATGTCTTGGGAAATGTTTGGTAATACAACATTATTGTTTATAATTTAATTCTTACATTATCTCATACTTTACCTATTTTGGATTACTATGATATAGAGGGTATAGTCTCCCCAAATTATCAATTAGACCCCCCTACTAGTTGGAAGCCTCTTGTGTGTGGTGAATTATGACTAAAGTCATTTGGTGACCCAGATCGAGGTACTGGTTTCATGCAATCTGAGTTGGGGACATTTTACTATATTACTACAACGTATCATAGTACAGGTTAACGAAGTAAAATATAACATATCCTATATTATCCTATCATGAAAATGTGCATGATATTTTATATGGGTTCATTTCAAGATGATATCTTTCAAATAATACTTTTCTAATAACAAAAAATTACATGGAAGAATAGATATAGAGGGAAGGGTTAAAATATAATATAACACATATTTACTCCCCATCAACTTGCTTAGAGTATTGGGTTCCGACAACACCATTTCTAATAATTTTGATTACATTTAAAAATATAATAGTTATGGTAGATCATGGAATAAAATTTCATCTATCTAAAATGTAACTTCATCTAGTAATGGCATTAGAATTGCATGAAATGTTTATTAATTTTTTTAAAAGTAACATTCATTCAGAATAGAATAATATTTTATTATTCATTTAAGGAAATGTGGGAATAAAAAAATTATTCAAAAATTTAACAATTAATAAACTATATGAGTATTTTTTATTATTTTTAAAATTAATTTTTTTTAAAATATTATATTACTGAAAAACAGTTATTGTCATTACCTGAATAAATTAATATATTAATTTTATATAAAATTTTATTTCAAATCATTCAAATTATATTGTTACGTGGTATTCTATATGAAATTCTTATTGCAAATATACAATAATAATGAAAATATTATCATTTAATTATTAAAATTGAAAATTTCATATCATCAGAAAAAATTACATAATTTAAATATCAAAAAAATTTATGTTAATAAATCCTCTATTAAAACCACAAAAAAATATATGGATTAGTATAAATAAATTTTCAAATAAAGAATTTTAATATAATAATTTCATATTATTATTTTTTGAATATACAATTATTTATAGAAAATAGTTATATTTTTTTGTGATTTTATAATTTCAAACATGAAATAAATTAAGATTTGAGATCACTATATCATAGTTTAATATAATTATTGTTTTTGTTAATGATATATGAGAACTACTTCTAGATGAACCACAATGATAACTTCTGATAAATGCTATTTTAGACACATCCTACCAAAATAATACTCTTAAAATGATAAGGGTATTTACATAAATCATAGTTTCCATAACGATACCTCAGTAAAAAAATATAAAAAATCCATTTTCGAATAAAAAATAAAATAACTATTATATTTATGATTATATATTTTTTGAAGTTTTTCTATTCCATGTTTTCCAAAACCATGATAAAATTTTAAATTTTTCAAAAATGAAACCCATTTATATTTGAATAAAATCATGATTTTGATAACATTCATGATCAATTACTATTCTCCATAAAATAATGGTGGCTATATAAAAAATCATTTTTATCTAATCTTAACCCAAATATTTTTATCCGAATATAATGTAATTGACTATCTAGGTTTGATTTTGTTGTGGGTATTTTCTAAAAAAACAATTTCTAAACAAATAATAATAATAACAACTAATTTTCTTTTTATGGATGTACCATGTTTTTATTTTAAATGTAAAGATATAAGTTTCACTATTTCTAAATAAACACCTTTTAAAAATATTTATAAATATAACATAAGGGAAATATTATCCTTATAATATGTAAAATCCACATATTTCATTCATATCCTAAGCCTTGGGGCATATTACTCTCATTCTTATAGTTTAATAAAATATTTATATTTAACAATGGGATAAATGGGATGTAATTTTTTGAGTTTTATGTATCCAATATCCCATTAAAATTTCCTTGGTTTCTATATCCATATATAAGATCCCTGGACACATTCTGAATGTGATATCCTAATAAATAATTTATTATAATAATTAAAATTTTGATTAGTTTCATTATTATAAATATTAATATGATATTTAAATTTTGAAACTTTTTAAAAACATTTTTTATTTACAATTAAACCCATAAATATAAATAGTTAAATCATATTTATAACTAAAACTACATAAAATAACATCAAATTAGGGTTACATCTCTTCATGACTGATTTAATGAGAATAAATCTATAATTAACATCTATCAACATATAATAATTGTATTTTCTTTCATATAACCCTAATTTGGAGATCTTCACTAAGATATTGTTTAATATAGTAGACAACATGACATGGTTAATACCACTATATTATGATCTTAAATTATTATTCCACATTTTTGAGTAAATTTATGATTTAACCACGTGTCATTCTAAATATTCTAGTCTCCCCACATCCATTTATTCATATAAAATATATTTTATCAAAGTATAATTTTATGATCATTGAACATTTTCCACATGGTCTAGACTACATGTGTATCATTGTTTTTGATATTAACTAATTACATTTGAAATTTATATGTGAATAATATTATCATGTTTAATGTATTCCTTGTGTAAAATATTCCGTATAAAAAATATATTTTCTTTATCCATGACAGTTATTGAATAATTATAATCAATTAATTGAGGAGTTTCATGAATTTAATTCTCCAAATCATGTCATGTATATTCATTGAAACTGTTGTTTTAAAAAAATAATTCTCTTGGATTTTGAAATGATATATCACAATCCATGGTTGTGCCATCATAAATTTAGATATTATATTATTCTTTATTATTTTATATCAATAATCCAATGTATAGTTAATTGTCCCTATAGAATAATGATATAGTAAAATAATGTTTTTTTAGATTGTGATACGTTATATCTCATGCTTAGAACAAAATTAATGATAAGTGAAATTCATATTCACATAGTTATTTAAATGAGTTATTATTTAATTAATGATTCATTATTTCATTAATGATTTATTATCTAAATAATTATTATCGATTTTTTTAAATGTAAATTATATTTCTTTATGTTCAACAGATGTTATCACTAATACTTAAATAACCATACTTCCCTCACTATTTGTAATTTAATTGTAAAATAGAAACATGGAAAATTATCACTTATAATCATTATAAAATTACTTAAGGAATTAATTGATTCATTATAAGCAACATATAAGATAATTAACATCTTTAATTTCAAAACAAGTTCTTATATACAAAATTTAGATGAATTTTTTGAAAAGTTGAATTAACACAATATTAAATACAAAGGCAGTGTAAAATGGATAATTACTATATCATATCATAGAAATTATTCACTGAACTAGTAAATTAGAAAATATTTTAATATTTTGGGTCATCTCCAAAATAAAAATGTTATCTACCTATAAGATTATGTGGCTAAATGATTTAATGAGAATTCTCATTTTATACAATAAGAGAATAATACAATGATATTAGAGGTTGTGTGATATAAAAGATAAATTATTATAATGGTATAAATTTAGGAAATATGATAATATATTAATCCCATGATATGGTATAACATAAAATACATTCAATTTATAAATCAAAGAATTATATTATATTCTAAATTTTTAATGGAAAAAAATAAGTAATTATTCATATTCAGATCATAAAACTATTGATCTTCCTAATGAATAATTTCGATGTTTAGCGACCATAGATATAAAATAATATTCATATTCCCCTTATATACTAAAAATAAAATAGAAATATACACTAAAAATATAGAATTTGATGAATAATTGTATTAAAATCTTTTGAATCATGTGCACAAAAACCAATAATGGAATGGAATGAAAAATATATCATTGAATATATTAAATATATTCTACTAAATAATAATGTAGAATAAATAGTACCATATAAACTCTATTTATTGATTAATTATCAAGAAATGATGTTTAAAAAAAATCATAATCCATGTGAAACATTATATTTTTTCAAGATCTTCTTGTGATCTAAATTTAACATAATAGATGTACAAAGTCATAAATAGAATAAAATATTATTATAAAAATTAAAAAATTATAGACACCAGCTAATACAAGAATAAATAATTTTATATTCACTAAAAGAGTTATTGAAAACTATGGAAACTAGAATTTTGTAACATGACAAGGAAATTGATGACTATATTTTTTCAATCTCTGAAACACCATACTAGTGTCATATTTCAGTTTCTAAATATTTAATACATTACATCATTATTATCCTAATGATATAAAATATAATAAGTCATATAGATAAAAAAAATTATATTATAAGTCATAATGGGTATAATGTCAAGAATGTTTAGTATGGATAGTTGTATCCATGTTTCATACAAAAGAAAACAATGAAATGATTAACTGATAATTTATGTCAACTAAAATTAATATTTTCCTCATTTAAATGATTATATACACTATATATATTTAATAGATGACCTCCATTGATTAAAATATTATTGAGTATCAACACCCACATATGATATACACATGGTAAACTTCAATGATTTTGGTAGTTCTTTCATATTGACAAAACCATTTACTTAGCTTTTTTATTTCACTTTATAATGATCAAAAATTTTCATCCAGGATTTAAAAACATTAAGTTCTATTTATAATTTCATAAATTTATCATTGTTTTTTTATTTTCATCAAAAATTAACATTGACCACATCATTATAGTAACCCTTCATTTCGACATTATTTATTAAATAATGAATATGTAATGGGGATAAATACATTCATATTGAAAATAGATTTAACCAAACTATGTGCCCCTTAAAAATATGTGATATTACAATTTTTTTTTCATTTTTTACTAAATAAAAAAGTCCCTCTCCTTTTCTATATAATGTACAACTACAATCATATTGTATAGAAGTCCATATACTCAACCAAGGATTTGAGTGATCTCCTCCATCTGTAGTCATAATCAAACATCATTGGCCATGTTGGACCACCTTTGGTTTTCCTATCTATCATATTACTTCTTTTATTTGTTTCTCTATCCATCAGTTGTGTCATCTCCATGAAATCTCATATGAACTATTTTTAGGGAGTTATTATAGATTCTTTTATTTCTCCCATTATATCATGATTCAAGGAACTATTAATTATGAGGAGTTTCCTACGAGTATGTGATATGTGGCCTAATAATCTTCCCTAATTTTTAGGTGTGTATATTCTTCATTATCATTCCATGGGCCTAATTTTCCATGTGACTCCCCTTTTTATTTCAAATTAACCTAATAAATTTTTATTACCATGCAATTATTATCCTTACAATGTACTTTTCAACATCATGGGTTGTATAACATAACCAAAATCACATCTTTTCGTGTATTATATAAAATTTAGAAAGCAAATTATTCTTTTTTGTGAGATTAAACAACATTTTGTTTTTTGTTTAATTGGAATACATAAATGAAATGTTTTCATTATGAATATCATTATGATTCGGTCCACTTGAATAATTATTACATCATGCTTGGTAATGTTCATAGGCATCAATTACCATTTATGGTGTGGCATACATGACTGATATTTAGATTCCCATTGTGATATTCCATGTATAGAATCATAGGAGATCAACCGACTCGTTGATGATTCATCCATGTTAAGAACCAGACATAGGGTTTTTTATGTTAGACTGAGATCTGTCAGGCTCAACACTGATTGTTAACCAATATTTATGAAATTAAACTACATTCAGTAGATAATAATTATTGGATTCATCTAAATGCGACAAACCAGCATGGGTTATTCATCGAGATCATTTGATGTCTCCAAATAAGGCAACCTAGAACATATTTCTTGGTCTCAAGTAAAAACCCCTTAGAACGTGATGCCAAAAGTACTACCCAATGAATTTCAAATATAATATAAAATTTAAATGGAATGAAAATTAAGGAACAATAATTGATTTACATTATACATGGATATCATTTTTATGAGACTCAATTTCAAGACTTATAAATGTATCATTAAGTGAAATATACTCAGATACATTCGTGATTATGATAAAGTATGTAGTATGTGGTCGGTTTTGCATGATGAAAGCATTATGATGTGGGTTATTTATTTATTATGATTAGGTATTATAAAAAAACACTTATCATATTATAATAATTGAATGTATAATTATATAAATAGTTGGTGGTGGTCTACTATGTGTCACTCACACCAGGATTGGGACACAAATTGGTACATAGATATACTTCATGGATACATGTTGGGACAAAGAGAATCCATTACTGTATTAAAATAAAAATATGATACCATTTGATAATCATGTTAGTAAATATATGTGTGGATCATGATTGAGATGTCGTAAAGTAGTATCAATGGATTCTCTTCTTTTCATTATTTTATTTGGTTGGTATACTGGTGAATAAGAATTGACAGAAAAATTTAATGAGAATGGACATTGGAGTGACAAACCCTTGTCTTAGTAAAATGAAAGGATGTTTGTGATGTTACTTACTATTTTTATTAACCTTTATACCATTAAACTATTGTAACTATAGGGTGATACACATGTATCATGGTATTCATTGTTTTTTTCACCATTTTCATAGTATGGAATGTAATTTGTTTCTCATGAAGCCTTATAGGCACCTAAAAATTTAATATATTATGCATATTGAATACCATTTTTATTTTATTTTATATATTGACATCAACATGTTGTAGTACATTGATTTATATAAAATAATTTTTTTTAATGTTTCTTCATGGTATAATTTTTTTTTTAAATTAATGTGTGTTGAATAAATTGAAAAAATGAATTTACATACATCTTAATGGTGGAACATTATTTAGAAAAACATGACACATACTTGATCCAAGAAACTATTATTATATTGACTAAAACATAATAGTTTTATGATTAAATGGATGATAATTTTAATTTATAAATATTTTCCCTCCATAAAATTGAAATGGTGATCCATATAATCAAATTATTTAAGAGGGACATGATATATACAGATACCAAATGTAAATGTCTATTTGTAGTTCCATGATGTTAAAATTTTAAATTATAAATCATACATACATATAACTTGGGAATTGAAACTCATATAACTTTACATTGATATATATATATATATATATATATATATATATATAAATCAAATCTAAAAATTTTAAATGAAACTGTTTCCATTAATTTTGTATTATAATTCTTTAAAAAATGATTGTTTTCATCAATAACATGATATTGGACCTCCATATACTAAAACCTTAACCATTGATCAAAGAATAAAACCCAAAATAGAATTATTAGTAGGCAGTTCGGAGTGTAACTTATGACTCTTCATGATATTCAATGTCACCTAAACAAAGATTTTGTAGTAAATAGTTGGGCATTGATTTTATGGGTCGGAAATCATTGTACATATCCTATCATTTTATTTTCAATATTTTCTTCTATAAAATATTGTTTTGATGCCATTATTTTTAATTGTAGAAATATTCACTATAAAAACCCAAGACCAATTCAATGAGAGTGGTTGTGAACATTCTCGGTAGGTGGTGGGACCTAAACCATTGGTATTAAAAATTGTAGTTCTACTTACATCACCTCTGATTTTAAATGATTTAGGTAAGGAAAATAATATTTAATAGGGTTACTTGTAGCTTTTAATGTCTATGCTAGGAGCATCATTACCTTCATCTCTTATGCTAGAATTTACTATAGAGTTCCATAAGTAGCACCCTGATACCAATTTGTTGGCAGGTTAACCTCAACCTTCTATGATGTGTCTAGTGTGTATTTTATCCATCAATCAAAATTTGGGGACACATGTAGAAAAAATAATGAAGATAATTGAATACATGTTCATGGTTCTTCCAATAAATGGTGGATATTTTGACCTAGGAAGATCATCATCAAGATATGATCATGAGGGATTATACAACTGTGTCATGTAATTACTTATAAGATGTTACATTAATGGAAAACCGATATATAGAGTTTATCTCCCAACTACGGAGAAGTATGTCTATTAAAGACTAATTTATTTTATTCATAGAGAAAAATTGATTCATTCATACTCTTATGTATGTTGAGTTTTCTAGGGATATAAATTTTTTGGATGAACTAGTGAATACAATATGTTATTAAGTAAACATGTACTATATAACAACCATTAATGAGATAATGAACTAGTCCTTCATCATTGAGAGTAATTATAGGGATGTTGAAGGTGTGGAGCATGGGAACTAATTTTTAGGTAGTCACTAAATTCATAAATTGGTAGAACATTTTAATTTTAGATTTCCAGAAATAAATGTATTAATTAAAGTGTGTTCCCAGGTGTAAACATGATATTCCATTAGGGTTGTAGTTCAGGGCACCTCATGCCCCGTTGTATCAATGACCCTATGGAGTTCCATGCTTGCAGAATGATGGATTGTATTTAGTCATTTTTTGGGAATTCCCAATAGTTATCATTGAAAGTGTGTATTCATTTAATATAGGTTCTATAGTGGAAAAATATGTTAATTTTGGGGAATAATATATATTTCTAAAAGGTGATCATTCTGAGGCGGTGGTTGTGGATGAGGGTTCCAGACATAAGAGATACAATGCAAGTAGAGTATACCTTCTGATGGTATTCAGACTATATAAATAGGCCATGGTTCAAGAAACATATATAAAATATAACCTATAAATGAGGAGAAGAGTTTTTTTCATCTATTGTATGAGTTATGATCATAGTAGACATTAAATTTTTATTTATTTATTCACATCGAATTTAATTACATTTATAGAAATTCAAGAAATATTTATTCTTGAAATTAATTAATTTTGCTGTGTTGACTTTCGATACCCCACTAATAATTTTATCTGAGATCTTACATGAATGTATGGAGTGTTCTCTCTATGTTAGTTTTTTTAATTTCTTATGTAACCATTTATCCATGAACTAATGGGATTTTACATCATATACAGGGTTGATTGGTGGGAACCCTATCAATAATGTATTAACTATTATCTCTTGAGGGTGTCTATTTTATCAGCCTAGGGCTGTAAATAAATTTTCAATGAAGAATGGAATTCCCCAGAATGTTAACCTAGAAATAAGAATAATGGGATGTGTGTTCTATAATCCCAAATTTATAGTTTTTTCTAGATGATCATGGAGTATTTCTATAATGCTTACACTAATATTAGATCATTTGGTGGAAGTTTTACCTTATGACGATGCAAGGATAACACCTACGATAGGGTTGGAGCAAATAATTTTATTTATTCTATGGTATGAAACTATATATATTCCTCCTTAATAGATGTAAGATACTAAGAATTGGGAGAATAAAAGAGAGTTTGCGAATATTGAAGACAAATAATTTATAAAACACAACTTATCTTTATGGGGATCGCCCATTAATTTCACTAAGAAAAAAGATGAGACCCCCAAAATTTTCATGGATTAAAACAGATAGAGTTTTTCTAAATAATAAAACCCACTATCCCATACTATGTAAAAATTATATTGTTTATAAACATTAATGATATTGGGTTTTTTCAATGATTTATTAGAGGTAGTTCTATCACTAGGTGCGATTCAGAGCACAATATATACCTTGTACAAATTTTAAAATTTGGAATGGTTCATTTTTGAATCTAGAAATTCCCTTCAGTATAATAAATGTGAAAACTATCATTATTTCTTTGATAAATCATTATTTCCAACAATACAATTATTCATTTATAGTAATTTTCATGTAATACATCTTAGTGTACACACAAACATTACACGATCATTCCAAACACCATGGCATCATACAGAGTACACTGAGAGAGAATATATATTATGAAAATCTCAGAACCTTAATATTATGAATTAATATTTTGAACTAAATTGTTGAAATTATCTCATATTTAAGGGTATATTTGGATCCAGAGAATGTAAGAGCATTTGATTCTTTGGAAAATCACATGTACCTCTTCCATATTCATATAATAATTGGGTATCATAAAGTTATATAATCATTATTTAGGATTTGTCCCACTTTTAGAACCTCCTACCAACTTGAAAATTAATGATGTTATGTTTTAGGGACTAAATATTATAAATATAGTCTTTTAAAAGACATGGAATGTTGAATTTAGTGGTAATTATGAATCTATCTAATCACAGTAGATCCTATAAATTTTTTATGATTCATCAGGAAACATTATTGTATCCATTTGGATCCATGTGTAATGATTTATTATTTACGGGACTCAATATTTAAGGCTCCATGAGTGGAATTACCTAACACATGAGCTTGAGATAGTAGTTTTGGTTCATGACATATAATAATAGATGTATTATTTACTGAGAAAATGGTTCTATTTTATAAAATACCATAAAAGTGTCAACTACATATACAATGATCAAGATATAAAAACCATATTGATATGTTTACGTAAATATTTTTTTTATATTTATTTTTATCCTTCTTGTACACCTAGTAATTGTAATGAAACTTATGATTATCGTAGTATATGTCTCAAACACAAGAAAATAAGGAGGCTAATTTTGAATGTATATTGATTTCATTACTTAATAATATGTATTTAGAGTTGTGATACCATCGTGGAGAGCCGTTAATTGCCTCATTATTAGTGACCTCTTCACTTATGAACTAGGTGATGATGAGAAAACAATATAATCTTGAAGGATTATTCATTAGGGAATGTGTTATTGGTGATGATCCAAAACATAGTTAGTTCATTATTGATAACGAGATCTTGAATATTAATGAATTTTATAGGGTTTAAAAAAAGATTAGATAATATGTAATGTTAGAGTATCATTATTCTAAATTAGAAATGAACCCTGGAAAAAAAATATGCATCATAATTTTCTCCACCAGAACCGATGACCATTTATGAAGAAGTATCTAATCTGATATTTTACTTAGTTTTCCACATGTCTATTGGAAAGATAAGAATCCCAATGAATGTCTTGTAATTTGTTTTCACTATTAATTCCAGAGTGTAGATGGAAAAATATAACTATATATTTTTTTACAGAAAAATATATTTCTATGGAATGTAGTGATTTATTATGGGTGATCATCAATAGGTTGGAAATGCACACTTATTTCATTCCTATTCGGGAGAAATTTTTACTATATGAGATATAGAGGATTTATGTCAGGGATATCATAAACCGTCATGGAGTTTTGAGAAACATCATATTAGATAAGGATATTGGTTTCACATCTCAATTTTAATTTAGGTTAGATAAGTCACTTTGTTTTCATGTGATTTAGAGTATAACATATCACTTGAAAATCAATTGTCTGTCTAGGCATAAAATATAAGTACGAGAGGAAATGATATGGAAATGTTTCATTGAGTTTATAGGTTCTTGATAAAGGAACATATTTCTATAATATTTCATTTATAATATTTTATTTCTAGTGACTATAGAGAAGGCTCCATATGAAGCCTTATATGGTATGTCATTACATTCAATCCTTTAATAGTTAGAGGAAGTAGAGGCAAATATTATAGTACCATACCTCAATACGGAGAAATCGAAGAAGGTATTTCTTGTTAGTATGTATACGAATATATCATTTTCTAGAATTAATTCACATTTCAATCACTAATATGACCTCCAAAGGTAAATTATAAGGATCTGTTATTCTAGTATTTTTCACCAAGGTGAGGTGAATCGACGACTTATCATATTGGGAAATGTAGCACCAATATTTATCTATCCTTTTGAGAATTTTTATACCGTTAGAATATTGTATTATCATATAGTACTCCATTAAAATACCATACTATTTAAATCATCATTCAGGTTTCTCGTTAGTGTAATTATTATTTATTCCTATCTATGATATTCATCCCAAAGAGGATGAGTTTGAAGGTAATGATTATTTTATGGACTATCTGTTTCATATTTTTTTAAATTTTTACGATGGAATTATGGGGAAGTAATGTTCCTCTATTATGGTATATATAGCTGTAAAACCTTGTATAAGATGATACATAGTGAAGAGAGGCTGATGTATGTTCATAGTGGTTGTAATTATTTTTATATGTTGATCAACCACCATCAATGAATCTTGAGGGATTTTTTTTTACTTAGGGCTGGATATAAGATCTCAAATTTTCTAGGGGAGTAAAGATAATTATGTTTTTAGTGTAAATCATTATTTTTATTTTAATATGAATTCCTATATAGGTCAAAGTGTCTTCAAGATAATTCATTCTCAGTTTAGATCTTGGACAATCAATTTTTTTGAAACATTGTGAGGGGAGTAGTTTGGGAATAATTAGAAGTAAACATGGTTCTTAAATGTTAATACAAAAATAGAGATCCATAGTTTGTTGTACCATTAAGGTAGGATGCAAAGTCCTGTAAAACCTATCGAAAATTAATGGTTTATGTCATATGGTCTATGTAAATATTCTCCTAACCATTCAATATGGTCAAGGTGTTGGATAGTAATAAAAGACAAGTTATGTATGGTTTGTTTTACCATGTTCCTAGTTATAAGTGTTTATTATTCTTGGGAAGTATAAGTTAATGGTTGCTGGATGGTTTTTCAAACCATATAACCCAAAAAAATATGTGAAATTAATTGTTTTCATTTTTCATTAAAGCCTAACCTCCAATTTTACTTCCCACAAATCAATAGTATCGCTCATCTAGGATAGTTATCCTCTTTATAATTATTGGATTTTAATTATTTCTTCTATCTAGACTCATAATAGTACAACATTGGTCATATTGGATCACCCATTTTTACTATATCAATTTTCTTTCTTCTTTTCTCCATTTCCATTTCCCCAAACAGTATTATCTCAATTCAATATCATCTATCATATTTCCTTGTATTTTTTATATTTTATCAAATTTCCATTATTTCGACTTCAATCAAGGGTCAATACTGGATGAGGAGTACACTAATGGCATAATGTAGATGGTTTTTTCTTTTACACAAAACATTTGGATGTATATCTATTGTGTCATCATGTCACACACCAGTTATTACCTATGATTTCTATTTTCATATAAAATTAAACTTTGAAATTGATATCACATTAATTCGTTTCCCTTAAAACCTAATTTTTATCTTCATAATTTTTATACATCTTCACAAATTGCTCTTTATAGATAATTATATTATATAAATAAACATTTATGACTTTTTTTATGATAAAACAACCATTTTTGGTCATTTGATTTTTTCTCTTATAAATGAAATATTTTAATTCATTTGAATGGAAATGTATGATACATTTCAGGAATTTAATACCAAGGAAATGTAATTGATCTACATTCTATGGTGCTTTTTATTTCCATTATAACTAAAATTGTTAATTAAGTGAAACTATAGGTGAATGGTTACCTCATGTCAAATAGATCTTTTTATAATAAGGAAGTTTGATTATCGATATCATTATGATTTGGAAAGATAATTAATTATTAAATTATTTTGGATAATAAACATAGACAAAAGTTTACTTAAATGTTTTAGAATTCCATAGGCTATACATGGATTCATATTACGGTTTACATTTGAAGGACTAATGGGATGTAAAAAGACTCATTGAAGAGACTATGAAGTGAAAGAGAACACGCGGACTAATTATTTTACATGTATTTAAAAAGAATTGAATTTTCATCTAGGGTTCGCTAATTTTTTTAAATTAAATTACATTCCATGAAATATTCTCCTTGGATTTAGATTGATGTTTGTAACGCCCAAAAAAAGGGGCCAAAAAATGCTTCCTCATGCCAGTTAGTCACATGACCTCAGATGAACCTCCCTATATTCTAGATAAAGATGATTAACTATCAGGGTCAAATATATTTTATGGGGTGACTATAACTTCTTTTATCAGAGTAATATGCCAGAAGAAAATAAGAAACAATAACAGAATAACCAAAAACCAAAACTATAATTGTACCAATATCACATGATGACCAAACAAGGGAATTCAATCCCAAAATAGAACAAAAAATATTACATTACAAAGTAAGATTGATGGTTCAACATGAAAAATAAAATAAAATGACACAAAAAATTACCAAGAAGTTCTATAGCCACATCCAGTTCCCTCACCCATGCTCCCTCACAATCAATCCATCTAACACCTGGCCTTTTCCCTTACCCAATCATGTAAACATGAAAACTATTTAAGTGTCGATCAGGATGCCTGAGTATAGTGTGAGTAATACTAGGTAGGCCACCAAGAATGATGTCTAAAAAAATATCTAGACAAAATGTGTATGCAGCTGTATGATGAATAAATAAAATCAATAAAATAAATTCTTTATAATTATTAGATTACTCTTAATTTAACCATATAACACACATAGTTCCTGAGGACACCCGAAACCTATTTATGAATGTCTTTGTTAGAATTCATAATTCATAATATATTATTAAAATCCATTTTTACCATTCAAAATTTAATAATTTAATTACATTTTTACCATTAATATTTTTTTTGATAAATGACTGAAATCAAAAATTACAATTCCACATTTCAAAATAGAATGATATTTTAACCATTTATATTTTTCAAGACATGAATAAATTCCATTGTTACCATTCCTAATTTAAATCAAATATGTTATAATAAATATTAATTAATTCACTAATTATTTAATAAAATTAAATAATTATATATTCACAACATCCAATTAATTAATTGTTAATTACTTTAAAACTTATATTCCATTAATTATTTCAAAAATTAATTAATCACCTCAACCCTTTAAATTAATTCAAAAATTTAATTAATCTTCTCCATAAATTTTTTATTAAAAATATTCCAATTAATTAATTCAATAATTAATTAATTTAGTTTAGAAATCTCCGCATTTCAATATTTAAATCAAAAAATAATTATTTCAGTTCCCTAACCAAATATTAAATATTTCACAATTACTTAAATTAATTAATTAATTAAATTAAGTAATTCATTCAAAGAATATAAATTTATAACCTTTTAATAGAAATTATAAAATAACATACATGTAATTGAATTCCTGTCTTGGGGATTTGAGTTATAGACCACCGACATCAATTTATTGATGAAAAAAGTGAGATGAGACATGAAACTATATAGTATGAGATCCTCTACCCAAGAGGGGTACAGATCCATAATATGGGCTTCAAATCACGAGTAATAATGGACTTAATAGCTTGGAAGATACATGGTATTCTCCAAAATTTGGGAAAAGTTAGTTGTTGAGATAGGGATAAATAAAGTTTAAAATGGTGTCTTAGAAAATTATAAAAAAAATCGTGTTAATTAAAAACTGGTGTATATTTTACTGGTTAGAGGTGCATAGTTTGGATAACTATGAGACTTAATTGTGTTCCTATTTTTGGGGTTTAATAGATTCTCAATTTAGGGAACATGGTTTGAATATCCAGTCTCATTCCATGTAAATAAATCAGTTTGGGTTTACATGATTTTCTAGGCTAGGGCACACAGTTAGGGAAAACCATGCGTTGCCATTCACTCACATTGTTATTCTTTTTTTATCAAATTTTCACTAAATAACACCATTAAGTAAACCCATAACTAAATGTACTCAAAAAAAAAGTGTACATGTAAATGAGATCAAGACATCTCCTGAAATGTTCAGGGATTGATGATATCCCAACAATATAATATCCCATCCTCATGGTGTACTCTCACAAACCATTATCATTCTAAGTAAAAAATTATTGCAAACTGGGCCCTTATATCCACTCCTCTCTCCCATGTTTCCCTCTGAATATGTCATCGTTTCAAAAATAATCAAACTATTATTTATAATCATTCCCAACAACACCATCCCATTACGATCCAACAAATTCATCATATGATCATCAAAGGACACAACAATAACTTGCTCAATATCATACACATTGATCACATGATAAGGGTTTCAATGATACCACTGTAGATAGGGAACATGAAAAATGTAATGCATAACACTGTATCTATGTGGAGGAGTACATTGGTATGCCACCATATATATTCTCTCCATAAACTCAAATGGCTAGATGAACAGGTGTAACAACATGCCCTGGCTCAGTATCCTGAAGTTACCCAATCTTGGATAAACCCATAAGAATACTTGTCCCCCACTGTATTATCTTGGGTTTATCAATGTCTATCAGAAAATGAATTCAATATACTATGATTTGTATCCATATTCTTTTGAAGAATCTAAACATAATTTAACATCTCCCACATGAGACTCGGTCCCAATAAAATTGACTCACCTACCCTTATCCTGTATAGTGGTGGTTTTCATGACCTAACTTAAAATGACTCAATAGTTTCCATATGTATAAGTTCCTCATAAATATTTTTATTGAGAAACTCCAATAACTCCAGGTTATTCTCCCAAGACCCAACATACTCTAGAACCCATCATCATATCAAATACATGAGTTCATATGTAGTACACTCAAACATCCTATATGTCTATGGGTGGTAATCCATACTCAATAAAACCCACATACCAAGAACCTTCTACAAATCCTACCAGAATTGTGATGTAAAATGAGAGTCATGGTTTGAAAAAATTGTTTGTGGAACACCGTACAGATGGAAAATATCTCAAACGAACATGTATCCCAATTGATCCTCTAAGAGAGTCTCTCATACTAGTAAGAAATTCTTTACCTTCTATAGATTTTACATAATCACCCAAATAACATCATTATTTTGAGTCATCCTACTGAGCCCCACCCCAAAGTCTACAGTTACATCATCCCACATCCATTCTATAATGAATAATGGATGTAGTAAACCAAAAGGTCATTTATTCTTAGCCTTTACCTATATACTGGTGCACCATCATGTTAGGAACCCTTAAATTTCAATTTACATGACCAACCAAAAAAACTGTCAATATAGTTGATGGTATATTTTGTTCACAACAAGATATTCCAAACTAATCAAGGAATGAAATTGTCACATAATCTAATACTATATTCTTATAGTATCAACAACCAGATTCTTAACATATATAATCTCATAATCATCTGCGATCTGAACAGAAGGTGACTCTCCACCTTTAATTCACTCTATCAAGGTTAAATATTTTGGATTGTCATACTGCATATCCACGATCTATATTAAAAGTGTACACTCTACTAACTATAAGGATAATCATATTTTTCGGACTCTCCTAACATAAAACATGCATCTCATCAAATAAATATATTTTCATCTACACATCACTGGACTCTTCAACATCATGAGTGTGTGTTTTTATTCTCAACCACACTGTTCCAAATTCCAGACAGATATGCTAGCTCGAAATCAATATACTGAATATAATTAGGCCACATACACTACAAAATATTCAAATCATGTTTTAAATAGATATATTTTATACTCTGGTGATCCGTATATATAGTAAAATTCTATCCCAACACATAATTCCTCCAACACAATAATGCATAAACCATTGTTGAAAATTCGAGGTCGTGTAATTGTAATTTTGTTCATGTGGATACAACTTCCATTAACCATAAACCAAAACTTGATCTATCTACATCAAAATAATTCCATTTCATACTATAGAAGTATCGCAAAAAATCATGTACTCATTACCTGGCTCAGGTAGGATCAATGTTCATGCTAGTGTCACTCAATTATTTAGCTCATGGATGTAATTATCACAAGATTTCGACCATTCAAATTTTATCACTTTGTTACCTATCTCAATAATGGAATTTCAAATTAGGTAGAGTTATAGATGAATATATGATAATATCATGCTAATATTAGAATAATATATATATTGAATATGTTTTTGGGCTAATTCCACAAAAAATGTTTGTAAAATAGTTTTGGATCTATATACACATATTCCTTAGAGATGATGTGATTCATGCAGTGCACCTGATCAAACCAAAACATAAGCATAGATAGATTATTGTATAGCTAATGCTCTATCAGTGTACACAGGATGATGTCATGATATTGGGAATTGTCATCATGTGTCTTGGAGTACACAAAGATTTCATCCTTAAACACTACCACAAAGTAATAAAAGTATGTATGGATGATTCTGTTCATCAAGAACATAAAAACTATGTGTATTTGTTAACCCAAATAAAATTACTACAAACTCTTATAGTTTATTCCTTCTTTTAAAGGTAGTATTTGTTATATGAAATGTTCAATATCTTGTCGGATGATACCTTGATCTCATGTTCATCTTTGAAAAATGTCAACCTCTCCTCAATTGGTCCAATAGATCGTAAATATGTAGAAGGGGATACTAGTTTTTCATAGACATCAGGTTCAACTTTTTGTAATATAGAGAAAATAATTAACTTCGTTTTTCTTAATATGAAAAAATAACTAGAGAACCCCATGTTGACATAATTGGATTAATAAATCCATAATCCTTTAACTATTCCAATTGAGTCTTGCTATTCTGAAGCTCTACTGTGCCATTTTATATGTGGGAATAGAAACTATCTCATCTCCTGGAATGAGTTCAATTGTAAATTACACATATCTCTCACATGGTAGCTTTGGGAATTTAATTAGAAACATGTCTTAAAACTTATCAATAATCAGGATAAGACATCATGTTGTTCAAATTATTTATCCAGAAACCAATTAGAAACTGTGGTGGTATGCTTCACCAGTTAATGGTGAAATAGCCCTACATGTCCATCCTTGATATACCACAGTCCATGGTAAATATAATTTTCACTAATAGGATACATAAAAGTAACTATCCTACATTAAAATTATTTTTGGGGTCATTATTATATTATCCAGTACATATAGAAAATAATTTTAGAGAGTGAGATATTTAGAATGTAGATATCACATAGAAAACGCTATTCCCCACCCTCGAGAGAGCACCAATTTCATAAACAGATTATCAAAATAATACACCAAAAGGGTTAACTATCATTACACACTAATAACAAATGACACAGTCAAGCTCAAACCATTCACAAGTTCTGTATAAATAAGGTAATGTGATCCACTATTATAAAATAATGAAGTAGATATTGTTGAATCTACAAGAATAATACATCTCATTTTTAAGCTCCAACAAATTTTTAAAAAATTATAGGATGAACATCATATAATTGTTTGAACCCTCTTCCATGTATGTAGTATGAATCCCTAGAGTATCACCACTCTGCTGGCGTGGGTGCTCATTCCCCTAAACACCTAATCCAAGAACTCTACAACCAAATCCGTTAGAACGCCAACATCAAGACTAATATAGTGTAGAAGATCCCCTTCTCAGACATTGGTTCTATCCAAAACATCCTTCACTACCAATCCGTTGTGGGTTCTGGGAGAATATCTTTAGAAGAACCTACCTACCATTATATCGGCACTATACTGGGTGTCATGAACATTGAATACAATAATACACCATCATACCACACTATTGATTGATAACACCAACAAGGCCCAATGTAACTAACCCCACTATTGGGCCACTCTGTTGTAAAAATCCATGAAAAAAATTTCATAGAAATTATTCTTACTCTCAAAATACAAACCTTATAATCGTTTAATAAAAAACACATGTTTACGACTAGAATCTCCCTTTAGGTACCCTCATATATGAGAGGCGGATGCACCTCATATGAAAAGTTATTCAACATGAAGATATTCACTCGGGTCATAATTTCCAATTTATTCCATCATGAAACCTATTTTCCATGGTAATGTCATATCATTATAATGGTTGAAGAAGTTTCTGAAAATTTATAAATCATGAATGATAGTCCATCATGAACATACTCCACTGAGTCAACCTTATGATATCAACTACACTCTCCTTCATGAGTATCTCAGGATAAATGTGATCCATGAAATTCTCCTGAATGAGCTTCCCCTTCGTATTATCCATATGTCTATATCAACTCTAGATTCCCCTCCAAAACTTATCTTTACCCCATAACATATATGAAATAAATTTAAATATCTTGTAAGCAGAAGTCTCCAAATGTTCAGGTGTTGTTTGGATGCCCTCAATCATCAATTCTACTACCTTAGTTCCACCATCAACAGTAATGGTCAGAGGGTGTGGTAGTGGAATATTTTATTCAATGTTAGATATACCCTTAATGACCCACTCTGGGTCTCTTTCCCAGAATTTCATGAAGGAAGAAAAGTTTTCTCAGAACTTCTATCTTACCTCCTCACCCAGCACTATCTGTACATTCTGCTCCAGTAAAAAGGGATCATCTCCATCAATTACCTCATGTCATCCACTCAAAAATAGTAATCAAGGAATCATATATAAAAAATTCCAATCACAAGTCTTAGGAAACATATCACCACTTTATCACAATAATATAAAAGAAAATCTCATCAAGGAATAAAAATTCATTTCCCTAAACCCTCACCACACTGTTAAAAAAAGGTACTTTTATTAACCTTAACCATCATAAATCTAGTTCATTTTCAACAAGGGTAATCACATAATCATTACCAATTTTATTATTATACACCCATTTATTATCACCATTCATCATTTCACAATTCATAAATTTATCTTAGTCACATTTTCATTTCAATTTCAAAATCATGGATAAATAGTTCTGGTTTGTCAATATAAAATCTATTTCCCCATGTGCATCAAAAATTATTCATGTAAAAAAATATCCTTAAGTTCCTAGAATTATGAATGCTTAATAAATTACTTCTCCATATTAGGTAATGTTCCAAAAATCAAAATCCAAGGAAATAATTACCACATCACCTAACAACTGCATTACCAAGGTGATGTAACACCAACTATTACAATAAATTCCAATAAAAATCATCCCACCCATGGTATAACTATTTCCACAATACATGGTCTAGATACTCCCATGAATTATCTCATAATCAAGGCCCCAAACTTCCATGTATCCTTTATATCTTTCAAAAATTTCAAGAGAATATAAAATGAAAAGAAAATTTTCCTCTGATTCAACTTTTTAAAACCCTGACCTGGGTGCAATGAGATAGTGCCCCAAGCCAGTCAGTCCCATGACCTGAATCATTCCTCCATGTATACCATAGGTTTCTAACATGAATCTAGGGACTAATATCTATTATGTGGAGTAAATAACATATTATTTTAGATTATTAAACCAATGGAAATAAGAAACAACAAAAAATAACATATAACCAGATCTTGAATAATACCAATACCACATGATGACCAAGAAAGTGAGTATAATAAAAATACTGAATAGTAAATATGACATGCTAATGTATCTGTCAAGTGTCAATATGAATAACCAAAATTATATTCACTAAGAACTATCATGACAGTCCCAAAAAACATATTGTTCCCTAATCAATGCTCTATCCCATCTCATCCAAATAACACATTGACTTTTCCCTTATCATGTAATGTAAATTTGAAGCATATTTGGGTATGGATAAGGCAACCCGAGTAGGTAGTGATTAACAACTAGTAGTCCACCACCAATGTCATTTAAAAAATTCTCAGTCAAATGATATATGTAGTTGTATAATGAATAAATAAATGTAATTAACCATACTATTTACACATATTAAATTATTCTTTTCACAACAACATAACCAAACTAGGTTTTCAACGACACCTAAATCATATCATATATCAAGATTATATTGTTAACATTTATCATTTAATAATTGAATTGCATTATTAGCAATAATATATTTATAATATATGACTAAATTCCACTTCTTCCATTCAACATTTTATAATTGAATTCCATCGTTACCATTCCTATTTTATAATACATGACTAAATTCTACTATTTCAATTCTTCATTTCAATTGATATGTATCCCAATACACATTAATTAATTGAAAATTAATTAATAAAATCGATCAATTTTATATTTTGGTCATCCCATTAGTTAATTAAATTATTAATTAATCACACGTATTTCGTTAATAAATTATACATAAAATTAATCCCCTAAACCATATTATTGAATAAAAAATAATTAATCATATTAATAAATTTCATAATCTCATCATCCCCATTAATTAGGTCAACAATTAATTGATCATGTTCTACAGTCTCCATAAATCCATAATTAATTAAACATATAATTATTTCAATTCACAATACCAACACTCCAAATTAAACAATCATATATTTTAATTAGTACACCAAGTTAATTAATTTTTTTTATGAAACTCATTTGATAATAATATAATATAAATATACAATTTAATACATGAAATTGGATTCAAGGATTATGTATTTGATTCATTGACAATCTACATCAATTTATTAATGCGTTTTTTCCAAACAGAAATCCCCAATTTGATTGAATAATGATGTAGAATGTGATCTTGAACCTAAACAATATATCATGATAGAAAAATAAAGATCCCGAAATTATAGATCTACCTCCAAAGTCGTAGATATATATAAACCAATATGGGGAAGAATAATATCTTCCATGGATGGAAGGGGAATGTTATGTGTAAAGAAATCACACAGGATGATATCCTCATACTAGGAGGGGTTTATATCTTCAATAAAAGGATCGAATGATGAAGAACAAAGGTCGAAATGGGTTGGAATATGTCTGAGAGGATCCAAAGGTGTGAAAAGATGTTATGGGTCAATCTAGGGATGAATATAGGCTGAAATGGGAAATTCAAAAAAATTTAAATTAAATTCAAGATTATTTAAAAACAAGTGCATGGTTTGTTAGGCAGAGGTGAATGGTTTTATAAATAGTGCATCTTAACTATAGGCTTATTATTAGGGTGTGGCGTGGTTTTTTCTTTTTGGGTCCACAATTTGAAAAACTATGTGTTGGCTGTGAGAGTACCTTCTATTTAGTTTTACATATTATGATGGGATATGGTTCATGGTTAGGGAAAATCATGCACCAATAGTTCATTTCCCTCTTTTTTAATTTATTATAAAATTTTCAGAAAAAAACACCCCAATGTAAAACCCAAATGAAAATTTCTAAAATTTGGAAAAATATTACTTACAAATGATACCATTATATATCCATTAAATGTCAGGGTTTTACAATGTTACAGACATCAATTTATTATTCATTGGTCTCCTTTCACGAGTCAAACTGAGGCAACTATGGAATTAATTTAGGGATTTAGGTAGAAACTAATTAGAGTGAGATACCATGAATATACCCCTATTTATTTTTCCCTGCCTAAACAATTTTGATTTCCATTGAAATTATAAAGCATTTTATGATCAAAATTATACATGGATACTAATGTTCTATGCCTCGTTTTCTAGCCATATAAATATTACATGAAATTTAATGTTGCCTTATACATTTAGGTTAATTCCAAAGTAGGTAGTGTTAGAGTAGTATCCCTTGAAGAACTATATTGATGTGGGTTATTTATTTTCTGTTCATAATTATTATAAATTCACACTTATCATAGTATAATAACTGACTAGAAAATATTATACATTGTTGGTGGTGGCCTTCTGGGTGTTACTCACACCGTGTTCATGCCAATGATTAGTAACTAGAGAAACATTATTGATGAATTTAGAGACAAAAGTAATCCTCCATCATTGTATTGTCTTTATTCTAGGATGGACTACAAACGATTATAAAACCAAAAAATAGCATGATTCACATGAATTAGTGTTGGTATTTTTGAATATTGTTTTTATTGTGTGTTTTTTGAATGATATTATACTTGTGTCCCTTTCAACCCTTTTTTAGTATCATTTCATCATCATTTTGTATATTATAATAGGGATTATTTAGGCTAGTATATTCATATTTTTTTTGTATTTCCATTGATTTGGATGGATTAATATTATATATTTCTTCTTTTGTTTAATTTATTTCATTTTGTTTCACTATAATGATAAATTGTGGTATAATATATACACTATAACAACACATAAAATCACCTATAGTGGGTATCCACATTCATATGCTGGGGAACATATGATTCCATGAGGAAAAGAAATCGAGTATCATAAAAGTAAATCAGGATTAGGACATCACAATTTTAATACAAGAATACTATTTAACATTTATTGGGCCCAATCGACCCATATTTTTCAATAATTTCATTCAGTATTTTTCATTGGAATGTATCATTTTTACTTTAATTACATATTATTTTGGGACCTGAGAAACTCTAGAGAGTAAGCTTGATGTGTTAACTCAGGATACTGTTAATATATTATTTATATATATAATCTAAAATACATTGTAATTTTTTCTTAATTTCTATAAATATACCATATTAAAATTAGATCGAATGGACTCATTTTTTCAAATAATTATATGTTTGATACTTATTCTCCTAATAATTATTAGTTTAATGAATTGATATCCATTGAAATTTAATTCTTTATTTTTTCACTATATGGTCAATTATTTTTAATTGAGTATCATGATTCAATTGTTATGTAAACTTTTTTAGAATTATATTTTCAATCCCCCTCCCCTATTCTATTTTTTAAATTAAATACATTCTAATTTACCTTTTATATATTTAAATTTCTTACCAGTCGGTATGTAGGATATTTTATCGATCATTTTTGAGTTGATAAGAGATATTCTATTTAATAACATATATTTCTCTTTAATAAAAATAACATAGTCTCATGATCCGTAATTTAATTCTATTTTTTCCAACTTTTTTGAAATCTATTTATTCATGTACCTAATATTTTAAATTATTTACAACAAATCATTCTAATGATTATTCACTAATTCATTTTAAAATTTATACACTATTTAGGAAAAAGTATCATGAATAATTTATAATATAATTGAAGTGCCCAGATCAGTGTGAATCACTGAGAGGGGGAGGGGGTGAATCAGTGATCCCTTAAAACTTTTACTAATTGATTCTTATCAATTAAACCTCTATGGCTTGTTAAGGCCTCGATCCACTCTTCTTATGTATCTCAACCTTTCCCGGATAATGCAGTAATGAAAAGACACAGGACACAAGGATTTACAAGGTTCGGCACCAAAGGCCTACGTCCTTGCCATGTTGGTTATACGCCCCAACATGGTTTCTCCCATTATAATCTGTTAGTATTACAATGGTCGATACAACATCCCACTGTATCTCTTCTGAGTCCCACAGGAGGGTCTTTATACTGCGTCCCACAGTGTTACCAGAGTCCCACTGGCCTGCTCCAGAATCCCACTGAAGACTTCTTCTCCCTGAGTCCCACAGGGTCTTCTCTTGGCTCCTCGAGTTGCACGAGTAGCTCTTCTTCACTTTAAGCTTCTTCAAGTATCTTCAGTAGTCTGGGATAAAGACTGCTGGCCTTGCTCTGTACCTCTGATCACTTGTGATGATCAAGTCTTCTCGTCTTGCTCAGGCTTTATCTCCTTCTTCTCAGGATGACCTAGCTTCTCTCTTCAACTACTGAATACTCAGACAACTGATATCTTTAACTTCACTCTGGTCCAGTCTCAGATCAACTTCATGCACTGAGTGCATGGCATCTCTGAATCCTCATGCACTGACTGCATGGACTTCTCAATTTCTTCAAGATCCTCTGGTCTTGGTCAACTCAAATTGCACACCACTGTTTTATCTTTGTTCACGTGTGCATGTGCATGCATGCATGCATGCACTCCCCTTCTTCTCTTCTTGGTGCAGTAAACCCACAAAGGGTGTAATCACTTCAAGCACACACCTTCTCAATTCTTCACACACTTTATTCTTTTTTGTTTACACACTCACAAGTGTGTTATAATTTAGTGTGGATGTCTCCTCTTTCTTCCTTCTTCTAAGTGTGTTCACTTCACTTAGTGCACACACACTAGGTTCGGCCTTTTAGTTCTTTTGCACACACAAATGCCTATGGCCTTCTTCTCTTCTTGTACTCTTCCACTTTGCACACACACTTTGTTTTTCTCTTTTAATCTTCAAGTGTGCACAACCACAAGGCTACGGGCTTCATTTGTTCAATTTGCACACAAAGGCACTAAGCCTTGGGTTCTCCCTCTTTGCACAAGCTACTGCCCGTAGGGCGTTCTCCTCACTTGGCACACACACTGGTATGCCCTCGGGTTCTTCTCCACTTCTACTCCATGCAAGGTTGCAAGAGTGTGGCCTCTACTGTCTTCAAATGCCGCGCGCAAGTCCTCAAGGTGCATAAGGGTCGCGCCAGTCCTCGGACAGCCGTGCAAGTTCTTTAGTGCAAGGGGCATTCGCGCAAGGTGCATGAGCACCGCGGGGCGCGCAAGTGCAACACCCACAAGTACTTCCTCATGTCGCACAAGTATGCGGGCGGTGAGGGTGCCAATCCTCGAGCGCGCAGATTCAAGCGGCTCGGGATCTTCCTGTCGCGCAAAATAGGCGCGCAGGGGACTCCTTCAGGACCTCGGGTGGTCCCGAGAACTTCAGCTGCACAAGTGGGTTGTGCGGGGCTTCTTCTTCGTGAGACAGAGAGTGCTTCTCACGGGACTCCACAAATATTCAGCAAGCAAGCCTCAAGGGCTCGGCCTCATTTTTATAGGCAGAGGCGGTGCTTTACATCCGCAGAGATATATCTTTGAATCCCCTAATTTATCGGGTTTTCAAGATTTTGCAAATCTTGAACTTTCTCTCTTGTTTCACGCGGGTTCCCTCTTCTTCGGCCTTCTTCAAATGCATGCGTCGCGGAACGTGTGCATGAAAATGAACGCATGGCCTTCATCCATGCAAAGCATCAATCAACATGGCCTCGCACCTTCGGTTGCTTCGGCCGATCTTCGAATTCTTTCTCGATGCATGCATGCAACATTTTAATGCATGCATGAGTTCGTTATGGCCTAACGATCACAATGGAGGTTTCGGTTTGCTCGGAGGTGGCCGGGAACTCAAAAACCGTGCTCGGGTTGCTCCTGGTTCGACGAAGGAACGCGGGAAGCCTTCGGCTAAGCTCGAGGAAGAGGACGGTCTCTTAGCCGTCGGATCAGATCTTCGGACGGCCGCGATCAGATCATCGCGTGCGGGATGCGATGAGCGGCGGAGATCAGCCGCGCGATCACTCGGACGGCCAGGATGCGCTCCTGGAGATTTTTCCGCGTCCCACATCGAAACGGGGCACGGTTTTGCCGCGGCTTATCAACCTAGCACTGCCTAAACCCCTCGATTGAATCTTCTCCCTCCACGGTGCCGCCCCGCACCGTGTTCTCTCTGCGGGCGTGCTCTGCGCCCACTCACTGCTCCCTGCGGGCGCGCTACTGGCGCCCACTATGCTTCCTCGGGTGCGCGGGCTTCACCACCACGTGCCCTCGGGGGCTTATACACGGCCCCTGCCGCGCTCTTCCGGGCGTGCCCCAGACGCCTATGCGGTGTCTTGGGTGCGTCCTGCCGCCCTGGGCTCGCCCCTCGGGTTCCCCCATGTGTGTGGTGCCTAGCGCCCATGCCTTGGGGTTGAACCCTCAAGGTGTCCATGGCTGGCCATATTTTTTGGCAAAGGCATGAATAAGACTTTGTCAAATACAAAGTTCTCCTATGAGTATAAGCCAAATGCCACATGCCACATGCCACATGCCACATGCCACATGCCACATGCCCTTCAATCCATTCTTCTCCTTCATCTTCTTCTTGAGAATTCAAACATAAATCTTCTTGATTGGAAACAACTCCTCAATTTATAATTCTTTTTCATCATCTCATTTTCTACTTAGGAGAGAATTCTCAAGGATCTTCATCAACCGAACTCCTGAATCACATAACTTCTTCAATGTGCTTCGTTGATCTAATCAGAGATCAATTGGATCTTCTTCAATTCATCATGCACTAAGAGATAGTGCATGGTCTTAATCAGCTCACTTCATCCACTTAGGAGATGTGGATGGATCCCATTCACTTCCTCATGCATTGTCAATACAATGCATGGTCTTCAAATAATGTTGTGACTTTGTATCCAGTTGATACAAGTTCTTTGAACTTAAAGATCAGCTCATCAATCGTCTGATTTAATGATGATACTCCATCATCATCAATTCTTCAAGTGGTGTAACTTAGTATCATCTTGATACAAGTATTGAAACATTATGATCAGTTCTTCAATGGTCTGATATGACTAGAGAATGTTTCAACCATCATCTCCTATGTCACTTAGTGAATCTCCTAAGTGACATGCATCTTAGTACCATGGCCATTCTCCATTCATCACCATCACCATCACAACCTTTGTCATTCACATCTTGACATTCCTTGACATCCATTCATTCCATGACAACTTCATGCCTCATTGACAACAAATGCAACACAATGCACTTCAATAATTAAAGTTTATAATGATGGATAATTTTTCATTGAATTTACATAAATAAAATTTACATAAATTCATTTAATACAATGGGAAATCACATTTTTTATTAATTTTTTTGTAAAAATTATTATAACCTCTATCACATGAACTCAAATTTATATGTTTATTTAATAAATTTACACTACTAATGAAATCTATAAATATAATGGGATCAAATTTTAATGTAATATTTCCATGTGAATTATAACTTCCAATATGAACACTATAAAAAATATCTTTCATTAAATATATCTATTGAATCCCTTTTGTTCATAATAATTGATTTTTTAAAGGTAAAAATAGATTTCAGAGAAAAAATATAATTAGAAAAATAATTAATAGCGTATATTAATACGAAGTTTTTATTATTTCATTTTTATCAATGCATCACAATGAATATTAAATTGAAAATAATGATAATGTAAATGGTTTATATGTTATGACATTTTATATATGGAAATAGTTACCCATCACATGTTTTGATTATAATAGATAAGATATTACTAAATAAATCTCTATTTATTATTAAAATTTAGAGAAGGATATTATATTATACACTGAATCTATATATTCAAATTGTTTAATCAGTGAAGGAAATTTAATATTATAATCATCTTCCATATCCTGCACATCCAAAGAATAAGAAAATGATGAATCATATAATTTATAAATAGATGTGCATATGATTTTGAGGGAGTGAATGAATACATAGATGAAATGAATTTTAAAATTATTAATGCAGTAACATCAGTATATGAAAGAATTAATTATTTTTTCACCCAATTTAAAAACATTGGCATCCATGAATAAATAAATAAAAATTCATCAAGAACACATCATTATGACATTCTATGAAAAAACCCTACTAAATAATGGTCAAAGTATATAGAATATGAT
Organism: Viscum album; assembly: GCA_963277665.1. Classification (NCBI taxonomy): domain Eukaryota; kingdom Viridiplantae; phylum Streptophyta; class Magnoliopsida; order Santalales; family Viscaceae; genus Viscum; species Viscum album. The sequence goes on along the minus strand of OY728155.1, from coordinate 71,564,096 downwards.
TGAAATATATAATGAACAATCTAATCATGAATATCTACCATATAAAACATCTTTGAATGAAAGGAAATTATAAATGAATGAAATGGATGAAGAAATAATTTCACATAATAAACTATTAATTTTAGTTATTTTTGAAATTTGAATACTAATATTGGTGCAACTAATAATATATAATAAAATTAAAACATACAAGTTGAATTTAGCAATTTTACAATTAGGAAGAACATTGTTGCGCATATTAAATAGAAGCATTTTTTTAATTCTAGTAATCATTCTAATAATAAATACATTATAATATTAAGAATAAAATAACCCTTGAATAGATGAATCAAAATCCACAGAAGACCTCTATGTAACCAAAATATTCATCTGAACTCATTTTAATAATGGGGAGAAATGAATTTATATACAAAAATATAGAATTATATTAATGGTAAATTTCATAATTTTCTCTCAAAAAATAATTATATAGTAATGAAAATATAATACCAAAGCTATTGAATTTATAAAATAAGATAAATAAAATTATGAGACATATAACTACCCATTCATAATTTAAAACAGATTTCAACATCCATTAAAAAATTAGTAGAAAATATTTTTTTCAATGAAATTGATAATAGATCAAGGAATTACAATACATATGTTTTTTCTTGATCAAAATCACCTTCTATTCATCATTTCATAGATTTTATTAATTATAATGTATCATCCTAGTTTATATTTTTACTCATTTATCTTGATATATCATTTTTATATATCTAGTTATTTCGAGTAATTTCCCATAGAAATATGGGTTTTGGAATATTTTTCTTCTATTTCGTATTTTTTAGAATTATTAAGGGGCAATGGTGTGGATTCCTGACACTGAGTCCCTATTCAGCTCAATGTACCTCCATCATAGATAGGGTTTCATTGGAAACTAATGGTTTCTCACAAACCATTCATCTAGCAAGATAAATCACGTAGATCCTATGGTTCGTTTGGATAAGGGAACACTACTTGAGAATGGTAAGTCAAAACTATGCGGTATGCGTGGACATGGCTATAAAATTATTGGTAGAACCAAATCACACGGTTTTATGAATGGTTATCCAAACCATGTCAGAATACCTTGTTTTGTCTAGTGTATCTAGTATTGGGTTCATTATTGGAATAAGGTTTCGCAAACCATTCATCCTAGAAAATTCATATATACTAGATTCATTAAAAATTTTAAATTCCCCTTTTCCCCACTTGGGTTATAACAGCCAAATAACTCCTCTCCCCCTCAGTTGGCTCATGAGATCTTATGGGAGCTATCCCTTCTTCCCTAATCTCCCCCTTATTCAATGGTGATTCCCATAGTATTATTTATGTTTTTTGATTGGTTTATCATGGTATTTCCCCCCTCTCTTTCTTTGGTTCAATCTTCTGTAATTTTTCTCTTAATTACCTCTTCTTCCTTGGACTCCTGGGTCTAGTGTTCTTTTGACCTCAATTTTAAATAGGGTAGGGTTTTTAAAGATACTCATGGGAGTTATTTCTTCTTTGGAACATATTGGAGTTCTTTTAGATTCTCTTAATCAAAGAGAATGAAGACTGGGGTTAGATTTACTTCACAATTAGACTTTGAATTTATGTAATGTTGATTGATTTATATTAAAAATGTTTTTTTTATTGTAATTATTGATTAATTATTTTTATAAAATTTTATATAAAATGATGTTAATTACTACTTATTTTGGATTTAAGGAAATTGTTTAATTCAACATCCACAAAAAGTGTTTTTACAAATGCATTATTGGTTATTATTAGACTATTTTGATTTTGAAATGGTGGTTTCATATTTTTAAATAGATTTCAATATGGGTATGTTATTTTATAAATGGTGTGATGGAATATTTGGAAATGGTATGCCACTCATAGAATGGATTGGGATTATTGGAAATTTTAAATATAATGTTTTTTCATGGAAAGAAACCCATTTGGGTGTATATCTTTCTATGAATAATGATTAATGGATTAAGAGGTCCTTCGAATTAGACATCACTCATTTTTTAATGTTTGTATTCATCGTAACATTCCTTGGGGAGATTCGTGGGTGATAAGGGTTTTGTGTCACAAGGGGTGGTTTCAGATTATGATTTTAATATGGTTGGATTTCATGGATAAACCCATCTTTAGACATGAAATAGTAATATGGAATTATTTAAAGAATTATTAAAAATTATTACTACACTAGTTTAAGATTATCATCTTGATAGTGTAATTTGGTATGAAACTTTTTTCCATTTGGGATTATTCCCCTCAGTTAGGCTATATTGAGTATGGCAATGCATGAGGGATGTTTACTCCATCAAACAAGCTATCATGATAGATCTGGTAATCGAGTGTTCTATATTTTCCCATGACCTCTTATATTATTCTAGGTTTCCACAAAAATTATTTATCTATTGTCCCTAAATTGGGTTCCCTATATTGTCTGGTCTCTTCCATATTATTTTCAATTTCCCTTATTATGTTATTTTCCTCCATTCTCTCTTGAATTAGTTAATATTTATTTGATGGAAATTCATTCGGAGTATTTTATTTTGTCACACCTACTATGTATTAATACTCACACATATAAGTAAATTCTTACTTCTGTCCTAAGGTGTACATTCCAACTTGGGTTCAATTGATATGGTGCAATGTTGGGTTTTGGGTTTTGGTTATTGACTAAATATGTCTCATTGAGTTTAATTTTTATCAGGTTTGGTTTAATTTTATGTTTCTATATTTTTACACAAATATTTTATTTATATTGGGATTCAATTTTATTATTGTACTTTTCTGAATATTTATATTGAGAGAAATTGTTCCTATATTTACTCTATGATACCCTAGTGCTTTGGTGCTACCCAAAGAGATATAGAGTGCAATAAAAGGATTTTCTGGGAAGGCTCAGGGGAATTGTTCGAGGTCGTCATATGTTGGTTCATGAAAAAAAACGGAATTATAGAATATGTTATTTTTACGACCTATCTATTATAGTGGACTTTCGTATTTGTGATGTCATGTTATATGGAGTAGTATTATCATATTTTGGTGTTTACGTGCTAGGATTTGTTTGGACAACAACTTCTATATTGAAACATGGGTTGCTATGTGATGTTTTCTTTTGTTTAGTTTATTTGGATCTTATGGGATGTTCGATGTTTTGAAAAAAGAAATGGGGGTTGGGATGGAGGTTACTTGTGATATGATAGGGTCTGCAAATCCATATGGATAATGGGATACTGTCCTAAAATAAACTCTTTCATGGTGGTGTGGTTGAAATATTTCCACTAATAGCATGAAAATGTCACCCATCGACACTAGTTTTGCCCTTAGTTTTTTATTTTGCCTCACAATAATTTTGATGTTTGAAAAATAACATCAATTAAATTAAAAAATCCTAGATATCAAATTTTACTATTTTATTTGAAATTATATATGATTTTTATGATTTATTCAATCAGTTGTTTGAAATATATTATTAAATAATATTTTTTTTGTTAAATGGGATTTTGAATAATTAATATTTGATTAAATAATTTTTTTTTGAATATGATTGAAATGGTTTAATATGAATAATTTTTGTTTTTATATGTAATATATGGGATTTTTGTTAGGAATTGAATATATTGGTGTGTGGAGTATAAAAAATTGGGTTTCTAGGTGGTTTTAGAAATATTTTTAAATAAAATTCAGGAAAAGCATCAGTTGGCCTTCTTTTCTATTTGTTTTTTATTATGGTGAGTTTTAGATGATGCGTTGGTTATGATTGAGTACTTTTTTCCCTATTGTTTATTGTTTTTCCCACTAATTATTTTTTAGATTTTCAATTTTAAACTGTGGGTTATTGGGATTTGGTAGGCCTTCCAATTGGTCAAACTAAGGAAATATTTTTTTTAGTTTCAATAGTTGAATCCTCTTCCCTAGTGTCTTTAACCAGAAATTTTTGATGTACAAGAGTGGATGTGGAATTTGATAGGATCTCTAGTTTCATTTTGTTTCTAATTTAACAAATGGGAATATTACAACATTTATGCTTCACCATCGAATATGGAAGTGTTTGAGGAAGGTAATTTGGACCAAGCCATAAGAATACCTCTCTTGGGTTCTCTTTAAGGCCACATTCATCCAAAATAACTTCTATGAATTTATGATGGTGGAAAAGGAGAGTAAGATATGATACCTTCAGTAAGGGAATTGATCAGTATTGGAGTTAACTCATCATTTTGTCGAACTAGATTCCTATCATCTACAGTATGATGAGGAAGATCCATTTAAGGACCAAAATATTGATAATGAGATTCATCATTATCATATATCCAAATTTTCATAATCCTATACAGTCTCTTTTACTGATATGGTTAGGCATGGTTTTCGAGTAAAAGCTATGTGGGAAGTGGTGCTTGAGGCACTAATCCATATTCAGTTACTGTAAGATGTGAAATGAATTCTAGTAAAGATATGGAATGATAGCCTAAGTGTGAATATATTGTTGGAAGAATTAAGAGCCCATCAAATCTTTTGTATTATAATTCTATGTATAATACCTAAGTGTGTCATCTATTCTATATATTGGGAGACAAAAAATTGTCCTATCCAGACAGACCAATTCCCAAGCATAAATGAGGATGATTAGGTCCCTATCAATAATTTTTTTTGATGTTTTAATAAGTGAAATGTATTGAAAACATCACCTTCTGAAGACACACCATCCTATTTGTAGGGGTATGGTCCTTATCTAGGTTCATTTTAAAGTCTCTTTTGATGTAAATGTATTCTCCTTGTAACGATTCTTTCATGTTTTTTCTTTTGTTTTGAAATTAATTTTGTTTTTGAATATCATGAGAATACCTATTGTAATGAAATTATATTTTTGGAAATTAGAAATCTTTTCATCTTGGAGAGAAGATTGTTTCATTTAATGTCTTATTAAAATTGTTAATACCTTCAGGATTTTGTGTATAAGTGTTATTGTATGGAGGTTCGGTGTTTGAGTTGTTGTGTTGGTTGAGCATATAGATATAAATAAAATTGATGTGGAGAGTATTTTGGACTCCTGTGTTAGATGAGATAATCACTCGTTTTAACCAAGATGTTTTCTTATTTTCATTTTATGAGTCATTAGTCTTCAATCACTACCCTTTATAATCTTTTGCCTAAAAATTTTCATCTCATTATGTAAACATTTGTCCCATGTACTAGGTCGATGGTTTAAGTGAATATAAAATTTGTGGTTGGTGTCCTTTTTTCATTGTACTCCATGAATTAATTGGCATCCAATGATTTTTTATGTAGTTGAGAATTTTATTGTCACAATGGTAGTTAAGGTGTATTATGATTCAAGGAATTGGGTCATAGGGTGGGGGGTGATCCTTTTTCTTTTACCAGATCGACTGGAAACATTGATTCGTTCTGAGGGAATAAAGCGTACATGTGGAATGAAATGTCACACAATAATTTTTATTATTCCAGTATTATCCTATTTTATATTGTTTTAGATTTTCTCTTGAGGTTTTGGTGTATTTATTCAAATTTTACATTTTCGACTATTTTTCATTAGTTGGATAATTTTTTAGAATGATTAAGGGGTTACATTACAGCCTCATGATTGTGTGTAAATTTTCATTTCATTTTTATCTTGCTAGTTTAAGATCACATCAATAGCTCACTGTTTGACCAAAACAATGTGGCTCTAAGAAGAAACTGTGTTGATCATTTGGTGAATTTGGATTAGGATTTATGAACTAAGAATGGTTGTCCCACACTATTCAGAATGAATCTACATGGAACTATAATTTTAATATGACCAAGTCACAAATTTGGCCCACAGTTTTACAAACTATTGGGCCAAAGTATGTGGATGTCCACTTTGTCTAGTAATTGGTTTATAATTGGCCCATTATTGGATAATAATTTCCCAAACCATATGTCTTAACCATGGACAATGTTTAGGTTTATTAAAAATGGTAAAATAAACTTTTCCCCTCTTACTTTTTGACCCTCATAATTCTCATTCTTTCTTTTTCTCTTGAATTCCACCTCTTCCTTTGTATCTTGGGTCTATTTTTCATGCATACTCATATTTATAATGGTTGGTTTGTTTTTTATAGTTTTTATTGTGATTTAATTATTCTTTGGATGATCATTGAGTTTTTTCAGTTTCTGTACCTCAAAGTTCTTAGGGATTGAGGTAGGTTTCCATTTTCATAGGGCCTTTTGAATTATGAATGGTTGATTTTATTACATTATAACATAATTTGTTAACAATTATTGATGCATGATTTTTAGAATAATGGGTTGTTATGAAATTAATTGAATTATGACATGTTTTTTATTGATTTTAATTATTTCTTTAATGATCACACACCATGTGTTTATCAAAATATCCCAATGGATTTTGTAACATCAATTTTGATTCCAAATAGTGTTTTGATTATATAAAATATATTTTCAAATGGGTATTTGGTATTATAAATGGTGTTAGTTTATTTGGAAATTTGTTGTCACCTAAATAATAGAGGGGGCGATTATCACTTTTATATCAAAGGTTTTTAAGGGAAAAGTTTCCCTTGGGATATATTCTATATATTTGTTGGGTTCCAATGGGATTGGGAGGTCATTGGAATGTAACATACATATCGTTTTTATAGTTTTTAGTCATGGGGGTGTTCCATGGGGTGATTCGTGGGTGACGATGGTTGTGTGGCTCATGCAATGTTTTATGCTTTGATTTTCATATGGTTGGACTGCATGGCTCCCTCCATCTTTTGAAATGAAAAGAGAACATCGAATAGCATATGAATTTATAAATAACACTTTATGTACTTTTTTAAGATTATTTTTTTGCTAGTAGATATTATTATTGAACTTTTACCATGTAGATTTTATTCCCCTCAAATATTCTAGGTAGGGTACGACCGAGTATGAGGGATATTGATTGCATCTGGTGCACCAAAATCTTGGAAGATCTTATAGTTTATTGTTTACTATCCAATCAAATAATAGTTACTCCCAGAACTACCGGGAATGTATTAATCTACATTGGATAAATTATGTTCTCCGTATGGTATGGTATCTTTTGTTGTGTTTTCCATTTCCCTTATTTAGTGACTGGTATTCCTAGTCTCTTTAATGGAGCACCTTTTTAGAATGTGATTTTATATGAATTTTTTTTAAGATAAATGCCACTTGAAATTTTTTTTGGGGAATATTTAAATTATTATCCTCTTTATAATTGTAAAAATTATTCAATCCACTCTCTTTGTACTTATCTAAAATTATAATCATTCTTCTTTTGAAAAAAACTGGTTTTATGTGGAAATAGAAATAGACATTCATTTTCATTAAATGACATATGTATAAAACCTATGATCATATATTTTATTTCCAAATTGATGTTGGTGAGTCTTTTATTTAAAATAAATGAATTTGTAATATATTATATGGGTATTCTTAATGGGTTATAATACTCACATTTATAATTCCATTTTTTTTACTTTGGTGTAGGTTCCATATTAGGTTTGATCAATGTGGAGAGATGTTAGGTTTGGATTCAGTTAGAGACCGATGATGTCACATGGAGAATTAAAATTGGTTTTAATCAATGTGGTGCGATGTTAGGTTTTCGGTTCAATGAAAGGAACATGATGTCACATGGAGATCTGATTAGTTAATATGAAAGGTGTTATATTTAGTATATATATATATATATTTTTTATCTCCAACTATACTTAAATTGGAATGAGATATTATTATTCTAATTAGTTTGTTTATTTTTCTTGGGAAAAATCATTCCCTCTATTACTCTATTATTCCACAGTATTTAGCTTCACCTCTAGGTAATTATGAATTTTTTATATAGTTGTTGTGGGGTGACATGGGTGACCTATTCGAGGTCGAACCGAGTTGGACTGTGAAATCCAAAATAAATCACCACATCAACCAAATGGAAGAAAGTGAAATTCTCAATAAGAATTCATTGAAAAGTACTGTTGTGTTATCTATTTAAATCCTGTTTGGAATAAAATAATGATACAATGGTAAACCAGATGAATATATATTGATAAGTTTATTTAGGCCATAATATGGTAATATTAAATGGTCAGATGTTAAGTCACATTATATCTATATAACTATATTCATCAATGTTCAGATTCTAAAATCTATAGAAATTATTTAATATATCATATTTAATGAATTTTCTTTAATATGATCAACACATAGGCATGGTAGCTAAAATATAAAAAATTATATTTGAATAGATCTGATGTGTCTTATATTATCTCCCAATTTATATTCATTATTCACATCATTGATGTTAAATCAATTTCATTTGGTTTTAGATTATATTTGTTCAATACATCTTTACATATCTTTACACTTACTATATATCATTTTAAAAATTTTACATGCACCCAAAATTATATTCAATGTATAATGACATCGACATTTTAGTTTGAAAAAAATATTAGGGATTATTATTTTATTTATTCTGTTTATCTGATCAAAGATGTAATGGTTTAAGGAAAAATCCCTTATTGATCATCTGTCAAAGATGTTCTGGGCATAAGGAACTTTATCTTTGACATATATTTTGAAAAAATTATACTCATATTTTCTCAGATTTTGGAAAAACATACCCTTATAAATTTAGTTTAAAAATAATAATGTTTCCATATATAAAAATTATTTTAGTATAAATACATGATTTATGTAATTAATATCCTAGATCATTTTATGTTTTCCAACCTACTACCTATGATGAATTTTTATTTAATATTAATACCTATTTTATTATTTCACATCTCATTGTTTACCTTAATAATAATTTATTTAGTGAATGGATATAAAAATTGAGTGTGATCAACTAATTTCATCAGCATCCATCATGGATTTATGTAAAATTCAAAATATACACTAAATTATTTTATTTATTAAAATTTTAGTAAATATATCTCGTTTGATTCATAGAGAAAATATTTCTTCCCAAAGAAATTTATTCTTAATTTAATCAACTACACTCCTTTAATGTTTAAACCCTTTAAAATTTCATCTATATAATGGCTTATTATTACAGTGGTGTGTTGAATTAGGTTTGATGATTAATTTATGTTTACTAAAAATTATATTTTTTAGTCTCCCCCATTTCATAATTGTATTCTTACAAAAATAATATCTATATTATTCTATTAATACATATGGATTTCTTAAAAGGACCATCATTATTATAAAATTCATATCTAAAATCATGTATGATGATAGAGTTTATGATAGGTGTATATTTTGTTGTGATATTCATGTATGTTATAAGATACCCCCACTATTTTATATAGCAATACCTTGCTAATCAAATAATAATACCATTATCAAATTTATTAGTGGGATAATTTTGTCCAATCATTTTTTTTCATTTTAAAAAGCCGGTTTAAGGGTGGCCGGGACCCCAAAATACAACATCGAACAAGAAAAGATAACATCAAGAAATGAACAGAACATATAACAAAGACTTACACATCATAATAGCCAAAGTCTTCTCCATAACCCATGCTGGATTCTCCTTCGCCAGTAGCCGATTCCCACTCTGGATGCCTCCAAAAGTGATTACATTGCACCCTACTCCTAAGCTGTTCAAGTGCAAGCAGATCAGGTTGATCTTTCTTGACAGTACATCCCTTTTTCAAAGCCACAACCACCTCTCCCTTGCTCTTGGATACCGATCTAGTCCGCATCAGGATCAGAAGGTAAGAATAGTCTCTCCTAGGACTCCTTCTTGGTGTAGCAGATGCTGGTCTTTCGCCATCTGCCATCTTCTGATTCCCAGTCTGAACAATTTCACTAAAATAACGGCTAACCAGACCACTAAAATTTTCTTTACCTCCTCTGGAGCTTTCCGTTCCCTTTCCTTCTTGTTCCAACAAAGCAGAAAAAGGATGCGCATTTACATTACCCAGCCACGGATCTGGGGTATTACACTCCATCAAGGGGGGCCGCTAATCCTCAGTAGAAGCTCCCTCCACCATCATGGGAGAAGGATTATCCACAGGCCTACAAATTTCCCCTTGAACCATATTTCCAGCAAGCATTTCTTCCCTATAAGCCCCACCGTTCACATCTCCTCCTCCTAGATTATCACTTAAACCAAGATCATTATTTCCATTATCAAGGCATCCAAACCTATTGCTTAAAGAAATAAAAGGTTTATCCGAGGAATTCAAACCAATTCCATCCCCTGAAGGAGCAGCGTCCGCATTGGCGCTAACTCCTGCACCCCTCACTGCTAGATTCAAAAGCATCACTCCAACATTATGCATCTCCCTCCAAATCACCATACTATTATGAGCCACAACACCTTGAACAACCTCAACCAACCCACTGTTGACATCCATCTGTTGAACAGCCACCACTGAAGACGGAATATCCCTACCTCTTCCATCTGAACCCATCTCCTCTTGAACTGAGTCGAACCTCACACCCACCTCCCGCACTTCCCTCTGTCCATATTTCTCCCTTCGAGCAGGTACCAGATCAACATTCACCAACACCCTATTGAAATTGCTAGCTGCCACTTGCAATTGCATCCCCTTACCTCCTTAAACTATTTCAAGATTCCTCCGCCCTATATAATCCCCCAAGACACCCTCTGAAAGCCTTCCCTGTGAAACCTCGTCCCTTTGAGTGGGTGCCTGGCTATCAGGAAGACACGCCTTCAAGGGAACTCCTCTTCGACAATTCTCAACTGCATGACCCAAGAGATGACACTTAGGAAAAAAATCTGTCCAGTCCTCATAGATCACACGTTGCTTGCATCTGTACTCCTCTTCGATCGTGATCCATACATAGTCAAATGGAAAACGAGAAGTATCCATTTCCACGCAAATCCGAGGGTTAACCAGATGACACACAACTTCAGTACGAGTATCAGAGCACAAATAACTTCCAACAAGGTTACCAAGAAAATGCATAATAGAAGGATTCTGGAACGACAGTGGAAAATTGGGAATGCTTACCCACACTGGTGCCGACGGTGAATCACGGTTCATGTGAAAATCGAATGACCAACATAAAAGAAAGAAACGACATCCGTTGACGATGCGAGGAGCCTTCGACCAAGCAGAAATGAGGTCAGCCTCTAATTCGAACCGTATCATCATGTGGAATCTGTACATCAAACCAACAATCGCTCTTTCTTGAAGATCCCAGGAACCAAAGATATACATATCAAAAGCATCAACAAAAGGACATCTATAGAATTTAAATTCTTTTGTGAAAAAGAATGTATAAATATTGCGGGGATAATAATTTTCATGTTTGTTTTTAATATAAAATAAAATCATGTAAAAAATTTAATGAAATAATTTAGAGATTATAATCTCATAGTACAATACATGATTTGAAATACGATACCAAATACAAAATCTCCTTTCATTTCCCAAAAAATATTATTCCCTAAAAATAGTATGAAATATATCATCCCAAGAACATGTGATTATTGTTTCATTTTGTATTATATATATATTTACCTTAAATTTTCAATTTTTTTAATTTTATTTTAGATTAATAGAACTAGTTATTTACATGTGATTTTGGGCCAAATTAATTTTTACAATCCATCTAATTAGAAAAAATAAAACCCTTTAAAATTAAAATCTTATTCATTCCACTATCTATATATTCCATGACGTATTCCTTCCCTCTTACATTTTCATTAATTATAATCAATAATAATAATATACCTGATGGTAAGTAATAGTATATCTTGGCAAATTGTAGCTTAACTATATATTAATCTATGTAATAATAGGGTTTTTAATATAGGTGAAAATTTAATGTGGTATCAATGAATAAAATATAACTAAAATTAATTAAACATCTGTAATTATTTTGTCACAGTTCTTCAAATAAAACATTTTTCAAATAAATTGACATGAAATATTAAAACATAGTGTGTAACTCAATATTTTTATAAAAAATAAATAATAGTCATATATGTGAAAATGTGTTTTGAATAATTCTCAAGGTTGGTAAATAGAAATTCAAGTTTCACTCAGGGGCATAAAATTCCACAAGTAGTAAAAAAAAATTTAACTGGTTTAAAACCATTATATTATGAATGAAATGTCATTAATATTTTTTATTGAGTTTAAAAATAAATTAATTCCAACCAAAATGTCATGATGGATATCAATTCTTGTGGGTATTCGAAAAATATACAAACAGTGCAAAAAACATATAAATCATCCATAAATTGATTGAAAACACACCAAAATTAATTATAATGAAATATACACTTCTAGATAGATTCTCACTCTCCACCAACATTAATAGGTGTTTTATGATAAATTTATATATGATAAAAATTAAAAAAACTTATAACCCACATAAATAAGGCCACATGTGATGAAATGTAATGGATAGGAACAACATGGAATTCCCAAACAAGTATCTTAGAGTAGAGTGAAATCATCCACTAGTTATTTATAAAAATATTATTGAATGGAATTTATCCTTTTTATATTCACTATGAAATCTCTATTTGAAGTTTCTCTCATAATTTCTATGGCTCTATATAGGAAAATATTCGTAATAGAAATTGTATCAAAATATTTTGAATTATATTCATGATGAGTGATATTATATTTTTAATTATCAAATATAAACTAAAATTACATTATTCAGTTAGTTTATTAAGTGAAAAAATTCATTGAAAAATATTCATAGAATGTTTATATGAGAGATAATGTTTCCCGATTAAACATAAAATTGGTAATGTTTTTATTAAAAATGTGTTCTTAGTTATTTTTATTAACTACGAATCGAAAATTTGAGTAATGGAGGAAAAACCATAAATAATTAATGGAGAATAATATATATATTTTCCTTAAGATAAAAATCATATAATTTCCCTCTTGTAACATTTAATATATAGAGTTTCAAAAATGAATAAGATTGTAAAATAAATCACTTACAGGTTTAGTGATACCTAAATATAAAAAAAACTGGGAACTATATTAATATTAAAAAGTCCCAATTATTTACATCAAATGATTTATAAACTAAAATCAAGTGTATTATATATTCCATATAAATTATAGATTTTTATTAATATTTGATTTTTCTTACAAACAAATATTGATATTATTTTCATTACCTCATGTTTCTCTTTAATTTTTACATATTCAAAAAACATGTATAGAAAATATTATTTAATCATACATAAATTCCAAAAATATATTAAAATATATGTCATTATATTTGATTCCCCAAAAATTTATAATTATCCATTTATTAATTATTCCCCAATAATATCATTATTTGAATGAAATCTAGCATGTTTTCCCAAAATGGTTTAATTTTTTGTGTCTGTTCCATAAACCATGGTATGGGTTTCAACAGCTATAGAATAAAATCATGTAATAATAATAATATATATTGATTTGGTAAATTATTATAATCATCCATATAATTTTGTGATGAAAAAGTTAATTACATCAATTAATGGTAATGGTAATCGATACATACACTTGAGTGGTGATTCTTCTTTTTTATGATTGGAATTGAAAAATGAAAATTAAAAATACACCAATCTAAAATTATAATTATTTCAAAATATCATATATATATATATATTTTAAAAATATTCATATAACAATAAATTTCATGTATAAATAAAAACAAAGTCATATCCCCCCCAATGATGTGGAAGTCCAAATGATTTCATAAATTACATTATCATTTTACAATAAATAAGAATGTGTTAAAATATAAAAAAATATTATAACTCCAAACTAATAAATATTTATTTAATATGGTACATAAAAAATTAATAATTTTCAATAACTCATGATACCCTCAAAATGAGAATCGACAATTCTATAATCGAATACTTACACGAAGCATACGATTTATTTTCTCTAAAAAAGAATGAATGAATAAGACTAATATATATGAATAAGGTTTCTAGTTTAAACAAATCACATGAACTTGTGAGATTAAAATAAATAAATAATTCCCCACACATGATATATGGATAATAACATGAATCGACTCTAGAAAACCACTCATTTTCTTTTTAATTCTCAACATATAATATATAATACTCTTTTGAAGCCCCTAGGGATAGGATCTCATAATCAGATGATGACCCCTAGACATCTCATTTTGATCATTCAAAGTTCATTTGGAATGACCATTCGATAAATAAATTCCCTGATGAATATTCATTAGTCATTGGCACAATTGTTTTCAAAGAATGGTTATAAAAATCAAAAGGGAGAAGCCTCATATAGTCAATCGTATATTTATTTTCATCTAACATGAAAATGAAATATGAAAAACCCCATGAAGCTCCTCGAGATATTGAAACCATGACACACAATGGTTTTTAGGAATTTTACCATCTTCATGTGAAGGACATTAGACACTTTCAGTGGATCATGGGATACCCCTTTTGATCCACATAAATGCAGATATATTCTATGTTATAATTCACTCTCATGATTGCGAGATCCATCATAGATCATCCAAAAAATTATAGAAAATTAGAGAAACTAGCTATTATAATGATCAAATTTCAAAATTTAACTCCAATAAAAATCATGGGACTCTATGATTGAAAATCAATTTGAATAGTTTGGAGGAATTTTAATTTAATGAATAATTGGATGATAATGTTGGAAGCTTCTTGTGGGGGAATATATAGTGGTTTCCTTGCATAGGGGCTATGCACCATAGGTGATCACTACTGATCCCATGAATGTACCATGAAAATAAATCTTGGTATTATGAGTTCCCAATAAAAAATCATCACGATCTCATGAAAGGATACTTAAAATCCATGTTAATCCCACAAAAGATCATAGTTAGGACTTCATAGATCATGCAACAACATTTATGTTGGATTTTTGATCATGGGAAGGATATGAGACATGTCAGATCAATTGCGAAAATAAAATTTGACATGTGAAAATGAGTATGTCAAATTCTTTTTAGAATACATGGGTCTAATAAATATATAAATGATACAGCATTCTCATGGTTTATGATTATAATGTTATTAATTTTATGACCCAATGTAGGATCATGTGATGCTCTGAATGTGATACTCTCACCACTAAATCTAGGTCATATATACAAAAGAATTTTATTACAATCTACTATATTATCATGGTGGCCTGAACCATAAATTCCTCCCCCTATGCACAAAGAACACACCATGATACAATAGTGCAAAATAAATGACATCTCGTAGAGGAAGTTCTATATATTGAAAGGGTCATCCACCATGTAGAATATAGGGAACCTCCTAAGGGATCACGTATAGTGTAAATGAAATTCACATGGCCTCATTATAGATAAAAAAGGACTCCTAGAAGCCCATCCATGTCATATAATGGAATCTCAATATGTCTACTTGATCAAATGAACCCTAAATAAGACAACAGTTAACAAACCATGATGCACATAAATAATAATTGCAAAAAAATTTAAAGGCTTATATGAATATGGATTTGATTTAATTCATGAAAAGTTGTCGTTGTGCATAACATGACTTATTCAGATTATATGAATGCACCCAGACATATCGAGAAAACTATTTCGATCACCTCTTCACATGTAATTTTTTTTTCAAAATGCTCACTGGATATTTGAACCATGTTTGGAAAAATCCTATAAATATTTCATTTATGTCTTGATATGTCCTCTTAACATGTCAACCATGTCATGTGATGTCCTAGGAAAATGTCTTCTTGGTGATGGAAATTCCTCTGAACATGTAAACAATGTCTGATGAGGTCTTAAAAACTTGTAAATTAGATCTTTCGAAGCCCTTTTGATATGTATCTTAGGTCCTGCAAAGTCTTCCAGACATTTAAAACTTGTTTTGTGACGTCCTATAGAAATATTGATCATGTATTAAGAAAACCCATAGAAATGTCACCCAATCCTAGTCATTACCTCTCGGAAAATTATCTAATTCCAAAGAAGTCCTCTAGAAAAACTATCGCTGATATTGGATGTCTGACCAAAATTTTATACATATCCTGTGACATCCATCTAACATATCAGACCTGAACACATGTCACACTTTCACATGTTTGTGTTGATCACATGATGACCCTCATAATTTTCAATCGAGACATGGAGGATTCCTCCAAACAGTCCATCCAGATCATATGAAAGACCTCCAACATGTCTGCTTTTATCATGTTATTTGACATAAGATGTGTTAGCCCTATCAGATATATAGTTATGTTATGTCAGGAAGGTTCTCATTGAATGTCATATAGACACACAAGGACATGATATCTTTCTCCGGTAGACATATTTGAACATACCATGAACTGAACTATGATAAATGTGATTCTTATAAAAAAAGGATATGTAGGAAACATTCCTAATCACTGAGATCCAATGGTAAACGACCTGAATTTAAGTCTCTCATATTCTTAGACACTCTGACCCATAAAACCGAATCTATCGTATGGGGACATCATTATTCCTCATGCATTAGTTTATTGAGAATTTAAATAAACTACATTGACTATAATTATTTTTTTCATGAATGATACTTAAGAAAATATCATTAGGCCCCATAAACATGTCAAATAATCATCTAGGTTTACCCAATTCATTATTCACATATCCATTTGTATTGAGTCTGATAGGTTGTTGTCCAAATATTATCACATTGATAACGGATTACATTGCCTTATGGATTTTTAATGATCATATGTCTCACATTATAAATCTCCACACTATCTAAGTAATCTTCAGTGCATAATCTCTACTTACTAGCATGGTATGATTTCCCCTATTCAAGGGAATCCACATATGTGTATGTATCGAAAGAATTCCCATACTGAATACCATAGGCCATTAGACCTCAAGGGAAAAAATAATCAATCACCACCCATCCATGGGTTTGGGGAAAATCAAACTATAATGACTCTGATACTTATTGTAAAGAGGGTATATGGGATTCCATCCCATGTCTTAATCTCTATAGTCGGTTACTACGTTAAAACATATATTTCCTTTACACATTAAATTTTACTAAATAATTTACAAAAATTTTGTGGGTTTTGAATTCTATTATAAAGATGATATATAAGATGCATCCTGAAGGTTCAATCACCTCATCAAAATATTTATCACCTCCCGAGATGGTAGTAAACTCCATATTTTCTTATTATATGGCATCAAAATACGAGATAATACTTATTTCTAATAAATAATGGGGGAACATATGAATAACCTTAGATATATACAAAGGAAACCATGTTGCATGAAAAATAGTTCGACACCCGATCGGTTCATTTGGATAACTGGTCATGTGTTGGGATTTGTAAAATATTCGTGATCATATCATAAATCTATAAGATATTCTGGGAATTTGAAATAATTTTAACCAAAAATGTGTGATGATCCCAAACACCATTCCACATGACCAATGTGAGTTCCTAAGTGTTATAGTTGGTTCCCTATAAAAAAATCTGTACACATTATGAAATCATATATTCATGGTTTTTAATATCATTAAACATCTTATCACATCATTATTGTTCATCTGTATGACATAATATGTGAGAATTTCACTAATGTATCCATTACACTGAATGGTCATAATAATTACCCAGAATGATGAGAAAGAATAATTTCTAGGGAAATATTCAGAAATATATATTTTATATCTAGATTAAATAATTTTTGGTACACAAATGATACAATATATAAGGGGTGTTGACTTAAGGGAGTTTGAGGCACCTTGTCATGGTTTACACCATTGGTAATATCTAGTGTATGATTATATGATAATAAGACCCACAAGACGGAAATATGCATTTATATGTGTCATTTGATGTTTCTATCTACTGAAGTGGGTATTGATTCTAATACTTTAATATTTTATTACTAAATATTATATCTAACATCCATTGATGAATTTATGAAAATTGTTATGACATATGGAATTAAAAAGGTTGGTGACATTAATCACATCAAGATTAATATTTCAGTAGTGAATAATAAAAGATATAATTTCTCCCTTATGTTCATTAATGTAATTTCATTTAATATTCCCTTGGATTGAAATGATAGATCCAAAATAAATCCCTGGTGATGGTGTTCTATATGAAATTTGTTTCCCAGAAATTCAAATAATGAAACATCAAGAGAAATGGTTGACGCAACCACCGTAATATATACGTGATTAGAGAGTGATATTTTATATATCAAGCTTATGTATGATGTGTAATTTCATTTTGTAATTCACTTAATTCTCTATTTTTTCCTTGGGATATTCTCGGATTGTAATTTTGAACTTTAAGATTTTTTCCCAAACACAACTGAGAAAGAGGCCAAGAGGGCCCCACAAAATATTATCCATAATCTCAGTTAAATAATATATTATTATTTTTTATTTAATAAGTAGAAAAATTATTACTCATTTCTATAGTTTAATAATTATTTAGGATTTCTTGATCACATATTTTATATCACTAGTTATTCAATAGAATATTACGTGAGAATAATTTTTAATAAATATTTAAATTCTATTTAGAAAATATATTATTTTTTTGTTTGCTGGTGAATAATTCCTTAATATTTATTTATTAAATATATATAACTTTTTCACTCCTTAGTAAATATTATTGATGAATTTAGGAAAAATTTCATAGGTTATGTGGGAAATAATTTATATTAAATATTATTTTATGAAATAATATTTAATATAATTCAGATGTTATGAACATATCAAGAAATAATAAGAATAATATTTTTTTAGATATGGGGTTTCACATGGATTAAAAAAAAATTAATGGATACCTGTGAAATTTTTTATTACAATTACCAGTGGTATATAAAACCAATTATGTTATTTTCAAGAGATCTAGTTCATTTGTTTTTTTTGTTTAAAACAAATCTAGAGAATTCGTAGGGATCTCTAGAGAGACCCCTTCACCATGACCAATCCCATGAATAAAAATTTATCATTCTCAACCACCCAGTCCCTAGTCAATAAAGATTAAAGAGGATCCTCGGGATGTAATTCTCAAGGTAATAAAAGGTGAACCACACAAGTGATATGATTTGATGAGTGAGATCATGGAGACTACTACTGAAATGTTTCAACATTTGTGAAAAATATTTGATCACCATTATAAGGCATGTGATCTTGATTCCTAAAAACCAATGATGAATCCACATAGTTCTATTTATATATCCATCAATGAGGAAAAAACAATCACATGAATATTATTCTATATATTCAATTATTTATAAATTATATAAGATGAACCCAGACTCTAGTTTTATTGTTTTATATGTTTTCTGTTTTATTTGATTCAATTATATTTATCACAGCCCTCACCATCATCTAAATCTTGGATTGATCATCCATCCTAGTATAAAGAAATGTTTTGCATGACCCATTGCACAATTACACTACACTAAGAATAGATATGTTCTATTAGACGGGTAACGTAATTATTAATATTTATTTAATGATCATTGATTGATTTATACATTTTTCATTTAGTTATTCAATTTGTGTTCAATCATTCATTAATCTGAATTTTGAGATATGGTTATTCCAATATTATTTATTTAAAATATAATGAAATTTATTAATTTATTGAATGAAATAAAATTAAAGATATCATCCAGAGATGCTGAGGAATCTGGCTGAATAACCCAATAGTACATTCCATTTAACCTAGAGGTACATGATGTGTAATAATGTTCAGAGTATGAAAAATAGTTGAAAAATAATTATGGGTGTGTGAATTTATTACAACTTTTTCATTTAATTATAAAACACATGTTGACTGGTAAATCCAACCACAACGTCATCTGAAATACACACCTAGTAACTTCTGTACCAAGAGAATAATCTACAGTCACGGACGGGTCATTTACATTCTTACATGACCTATATGGAATGTGGAAATTTATAACGAAGTAGAAATTCCATGTAGTTCATACATATGTCATGTATTCTAATATTTTCTATTTCTTGGGTTACATGTCAAGTCCATAGGTGTATGCGTCAGATAGAATGTGAGAGAATGTAAACACTAATTAGCTAGTTGTTACACATTGTGTATATAAAAGAAATTTTGTAGAATATAAAATTAATTAATTATACATAAAATCCCATATCAACATGTACATGCATGTGGTCATTAAGTAGATATTACAGATCCTGTGATAGGTTTTAATATAATAAAATGATTAAATAATTATTCGCAATTTTTGGATCTACAAATCATGTATGATTTGTAATACAGTCACTACACAACATTTATTGAATCAAATGGCGTGACATAAAAATCATGTGATCTGTGTTATCATTAATTACATTGTACACCACATGAAATAATGTGATATGTCTTGTATACCACATGTTTCAAGAGTAAATGGTATAAAATTATAATACATGTTTTGTTATTCAGATGGGTACTCAATATGATTTCTATATGGTACATTTATGCACACTTTTAATTTTAATTAAATATATTTAAGTTTATTAAAATTATTATTGATGATGATATGTCAAAAATTCGAATGAGAGTTATAATAAATGAATTGATTAATTAAATATAAAATTCCATTGATTTGAGAATAATTTATCATAAATAAGAACAATTTGAATTGGCTACTCTTTCTATTAAATGAAAAATTATTTGTATAGTAATGGATGATCTATAGATAAGACCTTGATCTATGTATGTGATTTAATCTATTTAATTTATTATTAAAATAAATTTTTATAATATACGACATAGGTAATCTCATTATGTAACGGTCTTCATGCCCATGGTTTCTTTGAAATAAACCCATTCGTACACCTTAATCTTTGTAAAATCATATGTAATGGATCTATCATTAAAACTAGTAGACATGGATCATGTTTTGAGTTGAGTAGAAACCAATACCAGAGATATACATTACTGGACTGGTGAAAATCTACAACAAAAACAATATTTGTCTATAGGTGTTTTCCACAATATGAATTTTTATTTTATAATCATCGTGATAAACTAACATTAGTAAATTATCATGATAATAAAATTTTATTTTCCTATTTATTTCAAGTTTCATAGTTATTTCGATATGGATGTTTTTTCATGATCATATGAATTAACAAATTAACAACCATGAATGATATAAACAAAATAAAATGAATTATGTGTAAAAAAAACAACACATTGTTAATTACATTAGTTAATAAAAATAATATTAATAGTCATGTAATAAAGATAATAACGTTAAATTAATACATAAATGGACAAAATCACTCAATAATATATTTAATATCAGCATAAACTACCAATACTTTAGTAAAAAATAAACAATATTTCAATATGATTTACCAACAAAATTTGGGGTGCTTTCAATTACAAGTGAATTCTAAGCTGATTTTTTGGGTTGACATAACATAGTTAACAACGATGGTTTGGTAAGGGTTGAAGAAATCCAATTTAAGGATTAAAGGATTTGGGTTTCCACTCAATTTATCATTTAATTTGGAGTTAATAAATATGGAATTTTGAATGCCATCCTATAACCCTTCATGATGCGTGGAAGACCAATGTTGGGTTATTTATAAGGGGAATATTGATGATTTCCATAAAAATTTTGAATAAAATGAATATTCCAAAGCTAATCCAGATGGATATTGGGTTTTGATAATATAGTGATATATTAATAAATATAATAATTGTTTGATTCTCAAAAAGATATTAGAAAATGTACAGAAATTTTTCTAGTCATTTTTGTAGAAACAAAACTAAAATGACATCAAACATATCAATATGATACTTTCTTGAGATGGATTACATGCTCAACAGAATAAATTTCTAATTGTGGTAAATGCACTTATAAATTACGCTTCACCAAGAAATTAATTTTTTTGATGGATGAAAATTATCTTGATATGCCTGATAAAGAGGCATGTGGTGAATACATAATTCTATATGAGAATGATTAGAACGATTCCATTAATGTGCTTCCTTTCATGCTATCATCCATTACCAAAGATCTATTGAAGCAACATGAGTGTGTGGATGGGTATAAAATTATGTCTCTCCTTCAAGATATATATCAAGAGAAGGAATGCATAGAGATATAGAACATATCCAATACTATGTTTACAACTATTTTTGGAGAGTTGTTCCAGATGGTCCACATGAGGTGAGGATTATTGGATACATTGAATTCATAGACATCATAGGGATTAAATTCATGAGTGAATTGATTATAGATCTATTATCTTCATCACTAACCAATACATTATCCAGTATTATTTTCAATTATAATATTATCGATGATGAGAAGAAAATTTACAAACATATTAAATTTATTTTCCATGTATATATGGATGTAGGGATTGAAAAAACAAAGATCTATATGGTGATTAAGAAAAGGAAGAAATAGGAGAAGGGTCCAAAGACTCATAAAAAGTCTAAATCATCCGATCACCATCCATCCTATAATAGGATGATCTAGTGCTGGGTAAGAAAACGAGACAGTATATGTTTCATGTGGAAGTCAAGGTCACTAGAAGAGGAATATAACCCAGATAAAGGGGAAGAAAATGTGGCTATTCACTGTCGATTTTAATCACTCAATATCTACGAAGTGGGTATTAAATATATCTTTTGGTTCACATATATTTACCCAAATTATTAAACCAAATTCATTAAGAAATATTTTTAGTGGATAAGTGGATCAATGAGTGTTCGATGGTGTGAGGATGGCTACTCTATCTATTAGAGACTACCACATTTAATTTCCAAACAAAATGCTATTGGTTTTAAGAAATTTTTATCATATAACTCATGTTACCAATATTATTATTTCTATATCATTCCATCATGTATATAAATTTATGTTAATATTTTTAAATAAAATATAATTATTTTATATAGTCAACCTCTTTAGGGTATGATGAATTTAAATAAAATTCATTATGTATTAAATTAAAATAACCTATATTTCAAATATATAATGAATAATGATCAGATGACTCATATAAAAACCAACTATAGAATTAAGATCTAGTTCATATAAATAAGAAGGGATTTACAAATCATTGTTAAGATTGTTATTTAGACTACTATGGGATAAAACTTCTTGAAATATTTCAGGCATCTTTACAAGAAAAATGGACAAATTATCATTCAATGAACATCGTTAAAGATCAATATATCTTCAAGGATTGGTACACACTGATTTGAGTGGACCATTTCCAACAGAATCTAGTACTGGGTATTAATACTTCATAAATTTTACTGATGACTTGATTATATATGGTTATTTATTCTTGATGAGGTATAAGTATGAGTCATTTGAGAAATTAAATGAATTCATTAATGAATTTGAGAATCATCTTAGAATAATGCTAAAGAATTATTGATTAGATTCAATTGGTAAATATATCAAAAATGTTTTTATGGCCTTTTAGGAGTGTTTTTGGATTCTATCTCAACTCACTCCACGTTAGAAACCATAGTTTAATGGTGTTTGTGAATGGAGGAAATTTATCTAATTAGGAATTTTAAATCTATTGGTGAGTATGATATATCATCCAACATCATTTTGGGGATATTCATCAGAAGATATATTATATACATTTAACCAAATACCAACTAATGTGGAAAATTTAATTCACTATGAGTTATGGAGTTGAATGAAAGTTATTTTACTGTATAAATGTTCTTGGGATTTTATAGAGTCTATTAGGGCCCTCTAAGGAAACAAATTGGAACCGCATTGCCCAAAGTTATTTGTTAAAGGGTATCCTAGATGATAGATGGGACAATACTTATACAAACCATTATAAATGAATGTAATTTTTACTATAAAATTTATATTTCATGAGATACATCACATCCTCAAAAAGGATAGAGGGATAAATATTGAATTTTTTGAAGTTGATTCAATAGATAAACCCGAGTTATTATTAGAACATATTCTGCATGTCCCCATTGAATAAGTAGTTCATGATAAGATATTCTGAATATAAGAATGATAGTGGTAAGGGAACCAGTGAGATATGTGTTTCTATTAATAAAAATTGTGAATTTTTATTGGTTGGGAATGATGAACCTATCTCCAATAAAGTAATAATAAATTGGTTAGAAACAACCAGATGGAATAAATCCTTGAATAATGAAATAGATTACTTGTATTAGAACCACTTGTTGGTTATGTTTGATGAAAAAATTGATGTAGGTCTTGTAGGATGCAAATGGGTATTCAAGAGATAACTAGACGTGAAGGGTAAAGTAAATACCTGTAATGAAATTCTAGTGTATAAAGGGTTTAAACAGTGGTAATGAATTTAATATGATGAAACCATTTCATAGTTTCCATGCCTAAATACATTATAATTGTATTTATATAACAACATAGAATGATTATGAAATTTTGAAGATGGATATCAAATATTCATTCCTTATAGGGAACCATCAAGAATATCAATATATGACAAGAATATAAGTTTTTATGATTCCAGGTGATGAAAATGAATTTCAAGTTATAGAGATAAAATTTTGAATTGAATAAAAAGTATATTTCATGGAACCTTCAATTCAATGATGCTTTAATAAAATTTGGTATCATTAAGAATGAATGTGATCAATATGATTACAAAAGGTTTTGTGAGATTGTAGCCTTTATCCTTGTAGTATTTATTGAATACATAACAATTAATGAATATGATAGAACAATATTAAAGTTAGTTGAGGAAAATTTGAACAAGTGTTTCTACAATAAATATATAGGTGAAGAAAGCTATGTTATAAGGACTAAGATCATTCATTATACATCCAATAGTCTAATTAGACTACGTCAAAGTAAATTCACTAACTAGAAAACAATATATATTTAGAAAGAAATATTAAATTGGGAATTGTTTGGAGTGTAACATGGTATATATATTTCTACGAAAGGGTCCCCTTACACACAACAAGAGAATTTGAGAATTAGTAAGATCTCATACACTTCTGTCATAAGATTAATCATGTATACTATGTTATGTACAATAATTGATGTTTCCTATGCACTAATAATGGTAAGAAGATATCAATCAGATATATAAGAAAAATATTAGTATGATATTAATTCTATCCACATATATCTGAGAAGAACTATGGATATGTTACTAGTGTATGGAGGATATGAGGATCTGTTCATCGAGGGTTATAACTATTATAGTTTTTTAATGGATGAAATTTTCTAAAGTCACAGTTAGTATATATTTTATTACTTAATTGATGATCATTTAGATAGAAGAGTTTAAAATAGCCAGATTTAGCTTATCCAATAGTGGTTTTCTAGTAGATAACATCTTTTGATGTAGCCAAGGAATTTCGATGGATATTGAACCTTTTCTATAGGCATGATGTTCCACCATGCCATAAAGACTCTATAACATTGTATTCTGATAATAATACAGTGGTGGGTCTTCCAAATGTGCTACGGTCATACAAACAGAGGTAGAACATACTCTGGAAGTATCAACTCTCAAGGAATATTTATCAGAGAGGTGAAGTTTCATTATGTAGACTTCCTAGATATAAAAATTTTGTGGACCCCTTCACTAAAGGTCTATCTTAATAGAAGTTTGAGTATCATGTGAAATCTATTTAACTAATGGTTATTATTAGTTGGCTCTATAACAAGTGGGAGTCTTTGGGTATTGGTACCATAGAACCAAATAATGTGTACTTTATGATAACTCATATTCATTTTAAATAATATTAATAATTTCTTTATCACAACATGTATTTTCTTCTATGTAACATGTTATGTGATAATGTGTTAATAGAACATTATGTACTAAATGGTCATAGAATATCCCCATTGTGATGAGAACCCAAAAGTTCCATGATAATATTCCCCAATATTTTTTTAGTTTGATGAAATCATTTGTGGGACAAAAATGAAATAGTCTATTCTGGTTGGAGAATCATAGGACATTGAGGAACCTTCTCATGGTGAAGTACCTATGTAATTTCTTGTGTAGAAAATTATGATAATGAGACCCTCTAGTAGAAAATGTGAATTTATATGATTCATTAGATGTTCCAAATTTTGGACTTCAATATTTATCCATATAATTTATTGTTATTATTGAAAAATATTATAAGTCAGGTAAATTGATGTATTGACCAATAATATCATTATATATGCTCGCAGTGTGGTGGGATACATTGATTTCATCATGAGTAATATTACATTTATGAATAATAAGGGAAAGGATTTTTCACTTCTATTCATTAAAATATATTGACATCTCAAGCCCTTTTATGTAAAGGATATATCATAAATATATCCATGATAATGAGGTTATATAGGAATGGTATATTTCAATAAATTCAAGGAAAGAGACACTGAGTACATAGTTTAATGTCACAAGAATGAAACATAAATGATTATAGATATCAGTATAATGGTATTATATTGAACATTAAGATTATATAAGAGTTATTATTTTATTGTGGAATGAAATTATTTCTCTATTGGTTCCTTGGACTATTCCTAGATGCTTACCTTAAACTTTAGGAGGCTTAACCAAATGCCACGAAGAACAAAGCCTAGAGGGTCACACACTAACCGTAGAGTTAATTAATATTAAATAAATTATTATTTAAAAAGTCTAATAAATATTATTCCTACAAGTTTAAAACATATTCATTTATTTCTGATCACATATATTCTATCTGAACTTATCAGATAGAATATTATGTGAGGCAAATATTTAATTAATATTTTTTCCTCTTTAGTAAGAAGAATATTTATTTATTTAATATAAATTAATGTTAAAATAATTATTCATTAAATATGTAGTCATTATACAATGCATTATATATACTATAGAGTAACAGATAAATTATTTTATTAGTTCGGTGAGAAATAAAATATATTGAATATTATTTTATAAAATTATATTTAGTTTATTTTTCAAGCTAAGTTCATTTTGAGAAATAATAATAATATTTTTATAATTATAGATATGGTGTTATACCTAGAATAAATAAATATTAAACATTATTTGGGAAATGATTTTTTTACCCCAGAGGTACATAAACCCAATTATTATTCAAGAAAGTGAATTAATTTATTCTTTGTGCATAGAAAATCTAGAGAATCCACTCAAAGCCCGAGAGAGTTCCTTTTTACAATAATACTCCCATAAATAGAGATAAACCATCCTCAACTACCCAGAGATGATAGAGAGTGATCACTGTTAACCCATTGGATGTGATTATAGAGGTGATTAGTAAAGAACAACCCAAGCTATTGGATCTGCAGCTCTAGAACCCATAGATTCCCATGATGACATTTCGATATTTTTTGAAAATGTGAGGATCACAAATAGATTTAATTTTTACTTTATTACTACAATTAATCAATGGTACAATGTAGATTTGTTATCAGACCCATAAATTAAAAAATAATTATCATAATGTATTTCATTAATTTATTAAATTAATTATATAAAATATTTGATGATAATGTTATTTGGTTTTGGGATTTTATCATTTCTATGTTATATTTGAATAATTTTAATTGATCATGAAAATTAACGTCTTGTAAATATGAAATTTATCATTAATCTTGTCAAAAATGAATGTTTGGAATGAACCATTACATTCTTCTATTGTTCTAAGAACCTACACTAAGTTCCATTGGGACTGAATTCTTGAATGAATGCTATCATTTGGAAAATAGGTCAAAATATTTTCATTGATGTGGGGGGTTTTTGAAAGTTTCTAAGATATAAAAATGGTGAATTGGGAGTGAAGGATTATAAAACCGTTCTTAAAAATCATAACCAACGCACAAAACAGAAAATAATTTGGTATACTCGGTGTGAATGACTATAATGAATGAATAATTGACTCGTTATAGGTTTTATTAGACTATCTCATAAATGTGGGGAACTATATATTTCTGAGTGAGTAAAACAAGATAACTCAAAATGGAACTATAAAATGATGAAAAAAATCATATGGCCATGGATCAGTCTATTACATTTTGAATATAAGATGATAAAAAATGTCACACCTAATGAAAAATCATACATAACCAGGGTTCCAGTGAAAGAGGCAATCCAAAACATGAATCTTTATTAGCTTAAAATATAGTAACTAAGAATAAAAATATTTTTTAAAATTTCACATGGACTATTTTTCACTTTTGAGGATTCATTGATATGTGAAATTGTCCGTTGTTGAATTTATGACACTAGATACCATTGTCTCAAAAAAAATCCCTAACCAAGATCATGTCTTCATCAAGTGATCATTCACAAATATTAACGATTGATAAAACCCATATTGGTCACAAAAAAACCTCACCCACCTGACCCATATTCATTGGGAAAAGAATGTAATGGTTTTTTAATACCATTGAAATGATATGATCCTAAACCATGAGGCTTTATGTAATGGTATCTAGATGTAGAAACCCACAAGTCCACTTTTTATAAAGAAAGTTTCACTAAATCCAATTATTCTGAATGTCATCAATAATCACTTTATTATAATATCCCCAGAACATATCAATCCACATATTTCGTATCATAGGACGTTGGATCAAGGAGTCAACCATAAAACTATTCCAATATTTGATCCATTGAGGAGGGATATTTTCAACCACCATAACTACAGTAATCCCACTGGTGCTCCTTGGCCTCTTGATGAGGGCACCACCTAACACATTCCCATCATACACACTCATGTATGGGTACCAAAGAAGTTTCATCAACTGTGGAATGATATGGATTAATTTTAGTAGAATCATACCCACTATTATTATAAAAAACCCATCAACATATATTACAATGGTTTACAATAGGAAAGATTATATCCAGGACCCCTTATATTAAGTTTACATACTTATTCCACTAGAAATAAATTGGGTGGCACATATCCCCACCACCATGAATGAATCCAATTAGAATATTTAGATGGAAAAAGGTTGAAATGTGTGTGATTATATTCCCACATTAATTGAATATATTTCACATTACATTTTTAAACAAAAAATGTTCTGGATATTGTTTCTATAAAAACCTTTCTAAAGAGTCACTATATTCTAGATATAGTGTAAGGGATCCATTATCTTATTTTAGAATATGTACAAATACAAGGACCGAATCATATTCTTATCTCAAAAGCTAGATAATAACATCACCTTGAACTATAAAAATCGGTTGATATTGTAGAGAAAGATAACATTTTTCTTCTAAACAATGATATTATTAGTGTATTATGGTAAAGGATGAGGCACATGACCATGATTAAGTTCCCATTCCACTCATGGCACCCCAAATGTGAGAGGCACATGTTGTGTAATAGGCACATGTTCCAATTGAAAAATAATAGTAGCATACCATAAAGGAATATGACTATGGTAATATTCTCATTCTAACTGGGGATCACCAAGTGAGATTAGAACATGCCTCTGTACATGTAACACCGATATTTTTTTGTAATTAAAGTTCTCATATAAATTAAAATTCACTGATGGATTTGATTTTATAGAACACCAAGTTATTCACTCTTTATATGAAACACCATTATATGATGGAACTAAATGTTGAACATAAATTGGTTTTTTTTACACTTAACAACATATATATTTTTTTGAAACAAAATTCTAGGTTCTTTTTATAGCTTCTATTACATGCTAGAATGATTTTTACCAAACTAAAATATATTATTAACATTAATATTAAAATATTCCTATAGTTATAACCAAGCATTTGGAATATAATAAATGAATATTATTTACTAAATTATTAAAAAATTATTTATAAATGATTATAAAATGATGTTTTATGTAATCAATTAATTCAAAATGAAAATAAAAACCAATTGCATATAAGGGATGTGAATTTATGAAGACCAATATTTTATTAACCAAAAATAAAATTTATCTTAAAATATAAAAAAATAAATTTTAGTGGGAGATATTAATAAAATATATATTTTTTAAATTCATAAATTTTTTATACTCATTCAATAATATTTATAGTTATGAAATTCGAACAAATAAAAATTTAGGTATAAAAATATATTTTTTTATAGAATGACATTATTATAGATTTTAATTGAATAATTGTTTTAAAAATACATATTGACACATTTATAATTTTTTTGAATAAATAAACATAATTTTTCAATTCTTTATATTAAAATTTTCATTGGGTAATTTTTTATCAATTTTTACGTATCATTTTTTATGAATAGGTAAAAATACTGAATTTAAATTGGACAATAACATTTATTATAATTTATTTAAATTTTGATATTATATTTTTTATTTTGTTTTAATTTATATGTATCAATAAAAAACTTAATAATCTAGTTTAAATTAATTTCACACTGAAATTTGTTATAAAAACTTCAAATCTTTTATTAATTTTCAGTATAAAAAGACTTTGTTTTGTCTCATCTACCAGATTAAAATTAAGTTAATCTCTAATAGTTGTGTATTTAGAATTTTGAAAAATAGATTCCATATTTTGAGTCATCATATTTCATAATTTAATGTATGGTAAATATATAGTTTTACCAAAAGTATTATTAAATTTTATTAAAATTAATTAAAATGAGTATGGTAAATACGAGTTTACATAATTGTTAAATTTTATCATTATTATCCAAATTAAATATAATATTATAAAAAAATAAAATTTATGGAAAAATTTAGGCAAAATACTCATTTAGGAAAAAAATTCCGATAATTGGAGAAAAATGATATAAGGGATACCTCAAAAAAGTGTTTACCATTTTCTATTTTCAAGAACGCCACTGCACCTCTTCTCTAAGTGGAAACTCACACCCATCACAAATTCACTGCTATAACACACTTGATATCTTCCAAACCTTCCCAAATAACATACAACATTCTCTCCCTTCATCATAGAATCCTCCCATTAGGATTAAATATAACCAACGAAGCCCTTTGGTGCAGACCAAAAGGACTTACCTAGAGAAGAGGTAACATCTTTCCAAAAGAATTTTTTTTTTCATTACCAAACGCTTAAATTATTATTATTTGATGGAAATATAATAAAAACATTATTAAATATTTAAATGTATTTTTTAATGTAAAGGGAATGACCTACACAAACAACACTTCCATAAAATGGGATACACAACCATCATTAATGTGTTTAGTGGAGTACCAACCCATGAACCAATGTGATTCGTTCATCAATTAAAACTTTAATTTATTAGAATAATAGTGGAATTACTTATTTTATATGATATATATGATTTTAATTATGTATTTATAATTCTTTAATTTTTATATAAAACATACCTTCAGGAATTCCCTTTTATGGGTATATGATAACTTCTTTTGTCAATATGTGGGCTACTGCTTCCTCAAAGTGATATGATTCATTCACACATTACATGAAATGTAATAAGGATGGATTTAGTAAACGTATATTATATATTTAAAATATTAATTATACTATAATATATATATACAGATATTTTATTTACTTTCAGTCATTCAAAAGGACAAGAAAATAGGAACAATGTTCATTCGTACCTACAACCAACTATCATAATGAATAGTGTTTTCCATATGACATTTATATAATTTTTTATTATAAGAAATAATTTTTAATTAATATATATATGGTATTTAAGTCATTATTTACATGCATGAAATAAGTTAATCATTATATAATTAATCAGATTATGAATAACATTTCAAATATTATACAAATAAATTAGTTATTACCCGAAATGTAAATTTAACATGAAATTGTGAATAAAAAGATAATATAAAGTAATAATAAAATAATATATAGAATTATATATAATATTATGGTTCTATGAGAAAATATAATAAACATTTATCTTTTATATATGAGTTTTGAATTAGTATGAAGAAATTCTAGACTTAATGTAAGGGATTTCACATATCACTTTTATTTATATGAGTTGCAATCTATTTTCAACATGTTGTGAGATGCTTATATAGATTAATGAAAATTAATATCATTAATTTAATTTCTTTAATTATATTAAACAGTTAAATTTATTTAATACTTTCATGGATCTGAGGAATCAAATGTTACTCAAGTGGTAAGGGGATTACTAGTCTCACATTTATTTCCCCGAGACATTCGACATATTCAGTACACGTTTGTTTATTGTGGTTTATATACTTCACAAGAATGTATTCTATGATTCATATTCTTAAATTTACGGGAATTTATTTTCCCATTTTATAATCTCCCTTTAGTCATGTTTACGTTTAAAAAATTTCCGAATCGGTAAAGTAATATTTTTCGAGTTATCCTTTTTGGAGACACATTCCATGTTATGCGCATATATTATTTTAGGAGGTGTATATATATCCATATTAATTGTTATATAGTTAATCTCATTATATTCAAGATATTTTATGAAACAAATTATTTTATTATTTCATGTGGATTATGACTCAATGTTACTAAATTGGTAAATATTTATTTCTACAATATCATTGTTTAGTGAGATTATATATGAATATGCTTACATAAATAAAATATTATGAACTCTATCTAAAAAACAGTCATGAATTTTATTATCCTATTTTTTCATGACAATTTCTTGAAATAGTACCATTTTTCTAATCTTTTGGTAATTATTATAATTAATAATGAGGTATAAATAAAATCTGCTCGTATTTCATTGTTCAGTTAGAAATATTTCATATTAAAAAACCTGTTTTCCAAAAATATTTTGTAAATTATATTAAATTAAATGTTATTTTCATCTTTAAGGGAAAGTTTTTAATTTTTTATGTTATATAAATAGTTTAAAATAGTTTTGGAAACATATATAATAACTATTCAAGAAAATTGTTTGGGAAAATATTTTCCAAAATGTGTTATGACATGAAAAGTGTTTTTAGAAGTGGAATTAATTTTTCCCTCAAGAAATGAATTAAAGGGTTTTACAGCTTAAATCATATGTTTGAAATACTTTATTTAATTAAATTGATTTTTAAAATGGTTTATTTATTTAATAGTGATTTTCAAAGAAATATTATTATCCATAAAAAATGAAGCAAGTGATATTTCAAATTCTTCTATCTAAAATAAAATCCTTCTATATTTTTTATTAATTACATGGGATATAATCTAAGAAATTATTGTATATTAATTAATTTAATTGTTTGTGTTTAATATGGAATGCAGTTTTTCTTATATAGGGGTTCTACTGTGATAAAATTAATATGAATCCCAAGTTATTTCACAAGTTAGTCTCTGATGAAATGATTATGAAACCTATCTATTTTGCAGAAGTTATGATGTGATGAAAACATTATGATACCCATTTCATTTCATGGGTTTTGATATGTTTTCTTATTAAACACACATATTTTTATGGATCATGATTGGATAAATTTTTTATAATATTGTGTCTCATGTTGGTATGATTTCATTATGTGATGTTTGGGACATAAATCCCCCTCAAATTAATTAGTTAATGAAGAATGACTCTCATGATTTTAATATGTCACACATAAATTTTATTATCTATTCACAAAGTTATTATTTAAACTTATTATAATTTCCCAATGTTATGTGTTAACATTATTACATGTTCCCCATATTATCCAAGTAAAAAATTTCATGTCCATTTGTTTACATGTGAACCTGATTACACGTTCACAACTTTATGAATGATTTAAATTACATGTCCATATTTTTATGCATGGACCTAGTTGATTATCCATAAGTTTATCTATGAACCTGAGTACATGTTCACAATGTTATAGGGGGACATTATTACATGTAAAAAATATTATGCATGGACCTTGATGTATTCCCAATGGTATATTTGTGATCCTCATTACATGTTAACAATGTTATGTGTGAACCTGATTACATGGTTACAATGTTATATGTAGACCTGGATGTATGTCCATAAGTTTATGAGTGAACATGATTATATGTTCAAAATTTTATTCATGGCCCTAATTAGATGTTCACAATTTTATTCATTAATATGGATTTAGGTCCATAAGTTTATATGTGAACTCGATTACATGTTCATAATGTTATCCGTGAACCAGATTACATGCTCATAATTTAATGCATGTACATGGTTATATGTCCATCTATTTATGCATGAACATTATTAAACATTATCAATGTTATTCATAAAAATGAATATATGTTCATAGTGTTATGGATGGACTGAGATATATGTACATATGTTTATCTATGAATCCAATTACATATTCACAGTGTTATGAATTAACCTGATTAAATGTTTCCAATGTTATGCATGGACCTGGTTGTATCTCAAAATTTTTATGAGTGAACCATATTATATGTTAACAATCATATTCATGTACCTGATTACATGTCCACAATGTTATATGTTGTATTAGATTTAGGCCCATAGGTTTATGTGAGTTCAATTTTTCATGTCCATAATTTAATGTGTGAACCTACTTTTATAGGTTTAAGAATTTATAAGTTCATGTGTATGATAGAATTATATGTCTTATAACTATGATACAATATCCTGTATTATGTTCGTTATTTTTTTATGATTGATTTCTTATGAACATACAATCCTCATACCAGGGCTTAATATAATGATAATTGGTATTCCTTTTATGATCTTCAAATGTTATGATCTTGTTCACATACCCATATAGTCACATTATGATGATGTATTGCTTATATATAAC
Source organism: Viscum album (assembly GCA_963277665.1). Classification (NCBI taxonomy): domain Eukaryota; kingdom Viridiplantae; phylum Streptophyta; class Magnoliopsida; order Santalales; family Viscaceae; genus Viscum; species Viscum album. Next base: position 71,529,347 of record OY728155.1, on the reverse strand, counting down.
CTAAACAAGTATACATGACCGCCTTTTTTTAGGATTCATTTCCCTCATGTCTTAATGAATGGTTTAAGTAGAAGTTCTAATTTGGGAATATCATTTTAGGAAACATTGAATTTCATTAAAAATGATAGAATATTTTGTTCCACATTTCGAAAGACAATAAACTATTACATTCCTTGGGAATTTAATTTTGTAATTTAATGAATATTCATCTAAAATGATGTAAAATCTAGGCATTTTAATCCTGTGGGCGCTATAGTTGGTATCAAAGTATTGGTTTAGTCAGCATTTGGAAACCTGGATGAGAGAAAATAAATGACATCCCTTGAGATATTTCATAGTATATTTATTTCGATATCGCTTGGGATAAAGTTATGGTCCCATAGATTTAAAATAATGTTTCATGGTTTATAGATTCTTTAATTAATTTTTCTTGATTTTTTGGTTTTTTACTATGATATGTTTTTCTCACACTATACATTCTTGTCATACTTATTAGGGGAAATAAAATTAATTATTATAAAATAAAATTCTTTATTTTTGTAATGTATGGTCATTAGGAAATCCTACATCTTATATTGAAATATAATAAATAGAATTAATATGGTGGAAGAAGTATAGGTTGTCCAATTGATGATTAAGAGAAAACAAATTACATGTTAATCCTATGGGACGTTTTAAGCATATTATTTTCATTAAATGTAAGAAGAATGATTAAATTGTGGCTGAGATACCATATGACATAATTCATAATTCATATCCTATGAAAGGGGTATTATAAACTAATATGATAAACCATAAGTAATGGTTTATGATAAATGTTGGATTATAGAAAATTATATGCATTAAAATTAAAAATTTTATTATTTTAATGACGAAGTATATGTTTGACATTACTAATTTAAAAGTATATATTTAATTTTCATGACGACATAGAAAATTGATTTAATGGCAAGGTGATATTTGGATTAAGGAAAAGAAATATTTAATGTGTTCTATATTTTGATAAAAAAATTATCTCGGAAAAAGAGATGATTGATATGGATAATGTATCATGGATAATATTGGTTACCATGTAACCGATTGTTGATTTGTAGACAATGTTTTGTATGTTTTCATGGATGAAGTTTAAAAAAATTGTTTATTTAATTAATATATCTAATATTCATTGGAATAAAAAATATTGAATGTTTTCAAAAAGGTATTATTTTAATTTTTTATTTTTAGAGTTATTCTATAAAATAAATTATTATGGAATTCACTTGTAAGGTTTGTGACAACCAATAGACCCATTATGACATATGGGGGATCAAAATTAAGATATTTTATTATAAATTTGGACAAATGTTTTATAATTTTTTGGATTCCCATATTTTGGAAGGGTTCCAATGTTAACCATTTATGGAATTGTTTGTGTTAAACATTAGATGATATTTTAGATATTAATGCATAATCTCCCCATATAATGATTTTATCATATTGGATAACATGTTTTAAACATTTATTTAAGATGTAAAAAAAGGCTGATGTAATAACTTATCATTATATTTAGGGATCTCAGGATCTGCTAATGATTCTGGAATGAAAAATTCACCTCAAATTATAGGGATAGGTGTTGAATTGGAAATTGGTCATGTCACATCCAAATGTTAAGATTATTCTGAAATCATGTAAGAATATCTTTTTTTTAAACTTATTTAACATTAGTAAAAGTATCTAGAAACCAAAAATTTCATCTATTGGTACAACCCATCCCCCGAGGCCCGTATTGTGACTACCCCAAGCCTGCGTTCCATAGGCCAGGAGTTGGCGACTAGAACCAAAAGAGTAATTCCCTAAAAACTGGGAAGGTATTTCCTTTATAAAACATAACACACACCACCAGAGTACGTGAAGAAGAAAACACTAAGTAAAGTAGTATAACAAGTGTGTTGAAAGTACAAATGTGCCGGAAATACAAGCCCAACATAAAGGTACAACTACAACTAAAGAAATTACTAATGATAAAGACAAACAACAGAATGGTGAAAGTTACTCCTGGATCATCCTCTGGGTTTCTACATGACGGGTAGGTACAAATGTCCTCCTCAGCACTCCAAGTCTATCAGTCCACTCTATGTGCCATCACGCCAAATGGTCCACCTCCAGGTACTGTGCAGTCCTGGAGCTCTCATCCTCCGTCAGCGTTGTCCGTCGTCTGCATCCAACACAACGAGGTGCGAGCATAGCCCATGCAGGGGTGAGTATAACAATACTCAGTAGGGACCCTGAGACCCTCAAGGTCTCACAAAATCAAACAAGGATAAACCAAAAAGTATGATTTCAATAGATAACCATTACTTATGTATATGCCTATACATATACCAAAGTTATCATGTAACCCATCTCAATAATGAGGTAAACAAAAAGGTCACTGACTTAGCTCACACGAGGATTTTATTCATGATGTCAAAACCACAGCTGCTGGAGAACTCCTCCTATATCGAGCACATTAGTCCTGTCATGACTCCAATGTGCTACTCACTAACATTAGACTGCTGAGGTACTCCTCCTGTTGAGTACCGCAGGTCTGCCGCCTCACACAGTAGCACTCCCCGCCATGGGTTTGCCGCCTCACATAGTAGCGCTCCCCTTGATATCTTACAGAGGTACTCCTCCTATCGAGTACCGCGGGTCTGCTGCCTCACATAGTAGTGCTCCTCCGCCATGGGTCTGCCACCTCACTCAGTAGTTCTCCCCACTGGGCTACTCAAGTCACTCCGAAATGAATCGGACAAGCAGTCATCAGGTCTTAGCCAGCTACTAGGTCTCTATACTCCACTTGCTCATCACCAGAAGGGTCCGGTCCATGAGCCTCAATATGAAACTCCAAGTATCACGAAGTCTCACATAGAAGTATCACAAAGGACCGCCTCATCATATGGGTCTCAACGCAATAGATGGCGTGTCAAACGGACGCTCGGTCTGTGAGTTATTGGCTTTTCCGTTCTAGGGGCCTGGTTGGTTTTTAAGCTAAAACTAACCCGACCATACTCCAATGTCATCCGAAAACCACATGGAGTATGCCAAAAGAACCATCTCATCAAAATGAAACCAATGTAGTTGACGGAACATCAATTGGACCTTCATTACTTAAGTTATAAGTGTTTCCAATCGGAGGGCCTAGTTGGTTTCAGTTTCGAACCAACCCGGCCGTTTTCCCAAAGTCGTCCAAAACTCACTTAGAGTATCGCAAAGGAACCGCATCGTTACGAGAATCCCAGTACCGCAGATAGAGCGTCGATCGGATGCACGATCTAGAAGTTATTTACGTTTAAGTGAAACAGGCCCGGCCCGTCAAGCCCCGTGGGCTGGTGGGTCCGACCCGGCATGGGGTCGGCCCGACCAGGGATGGTGGGGCGCAACCTGGACCGGCGGGGCACGGTCTGACCCTGCGTGGTGCGGCGTGGCATGGCATGGCGCGTCCCGGCCCGGCGTGGCGCGGCCTGGCCCGGTGCGGCGCTGCCCGACTGGACAAGGCTCGCCCCGGCCGATAGAGCATTGTGTGTGGGGGGGGGGGGGGGCAATGTCCTAAACCGGCGGCCTGAGCGGCGCTGCCCTCTTGTCCGGCCTGCCGAAGCCGGCAGGTCTTCCTAGGATGAGCGGCCCTCATGGACGGGTCGCGGTCTTCCTGTGCGGCACCTACGGGTGTCACGACCTACATCAACCGGGCCGGCCGACGAGCTGGCCGGTTCGCCCGCCGATGTGACCCTCGGAGCACGGGCGACGGTCCTCTGCTGCGCTGCGCCATGGGGCACCATGGTTCCACCAGCCCGGCCTGCTATGGCTGGCAGGTTCTTCTTCGGCCGAGCGGCCTGCGTATGCGGGCCGCGATTCCTCTCCATGCGGCCAGCACACGGCCGCCACATCCTCCGGTCACCGCCACCTCTTCCATCAAAATAAAATAGGGGTCAACGGAGTGTCGTCGAGCCATGTTCATTTGGCCCGTGCCCTCTGCGTTTGGAGGTATCATAAGGATGAAGATAAAACATGGTTTCAACGAGAGACGAAGAAAAATTTCATTCAATTAAAATTGAAACAAACCCCCTACCTCGAAATAAGGTTCGTTCATAGACAGAGTCACGGGATGGCAGGGTCAACTCATTGACATCAGGGAAGAAGGGGCCAAGGATGGCGTGTCTTCGGCGTTCCTTGCGGGTGGCTCGTTCTCATTTGGCTTGACCGAAGATTGAAGGGGACGATCATCATACTTCAGCGGTTCTTCATCAAAAGAAGAACTCTATTCTTCTATTTCTCAAGAGCTCTCCCAAAGTTCTCTCAACACAACGGGTGCCAAACAAAAATAATAGCTAAGGCTATTATTTTTTTTCACACATGTAATTTTAAAATTCAAAAACTTTAATTAATTAATTGTAGGGTTCAATTCATTGATCAAAAGTGTTGGAAAAAATTAATGGGAGAGAGGGAGGTGAAGAGATCACATTAATTAAAGGGAGAGTTGTCAAATTAATTAAGCAAGGATTAATGGGGAGTTTAAGGGAGTTGAAAGGTTAGGGGTTCATGTGGGCCCCACCTCACATTATCATCTCATCGGAGGTTATGTGGTTGTGGTTCCCAACTATAAATTCTCCTTGTAGGTTATAACTAACATCTTTAAATAATAAAATTGTTTACCAACAATGTTTTTAATTTAGTATTAATTCCTCAAAATATAACTTTCAACCCGCATAAAAGGCAACTGCGGTAAAGTTCCCCTTAAGCTAATATCAACGCTGCAAGTTCATCGGTGTCCTCAATTTTCAATTCCGAGCACCGTTTCAGAAGATAGAAAAACCCTCACGTATGTTTACTAAACGTACCCAAATAAAAGTTCAGAACTTGATTCCGGGCACACCGGGACTCGTAATCAAGTACCGTCAGAAACCACAGACTCTTGAAATTCCAAAGTATTTAAGAAAATTTTTTCCTTGAAATTTCTGGGTCTTTAAATTACTCCCACCTCAGGACTTTATGTCCCCGTAAGATAAAATAGACACTTGGGAAACATATGGGGGTACTGAGATCGCATTTGAGCCTCCCGCTCCCAAGTGCTCTCCTGGAGGATCTCGTGCTGCTAGCGATTGCACACAAGAGGAATAGTCCATCCACGTAGGACCCACTCCTGTCAATCCTCAATCTCCATCGGGACCTCCTTGAATGTCGCCCCGTCATCGATGTTCAACTCCCTATGATCGATGATGTGGGCCGGGTCATGCACGTATCTCCTCAGTTGAGATACGTGGAAGACACCATGCACCCAGTGCAACTGAGGTAGAAGGGACAGGTGGTAAGCCACCTCTCCTACTCTGCTGGGGACCTAGAGAGGTCTGATGAAACGCGAAGATAACTTTCCGCCCCAGCCAAATCTTTGTAGACCTCATCGAGGTGACACCTTTTGGAAGACGTAGTCGCCATCCTCGAACTCCAGTGGTCACCATCTCCTATCGGCATAAGACTTCTTTATTCTCTGTGCAATCATCATCCTCTACTGGATGATTTGCACCTTCCCCATCATAGCTTGAACCATATCTGGTCATACAAGAGCTGCTAAGATTTCTCCTTTCCCAAAAAGAGAAATCTAGTCTCATCCCCTGGATGAACCACGCCCATTGCCTAATACAGTCAATCCTAGAATGAACTATGCTAATTCATTCCATGGGCGATGTCGTAAGGCCTCGATGCTACTACTAAGAGATCCAACCGTTAATCTCATTTCCAAGGGTTGAGTTACACTGTCAGCATCAGTGTGTGGTCACTAGGTCTCCTCCAGTAGGAATCTAAAACATGAGGGTCAAGTCAACGACTTTAACCGGAACCTCTTAGTATCAATCACACAAAAAGGTAGGAAAGAAAATGTTACACAGACAAGTGTCTTTCATTACTACTGCTTAACGTACAAAGACACAAATCATCCATAAACAACGACATCAACAATGGTAGAAGCATCATAAAAAAGGCCTCTATGTTTAGAGCTAGTCCCGCTCCTATCCTCATGCTGCTCGACCAGCTCCTCTCCCACATCCGCCGACTCCTGGAAGACCTCCATGGTCGAACCTCGGCCTCTACCTAGAAGGTCCATCTACTACATGCTTCTTATCTATAAGACGGGTCGGGCAGTCTCGAGCCATGTGACCCTACTCGCCGTATGCATAACACTGCCTGCTCATCGTATAACTGGCTCTGTTTTGTGTGCCTCGCACAACTGAACCTGTATCCTTAGGTCACCCACATGTTGGCCTAGTCCGCTTGGACTTGTGTGTCATCTGACTACTGCTGGATGTAGAAGACTCCACTATGGTCGGAATGCCCTATAGAAAGTGTAGTAGCTCCTGATCCTGCACAGAACGCAGAGTTGCTGGTATAAACTTGTTGGGCAAAAATCCCTCAAGGTATCATTGAAGCCTTTTTGAGGTGAGTTGTGTTTGTTGACAAAGAGGATTTCATGATGGAATGTTGAGTTCAAGAGCTGAGGTCAACGATCCATGTTTGATTCAAGAACGTCGATAAAAGGAATGGAAGATCTGGATGCGGTACAAAAGAACAGATACAAGGTGACGCCGTTTTCCAGTGTTTGCCAAATTTTTGGGCCTGAAAATCGGCAAATGAAGAAAAGTGTTTTTGGCAAAGGGACTTGCGCGCCGAGGACTTGGAGAATTGAACACTTGCGCGCCATATGTTTTTCAAGATCAGAAGATCAAAATATGGCAAAGGAAGTAGGTTCGCGCAAGTTTGGGAGTTGGTCGCGCAAGTGTCCAAAAGGGCAGAGACTTGCGCGCTGAAACTGCGTCGCGCAGGTGACTTGCGCGCCGACGCGCAGGGGGGTCAATTTGCCTATAAATACTCGACCACCCCCCTTCATTTTTCACCGGAGTTCAAGACGAGAGCTCCCTTCGCGCAGGTGTGGTGGTCGCGCAAGTGGTGTGTGTGGTCGCGCAGGTGGGACTTGCGCTCCAGTTGTTGAAGTTGTGCGCCAGTGTTAGAAGTTGCGCGCCGGTTTGCAGTTGCGCACCAATGGTGGTTTGGGCGTAAAGGGAAGAGAGTCGCGCAAGTTTGGAATTGAGGAAGCTTGTGTCGCGCAAGTGTCAGAGAAGGACTTGCGCGCCCGTTGTGACTTGCGCGCCGATACTTGCGCGCCGAGGTTGACTTGCGCGCCAAGTAAGGTTTGTTCCCGCAGTGATTTTCAGACTGTGTGGAAGCTGGAAGTTTGCCCGATACCTTCGGTGCAAAGAGAAATTCATCAACGGGTGAAAGTTAAACTTCAACAGAGCATCTACATACAAGAGAAGATGCATTCTTTCATGAAAATGAAGAGACCTACAGGTCTATAAACTGTGAGTGGATTCCATCCAAGAGCAGTGAGCTCAGGAAGAGGAAGAAGGTGATCCTCTCCACCGGCAGTGAGCCAGAGAGAGAGAAACAGGGAGTGACCCTTGGGAAAGCAGTGAGCTGACCCTAAACATTGTAAAGGCAGTGAGCCTGGGCATAGAAGTGATCTAGCCCGAACCTTGTAATCCACAGCTAGTGAAGATTAGTGGAATTTGGTACGACCGACAACCTGTCGGCGTATGCTCCTTGGACGTAGCCCTTAGCGGTGAACCAAGTAAAATTGCTGTGTCCTGTGCTTGCTTTACATTCTGTTTATATCGTGCAACAGGGAAAAGAGAGAAGAGTGTTTTGCTTAACAGCGAAACAAGATCAGAACGAGCATTAATTTTTAATTAGTCATACCCTGATTCACCCCCCCTCTCAGGGTATCCAGCCTAGTGGACCTAACAAGTGGTATCAGAGGAAAGGTTGAAAGTTGTTCTTCTCTCAATGGAGGTAACCAATCATAAAGGGATTTCGATCTTCGACGGATATAATTTTCAGATATGGAAGAATCGGATGCAACACTATTTCCGATCCTTGGGAATGGATGTGTTTTCAGAAGCTATGCATGGTATCACAGCTGATATTAATAGTGGTGCCTTATCAGAAGCTGAGCATAGAGAGTTGGATTCTGATTCCAAAGCAATCAATGCCTTAGGGGGAGCCCTTTCCAATCCCATCTACACAAAGGTGATGTCATGCAAAACGTCACATTCCATGTGGGAAAAGCTTTTGAATATATATGAAGGGGACACAAAAGTCAGAGAGGCAAAGCTGCAGGTGTTGTGGAACAAATATGAAGATCTGAAAATGAACCCGAATGAGTCTGTTGACGCATTCTTTGATAGGGTAAACATTGTTGTGGAAGATATGCGAGGTCTTGGAGAAGTCATTGAAGACATAAAGATTGTAAAGCGCATCTTGAGGAAACTTCCACCTCGGTTCAATCCGAAAGTTTCAGTACTAGAAGATAAAGATCCAAAAGAGCTGACATTGGACAATTTGCACAGTGCCTTGGTTGCATATGAAATGAGGAACGATGATAATGAGGCTGTGGAAAAGGGGAAGTCTAAAGAGGTGGCATTTAAGGCCATGAAGAAGCTCACCATTGAAGATTCTAATGAAGAAGAAGAGACAGATGAGGTGATGTCATTCCTTTCTTCGAATCTACAAAGAGGAAGAGGAAAGTTTAAAGGTAAACTTCCACTAGCATGCTTTAGATGTGGAAAGGTTGGTCATCTTGCGGCAAGATGCCCCAAGAAGTTTCAAGATGATGATGATGATGATGACGTTGAAATTCCCAAAAAGAAGTCTTCAGCTTTTGTGAAAGGGAAGAAACAATTCAAGAGAAATTTCTTCAAGAAAAAGAATCTTCTCTCACAAGAATTTGAAAGTTCAGATGAGTCTGAGGATGAAGAAGTTGAGGAAATAGAAAATTGCAGAGATCATGGGGTAAATGCCTTGGTGGCAATTGTTGGTAGTTCTCAAAAGGGAGAAGAAGCTGATGCTAAAGAAGAAGAAGAAATTGAAGGGAGAATTGATATGGAAGCCGAATTGGAAGCAGCTCTTGAGGAGATAGATGTTTGGAGAGCCAAAACGAAGAAAGCCAATAAAGTGGTTCGTGATGCCAAACTCTACATTCAACAACAGGATGAAGAAAAGTCTGAGCTGTTAGAAGAAATTGAAAGACTAAAATCCTCAACACCAGAGAGCTCAGAAAATATTGTTGAGTATAAGCTTAAAATTGAGGAACAAAAGAAGGAAATTGCTTTTCTGACAAACACAGGAAAGGAACAGGTTAGATGTATCAAAGAGCTTGAAGAAGAAGTGGTCAGTCTGCGACAAAAACTCAAGGATCAAGATAAACTCTTGACCCCCAATGTGATATCCGAAAAGCAGACTATTCAGAAGACAGAGAAGATGAAAGCGGAGCCAAGCAGTTCTGTAGGAAAGAAACAGCAATTGAGCTCAGATGTTAAGGTCGTTTCTGGGCTTAGTCAAGAAAAAAAATTGGCGACAATTGCAGTCAGACCGCAAGCACTCATCCCGAAAGTGAAGGTTGATTTGGGAACAAAACAGAATCAGAATATTCAGAGATCCCAAAGGGGAAATCACAGTGCTGAAATATCACGAGGGAATGCATCCTATATCAGGTGTTATTGCTGTGGGAAAATGGGACATTCACAGTTTGTGTGTTCCATAGCCAAGAGATACAGAAGGGAACATGAGCAGAGACGGCAGCCAAACAGAGAACGGTTTTCCAGAACACATTTTGAAGGACACTGTTTTTGGTGCGGAGGATTTGGACACATGGCTAGGTATTGCACATCAATTATTCAGAGAAATGTGTCAAAGAATAATCAAAATGTTCGCAAGCAGCAGATCAATAAACCAACAAGTGAGTTAAAAGTTCAGAACAGATTTGCAGCTCTGCAAGATGAGGGTGGTCCGTCATACTCTGAGAAAGAACAGAAGCCTCAATCCATGCCGAGTGTGAAATAAAAAGTATGGACCAAGAAGAAGAAAAATGAGAAGGCTGTGGTGGCGCAGATTGCCCTTAAAGCATCAGATCGATCTGGTGTTTGGATCCTTGATAGTGGTTGCACATCCCACATGACGGGTAACAAGGATCTTGTTACAGGCATCAAATATGACAAAGAAGGAGTTGTCAAATTTGGAAATGATGAAGTCCTGAAAATTGTTGGCTCAGGGAAAGCCAAGTTTGGGGGCAAAGAGATGAGACATGCTGATGTCTTGGTAGTAGAGGGTCTCAGTCATAACCTACTCAGTGTCAGTCAACTATGTGACTCTGGGCACTCTATCCAATTTACCAAGAAGATGTGTGTTGTGAAAGGAAAAGATGGAGCAGCTGTTCTGCAGGGAAAAAGGTCAAAGGGAAATATCTATCTTGTAGGTAGGGAAGAAGATACTTGTCTTTTATCCAGAGAGGAAGAAAACCAGCTGTGGCATAAGCGACTTGGTCATCTATGCCAACCATCTATGGAGGATCTCGTTAAATGTGATGCTGCTAGAGACCTTCCCAAACTATCACGTGATCGCACTCATACATGTGATTCTTGTCAGCAAGGGAAAATCATCAGAAAGACATACAGGCCAAAGGAACAGAAATCAACTAGAGTGCTCGAATTGGTGCATGCTGATGTATGTGGACCTATCTCACCACGAGCTATAAATGGGCAAAGGTACTATGTTCTTTTCATTGATGACTATAGCAGAATGGCCTGGGTATTCATCATAACCCACAAGACAGAGGTGTTCAGTTGCATAAAGCAGTACAGGAGGGAATCAGAGAAGATGCTTGGGCAGAAAATTCTGAAGTTTCGTACTGATAACGGTACGGAATTTACAAACAGTCAGGTTGAAAACTATCTCGAGAAACATGGGATAAGGCATCAAGTTTCATCAGTGAGAACTCCCCATCAGAATGGAGTAGTAGAAAGGAGGAATCGGATCATTAACAACATGGCCAGAACAATGCTTATTGATAAGGACCTACCAGAGAAATTTTGGAAGGAAGCAGTTTTGACATCGGTCTATGTTTCAAACAGGTCCCTGTTATGTCCGAAGCAAGGGAAGACTCCGTATGAACTGTGGTACGGAAAGAAGCCAACGTTGAAATACTTTCGAATCTTTGGAAGTAAGTGTTTCATTCTCAACAAAGAACATCATAGGAAGTTTGAGGCACGAGGAGATGAAGGGATATTTCTCGGCTATTCAGGGAAAAGCAAAGCATATAAATGCTTCAACAAGAGGCTGGAAAAAATTGTTGAGAGTAATGATGTCACTATAGTCGAAAATGAACAGACCGCTCAACGACCCAGTGAACAGTTCCTGGATGAAAGTGATGATGAGATAAGCAACCCAGGGGGAGCAGAAGTGGCAGAAGCTGACTCAGAAGAAGATACTGATGATGAAGAGGAAAGTGTCAAGTCAGTGTCTGCGAGGAAGCCAAAGAGTCGAGCTGAGATTGATATGCAGAATATCATTGGTGATCAAACAGCCCCAGTTCAGACTCGAAGAATGAAATCATCACAGCAAGCATCGTTTTTGTCTCAAGTGGAGCCGAAATGTTTTTCTGATGCAGCTGAAGATGAAAACTGGGTTCAGGCCATGAACGAAGAGCTTGATCAGATTGAGAAGAACCAGACATGGGAGATTGTTTCGAGGCCAGCAGACAAGAATGTCATCGGAACTAAATGGGTCTATCGCAACAAGATGAATGAAGATGGAACAGTGATTCGGAACAAAGCACGACTAGTGTGTAAGGGATACTCCCAGATAGAGGGAATAGATGTTGATGAGACATTTGCACCGGTTGCAAGGCTGGAGACAATCAGATTATTTTTGGCCATAGCAGTGCAAAGAAACTTCAAAGTGTTCCAGATGGATGTCAAATCCGCATTCTTGAATGGGGTTCTGGAAGAAGAGGTGTATATTGAGCAGCCAGATGGTTTTCTCATTCATGAGGATGAGAACAAAGTTTGCAGGCTAAAGAAGGCATTGTATGGGCTGAAACAAGCACCAAGGGCATGGTACTCAAGGCTTGATCAGTACTTGAAGAAGCTTGGTTTTCAGCGTGGAGGAGTTGATTACAATCTCTATTTCAGCAATGACAGTAATCAAAGGATGATGGTGCTAGTGTATGTCGATGACATAATTTTTGGCGGATCAGATGAAGCTCAGTGCAGACAGTTTTCTGAATTCATGAAAAATGAATTTGAAATGTCAATGATTGGAGAGCTAACATTTTTCCTTGGTCTACAGGTAACACAAGCAAGGAATGGAACATTCATTTCTCAATCTAAATATGCCAAGGAGGTCCTGAGAAGGTTTGGAATGGACAATTCCAAGGAGATGAAGACTCCGGTAGCTACCCGGATGAAATTATCAAAAGACGAGGATGACAAGGCAGTTAATATCACAGAATATAGGCAAATCATTGGAAGTCTGTTGTACTTAACCGCAACAAGGCCTGATATTGTTTTCGCCACATGCCAAGCAGCGAGATATCAGAGTAATCCCAAAGAAAGTCACATGCTTGCAGTGAAAATAATACTTCGATATATCAAGGGCACGGTGGACTTCGGCTTGACATACAACGACAAATCTCAGACAGAGTTATTGGGATATACTAATGCAGACTGGGCCGGTTCAGCAGATGATAGAAAATCAACGTCAGGTGGTGCATTCTATCTTGGTGGATTGTGTATTTCTTGGCTAAGCAAGAAACAAGATTGCATTTCATTGAGCACCGCAGAAGCTGAGTATATTGCGGCCACTCAAGCATGCACACAGTTATTGTGGATGAAGCAGCAGCTTGAAGATATGGGAGTTGAAGTGAAGTCTCCGATCGGAATCCAGTGTGACAACTCAAGTGCTATAAATCTTAGCAAAAATCCTGTCCATCATTCCAGGACAAAGCACATTGAGATCAAGTATCATTTCATCAAGGAGAAGGTTGAGCAGGGCATCGTGAAGTTGGAGTATGTGCCTACAGAGCTACAGGTTGTAGACATTCTGACAAAGGCCTTACCCAAGGAAGCTTTTGAGAGGCATCGACTAGCTCTGGGAGTTCAGTCGATTCCCCGCACTTGAAATAGTGTGGATGCGGGACCCAACCCCCTCTCCCCGAGGTATGCTGTGTTTTCCCTACTGTGCTAATGTGTTCTCTACTATGTTACAGACTACAAAGGCGTGACCTTTGGGTTCGTTGACAAAGGGGGAGAAATTAGTGATTGTTCAAGGGGGAGACAATGTGGAGATTTGATAAATCATGAATGATATGGGGAGACGCTGACAGGTGGAGCAGCCAGATAGGGGGAGTTGAAGTTAGATGAACGTGCTTAGCCAGAGCTTAGCTTGGACAACACAGGAAATATGGCTAAAGAGGTGTTGAAGCTGTGAGCAGAAAGGGGGAGCGTATTAAATCCGACGATGCTAGAAGTGATCGATCAAATAATAGATATCACGACAGCTGAGGATCGTGATAAAAGCAGAAGCGTGTGGTGTCAACAGTGGATATCAGAGATAAAGTGATTCATTGATGAACTTTTCATTTACTCTTGTTTCTCACGCTGAGCATTGCTCATGTGGGCTTAGAGTATGTGTTGAGTAAATCCTTGGTCGCAATCAGAATCGCAATGAGGCGAATGGAGGCTGAAGAATCAATGAAGCATATTTGTTTGGAAGAGTTGTCAACAAACCCAAAGGGGGAGATTGTTGGGCAAAAACCCCTCAAGGTATCATTGAAGCCTTTTTGAGGTGAGTTGTGTTTGTTGACAAAGAGGATTTCATGATGGAATGTCGAGTTCAAGAGCTGAGGTCAACGATCCATGTTTGATTCAAGAACGTCGATAAAAGGAATGGAAGATCTGGATGCGGTACAAAAGAACAGATACAAGGTGATGCTGTTTTCCAGTGTTTTCCAAATTTTTGGGCCTGAAAATCGGCAAATGAAGAAAAGTGTTTTTGGCAAAGGGACTTGCGCGCCGAGGACTTGGAGAATTGAACACTTGCGCGCCATATGTTTTTCAAGATCAGAAGATCAAAATATGGCAAAGGAAGTAGGTTCGCGCAAGTTTGGGAGTTGGTCGCGCAAGTGTCCAAAAGGGCAGAGACTTGCGCGCTGAAACTGCGTCGCGCAGGTGACTTGCGCGCCGACGCGCAGGGGGGTCAATTTGCCTATAAATACTCGACCACCCCCCTTCATTTTTCACCGGAGTTCAAGACGAGAGCTCCCGTCGCGCAGGTGTGGTGGTCGCGCAAGTGGTGTGTGTGGTCGCGCAGGTGGGACTTGCGCTCCAGTTGTTGAAGTTGTGCGCCAGTGTTAGAAGTTGCGCGCCGGTTTGCAGTTGCGCACCAATGGTGGTTTGGGCGTAAAGGGAAGAGAGTCGCGCAAGTTTGGAATTGAGGAAGCTTGTGTCGCGCAAGTGTCAGAGAAGGACTTGCGCGCCCGTTGTGACTTGCGCGCCGATACTTGCGCGCCGAGGTTGACTTGCGCGCCAAGTAAGGTTTGTTCCCGCAGTGATTTTCAGACTGTGTGGAAGCTGGGTGTTTGCCCGATACCTTCGGTGCAAATAGAAATTCATCAACGGGTGAAAGTTAAACTTCAACAGAGCATCTACATACAAGAGAAGATGCATTCTTTCATGAAAATGAAGAGACCTACAGGTCTATAAACTGTGAGTGGATTCCATCCAAGAGCAGTGAGCTCAGGAAGAGGAAGAAGGTGATCCTCTCCACCGGCAGTGAGCCAGAGAGAGAGAAACAGGGAGTGACCCTTGGGAAAGCAGTGAGCTGACCCTAAACATTGTAAAGGCAGTGAGCCTGGGCATAGAAGTGATCTAGCCCGAACCTTGTAATCCACAGCTAGTGAAGATTAGTGGAATTTGGTACGACCGACAACCTGTCGGCGTATGCTCCTTGGACGTAGCCCTTAGCGGTGAACCAAGTAAAATTGCTGTGTCCTGTGCTTGCTTTACATTCTGTTTATATCGTGCAACAGGGAAAAGAGAGAAGAGTGTTTTGCTTAACAGCGAAACAAGATCAGAACGGGCATTAATTTTTAATTAGTCATACCCTGATTCACCCCCCTCTCAGGGTATCCAGCCTAGTGGACCTAACAAAACTCCGCCCTAAAAGGTCCCTCGAAGTCTCCCCCGGTGAGGGCCACCTCATCGTAAAACTAGAGCATCAGCCTCCACCACCTCTCAACTACTCCATGAATGAGACTAACAGCTAGGTACACCATCATGTCAACGGGTGTCCCAACTGTATGGAAAACTCGTGCTACAACATCCAGCTAGTACCCGAACGTCTGAAAATCTGTCTCGCCTTGAAAACTCAGAGGCCTCTGTCCCATGAACCCGTGCAATGTGCTCAAGAGGCATGCACCCTCTGCTGCTGGGGCTGGTGGAAATGGTTTCCCAACAGTTAGTGGTACCTCTGGTGCCTCTGTTGTGATGGGGCCCTGCACCGTGGCCTTGCTGCTCGATGGGCTACCATCACAATCTCCATTCAGAACCCATGTTGAATGACTAGGTGAAGACATCTCGAAAATGAAACAGGTGCTCCATGATCAAATTTTTTATTTTAAGTCAGCTCAAACCACGGGCTAATGTAAAGACCCATAAATTTCAAGGAATTTTTTTGATACACACACACAATCAGTGTTTTCGTGAACTAAGTCAGAAATCGGTAGCTAGGGTCCTGGTGTACGGATATGTCGGCCGCCGCACCAACACTGGACTCCCTGAACTGAAAACCACAATCGGTACTCTTACCAATATTTCTTCATAGAAGGAAAGATCAGAATCCTATGTTCTGCAGTAGAACCAACTCCTCTGATACCAATTTTTCACAACCCGTCCCCCGGGGCCCGTATCGTGACTACCCCAATCCTGCCTTCCATAGGCCAGGGGCTGGCAACTAGCACCAAAGGCGTAATTCCCTAAAAACTGGGAAGGCATTGAATTTATAAAACGCAACACACACCACCAGAGTACATCCAGAATCAAACACTATGTAAATTAGTATAACAAGTGTGATGGAAGTACAAAGGGGCCAAAAATACAATCCCAACAAAAAAGTACAACTACAGTTGAAGAATGTACAACTGGAAAAGACAAACAGTTGAATGGTGAATGTAGCTCATGGATCGTCCTCCAGGTTCTTACCTGGAGTGTAGTTAAAATATTCCTCCTCGGCACTCTACATCTATCAGTCTGCTCTGTGTGCCGTCACGCCAAATGGTCCACCTCCGGGTACCATCCAGTCTTGGCTCTCTCGGCCTCTGTCAGCGCTGTCCGTCGTCTGCATCCAACACAACGAGGTGCGGGCGTAACCCGTGTAGGTGTGAGTATAACGATACTCATTAGGGTCCCCGAGACACTCATGGTCTCACAAAATCCAACAATGATAAACCAAAAAGTATGATTTCAATCAATAACCAATACTTAGGTATATTCCTATACATATACCTAAGTTATCAAGTAACCCATCTCAATCATGAGGAAAACACAAAGGTCACTAAATCAGCTCAAACCAGGATTTTATACGTGATGTCGAAACCAAAGCTGCTGGAGAACTTTTCCTCTATCGAGAATAGTAGTCCTATCGCGACTCTGAGGTGCTACTCACTAACCTTGGATTGCTGAGGTACTCCTCCTGTCGAGTACTGCAGATCTGCCGCCTCACACAGTAGCACTCCCCGCCATAGGTCTGCCACCTCACACAGTAGCGCTCCCAAAGATTTCCTACAAAGATACTTCTCCTGTCGGGTACCACGGGTCTGCCGTCTCACATGGTAGAACTCCTCTTCCATGGGTCTGCCAACTCACATAGTAGTGTTCCCCACTGGGCTAGTCAAGTCACTCCGAAACGAATCGGACAAGCAGTCATCAGGTCTCAGCTGGATACTAGGTCTCTGTACTTTGTTTGCTCTTCACTGGAAGTGTCCGCTCCACGAGCCTCAAGACAATACTCCAAGTGTCACGAAGTCTCACGTAGAAGTATCACAATGGACCGCCTCATTATAGGGGTCACAACGCAACAGACGGCGCGTCAATCGGACGGCCCGTCTGTGAGTTATTGGTTTTTCCGTTCCAGGGGCCCGGTTGTTTTCAAGATAAAACCAAACTGACCATACTATAATCACATCCAAAACCCACGTGGAGTATGAAAAAATAACCATCTCATCAAAAGGAAACCAACGTTGTTGATGACACATCAATCGAACGTCCGGTCCTTAAGTTATAAGCATTTCCGCTCCGAGGGCCTGGTTGGTTTCAGTTTCGAACCAACCCGTCCGTTTTTCCAAAGTCGTCAAAAACTCACTTAGACCATCGCAAAGGAACCACCTCATCGCGAGAATCCCAGTGCCATAGACGGCGCATCGATTGGACATGTGGTCTAGAATTTGGTCAAGTTTAAGTGAAATGGGCCTGGCCCGTCAAGCCCCGTGGGCTGGCGGGTCGGCCCGACCTGGCTCGGTGGGTCTGACCCGGCAGGGCGGTCGGCCCGGCCCGGCCTGGCGGGGCGTGGCCAGGCCCGGCGTGGCGCGGCCCTGCCTGGCGGGGCGCGGCCCGGCCTGGCGTTGCGTGGCCCGGCCCGGTCCGGGGGGGGGGGGGGGGGAGGGGGGGCGGCGCGGCGCAGCCCGGCTAGCCGCAGCTCGGCCCGGCTGGATGAGCACTGCGGGGAGTGAGGCCCCATGACTTTCAGAACCGGTAGCGCTGAGCGGCGCCGCCCTCCTGTCTGGAAGGCCCATGCTGGCCAGTCTTCCCGGCACGAGCGGGCCGCATGGGCAGGCCACGGTCCTCCTACGCGACACCTATGGGTGCCGCAACCTACATCAACCTGGACGGCCGACGGGCCATCCAGTTCGCCTACCGAAGCAGCCCGCAGAGCATGAAACGCGGTCCTCCGCAGTGCGGCCCCATGGGGTGCCGCAGTTCCTCCAGCCCGGCAGGTTCTTCTTCAGCCGAGCGCCCCACGGATGCGGGTCGCGGTTCCTCTCCACGCTACCGGCACATGGCCTCTGATTCCTCCGGTCACCACCACCTCTTCAATAAAAATAAAACTAGGGTCAACAGAGGGTCTTCAGGCCATGTTTGTTCGGCCAGCGCCCTCCGCGTTAGGCTGTATCATAAGGCCGAAGATAAAACATGGTTTCAACGAGGGAGGAGCATGGCGCGTCGTCAGTGTTCCTTGTGGGTGGCTCCTTCTCCTTTGGCTTGGCCGAAGATCGAAGGGGATGATCGTCATTCTTCGGTGGTTCTTCGTCGAAAGAAGAAGTCTATTCTTCTATTTTTCAAGAGCTCTCCCAAAATTCTCTCAAAACAACGAGTTCCATACTAAAATAATATCTAAGGCTATTATCTTATTCACACATGAATTATTAATATTCGAAAACTTTAATTAATTAATTGTGGGGTTCAATTCATTAATCAAAAGTGTTGAAAAAAATTAATGGGAGACAGGGAGGTGAAGAGATCACATTAATTAAGGGGAGAGTTGTCAAATTAATTAAGGGGGGATTAATGGGTAGTTTAAGGGAGTTGAAAGGTTATGGGTTCATGTGGGCCCCACCTCACATTATCCTATCATTGGAGGTTATGTGTGTGTGGGCCCCACCAATAACTTCCACTTTTAGGATATAACTACTATCTTTAAATAATAAAATTGTGTACCAATAATTTTCTTAATTTAGTATGAATTCATCAAAATATAACTTTCATCACGCATAAAACGCAACTGCAGTAAAGTTTCCCTTAAGGGAATACCGGCACTGTGAGTTCATCAGTGTCCTTGGTTTTCAATTCTGAGCACCAGTACAATAGATAGAAAAACCCGCACATACGTTTAATGATTGTACCAGAACAAAACTTCAGAACTTGATTCCGGGCACACCGGGACTCAGAATCAAGTGTCGTTAGAAAGCACAGACTCCTAAAATTCAAAAGTATTTAAGAAAAATTTTATATTGAAATTTTCAAGTCTTTACATCTCTTTTCATTAGATTATGATGAATCAAATGCCCCCTAGATCTTCATAGATTTATAGATTATTTATCATTAAATTTTCATGACCATGTTATATTTTAATCTCCATTATATCATGATATTTATATTTCTCTTCCATGTCAATTTATTCACATTACACCAATGTTTTCCCATGTGGAAACCTAGATAAATGTTATATTAGGTAACCATTATGACTAAAACCTTTTTTAAGGAATTTATAGTATTTATTATTACATTGTCAGTTTCTATGAAAGTAAGATTATTTTATTAAAAACTTAAATACCTAGAAAACATTTATGGGTGAAATTAATTTTAATGGGGTAGAATGTCACACAATTATTTTTTATGAATTAATGTTTTTCTGAATAAGTTAAATTTCATTGATGGATTGCATTGAACATAACAACAATTTATGCATGATTTATTTGAAACACCATGTTAATATTTCACTTCACGCAACACCTAGAATATAGTTCGTTATAATAAACACTAGGGTTTATTGTTTTACACATGACATTGAGTTTCTTTGATAGCTTGCATTACTCACAAGATTGATTTTTATCGAACTACAATATATTATTTATATTATAATTTAAATGTTGTTATAGTTATAACCAATACACTATAATTAACTATCAGAATAAGATTAATGAAATAATGAAACTATTATATAAAGATATTTATAAAATGAATGTGTTTGTTACAACATAATTATTAATGAAAATAAAAACCAATGGAATATAATGTAAGTGGCTTTATGGAAACAAAACCTTTTTACCCACAATGTATTTTTTTAAAAAAAATTGAATTAATAACTATTAGTCATGTAAATAAATGATGAATTTATATTATATATTTAATTTTTTTGTATATTAATCTGATATTTTTAATGGTATATAAATAATAACCAGTTTAATTTAAGGCATGAAAGCAATATTTTTCTAAAAGGATGTTTTACCACCTTTTAGTGGAAGAATTGTTTAAAAAATAATTTTCCAAAGTATTCCATTTAATATTTGAAAAATTAAAAAAAATTATTTTGATTTTTTATTATTAAAATTTACTTTTGTTAATTTTTTTTTAATAATTTTGAGAAATTTCATTTATTGATGAATAGTGAAAAATATTGTTTTTTAATTGAAAATTGACTATTTTGAGAAATTTTTTATCAAGTTAAATAATATATTGATTTGGTTTTATTGTATATTTATAAATATTATAAATATATTAATCCATTTTAGTTCGATGGAATCAATTTCATGTTGAAAATTTATAAAAACCATTTCATTCATTTAACCTTTTCACTTTTGAAGCCCATTTTCATGCCACTATATAGGATTAATTTAAATTAAGTTATTCCAATTAGGTGTTATTAATTTGGAAAACTGGATTCTATATTTAGAATCAGAGTAAATTAAAATTATAAAATCATCAATATATGTTTGAACAAAAATATTTTTTAATGTAATTAAAATTTTTTATTGCGATTATGGAAAAAATGAGATTAATTAGTGGTAAAACATTATCTTTAGTAGCCAAGTAAAATATATTAGGGTCCAAAATCAAATTTATGGAAGTATCTCAATCTTATCCTCCTTCAGATCAAATATATACCTTTATTTTTCGAACATTATGTAAGTTAGATATCTCAATAGTCTTTTAGTTTTTGTATTTTTAAGTTTTCTACTCCCCCTCAGTTATAAAATGGCAGTCACACCCCTAATTTATTCACAACACTCAATACCTTTTTATCATCCACACCCTAAAATAATAATATCCAAAATTATCTCCATTAAACATATAATCCTTCCATTTTCAATAAATCTTACCAAGTAATCACTTTGATGCAAACCAAAAGGATTTGTAGTTGGGGGCCTACCAGACTTGTAAAGTCTCCCCATAATCCTTCATCAGACCCAAGAAAAAATCCGGGAAGGTGTAAATTTCCTCTGGTAGGAAGTGATGAATACATGATGTAGGAAGGTGGATACATAGGCATCATACCAGCATGTTTTGATGCAGACATGACACAGGCAGATGGTAACATGGGCCTGATGTTGGAAGTATGATGCAACCATGATGTTTCACTAGGCCTTTGATCCATGTAATGGGTTTCCATTCCTACTTTGAATTCAATCCATGTAATGAATAAATAGATCTTTATGGGCGAGTTATCCCTTGGGGGGATATGGATTGTCTTTCTATCATGTGTGGGTGGTGTGTGTGTGTTAAATGTAACTATACCCAGAACAAAGGAGTTACCCAAAGAAGATGTAACATCCTTCAAGAAGAACTTTTCATTTATTTATTTCTTAATGAATATATTATTTATTATTAAATAAGTTTAAAATAGCATTATTATCATAAATATATACATATGTTTTTATTTATTTTCCACATGTTACACTCACACGCACTTCAATCAAATGGGATGCACACTCATCTTTCGTGTGTACAGGTAACAACCGCCTCACAAACCAATGTCATTCGTTCACCCATTATCACCTTTAATGAATGAGAATAATGATGTACATAATTTTTAATATGATATTTTTTATGGCACTATTTTTTTGGAAATATTATATGACACATAAATTAATGAATTGAATTTTGGGAGAATATGATAACTTTTTTTTGTGGATGTGAGGACTACTACCTCCTTAAAGTGACGTGATTCATTCACACATTACTATAATGTATTAAGAATGTTTTTAGAAATAATATATAATAAATATTACATAATAATTCTATATTAAAGATAATATATATATATATAATTTATTATCTTTCATTCATTATGATAATAAAATAGAAACATCTTTCTTGCATACGTATGTCCTACCATCAACATGAATATGTATTCAATTTCTCATTTATATCATTTATAGAGTATGATAAATAGTTATATAATGAATATATATGATATTTATATCCTTTATTACACTATGGAAAAAATTAAATAATTATCTCAGTATGATGATCATGAATATCAAGTCAAAATATATAGATAAAAACAATGTTGTTATTACTCAAAACTTAATATTATCTTGAAATTGTTAATATATGGGTAATATAATGTAATAAATAAATATATTATGATGTGATATTTAATAATATAATTATTTTATATATGTATAATAATCCTATATTTATTATACAATGACATTGTATTTTTCCTATGAATTTGAAGACTTAAAATAAGGGATTTATCATCTAAATATTATTTTCGGGAGATATATGAAATAATCAACACTTATTTTGGTTTTGTAGTGTGTATACTGACCAATAATATTTTCTATAATGAATTTAATGTATTAATTTCTTTTATATGTTTCAGTTGATTATATTCTTTCACGGACCTCACATTTCAAATGTCACTCATGTTGTTTGGAGATGTCTAGTCTAACGTTTATTTCATTGAGACTTCGCCCATATTCACTATTAGATTCTATGGTGTGGAGTATAAACCTCCAATGAATTGATTATATTATTATTATGATAAATATTAATATTAATTTACATATCCATTATATGATTCATCTTTCATGGAGTTTATGGTTCAAAATTTTCAACATCTGTTATGTAATTTTTCTAAATTTTCATTATTTGAGACACAAACCATTTTATGAAATTATATTATTATATGAGGTTTATATAATTCTATTTTATATGTTAAATCATGAATACCTTAATTATTATTATTTTTTAATAGTTTATTGATATAATATTATTATTTATCTAGATTGGTTTTGATTATGCTTCAATAGATGAAATATTTTGATCAAAATATCAATTAATCACATTAATTTTCTCCCCCTTGTAAATTTATGATTGTAGGACTTTAGGACTCCCTAAGAAGGGAGGGTGAATCAATGTGTCAAATTTTTCATTTAAATAATCAAATCATGTTCCCACATTGGTAGGAACATTTTAAACCTGTATGATGGGTATGAGAAAAATATAAACAATCAGAATTAAAAAGGACTACACAAAACATTTACTTGGTTCTCCACAAAGGGCTACATCCAAGGAGAATACACCGAAATTGTTTCAGTCATACCGAAAACCACTATTCTTAACTAGTTATAGAGTGAAAGAGTTTGGATATAGTCACTCTATTCCTGGCACACTACCATTACAATAATTTTGTGATAGATCACTATGTCCATCAAAACACTTCTGTATACTCCTCCTTTCTCACTACCGTGGAATGATCCTTACTTAGTTTGTTGAATTTTGGGTATCGTCAAAAAACTTTCATTCATGTCTTTGTCTGAATCCAACACCAGACATTTCATTCATCAAAGTCCATAATTGGTGCCCTTGCAGGCACTTATTACACAAACCAGATATTCAAAATCCTATAAGAAGCATAACACTACACTTGTGTGCAATAACTCAACATGTGTGGAATATTTGGGAAATATTTGAAAAGGATTACTTTCATGAAACCCCTACATTCTTCACAACCCTTATCTTTCACTCAACTACACCAAATGTTTCACATGGTCATTTCATACTAAAGGAACACTTTTCAAGCAAGATTAACTCTCTGTAATTATTTCGTGCGAAAATCATTCGTGTAGTAGAGAAACTAGACTATCGTTGAAAAACACTTCTTTTCTACTATGAGGGTAGCCACCTATTTATAAGACATGATGACCCTACACATAAGTTTTTGACACGACTTTTTCGGTGCATGTAAGATTCTTCCTAAGCGTGAAAAAACACTAGTGATGTCACAGTGAGACTTTTAGATTCTTCCACACACTGTCATCATTCGTGCACATTTATGTTTTTTGCGCACATTTTCCCATTTCCATATTTTTATGTACTAATAAAAAAAATCCTTCCCTGCAAGTTTCTAACCACCTTTCAATATTGTGTGCAAATCCCTTTTACAAAATCAGTTTTATCGATAATCATATTTTTGAACCCAAACATTTGGAAAATAATAGGAAACGACACCACCTTCAATAATGTTTCTCACCTAATCTGTATGATCTCATTCCTATAAAACATCATGAACATATTAAGAGGATTGAAAACAAACAAAAACCAAACTACATTCCCAGTATAGAATGTACATGGTTCCAAATATTATATATTCATGAAATGGTATCATTTTAAAACTCTTTGGCACTTATGATAATTAATATTGTTTTTTAAATAAAAGCTGACCATATTTCTCTCTTCAATAGGAGATCTATTTTATTAAAAGCCCGAATTTTCAAAAAAAATATTTAACAACGTATTTAAATGATAATTTCTGTCATTTACAAGGAAACCAACTTTAAACATGTTTTTTGTTTAAAAAAAATATTTTAAATTGTTTTACAGTCTAAATAAATAAGATTTAAAGGTTAATTTCTGGAAAAAATGTATTCGGTTTTTTTATTTAGAATTAGTCATTAAAAAAATAAAGTTTATTTTCCACATGAAATTATTTAAATTGATTTTAAATCTTACTTCATATGTTTTAATGTGGTTTTCAATGAAAGGATCTTCTAATTATTTTATGACTTAAAAATTCATTTTTAATGTGTCATTAATTTCATTGTACAATTCTACATTTGATATTTAAAAATAATTCTCCATAAAAGATGTAATAATTGATATATTTTATTATATTCCAGTGATATTACCTATGTAAACCATTCTTATTATTCCTTTGAATGTTTTAGGTTATAGAAGACATGTTTTTAATGAAACCCTTTTTATTCCATTTGTCATTCCATGATAAAATGATTTTTAAACTCATGTCATTTAACAGGTAATTCTAGGATTAATAATTATGAAATATGTCTCCTTTCAGAAGGTTGTGATATTATTATTTGTTAATGATACATGTTTCATTTCATCAGTTATTATAATATGTTTAATAAACACATCTATTTTTATGTGTTATGCTATGATGAATGTTTTATTACATTATCTCACATGTATGTATGATTTATAGAATAGATTATTGTGACCTATATCCCCCTTAATGAGTTGGGTAACATTGGATTTCAAATTATTATTTATGTTTTCTCTAAACCCAATTACATGTTGAAAATTTATTGAGTTAACCTTATTTCATATTCAAAACATTTATGATTAATCTTGAATACATGCTCACAATGTCATGAATGAACCCGAATACATGTTCATAATGCTATGCATGTTCCTGATTTGATGTCCATATGTTTAGGTGTGATCTTAATTCAATGTTCACATTGTTATGCATGAACCTGGTTACATGTTCAATTTTTTTCTTAGTCCAGGGTATATATCCACAACATTATGCATGAACTTGATTATATTTTCAAAATGTTATGTGTGATCCTAATTACATGTTCAAAATGTAATTCATTGACCATTTTATATTTCAATAAGATTATGCATGAACCTGATTACATGTTCATGGTTGTATGAATGAACCTAATGACGTGTTCACAATTTTATGGAAGGACCTGGTTGTATGTTCATATGTTACGTGTGAAACTATTCATATGTTACCAATTTTATGTGTGAGACTAATTACATGTTCACAATTTTTTTAATGGATTCATTTATATATCCATAATGTTTTTCCTATATCTGATTAAATTTTCAAAATGTTATTTTGAACATAATTACATGTTCACAGTCTTATTATTGAAATTGATTCGATGTTCAAAAATGTTTTTGATGGACCTGGTTTCTTGTCCATAAGTTTATTGTGAACCTTATTACATGTTAAAAATGTTATGTGCGGACCTATTTGTATGTACATATTTTTATTCATGAACTTGATTACATGTTCTCAATGTTAGTAATAAACTAGATTACATGTTCACAATATTCTATGTGGGCCTGGTGTCATGTCCATATTATTATGTGGGAGACAAATTTCATATACATTTTGTAATGAGTGAACTTGTTATTTACATATAAATTAACATTAATTTATAAGCTGATGTGTATGCTACAACTCTATTTTTTATTCCTATATTATGGTCTCATGATTTATGCTTATTTGATTTCTTTTTGAATTATATCTTATGAATTGCCAATTCATATTCCAGGACATAACATTTTGATCATTGACATTACCAGAATGATTGTTAACTATTATGATCATATTTCATACACTTATACTCATGTTATACACATATATATCCTTTATTTACTCTTATATTGATTCTGAGTTCACCCATTTTTATGTTTTCCTTCCATCAGTTTATAATGAATAGATTCAAGTATGAATTTTAAATGGGACGATCGTTGTGGTAAACATTGAAGATCTTTCTTCATAATAGAAGAGTGTGTTCAAGTTACTAAAGATACTGATCTTTTAAAATCATATGGAATTTACTTCCATAATGTGTATAATATTAATCTAAAATGATGCAATATCATTGTATGTTATTCCTAGTTCACTATTGTATAGTCCCATATTCTTACAGAATAAAGATCGACAACATACACCAATGGAATTTGAATAGGATCATATCTCAGTTCCAACTAAGAATCCCCATATCAGAGTTTGACATGCACATGGAAAGGATCATATGTATATCTAAAAAGACTGGTGGCATAATCCAAAGGAATATGATTGGGATCATATCCTTGTTTCAATTGGGGTTTCCAAAGTGAGCGTGGAACATTCCAAAATATACGATCATATTCTTTTTTTTGAATCAACTCATCAAATTCCAAAATCTCATAGAATCTAGGTTCATATCATTGAAACATTGAATTAATTATTACACAAACATCATTAAGTTGATATACTGTAGGAGGCTCATATCACATGTACCATTCCAAAGGACTATAAGTATATTATGACATGGGGAACTTATTTAAACCAAGATCATATCTTCACTTTACCCTGGATTGACCAACATATTTCAATAAACAACCACATGTACTATCATGACCCGTCCCCCAAGGCCCATACCATTACCCCCCCATGACTGTATCCCAATGGTCACAGGTATGCGACTAGAGCCGATGGCGTCAACCTGCAAGTGGGAGGTATTTTCATGAGTACCTGTATACACACACATACTACCACATCCCTAGAAAACTAGAAGAGAGAACATGCATTCTATTATAAAACCATTGAATGTAGTGGTACAACTAAAATTAAATGTGTCAGACTAAAAACCCAACAAAAGAAACCCACCACAAGAGAAAGTACAAGATCGATGTAAAGCTATATTTTGAAAACACCACATGATGGGTAAGTATGGAGTAGCTAATGGAAGCCGTTGAACCACATCATGACTACCTGATTCCACTGGGCACCGCCTGGTCTAGGGTCACCATGTCCTCCAGCAAGTCTTTGGTCATCTGCACAAGCCACAATACATGCGGGCAAAGGCCATGTAGGTGTGAGTAACAAAATACTCAGTAGGGAACCCAAACCTACAATGGAATAGCACAAAGAAATATAAGAAGAAAACAATGATTCAAGAGAGATCACATAGGTGTAATCTAAAGTATGGAAATCAAGACTACCAATCATAACACTAAAACCCATGGACTATTGAGGTAATCATCATTGACGAGTACCGTGGGTCTGATGCATCACACAAAGCCACATGTAGTTGATCCACACAGGGTCTCTAAGAGATGATCCACAAAGGGTAGATAGGAGATGATCCGCATAGGGTTGCTATGAGTTGATCCACATAAGGTGTATAGAAGCTGATCCACACATGGTCTCTGAGAGATGATCCACATAGGGTCTCTAGGAGTGGATCGACATAGGCTCTGTAGTCTTCGGGTCTCATCCATCTATATAATTCCTGTAGAAAGTGCCCTTGATTCCTAGAGAATCTACTCCTCAATCTAAGGGTCATATTTAAACATCAATGAATTTTTTTCTAATATGATGTCAAAAGAACTGCCACGTCACAAGGGCTCCAACACCGCATACTTCTCATCAATTAGACAAACTATTTGAATGATATCACTAAATTTCTGAAGAGGGGTTGGTAAGGTTTGGTATGACCTAGCTAGACTGAACTGACCAAACTCAGATCTTCCCTGACCCACTGGCCGCGGGTCAGTCTTGCTTCCATAGCCACACCCTACTCGGCCTACCAAGGGCAGGCTGGCTCCTACCTAACCGGGACGCGACTAGATGCAGTGTCCTCCTTCCTACCCCGTAGATCATTTATGGGTCCACATAATCCACTAATGTCCTTTTATCGTTGCCTTGCTGTGTGTTACCCTCCACAGTGTCACGTCCATTGTGCCTCTGACGTAGTTGGGTGGCCGAGTCTGCCTACCGATAGCCACAGGTATGGAGGCCAGTGGCTCCGACCACACCGTTGTTGCCCAAGTCGACCACCACATTCCTTCGATCACACTACCGTGGAATGTGTAACTCATCCTCATCTACCACCATAGACCACTGGTATCTCTCTAGTGCTTCGTTCTTCATGATGTATACACCTCTAGCCACCATGGGGTACCACATTCCCTAATAAGACCTTGAAACTGCATTTCCTTCAACATGGATGTTCATCTACAAATAACGCACAAGGAGGGGGGTTTAGTCCTTGTATGTGTCGGATCATGCCCTTGACATTATAGTTTTAAATACATGGAGGTTTGAGATTAAAATTATATCCTAAAGAAACTAGTCCTAGTGAAAACCCCATGAAAATGACCATCCTGCACGAACAATTGATCTATGGATAAACCTGTTCACAGTTTGATCTACATTCATTGTTTTAGAATGATGAATGGGGAAAACTAAAGCTCCTATCAAACCCCAAACTTTGTAACTCATTCATTGGCGATGATTTGTTCCAAGGGTGGAAGAAGAATGCATCCTCCATTCATCGCTCCATGATCCATAGTTTTGAAGTATTTTCAATTTGACGTTGTCACACACAAGAGCATCAGAGCATTACCAGGATTGTGCCAAAAATCCTACACTGTTTTCATGGAAATTAAATGATGAAGCACAAAACAGTATTCCATTTAAGCTCTTTTACAAAGTCGTTATGATTTTTCATTTATGAAACAATATATTTGGATTCATTTAATTATATTTCAATTCTCTAAAACAGTTTGAAAATTCATAAAAATAAAATAAATAAATTATTATAATTTTATCTTTTTATTTAAAAAGTCCGAAAAAATAACATTTCCCCTCAACCTACAAAGGTCTATGTTAGGTCTATTATTCTTGAATACCACTATTCTAGGATAAAAATTTCCCCCATATTTTTTATCCAAGCACCGATTTAAATGATAGAAAAACCTTCTCTTGAATTTATTTAAAGGAACACAAAAAGGTTTAAAAACTATCCAGGGATCACCGAGACTTCAAATCATGTGGCGTCTGAGTGTATGATCTCAAAAAAAAAAACACATATAATTTAAAAACAATTCATGGAATTTATGGGACATTACAATACCTCAAACATTAGGGCTTCATGTCCCCGTAATCCAAAACAAGGATAAACAAATAAATGGTGGTGTTGATTATGAATCTTAGCCCCCCACTCCCTTGTACTATCCTGGATATTCCTATAATACCACTGAATGCGCACCAGATGAATCAGTCATCTACAAAGGACCCACACTTATCGATCCTCAATCTCCACCAGGAATACAGAAAACGTTATCCCAACGTCAATGTCTATCTCTCCCCAGTCGATGACATTTGATAGATCATGCACGTACCACCTCAGCTACGCCATGTGGAAAACATCATGCACCCGATGTATCTATGGGGGAAAGGCTAGGTAGTATGATACTTCAAAAACTATTCTCAGAATCTGAAAAGGTATGATAAACCTCATAGATATCAAGTCTCTAATTTCAAATATCCACAATCCTTATCAGGTCGAGATCCAAAGAACAAATGGTTTTCCTCCTCCAACCCCAAGGGCCTCTATCTTCTATTAGCATAAGATTTATGCTTTCTCTGTGCAGTTCTCAACATATCATAGATGATTTTCACCTTCTCTGTGGTATCCTGTAATAACTCTGGATCTATGAGTGTGGATTCACATAGTTCTTTCTAGTATAGAATTTATTTTCAAAGATTCTCATACAACTCCTAAAATGGTACCATGCTAATGGTGGTGTAATAGTTGTGGTTGTATGAAAACTCCCTCAGGGGAAGGTGGTCCTCCAAACTACAACCAAAATCAAGGATGAAAACATGATGTTTTTCTTCCATGGTTTATATAGTCTGCTCTGTTTGACAATTATTATGAGGGTGAAATGTTGTACACAAGTGTAGTGGAGTCCTGAACTGCTCTTATAATCCCTTCCACATCTAGGATGTGCAGTGAGAATCGCGATTTGAGATGATCATCTAGGGAACCCTATGATGCCACACAATCATCAGGATATTGAGACATCCCTATCCCTCTACAAATACCTTATACCAGATGAAGTGAGACGACCTTGTCATTCGTTCAAAAATCACCAAGATAAAATCATGGCCCTTGGACGTGTGTGGTAATACAATCACGAATTCCATTGAGATACCATCCCACTTCCACTCCAGTATCAGAAGTTGTTGTGCCAATCTTGGTGTAACCTAATGTTATTCCCTCACTTGCTGACATGTGAGGAACCATGAAATAAACTCGTCCACAACTCTTTTCATACATGGCCACCAATACAGACATCAGAGATCCCGGTACATCTTCGCCACACCAGGATGTTCCGTCAAGAGGCAGGTATAGAACTACCTCAAAATATCCTTTCACATTGCCACTAGTACAATTTTTCACCCCATAAAAAAATATGACATGTTCCCGAGCTATCGAAAATCAATTAGGATCCTGTAATGAGGATAAATGAGCACGTTGGGCCTTTCAGTCAACATCTACTAGTTGTGCCTCCATAACTCACTGTATGAGTTGGGGAGTGATAGTCATCAAATTAAGGTTAGATGCTCAATAATCATCATGAAGGATATATACATATTGGATAGATACTTGGTTTCATTCCTCAGTAGCTACATATCGGATCTCCAACTGTGCGCATCTACCACCACATTCCCCTTCCCATGAGTATATACTATCTCGATGTCATAGTAGAAGATGAACTACGACCATCACTACTACCTAATGTTAAGGTCCATATGGGAGAAGATATACATGATACTAATTTGTTCAGAGTAGACTAAAAACCATTCAACCATCTTATTGTGACACCACATCATCATGGAAACAACCGCTACTTCTAACTCCAGGTCATGGGTCACATAATTCTACTATTGCTTCCATAGCTTTTGTTAGATGTAGGCGATCACTACTCACTCCAGCATTAGAATACAACCCAATGTGGTACCTGATGCATCATAGAAGACGACATACCCAATTCCTTATTGGGGTTGTCTCAAAATGGAGTCACTCACCAGTCTCCTCCTCATCTCTTTGAAACTTTATTTCCATTTCTCTATCCACTTGAAGGGCTGTCCCTACCATATCAATTTTGATAAGGGTGTTTCTACTCTGGAAAATATGGGAATGAACCACCCTCAGTATCAAGAAAAACCAAGGAAACTATGCACCTTAGTCATGCTCGTGGGAGGCTCCCAAGAAAGCACTTCCTCTATCTCTGCTGGATCCACCACATCTATAGCCTCCAAGATGACATGACCCATATAGTTGACCTCCCGAATCCTTATCTAGCACTTCAGGAGCTTTCCATAAACATAGTGATCTCAGAGTGTCTCCTAGACTATCCACAGTTGTGTAGCATGATCTTCTTCTGACACTGAGTACACCAAGAGGCCACCAATGAAGACCATGATAAAGTAATCTAGATATGTCTAGAAGATCATGTTCATGAGTCCCATGAACATATCTAAGAAATTGGTCATGACGAAGAGCACCACCAATAAATCATAGTGGTCATACTTTCATCTAATGGATGTATTAGGTACATCCTCACCCCGTACCCAAAGCTGGTGATTGAATGATCCACGATCTAACTTTGAGTACCACTTCTTTCCCTTTAGTAGGTTGAAGAGGTCATCAATTATTGGTAGTGGATATTTTTTCTTCAAAATCACATAGTTCAGGTTCTAGTAGTCCACAAATAGCCTCAAGCATCAGTATGCCTTCTTGGAAAATATTAATGGGTCACCTATGGTAAAATGTTGGGCCTCACGAAGCCCTTCTCTAGTAGGTCCTCCAACTGTACCCTCAACTCATGAAGCTCTATGGGGGCCATCCAATATACCGACGTGGATATCAAAGTTGTCTTGGGAAATATGTTGATTCATAATTCTACCTTCTTATGGGGAGGTAGCCCCGAAACATTCACCGAAAAAAATGTCTTCATACTCATCCACCACTACAGGAAAGGTCAGAATTCTCTCATCCATTTTTTCAAGGGTGAGGCTAGCAAACTAGTTGGTGATAAACAACACCATCCTATTAGAAATTCCACCATACACTGCAATATTTACCTTATCGCCGGTGAAGGAAAACCAACATCCATATTTCTAAACACACCTCACTCAATTCATAATTCATATGATCTAATCATGGACTGTATATAACCAGTCCATTCCATTGATATAGTCGTAAGGACTCAATAATGATACTAGGAGATCCCAGCAGAAACTCTAGCCTCCTAGAGTTATCTCACACTACCATCCTAGGTGTGTAATCATAGAATCTCCTCCCATAGGAGTCTCAAATCATAAGGATCAAGCCAACGACTCCACCAGAATGCCTGAGCTCCTAACAAGGTCTATGGAAATGATAGAGTGATTGGAACCTCTATCTATAAAAACTAAATTTAATGTAGAGAAGACATAGATCATAACTCTACTTATCTCCAGATAATTGTGGTCATATGCCTCCATCACTTGGAGATGGCCTTTCCCATGTCTTCTGGCTCCCTAAGACAGTGGTGGACCACTTGGGGGTTGTGGTGGTAGAAACATGAACCTTCACCCACCACCTACCACTTGTCCTACTCCCCTTCCACGCCTGCCTCCCTATAGACCAACCTACTCGAACCTCTTATGCTTCCTCGGTGGCATTTCGATCGCTTGATATTTCCTGTGAGGCGATTCGGGAAGTCATGATCCATATGTCCCTACCCACCACACTAGTATCACACCTTACTCCTCTCCTAACCCCCACCAACTAGGTGTCTTGCACCACCAATCCTATTTCCGGGGGTCTCCCTCTAGATGGTCTATCCCGCTTGGAACATCGCGTCATCTGTTAGATTCCCACCATGGATAACTCGTCCAATTGTCACCCGGTAGTAGCTCCCACCATCAGTGCCTTCTTTATGAGGAATCTCTCTACCTGTAGTGCTCTCTTAAGAACATTGGTCTTTTTGGGGATGCTGAGGGAAATAATAGATACCCTGATCTCCCATCAGAGTCTCTGTTCAAAGGTATGTACCCTGAAGAATGGGTCTTGTACCATATTCATAGTGTTAAGGGAGAGTTTTTTAATCCTCGCAGACTACTTAGCCACTGACACGCTGCCCTACACAGGGTTAAGCGTCTCCTCTATGTGCACTAATCACAAAGTCACATTGAAGAACTCCTCCTGGAAAAGCATATCGGAGTTATCCAAGTATAGGGTCTCCACATTAAGAGTTAGAATCGTCAAACTCCGCCATCTCCCTACCGAACCTTGAAGATGGCTTATTGCTAAGATCACCATATGGTCATTCAGAGTCATCACTAAGAAGAATACATACATCTCCACCTCCAGATAGTCCTCATCGTCCTGAGGATCTATGTCTCCCATAAATATGGGAGGGCTCTGTCACTGGAAGTTATGCAAGGAACTGATCCTACATGATTCCTCTATTGGTAATGTCAGTGTTAACTTCTGATCAAAGGGTGGTGGTAATGCTAGTGAACCACCTGGTGGGGCCATCTTTAGAACATGTCCCTGATCCAAACCCCATTTCTTGGAAGGTTTTCCTCATTGTCATGAATTAAAATCATTGATGGATGTACGCATGGAGGCATCCTAAAATAGATCAAGATGTACCATGGAAAATAGATTAAACCTGGTGAGCTGAAACATATCAAATAAGAACATGAGGAAGCACTCAATTCCTGTATGATTAACGCAACTAGTGTTTTTATGTATAGATACAAATAGAAAAATTCTATGTCCTAGTATATGGATATGTTGGCCGCCGCACCAATACTAGACTCCTAGAATCTGAATGTAAGACTTGAAACATTTAACATTGTTTCCAAAATAACAACATAATTATAGTCTTTTAGGTAGAGCTAACCACCTATGATACCACTTTTACACGACTCGTCCCCCAGGGACCGTGCTATGACTCCCCCATTTCTTCCTCCCAATGGCCAAGGTTATGTGACTAGTGATGAAGGCATCAACCTGAATGTGTGGGGCATTTTATTGAGTACTTGTAAACATGTACAAACAAACACATCCCCAGAAAAATAGAAAAGAGTACATGCATGCTACTAAACAACCATTGTGTGTAAAGGTATAAGTAAAAGTAACTGTGCCTGAATACAAATCGAACAAAAGAAAACTGCATCAAGAGAATGTACAAGATCGACAGAAAACCTTCCGCTAAAAACCCCACCAGGTGGTTAAGTATAGAGAAGCTTTCAGAAGGTGTAGAAGCATGTACTACCTGCAAGATCTTATTGGCCACTACTTGGTTCTAGGAAATGTTGTCCTCCATCAAGTCATCAGCCATCTACACCAGAAATAATACATTTGGGAGAATCCAATACGGGGGTTAGTAGAAAAATAAGTAGTAGGGACCCCAAACCAACAAGAAATGACCAAAAATAATTCCATGAATGAAACCACAATGAAAGATAGCTCACACAAGTATAATCAGATGTCCAGAAAGAAAAACTATTAGTCGTAACACTGAACACCATGGAATGTTGAGGTACTCATCCCAAATGAGTATCGTGGGATGGTTGGGTCACACAGAGCCACTTGTAGATGATATACACAGGGCATCTAAAAGATGATCCACATAGGGTCTCTAGATGCAGATTTACACATGGTCTCTAGGAGTTGATCCACAGTAGGGTCTTTAGGAGTTGATCCACAAAAGGTCACTATGATCTAATATACACAGGGTTGCTTGGAGATGATTCACATAGTGTCCCTAAGAGCTGATCTACACAGGGTCCCTAGGAACTGATCTATAGAGACACTTTAGGAGCCAATCCTTATAAGATCACTATGAACTAATCTGTACAAGGTTGCAAGACTATGGGTGTCATCCGGCCACATGATTCCCTCTTGAAGCACACATGATTCTATGAGAATTAACTCCTCAATACAATCATCTTATTTCATATTCTACGAATTTTCCCTTATATAATTCCAAAATAACCTCCTTTTCTCATCCATGGTTCCCCCTATGTGGTCGGGTGGCTGTGAAAGCCCATCTCCAGTCACCGGTATGGAGGTCGGTGGCTCTTACCACACCGCTACAACCCGAGCTGGCCACAACATTCTATCTGGTGTGCTGTTGTGGTGCATCTCTAGCCTCCATGGGGTGCCTCATTCCATGCTATGACCTTGAAACTGCTTCAACATAATCTTGGAGGTTCATCCATGAAGAATGTGCAAGGAAGAGGGGCTAGGGCCTTTTTTGGGTCGGCTCGCGCCCTCCGCATTAGAGTTTTAAACAATGGGTGGTTTGGGATTACAATTATATCAAATAATAACCACTCCCAGTGAAAACCAAAATAAAAACACCCTCCCGCAAGAACACATGATCTTTTGATAAAATTGATTGTGGGTTGATCCACATTCATTGTTTGATAACAAGAAATAGGGGAAAGTCAATATCAAATTAAACTCATAATTGAGTAACTCGTTCATTGGTGATGATTCATTCCAAAGGTGGAAGAAGAATGCCCCAACCGTTTGTCACTCCACGAGATATTGTGTGGTGGTTGTTGGTGTTCGTCATCGTCTCCCACCCATGCTTCAGAGCTGAATCAGGATTTTTCCAACAATCCTACATTGATTTCTCCACCATTAAAGGATGAAATGCGAAACAACATTTTAGTTACATTCTGTTATGAAGTCTTTATTCTAGTTCATTTATGGAACATTCTTTTTGGTTTCATTGCGTTATATGTCATTTCACTTCAAATGATTTAAAAATAATAATAATTAACAAATTTAACTTATTTTTATCTTTCTCGTTATAATTTATGAGAAATAACTTTTTTCTTCGACTCGCGTTGGTCAAGGTTAGGTCCATTCGAGGAGAATCCCACTGTTCTAAGTTCAGTGGTGCCCTTGAATTTTTTATCTTGGCACCAGTTTAAATTTTTGATAAACCATATCACATTTTTATTTGATGTACATAAACTATGTTCCAAAAAATATTCTTAGCTCACTGGGCCTTGAAATCAGGAGACATCTGAGCATCTAGTCTCAAAATAATCCAATACAATTAAAACAATACATGGAACTTCCGAGATATTACAGATATGCTCATATTAATTATTATAATATAGAATATAATTGAAAAATATAGTTCTCCCCATTAGTAGTATCATATACCCACAACACTAGAAAGTTATCCAAATGTTTTACCAAACATAATAGAGCAGGTGCATAACACTTTTAAACCCTAAAAGGCATGTTCTCATAATCCGACCACAATGCATAATAATTATTATGTTCGTGTTCTTGTCAATTCATGTTCCCATGAGGCTTATATAAATATATAATCAATACTTGAAGTGTCCATTTACACATTAAATGAAGCATAATGTAATCATTACCTCGATAGTACTCCTCATTGAAGTGTAGAGTTTGATCATAGGGACGTTACTACTAACATCCTCTATGGCCAACCTCCTCATCGTTATATGTCTCTCTAAATGAGAAATAATCCCTTGCCTATCTTCATTCATATATATTAGTGTATAAAACATAGTTACCTTTTTTTAAATACGATCTAGAAAAAATGGTGTTAATCGCATGAACGTCACTATTACATATTATCAACACTTTACCACAGTCAGTAGGATACTCAGTGAATCAACCTATATAAATTTACAGGGTGGAGAAAAATAGATATGATTAAGAAGAATACAACATGGGAATATGGGGAGATTGATCTTGAATCAACCACCGAACCATGTTATGTCCCCTAGATACTTCTAACTTTGTGATCCCAAAAGAGCTAGAGATGGATTTTAGGTGTTACCTATACAAAAATATATTAGAAACTCATATGTGATTAAAGTCTATGAACCCCCACTCTCTAGGAAAATAGGGTCACATTAGGACCCAAAAAATACTCTCTAGTAAAATATACATGGAATATATTTCCATGGTCATGGACCCGAAACTAGAAGAGTGTAGTGAGGATATATAATACACTTGTAACCATTATAGTACAAATATTCATCAAACAATCATCAATGACTTTGATGTTTTTTGTATACAAGGATGGGGAATAAATGGATTGATTCACTTCAATGAATCCCATGAATTTTATAACTCCTTAAAAACAATTTCATGTAATTTAGTAGAATCTAGAAACATTATTGCACTGGCTAATGTAAGATAAAGTTTCACAATACAATTGAATACGGCATCCATGAAGATGAAAATAAATTTGAAAATGGTGGGAGAGGAATTCCATAAAACCATTATGATGGGCCCATAAAAAGAATTGGAATGTATTTCATACAATCAATTTAATGTTGTTATAATCCACAAAAATACCCAAAAATATGATTCGCATCATGAACTTCAATTGCAACCATCTCATACATGATCACAATTGAACCAAATATAATGGGTCTTGATAGAAGCTATCATAAAATAATTCTTGGGGAGAATCCATCAGACATGCATGGGTGAATATTTACCA
Organism: Viscum album; assembly: GCA_963277665.1. Taxonomy (NCBI): domain Eukaryota; kingdom Viridiplantae; phylum Streptophyta; class Magnoliopsida; order Santalales; family Viscaceae; genus Viscum; species Viscum album. The sequence goes on along the minus strand of OY728155.1, from coordinate 71,491,560 downwards.
CATCATCCACCACTCAATCTATCAATCCCTAATAAGATCTATGAAATTTTAAAGGAAGTTTTAAACCAACCCCATTCCATAGGGATTGGTGTTTGTTTATATCAATATTCACAGTCGGGTTTAACACAACTCCAATGTTCCCTAATAAAATCATTAGGGGTTCTAGATCAACCACATATCAATGAAATGGTTGAATTTATATCTCAACTTCCATATTAGGATCTAATAAATACTCAAATAGAATAATCAAATCGTAAAGATCAATATGAGTTATTTCCAATAGTGGCCCCAGATAATCCCTAAAATGCAGGGATAATGATATTTTCTTTATTATAAATACATTGAATTGAATAATGTTTCAATTGGATGGGAGGTACATATCCACAGCCGACATCCCAAATGTTCCTCCCCCTGTAAGACAATTCTTTTCTATTCTAGGTCTGTTTGGAAAACACAACCACAAAATCCCATAAGTTAATTATTCACAAACCAAGATAAGATGAATGTTTGAAGAATCTAGTAAAAAACAATAATATTTTCAAGAGAAACTAGTCCAATTATCTTGGGTTAAGAGAAATGATGTTGAGGTATCTCTCAAAGGAGTATTATGTAGTGTAAAATCACCATATTGCATTGATTATAATGGGATAAATTCCATTTTATAAAAAACATTAATAGAATAAAGATCAATAAAAATGGTGTGAATTATGAAGAATGTAGATATGGATTCAATAAATAAAAAATATCATAAAAGGAGTATGATCTTGATGCACTAACTGAGACTGGACCTATGTTGAATTAGTAGAGGAGCCAAAACATAGAACCTGCAAATATTGAATTTCCACCTACACATTAGTGCACTAACATGGATAAATGGAAATGTGTGAAAAAATGCAACCCACCATCCAAAATACAGTAAATTATCTCCAAAAACCTAATGGTTAGATTAATATAAAAAAGAGATATAATATCTTATAGAATTCGATGAGGAGCTACATAGGGTAAACATTCCAACTAGGTATCATCTTTAGAAAATACGAATACCTGTCCTCCAACACATCAGAAAAAAGATGATCTATCTACAATATTTTAATCATAGCATAATTCCAACTCTTAACATAGGTAAGCAGTTTATATAAATGAGGATAACGAATATGTACATGAATTTCCTCCATTGTGGTGATAACCTCCCCCCCATCAGGGTGATCATTCATCCCTAGAATAGATCAAGAATGTATGATGTAATAAAATGGGTTAGCCCCAAAATCCTCACCTAATCCCTATAGACCGAATGGAACCCAAATAACGATACCTGTATAATATCTCAATTCCATTGAATCTATGGTTTCTTGAATGGAATCCATAGATGGGGGCCTTCACCCATGCATCTAAATAAGAATCCATATCTGAAATGGTTGGATGAAAAATTTCCCATCACAAATCTTTCTATCCTACATTATCTACATTTGATGAAATGAGATATCCCAAATAGCTTCTCATGCACATTATGTCCAAGTATATCCTCGTGATGGGATATCAAAATCAGCTGGAGGTGACCAATAAAAGTTTCTTTGTATGTACTCTGACAGGTTCATCCTTCATTTGGTATAATAGCCTTCCAATTAGATCTATTTATGGATTGGAAGAACATAATCATCTATTCATTTATGAGGTTATCTCTGGGATATGGAAAAAATATATCAGTGACCACAAAAACTAAAAACAATGTTAACATTAAAGGGTTTCTGGTTTCTTATGAAGATGGAAACATTTAACCTACTCACTCTATATCCCATTCACATAAGAGAAACTAATGGATGACAGTGAAAAAAATATTTAGGATGAACTTTAAATTTTATTGATCCCGATTAAGTACCCATGGAGATTATATTAACTAGAAGAGATGGCATAATTCCTAGAAGATTCTATTCAATGCACATGAGATAAATCTCATCAAATTTACTTGATATAGGGGAAAAGGATTGTTAATGTGGAGAGATCCATTATTACCCTATAAATAGATGATGTGCCCATTCTGAAACCTAGGTAGACCCATAATAACCTAGATCCTCTGGTTAAGCTGTAGTAACCACAAAATCTCTCTATACTAGAAGAAAAAGGCGATCAGGGTTACCAATGACATGAATAATTGTTGAATAATGTGTAATCCATTTGAAATGAGTTAGTCTATGTCTATTTATATACATCCATAGAAAATGACCTCAAGTTACCATGGCATATGATTCCCAATGAGGTTAACATCGCCGATCATCGGGACTAAATCTCCTTCCACATGACATTAGTTCACACCATCCAAGATATCTCCATCCAGAAATATGATATTTAATGTAATATTAATATTGATGTTTAATGGGGTAGAATTATCTAGTCTAATTGACACATGTAACCATCACCCAACCATATGAAGATGGTGATTGGGAAGATGTTTTCTATAGTCATAGAGTGAAGATCAATCATTGGATAACCCATAATACTCTTAATCATCATCATTCCAACATGAGAGTGTATCATAAAAACCCATAATGATTCAATCAACTAGGAATGTGACATCGAATAAACTACATGGAGGTAGACATAATCATTTTAAATAACACGTTATAGAAGATGAAGAGCCATATTCATCTCTTTCCCAAAATCTGAGTCTTAATGACTACATTCCTTCAATAACTGGTGAACAGAAAGCACCCAAAAGAAAAAGCCTCATCAAATAATGAGTTGAATTTTGGTTTTATTAGTATAGTACAATTAACAAACCCCTTCTACAATGATGAAAATGCCTCTAGGTATAATTATTATACACCTGACTGGGGAGTTAGATGTTGAATAAGTAAGTTTCAATGAAAAAAGGGATATTGCAAGCATGATTGAACCTAGTATTTTAGTCATATCATCTCTAAGGACAAATATATATAGATGAGACCATTGGCATTTAACTCCACCAAGCTCAAAAAACCCATTTTGGTTTCCCAAATTCCCATAGTGGTTATCCAATCATAGCCATCTTACATAAATATCTAACAAGGATGTGAATTTTGAATCAATCCTGAAAAAGGGAAAGGGAGGAGTGATATACATCACATGAAACTGACGCCACTTCTACCTTTATTCAAGAACCTGGCCCATTACACATGAGTTATAAAAATTACAAACCAAGTAATATAAGGTTTCCCCACCTAGGGAAGTGTTGAAATATTGTAGAAAATTATGTTATTTGGAAATATTTTATAGTTATTCAAGCCAAAATCTTCACAGATATGCTCATCATGTTTCAATAGAACCCATAGATTCAGTCATCAAGTCCCTTCAAATCCAATAAGAGGTCATGACATAGGTTGTTTCCAGTGATCATTATATTATTGAGACTATTTCATAATTTTTCAATTCCCCCACCTCATTAATAGAACATGGTCATGAAAAAATATTATAGGGACATATCATACCCCAATATATTTCTTGAATACTCGAAAACTTTTACATAAAAAATTCCTTGATAAAAAATTAATTTTCAATCAATGTCATCATTCTATAGATGCTCTGATGTCTAGTATATATATAGGGAGACATATCTTTTACAAATCTAACCATTCAAGTGTATAATAATAAGGAGAAAAGGCTGTTTGAGAATATTGGAATCATCTCATGGTTTCGAGATCTCACATTCAACACACGAACCATGGTTGTCTTGCAACAAATAACATATATTTTCATTATCAGAAGACCTTTTATTCATATCCAGTTGTTGGTACATTCAATATTTCATCAGTGCTTGAAAAAACCATGTGGTGGGAAGGGTATCATACCACATGGTTGCAGTTCCCCCTTTATGACTTAAAATCCATATAATCATGGGTTGGTTACATTAAAATGGATGGACGACAACCAATGGTCTATGAAAGTATATAGGTAAGATCCCCTAATGGCTTAGTGATTGCCTATGAAAATACACAGAGTATGCTCAATGATGATAATATATTACCCATAATCCTGAATGAGATGGTACACCTAGTCACAAATTTTCAAAATCCTTATGTCCATAATTTTTTTTATAAAATAAAAAATAGCTTTAATTTCATTATGGGATTAATATAGATGTCCATGATTACATTGTCGCATCCAATGAACTCTCTTAAATCGATAGTGATATAGTTTCCCAAATATTATCTAATATTCCTAAAAACACCTCCATTAAGTATTACCTCATGGGTGAGCCTCTAACAATAGAAGAATGTGTCTCCACTACCATTGATGATCTCAAGTAGGTGAATTTGGAGGCATAAAAAGACCCATGGCCTATATAGATCAATCCCACCACAAATATAGAGCATAATGAGATGTACGTCAAATTTTTAGGTTGAATTGATACAAGTTCACATAGAATTGCACATATATTTATGATCCAATCCTCAACATAGATGCACAACAACAATGCATACCCAATGATCATTGATGTTTCAAGCTGGTATCTAAGAGGATGCACCCCTCCAATTATACACAAGTGAAATAAAATTTGGACATATTGATAAAAAAATATCTCTTTCAGGATGTGAAAAACCCAAAACGGATCGAAAAAACTTTCCTATAAATAAAATGAATGATGATATTGGGGTCTACATCAATTTTGGAGACCTAAATAAACACATCCCAAAGGATAATTTTCCATAGCTGACCATAAAACTCAGAAAATATGAAACATATGGATTCCAATCCCTTCACATCATGGATGGGTATTCAAGGTGTATATAAATAAATATGGTCCCGAAAGATGAGAAATCAACTGACTTAAAAGAACCCCAAGGTATGTTTGGCTACCATGTCATTCCCTCTAGATTATAGAACACTAACACTACATACCAATGCATCCTGCATCTAATATTTAATCCATTATGTAGATGAATATCATAATGTTATGTTGATGATGTGGCAATCATATATCGATTGTGATGTGATCACTTTATAGATATTCAAACAATGTTCAAAATATTGTGGAAACATTGTTTGAAGATTAACCTGCTAGAAATCAATTTTTCTGTAACATCAGGGAAATTTCATGGATTCAGGGTGTGCCACCAAGGTATTGTGGTCATTCCAAAAAATAATATCTCTCCCCTTCACCAGGTTAATGCAAAAGTGAGTCTTCTTCTTATTGGATGAGGTTTGTAAAGAACCCTTTTGAAAATATCATGTTGTAAGCACTATACCCACTAGTCTTGATGCTTCCAATAGGGGGAATCCAAATCAGATTATACGTTTCCACCTTTGAATGAAAACTTAGATCCCACATCAAATAGAAAATGATGTGGGAAATTAAAATTGTATATATTACCATAGTGAAAAGATGCTATATACTAAGACATTGTATTCCGATGACAAGATGAAATTACTCTCACACATTTTTTATAGATATAGATATGAAATTACTTGTATCATCATATATTTCACATAGACTCTTGTATGAACCACTGAAGTACATCCTCAACCTCCCTATATTGACTAGACATTCAACATGATGGGTGGTTATTCATAATACAAATGACTAGATTTTATTTTCTTATAATGGAGTGAAATTGAAGTCCCAAGATGATTCCCATTCAGAACATCACACACCAGAAAGCACACATACATACTCTAAACACCCAGAAAAGGAATGTTTATATGATCATGACACACTTTGAATGTGGGAGATGTATTTTGATAGTGAATCTGGAATACCTATTCTTAAGAAGGTTTGAAAATCGAAATCTCAATTGGGTTGATATAGAGATTTTATTTTTTCCCCTAGATAATTTTTTTTTCATAATCCATCTCATAATTTGAGGACCGAACTAATAAAGAGATAGTTTATTAGGCCCTTGTTGATGTCCTGGAACTGAACTTACATCAATAAATTACCCACTACAACAACAGTTGGGATTCAAAGCAATTGGGAAAATTTATCAGTAAATAATATTCTATAAAGAAGGCTAAATTAGATAATCTCAATGGTTAGACCAGAGGATTGATGTATGTGTTCCCTTTTTAACCAACATTGCATCAAATTCCATGGTCGCAAAACACAAGTTCGGAAGTGTTGGGTAATTTAGACATAGTCATAGATAGCCTTGATTAGGATGAGGTGATATTATACATCATACACTTAATAATGGTATCTATAGTCATCATCTATGACATAGGGGACATAAATAATGTAAACACTTCATTATATCGTGATGATCCAATACCCACCCTTGTACAGATAGATCCCATAATTGATTTTCTACTAACTGGATCCACCCTACATACCAAACAAGGAGGGAACCGATTTAGCACTTAGAAAAAAATCTACCCTTCACGATGTGCCAAACAAGAAAATATCCAAATACAAATGAGTCCTGGAAAGTATTTTCTTCAGATTAATCAAACTAATAGAGTCCCATAAGCATGGTAAGAGTACACGCAGTCTTCAATAATTACCATAGGTCTTAGACTAGAAACTACAAACAAATTATTAGGCATTGATACTACTGAAAAGTCAGGATAAAGGATTGTGTTGAATTCACTAGGAAATTGTTGGAACCAAGGATGTTATTTTCTAGAAATGGCCTATGGTTTGTTTTTTTGAAAGTCATCTAATAGATGATCAAGATGATTATAAGTAAATGGGTCATACAATTTAAAATTTATGTAGTATTAATGGTGGGGCAGTTCCAAAGTGTTTTCCCTCTTTTTGGGCCTCAAATTATGGAGTTTGGTGTTCGCAAAAAATGGGGTTTCACATATGAGAGAATGGTTTGTGAAATAAAAAATAAAATTGGAAAAATAAGGGAACTGAAAGCCTAGGAACATGGACTGTGTACCATGTTCCAAGAATGTTTTGTGGCTGTGTACCAAGCAGGGAGAATAGTATAATGAGTGGTGTGTAGAACCAAAAACAGTTTCAGTTATTTTTCCCAGTAAAGGTGAGTGGTACGAAGAATGATGAAGGCTTGGGGGATTATTGTGGTCCAAAAAATGGGATAAGTACATGGTGGAGGATTAAATAATGGGGATGGAGTTAAGTATAGTAAAGATTGTCCAACATTAAAAATTTGGGTAAATCAGATTTGAAAACATTGTGTAGTGTGTGCCTATTTAAGGAGCAGTAACATCCATTGCTAAAGTGAAGGATTGAAGATTAAAATATAAAGATGAAATCCGGTGTTGTATGAAGTGGTTATCAATGGAGAAGATGATACACAGAGAGAAGCATCGTGAAAAAGGAAAAACAGTCCACGAAATAGAGTGTAGTTTGCGGAGGAAGCTCTCATAGTAAGTGGCGATAGAAGGAATTACACAGATCAAGGCTATAGGTTGAGAATCTCAACAGTACCTAAAGTAAGGATGCACATAGGTTAGGGTAGTTCATAGAGGGTTGGGATGGTATGCAGAAATAGAAGTGGTTTGCGGAACAACCAAGGAAGCACAAAAATTAACCAAATCAATTTTTGAAATTAATTTACATAACCTATCAGAGTACCAGAAATTAAATTACATATGTGGATGAAAACATGACATTATCAGAGCATCCATTTAAATTTGGGGATGCATGTTTTAATTCTCAAACCTTAAAGTGACATTCAAGTCGATAAATTGAGTAAGGATTTTTCCAACACAGTGCGCAAGGGGGAGTTAGTGGAAGGGATCTGAGGGACGCAATGTGCTATCCCTAAAGTCATTTAAAGGCGGTTCACCTAGAACAAAATGAACTGTGATAAAAACTTGTAATCCACAAAATGTGAAGATTAGTGATTTATGTATCAACAAATCACAATCAGAATTTGACCCTTGGATGTAGCCCTTAGTGGTGAACCTTGTAAAATTGATGTGTCATTTCTTTTGTTATGATAGTTTATTTTCTTCACTTCCTATTCAGAAAGGTTTAATAGGTTTTTACTGATGTGGGAACAAGATTCATCAGTTTAAAAGAATAAATTGACACCCTGAGTCACTCCTCCCTTCTCAGGGTGTTCCAATTTCCTTAAAAAATTTCATTTATTCAAGATTAAATAAAAATTCATCCATCTAACACAATAATTTCTAAATACATATATATTGTAATTGTTCGGATTGAGAATGGATTTTGTGGTTCCATATTCCATATCCAAGGAAAAAAAGTTTATGTACATCCTTATTACAATAAAAGTATTTTAAAAATGGCATATTATAATAACCCTAAAGAAATCCAACATGAAATTTTTAATAACATCATATATTCTAATATAATCACCAGATACAGAGTCCCTTAAGCAATTTTTTTGAAAACGATACTAACATCCATTCCATAGACTTCATGAAATTTTACCTTGGGTATGACATAGAAACTAAAAATTCATCCCACAGTCATGTAATATAAAATGAATAATTTGAGTTGTGAAATAGTACTATATAAAATATACTCGACAATAGGGTGGATATGGACAAGAATTCCATGTCGGACAAGCTTCCCAATTCTTTATGGTCCTACTGAACCACCACACACACTACAACACTACTAAGCACATACTCATAAGAGTACGCAAGTGAGGTTTTGTTTCCTATAAAATTCCATTTTCCCCAATTTGGATATCTATTAATGCAAAAAACGTTGGTGATGAGAAATAACAAAAGTGGTTAGATTAGTTGGATCAGATAAATGAGAAATATTTTTGTACACTGAACAACGTTGAAGTCCATCAGAGTCAGATCACAAAAGCATACCTTAAAAAGGATCACATAAACTCGTCTATAGAAGGAGAACTTATGTCAGATATAACAACCAAAATGATACCAAGGAAGAAACCACCAATCATGGAACAATAATGGGAAGGGCCTTACATCCTATAGAATGTCTATTCTAATGGTGCTTACTTATTAGCCATAATAAATATTGAATTCATCATGAACTCCCAACAATGTGATTTTTCCCATGAAATAATATGAATAGATGCTTTCATGAATCATAAATCTAGGTCTTTAGAATTTAATCTTCGAGAAAATTCCTCACCTCATGACATTAAAATATGAAAAACATCCTATTCATAGTATGATAAACTATGTGAAACGCCACGGTCACATGTTGTGAAAAGAGAGTGAAATTTCATGGTCAAATGATGTCAAACTTTGTAAAATGTATTGGTTGCAAGATATAAAAATACCTGAATTATCTTGGTATTATGATTTTAAAAAACATTATTCATCCTTGTGAAACCACATTAGTCATCAAGGAAAACATCTATATAACATGAAATTAAACCACACAAGATATATGTTCTAATATTCTAACATTAAACTGCATGGAAGAATTGTTTTGAAGGAATAATCTAAACATCATGACATCCTATGTCCTAGTATCAATAACACAGACACAATTGGTCCTATTTCCTTACAACATGCTGTTAAACCTCATGGAGAACATCAATACAAAAACTATTTATATTACATGAGGTGGTTATGTTTTAATGAAAAATAATGTCCCCCTTCCATGGGTGTGATTCATATCCACATAATTAATCCTCATGAATTATAATTGGATTCAATCCTATAATCACATGATAATTTGTGATTCCTAGAACCTCAATATTATGTAGATCAAGAATATATTAACCATGATAACCTGAGATTGAACCATGCGACAACATCTTCATCAAATTGAGTTAAAATTAATATTTTTTAATAAATGTATTCCTTGGGTAACTATCACATGAACCGTCAGGCGAAAAAACATAGGATACCTCTTGAGAGATAAATTCCGAAAAGAACTGAAAATAGTAATCAGGGTTCATGAATTATTTTTCCCATTTTTCAACATCCATCCATACCACATGATATTAAACATTATGGTTTCCCCGTACTACATTTCACATGATTATAATTCCAATGATATACATAGAAATTCCTAGAATTTAAATCTCATCTCATTCCCCACATGATAAAAAATGTATCTCTCCTTTTTTTTCAACATTATCTATTTAAATTATCCTTTTCGAGGCCTTATTTCAAACATCAATCGTAGATCAAAAATGATTATATGCATTGTTAATGTATTCCCTACATGATAAAGACAGGTCAATCCATGTTAGTGTTAGAATTATCCTATATTTGAGACATTAAATGGCATATCACACATCCTTAGAAAATGAAATTAAACTATGTGTTCTATGTATCTTACATGAAATAAAACTACATATTAGTTTGGACCACACATTAGATGACCATTATCCTAGGTGTTGGTCTTCCACCACACCTCGATAAAATAATTACATGTGTCTTGATTCAATCTATCACTTTGTACATAGTTCTTCCTAGATCTCTATTCTTGTTTTCATCTAAAATAATAAATTTTTAATATCCCCCCTATTCATTTGTTTCTGATCTATGTGGAGATCTTCCAATACTTGAATGATGTTTTTCTAGATTCTGGAAAGCAGAAGATGTGTCTTCTGGCTTGTATCTCCAATCATTATTTATTTCACAATAGTCAATATGAAAAATACATGCCCCTCAGTGTATGGGTCATACCTATATGGATATTTTCCCCTAAAAGAATTATGTGTGGGAAAATTCATTCCATGGGAACATCTACCCCCTCTATTAATGTGCCAAACCTATATAGAGATTTTTCTATTCATGATGTCTATGGGTATTGATTCCAATAATTACATTGTATTTATTAGTTCCCATATCTCTAGTCCTTCGTCCAACCAATACTAAGGAATGTTACCCCTCCCATTGTATTGTTCAGACCTACATTACGAATGTCAATTATAGAACAATGAATAGAATTATTACTTCAATAATTAGATCCATATAGACATTTGGTTCTTCTATTTTGGTCCTTTACATGGGTATTTATCACTATCGAATTTATCCCCTTAATGTGAGATAGATTTATATAGAGGAGTCATCTTAAAGGAGTTAATTTTGGAACTATTTCTACCCTTAACATATTCATATCTATTCATATGCTAGAACAACAATAAAATTATCATGTAACACTATTTGTATATGGTCTATTCAAAAAATATTAATTGGTTGATGTAAGATCCATATAATTGTAATGTTTTATTATGATTGTGAATGATGCAAGAAGGTATCTGACATATGGATACCCTGTAATAATCCTGGGAATCAATAATATGTGTTCCCAACATTGAAATTCCCACTACTAGTGTAATGTTTCCCAAATTATATCGTGATCAATTTCTTGTTGGTTCACACATCCATAGAGCATGTTATTAATCTAAAATGATAACACCCTAACCACATGACATTATACTATAAAAAAACATCCCAACCTAATGAAATTCAACAAAAAGAAAATTCCAATGTATCATGGAATTAAAATGAATGATCGATACATACCCACTACATGATTTTAAATTTACATTCCATCACACATCATCATTTTTTATCAATAAACCAAATGAAATATACCTCATTCAACCAGAGTGGGGGTGCTTCCTTAAAAGTTTACTCACTATAACCCATACTATCAAAAATCTTGTCTTCGGTACCTTAGGGTTCCAAAAACCATTAAGTTAACCTGTTAAAAAATATATTTGTCTTCATTACCAAAAAATAGTTAGATCATCATAGGATTTTTGACCTGGCAACAGGAGGCATTTTGGCCTTGTAGGAACTGCTTTCTGATCCTTTTGTGCCTTATATCACCATTGAAAAACTCAATATGTTAGGGTGATTTGGTTTATCCATGGAATGATTTTATTATATCATTAATCATAAGCCAAGAACAATGATCCTTGATTTAAAAAATTTATATCTTCTAATAAAATTGATATTGGATTACTGATGACTATGTGTATCATAATTATTCTATTGTGTAAATTAACCCTCATAATTAGTATAAATCTACAATGAACTTAAACTACATGCACATTGGTCATATCTTTATGACCATAAATAGAATCAATTAATTGTCTGAAATAGATGTCCCTCAAATAATGAGTGAAAGAGACGTTCAAATTTTCTTATTGAAAACCCACAATGGATGGACCTTGAAGAATTCAAGTCTCCACTCTCTAAAATCCTCATATCTATAGTTTATGAAAATTTCAAGGAATAATTTAATAAGGAATAATGATCCTTGAAACTACATTATAACCCTCTTAAAATTTAATCCAAACATGTTGTACCTCTTAATCCTAGAAAAAATTAGAGTAATGATCTATTACTTCTCATCAGTATGATAACATGTTCACTAGGTGGTGACATGACATTTAGGGTTATTAAACCCTTCATGACTCTGACATTTTCTATAAACCACCTTCATATATTTGAGTTCTAAGTTGAAGTAACATGTTCCTCGAGACGATGTCCTTCTAATAGAAACTGATGGACCTTGGTCATCCTTTTTTATAGCTCTTCCTTGTAGAAAACTAGAATAATTGATTGATTAATCCCATTAGAGTTTTTCTTCCTAGGACCCCCCTAAATTAATGAGTTATTGTCTTGACCATGTGAAAATTATAGGATCCATCTATTACTAATATATAACCTGTACCGACTGGTTCCCATGCCCAGTAAACATAGATACACTTTTACCATTATTTAAAATATCCATAATCATAATATTTGGGTAGATTCAATATCCTCAACATTATAGCACCGTGTAATGTACAAATTCTATTAGAATGAATGATACACTCTATTTTCAAATTTTTTTTTGGACCACACCAAATGATTCTAAACCACATGATGTAGGGGATAATCCACCATCCATAAATTTAAAATATACATTCGTTACAAAAACCCTTGTAATATATCTTATTCCCATACCACACATTGTCGTCAATAAATTTGATACATAAAAAAATCATTCCTAGACCTTGTAAATGGGTGGGGACAACTCTTATTGACCATGAATGTAATTCATAATGGATAATTGTTGAGGGATTCTATCATACTAACTAATTTTATCTTTTCCTTGTGTGAATGGAAAACTAATCCTCCATAGTTTCTATGCCACCATTGAATATTATAGCATCCTAGGCTATTCTAGAACATCCCTGATATGTCTACACCATTTCATATTCTTCTATTAAAACAATTGGTTTATTAATTAATAAATACATATATAAACTATACATGTGTACTCAGAATCAATAATATATCACCTTCCAGAAAAAACAATTATGGTAAAGATGCATCATGTTACAAACCATCATGGATATGTATCCCTCATTATTTCTAAAAAAACATAGGGTTCACATATCCATCGTTAAAATTCATTGATCCAAATATTGATTAAGAGTATAGGGTCTCAGAACACTTCATGGACACTAGTTCTTCATAAACTCCATGAAGATACATGGTTCCCAAATCCTTTATGAATTCCCATACTCTACTACAAATAGAATGTATGATCTACAAGACACCAAACTACAACAATATAAGGATCGATCTTGAAAACCATAAAATACAGTAATACAATCTCTAATCTAGAAGACCGTAAAATAAAATAAATTTAGTTTCTATTCACAAGACACAAAAAATGATAAGATATTATCAAGAAGAATATAACATAATTGGGTAGATTTTCGCAGTAAAAATACCCTAAACTATATAATGGGATTGTATGAGCTAGAGGATGCTAAAATAAATCAATAAAAATTTTGAGCATGAATACAGTGGACTACTAAAATCTAAGGTCCAAGTATAAGAACCTCAAATACATCAATAAATGGGCCAATCTACATTACTTTAAAATATTGATGTTGAAGGTCTATTCTAGAAGACATTGAACTACAGTAGCATAATTTTTGTGCTGAGAGACCCCAAACTATGTCAAAATAATGGTATAATTTGAATGTCTTTAAAACTACGAATTAAAAGAACCATAATTATCTCCAGATAAAAATCTAGGAAAGGTAATCCTAGGGAAATTTCATGTCTATTCTTATTGGACATTCACTTTTTTTATCTGGGTAATACATAGAATTTATAAAATGGGAAATTTATAGTACCTTGAAGGTCAAAAAACTGTTGGAGTGTATCCTATGAAAAATACTATTCCATTATCTCTAAAAATTCCTCACTTGAATCTTTTGAATACGATAGGGAAATATAAAAACAATATTTAATGTTTTTGGTACCATTTATGGTCCCATGAAAATATCAATCTATACTCATTAAGTTCATTTACTTCGATATTAATTAAATATTTATCCATCCATGACATATATCTTAACCAATTTATCCTGTTTAACTAGGTTATATAAAGAAAACTAGATTAGGTATATCAACTAGTTCCCTTTTCTATGGGGTTTCATGAAAAATCCTCAAGAAAAATATTTTGTGAGTTAAGCATCGAAATGATGGAATTTGGGTTTACATAGTATTATTTATTGGATTTGTATCATTGTCATTCCATACAATATAAAAAAATAAAATTTCGTATACATCATTAATAAATGAAATATAAAAAATTATATGTAATTTTCATAAATATTAATAACAGATAAAGTGAATAATAAGATATAATACCCACATTTAAGAGTATTTACTTTGAATAAAAATATAAAATTATTATAATGAGACAATAATCCCAAAAAAACATGTGTTTTAAGGTGTCATGGAGCCATATGATCTTCTTCTCCATGGAGGAAATTTATTGTCACAATTGATAAAAGTATCTAGCTTCCACCTTCACAATCCACTATAATTCCTCTCCCATGGAAAAAATATCAACTCTGTCCTATTCTTCCAGGGTGAGAATCCCTTATTTCTCCAGCATACTTTTATCAAATATTTTCAATGAATTCAAAATATATGATAGATATTACATGAGAAAACCATTTTGAAAATATAAATGGTCTACATCAACTTCTATATCTCTTATGATTCCATGGTGAACTTTCACCACCACAACATTCTGGGAAACCTCATTCAAGGACTTGTCCTATCATCATTTTATAGAAGAAAATATTTATGCCACTACTACACATTATTCACATGTCATTGATTCCTATATCATAGATAGAACTTACATCATTAGAGAATTATGAAAATCATTATCAAAAACATAAATGATAAGGGTGGTAATCTTAAACCTAATATGATCTCGTCATTCCATCATCCATTCCAAAGGGGACAAAAAATAAATTTCAAAATGTCGATCCATTCTCATCACCTAGTCAGCAGGTAGAGTGATAGAAATTATTAACCATAAATAAATCCTCTCCCTATAAGAAGAATATATTTTGGGACTATTTCACAAAGTGAAGGAATCATACTTTTATTCAATGATGTAGTCGGTATGGATTAGCCTCTTCATTGGTTTACATGGTCAGAGGAATTAACAATGAATAAGAGACCTAAATATCCATGCTCTGGGGTGAAGGAACTAAAACACCAGTAAAACATGTTCAATTATTTGGATGGTATATTGTATGATTCAATTATATAAATAATATTTGTGATCTATTTTTAATGAAAAAAAATTCATGGTTGCATAACTGGAAACATGTGTTTCTCTAACCACATCGTCATGAAAAGTGGCAACACCCTATTGCAAAGTGATGCCTTTTTGCACCACCGCTAGTATCTCTATCGTCATAATTATTTCTCCACCATTACGGGATGAATGACTAAAAAATATTTTATATGAAATTAAAAAAACTGATCAAGGTTTTTAGTTTCTAAATAAGACGTGAAATTCTCCAAAACAGGCCTCCATCAAAGTTAATGTTTTAGCAGAACAATTAAAAGGTTTATTTTCCTACTAATGTGTGCCGGATTGTTCTATGTCAAATTTAATGAGTAATAAAATTGATTTACCATATAGTGATACTAACATATATATTACTACAACTGTCTCAACGTATTCATAGGTCATGCCCATTCATCAGGGTTCTACTGGAGCAACAAAAATCTCACCAATATCCTTTGGAATATATGCATATTTTTCTAGTAAGAATTACATGCATCCTATTCAATTTTTACAATATAGAATGAGTATTTTGTATGGTCCAAAATAAAAAATAATTATTGAGAAATATTTAATTTAGGGTTCTGGGATAGAGGACTCTGACAATTTATAGAGACTACCATTCCATTTTGTTTTTGAGGTATAACACTCAAAAGGTTTTGATGACTAAGTAATTGAGTATGGAACACATGGATGTGTACATGGTGGAACAATAAAGATGATGATTTATTCCCTCATATTTGTTTAACTCAAGGATCCCCAATCATCAGTCCCAGAGTCACTTTTAAATTCCACTCTAGTAACCATAACCCTTGGAGAATATTTTGGGGATGGTGAGAGAGACTAGTAACTTTTTGCTTCATTCCATATTAATGGAATTTAACATGAAATTATTATGTTCAAAATATTACCATATACAATTTAATGAATTTAAAATTCCATCAATTAAAAATCATTGATAATGGGATGGTGCTCTTCATCCATGAAAACTTCCCACTATCCCCAAACAACTTTCTATTGTAAAAAAGGCTAGTACTGGATCCAAAGTATCATGATTTTCACCAATACATATTATTCTAAAAGGAAATCCTTATCCTCTATGGACTAGTCATTGGATTTGAATATTTCTGGAGTACTAACATTAGTAATGTCTTCTAAATTTATTTATTCCTAGAAAAATTTAACCCAGATCTAATCATCTAAGTTCATTTCCCTCCAGATCATTCAACACAAAAAATCAGAAGTAAATAATAATTTTGGATTGGCCTCACTCAAATGAATTAATCTAACTATCATATTTATATTTTATACATATAAAAAATAATTTATGGTAATCATTTGACATGACTAAGATGAATTATAATGTTAGTTGGTCTTATAAATGTAGTGTACTTTCCCGACAATAATTTGGATTCAATAATCAATTAAAAGAGTACAAACATATATTCTGATGATTATAATTTTACATTATGACAATATTGTATTCAAATATTTTTATACTTTACAGATTACATTAACTCAACATCATTTGAAGAGAAGTGTGTCTGGAATGTTTTCTCCTAGATGGTAAACATCGAAAAAAATCAAAGAGCCCAAATTCGATGATTTCTGGACACATTGTAATGAGTCGAATGAAATACCAAAACCGATGAATGAACCAACAAGTTATATTCCATTCTCAAAGAATCTTCCTTTCATTATGGTCATAAAGAATACCCTCACGAATTGAAAACATGTATGTTTGATACTTATAGCTACCCACCCAATTCTCAAAAATACTATGGGTGGGAATAATCCCATAGAGTTTGAAGGAGAAGCACTCTTAGAGTATTATAAAGGATGTAATTTTCATGTCGCATAATATAATAGGCCTCTCCATATTGATTCAGTAGAAAATGGTTTTGAAATGAACATCATAGAGTTTCTATATCTTCAAGTACCGGTAGCCTCCTATGCGAGCCCCATCAAACCCCACAGTACGTGAAAGGTACCATAATGTCATCATGGGGATCTTATCTAATAAATGTGATGGAGGAGGTGATATAGTTTTACCAATAAAATAATTTCTACCCTAATGTTTCTCTTTCCTATCAGGTGTCTTCCATCAGAAAGGAGGAATCTCTGACTCCACCCTATCCTTTGTGGGGAATAGGTACATACATAGGTACATGGTGAGATATTCGGAAAAATGAATGGTCCTATGAATGCTGAGATCCTCCCACCCTAGTTTTTAAATAATCACTCTTCAACTATTCACTAATAGGAACCCTCACCACTACATTAATCCTTTTTGAGACATGCCTTGGAATTTTTTCATTGGGTTCAGAATGATTTTTTGTGATAAAATATTATTAGCATTTCCTAAAAATTATATCTTTCCTATAATGGAGATACTTATCTTGGGCCTTTCAATCTATCTTGATCAACTAACAAGAATTTGGAGGGGTCCCTTAGACATAATCCCACAGAGATGATGGATGGAATACTCATAGTACATCTCTTCTAAAATAGGAAATGCAGAAATTTTCATGAAAGCCTAGTGAATATTTCCTACATCTCTATACAGTATGTGTAATGTTTTTTTTCCAGATTTCATCAGAATACTATGTCTTCCTTAAATACTATATTATAGTCGGTGATGGTTGGTGAGAGATAGATCTATTTATGCATCCTTATCATTTTCTGGTCCATATAAAATTCTGATGTGATATACTTGACCTCAAAGGTCCAACCATAATATATTTCGATGTTCCCCCTAGATCAAAGGTTTCAGATGGTCAATATTCCAAGAATATAGTTTTTCGAGGATTTTCATAATATAAAATGGTATTTGAAGATGTTAAATTTAGGTTTTTGATAATTCAATCCAATGTTTTTTGTCATAAATTTTATCATATACACTTATGTTTGTTACTCCTCGGTGATTTAATTCCCATGTGGTAGATATTTTATTAGAATTATTATGGGTGTCTATAATCCATGAGTGAGGTGAATTGATTTCTATAATGGAAGGATATAAGCATCATTTTTAATACCAAACATATAATGATGTAGGAAGTCATGGAGAGTATATTCAATGAGGTTTCTCCCATTAGGTCTGACATGTTCTTATATAATGGCATGACAACAAAATGTTAGGTAGAATCCACAAATGTAATAATATCATTATAAAGACTTGTGTTTTGTTGAAATATTTCCCCATAGATATACGATAACATGAAGCAGTCTATAAAAAAGCATGTAGCACATGTAAAATGAAAAATGAACCCATATACAAGTGTTTTATGACACAGAAAACATCATGTGAACCACATGAACCATAAAAGGGTTTACGATTGCATGACTAGATATGGTTCTCACGAATCACATGTAACACAAAGAATCTCATGACCACATGTTATATTGTATGGATTGTGATCATTTGACCATTATATGGTCATGATAACCTTATAGTGATCGATTGATCACATATATGAGCTAGTGGATTCTATGAAGCCTTTAATATTTCCATGTGTCCAAGAACATTGGTAAATATTCATGTAACTTATTGAATATTGTTTTATTATTTGTTTGTATATGTATTGAGACGAAGTTGTTAAGTGGAATGGACATAAAATAAATTCTCTCCAAAATAAATATAGTGATGTTGTATTGAGATCAGTTTACATGAATAGGTCTTATGAGACAGATCATGTAGTTGGGTTTTGTCTATATGTCTAGTGAATAGAGAAATTGCAAAGAGCTCTAATGTTTGAAGTCACCCATGAAATGATACACCAAAACCATGATCCTTGTTAATTTTATATACAAGTAAATAAAAAATGTATCCTAGAAGTGAAAATTCCATCCAAAACAATGATCAATGGAAGATTTAACCACCTAGTTTGTAATTTAGTCTCCTCCTAACCTAGTCTCTGTCACTAAAGATACCACTCTTGGGGTGTAATTTTTTGATTCCATCCAAATTATCATCATAATCATAGATTCAATGAAATAACCAAATCATTTGTTTTATTTCCTAAAATAAAATAATTAAGGAAGAGAACAACTATGTTGGAAATTAGGTTTCCAGTTTACGTGAATTGAATGATACGAGGAAGGTTTTGTGGGTGAATCATGAGCTCTTATTGATCAATGGTTGATCAACAGCTTCCCCTTAAGAAAATACATCGCAATCATGGAAATAAAAATAGAAAATAACTTATTATCTAACGACGCCCCTCCAGACATGCCCTCATGTTATCATGTAGACACCCTATCAAGTAATACATATATTACAATGTTAATTTTGTATGACCATTGGATCATGTTATTCCATGATTTATAATCATTGGTAAAATACAAAAACAATTTGTAAAATAAAGGATAAAAATTTCTAACAAGGTGGAATCTTATTGTGTATGAAGTTATGTTGATTTTAATAAAATGAGTTTATGTAATTTGCGAGACCTCGTAAATCACATAGGGACATATTGAAAATTTCATATGAGGGAATATTTGTATGTATCCTTTATCAAGTGTTTTACAAGAGACACATGTTTTGATCATGTGATAACCCTTCACCTTTAGAAAAAATTGTACGGATTTTCCATGTCAATTCTCACTAACCATCATGAGATCCATCATTGATCATATGAAAAATCACTGGAAAACTAATCAAATTTTCCTGAAAAATATTAGGACCCTTCATGAGATCCTATACTAATAATGTGATTTCGTGATAGGAACCCAAAGGGAAAAGGGAATATGCCTTATAAAAATGGTTGAAATTGTTGAAAATGGATGGTTCCTCTATCAATGGAAAGATACATTGATTTTCATTTGATGTCATTATGTGACTAATGTGTCCACAATTTCTATCATTATTTTCTCCTAACAAGAAATCTAGGTCTCATGAGAGGAACCTAAAAAGTCATTTTGATCTCATAAAAGGCCCATGAAAAGCAGTCTTACTGTTGATAATGATTCCAGATAGGTATTCTTCAATCGCATTAGTGAAATTACACTATCATCTTGATATGACTAGGGCAACGGGTCATGTCAGATATATTGTGAAATATTATTTTGACATGTCCCCAATATTATGGAAAATCTATTTTATAATTTATGAGTCAATGAAATATGGTAATTATAGTTCATTCTTTCAGTCTCTAATTATCAAGTGACATCATGGGAGACTAGAAGCAAGATCATCTGAATCACATGATGTTATAATCTCTGCACTGAACCCAAATCATATCTGTAAAATATGATTCATGCATTGGGATGTATAACTTCAGTGTTGAATCCTATCATCCCGTCCTCATCCACAAAAAAAAACACAATGTCCCAATAGTGTAGATGTTAGAACGCATAAGACTATACTGATTAATCATCGTAACAGTCTTCTAATAGGTTGAATCTTGGGAATAATCTAAGATACAATTCAACATGATTACTCTATTCATGTGAACTACATATATATCACATGAAGGACATCTAGTGGGAATACAAGGTCATGCGAATAAAATTCAGCATGTCAAATTGGTCAAGAAAATCTTTAATAAGCAATTTTTAGAAAACCATGAGGAACATATGCAATAAATACTAGAAAATTATGACTTATGTGATGAGGGATACACCATCATTCATTCGAAGTTATCATGTGCATAATTTGACAAAATGAGATCTTATTATAGAACTAGGAAATATATACCATGTCTTGAGAAGCCAGTTGAAAATATCAACCAAATAATTAGAAGTCCTATCAGTATGTCATCCATGTTATTAGATTCCCCCTATACATATCAACCATGTCATGAGAATTCATACATAAAGGTCAACCTCTTCATTTTCTGTCATATAGACTTCTAACCTAGGCCTCACATAGTCCTTTAAACATTTGATCAAAGTATTGAAATGTCATTAGGAAATGTAAAACCTAACACATGAAGTCCTCTAGACATATCAACTATGTCATAATAATTGAAGAAAGCATTTCAAAGATGTATTTCGACATCTTATATATATATGTCAACCATGTCTTACATATGCCCTGGAAATTTCATCGATGTCTTATGAAGTCACCATGAAATCTCTCAAAAATTTGAAAAGTCATCCAAAAATAACATCTAGGATATATGAAGTCCCACCAATATGTCATCCATGTCGCATGAATGCATTAAAAAATGACAACATTGATCATAAAACTACCATGAACATGTCTAAACTGATCATGTGAAGACCCTCATGCATGTTAACAGAATCATGTGATATTCCACAAGATGGTCCATTCAGATAATGAAACATACCACTATTATTCATTCTTAAATAATGAATAAAAACAAGATACATGTAATCCTTTTCAGATATATACATAGGAAACATTGATTATGCAATCATGGCATGTTAGGTAGACACGCTAGGGCATGATTACATTGGATAATAGACATATTTAGATAAAATATCAACTCCAATATGATAATATTGATTACTATCCAAAATGAATATGTTGGATTTATTCCTAAGGAATGATAACTCATAATCACCCTCCTCAATGTAAGTTCATTCATGCCTCAGACACTCTAACTTATGGAACAAAAACTATCCTCTCGGTCCATCATTATACTTTATCCCTCAGTGGATATAGTATCCAACTGAACTCTAAGGACTCTGATTCCTTATATAATATTGATATGTTGGATCCCTTCCTAAGTCCTAAGATCCATATCACAATCTCTACATTGGTGTCCCCAGTATATATGTCTTTTACTCATATACAAAGATTCATATTACTTATTGTCCTTTGTTTCTCACACTAATCATGTATCAAATGCACCTAGAGGTTTAAAATAATCATATCATTCACATCATAAATCATCCCTAGCTAGGGAGACCTCAAATTTGTAATCCCTATTTAGTGAAATGATAAAATATCTTGATACAATATTATCAACTTCAGATTATGTACCTAGGGAATTTTCATATTGATAAACCCTAGGGAGAAAACACATATGATCATTAATTATTAGGAAATTACCATCAATGGGATAAGGGTATATTGAACTATGATTTCATGGATAACTATTGTATTCAAAATATATATGATATCATACTAGTCATAAAACTCTATAACCAATGCCAATGAACCCTCATATATGTCATTTATATATGAATTTAAACTACCGAGTTTAAATAAACAATGTGTATTTTGATTACTGAAATAAATAGAATATGTAGGAGACATCAAGAAGTCCAATCCCTTAATCTAAATATCAATCACCTTTCTATATGGTATTAATCTCTAGAGATTTTTATTATACGAAATCATAATATATAATGATACCCATTGATAGGAAATATTGGGAAAAAATATGAACCTTAGATACATACAAATGAAACCCATCAGTAAACAAAAAGGGATTGACACCCTTTATTTAATTAAGGAAACTGATCTCATATCTAGATCTATAATACATTCTCATACATAAAATAAATTTATATCTATGTCCTTGAATTGGAAATAATTTTTCTCAAAAGGGTGTGATGATACCAACTTTTCATCATCACGACCAATGTGTGTTCCTAAGTTCCATTTGTTTTG
Organism: Viscum album; assembly: GCA_963277665.1. NCBI lineage: Eukaryota > Viridiplantae > Streptophyta > Magnoliopsida > Santalales > Viscaceae > Viscum > Viscum album. The sequence goes on along the minus strand of OY728155.1, from coordinate 71,468,518 downwards.
AAAAGCCAAATTAAATGTAACCATTAAAAAGTGGTTATGTACCTTGATATGGATATGGGAGATGTTTTCAATTTCCAATATAAAAAAATAGTGAACTATGAGTTAATGATTTTGAAACTACAGTTGATCTCCCAAAATAAATTGTCCCAACCTGAGTCAACAAGGATCAAGCCGCGAATACCCCCTTTCATACCTCCATAGGACATGGGAATTAGACATGCAATGAAAGTCATATATAACATTGGGATAAACTTACCTATTGTACATGTATCTAATGTACATGTATGTGCACACCCAATCATATCAATGAAATTGATTCTAATAATAAATGAAAATAACTAAAACATCTAGAGTATAAACCAATCATGAAAAAACTCTGGGTGTGCAGGTGTTCCCTAATGTGGCTGAAAAATGGGACAAAATACATTCCCATCCAGAAATATTCCCCTATATTTAAAAACTATAAAGTAAAATTTGGAAAGATTCCAACTCCTAGTTTCTATGATCCAACCACAGTACAAGGCCCAATGCTGCGAGTTATCTATAAGATCCTCTAGGATCCTCATTGTCTTGTCTGTCATCTACATAAGACATGACATATGTTGGAAAAGACCATGCACGTATGTGTATATACATAAACAGTAGGAATCACAGTAATATGAAGGGTTGGATTTAATATAAATGATATGAAATGATAGAAAATAGATAGTAGATAGAAAATATATCAACCCAAATAAATGAGGTATCCTTATCCAACCAATGAGAGCTCAACATGTCATATAAGTGGACTACACATCATGTCTCAACCACCCATTAAAAGAGAGTAACAAATACCAAAAACATGGATATGATATATATATTTATATACATATTCCAAAATAAAATAAGAAAAAAAAGAGAGAAAGAGGATCTCTATATCATATCCTAACCCAATAAAGGGTTAAATAAGATCTATATGTCTAATAAGGATTCCCATTATTTGAGGAGTCTAATCTACCAAAAACATTCAAGTAATCCCACAACTCTCCGCATTGACAATCAGTAAAGGGGAAGAAATCTCTCTATAGAGGACACATTCCACGGTATAATAGTATAGTGCCACTAAAATAATATATAGTGGCCCGTGATCTTCCCATCTTAAGGGTACCACACTAGTAGTCTGTAGTGGACACTTGCCCACCCTAGTTGGAGGGTTACACTATAATGGTTGATAGAGGGATTTTTACCAGCCTAGATGGAGGGTACTAGCCTAGTAGTTGGTATAGCACCTTATCCTATCCCAATAAGAGGGTACCAATATAATATTCAGTAGAGGAAAAGATCCAAGTTCATCTTGGTGGCACAACCCTAGTAGTCGGTTGATGATCTATTCAACGCCCAATTAGATGATAACACTCATGTAGTTAGAAGAGTACCAATGCAAAACCTATCCAGAGTGTACCAATCTAGTAGTTTATAGAGGACACATGAATAACCCATATGGAGGGTACGCCACTCTTGGTCAATATACGACTGACGGTTATCCTAGCTAGGGGGTATCAATCTATTAGTAGGAAGATGATCCTATATGAAAAATGTTATCATTGGGGATTAACTAAATAAAAATCATTACTATAAAATCTATAATTGTATACATGAATCCACTTTAGATGATCACATAACATTTTATATGTAAAAAGCCTCAAGATTTGATACTAATGGGATAAAATGTAAATTTAGAAATCAAAAAAAATGGAGATGAATATTTCTCCTCAAAAGGAATATAGGGGTTAATGGAATTTGAGGAGACCCATATGGAACATGATTATAATCGATTGGATATCAATTTACTAGAATCTAGATATCTATCAAACTATGTAGCACAATATAGTATGTAGGGGTAATACATGGCATGCCCTATCCACTTGGACTCATGCTCCTGTTCCCTATTTGTGTGTGTGTGTGTGTACATCGGTACATGGAATGTATCTCGGATCCAAATAGGGTTCCACCCATGTATCTTACTATATAAATGTACACTGAAACAAAATGTTTGTGTATCCATGCATGCCGCAGTTTAATCCATGAGTAAAGGATGATTCACTAGAATGAGGTCCAACAGGGTGTGGGGGTCCCACACAGTGCCTGATAATTATTATTTTACGAAAACATATCTTTGCAAAACCATGTACCATAAAATTATATGTTATTCGGACCACAAAGTGCATAGTTGTGAATATATTGTAAATGTTAGATCATTTATCATGAGTTCCCATAACCAGATCATCCTCTATGGATCTCTCATCAAACCAACTGAAATCAATGAATCAACAATCTCACTAGTTATTTTTTCCCTATTATGGCCGGAAAATCCATTTCTTTTGGTATGCAAGTAGTCCAAATGAAGCACCTTACACCGAACATGTATTACTTCAAACACCATCTCTAATTCAAATTCCAACTCAATGAATTAGTCACATACAACATGAAAACCCTCTGGTCCCATCCATAATTCAATGATCTGTTCTCTAGATGTTATTATACAATGATTCTTATGTTCCTTCCCTAGAATGTGGTAATTTGGTCATATAAACATGTCTGTTTTTTTCTTTGACACTTCTTGAAAAAAATGAAATGATGATGATAATGAGGATAACTCAGGTGAGAAAATAAAGAAATTATTGAATTAATTTTAGTATGTGGGAACTTGCATTTGTCATCAATGGGCACTAATCATAACGGAACGAACATGATAAATTAACTTAATCAAAAAGGAAACAATACATGAATTGATGATTCCTACCTATATATTGGATCATTCATTTTTGAAGAATGTGCCCAACAACAGTTGAATGGAGTCATTTCATTTACTGCATCTCCATCTACTGAGATATATATTTTCATCATTATTGGAATATTGATTTCCAATTGATTGTGTAATAAGATTTTTTCAAAATTCATAGTAATATTATTTTCACTTTTTAAAAAACTATTTAACGATACATTTAAATTAACATTGATTTTGTTAATTTACTTAAAAAAATTTATTATTTATTTTAACTAAAGGTACCCACCAATGGTTGTTATTTATGATCGCCCCAAGTTGACCCATTTTATGTTGCACCTATAGTAAGATTCATGTTAGAGAATCAACTATGGTTTCAGATTTCTTATTGAAGATTCCATTTATGAATTTTCTCTTTTCATTAAGAAACTATGCATGTATAAAATAAAAAATTCATATTTAAATAAAATTTATTAATGGTACAATGGGACTCAGAGTCACATGTCGGGTTAGTGCATGGATCCAAAAATATATGAATGAATATTTAAATGACTTACATGGTAAAAAAGGATTCTATATCATTCCATTTTCAATATTTTTTCCGAAAAACAAAAAATTAAAAAAATATATTGGGATACTTGTCCATAATCTTGCTCCCTTACTCTCTTGATCTATCCTACATGCTCCCATACAGCCACAACATGAATTCCAAGGGGATGATCCATCTACACAAGGTCCCGTCCCATTGATTGCAGTTCCCCACTAGGTTCTCTAAAAAAGTAGGTGCATCCTCAATTTCTATCTATCCCAAGTCAATAATGTTCATATGGTTATGCATCGACATCCTTAGTTTAGACACATGGAAGACGATGTGTACCCACTCCAATTTTGGGTGAAGTGTTAGGTGTAATGTAGTCACTCCAACCTTTCTTAAATATCTCAAATTTTATGATGAAACTCATGGATAACCAGATTCCATGATAGAACTTCCAAAATCATCATCATATGGAAACTCTCATGAGAGAATGGCATCCCTATTCATTGTCCAATGACCTATAATGTTGATATTCATATGATTTCATCTTATGATGGGATATCCACCTCTTCCCACAAATTAAACATACATTTACTCTCTTCTCATTCAAAAAAAAAATGAAACCATAGAATATGCCTCTCCAACCATTGTCCAATAGAAGGGTGACATTTAGTGCCTCTCATACATGGACTTAAAAGTTTCCTAGCTGATAGTTGAGTGGTAGATATTATTGTATGAAAACACTAGAAAGGGAATGTGATCCTCTCATATCCACCTTAGGACTAACAAAATATTCCTCAACATATCCTCTAACAATTGGATAGTTCACTTATTCTGTCCATCTTTCTGGGGCTGTAAGGCTATACCCATCCTCATATGAGTCCCAAATTCCTTCTAATTGCCTCTCCACTTCCACGATGTGAAACCCACATAGTATTAAAGACAATAGTCCAGGGAACCCATTGAAAGAAAAAAATCTCTTATATGTACATCTTCTGCAAAATATCCAACAAATTCTGATCTCAAGTACTTAGGAGTTGTGTTGGATTCATTATCTTGCCAACTATTGCCTAGATGGAACCATGGCCCTTAATTGTCCATGTATGCTAAGTAAAAATGACAATGAATATTACATCCATTTTCAACATCATTATACCATGGGGCTATAATAATCTAACCATATTTTAGTACTCAGCCTTCAACTACTAGCAAGTGTGGCACCATGAGACAAAATCAGCCACTATCCATCCAATTTCATCCCACCAAAACACCAGTTAATGGTATAATTACATATTTTCTACAATGGAATGTACAAATAATGTACAGCTATGAAAACCCATAATAATCTCCTATCATAACATGAAACGGTTCTCCATCTATCATTAAAAAAGGATAATGTGATTATCTCCATTAGAAATACCATCAGTTGAATCTCTTTAGTATAAATTTCCATGAAAGGCCACAAATTCATTGTATCTCAACCGAGACCTTATCACAAAGTCAATATGAAGAGGATTCAACACCATCGACTGACGAAATGATTCACCCTCATACTCCCACAAGGTCATATTAAAGGGTTCCAACTACTCAGAAACCTCATTCCCCATGAATGATTGAGACTTCCTAACGAGGGAATATACTGCTATGTTTCCCTTCCTCGATGTATAGACTATATTGATGTTGATTTCCTAAAATAACTCAATGTTGAGTTGTTGTCTCGGGTTCATGTATCTCTATTGGAAGAATCACATTAGACTCTAATGGTATGAGTAAACCACAATGTTCCCTCCCATAAGAGAGTGAATCCACATCCTAATGGAGAAGACAACCCGTACATGTTCTATGTTTTGAATGGAATAGTTCTTCTCATGGGGTATCAAATGAAACAAACCATATAAGGTAACCTATTGTAACTAAATCAACATGCAACAAAGACTATATCTCAAGGAATCTCAATAAAAAACCTACTCCACTATCTCCCCAGTTTGTCCAAAAATTTGAGCACTCATCAGCCCAAGCCTGAAGTACCCAATGTCCCTCTATCACTACTCATTTTATGTACATTGATCCCCATTTAACATCATGTAAGTTATAGGGGATGTAGTCTTTGATAATTTATCCACAAACCTTTGGTGGTACCCCCAAAAGATTCTAATTATCCACAACTTTATCACTCTTTGGGTGGATCCCAATAAAACATTGCATCAATATTCACTCAGTCTATGGATAAACCATGTTAAAAACTAACATGTGAATGAAATTGGACCTATTGAATTCATTATTGGAACTTCAAGAGATTTCAACAAATATGGTTCTACCAAAGAAAAACTGGATCATCTACAAGTTCTCTTCATGCCCATCCTTTGATGTAAAGTAGATATTTATTTCATTGAAAAAGGAAACCACAAACTAGTCTATGTATGATAAGAAACATAGTTAATCAATTCCATTAAAATGATAGGGTGATTTTTTATCCCAAAGGGAATCACCAGGAAGTCATATTATCCATAGTGACATTATAATGCCATTTTTGAAATATCAACAATGTGAACTCGCAACTGGGGGTTGATGGACCAGAGATCAATTTTCAAGATCCATCGTGCACCTCAAAACAGGTCAAAGAGGTAGTCAATGCTCGGTAATGGGTACATGTTCATTATTGTGGCCCTGTTTAGGAATTGATTATACTTGAAATTCTACATGCTCTCAGCCTCATTTTTGACGAACACTACTAGACATTCCAAGGGTGTGTAAACAAGGTATGACAAAACCCTTTTCTTGATGGTCCTCTAACTACAACTTGAACCCAAGAATATAGGTAGGGGAAATTTGATATGCCATAAAATATATCAGAGAAGTCCTAGTATGTATGTAATTAAAATTATCATCCCCCTTCAACAGAGGTAGATACATAATTAACATCTGTAAGACGTCCATAAAATACCCAATTACTTAAGGAATCTATATTCCTTAACTCCTACTAGACCAAAGGATAAACTGACCAACTGATTTTTGATGAGATGAAACCACCTACTCGTAGAACCCACTACCCCCACAATGAGATCTCTCTTTCCCACAGTCGATAATTTAACCCCATCATAGTAAATTCATGTCACTCATTATTGGTGAAATTCAATATGGTTTTGGACTATGGATAACAAATCCATACCCAAGATGAAGCCATATGGTTCCATCACAAGGACAAAAAGTTTCCACCTAATCCTCTCCCCACCAAGCGATAGCTTGCACTACCTGAAGGTAAATATTAATATTTTAGTGTTCCCTGTAGGTACCTTAATACCAAGCTACTGGCCATATCCTCAACATGGAAATCATTCACTCATAATAGGAGTAAATTGGTATAGGATTGAATCTCAATTTTTTTAATAGTATTGATGAAAACAAACCATTAACGTAGATCATACCCTAAATCATAAACTATTTCATTTGGTCATAAATATACATTTTTTGATCTATCTGTGACCTTGACCACCAACTCACTAAGAATATTCAGGTTCATATGGTGGTGGTGGTGGTGGGATGATATTTCACATTCTTCCACCACACATATCTCCCCATCTTAGAGCTATGACTACTCCTCCTCTATCTCTGACTCCATAGTGGACACCGAACCATCTCTTGGGATATCACTGAACACAACACTTCTTTTTTTAGTGGTTCATAAACAATTGTTCTACACTTATTATCATGTGTGTTTGGTAAAACAATATCAACGTGACCTCTCCCATTACAAACATATAACCACCCCTCTATGGGATTCCCTGGACCACATGCCCAGGCCTGATCTCTTGAAAATCTCCTAAGCCAACATCTTGTTGGCTAGAATAAGCTAGCTATAGGTAAATATACCTAGTCCATTTATTCCTGGATAAGAATTAAAACATAGAACATTGACTCTAGACTATCCTATTATCCCTAGAGATCCAGATCTCCATGAAACCATAGTGTCCTCTAGCATTGCACCTCGCAATGGGCATTATTTTCTTTCATTCATCCTCAGTTTAATATGCTGGTATGATCTAATGCTCACCTATTGGGGGTGTTGATACATGTACACATAGAAGATATTTCTAATGGGATTAATCCTAAACTGATGCCACATAACTCATCACATCATATTCATGATCTACCACTGGTATCCTAGATGGCTTTCACAAGAGAGGGATCCTAAAAATTTAATGACGACATACCGTGATCAGATAAACATATATATTTACATAAATTGGGAGCTGACATAGAAAGGAATGTAAATGAATCAATCCAATATAGTTCATGTAATATTGATCCCTTCAACCAATGACTATATATTTTGAGGTAATTATATGGAATTCAAGGTCTTGGTGTGCGGATATGTCGGTAGTCGCACCAATTCTGAATTTCCAGTACTAAACGCCGCACTTCAAACATGTTGTTATTGTTTCCCTAAATCTCAAAAAAACAACAACATTAGAGTAGTACATGAAACACAATCTTATGGATTTAACTAGATTTTATTGTAATCTATTACGACTCACCCAATCTGGCTTGTGCCACAAATACCCCAAGCCCACCTCCATAAGCCAGTGCTGGTGATATACGCTGGAAGGAATATCTAATATAGGGAATAATTTTACTAAGGTATCTATAAACACACATGCAAGCATATCCATGAAAAATTAGAGAGAAAAATAAAAAATGTTTAGAATTTCTATAATATAAATCAATCATGAAAAATATCTAAGGTCTAGATGATCACTTCTATGAAACTAAATGAAAAATGGGAAAATACAAGCCCAAACAAAAATATCTACCAATATGAAAAAACTGAAATGTAAAATACTGAGAGAGCCCAAATTTGGAATTCCATGCTCTGACCACCTTATATATTCTTCATCACTACAAAATCCCTAAGATGTGCAATAATCACTACCGACCATTCCTTCTACGACATAATACATGAAACGTGAGTGAAAATCCCATATTGGGGTGTGTATACACATACCCAATAGGGAGCCCTAAATGATGAATGGGGAGATGTAAGATATATGGTAAGTAATGATATATAGTAAATAGTAAATAAGAACATTCTCAACCAATAAAAATGAGGTAACCTCATCCCACGATAGGGAGATTAACACATCATGTAGGTGGACAACATACTGCGTCTCTTCAACCTATAGAAAGTGTGTAGAAACGTCCATCAACATGGATTAATATATACATATATATATACATATATATACCAATGTGTGTTTGTGTGTGAAAAAAAGTATCCCAAACGAGAGATAAATGGGATCTCCATCTCACAGCACATCCCGATCAAGAGTTCCATCTGTCCCAGAAGTGCATCAATGATGCCCAACATCTCATGTGTCTACCCAGCAAAAAACATCCATGTCACACCACACCTCACCATTGTACTACACAATCAATGGGAAACAATATCTATATATAGGACCCATTCCATGTAGAAACAGGAGGGGGCCTCTAAGTGAATATGTATAGGACATGTTCCAAGCCCTGTTGGAGGGTACCTCTCTAGTATTCGATAGGGGAAATGTGCCCATCCTAGCTGGAGGATACCACTCTAGAAGTCAGTGGAGGACATATTCCTAGATCACCTTGAGTGTACCACTCTAACAGCTGGTAGATGAAATGTTCCCAGCCCAGCTAGAGGGTACCCTTCTTGTAGTTGGTAGAGGACTTGTGCACATCCCAATTGGATGGTACAATTATAGTAGTTAGTTGAGGATATGTGCCCAGTCAAAATCAAGGTTACAATTATAGTACAAAGTACCAGACTTGTGCCCTGCCCAGAATGAGGGTACCATTATAGTAGCCGCTATATGAAAAATTCATAACCCACCTAGAGGGTACAAATCTATTATTCAGTAATAGACACGTGCACGACCCAGTTAGAGGGTACCACTATAGTGGCTGGTATAGGATCATGTTTGATCACTATCATCATCAGGAATCACCTAAAAAAGTAGCATTCCAAAAACATATCTCATATTTTCTCATAATTTACTAAAGAAGAATTCGTAACATTATTTGTGGTGACAAACCTGTGATTTGAGACTCACATACCAATATTAGAAATTAATTAAAGGCTAAATTACCAGATGATGATTCCCCATAATATATTTATAAAGTGCACATAGTGTGTGAGGGGACCCATATGGCATATGTGCAATCTCCACCGCCTAGTTATTTCTCTGATTGAACAAGTATCGCTATCTGTGACGTACTATATGAATTTTAGGGGTATTACATTGTGTACCTCGTTCATCTTGTGTTCTACCCACATTCCATAGTTATGACTATTTACTTTACAACATAGCATGTCTCTCCACATGGGGTTCCAGAAATGTCTTTTGTTGTGAATGGGAACATCGTTATAAAGCGTGTTACGACCCATTAACATACCCATATACTCTCTAATTACATGTCATGTTTACAACTTCAGGTCACACATCATGTGGAGTTCCCATATCGAGTGTGATACTTATAAGTTCATGAAACCCTAGTCTCCATATCCAAGTCACTATATTCCATGTTATTTTTCGACTAAAAAAATATTAGTAACGATTTTTTCTAAAATACATATTTGGGATATTTAGTTTACACATCTAAATCCTCCCCTAGAGATCTCACCTCTGTACACCTAAAATCGGTTGATCTACACTCCAACTTTTGATTTTAGACGTCTTGTGGCCGAGAAATGATTTGTTTCTATGCACAAAACATGCACGACCCATCACACATATGAAAAATATTCCATCACCATCCTTATTCAATTATGATTTCAATTTAATAAATTGATCTCCCAAAATTCATAAATCCTCTATTCCATTCCCTAATTCGATGTTCTATTCGCAGCACATGATTACACTGTGAATTCGGGGGTCCGATCAGGTTTAGTATCACCATAAAATGTCTATCCATGGTCTATAGAACAATTGAAAAGAACCTGAATATTTTATGGGATAATTTTATAAGGGAATGGAAAAAATATGAGTTGGACATGTTTTCATGGCTAATAGATACCACTCAAATGTTGCATGTGATAAAAGAAAGTAATGGTCAAATTAATTTTAGTACGTGGGTGTAAAATTTTTACAAAATTGGAACATATCAACAAATAGATTATACATAAAAATATTTTTAATAAATAATGGTATAATCTAAGAACTAAAGAGTACTACTTGTATATTGGTTAAATAATCTTCAAATTCTTCACTTCATAATGATTTAATTCAGTCATTTCACTTTCTATATCTCAATATTATTTGTTCTAAAATATTATCATTATCTAAATCTGATTCCACAATGGATGTAGGAATATGACTCTTTCGATGGTCCTAGAATTATGAGGAAGTCCCATGAAAAATCACCAAAATTATATAATTATGGAAATATATCTTTTTAAATTTTTATTAAAATAAATGAATATATTTATTTATTATATATAAATTCATAAAAAATGGTCACGATTTATAATTTCCTTATATTGACACATTTGAGGGAATGTCTAGGGTAAGCATAGCAGACCAAACTCAACTATAGTATCATATTTATTATCTAATATTTTTTAAGGGTTATCCAATTTTCCTTACGAAAATAAATTCCCATAAAAATAAAAATATTTATTATTTTTATAAAATGTTTCCCTATGACACCGAGACTTATTATCACACACAATCCTAGTACCCATCTTTTAAAACATATGAAGGAAAATTTAAATTTCGTACATGTGAAAAATAGGGACTCTAAATTGAAAATAAAAAAGGAAAAATGGTAAACCCAATTTAATGGCTTTTAATGACAAGATTAATTGAAGCATTATATGTTTCATGAAACTTATTTCCCAAAATCAAAATACAATGATTTATTATGAGAAGAAATGACTATCATTGAAATTAGTGAGATGCAAAAAATACCTCACATCCTAGAGATAGTAGTCCATACAAATGCATGACTAACGATGAAATTTACAACTAGGAAAAATGAGTTGAAAAGAGGTTGAAACCTGAAAATAATAACATTTCTATTTATGGATGAAATATATGTTGTTATACCAACACAAATTTATATAATTAATTTGAAATGGATGAATAATTAAATATGAAAAATCTCAATTATGATTTACATCTCTTATTGGGAAATCCTCTAGTATCTTACATATTATTCCATAAAAGATTAGTCTTCTAGTCATATCATGAATTACCTGAAATAGGGGGGATGTAGTATCTGTATTTGGTTATGTATTAGAAAAAAAGGCCTCAAATTAGTAAATATATCCTTATAGTAGGTTCCCTTTTATATGTTTGGTGGGTGAAAAACATTTAAAACTTGAAACATTTATGTATAATATGTCTGATACTAGTGTGAAATAGTTCCAAAGATCCATATTTTGTAATATAGTAATTATAAAAAATAAATATAATAGATAAATACAATTTTTATTAGATTATGTTTGATTTTAAACCATATGATTGGATTAACCCTCTCACTAGGCCTATTTAAACATAACTGAATTTACAAATGTTTCATACTTTAATGACAATAAATGCAATTTAAAAAAAATCCAAATTGTATATAAATTTTAAATTCAATATAATATCAACAACATCCCATCCACTTGAGTAAATATAGTATATTTTTAACAAGAAAAATACAAGTTTAAAACAGTAAATAACATTTATGGTATTTTAAGGAATATTAAAATATCACGAATAAAAAGAATCAAGATTACTTTATAATTTGAATATAAAATCATTCACCATAACTTATATGATAATATTTTATCTGAAATTCATGGGTCATTATATTTAAATATAAAATATTTATGTATAATTTTTATAATGTCATTTACATTATTTTTCTATTATTTTACACAAGTGCTACATAAGTTTTACGTAAGTGTTCAAGGTGTTTATAGAGTCTATTAAATTTTAAAATGAATTAATCTCTTAAAAATCATTGAACAATATTCAAAATAAAAATTTAATTTTATCCATATCAATTTTTTAGAACTATGTCAACATATTAAAAATTTAAAAAAAGAAAAAGAAATATTTTAATTTTTCATACACATAAATAATAACATGATCATAATAAAAATAAAGCCACATGGAAATGAAACATTTATGTATAAATTTTGATAATAATATAATTAATCCAATCTAATTGAATATGTTAATCTTCTAAATTGATTTTAAGTCCTAATCCCACTATTTTATACATAATTTAAATATTTTTCCCATTTCCATGAGGAAAAACGTTGACCATTGTTAGTATTAATGATGAATTAAAATGAAATTGAATTTTTTTACTAAATTTGAGCACAATGCTTCAAAATCTAATGTCTAATTTTTAATATTAATTTTCAATCATTTTCATAAATCAATTACAATACAAGGTTGAAATCCCTATAAAAATTGTTTCATGAGAATTGTGTTTTAGGTAGAATATCGAACATATACCAAAGTAAATTTTAACTATGATTACTATAGAAATAATTAGATTATATTTATTCATTTTGATTTTATTTTACTATAAAAAAAATAAAAAAATTGACAATTTTTATATTATCTGATGTATACAAAATAACTGATAGTTTTTCAGAAATTTATATATTAGATTATTCACTAAAAATTTTCTATTTAGAAAAATACCAAAATTTCATACCAATACAATTATGAAAATATTATTTTAAAAATTAAATAATTTTTTAAAAATAAAATTTAAAATTTTGAACAAATTAAATATTAAATATTTGAAAAATATTCATTTGTAACCCTTAATGGAAAAATGTAGTTTTGATGCATAAAATAATATTATTCTCCTTACATTCCTAAAAACTATATTTAATTTAATTTTAATTAATTTAATTGATTTTATAAATTTATTACAAAATTAAATTAATATTTCCTTTTTGATTAATTTAATCTATCAATAAAGAAGCGTTCATTCATTAAACTTATTTTATAAAAAATATATCATTCACCACTAAATAATTCAATCATTATTTATAATAAATTTAATATCATTGAATGGTTGATTTAAAATTTATTATGTAAAAACATTATACATATATTTCATAATACTTTTACGCTTATCTATACCCATATAAATAACGGATCTGTCATAATTTACATATTTAAATAATATTATATTAATTTTATTCTAATTTCTTGTTAAAAATACCATATGCATATGGAATATATTATTACATGTAAATAAATTATACAACATTACACTATTACATTATTTTAACATTAATTAAAAATTTCCCTATTATTTTACCATATCTCTAATAAATAAATTTTAAAACATTTGAGAAAATATGTAATTTATTGTTGTGGTAGATAGAACATACATTCATGAATGTAAAACCATTTAAATATTAAAAAAATATAATTGTTTAAAATCTACATAAAAAAATGGACATTGTAACATGATTTTTAAAAGTTGAAATTTGAAAAATAAAGGTCTCATGGAATTTGAAAAAATAATATAGCATAATTATGTTAACATTATAGGGAAGATAAATTTTAGACTTGGAAATAGAATACTATTATGTTATAATATAATACTATTTTGAAAAAATGAAGAGGGTTTTATTTCATCAAATATTATTGTGAATGTATAAAATTTTCATGTTCCAACTTCATTTCTTGCATTGGGGGATACTTTTAAAATAATGATAGAGGAAATGAGATTATATAAATAGTTGATTTATTTCATTTTAATAAGAAAAAGTTTATCCCTAGGTTGTTAATAGATATGTTTTAACACTTTTTTCTCACCTCTTACTCAAAATGTTCAATAATTGAGATGGATTTTTTATTCCTGAAGGACTAAAATAAACTTCTATGGAATCAAATGATCCCCCCAAATAATAAAAGTTATTTCTCTTATCCATATATATTTTTGAAAAAATGATTATTACATTTAATGTTAATATCAATGAAATTAAAATAACAAATTTATCTCTAATGACTAAAAAATAACATCAGAATGTAACATTTTACATTTAATAAATAAAAACCATTAAATATCATTGAAAAAATCCTAATAATATTTTTGCACCCAAATTTCAGAAACATGTGATCACATATTCTAACAAAATAACTTAGTATTAATATTTATACAAAATTAATCACACATATATTGATATATTATATTGTCCAAAGTACACATATCATCCAAAAAATACGATTAATTGACATGAAGAAACAAAAAAATATTCTTAAAAAAGTTAACAGATTATTTATTAATAAAAAAGTACCATATTATCCAAAAATAATCTTATTACAAAAATCATTTAATGTTCTAAATATAGTAAACCTTTTTAAAAAATAGCATTAACAAGTTTTTAACTAAAACACATTACAATCCAATGGTTATTTATATGAAAAGTATTATATTCCCAGAAAGAAATTTTTATTTTATCCTATTTAACCATAATTTCCAACTTGTGTTATATCATCTTGTACTATATGTTTATAATTAAATTTAAAATTATTTCCAAAATATATAAAATAATTCCTGCTAAAATAACATTTTTACATTAGTAAAATTTAAACTTCGAGGTTATGTATATATAAAAAGTAATTTAAACTGAATAAATGGCTCCCAAAATAATTCCACTACATAAAACGTAAGAAATGTATTATTTCCGTAAATATATGACGATCCATAAAATTATTTTTCCATATGGGGTGAATGATTCATGGCCAAAAGGATAAATAAGGATGATTTATATTCAATGCATATTAATAGTTTTCTAAAGTACCATAGAGGTGAAATTTTAATGATAGATAACCACACGAAAAATTTCTAATGGATATGAAAATATATTTTATTTAATAGATAAGTATCATATAAGTTCAATTATGTGAAAGTTAATATAAAAATTCTCAAAATCAAATAAATCAGTACGATAAATATGTTATAATTTGGTAATCAATTAAAAAAATATCATAAGAAAGATAGCCATATTTAAATTCTTAAACACCATAGTTTAAATAAAAATTTAATAAATTAAATTTTAGTGAAGTGTATATAGCACACAAAATGTTGAAAGGTTTAACAAGTAATATTTCTAATGGAAATAAAAGTGATACAAGACAAACAAAAAACATAAGGTTATTTCCCTCTCCCTTAAGTCTAAAACATTATATAAAATAATGATAAATTAATTAAAAATATAACAAATAATCATATACATAAATATATTACTATATAACATTCCTTTACAATTTCAAATTATCCATTGACAATTAATTCATAAATATGAACATTATTCCAAAGAATATTTGTCAATATTTCATTCTTATTTCTCTAAAATGGTTCTGATCTTTAAACATTGGTCATCATATAATCATATATAAAATCAAACTGATTTAATAGTATTAATATCTATTTAATATATAAACTTATATAATCAATCATATTAGTTGGGGGAGAAAACTTATTTTTATCATATCATTGAGACAATAACCAATACATACCTACTAGTGGTGTTTAAACTTTTTGATGGTTAGACAAAATATGGTTTAAATAAAATTTATTATTTAAAGAATCATGTTAATATAATAAAAATTTTATATTATCATTTTTCATCCATATTTTTTTACATTTAATGCATAAATTAAAAACAGTTCATATATCTTTCATGGAGGTTGTGGTCCACACGTACACTTGAAAAGAATTATAACTTTACAATGGGAGAAAATATAATAATGGATGTAGTATAATACAATTCAATAATTAAAATGGTTAAAAAATATAATATATAAATATTAAATCCATCATAATAACCATCCATTAATATTTACTATGGAAGATAAAATAAATTACATTGTGAAGATGGTAAAGTTACACCTCTATTTTTTATGAACATTTTTAGAGTAAATTAAATTTATTTGATTTATTTTTTTTATAACATACACTAAGTTATGTTGAAACTACACATTATTCTTTCATAGATTTTTTTACACCCATCACCATGCTTCTATGAATCATTTTTTGTTATAAATTTTATTTAAACAAGACATATTACCTATACATTAGAATGGCGGGTATGAAAAAGATTATCTGAATTATGAAATAATGGTTCACATATGAATATATTATTCTTGACCAATTTAATATAAATGTATGTAAACCCTTTTATTAAAATAAATGGAAATTGTTTTCATAAAAACTATGCAGATGTGTGGTTTATATAAAAATATCAATCATATTGGATTATATTAATGATATATATATATATATAATATATTCAATATATCTTTTTACATCATATTATGTTTTTAAACATAATATAAGAAAAAAATACAATTACTTCCCATAAAAGAATTTTTTATCTAGAATGGAAGTTTTGCCACCTTTTGATGGCACACATATTTTAAATCAAAGTTTTGGCACATTTTTAAATTTTACTTGATAAAATAAACTTATTCATTTAATATGGGATTTCAAACTTTACTTGTATTGAGTTATTGATATTTGTCTAATAAGTTTCATTATTTGATGAATATTGAAAAATAGTGAATTTTATTTTAAAATGAATCATCATTGAAATAATTTATAGTATTAAATTAAATTATATTTTTGAAACATATAATTAAATATAATTTCTACTGTTTAATCCAATTTAGATATTTTAAACAAATTTTATACCAAATTTGATTATAAAGACATTTCAATATATTGAACGTTATAATCATAAAGCATTTTTGTTTTATCCCTTTTGCAAGATTAATTTTTAGTTATTATTTGAAAATTTTTTGAATTCAATTTGGAAAAATGAAATCCATTTTTTGAGTCACAAGATCCAAATATAGTAATTTGTTCCCTTTTATTTTTGTGTAATATAATAGTAGTTTTAGTAAGTTATATTATCACAGTTAAGGGTAAATCAGATAATTATGGGTAAAACAAAATTATATATTTTATAAAACTACCCCACCACATTCTCAAATTTTATTTGATGAATTTTTCATGAAAATTATATATATATTATTAAATTAAACGAGAGTGCTAAGATGTCCAACTCTTTCATTAAATAAGTATACGTATATTAATATGTGGTCAAACAAAATATATGATGTAATACGTATATTTTTATAAAATATAATATATTTATGTATATCATTGTATCATATTTTTAAATTTTATTGAATAAATAGTTTTCCTAAATAATTCCACAATGATGATCCAATAATTATTCGATTAATGGAACAATCAATTATTGAATGTTATAAATATTAAAATAAATATAAATTTACATAATTAAGTTTCTTGATGAATTTTATTGTTTAATATTATTTTTTATTATTTTACTAAATAAATACTTCTATGTTATCTCTCTGTATTGATTTCCTTAACGTCTAAATACTGAATAGTTTCAAAATTGACATTAATGATATTTTATTACCATAATATTTTATTCATCTATTAGGAAGTCATAAAAATCATAAATAAGTAAAAATAGTATGTTACACAGTCAATAATTTCATATATTTTCAATTTAGGTTTCAATTGAGACTCAAAAAAAAATTTATACCTTTTAAGAGTGATTATTTTTTACCATTGTTAAAGTTAAATTGTGTTAAATATATTTTATTCAAAACATAAGGTTTAGAATTACTAAAAAACCTTTAAAAATATGTTTTTTTATTTTATTTTCACCATATCCATTATGATGTATTTCCGTTGACAATTAATTTATAATAATTTAATATTTTAAGAAATACTATAAGTGCCCCTTCCCTATCTTATTAAAGGGAACCTATTATTCTATTTTATTTACAATTCATAACCTTTTTGGGTTGTCTAAAATATAACTACATCCCATCCCAGACACCCCCCAAATTCTAGAAGCCATAGCTCTACCCTAAATCCATCCAAATTAGTCGTTTTGATGAAATAAAAAGTAGATACCCAAAGAAAAGGTAAAATTTGTCAACTGATGTTTTTGTTTTATTTGTTCATTAAAACACTTAAATTATTTTTATATTATGTTTATATAATAATTTAAGTTTCATACCTACACTAAGACATTGTTATATTAATTATTTTACATATACTATCACTGAATTAAATAAAATGAGACACTCAATCCTAGATTACGAGTACAGAAGCCTACTGCATCGCGAAGTGACATATATAGTTCTTCCATTTACACCTTTCATAGTTTTAAATAATGTTCTAAATTATAGTTTTTATATTATATATAATATATTTATGATGTAGTTCTCCTTCTATAATTAATATGAAATTGATATCTTCATTCTTTATATTTTTTGTCAAACCTGATAACTTTATTTTTGGATGTGTGGTCAACCGCCTCCTCAAAGTGATGCAATTTTTACACTCTTTATATGGAATGTATTTTGTAAGGGTTTAGTAAACATATATAATATGTATTTTATAATTATTTTCATATAATTATGTTATATATATATATCATTTAAAAACATTCATTAAATACAACTAGTATTTGAAAACCCCATTTATGCGTATGTAGGGCCTACCGTATCCATGAACAATATTTTTATTTTTCTAATTATATATTTTATTGGTAATTATAAATACATTTATAATTAATAAAATGATATTTATATCTTTTTTATCATTCTGGAGATAGTTCAATCATGATATAAGTAAGAAGAACAAAAATATAATAGATCAAAACACATGCGAAAAAATGAGGATAATACCTAAAGCATAACATTTACAAGGAATTAGTAATAAATAGAAATATAAATTAATAATAAAATTATATATGGAATAATTTATAATAATATGGTTTTTCATATTTTTTTACTGAATTTATATTTATTATAGATTATTTTTATACCGGTATAACGAGAGTCAACACATAATGTAAGGGATCTTTGTCTCACTGTTACTTTTGGGGGACACATGCCTTAAAAACTACATATTTCTTTTTTATGGTGTATATACATTTCATGAGTATTATATTGAAGATTATGTTAATTTAATATCCATATTATTTTATTTCATTCACGGGAATATGATTATACTTTTATTAAAATGAATAGTATTTATTCTAAAATGTCATCAATATTCGGGATTGTTTCATTTTAAATGACCAATAAAGAATATTCATCCACCATGCCCATTTATTGTAAAATTTGTTGAAATTTATTTTTAATATTATCCTACGAATATTAATTTTTTTACTCTTGTTTCAATTTTTAATAAATGTTTTTAATGAAATCAATTTTTTGTTTTCCAAATGAGGTACTTTGTGACTTTTCCAAAATGTGACAAAGGAATGTTTTTTTATTTTATATGGAATGAATGTATTTTGAAACATTATTGATGTATTATTACCATAAATCATCCCTTAAAATATTACAAGGCTATATTCAATGAAAATGTTTTATTTAAAAATATCATGGTATTTTAATAATAAAATCTTTTCAAAAAAGAATGATATTTCCCCCCAAAATGATTTAATGTGATCTATAAAAAATATTTTCTATATAAAAAAATGTTATTTTTTTTACTTATGGTTTACTATTGATATGATCCAATGATAATATTCCTATTCTATTTTTGAATATAATATATTTATGAAGGATTGATATTTATGAATTATTTTTCTTTTCATTGAGTAATGTTATGGTGAATGTTTTTTGAAACTCAGTTATTTTTATGGTTTATCATATGGTTTATGTTCTTGTTGCACAAATAAGTATAGTTATAATTTACTAAGGTGTGTGACCTATATATACTTCTAATTAATTAGTTAAATATGTATAACTCATTAGGTGTATATGTTATGTGTGAACCCTATTAAATGTTCACAATTCTTTGTGATGACATGGTTATTAGGCCTATAATCTTATGTCGAGACCACTATTTCATGTCCTCATATTTTTTAGAGGACAATATTTCATGTCATAATCTTAATGAGTGAACATTTTTATATTTATACATGTTACCAATTTTACATGTTTATGTGTCTACCACAATTTATTATCCTTATTAAATGTTTTTATCTAATGGATTTTGTACTTGTATACCCATATGACTAATTTCCAAAGAACTACCAATATTTATGCCATAAATCATTTTTACGAAATTTGATATGTAGGGTATGATCTTTTAATGTTACAATCTCATTATCATACAATTTATTCTCAGGATTATGCTTACATATCTACCGTGTTAAAATTATGGAGTATCTAATATCACACTTTTATGATGTATTCTTTTCCCGAGGTTATAAAGAATGGTTTAAGATTGGATTATTATTGGGGAAGTTCATTTTGAAAATATTTAATATATTTCAAAAGACTAGATGTTTCTGTTACATGATTCCAAATGAACTAAACTAATACAGTCTTTATGAGCGTGTTTGAGTATTCTACAAAATTTATGTCATATCGAAATATGTAATTCCTGGGTTGTAATACTCTGTATCAGATATAAGTTTTATCCATCTTCTAAAAATATGAATGAGACAACTATAGTGATATACCGTGGTATATTTCTAATGATATATCTTATTATGTCTCCCTGGATAATCCTATTGTTTCATATATTGATTAAGGTGTCATAATATATATATCCTATAAATGATTTTCCATAGTTATGTAGTTTTATTCTATGATATTGTTCTCATGATATAAATTTGTTTTTTAGTTCATGGAGGGAATCTTAAGAAACATGGTTATTATGAATGTGGTTGAAGCATTTCTAATAATAAATCATGTGGGATAATGACTATAGTGAATGACATTGGGATTATAAAAAATCAAAAATATCATATTTTGATAAAAATATCATCTTCGGTGAGATTCCTAAAAAAAGAAGTAGAGGAATATGGAGTCTTTAAAAAGTTCCTATGGTTATGGACATAGTTGAATTAATAATCGGCTTCCTACAAATCATAGTGTGTTGAATAAACTAAAAGAATAGAATGAATATTAATATGTTTATGTATTTGGATTCAATAATAATTTTCCAGATGTACTTATATGGTATTATGGATTAATTAAACATCTTTGTGTTAATCCACTGCAGTTTTTCCATAATGAATTAAGAGAATATTCCGAATGGTACTTGTAAAAATGAATTGTGATTATAGTGGTAAGTTGATATTTTTCGTTAAAAAATTCTTAAGGGAAGAATAAAACATATTATTCGTATGATTATAATATAACTATATACATATATGTTTGATTGTGATTAAATGAATGGGATGGTATAAATGACCTTTTGGATGATAATCTGGAAAGGTAGTTTATGATATCATGAATAGAGATTATTGAATTTTTTTATTTTTGGAATGTGGAAGGAGTGAATAATTTGAATTCATGAAAATTTTCAGTAAGGTATTATGGCATTTAATGTTATTACATTGATTTATGATAATATATTACAACGATCTTCACATGATTAGTGTGAGACAATTAAAAGCTGCATTTGTTTTTGGGAAATTATTGATGAGTTTATTTTTAAATGTTAGTTACAAAATTTTGAATGTTGTTCAGTTTCATCTATTGAAATGATTATAAGGGTACCCAGTTATGAAAATATTTACCAAGAAATTTTGATGAATTTTTATGAATTATACTATTATGTATCCATATAAGTATTTATAAATATTGGACAACCTGTGTTGAACTTGTTGTTATGATTTAATGAAATATTGAAAAACTATCATTATATGGATATCAAGATATACTAATGCTAATGGAATAAAACATTCTCCATCATTCTATGGAATAAGAGAGGATCGAAAAATTGGTCAAGGCATAATGAATGAATGAGTTGATGCTTATGAAATCATGTATTTATTCTCTTAAAAAAGAGTCATCCATTGGGAAAAGAGCTTCAAACCAAAAAAATACTAGTAACATATTTTTCGTTGAAGCAAATGGTCCCTTAGATCGTTGAAGATGTATACAATTTTTTCTTTTATTTTAATCATGAAAATGTTCTCTATCAATCTCAATCAGAACATGATAGTTTGATTTCTACCAACTGTTTATGTTTCCACCATCCACTAGTGTTTTCCTTTGTGGAAACCTAGTTAAAAGTTAATTTTTATAACCATTATGTATCAAAAATTTTAAGGTGATATTTATTTATCATTTTTATGATATGGGTTTTAGAAAAAAAAATTATCAAATAATAATTCATTTGTTTTTGAAGTTCAATATCAAATTTCAAAGATGTCAATTCCTTTTCTTATTCTTGATCTTATCAAATTGGATAATTATCAAATGAATGTTCAACCAAATATCTCTCATGTTCATTATGTTTTCCATGCATCTCTTCTAACGAATCACATATCTGATTCTTCAAATATTCTAAAATCAAAGATTATAAAACTATGAAATATTCATTATTATGATGAGAAGCCAGTAGAAATTTTGGATAATAGGGATAATGTTCTAAAAACAAGACCCATCTCTTGGTTAATGTTTTATGGATAAAACACCAGTTTGATGAAGCTATGTGGTAACATGGGGATAAAATGAAGTAGATGTATCCTCATTTTCTTTTTTAGAATAATGAATATAGAGTGAGAATTATTTTTAAGGGGCGGTGAGAATGTGACACCAAAATATTTTATGAATTAAATTAAATTAAATTAAATTAAATTTATCTGATATATTCAATTATATGCTACACCAAGTTAACATTTCCCTACAGGTAATACTAGTTTAGATTTCATCACATGAAACACTATCTTTCAACAAAAACATCATTTTATTATTATAATTATTTAAATAAGAAATTTATATCCAAGCCACAAGAAAGAATGGTATGAATATTATTAAGTGAGGTATGAAATTTTGGTTTACACATGTATGTATTTTTCTTTGACCAATTAATTATTAATTCATGTAAAATGCTTTCTTATATAAAAGAAATCATTTTTATGAAAAACTATATACTATTATATTTATAGAAAAACTCACTCTAATATGATTGTATTAAAGATATGTGAATATATATAATATATTCAATCTAATTTCTAAAATAAATATTATTTGTTTTTAATACATGATATAATTAAAAATCCAATTTTCTCATGAAATATGTATTTCACTAAGAAGGAAGTTTTTTCAACATTTGAAGGAGCACATGTTGTAAATCAAGGTTTTTCCATTTTTAATAACTTCAATTTCAAATAATAAACATATTATATAATGTTTATGTAAAAAAATATTTTGTTTTAGGTTTTTGTATTTTTATGTTAAATTTTATTTTCGATGAATTATGAAAAAAGGATAATAATTTAAAATACATTTTTTATATAAATGATTTATAGAGTTGAATTAATTTTTATGGGTTTTAATATACAAATAGATTAATTATTTATCAGTTAATATAATATTTATTCTTGGAGACAATTTACCATATAATTTTAATAGAAAAACACATCAATATTTTGAATGTTTTCAACTTAGAGACTTGTTGTTTTGTCCCATATCCGGGATTAAGTATCAATTAATTTCTGAAATTTATTTGAATTTAATTTGAAAAAATAGATTCCATGTTTTGATTCAGACGATAAAAATTTAGTAATTTCGCGCCCTTTACATTTGTATAGTAAGAATAGTAATTTTGTAATTTTTCAATCCAAAATTATTGGTAAATACAATAACTAATCCTTAAATTAAGATTACAAATATGATAAAACAACCTTGAATCCAAAAAAAATATATTATTTGATGATGTTAATTAGACCCAAAACCCAATGGTTATAAATTGAATAATTTATTGGATAAGGTTCCATGATAATGACTACAATATTATTAAAATTAAATATAGTGACTAAATGTTGCACTCTTACATTTTAAAATTTATAATATATTTGATATGTAGTAAAATAGAAGATATTTTAAATTATATATATTATTATTAAATAAAAAACACCACCTACATCGTGGTATTTTATTTCTATATTTTTGTGATGAAATAATTATCATAAATAATTACACAATGATGATATAATAATTATTCAATTAGTGAAAAATTCAATTACATGATATTATAAATATTACACTAAATAGAATTTGAATTAATTAAGGTGATCAATAAATTATAATGGTATATATTTCATTTTTGGATTTTATTAAATGAATTGTTTCTATGTTATATATCTATATTGATTTTTTAGTCAATGTATTGTATTGATTCGAAATTGAGAGTAATAATATTTTATTAAAATTACATTTTATTAAAATATTTATATATAGTGAATTATAAATAAGGAGAATTGGGATGTTATATGGCATAATATTTGATAAATATTCCTTTTAGGATTCAATTTACATGTTATATATAAAACTATCCACCTTTTAATATTGAAATATTTTTACCATAATTAAAATTAAAATATGTTAATTAAAGGTTAATATAAATGATAAGGATTGCCAACGAGCATGTACCCAAGTGGTACAGGCTCCTTCTTGGCATCCAAAAGACCCGGGTTCAAATCCGAGCAGGGATGAATTTCTAGTGTACTGTAGCGGGGCACTGTAGCAGACACTGTAGTGGCGGAGGAACTGTTGCCGGATACTGTAGCGGTGACAGGAACTATAGCTGCATGGGGGGTACTGTAGCAGAACTGTTCACAGAGGGTCCTTTGGGCTAAAAAATGGGCTTTCAAGCCTTGTATTCATTCCACTTGGCCTTGGGCCTTCGGGCTATGTATTGGGTCTCCCTCTACCCTCTAAAGAGGTCTTTGCTTTAATAATAAATTGAGGCTTCAGTCCCAACCTTTGAATAAATAAATAATAAGGATTAAAATTAGGGAAATCGTGTCTAAAATATATTGTTTCATTGGATTATAACCCTATTAAACATATATTCTAATTAACATATAATTTTAGGTCTTATGATTGAGATATAATTTATCATAAATAAATAGTTTGTGAAATATTTAATGTATACCATATATCTCTCATAAAAGGGAATCACTTTTTATCTTTCCATTCCACTTAAGAACCAGGATGGTTTAACCAAACTATATAAAAATATACTAAAAACTTTCCTCCCTTAATCTTATAATTTTTTATTATTTAATAAATGAATCCAAATAAGTCCTTCGGTGAAAATCAAAAGGAGATAGCCAAATAATATGTAATGATCATAAACAAAGGTTTTTATCTTATTTCTTCCATAAAAACCTTAAATTATATTTATTTTATTTTTTTATAATGAAATTATTATCCTAAATATATATAGATGTTGTTGTATTAAGCGTTTGACCTACACTCTCATACACATCCATCAAAGAGGACACACAATCATCATCCGTGTCTATGGAAGACTACCGCACCATGAACCTATGTCATTCGTTCATCCATTTAAAAAATTCATGATTGGTAATAATAATTTAATTAATGTTTTAATATGATATATATATGATATTTATGATGTATTAATTAATTTATAATTATTATATAATTTACAACTTCCTGATTTCCATTTTGTTTAAATACAATATCTTTTTTGTGGATTTGTGGACTACAACCTCTTGAAAACGTTGCAATTCATTAACACGTCACATGGAATGTATTATGGATGGTATTATAAAACATATACGATATATGTTTCATTATAACTAAACAAGAATTATAATATATATATTTCATTTACCTTATTTCTTGTAATATAACAAGAAAATGGAAACGATATTTATGCATACGTATGGCCTAATGTTTCCCTAAACGGTGTATTTTATTTCTTAATTATATCATTAATATATTTTAATAACAACATATACAATAAATATATATGATATTTATATTAGGGTTACAATTATTTTGATAATGAAATCATTATATGAGTAAGATAACCAAAAAAATATAACAGATCAAAATACATGTGAAAAAAAGAGGATATTTCAAAATAAATCCCACTAAATTGGTATTGTTAATAAAAAGTTAATATAAATAAATAAGAAAAACATATATGTTATTATATTTAATTATATGGTTCTATAATATATTTATAATAATCTTATATTTATTATACCTGTTGTTTGTATGAGTACGAAGAGAGTGAATACATAAGGTAAGGAATATTTGTCTCCCTTTTATTTCTGTGGGACACATTCCTTATACACTACTGGTTTCTTTTTTGTGGTGTATATACTACCCATGAATTTATATTATGATTATTATTTTCATTTTTAGGGATTTTTATTATCCATATTTTTTTTTATTACTTCTAGGTAATACAATTCTACAAAATATAATGTTATAATTATTTATTCCAAAATCTCATTAATATTTAGGATTATTTTGGATTAAATATCCATTAGAAAATATTTATCGTACATGTATATGTTTAATAAAAGGTTTTACAATAATGTTATTGAATGTTATAATATAAATATTTAATTTTACTTTAACCTAGGTTTTTTTTCCAAAATGGTTTGAATGGAATCTTCTTGTTGTTTTCCATAAAATGTAATTTCTGTCTTTATCGGAAAAAGTACAAAATGAATTTTATTTAACATATACAGTATTTTTGTATTTTTAAAAATTCATGAAACCTTATTTTATTTATTATTCAATTATAATTTTACATGGTTATTTTCAAATAAATTGTTTTATTTTTTAGTTTTTCTGCTTTTTCAGAGGAAACAATTCTAAAAAAAGACATTTCATCATAGATGATATCAATTGATCTCTAAAAATTATTTTCCATCTAAGATTTTAACATCCCTAAATTTCATAGTACGTTATCTCATTAAAGTAATTCAATAGCTTGCGTTACACACGACACTGAGTTCGAATGCACCACAACATACTGAATTAGCCGTTCAAAAAGCGGTTGTTAATAGTATTAACTACATGCTGAATTATATATATAATCTATATAATTTTAACAATCAAATTATGTTTTTATTAGACATAATACGAGAACAAATTCATTTTTAATGATAAAAGAATTATTTTTCAAAAAATGGTAATTTACCCGCTTTTAATGGAGAACTGTTTTTAAAACCAGTAATTGTCCCTTTTATATATTAAATATAATGAAATTAAATTCTTCTTTAGAATCAGGAAATAAAAATTTAGTTTCAGTAAATTATTGATGCATTTCTGATAACATTCATATTTGATGAATAGTAAAAAATGCTAAATTTTAATTGAAAACAACTTTTTTTAATTGAAATAATTTGAAGAGATAAATTATTCATTTGAATGGTTTGGAAGTATAATTAAATTATATTCTTATCATATAATACAATGTAGATCATTATATTTAATTTCACAATTAAATTTAACATAAACACATGTTAATCTTTTGATAGTTTTTAATTTTTAAAAAACCAGATTTTGGGTTTTGACAATAAGAAATAATTTTAAATTAATTAATGCAACTTTTATTTTTTGAATTGGTAAAAAGTGGAATTCATTTTTGAATTTGAAATATACTAATTAGCTTTCGGTAAATTTTTGGTAATTTTTTAAAACAACCAATTTTTGATGAATAGTGAAAAACACTAAGTTATTGTTTAAAACCAACATTTTATTTAAATAAATATTTATTTAATTTTATATTATTTTATGTACAAATATATATGTAGTAATTAAATATATTCAATGTATTTAATTGGAGTCATTTTATAATAAAATGTGATGTATAAAATTGTATTGATCTTCTTATCCACTTTTACCCACCTTCTTAGCACATTAGCAAATTTGCATGAAATATAATTTTACAGATTTATTGAGTTGAATTTAAAAAATCCAAGACACACAATTGAAATCATTATGTAAAATTTTATTCAATAAAATGAAAATAATTTTTGGTTAATAGTAACTTTTGACATTTATTTACCACTGTTAAAATTAAATAGGGTAATTAAAAGTAAAAATGATATTAAAATTACCCTAACACATGTCTTAATTATTTGGACAAGTGTAATTCGACCAAAAAAACCTTAGGAATAAAATATTATCATTTAGGTTCAATTGGATTGGATTTGGACAATTATTATTATTTTATTTAAAGAAGAGTTAAAAGTGTTAAATTCAAAGTTCATTAACTAAACCATTTTTAATACAGGGCTATGCATAAGATATATTTGACTATAAATATTATTTAGAAATATAAAAAAAATTCCTACATAATGGAATTTTATTTATTATTTTTAGATATTATATAATCTAATTTATTTATGACACAATGATGATGCAATAATTACCTTCTTAATGAAATATTAAAATAGTTTATATTATAAATATTAAAGTAAAGATAATTTAAAATTATTTATGCCATAAACGAATTTTATAGGTTAACATGACATGTTAGGGGTGATTAGATAAATTTTTATAAAATTTATAAGGTTTTTATTACTTTCACAAAAACTAAATACAAAATAGTGTCAAAATTGTCAAAAATTAATTTCTAAAAAAATACTATATTATTGGTTGATATAATATTCCCAAAAATATAAGGTTCTACCAATGGGATAAAATAATAATATATATTTCATTAATTAACCACTTGGAATTCTCTTGGAAGTTTAGAGTATTTTTATTAACCATATAGTGTAATAATACAAGAAGACACGGTAAAAGTCAAACTATTTCACTAAGAGTTAAATCTAAAAGGAAAGTATAAAATGAAAGCCTAAACTTGTCTAAAACCTATTGTTGGAGAGTAGTTCGACCCATAACCTCCATAATCTATAAATAAATACATTTTATTCCATTATAAACCAAATATGAATGTATAATAAATTAATATTTTAATCTGTTCCTAAAGTGACCCTCACCCCTCCTATAAAAGGGCACATCCCCTTCTATCAAAATCACACCTCAAAAGCCTTTTGGCTAGGACAACCCCTTCCAAAATATCCCCCTAACATCCCACACATAATACTAGAGTCCTTAATTTTATCAGAATGCCATCCTATGGATCCCTTTTGATCAACTCAAAAGGAAACACCCGAAGTAGAGTTAATAATTTCACCACCCCTTTTCAAGTTCTTTTCATCTTCCACTTCCACTTTCTTTGTTGTTTCCATACCAAAATAATAACTCCAGTATCTTATACATACTGTGATGTTATTATAAATATGGTACAACCATATTCATTATTCTATCCATCCTATAAATGAAAAAGTCATCATACGTGTGTACGTACGGCTTACCGTCTCCCCATCCTGGTGTAGTTTGTTATTCAAACACTTAATTATTTGGAATGGTATAATAATGAGTATAACTGATTTAAATAATAAATATAACATGTTAATTACTCTTTATATATGATATATCATCCAATTACATACGATTTCACTATCAATATAATGATATTTTCACTCGTGTGTACGTACAGATTACCGTCTCCCTGACACGATGAAATTCATTTCCACATTCACCATTCAGAAAAGATTATAAATATATTTTATTATCAAGTCTGTAATATATGAAAAAATAATTCTACATAATATATATAAATATATTTATATATATGTTTACTTACATATATCTTATTCACTTACTTCAATTCAATAAAATTTGAAAACAAAAACAACCTTTATGCATATGTATGGCCTACCATCTCTATAAACAGTGTTTTCCATTTCATATATATATATTTTATAAATATTTATATTCTAAATATATATGATATATAAATCAAGGTTTATATTCATGATGTTTTTAAATCATGATATAAAAGATACGATAATGAATAACAAGATAAAACACGTACGATAAAGAAAGCAATTATTACCCAAAATGTTAATTTTACATGGAAATAATTATTAAATAGGTAGTATAAAGTCATAAATGAATCATGTATGATATAATAAATCTTAAAATGATCTGTTATAATTTAATAACATACTATGGTCATTATACAAGAGGTTAAACCTACCCTCAAAAAATGGAATGTGAATGGAAAGGGTTAATTCTACAATCTCTTCATTATCCAGGATGTTTTTACGTGAGTATCTACTGGGACCTCTTTATTATCCGCATCGGTGTTTTATAAAAATATTTTCAAATGGGATATTTTAATATTTTATGGATCAGACTCTTTAACTAGATAATCATTTTAAATGGTTTAAATATTTATTCTTCTAAATCATTCTCATTAATGTCCATGTTTTCAAAATGGATTATAAGGATTTATTTATTTTGACTGGGATATTTTTAGAATGTCAATTTCTTTAAAAAGTTTCAAAGTGGAGTGGGACACTTTGATTAAAAAATTTCTTTAAATGTATTCCTTTCAAAGTTGTGTGGCTTTTAATTTTTTTCATGAAAAAGTGATATTTCTCTCGAAGAGTTTTACAAATCATTTTCATCTATGTCAACACCCCTTGATGGATTTTAATCTTTTTTGATTTAGATTTATTATGATACAAATCTTCCATATTTTATTGAAGGTTTTTTGAAATTTTGGACTGTGGATGTGTTATTTTTATACCATTCATGGTTTATGGAAAAAGTATTGACATTCTGTGTTCTAGTTTTAATACGAAATGTTTATGTTATGTTTAAACCTTTTAATAGGAGGAATTCCTTGGATTTAGTAAGTGATGGGTGGAGTGAACCATTGATCCTTGATGCATCGGTAGGTATCAGGAGACAAACAAGTGTCTTGGAACAAGGCCTTGAAAAAATATTTTTTTTAGTCTTGTCATAAGGCATTGACTATATGGTTATGATGTCGGACATTATGCATTCCATCATTATGAAATTGGATATTGATATTACATGTGATTATTAAAAATATAGAATGTCCAGGTGAATTTGTAAATGATATTAATGGATTTATCTTTTCCATATTATTCTGAAGATTATGTTTAAAATGATTTTGTTTGAGTCTTATAAATTTCCTTAAATGTTTATGCTTATTTATGAATGTTTCAGCTATATTGTTATATTTTATGAGCATCTGACCTCACCCATTTGTTATTTTTTATTTTCCCAGGATTCTAAGAAGTGTATTATGACTGATAAGTAGGGTTAAGCTATGGGATTTATGGCTTTTTCAAAGGATAATTTATGTTGTGTTTTATTTTCTAATGTGTAATGTATGGTCCATTTATGTTATCTATTTTCCAAGACTGCTAAATTGATCAGTCTTTTGGGACATGATTCCTTGTAATCATGCTAATATATTAAAATAATGCACTAACTCTGGGCTTCTGGGGTTGGGGAATTAGAGTTGGTATCAGACGAAGATTAGAAACAACTTTGGAAATATATTTAGATAAACTCATTTTAGAGAACATTTCCCTAAGATAGACATTGAGGATTAATATATAATAACATTTTAGAATTTTGGAAATGTATAGATTTTGTGTATTTTCCATGCAATACATCACATTCAAGATATGAGTTGGTAGAGGTGGATCTCGAACATATGTACCTATGAGTGAAAACTCTGACAAGGAGTTTTGGGCTTGACCTATGGTATCCTTGTACATGACAACGGGCCTTGCTACACTCGTGGTTACGACACTCCCGGGGGATATGCTTAGGATAATTCACGTTTTCATTATAAGCCATTATGAAGGATTTAAGAGTAAATACTTTCAAAGAAAAAATTTAATGATTATAGATTATATGCAAAATCTTTTCAATTTACGTTAGTTATTTTAAATGTTGGGAATTATTATTTGTGATTCCTAAAATAACCTAGTGTACGCCATTGAGAAATGACTCCTAGTAGGAAGAATGAAAATTTCAGCAATACACATGATCAAAAGATTAAGAAGGATCATTTCTTTCAGGGTATTAAGACAACATTAAAAAGTTAAGTAGTCTACCATGTATTATAATAATGTGAAGAAATATTATAAAGTGTTAATAAACTAATTAAATATTTCTCTGAGTCTTATGGCTTTGAAGGGAGGCAAGAGAAGGAAAGGATGGAAGAGAGAATGATAGATAAGGGGAAGAGGAGAATGAAGGATTTTCTTATATGTGATAACTGGGGAAAGAATCACCTTTGGAAAATTCTTGAAGGGAATGAGATTTTTTTATAAGTGTTGTGAAAAAGGACACCAAGTAGATGATTTCAAGGGTAAGAAAAAGTTTTCAAATGTACAATGCTTCATCTGCAAGGATATGGGACACTACAGAAATCAATGTCCAAATCATCGGAGTATACCACAAATGCTACTATTGGATAATAATAAAGTTAAGATACCACCGAAGATAAATAGGAATGATTAGATTTATTATGTTTTTATTAATGTATTTTTTAATTTGAGTATTGTATTAATTATGTACATGTTATATGAATTATAAAGTATAAAAGGTTTTTTACTATAGTACTATTTCATTAATTACATAAGATTGTGTGGAACTAAGAAAAATGAGTAAAGAATAGGTTGATTTTTTTCTAGAATATATGGTTGAAAAAGATAAACCATAATATGGTCTCATATTGAGGTAGTGAATTTGGAATAATATGTTACTGATTTGGAAAAATTATATTTGATATTCTTGACTACCTTGAAAGTGATTAATGATTTGTATATTCCATAATTGTTGGAGTTTACAAAATTTTTGGATAGAAGGATTATATCAAGTATTCTATAAGGAATAAGGGAGAATGATTTTAATCAAAAAACTTTTTATGGTAATTCATGGTGTTATAGAGTTTTACAAGAATAAATGGTGATGTTATTCATATGTTATTACATGGTAAAAAGAATCTTCATTATGATTACCTTCCTTATTAATTTTGGACTATGAGTTTGGACAGAAGTAATTTGGATAAGTAGAAAGGTTGGAATCAATTATGGTTGAAATTGGATACTATTATTAAGGTTAAATGATTTCTTGCAATTATTTTTGGATTTTCATAAAAAAAGACAAACCTAAAGTTGGGCTATAACCTGTCCCGTTCGACAAGGCCGCGAGACTTGAACCCACAACTGAAGGGCGACAAGTGTGGATCACCTACCACTGGAAAATGTGACGTACTAGTTTGTATAATGTAGGGTTTTTTTAATATTCTGATAATTGAATTATAAATTCATTATTTTTGAACCCTATAAGATTTGGGTAAATAGAATATTTTTGAATTATATTATCATTTGGAGTGAAAGATGAGTTTTTGGATAGAATCAGTTGAAGGATGAAACTTTGTTTATGAATTATAATTTTTCCTCTTATTGTATGAATAAATTAATTCTAATACATTATGGAAGGGATCTTAAAACCAAAAAATTTGTTATCCTAATACCTTATGTTTTGTTGAACCGAAGATATTTTAAATCAACATAGATTCATGGCTTTGAGGCCCTCAATTTTACACTTGTTTTTGATTGATGAACTCAATCACTCCCTATTAAATTTTACATTTTTTATATAATTATGTATCTATAATTTCCAACAATGTTCTCCTAATCAAGATCATAATTTTTTTTGACTTTTTCATTTCATTTTCCCTCTTATTAATAATGTATTTTATTAACCCAGTTTCATATTTGGGTTTTCCAGGAAGGTATTTTTCTATTTTTAACAATTTATTTTTTATGGACAATTTCAAATTGTGGAGATGCAATTTATTTAAGGATGGAGAATTTAACACCCCAATATTTCATAGTACATTATCTCATTAAAGTAATTCAATAGATTGTACAACACGCAACACTGAGTTTGAATACACCACAACTTAACAAACAAGCCATTCAAAAAGCGGTTATGAATAGTATTATCGTATTTTTGAATCTTATATACTATATATAATTTTAACACCCATATTATGTGTTTCTTAGATATAATATGAGAATAAGTTCTTTTTTTCAGTTAAAAGAAGTAATTTTTGAAAAATTCAATTTTACCGTCTTTTAATGGAGAACCTATTTTAAAACCAATATTTGACACTTTTATATATTTAATTTAATGAAAATAATTTTTTATTTTGAATCAAGACATAAAAATTTAGTTTAGATAATTTTTTTTGTACTTTTCTGATAACATTCAAATTTTGATGAATAATGAAAAATAGTAAATTTTAATTGAAAAAAACTTTTTTATTTGAAATACTTTATAGTGATAAATTATGAATTTGAATGTTTTTTAAGTATAAAAAGATTATATTTTTATCATTAAATAGAATTTATGTCATTATAAGTAATTTAACATTTAAATTTGACATAAACACTTGTCAATCTTTTGATAGTTTTTACTTATTAATAAACTTAATATTTGGTTTTGACCACTGGAATTAATTTTAAATTAATTAATGCAATATATATGATTAGAATTTGGAAAAATTGGAATTCGTTTTTGAGTTCAGAATATAAAAATTAGTTTAGGGTGACTTTTTGGAATTTTTTTGAAAAGATCTAATTTTTGATGAATTGTGAAAAAACTGTTATTTTTTAAAACTGAATTTTTTTAAATAATTATTTATTTTAAATAAATTTAGTTTAAGTCAAAAGAGATATATAGTACCTATATATGTTTAATGTAATTAATTGGAGTCATTTTATAATTTAATTATATATATAAAATTTTATTGAACTTTTTATCCTCTTTTATCCACCTTCTAGGCACGTTAGCAAATTTGCATAAAACCTATTTTTACTGCATTTTTGAGTTGAATTTTAAATATTTGAGAGACTTGGTTGACATCATTAAGTAAAATTTGATTCAATAAGATGAAAATAATTTTTTCTGAATTGTATCTTTGGACTATTATTTACCACGGTTAAAAGTAAAAAGGGTAATTAAAGGTAAAAATGAAATTATAATTACCCTAACACATGTCTTAATTCTATTGGATAATTTTAATTTGATAAAAAAACCTTATGAATAAAATATTAGCCTTTAAGTTCACTTGGATTAGGTTAAGACATTTATTATTATTTTACTTAAATAAGAGTTAAAAGTGTTAAATTAAATTTTTATTAACTAAACCATTTTAATGCATCTTTATATATAAGATAAATTAGAATATAAATATTCATTAGAAATATAAAAATGTTTCCTACATAATGGTTTTTTATTTATATTTATTTATATTAAATAATTAATTTTATTTATGACATAATGATGATGCAGTAATTATCTTCTTAATGAAATATTAAAATAGTTTATCTTATAAATATTAAAATAAATATACTTTAAAAGTTTTTATGACATTCAAACATTTTATAGGTCAATATGACATGTTAGGGTTGATTAGATAAATTTTTTGCTAAGCGATAATGTTTTTCCGACTTTCACAAAAACAAAATACCAAATAGTATCAAAATTGACATAAATTATTTATTAAAACAAATACTATATTATTGGTTGATATAATATTACAAATATATGAGGTTATGCCAAAGGTCTTAAATAATATTATATATTTCATTAATGAACCACTTGAGGTTCTTTTGGAAGTTTACAGTATGTTTATTAACCATATAGTGTAGGAATACAAGAAGACACGGTAAAAGTTTCAATATTTTACTATGAGTTAAATTTAAAAGATATAGTTAAAATTGTAACATAAACTTGTCTAAAACCTATTGGTTTAGAGAATATAGACCCCTAACCACCTAATGATAGAAATAAATTCAATTGGATCCATTATAAACCGAATATGATTGTATAATAAATTATTATTTTAATCTTTTCCTAAAGTGACCCTCACCCCTCTTATAAAGGGCACTTTCCATTCTCTCAAAATCACACCTCCAAAGCCTTTTTGATTGATCAAAACCTACCCAAATATCCTCTCAAATTCCCTCAAATCAACATAGAGTCCTTAATTTGATCACAAATCCATCCTATGGATCCCTTTTGATCAACTCAAAAGGAAACACCCAAAGAAGAGACAATTATTTCACTACCCTCTTTCAAATACTATTCATCTTCCACTTCATCTTTCTTTGTTGTTTCAATTCCAGAATAATAAATCATGTACCTCCTACATACTGTGATTTTATTATAAATATTGTACAACCATATTCTTTATTCCATCCATCCTATAAATGACAAATTCATCATACGTGCTTACGTACGGCTTACCGTCTCCATGTCGTGGTGTAGTTTTTTATTCAAACACATAATTATTTGGATAGGTATAATAATGATTATAACATATGTAAATAATAAATATAACATGATAATGTTTCTTTATATATGATATAATATCCAATTACATAATATTACACCATCAATATACTGATATTGTCGATCATACGTACGAACGGATTACCGTCTCCATGACGCAATGAGATTCATTTCCACATTCCACATTCAATGATGATTATAAAAATATATATTATTAATAAGTATGTAATTTATGACATAATAATGATAATTAATATATATATATATATATCTGTGTGTATATATGTATGTACTTACATATATCTTATTCACGAACTTATATTCAATATGATATGAAACCTGAAACAACGTTTATAAGTACGTACGACCTACTCTCTCCATAAACGGTCTCTTCCATTTCATATATCTATCTATAATAAATATTTATATTCTAAATATAAGTGATAAATAAATCGAGGTTTATATTCTGGACGTATTTAAGTCATTATCTAAATGATACAATCAAGAATAACAAGTTAAAACATGTACGATAAAGAAAGCAATTATTACCCGAAATGTTAATTTAACATGAAAATAATTATTAAATGGGTAGTATAAAGTAATAAATGAATCATTTATGATATCATAAATATGAATATGGTTCTAGAATAATTTAATTACATTGTATGGTTATTATATAAGAGGTTAAACATACTCTCGACCAATGGAAAGTGCAAGGTAAGAGTTAATTCTACAATCTCTTCAGTATCCGTGTTTGTTGTTACGTGAGTATCTATTGGGAGCTCTTTATAATCCACATACGTCTTCCCTAAAAATATTTTCAAAGAAAATATTTTAATATTTTATGGAAATAACTCTTTAACTAGATCATCATTTTAAATGGTTTAAATATTTATTCTTCTTAATCATCCTCATTAATTTCCATGTTTTAAAAATGTTTTTAAGGATTTATTTATATGGACATTAATGTTTTTAAATTGTTAATTCCTTTAAAAAGTTCCAAAGTGTCATGGGAAAAATTGATTAAAAAAATTTGTTTAAATGTTTTCCTTTTTAAATTGGGTGACATTAAAATGTTTTCATGAAAAATTGATATTTCTCTCAAAGTGTTTTCCAAATCATTTTCATCTATTTCAACATACCTTGATGGATTTTAAACTTATTGGATGTGGATTTATTATGATACAAGTCATCCATATTTTATTCAAGGTTTTGTGATATGTTTTTCTATGGATGTGTTATTTTTATACTATTCATGGTTTATGGATAAAGTATTGAAATTTCGTATTCTAGTTTTAATACGAATGTTTTTGTTAGGTTTAAACCTTTTCATATGAGGAATGATTTCGACTTAGTAAGTGATGGGTGGATCCCGCTCTAGATCATCAATGCATTGGTAGGTCTAATGAGAAAAACTAGTGTTTTGGAACAAGTACTTGAACAAATCTTATTTGTAGTCTTTGCACTAGGCCTTGACTATGTGGTTATGATGTTTGGAATTATGTATTCCATTATTATGAAATTTGATACTGATATTACATTTGATTATTCGACTTGTTGAATATCCATGTGAAAAAGTAAATGGAATTACTTGATTTATATTTTCTATATTATGATGATGTTTAAGTTTCAAAGAATTTGGTTTTATTCTTATACATTTCCTTAAATATTTATGCTTATTTATAAACGTTTCCGCTATATTTTTATCCTTACTGTTCATTTGAGATCACCCCTTTCATATGTTTTATTTTCCAAGGATTCCAAGAAATATATTATGATTGATAATCAGGGTTAAGCTAGGTGATTATGGGCGTTCTCAAAGGATCATTTGTGTTGTGTTTTATTTTCTAATGTATAATGTAACATTCATGTATGTAATTTGTTTTCCAAGAGTACAAAACCGACCAGTCATTTGGGACATGATTCCTTGTAATCATGCCAATGTATTAAAATAATGCACCAACTCTGGGATTCTGGAGTCAGGGCATTACAAATATAATGGTATTTGATATTAATGAGTTTTTATAGGGTATATTATCAAAATACCCTATTATTATTTTTTTCTAAACAGTTTATGTTTATGATGGATTAATGTTTTTTAATTATGTTTCATTTCCCTGAGTAATGTTATGGTGAAATATTTATGAAGGTAAATTGTTGATATGGGTACCAACATGATTTATGTTATTTTGAAATGCATACGAATTGTTTACATTATTTAACTAGTATGGTGTAGATCTACATCTAATTTATTGGGTAAAGATGTATAACTCATGATGTATATTTGTTATGCATGAACCTGATTTTATATTTAAAATTCTATTTATGGATATTGATTTCATGTATAATATTTACAGCATGGACATGGTTTTCTTGTATATATATTTATGAAAGGTCCTAATTTAATGTAATTAAATTAAGGAGTGAACCTGTAAGTATTTATAGATTTTCACAAGGTTTGAAGTTTATGTGTATGCCATAATTACATGTCTTATTTCAATGTTATAATCTCATGGATTATGTTCATTAGTTCCCTTATGATTAATGTATTATGAACTACCAATATGTATTATAAAATTCATGATTACAAAATTTCATATGTAGGGTATGATCTCCTATTATTGTGATCACATTCTCATAAAAATTAAGCTAGTGTTTATACTTATTAATTTATTTTTACCTTACTTAGCATGTAATATCACCCTTTTCTTCTAGTTTCTTTTCCCAAGATTATAAAGAAACGTTTTAGGTAGGATTACTATTGGGGAAGATCATTGTGGGGATCATTTTTTATCATTAGTTTGAATTTATGTTTGTGTTCCATGTTTCCAATGGTACTAAACTAATACTGTCTTTGGGAGTGTTATTTTGTATTATCTAAAAATAATTTCATATCCATTTATTTTAAGTTCGAGTCATTATAAGTAATTCATACATATGCATGATCAACTAAATCATTACTCATTTGGCTAAATTTTAGATGAAAAGCATATTTCAAATACGTATCAAAATTTCCATATATAAAAGATACATATGTTATTATATCAACAGGTTTATATATAATATATATGTTTGGTAACAATAAATAAACATTGGAATAATTGGTTAAGATGTATACCTCTAATTTTCTAAACCTAATTTTCTTACACCTCATTCCATCTGAGTTTTATCCTCTAGTGATTCAAGGTATAATAATATATGGAGAATAAAATTATAATGATTTTAGGTAGGGTGTAACACCCTATGGATTTTTAAATTTTTTTGGAGAAACTTTATTTTTTATCAATAGTATTATTTATTTGAATGAGAATTTTGTTATTATTTTTCATGAAAAAATGATTTTATAATTCATTACAAGCCCCACAATGTTTTACTTTCTCTGTATGCAACACCAATGTTGGCTTGCATTACATATGAGACTTTGTTTTTCTAAACAACAACAAATTATTAAAATATTATTATTAAATATGATAACTTATAACCTAGATGTTAAATTGGAATTTAATAATATGATTTCATTACTAATAAAAATATATAATTCAATTCATTGTTTAAAAATTATTTATGAATGAATAGAAAAACTATTTCAATATAAATGATTTATTTTTATGAAAGAATATTTTTATATATCTAATTAAATTTATCATAATAAATTTAATTAATTACTATTAATATATTATATTAGTGAACTTTATTTTCAATAATTATTTTACATAAACTAATTAGATATATTGTCATAATATAATAACAACTCATATTTTATGTATAAAATGATATATTTTTCTCGTGGGAGTTTTTCCAACTATTATTGGAAAACATATTTTAAAAACATATTTTATAATTTTTATAAATTTTATTTTAAATAAAATTATTAATATTTAATGTGTAATTTAAAAATTACCTTATGGTTATTTCTCAGTATTTTTCTGAGAATTGTTTATGATAGTGAAAATTATAGATTTTTTATTGAAAACTCAATTATCATTTAAATAATTTTTAAGGATAATTAAATTATGAATTGTTTATAAAGTATAATTAGATAATTTTCACTTCCATTAATAAAATTTAATCAATATTTATAATTTTTATATTTAATTTAGATCATAAAACATTGAAAGAATTTTAACATTTCAACTTTAAAGACATGTTTTGTCATCCCATCTCTAGGATTAATTTTAAATCATTTTCTACCAATAAATAAATATGAATTAAGAAATATGGATTTCATAAATATTTTCCTAATAATTTATAACATATAATGGGTTAAAAATAGTTTTTTACAAAAAATATTAGTGAATGAAATTATAATTAATGACATCAATTAAGTGAAAACAAGATTTACAAGGGACTCAACCTTACAAATTTAGTAAAAAATGATATATATAATTTTATATAATCCATTAAATTTAATTATTTCTACCATATACTCTATTGAATCAAATTTTTTCATCATTTATTTAAAATTATGTATGGGAGATTCCTCAATACTTTTTACCTTTTTACACTTATAAGAATTCCACTCCTCCTCCACTATAAAAGGGAACTCATCCATCCCACATATTAGTGAGTAATTTTTTTCATATAGAGAGAAATAAAATATGCTCCAAAAATTTCTCACATCGTCCTAGAATCCAAAAATTTCCCATAAATTCATCCAAGAATGTATTTTTGTATAATCCAAAAGGTTTTATTCGAAAATAGGCGACTTTATTCAATTAAGAGTTTGATTTATTTTTATATCAACCGGTAAAATTATTATTATATCATGATTAAATAAAAAAACTTTCATAATTACACTTAGATGTATTTTTATTGTTGGTAAAATATAAAATTACACAAACATCAATCGATTGGGATACACAATCATCACCCATGTGTTAGGACGACTACCGTCTCGAGAAATGATGCCATCTGTTCACCCATTACAACCTTCATGGTTTGAAACAATGATTGATTTATTGTTTATATATTATATATATTGGATATTTATAATGTTTTTATTATTCTTTAATTAATTTATAACACATACATCCATGCTATAATATTTTTTGAAAATAACATAACATCGTTTGTGGATGTGTGGACTACTACCTCCTCAAAGTGATGAGATTTCATAAAGATTTACATAGAATGTAAAAAAGGATAATTTTAATAAAAATATGTGATATAAATGAAATAAATATTATACTATAATTATAATATATATATCATAATTTTTTTTAATATTATGATACAATAGAAACAGTGTTCATGCGTACATATACCAATCTTCTTTATGAATGTTCTATTTCATTTCATTTCAAAAAAATTTATGGATTAATATATAAAAACATATATAATGTGTATATTTTATATTTAAAAAAAATTATATTTTTTTTGGAATAAATCAATATTTATTTAATGGCAAAAAAAATTACAGACATTCCTGAAAAAATAATGTATTTATTTCCTAAAATAGTGAAAATATGGAATTATTATTCGAATATGGGTACTAATATACTATAAAATAATACTATATTTTATAATAAATACTGATATTATTATTTTAAAATTAAATAACATTATTAAAACCAATATGCAAGAGGTTAATACACGTTCGACTAAAAGAAACGTAAGTTAAGGGATTTTATCTCAATTTAGACTCCATTATGATCTATTTGTTATTATGTATCCAATTACTTTTATACGTTTTATATACATCAATTTTGAAATTTTATATAATGTATACTTCATTTTTCATCGAATTTGGATCTTCAATTTTAATGTGTTCATCTAAGGAAGTTTGAAGATAAAGTTACCAAGTTGTTATGAAATTTCATAACGTAATTCCTTTTCATTGGGTTATATTACTATGATATTGTTATTAATATTCTATGATTACTTATATAATTAAATTGAAAATATATTTATGTATTTCCTTTTAGATTATATTTTTTATGTTGATACACATAATCAATTCATTGATTAATTATCACATCAAAATTATTTCTATTTTAAGTGTTTATTTGACAATATATTTCTAATTGAGATGGTTAATTATTGAATATACATTTAACAAACTTATATACTAATTTTTTTAATAAGACTATTAATTTTAATATCCACCAATTATTAATCATATTTTTCTGGAAAAAGTATCATATTTTTACTCTTTTGCACATAAATTATTTTAGAAAAGGATTTTTTAGAAAACATAACTCTGTTTATGTCTTCGGTCGGATAACTATTTTCTCACAAAAGAATTTTTATAAAGAGATGTTTCAGAATTTTTTATGCATTTCAAAATGAATTGTTAAATTTATTTTACCACCTTTTTATTTTATATCAAATTATTGTTACATTCCAAACTAAGCATATTTCAATTCCTTTTAACATAGAAAAGAAATGTTATTTTTACCTTATACAGAATTACCCAACATCATTTCTTCAAATATTCCTTCTCAATATAACATATTTCTTTTAAATGATTTTTTTTTGAAATTAGATTTTAAAATAAAAGGATTTTTCAAAATTATCTTAAAA
This sequence comes from Viscum album, assembly GCA_963277665.1. Classification (NCBI taxonomy): domain Eukaryota; kingdom Viridiplantae; phylum Streptophyta; class Magnoliopsida; order Santalales; family Viscaceae; genus Viscum; species Viscum album. Next base: position 71,425,626 of record OY728155.1, on the reverse strand, counting down.
TTAAAATGATATTTTCCTTGTGAAATTTTTAAAGATTGTTTTATTGTATTTCAATTAATAAATAAAAACAACACATTTATTTTTACTCCATATAGAATATTTTGTATTGATACCATATTTATTCATCTTATGGATGTTTTTTGATTGAATTTTACATGTATTGTATTTACAAAAACTTCATTGATTCATTTTTATAGTCCCCTTGAAATATTTACTTTCCTATAATAATTGAATATTACATTTCATGAAAATGACCATATCATTTATCATTGATTTTTATTATTTAAAAAATAATATAAAATTTGTACGGATGGTGTGAAATTTATAGTTATTTTATTATCTAGTGAAATATTGATAAATACTAATATTTTCCTCAACGCGTATATTTGATAATGCACATTATTCATGATTTTAATCAATTATTCAACAAATGATGATTGTTATAGCAGGGAAGCCATGGGTGGGGAACAAATATAGATTTCCCTTTGATGTATCAATTGTATCATGGGACAAGTTAGTTGTATAGCCATAATGTTTTTAGTAAGTATTTTTTAAAATATCTTATAAAAGTCCTTGATACAAAAGGTGTAATGTACCTTGGGAAAATGTTTCCATTAATTAAGAATTCCCTTCACTCGAATTGAGTTATTATTAGCTATGAGATTTCCACTATAGAAGATATATAAAGATGCATTTAATTTGTAGTTTGTTGTTAAAATGTCATTCAATTTTAGTTATCCACTTTTCCATATATATTTTTCCATATCCATTTATTTTAATTTCATGTGATTCATGTAATTTAACTCACTATATTTTTTATAAACAACAATCTATTTTTACTGATTAATTGTAATAATTTCTCAATTGTTACCTTTTCCTATTGATAATTCTCATTGATCCATTATTTCTTATGTAATAAATAACCCTTACTGTTCATTTTATATCACCCTTATTTTCTTCCTTTCCTCACAAATGGATGATGTTCTCTAAAAATATTTAGAAGCATATGAATTATGGTAATAAAGATAACCTCTAAAAAATTATGTGGTAATTATTGTATTAGTTTGTAATATGAGACAATTGTGTATATTAGGATTACCTAGAAAACTAACCACTTATGTACTTCATGATGAAATTATTTTTTATCATGACAATGTAAAAGTACTAGACTTCTGCTTCAAGCATTCTAGGGTTGATTAACTACATTTGGTATCATAGGAATATTAATAGAATCATTGGTAAATAGATTTATTAAAAATTAAAGTTGGGAACAAAAACCTATAATAGAAATTTTCGATTAGAATAGTAGAATATATGTACTAATTAACTTAATTTATATAGTTACCATCATGGGATAATGATATTAATTTTGATAAAAAGTTTTTAGTCTTAAACATATTATTTTATATATTTGAAATGGGAATCTACCAAGATTATGGATATTTTAGATAAAATTTATGGAAATACAACCCATTAGTTTAGTACATGTTTTAGTGGAAAATTATTTGGGAATAATGTATGAATATTTTCTAGACATAAGTATAATTATATTTATATCCCTTTGGTTTAATGATATTATTAATAAAACTGGAATAATAGTCAAGTAAGATTATTAGGCTTTGATAAAATTGAATAATAGTTTTAGACTGAATGAAGTTTATATGATAATTAAATTTAAAGGATGGAAATCATAATGTTTTTATAGATTATAGGATTCAGATTAATTTAATTTATAATAAGGAAACCCCACATACATCATGACTACCCATCGCTTCTGGCGTGGTGGTGGGGCTTGAACACATGACTGAATAACGGTAAGGGTTTCACTCCTACCACTGGTCAATGCAATATCCTTGTTAATAATTCATTATTTTTAGTTATATAGTTTTATGGATTTATAATAATGATGAATAATTATTTTAGTTTATAGTGATAGAGATTAATATATTAAACATATAGTTATTGTAAAATAGTAATGAAGAGATATAAAGTATTTTTTAAAAGATCTTATAATCTGTTAAAAGTAATTTTTCATGATTCCAAAAAAAATTGTAAAATTTTGGAGAATTATATCTCAGAATATGAGATAAAATTTACATTTAAAGAATGAAAGTTTTTTATATAATTGTATTAAGTTAATATAATTTCATACATTACTATGTAGGAACATAATAATTCAACATTAGGAAAATGATCATGATAGAAAATTATAACCTAATACCTACCCTTTTGTTATAACAATGATATTTTAAACAATTACATATTTATTGTTGTGTTGCTAGAAAATTTCCTTCATTCATTCACTTTTTTGTGATCAAAGGACATAATCACTCTCTATAAATATTTATAGAATTCATCTAAGCCCATATATTCACTTTATTTTCATGTTTTCCTACATGGAAACAAAATAATATATTATTCCATATGGCCTTTGAAAATCAGAATCTACCTTATGAATAGGTTATATCATGATACATTTGACTATGTTGGATTTTAATAAAATAGTTTTCAAACATAAATAATTTTATTTTGAATATAAATTTTAGATTTTTATAAATAAATCTATTTTAGCTCAGAAGAATGTAGAAACTTAACAATTAAAAATATTATCCCTTTATAATAAAACTAATTTATTTCTTAGAATGGTTTATATGAAAAATAACAATAATGTTACCAAAAATATTGACTGTATCTTTTGTAAAATCAAACAAAATCTTTATCTTTATCTACAAGGAACAACGGTGTTATGTTGCGTTATATAAAAAATGTTTTACTGAAAAATAATTAATTATAAAAATATAATTATTTAATAAAAAAAGATATAAAATAGCTTTTAAATTAGAGTTTATGGATCAGATTACCTTAATTACAAAAATATGCGGTTGAAATAAATAACTACTAATTTATTATAAATGATTATAAAATAAAATTGAATATAACATACATGTTTGTATAAAAAATATTTTCATAAAACTGAATAAATTTATATTAAAAACTATAACAATTAATATTATTAGATAATAATAATAAATTTTTATTCATTAATATTTTTTCATATAATTAAATATTTTTATCAAAATAAAATTGGAACATATAAAATTTTATGAAAAAAAGCTATATTTCACAATAGTTAGTTTTACATCATTTTAATTGAGAAACAATTTGAAAACTAAACTTTTGAACTTCGATAATCTTTTAATTATAAAATAAAATTTAGTTTTGAAAATAGTGTGGCAAAAGTATAACATAGTTAATTTTATTTATATCACTGAGAAATTTCATTGTTTGATGGATAATGAAAATACTAAATTTTAATTGAAACCCTTTTTCTATTTAAATAATTTGGAAGGATAAATTATATATTGAAATTTTTTAATGAATTATTAATTCAATTTTACAACTATTAACATGCATTAAATATTTTATTCATATTTATATTGAACATAGATATTAAAACATTATAGTCATTTGAAATTGTTTATTTTAAACCCTGTACTGTTTTCTCATTTGTAGGATTAATTTTAAGTTAATTTCTACCACATATGGGACTGGAATTTGGAAAAATGGATTTAATATTTATATTCAGTGGAATTTTAATTTATGTTAGTTAAATCATAGATCATTACCCAAAATATTAGTCAAAGAAATTGAATTTAATTGCACCGAATAATACAAAATTATCTTAACAGGGGACTAAACCATAAACATAAATTTCAAAATGACATATAACATTGAAAAAAAAATTGTTGTATGTACATATGTTAACCATAACCTCTCTATGATATAATTTGGTTCATTATTGAATGCACATGATTTAATGGAGACTTATCAATAGTGTTCACCTTTTTATATTTACAAGAATCTCACTCCTCCTCAAATATAAAATGGAACTCATTCCTTTAACATAATAAAGAAATCTAAGGGAATTTGGATAGTAAAAAAACATACCATAATTAGATCATTAAATCCCTAGAGTAATCAAGTAATTTTTTATTTATGAAGAAGTCTAACAAAAGTAATATTTTTGTATAAAACAAAATGAGTTACCCAAAAACAAGGTAACATTATTCAACATAAAAATTTTCTACATTACTTTATCAACCACTTCTGTAATAATTATGTATTTAATATATAATAACAATATTATAATCAATATACGTATATTTATTCATAAGGGTATTACATACACATATAAACACTTCCATCATATGGGATATACAATCATCATTTGTATGGATGATGTATTTATAGTATATATATCATATATAAGTTATTTATAAAGTTTTTTTGTTCTTATAATTAATTTATAACACATTCCTTCTTGATTTAAATTATTTTGTAATATGATAAAATCATTTATGGATGTGTGGACTACCGCCACCTCAATGCGGTATCCTTTATTCATGTGTTACATAGAATGTATAAACGATGGTTTTAATAAACATATATGATACATCTGAGATAAATATGGTGTTTTAATGGTAATATATATACTTACATATAATTTACTTTTCTTTCATTTAGTAAAAGATAAAAAAGGAATAAATGTTTATGCATACGTACAACCTATCGTCTCATGAAGGATGAATTTTATTTCCAATTTTCATATTTTATGGATTAATAAAAATACATATTTCTAAATATATTTAATAATTAAATCATTGTTTACATTATTGAGATGATGAGATCATGATCTATGTAGAAGGATCATAAAATTATTAAGTCAAAAAATACTCTAAAAATATAGAAGATATTTCATAAAATGATGAAAATTATGAATGATTATTAATGTTATTGTAAAAATATATTATAAAAGAATAATATATGATATAATAAATAATTATACAACTATATAATAATTTAAGGAATATAATAAATCCAATATACATGAAGATAATGTACATTCTATTAATTAAATCATAGGGTACTATATTTCATCTCAATTTGCATTCTATTGATATTTATTTGATATTATGCACCAAATTACTTTTTATGGTTTATATAATTCCATTTTAAATTTAATTTCATGAATATTTATTTTTTCAGGGTATTTCAAGTTTAAATTTGAATTATTTAATCTAGAGGAGTTTAACTTAATGTTACCATTTTGTACAAAAAATTCATATCATAATTCGGTTACATTAGATTATATTACAACCTCGTTGTCATTAATATTCAATAATAATGTGTACAATTAATTTGAAAAAAATGGATATATTTTAACTTACATTATTATGATTTATATTTTATGGAATTAATGTATTAATTTATTCTTTCCAACATCCACATAATTCTAGGTTTTACGGTTTATTTATTATTATCATTCTAATTGTTATTTTTTATAATTGAATTTCCATTATAGGATTTTTTATAATTATTTTTCAATAAACCATTTTAGTTTTTTCTAATCTATTTATTCATGATGTTTTCAAATAATAGTACTAGTTTCCAACTATTGGTTACAAAATTTGTTTTAGAAAATATTTTATTGAAAACCAGAATCTATTTCTATCTTCACTCAGAGATCATTTTTCTTGAAAACCATGTTAATAAACCAGGATATCAAAAATGTTATTAACCTTATCCAAATAATTTATTACAAAACATTGTACACATAATTTATTATAAGGAATATTCATGTCTCTTTTTGAAAAATGCATGTTTCGAACCTTTTTACTATGAAAAAAAAGAATATACTATTGATCCAATAAAGAATTACTAGAAATCAATTATTTGAATATCCCTGTGAAATTTTATAAATATTATTTTAATTGAAAATTAATTTCATATTGAGTTCCTATAACAACTTTTGTCTTATTACAAATTTAAATATGATTTATTACATAAACACTTCACTTGAGACAACACGGAAATGGAGTGTTCTAGTGTCTTTGGGGCATAAGAAACGTTAAATAATGACTTAAAAAATAAAACACAACATATTTATTGAAAAAATCCTTTACCTGACCCCTACATTCCCTCATACATTGCATTATATGTGATAACTTGAGGACATACATATGAAAAGAGTGAGCTATAAATCTGATTAAGGGAGTAAACAAGGCATAACATGAAGAATACAATATCTGTTAGACAATAGGCATATTGAAAGATCATACATGAAACATAAACATAAGGGCATGATATAGCATGCTTATCATAACATGGAATAGTGGCACATAGAGAAAGAGTAAACCCTCACTTCACATTAATTAGCATGATTAGATCCTCATTGAAATTGATATATCATGATATTTATCTTAAACCAATGCATTGAAGCTCTATCAAGACCCACACCTATTAATCAATTCATTTTATGTATAAGTGTGCCATATGGAGCCTAAAACATGGATTCATTAAACATCCTAATTTATTACACGATAAAGGAATGTGGACATCATAAATGAAAATCAATAATCAATATTTAAATGTTCTTAAAGGTAAATATTATTGATAGAGATATGTGCATGTTATTTACTACACTATGAAATTGGCATAGAAAATAAAAATACTATTTCAGAAGCATAACAGCGTGACATAGGAATTCATAAAACACATTAATGAGAGAGAAAGAGAAATATTATAATATTGACATGAATATAATGTAAGGGATTTATATAGATTCATGTCCCAAAATAATTAATGGAATTTTGGTTCATAATACAAAATAACTTCTTGAATGTAAATGTGTGGAGAAAAATTCCATACAACCTTTTAGTATGGTAAAGAGTGTACATGGGAGGCCTTAAAGAGAGATAAAAGGGGTCTGAGATTATTTTGAAATAAAGAGGGAAGTATGGGGGAGGTGTGAAATCATACCCAAACATTTGTAATTGAAAATAAAAGGGCATAGCATCATAATGAAAGATTTACAAAAATGTGAAAATAAGAAACCCCTTACATAATTTCATCATGGTAACAAGTGTACATGGGATGCATTAGTGAGAGATAAAGTGGTATCTAATCATTAAAAAAAGTAGGGCTGAATGGGAGTGGTTCAAAATAATACCCCAAATTTTTTAATTGAAAATAAAATGGCATAAGAATATTTAGAAACTTGGATAAAATTATAATGGAAGAAATCCCTTACATGGAAGTGTGATCTCAAACGCATAGGAGAGTCTTGAGAGAGGCTTCATGAGAGATTGGGGCACCATGGGAGGATTCTAGAGAGTGGTGGGTAGGGGTTGGTTGATCTCAATGTCTTTGAGTGAAGAGGATGTAACATACTAGCTAAATAAAGAATAAGACATTTTAATATTTATTAAAATTTGTGAATTTTATTTTATTTTTAATTTAAATGGGATTATATGTTTGATGGCATACTTAACATGCAATATTGGGTTTCTCCAAATTCTAATGTTGCACACAATGCTGAGTCATACTAAAAAATAATAATATGATATTATTTTAAATGGTAGTTAATTCCTAGCCATTGTATTGGTGGGAATAAATAGAATTAAGTAAAATGTGATTATACATGTTTGTTAATTGTTTTTACATTTATCTAATAAATGTTAGAGGCATAAAAAAATAACGAATCCGATTTTAAGCATAAATACTCTAATATTCAATAAAAGATCGATTTGCGGCCTTTTGATAGTGAACCCTCATTAAATCTAGTTTTGTCCACAGTTATATTTTCTATATGACAAAATAAAATTCATCTACTAGACCTCAAAATTTACTTTGGGTAAATTTTTGGTGTTTTCCGGATAAAATTCCCTTTTTAATGAATAAGTCAAAATATTGTATTTTAATTAAAAACATCTTTTTAATATAATTTATTTATAAGTTAGTGTATTTTTTTAAATGTTTTTAATGTTTAATTAGATTATTTTTTTACCATTTAATCCAATATTGGTCATTAGAAGTAATTTTAGTTTGAATGTGGACATAAACAAGTGTGAATCTTTTAATAGTTATTATTTCTTAAAAAGATGCATTTTGTTTTGAAAACGAGAATTAATTTTAAATTTATTAATCCAACTTCTATGTTTTTAATTTGGTAAAATATACATCAATTTTGAAATCATAATATCAAATATATCATAGGATGAATTTTTGGTATTTTTATTAAAAACACCAATTTTGGATGAATAGCGAAAACAATGAGTAATAGTTAAAAAACTGAATTTTTCATTGAAATAAAAATTACTGCTTTTGTGAATTGGATTTTGAAAATCCGACATACATTGTTTTAATTTTTAAGTAATATGTGGTTCAATAAGATGAAAATAATATTTGGTGGATATGAACTTTTGACTTTTATTTACTGCGGTAAGAGCTAAATAGGGTAATTTAAGGTAAAAAAATTATAATAGTATAAAATTAACATATCTTTTGTCCAACCCTTATTGGATGAGTAATGGCCGATGAAGACAATACATGGGTGAGACTTACGGGATTTGGAAACCACTTGTATAAGATAATGACATTAATAAATTTTTATTTAAAGTAAAAATAAAAATATCATACACATGTATTATTTTCCTAAAAGAATTTTAATTTGGAGTTATATTATTTATATATTTTACAATAAATATTAATTAGAAAGATAAAAATATTTCCTACTTCGTGGAATTTTATTTATAATTTTTAGATATCAAATAAATTAAAGTATTTATGACACAATAATGATGCTATGTTTACCTCGTTAATGACTGATTTAAATAAATAATATTATAAATATTAAAACAATATCCAAAACCTATAAAATTCATATTGGATTATTTTATTTCGAAAAAGTGTCATCTCATCTTTGACTTTAATATGTTTTGGACCTTTAGAAACCAAAAATCATTATAAAATAAAATAATGTTTTCAAATATTCCTTGTAATGACCGGTAAATTTCAAGGGAATTTTTTTCGTAAATTCTTTGTAATTTTACGAGTACGCAGTTTCTGATGACACCTGATGCGGAGGCCCGGTGTGCCCGAAATATTTTTCTGAAGTTTTGTTAAGTTTAAAGTAACGCGCATAAGTAATTTTCCTAAAAAAGTGGAATAACTCTTGAACAGTTACTCAGATTAGAAATCCAAGGGCACCTTTGTGCCCGGGATGGTGGGTTTACCCTAAGCGTGACTTAAGTCTAGTCGGCGCGGGCCTCCTGTGAGAAAACTCAAAAATGGCATAACCGTAAATAAAATAATTAAAAAAAGTTATTTTATTATTCAATTGCATATAAATCACAAACGGTAACTCAGATTAAAAACCCGAGACCACCGCTGAACTCGTGAGGGTATGAATTCTTTAAGTAGATACTAACTTTGGCCTATGCGGGCCACCTGAGAATGTTAGTTTTTGGCCGTAAATAAAATAATTAAGTGACAATTATTTTATTTTAAAATTCATAACTTCTAAATGGTAAATCAAACTGAAAATCCGAGAGTACCATTGAGTTCTTTGGGGCGTGTTTCTCCTAGGCAGAGCCTAACCTTGACCGCAGTGGAATTGAAATCTGATGGCACCATTGAACTCGCAATGCGGTTTTTCACTTAAGAAGACTTTCACCATGATGACGGATGATCGGGTGTGAAAGTTAGTTTTTTGGGGTTTTATGTGGGTTAATAAAATAAAAAAGTGAATAATTTATTTTATTTTGTTAAACACTTGCCGTGCAGATAAAAGTGGTTAGAAACTCCACGTAGTAGTTGGTGGTGGAACCACCACACCCTAACCTCCAATTTAATGGGGAGGGAGAGGAACCTCTCAACCCCCATCAATTAATTTTATGTGTCGACGTAAAATTAATTACACTCAATTAATTTAATGAGTTGAAATAAAATTAATTGTTGTCAGTTAATTTTATGTGTCGACGTGAAATTAATTGTTGTCAGTTAATTTTATGTGTCGACATGAAATAAATTGTTGTCAATTAATTTTATGTGTTGACGTGAAATTAATTACTGTCAATTAATTTTATGTGTCAACATAAAATTAATTTCTGTCATATGTTTTGACGCAGGATATGTGGGGGAAACATCTTGGCGTCCTCCCCTCTTAAGTTGTGCCAATGCACCTCTTAAATTGCGCCAACACAATTTAATTCGTCCAACCCCCTTCTAAAATTAAGTAACCGTGTCGTTGGAATTTAGGAAGGTTCCAAATAAATGAACTGTCATAAATTCTACGATGGTTATATACCTCTACCCCTCTCATATATATATGGATCTTGGGAGAAGGTTTTGGGATGGCTTCAACAAGCGATGAAGCGCTGGTAAAGTATCGCGACACCCAACAATTGGGGAAATCTTATCCTCTCCAACGAAGAATGTGAAGAACGCCAATGACGATCTTCCATGCGATTCTTCTTCGACCTTCATTCCCCAGACACCTATCCTCCACAACATCATCAATGAACCGAAGAAGCTTGGAATTGGGGATGTGTGGTGGACGCGACGAACGACGGTCATAATCGTCTTCCTTTCGCGACTCCTCCAACGAGCGACGAGCAAGAGGTAGGGGTTAAGTTTAAATTTAATCAATTAAATTTGCGCTTTATTTGTTGGTGTGGTTACTCATTCTTGGCCGCTTTCTATCGTTATAATGGGAGGAGGTCGGACTGCACCATCATGGCCGACCCTCCTCCCCCTTTTTGTTGTTGAACATTTACGTGGCTTGGAAATGGAGGCGAGGCGGTGCCGTTGCACCGCGAGGGAACGAGATAAACCACAAGGATGGAGCGCGACACCATTATGCCACACCGGTGAGGCTGAAGGAGGCCGCGACCAGGAGTGGGCCGCATCAGAGGAGCGCGGCACCGTCACGCCGCACCGGAACACCGAGGAGGCTACGGCCGGGGCGGGCCGACGTGGAGGGGCACGACGCCGTCGCGCCGCGCTGGACGGGGAGAAGCCGCGGCCTATGGCTACGACGGTTCGGGGAAGCGGCCGGCTGAGCCGGCCGCTAGATCTAGATGGAGGCGGGACCCCATGGGTCCCACAGGTTCAGTTAAGGCCTACCTTAAATGGCTGACCATTTGTCAATCAATGGGGGCAGCACCCCCCTCTGAATTCCGCTCGGCCGAAGGCCGAGCCGCTGGCCATGCGGGCCGCGTCGCACCGCTGGGCCGGGCCACGCCATTGGGCCAGGCCGCACTGCTGGGCCGGGCCACGCTAACCGGGATGGGCCGCGCCCAAATGGGCTGGACCCGGACCAGGGTCGGGGCGACCCAGGGGGTTTTGGGCCGGGTCGGGCTTTGACCAAACCCCCTAATTTCGGACAGATCCGTTAAAACGCCCATAACATGGGCTACAGACCTCCGATTGACGCACCATTAGTTGCATAGTGATACTTGGATCGAGACGGTCGGTTTGGTATATTACACTTAAGGTTTCAAAGAACCTTGGGTATGGACGGGTTGGTTCGAACACGAAACCAACCGGGCCCCCAGAGCGGAAACGCTCATAACATGAGATCCGGACGTCCAATTGACGTGCCATCAACTTTTTTGGATTCCTCTTAGTGATACAGTTCTTTTTCCTTACTCCGCTCGAGGTTTGGATGCAGCTGGAGTATGTTCAGGTTGGTTTTAGCTAAAAAAACCAACTGGGCCCCTGAGACAAAAAAGCCAATAACTCTCAGACCGGGCGTCCGATTGACGCGCCGTCTGCCGCGTTGAGTTCCTATTGATGAGATGGAACTTTGGGATACATCAGCTCTAGACCACGAGTCATTTGATGTATCGACCTCCTTGGCTCATGGAGCGGACCCTCCCAGAATCGAGCATGCTGTGTGCGAGAACCCTAGAGCTGGCTGCGACTGCGAAGAAGATGACGACTTCTGTACAAGGATCCTCAGTGGGTTCGATGAGGACGACTAAGGTACTAAGATCCTTAGTGGTTTTGACGAGGAAGAATACCATAATAGGATCCTCAGTGGGTTCGACGAGGATGACTACAGTACTAGGATCCTCTGTGGGTTTGACGAGGATGTCTACCGTACTAGGATCCTCCGTGGGTTCGACGACGACATCTACTGTGCTGGGATCCTCCGTGGGTTCGACGACGGTGACTTCTGTACTAGGATCCTCTGTGGGTTTAGCCATGTTTTTGACTATAGTTAGATCCTCCGTGGGTTCAGCAGCGATGACTACTATACTTGGGTCCTCCGTGGGTTTGGCAGTTACGACTTCTGTACTAGGATCCTACGTGGGATCGATAGAGGAGATGATTTAGAGGCTACATCTAATCACCTCCACCTCTCTTCAAGAAGTAGTATACCTGTGTGAGCCGAGTCTTAATATTAAATCATCGTCATTGATATGATTGACTTATTATCCTGTGTGGACTGGGTTGTGCTATCCTGTGTCAACTGGGTTGTGCTATCCTGTGTGGACTGGGTTGTGCTTATCCTCTGTGGATTGGGTCGATCTTTCCTGTGTGGACTGGTTTGTAATTGGGCTCGAGAGTGGGAGCCATTTTGTAATTTTTGACTTAGGTATATGTATGGGAATATACCTAAGTAGAGCTGGTTGATACTTCATGTTTATATATTTCCTTTGTGGTTTATCCTTTGTCAATTTTAGGAGACCTTCGGGTGTTTTGGGGTCCCTACTGAGTATCGTATACTCCCCCCTGCATGGGCTACGCCCGCACTACAATGTGTTGGGTGCAGACGACAGACAACGTTGATCGTGGCTGAGGCTTGAGGAGCGGATAGTACCCGAAGGTGGACTACCAGGTGGGATGTACACGGAGATGACGATCGGTCTCGAGGAGCCAACGAGACTGACTGTACTCACCCTTCAGGTGGGAGTTCCTAGAAGAAGTCCTGGTAGTTGCTGCTTGTCTTTTAGTTGTTGTACTTTACGTTTCAGTTGTACTGAACTTTTAGTTGGGTTTGTATACTAGCCCATTTGCATTCCAACACTAACTTGTGTATTCAGTTTACTTAGTGTCTACTTCAGTTTGTGTACACTGTGGTGTTTTTTCTTTTATATTGAAAATTCCTTCACTTTTATCGGGATTTATGCCTTTGGTGCTAGTCGCCAGCCCCTGGCCTATGGAAGGCGGGCTTGGGGTAGTCACGGCACGGGTCCCGAGTACGGGTCGTGAAAAATTGGTATCAGAGGAGTTCGGTTCTACCGCAGAACTTAAGAATCTAATTATTCTTTTATGTGAAGCTATAATTTTAAGTGTATTGAGTGTGGTTATCAGTCCAGGGAGTCTGGTGTTGGTGCGGCGGCCGACGTATCCATACACCAGGACACTGACTTCTGATTTCCGACTCAGTACACGAAAACATTGATTGTGTGTGTGTTTCACAGTTTATTTGTGATTACTTTGTGTCAGCTCACTAGGTATACTATATTGACCATGGCGCACCTGTTTCTTTCAGGATGGCCCCATGACGGCAGCCATCTAGGGTTCCGAGATTTGTGCGAGATGGCAGCCCACCGAGCGACGAGGCCTCGGTGCAGGGCCCCATTATAGAGGAGGCACCTGCGGTACCTCTACCCTTTGAGCCACCGATGCCACCAGCTCCAATAGCTGAGAGTGCACATCGCCTTAGTGCACTGCATGAGTTTCAGCATCAGAGACCACCCAGGTTCCACGGGGAGACGGACCCTCAGGCAGCCGAGGATTGGCTAGAGGCTATTGTTTGAGTTTTCAGATTGGTAGGGACACCAGCAGATCTTATGGTGATCCTTGCTGCGAGTCTCCTGCACGCAACATCAGGTAGATGGTGGAGCCTGATGCTCTAGGTGCACGACGAGGAATCACTCCTTTGGTTAGACTTTGAGAGCCTCTTCCGCTCAGAGTTCATTCCATCCACCCTCCGTGCAGTGCGCATTCAGGAGATACTACAGCTACAACAGGGCAGCATGACAGTAGCGTAGTACTCGACGAGATTTACCGACCTCTCGCGCTACTCCACAGATATGGTATGGGACCCGTTCTTCAGGGGCCAGACCTTCGAGCAGGGACTGAGGCATGAGATCAGGGCTTCGATGACCTCCCTCAACATCCCAATGCAGGCAGGGGTGCGGGAGAGAGCCCTTCTAGTGGAGAGTATTCTTGCTGAGCAGTCACCAGTGGCGAGACCCTCCGCAGGACGACCCGCGTCGGAGTCTTATACAGCCGGTAGTAGACAGATGACGCAAAGGACCAAGCGGGCCAGACCATCAGATGATCAATATCAGGATACAGGTTCGGTTATGCGGGGTACACAAAATAGAGCAAGCCACACAAGGATCAGACAGTGGTATACATGCTGCGGGCAAGGTCACATGGCTCGAGACTGCCTGACCTACCCTGCAGATGAGCATCAGGCGGTAGAGGGACCTCCTAGGCAGAGGATCGACCATGGCAGTCCGCAGGGAACAGGTGGACGAGGCAGCGGTGTTGGCCGAGCAGCGGGTGGTGGGCAACGCTTTGATGCCCTACCACCACCACCACCAGGAAGACCACCCCGACCGTAGGAAACATGTGTACAGGGGATAGCTCAGCTTCAGGCAGCTGAGGCCTATGACCATGGAGCTCCGGGAGCAGAAAGACATGAGAAGGACTAGCTCCAGACATGGAGGCTTTTGTAAATGATGGTTCTAGCTTTGTTGATGTTTTGATTGTGGATGCTTTGTGTCTTTGTACCTTGAGCTGCAATAATAAAAGACACTTGTTCTTTGTGACGTTTACCTTCCTGTCCACTTGTATGGTTGATACTAAGAGGTTCCGGATAAAACCATTGACTTGACCCTCACTTTCAAGATTCCTACTGGAGAAGACCTAGTAACCACACACTGATGCCGACAGTGTGACTCAACCATTGGAGGCGAGAGTAATGGTTGGATCTCTTGGTAGTAGCATCGAGGCCTTACGACGTCATCCATGACATGGGTTGTACTGTTCATGTCAGGATTAACTATATTAGGAAAAGAACATGGTTCATCCAGGGGATGAGACCAGATTTCCCTTTTTAGCAACGGAGAAATCATAGCAACTCTTATAGAACGTAGGTGAGGCGGCTTACCACCTAGCCCTTCCACCTCATTTGCGATGGGTGCACGACATCTTCCATGTATATCAGCAGAGGGGATGTGTCCATGACCCGTCCCACATCATCGACCACGGGGTGCTGGACATTGATGATGGGGAGAATTTCACGGAGGTTCTAGTGGAGATTGAGGATCAACAAGAGCGGATCATGCATGTATGATCGATTCCCATGGTGCGTATTCTCTAGTAGCACGGGAACCTCCAGGAGAGCACTTGGGAGAGGGAAGCTCAGATGTGTGCTCATTACCTCCTTTAGTTTCCCTAGTTTGTGTTGTAGAATTACGGGGACGTAAAGCCCTAAGGTGGGAGTAATGTAAAGACCGGTAGATTTCAAGGAAATTTTTTTTCTTAAATTCTTTGGAATTTTACGAGTACGCAGTTTCTGATGGCACCTGATTCTGAGGCCCGGTGTGCCCGGAATAATTTTCTGAAGTTTTGTTAAGCTTAAATTAACGCGCGTAAGCAGTTTTTTTTGAAAAAGTGTAGTAACTCTTAAACAGTTACTCTAATTAGAAATCCGAGGGCACATTTGTGCTCGGGATGGAAGGTTTACCCTATGCGTGACTTAAGGCTTGTCGGTGCAGGCCTCCTGTGAGAAAACTCAAAAATGGCATAACCGTAAATAAAATAATTAAATAAAGTTATTTTATTTTTCAAATGCTTATAACTCACAAACGGTAACTCGGATTAAAAATCCGAGACCACCGCTGAACTCATAAGGGTATTCTTTCTTTACATAGATACTAACTTTGGCTAGTGCGGGCCACCTGAGAAAGTTAGTTATTGGCCGTAAATAAAATAATTAAGTGACAATTATTTTATTGTAAATTTCATAAAATCTAAATGGTAACTCAAATTGAAAATCTGAGAGTATTGTTGAGTTTGTTGGGGCGTGTTTCTCCTAGGCAGAGCCTAACCTTGACAACAGTGGGTTGAGGGTGATTGATAATAATTTTCCGAACATTTTTTCGGGTACGTTCAGTAAACGTACGAGGAGATTTTTCTATCCTTTGAACCGGTGCATGGAATTGAAATCCGATGGCACTATTGAACTCGCAATGCAGGTTTTCACTTATGAATACTTTCACCTTAATAGCAGATGATCGGGTATGAAAGTTAGTTTTTGGGGTTTTAAGTGGGTTAATAATATAAAATAAGTGAATAATTTATTTTATTTTGTTAAACACTTTCCATGGAGATAAAAGTGGTTAGAATCTCCACTTGGTAGTTGGTGGTGGAACCACCACACCCTAACCTCCCATTTAATGGGGAGGGAGAGGAAACCTCTCACCCCCCATTAATTAATTTTACGTGTCGATGTAAAATTAATTGCACTCAATTAATTTTATGAGTTGACATAAAATTAATTGCTTTCAGTTAATTTAATGTGTTGATGTGAAATTAATTGCTGTCAGTTAATATTATGTGTTAATGTGAAATTAATTGTTGTCAATTAATTTTATGTGTCAACATAAAATTAATCCGTGTCATATGTTTTGACGCAGGCTATGTGGGGGAAAGTTATTGGCGTCCTCCCCTCTTAAGTTGTGCCAATGCACCTCTTAAATTGCACCAATGCAATTTAAGTCGCCCGACCCCCTTCTTAAATTAAGTAACTGCATTGTTGGAATTTAGGAAGGTTCCAAATAAATGAACCATCATAAATTCCACGATGGTTACATACCTCTCCCCCTCTCCTATATATATGGAGCTTGGGAGAAGGTTTTGGGACGGCTTCACCAAGTGACGAAGCGCTGGTAATGTATCACGACGCCGAACACTTGGCGAAATCTTATCCTCTCCAACAAATAACGTGAAGAATGAAAACGACGATCTTCCACACGATTCTTCTTCAACCTTCCTTCCCCAGACACCTATCCTCCACAACATCATCAATGAACAGACAAAGCTTGGAAATGGGGACATGTGGCGGACGTGACGAACGACGGTCTTCATCGTCTTCCTTCTGCGACTCTACCAACGAGTAACGAGCAAGAGGTAGGGGTTAAGTTCAAATTTAATCAATTAAATTTGCGCTTTATTTGTCGTTGTGATTACTCGTTCTTGGCCACTTACTATTGTTATAACGGGAGGAGGTCGGACCGCACAATCACGGATGACCCTCCTCCCCCTTTTTGTTGTTGAACTTCTACGTGGCTTGGAAATGGAGGCGACGCAGTGCCGTTGCACCACGAGGGAATGAGGTAAACCATGGCGAAGGAGTGTGGCGCCGTCGCGCCACACCAATGAGCCCGAAGGAGGCCGCGACCAGGAGTGGGCCACGACGGAGGAGCACGGCGTCGTCGTGCCGCGCCGGACGGGGAGGAGCCGTGGCCTATGGTTGCGGCTGTTCGGGGAAGTAGCCGGCTGAACCGGCCGTTGGAGCCACCTAGACGCAGGACCCCATGGGTCCCGCAGGTTCAGTTAAGGCCGGACATAAATGGCGGGCCATTTGTCAATCAATGTGGGCAGCACCCCCACTCCGAATTCCACTCAGCCGAAGGTCGAGCCGTTGGCCACGCGGGCCGCGTCACTGGGCCGGGCCACGCCAACCGGGCTGGGCTGTGCCCAAATGGGTTGGACCCAGACCTGGGTCGGGCTGACCCAGGGGGTTTTGGGCCGGGTCAGTCCGGGCCCAAACCCCCTAATTTTGGATAGATCTGTTCAAACACCCATAACTTGGGCTAAGGACCTCCGATTGACACACCGTCAGTTGTGTAGAAATACTTGGACCGAGATGTTCGTTTAGGTATATTAAACTCAAGGTTTTGGATAACCTTACGTATGGCCGGGTTTGTTCGAACACGAAACCAACCGGGCCCTCGCAGCAGAAATGCTCATAACTTGAGATCCAGACATCCAATTGACGTGCCGTCGACTTTTTTGGATTCCTCTTAGTGAGACAGTTCCTTTGGCTTACTCCTCTCGAGGTTTGGATGCAGCTGGAGTATGGTTGGGTTGGTTTTAGTTAAAAAAAACTAACCGGGCCCCTGGGACGAAAAATCCAATAACTCTCAGACCGGGCGTCTGATTGATGTGCCGTCTGTCGCGTTGAGTTCCTGTAGATGAGACAGAAATTTGGGATACATCAACTCTGGACCACATGTCAGTTGATGTATCGACCCCCCTTGGCTCGTGGAGCGGACCCTCCCGGAATCGAGCATGCTGTGTGCGGGAACCCTAGAGCTGGCTGCGACTGTGACGAAGATGAAGACTTCCGTACAAGGATCCTCATTGGGTTCGATGAGGACGACTACCGTACTAGGATCCTCTGTGGGTTTGAGGAGGACGACTACCATACTAGGATCCTCAGTGGGTTTTACGAGGATGACTACCGTACTAGGATCCTCTGTGGGTTCGACGACGACGTCTACCATACTAGGATCCTTCATGGGTTCGACGACGATGTCTACTATGCTAGGATCCTTCGTGTGTTCGACGATAATGACTTCTGTACTAGGATCCTCTGTGGGTTCAGCAGTTTTGTCGACTGTACTTAGATCCTCCGTGGGTTCGACAGTGATGACTACTATACTTGGATCCTCCTTGGGTTTGGTAATGACAACTTCTGTACTAGGATCCTATGTGGGATCGATAGAGGAGATGATTTAGAGGCTACATATAATCACCTCCACCTCTCTTCAAGAAGTAGTATACCTCTGTGAGATGAGTCTTGATATTCAATCATCATCATTGATATGATTGACTTATTATCCTGTGTGGACTGGGTTGTGCTATCCTGTGTAGACTGGGTTGTGCTATCCTGTGTGGACTGGGTTGTGCTTATCCCGTGTGGACTGGGTCGAGCATTCCTATGTGGACTGGGTTGTACTTGGACTCGAGAGTGGGATCTGTTTTGTAATTGTTTACTTAGGTTTACGTATGGGCACATACCTAAGTAGAGATGGTTGATACTTCATGTTTCTATCTTTCCTTTGTGGTTTATCCTTTGTGGATTTTAGGAGACCTTCAGGATTCTCGCGGTCCCTACTGAGTATCGTATACTCACCCCTGCACGGGCTATGCCCGTACTACGATGTGTTGGTTGCAGACGACGAACAACGCTAATCATGGATAAGGCTTGAGGATCGGACGGTACCTGGAGGTGGACTATCAGGTGGGACGTACATGGAGAGGACGAACAGAGTCGAGGAGCTGACGAGACTGACTGTACTCACCCTTTAGGTGGGAGTTCCTAGAACAAGTCCTGGCGGTTGCTGCTTGTCTTTCAGTTGTTTTACTTTACTTTTCAGTTGTACTGCACTTTTAGTTGGGTTTGTATACTGGCCCATTTACTTTCCAGCACTAACTTGTGTATTCAGTTTACTTAGTGTTTAGTTCATTTTGCGTACTCTGTGGTGTTTGTTTTCTTTTATAAAGGCGATGCCTTCCCTTTTATCAGGATTTACGCCTTTGGTGCTAGTCGTCAGCCCCTGGCCTATGGAAGGCTGTAACGGTCTGGAATTACTTCCAGTGGACTATAATTGATACCTATCAGGGCACTCCATGGGCGGCTACACCCCCTGGGCGGGACACACCACCATCCCCAGTGGCAGCCATTTCCTCATGAAGCCCTTGGGCGGAGAGCCATGCTTCGTCCAACGCTCACATGTGAGAGTTCCCAAGGATCGGATACATTCCTACCTCCTTTGCCTCTGATACCAACTGTAGAGACCCATATCTTGACGTACATGGACATTACATTACATTTGCGGAATACTTAGTACATAACAAAAACACACACTAAAGGATCGTAATAGTTTAGTGTCTTTGGAAACTCGGAACGTAATCTTCTAATCGTGGTGAAAGTTCTTCAATATCTCCCATAAAGGTCATCCCTTTTTTTTACCTAAAACCTTTCTTTATATCCTGGGGAAAAGAAAACATAAAAGGGTGAGCTCAAATGCTCAGTAAGGGTAAACAAAAGAAATATCAATCACATCATATATATAAGAACATAGCTTTTGGAAATCTTAGCCTGCAAAAAGCTCATAATATCATAACATGGGATAAATCATAGAAGTGAAATGTAATCCCAATAATCATAACTTAAAACATGAAACTTTGTGGCATACACACATAATCATAGAGAATCATTTCTTGTTAGTCAAGACTCAATGCCAAGACTATCTTAGTGGACAAAGTCCCTTTCTGAATCGAGTAACCCTCGTTTCAGTCCTGTTTCACTGAACCGGTATAACCTACCATTTCAGCCATGTCTATCTCATGAGATATAAAATCTTTACCCAATGCATTGGAGGGAGATATAGGTCCCACCCATCTTATAATGAATCCTTTCTTATGTGTGCCACATAATCATAAATCATACATCATCGCATAACCCATGTAATAAAAATGGGATTCTTAAACAACATGACATCATAAAACAATTCATATAAGATAAAGGAATTCATAAAAATGTTTCCACCAAAACATAATCAAATCCATGTAATAATAGGGATAAAAACAGAACCCTTTTATTATCTTAGATGGAAAATAATTTTGATAAAATACTTGAACTTCATTCTTGAGGAAAATATCCTTTCTTCTTCAAAAACACTTTTCTTTTCTTAACATGTCATACAATTATAAACTAAAAGAAGTTGATTAAAAATAAACTTGAAAAACTTGTAAAGGAAGCTTCTTGGGAGTAATGTTTTAAAAATCCATTCATGCCGTATAAGTTAAAAAAAACATTCTTCGTACTTTTGTCGGAAAAGTCAAAAAGTACCTCGTACGGAAAAACGACAAAAGATTCCTTTCATATTCTTTACTAAAAACTCACCTAAGGGTAAAATTGGATTTAAACTATTGCAAGTGGATGGAAAAAATATTACATATTGAGGGAACATGGATGTGGATGATAAAATACACCCCAGTAAATACTTACGAATAAACAATCTCGGATAAAAATGAGATTGTGATATTTCCCTTACCTTAGGTCTGACTTGCTTTGTAAGTGTCCGAACCTCCTGTATAATGATTTAAATCATGTTATTGACTTATTACAGAATCATATTCATTGTTATGATATCATATATGGTTCACTTATGACATTATATTACCCGTTCTTTTGTAAATTCCATGTTAAAGAAGCGTTTTGGGTAAAATCGTTTCATTTATCGTAGGTGTTTTGACTTGTTGTTCTTGACATCATTATTACTTATATCATGATTTACTCACTTTCAGAATATAAAATATGATTTATATATCATATATATTCAGTATATATATATATATAATAGGTAGATAAATAAAATGAAAAACACCGTTCATGGAGACGGTAGTCCGTACGTACGCATGAACGCTGTTTTCCTTTCCTTATTGTCTTGAATGGAAGTAAGTTGATGACATACATATATATATATACATAAATCCAGTAACTTTATAATGTCATATATTTCATTATTATTTCTTATATATACTTTATAATCATTCTTAAATGGTTAACATGGAGAATGAATCTCATCGCGTCGTGGAGACGGTATTCCGTACGTACGCACGCGCGGTGATTTCTTTTCCCGTAGGATGGATAGATGGTGAAATAGGGTTGTTTCATACTTATAATAACATATCAGTATATGAGTGATACTGATGTTATTACTTCATAATGAAACAACCTAAGAAGAAGAAGTGGAAGAAGAAATAAAGATGAAAGAATTGGTAACGGTAATTACCTCTTCTTTGAAGCGCCACTTTGAGACCTCCTCTTAGGGCACTAAAATTGGTCTTTGAGGAAGACCAGAACCTCTAAGATGTTTCTAGGGAAGTGGAGAAGAGATTTTGGCAGGGGTTGGCCGAGCTTGAGTGCTCAAATTGGTGTGAGGAGGAGGGGGAGGAGGTGCCCTTTTATAAGGGAGGAGAGGGGCACCTTAGGAATTTCTCAAAATATTATTTTATATTAAAGTCAAAATCGGTTTATAATGGTTCCAAAGGGTCTTATTTCGAAGCTAAAGTGGGGAAGGGTCGAAATCCCATCAACCAATAGGATTTAGACAAGTTTAGGGTATTATTTTAACCTTATCAATTAGATTTAACTCTAAGTAAAATAATTTAACTTTTACCGTGTCTTTTTGTTTTCTTTCACTATATGGTTAATACACTTATTATAACATGCCAAACGAACCCCAAATTGTTTATTATTAACATATATATCTTTATCTAAGTCATTTGGCCGAACCTTAGATTTTTAGGAATACAATAACAATTAATAATATAATATTTGATTTAAAAACTATTTTGTGTCAATTTTGATACTATTTGATATATGATTTTTGTGAAAGTCATAACAGAATTATATGTTCGAACCAAGTTGATTAAATCAACATTAATATATCATAGTAACCTATAAAATTAGTGGAATTCATAAAAAGTCTTAAATTACATTTATTTTGGTGTTTATAACATCAATTATGTCAATATTTTATTAATAAAATAATTACTGCATCATCGTTGTGTCATAAATAAATTAAATTATTTGATGTCTAAAAATTACAAATAAAATACCATCATGTAGGAAATCTTTTTAGCTTTCTAATGAATATTTACAATCGAATTTATCTTATGTATAACCCCATATTAAAAATGATTTACTTATTAAACATTGATTTTAACTATTTTAACCTTTCTTTAAATAAATTAATAATAAATGTCCTAATCTAATCCAAGTGGGCCTAAATGGTCATATTTTATTCCTAAGTTTGTTTTTGGTCGAATTACACTTGTCCAATAGAATTAGGACATGTGTTAGGGTAATATTAATATCATATTTACCCTTAGTTACCCTATTTACTATTAACCGCGGTAAAAAATAGTAAAAAGTTACTATTCACCAAAAATTATTTTCATCTCATTGAACCACATTTTAGTCCTTGATATTAACCGTGTCTCTCGGATTTTTGAAATTCCATTCACAGAAGCGGTAAAATTAAGTTTTATGCAAAATTCGGTTTTTAACCTACCACTTAGTGGTTTCACTATTCATCAAAAATTGAAAGTTTTCAGAAAAATACCAAAATTTCACCCTAGGCTAATTTCGATATTCTGAGTCCAAAAATGAAGTCCATTTTGAAAAATAAAATTTATAAAATTTCAAAAAGTGGTTATTACTATTCATAACGGCTAGTTTTAATAGCATATTGTTGTTTAGTGAAACTCGGTATTGCGTACGACGCAAGCTATCGAGGAAGGTCGCGATTGCGTGTAAAGCAAGCCAAGCAAGTGTTGTGTAGAAAAAGATTCCTTTGATGATTTATATAACATAAAAGTCTCGGGTGTTACATTCTACCCCCCTTAAAAAGAATTTCGCCCTCGAAATTCGTCACTTTGTAACAAACAGATGAGGATACTTCTCCTTCATCATATCCTCAAGCTCCCATGTAGCTTCTTCAAGTTGGTGGTTCCTCCATAAAACTTTCACCAATCGAGTGGTCTTGTTTCGTAGAACTTTTTCGCTACGATCCAGAATCTCTATCGGCTGTTCTTCATAAGAAAGATCTTGCTCCAGCGGTACAACTTCTGAGCTGAGTACATGTGAAGGATCAGGTATGTACTTTCTCAGGAGAGATACATGGAACACATCGTGAACTTGAGAGAGATTCGGTGGAAGCGCCAATCGGTAAGCTACCTTCCCAACACGATCCAGTATTTCGAAAGGACCGATATATCTAGGGCTCAACTTCCCCTTCTTTCCAAATCTCATAACCCTCTTCCAGGGAGATATTCGTAAGAACACTTTATCGCCCACTTCAAACTCTAGGTCTTTTCTTCGGTTGTCGGCATAACTTTTCTGTCGACTCTGAGCTGCTCTTATGTGTTGTTGAATAGATCTGACCTTTTCTGCCATTTCATCAACGAGATCAGGTCCTAATAGCTTTCTTTCCCCAACTTCATCCCAGCAAGTTGGAGTCCTGCATTTCTTTCCATAGAGAGCTTCATAAGGAGCCATCTGAATACTGGAGTGAAAGCTATTATTATAAGAAAATTCCACCAAAGGTAGGTGTTGATCCCAACCTCCTTTGAAATCCATAGAGCAAGCTCTCAACATATCTTCTAGGGTTTGAATTGTTCTCTCAGACTGACCGTCTGTCTGGGGATGATAAGCAGTGCTGAAACTCAACTCTGTATCCAGAGTATGCTGAAGACTTCGCCAGAACTTCGAGGTAAATCTCGGATCCCGATCAGATATAATAGAAAGTGGTACTCCATGCAATCTTACCACTTCCTTTACATATATCCTGGCAAGCTGATCTAGAGAGAAATCCTCTCTAATAGGAATGAAGTGTGCAGACTTTGTAAGACGATCAACTATGACCCAGATAGCATTATTGCCTTTGGATGTTTTAGGAAGTCCTGTGACAAAGTCCATAGTGATGTTTTCCCATTTCCATTCGGGTATGGGTAATGGTTGTAACATCCCCTTAGACTTCTGTCTCTCAGCTTTAACTTGTTGACAAACCAAGCATCGAGAGACATATTCAGCAACATCTCTTTTCATGCCATCCCACCAGAAGTACTCTTTCAGGTCCCTATACATCTTCGTGCTTCCAGGATGAATAGAGAATGAAGAACTATGAGCCTCATCCAGCAGCTCTTTCTTTAATTCGGGGATGGGAGGAACACAAACCCGATTCCTGAACTTTATTATCCCATCACAATCAAGGTTGAATTCAGGAACATTTCTCACCTTCTTTTGTAACTCGACATCTTCTTTCTGTGCCTCTTTAATCTTCACATGTATAGATGGTTGAACATTCATTTGAGAAAGATAAGATTTTTCCCCTTCCATTATAATTCCAAGATCCATCCTTTGTAAATCCATAAATATTGGATCTTTTGTGATCCTAATCATGGATAAACTAGCATGGTCTTGTCGACTTAATGCATCTGCCACCTTGTTTGCTTTCCCAGGGTGGTAATGGATTGAGCAGTCATAATCCTTAATCAGCTCCAACCATCTTCTTTGACGCATATTCAACTCCTTTTGTGTGAAAATATACTTTAAACTTTTATGATCAGTATAAATATCACACCTTTCACCATAAAGGTAATGCCTCCAAATTTTTAATGCAAAGATTACCGCAGCCAACTCCAAATCATGTGTTGGGTAATTTTGCTCATGGATTTTCAACTGTCGTGAGGCATAAGCTATCACCATATCATTTTGCATAAGAACACACCCCAATCCCTTCTTGGATGCATCACTGTAGATCACAAACCTTTCTCCACTACAAGGCAGTGTGAGCACAGGTGCACTGGATAACCTTCTTTTCAACTCCTTGAAATTCTCTTCACATTCCTCTGTCCAGACAAACTTGACTCCTTTCCGAGTCAACTTGGTGAGTGGATTAGATAATCGTGAAAAATCTTTTACAAAACGTCGATAATATCCAGCCAAACCAAGAAAACTTCGGATCTCAGTTACTGTTGTTGGTCTCGACCATCTTTCGATAACCTCTGTTTTTGCTGGATCCACAGATATCCCCTCTTTTGAGATTATGTGACCCAAAAATGCAACTTTTTGAAGCCAAAATTCACACTTGGTAAATTTGGCATAAAGCTTCTCCTTTCTCAGGGTCTTCAATATAATTCTCAAGTGATCTTCATGTTCTTCCTTGCTCTTTGAATAGACAAGAATATCGTCTATAAAGACTACCACAAATTGATCAAGATAGTCTCTAAAGACTCTATTCATTAGATCCATGAAGATAGCAGGGGCATTAGGAAGACCAAATGGCATCACTATAAATTCATAGTGTCCATACCTTGTACGGAAAGCCGTCTTTGGTATATCCTCCCTTTTGACCCTTAATTGATGATACCCTGAACGAAGATCAATCTTGGAAAAGTATTGAGCTCCGCGTAGTTGATCAAACAAGTCATCAATGCGTGAGAGAGGATATTTGTTCTTGATAGTGATCTTGTTAAGTTCTCGATAATCAATGCAGAGTCTCATTGATCCATCTTTCTTCTTAACAAATAGAACAGGTGCTCCCCAAGGTGACACACTAGGGCCTATGAATCCCTTATCAAGATTCTCTTGGAGTTGCTTCTTCAATTCCTGCAACTCAATTGGGGCCATTCTATAAGGTGTCTTTGAAATAGGCAAAGCACCCGGTACGAGTTCTATTGAAAACTCAACTTCACGATTTGGTGGAAGACCCGGTAATTCCTCCGGAAAGACATCATCAAACTCCCGTACGATGGGCATATTCTTAATCGCGAGTTTCTCACCAACCATTTGAGATGAATAACCTTCATTTAGTGGAATCAATACCCATAAAATGGAAGAAATTTCCACTGGAAGGTTATGTTCATCCTTGCATTGATAGACGATCATAGATTGATCTGGAATATGAAATGTGACTTCCCTTCTTTGGCAATTGATATGAGCTCCGTATAAAGAAAGCCAATCCATGCCAAGAATCACATCAAATTCCACTAAAGGAAGGATCACAAGATTTGCAGGAAGCACTTTCCCACAAACTTCGATCGGAGAAGAATTATAAACTTTTGATGCGATTGATGTGCCATTAGGTGTTGTCACAGCTAACTCAACATCTAATTGTTGAGGTAATACGGTGATACCCTTAGAAAAGTCTTCAGAAATAAAAGAGTGGGTGGATCCAGAATCAAATAAAACATTTGCTACTTTAGAGTGGATGGTAAGTGTACCTTTCACCACATCGTTATCGTACTCCACATCGCTGATAGAAATTGCATGTGACTTTCCTTTGTCTTTAGCCTTAAGAGTTTGTTGACGTCGACCATCATCATCAACCCTTGGATTTGGGCATTGATTGGCATAATGCCCCATCTCCTTGCACTTGAAACATTGAAGTGTAGTAGGATCATTCTGTGTATCCCTTCCTTTGTTTGTGTCATTAGACATCTTCTTCCCATTATCACGGCATTCAAATGCCCGATGACCTTCCTTTCCACATTTAAAACATTTACTTGTCCCTTTAAGACAACTCCCTCCATGTTTCTTTCCACACTTTGAGCATAAGGGAAAGTTCATCTTCTTTTCAGTGTGCTCTTTAGAGTTTCCTTTGAATTCCATCTTCCTCTTCTTATCAAACCCATGTGACTGATGGGTTACTCCAATCTCCATCTCGACTTTGAGAGCACATCGAACGATTTCCTCGTAGCTATTGAAGTCCCTTATGGCTAACGCCCTTCGAAGACTTCGTTTTAAGCCACTAAAGAATCGATCGATCTTATTCTCAGGTTGGATAATAATACCAGAAGCGTACCTTGCAAGTCTTGTAAAATTTGCTTCATAGGTACTAACAGATTCATCATCCCTTTGCTTCAGTTCAAGGAACTCTTTCTCCATCTTTGTTCGGAGAATAAGAGGGAAGTACTTATTGAAAAATAAGTTCTTGAACTCGTCCCATTCCATAGTCTCAATTTCATCCCTTTGCCTCGTATTCTTAACAAGATTCCACCATTGATCAGCATCTCCTTCTAAACGATACACTGCTAGGATGACTTTATCATGTTCAGAACATTGAAGAACTGAAAATATCTTTTCAGTAGTACTAATCCATTGTTCAGCAACTAATGGATCAGTAGACCCACTGAAAGAAGGTGGACGCTGCCTCATGAAGGATTCAACAGAATGTTGCTCCCTCCTTTGCTCGTTTGGAAATCCTGCATGATTCATAGCTTGAGAAAGTTGTGTGAGCATAGCTACAAGATTTTGCATTCCATCTCCCATATTGTTTGGTTGCTCAGGGGGACAATCATTGCATTGCCCATCGCATTCCGCATTAACACGGTTCCTTCGGGTTCCAGCCATTGACTAAAACCAAGAAGAATAGTGTGAGCAACACTAATTATAATAGGAAACCACATAATTCAAGAATAAAATTTTCATGCTTATGGTCTTATCCTAGGTTATTCAAGGCCATTTCTAAAACACTAAGATTGTGTTCTATGCTTAGACTTATCCTTAGGGTTCTTACTAAGGCTTTCACATCCTAGTTTCCAAAGGATGACTATAACCTTTCCTCTGATACCAACTGTAACGGTCTGGAATTACTTCCAGTGGACTATAATTGATACCTATCAGGGCACTCCCTGGGCGGCTACACCCCCTGGGCGGGACACACCACCATCCCCAGTGGCAGCCATTTCCTCATGAAGCCCTTGGGCGGAGAGCCATGCTTCGTCCAACGCTCACATGTGAGAGTTCCCAAGGATCAGATACATTCCTACCTCCTTTGCCTCTGATACCAACTGTAGAGACCCATATCTTGACGTACATGGACATTACATTACATTTGCAGAATACTTAGTACATAACAAAAACACACACTAAAGGATCGTAATAGTTTAGTGTCTTTGGAAACTCGGAACGTAATCTTCTAATCGTGGTGAAAGTTCTTCAATATCTCCCATAAAGGTCATCCCTTTTTTTTTACCTAAAACCTTTCTTTATATCCTGGGGAAAAGAAAACATAAAAGGGTGAGCTCAAATGCTCAGTAAGGGTAAACAAAAGAAATATCAATCACATCATATATATAAGAACATAGCTTTTGGAAATCTTAGCCTGCAAAAAGCTCATAATATCATAACATGGGATAAATCATAGAAGTGAAATGTAATCCCAATAATCATAACTTAAAACATGAAACTTTGTGGCATACACACATAATCATAGAGAATCATTTCTTGTTAGTCAAGACTCAATGCCAAGACTATCTTAGTGGACAAAGTCCCTTTCTGAATCGAGTAACCCTCGTTTCAGTCCTGTTTCACTGAACCGGTATAACCTACCATTTCAGCCATGTCTATCTCATGAGATATAAAATCTTTACCCAATGCATTGGAGGGAGATATAGGTCCCACCCATCTTATAATGAATCCTTTCTTATGTGTGCCACATAATCATAAATCATACATCATCGCATAACCCATGTAATAAAAATGGGATTCTTAAACAACATGACATCATAAAACAATTCATATAAGATAAAGGAATTCATAAAAATGTTTCCACCAAAACATAATCAAA
The DNA here is from genome assembly GCA_963277665.1 of Viscum album. Taxonomy (NCBI): domain Eukaryota; kingdom Viridiplantae; phylum Streptophyta; class Magnoliopsida; order Santalales; family Viscaceae; genus Viscum; species Viscum album. Next base: position 71,396,605 of record OY728155.1, on the reverse strand, counting down.
TCCATGTAATAATAGGGATAAAAACAGAACCCTTTTATTATCTTAGATGGAAAATAATTTTGATAAAATACTTGAATTGAATTCTTGAGGAAAATATCCTTTCTTCTTCAAAAACACTTTTCTTTTCTTAACATGTCATACAATTATAAACTAAAAGAAGTTGATTAAAAATAAACTTGAAAAACTTGTAAAGGAAGCTTCTTGGGAGTAATGTTTTAAAAATCCATTCATGCCGTATAAGTTAAAAAAAACATTCTTCGTACTTTTGTCGGAAAAGTCAAAAAGTACCTCGTACGGAAAAACGACAAAAGATTCCTTTCATATTCTTTACTAAAAACTCACCTAAGGGTAAAATTGGATTTAAACTATTGCAAGTGGATGGAAACAATATTACATATTGAGGGAACATGGATGTGGATGATAAAATACACCCCAGTAAATACTTACGAATAAACAATCTCGGATAAAAATGAGATTGTGATATTTCCCTTACCTTAGGTCTGACTTGCTTTGTAAGTGTCCGAACCTCCTGTATAAGGATTTAAATCATGTTATTGACTTATTACAGAATCATATTCATTGTTATGATATCATATATGGTTCACTTATGACATTATATTACCCGTTCTTTTGTAAATTCCATGTTAAAGAAGCGTTTTGGGTAAAATCGTTTCATTTATCGTAGGTGTTTTGACTTGTTGTTCTTGACATCATTATTACTTATATCATGATTTACTCACTTTCAGAATATAAAATATGATTTATATATCATATATATTCAGTATATATATATATATAATAGGTAGATAAATAAAATGAAAAACACCGTTCATGGAGACGGTAGTCCGTACGTACGCATGAACGCTGTTTTCCTTTCCTTATTGTCTTGAATGGAAGTAAGTTGATGACATACATATATATATATACATAAATCCAGTAACTTTATAATGTCATATATTTCATTATTATTTCTTATATATACTTTATAATCATTCTTAAATGGTTAACATGGAGAATGAATCTCATCGCGTCGTGGAGACGGTATACCGTACGTACGCACGCGCGGTGATTTCTTTTCCCGTAGGATGGATAGATGGTGAAATAGGGTTGTTTCATACTTATAATAACATATCAGTATATGAGTGATACTGATGTTATTACTTCATAATGAAACAACCTAAGAAGAAGAAGTGGAAGAAGAAATAAAGATGAAAGAATTGGTAACGGTAATTACCTCTTCTTTGAAGCGCCACTTTGAGACCTCCTCTTAGGGCACTAAAATTGGTCTTTGAGGAAGACCAGAACCTCTAGGATGTTTCTAGGGAAGTGGAGAAGAGATTTTGGCAGGGGTTGGCCGAGCTTGAGTGCTCAAATTGGTGTGAGGAGGAGGGGGAGGAGGTGCCCTTTTATAAGGGAGGAGAGGGGCACCTTAGGAATTTCTCAAAATATTATTTTATATTAAAGTCAAAATCGGTTTATAATGGTTCCAAAGGGTCTTATTTCGAAGCTAAAGTGGGGAAGGGTCGAAATCCCATCAACCAATTGGATTTAGACAAGTTTAGGGTATTATTTTAACCTTATCAATTAGATTTAACTCTAAGTAAAATAATTTAACTTTTACCGTGTCTTTTTGTTTTCTTTCACTATATGGTTAATACACTTATTATAACATGCCAAACGAACCCCAAATTGTTTATTATTAAAATATATATCTTTATCTAAGTCATTTGGCCGAACCTTAGATTTTTAGGAATACAATAACAATTAATAATATAATATTTGATTTAAAAACTATTTTGTGTCAATTTTGATACTATTTGATATATGATTTTTGTGAAAGTCATAACAGAATTATATGTTCGAACCAAGTTGACTAAATCAACATTAATATATCATAGTAACCTATAAAATTAGTGGAATTCATAAAAAGTCTTAAATTACATTTATTTTGGTGTTTATAACATCAATTATGTCAATATTTTATTAATAAAATAATTACTGCATCATCGTTGTGTCATAAATAAATTAAATTATTTGATGTCTAAAAATTACAAATAAAATACCATCATGTAGGAAATCTTTTTAGCTTTCTAATGAATATTTACAATCGAATTTATCTTATGTATAACCCCATATTAAAAATGATTTACTTATTAAACATTGATTTTAACTATTTTAACCTTTCTTTAAATAAATTAATAATAAATGTCCTAATCTAATCCAAGTGGGCCTAAATGGTCATATTTTATTCCTAAGTTTGTTTTTGGTCGAATTACACTTGTCCAATAGAATTAGGACATGTATTAGGGTAATATTAATATCATATTTACCCTTAGTTACCCTATTTACTATTAACCGCGGTAAAAAATAGTAAAAAGTTACTATTCACCAAAAATTATTTTCATCTCATTGAACCACATTTTAGTCCTTGATATTAACCGTGTCTCTCGGATTTTTGAAATTCCATTCACAGAAGCGGTAAAATTAAGTTTTATGCAAAATTCGGTTTTTAACCTACCACTTAGTGGTTTCACTATTCATCAAAAATTGAAAGTTTTCAGAAAAATACCAAAATTTCACCCTAGGCTAATTTCGATATTCTGAGTCCAAAAATGAAGTCCATTTTGAAAAATAAAATTTATAAAATTTCAAAAAGTGGTTATTACTATTCATAACGGATAGTTTTAATAGCATATTGTTGTTTAGTGAAACTCGGTATTGCGTACGACGCAAGCTATCGAGGAAGGTCGCGATTGCGTGTAAAGCAAGCCAAGCAAGTGTTGTGTAGAAAAATATTCCTTTGATGATTTATATAACATAAAAGTCTCGGGTGTTACAAAGGCGGTCTTGGGGTAGTCACAGCACGGGCCCCGAGGACGGGTTGTGACATTCCTAAGGAGTCCAACCTCCCCCATATAAAAAACCCTCACTTCTAACCCATTCTTCACACATCTAAAGTCTTTTGGATCATCCAAACTCTACCCAATTAATCTCTCTAGATACCTATATTCATCCTAGAAGCCATACCTTAGGATGAAGGCACTTCAAGTAAACCATTGGGTTCAAACCAATGGGAGATACCCGATTTAAATGTAACATCTTCTCACAATTCCTTTTCTTCTATTTTACTTATCCAACCCCCTAAACTCATTTTATTTATTTATTTTATAGAAACACCAGTATCATCAATATACTAGGTTGATGTTATGATAAGTATTTGAACTACCCTTCCACATACTTCTATCTAATTGGTAACAAACATACTATTTATGATGGCCTTGTATTTATATATGATATATATTATGATTATGTTTTCTTAGTTCTTTGGTATTTTTCATTTATTTCATTCCATTATGGTTTATATAATGGGTAAATATGATAATTTAAATTGAGGAAGTCTGGAATAATTCCCTCTCAAAGTGATATGACTCATTCATACCATACATGGAACATATAAAGGATGGTGTTAATGAGCCTACGTAATTGTAACACCCCGAGATTTTATGAAAAATATTCTTTTTAATTTAATGTCTTGTGTTGTACGCTACACCAAAAGGAGCTTGCACAACACGCATCCTTGACTTGCCTTTCATTACACGCAATCACGAACTTCCTTGATAGCGTGTGTAGTACGCAATACCGAGTTTCACTAAACAACGATATGCTATTAAAATATTATTAAAACTAGCCGTTATGAATAGTAATAAACACTTTTTGAAATTTTGTAAATTTTATTTTTCAAAATGGATTTCATTTTTGGATTCGGAATATCGAAATTAGCTTAGGGTGAAATTTTGTTACTTTTCGGATAACTTTCATATTCTGATGAATAGTGAAAATTACTAAATTTTAATTAAAAACAACTTTTTTAATAGAAATAATTAATAGTGATAAATTATTAATTTGAGTGGTTTTAAAGTATATTTAGAATATATTTTTACAATTTAATACAATGTTGGTCATTGGATGTAATTCCACATTTAAACCAGTTATAAACTAGTGTCAATCTTTTTATAGTTATTATCTCTTAAAAACACGCTATTTGTTTTGACGAAGAGAATTAATTTTTAAATTAGTTAATGCAACTGATATGTTTTGAATTTGGTAAAATAGACATCATTTTGGAGTTCATAATATCAAATATAGCTTAGGCCTAATATTTGGTATTTTTCTGAAAACTTTCAATTTTTGATGAATAGTGAAACCACTAAGTGGTAGTTAAAAAAACTGAATTTTTCATAAAACTTAATTTTACCGCTTCTGTGAGTGGAATTTCAAAAATCCGAGAGACAAGGTTAATATCAAGGACTAAAATGTGGTTCAATGAGATGAAAATAATTTTTGGTGAATAGTAACTTTTTACTTTTTTTTACCACGGTTAAAAGTAAATAGGGTAATTAAGGGTAAAGATGATATTATTATTACCCTAACACATGTCCTAATTCTATTGGATAAGTGTAATTCGACCAAAAACAAACTTAGGAATAAAATATGACCATTTAGGCCCACTTGGATTAGATTAGGACATTTATTATTAATTTATTTAATGAAGGGTTAAAAGAGTTAAAATCAAATTTTATTTACTAAAACATTTTTAATATGGGGTTATACATAAGATAAATTCAACTATAAATATTCATTAGAAAGATAAAACTATTTCCTACATAATGGTATTTTATTTGTAATTTTTAGACATTAAATAATTTAATTTATCTATGACACAATGATGATGCAGTAATTATCTTATTAATGAAATATTGACATAATTGATGTTATAAACACCAAAATAAATTTAATTTGAGACTTTTTATGAATCCCACTAATTTTATAGGTTACTAGGATATATTAGTTTTGATTTAATCAACTTGGTTCGAACATATAATTCTGTTATGACTTTCACAAAAATCATATATCAAATACTGTCAAAATTGACACAAAATAGTTTTTAAATCAAATATTATGTTATTAATTGTTATTTTATTCCTAAAAATCTAAGGTTCTGAAAAATGACTTATATAAGGATATATATATTAATAATAAACAATTTGGGGTTCGTTTGGCATGTTATAGTAAGTGTATTAACCATATAGTGTAAGAAAACAAAAGGACACGGTAAAAGTTAAATTATTTAACTTAGAGTTAGATCTAATTGATAAGGTTAAAATAATAACCTAAACTTGTCTAAATCCTATTGGTTGATAGGATTTCGACCCATACCCACTTTAGCTTCGAAATAAGACCCTTTGGAACCATTATAAACCGATTTTGACTTTAATATAAAATAATATTTTGAGATATTCCTAAGGTGCCCCTCTCCTCCCTTATAAAAGGACACCTCCTCCCCCTCCTTCTCACACCAATTTGAGCACTCAAGCTCGGCCAAACCCTGCCAAAATCCCTTCTCCACTTCCCTAGAATAATCATACAGGTCCTGGTCTTCTTCAAAGACCAATCTTAGTTCCCTAAGTGGAGGATTCAAAGAGGTGTTTCAAAGAAGAGGTAATATCCATTACCGATCTTTTCAATTTCTTTCTTCTTCAACTTCTTCTTCTTTAGTTTTTTCATGACAAAGTAATAACATCAGTATTAATTACATACTGATATGTTATTATAAATATGAAACAACCCTAATTCACCTTCTATCCATCCTACGGAAAAATGAAATCACCGCGCGTGCGTACGTACGGAATACCGTCTCCACGCCGTGGTGTAATCTATTTTCCATCATCAGCTTACAAGGATGGGTATAATGGTGTAATGAGTAACTATATATGATTATTATAAAGTTATATTGATACTAAAATAGTATAAATACACTTAAATACAATTCCACGATCATGGGAACAATATCATCGCTCGTGCGTACGTACGGAATACCGTTTCCACGATGTGATGCGACTCGTTCTACATGATCATCATTACATAGTAATTATATAAATGAATTGAATGAATAAATATGATATATGTTACAATAATACCATTCTGGATATAAGGTATATATAACCTTAAAAGAAGAATAAGAATTTATTCGGCAAAACACGCATAAGAACAAAAGGCAATAAAGACCCGAGTAACAAGTAACAATGAAATATTACTAATAAGAAGCTAAGAATATGACCATATATGATATCATATCAATATGTATTATTCTGGAATAAGTCAATAACATTATTTAAACCATTATACAGGAGCTTCGGACACGTACAACGCAAATCGGACCTAAGGTAAGGGAAATATCACAATCTCACTTTTATCCGAGATTGTTTTTACTTTGGTAATTACTGGGGTGTATTTTATCATCCACATCCATGTTCCCTCAATATTTAATATTATTTCCATCCTTATACAATAGTTTATATCCAATTTTACCCTTCGGTGTGTTTTTTGTAGAAGATATGAATGGAATCTTTTGTCGTTTTCGTACGAGGTACTTTTTGACTTTTCCGACAAAAGTACAAGAAGAATGTTTTTTTAACTTATACGGCACGAACGGATTCTTACAGTTTTATAAAGCCTTGTTTTCATGAAGCTTCCTACAAAATATTTCATGACTATTTTCAATAAAATCTCTTTCTTTTAAAATTGCATGACGTTTTGTGAAAAGAAATTGATTTTGAAGAAGAAAGGATATTTTCCTCAAGAATTCATTTCAAGTGTTTTATCAAAATTATTTTCCATCTAAGATAATAAAGGGTTCTATTTTTATCCCTATTATTACATTGATTTGATTATGTTGTGATGGAATTATTTTTATGAATTCCTTTATCTTATATGAATTGTTTTATGATGTCATGATGTTTAAGAATCCCATTTTTATTACATGGGTTATGAAATGATTTATGGTTTATGATTTTGTGGCACACATAAGAATGGTATCATTAAGAGATGGGTGGGACCTATATCTCCCTCCAATGAATTGGGTAAAGATTTTATATCTCATGAGATAGACATGGCTGGAATGGTAGGTTATACCGGTTCAGTGAAACAGGACTGAAACGAGGGTTACTCGATTCAGAAAGGGACTTTGTCCACTAAGATAGTCTTGGCAATGAGTCTTGACTAACAAGAAATGATTCTCTATGATTATGTGTGAATGCCACAAAGTTTCATGTTTTAAGTTATGATTATTGTGATTACATTTCCCTTCCATGATTTATCCCATGTTATGAAATTATGCTCTCTTTTGCAGGTTAAGATTTCGAAAATGTTATGTTCTTTTGAATATGATGTGATTGATATTTCTGTTGTTTACCCTTACTGAGCATTTGAGCTAACCCTTTTATGTTTTCTTTTCCCCAGGATATAAAGAAAGGTTTTGGGTAAAAAAAAGGAAGATCTTTATGGGAGATGTTGAAGATCTTTCACCACGATTAGAAGATTACGTTCCGAGTTTCCAAAGACACTAAACTATTACGATCCTTGTGTGTGTGTTTTTGTTATGTAAAAAGTATTCCGCAAAAGTAATGTAATGTTCATGTACGTCAGGCTTCGGGTATCTACAGTAATGTATAAAAAATATGATAAAATACTGGAATAAAAATATATCTAAATATCCTTTGGTTATCATTCCTATTAAATAAAAAAATGAAAAGTAAGTAGATTTAATTCGTATGTACGACTTACCGTATCAATGAACGATGCATTTAATTTTTATATATCCAAATGTATGGACTTTTATAAATACACATATAATAAATTTATATGATATATATGATATATAAATCATGAATATCATTATGGAGATAATGAAATTTCAACTACGTGGAAAATTTATTATTATTGCAAGTTCATTTTTAACACAAGTTCTAAACATCTATAGAATGTATGATATGAACTCAAATAATTAACTAATTATTATAGAATGTTAAAGAATGGCTGGGTCCAGCCGCACACAAGGTAAGGGATTTCATCTCAATCTTCGTTCATTGAGGCATATTATTTTATACATTACTTTATTTTATATGATGTATAAACAACTTTTAATTTTTATTTCATTCAAAAGAAATATTTTCCTACAGGTAGTTTTACTAAAGGACATTGAAGAATGTTCCTTTTGAACGTAAGCAGTGATAAAGACCTTTTTTTCTGCCGTGATTATTATTTTATCTATGGGTTCGTTAACACTACATAATGTTTTTAAAAGGAAAATAAATACCATACACTCTTTTATGTATTTTGGCATTGAAAATGGTTTTGATAAGGGATTTTTTATTTCAATATATTTAGAAGATGTGGAAATGTTATCTTTCCTTTATGTTTGTTTTATGTGTTATGAATATGTTATGGTTTTTGGGAATTGTTTATGTATATGGGTGGTTCTGTGATAAACCTAGGGTAGGTGATCCTAAGATACCTCTCTAACGAATTGGGTAACATGATGGTGGTAAACGTTAATGTTTCTCCTAAGAGATCTAGGGAATATACTGTGATGGGTATTCCAAATGTTACTCCCTACGTAGCAGTGAAAGCTAAAACATACGTATGTTATGGAAGCCACAAGTTACCACTAAGATTTATGTTTTCTATGTGTTGTTCATAATTATTATGATTTCATGTGGTGTGTTTAAAACCTTATGTTTTGATAGAATACTGTTTACATTTTTTATTTTATAACCCTTACTGAGCTTTTTATGCTCATCCCAAGTTTTCAAATGTTTTTCAAATGACTTAAATGATGAATAGTGTTAAGGATGGGATCAAGGAAAAGTCATGCTGTCTAAAACATGGAACTTGACATGAATCTTTTTTTTATAAGTTTTTATTTTTTGAAAAAAATGGAAACTGAGTAGAAGTGTCTACTTTTTAAATTTTTTGAAATGTAATGTAGTAGTTATGGCATAACTTTCTAAAACTCTAAAACTGAAAATATCATCAATGTGAATTATTCATTTAATTCAAGATTATGTAATGTTTTCAAGGATCTGACCTTATTATTGGTATCATAGGTCAGTTTATACAACTTTAGAAGTTAGGATATTGTTAAATTAATATCCATAAATTATTTTTATTTTATGTTAATATTGAAATGATATAGCAATTAAAAATTACTATGTTGCTTCACCTATGATATATCTGGGTTCAGAATGGTTTTCCTTAGAGGAAATAAGGAAGCCATGATGAGATGATATTAGGAGAAATAAAACCATCCAAATGAGCAACCTAAGGTTTTCGAAATTGGAACTAAACAATTTGTTGCTGTGATGGCATATTTGACTCGGGCTCTAAATGGTGGTTGTACCCATGCAAGAGATCATCCAGATCAACCACAGAGGAAAATGTCAGTAGTAGAGCATTTCATGAGGCAACATCCCCCATCATTCATAGGATCATCGGTCACTGTGCTACATGAAGGGTGGATTAAAGTATTAGAAAATATTTTCGATGTCGTGGTGTGTTTAGAACATAAAATGGTAAGTCTTTTTGTTTACCATTTTGAAGGTGAAGCCGATCAATGGTGGTTGATGGTAAAAAAATTTTAGGGATAGTGAGGATATTGAAGCTCTTTATTGGGATGAATTCAATTGTATGATTCTTGAGAAATATTTTCTTAAGGTGTATTACCTTAGGATAGAAAAACTATTCTTGGAATTGAGGAAGGATAATGACTCAGTAGCTTCTTATGAAACCAAATTCACTTGACTGTAAAGGTATGCTCCAAATTTCATAAGATATATTAATAGTGAAATCAACCCTTTTTACTCCAGATTAATGCCAATGTATCGAAGAGATTTAGCTTCTTGTGAGTTCAAATGATATGAATTTTATTTTGATGTGTGGAGAATGTGGAAATGATGTTTTCCGAAGATCTGGTGTTCTTTGACAAACTAGAGAATATGAGGCCGAGGTGGCAGACAAAAGAGAAGAACTCTTCAAAAAAAGTCTAATGGTAAGAAACTTAAGTTTATTGTTTGTTAAAAGTTTTGTAAAAAGCATGTTGAGGAATGTCTTTTTAATTCTGGTAAGTTCTACCGATGTGATAAAATGGGACATAAGGCTAGTAATTGTGCTAAACAATATTTGGGTAATGGTAAGAAAAAATCTAATTTATAGTCAGTAAAATTCATTAAGTGAAATAAAATGGGTCATTATGCAAATAAGTGTCCAAAGAAGAACTCAACTGTGGTAAAGCATCCATATTACAAGTAGAAAGGGGTGGTCAAATCCTTTGAAACTACTTCAGCAGATGTTGGTCCATCAAATGAAGTAGTATCAGGTACACTATTTGTTTGTTTTTATTATGCCAATGTGTTGTTTGATTTATGGTCTACACACTCTTTAATTTCTATTAATATTTCTATTAAATTGGGATTTCTATCTAATGATATGAATCCTAATAATATTGCCAAAACACCTGGAGGAAATGTTTATACAAAAAGAAATTATAAGAAACTTTTTGTCCTTGTGTGCGAAAATAATATACCAGAAAACCATGTGGTTTTGCCTCTAGTAGAGTATTATGTAATTTTGTTCATGTACAGGATTTCCATTTATCATGCTACGATTAACTGTATATCTATATAGGTTTCTTTTCAGAAATATTTTCTCTTTTTGTACAATAATGAACACTTACTTTTGATAACATAACAGGAAGCTGAGAAACTAGTAAAATATGCAAATGTATGTTACCTTTAACATATTTTTGAAAACAAAGGAACTTTTAAGATTAATGATTTACTAGTGGTAACTGAGTATTGTGATGTATTCCTAATGAGTTTCCAGGTATTATACTTGATCAGGATGTTGAATTTACTATTGACTTAGTTTCTAATGATATGCCAATTTCAAAACCCCCATATCGATTTTTTCAAATTGAAATTTTAGAGGTAAATAATCAATTTCATGAGTTATTAGATAAATGTTTCATTCAACCTAGAACATCACCATGGGGTGCTCCTATCAAGTCTTTTAAAAAGAAATATGGTTAAATGAGACTTTTCATTGATTATAGAGCATGTAATAACATCACTGTTAAGAACAAGTATCATATGCCTCATATCGATGATTTGTTTGATCAGCTCTAGGGAGCATAATATTTTTTGAAGATTGATTTGAGGTTGGGGTACCATTAGTTGAATGTATAGGAAGCAGACATTCTAAAGACAAAGTTTCGTACTAGATATGGCCATTATGAATTTGTAGTTATGCCTTTTGGATTAACCAATTCACGTACTATATTAATGGATCTTATAAATAGAATTTTCTGTGTTTTCTTTGATAAGTTTGTGGTTTTGTTCATTGATGATATTTGGGTTCAATATAAATGTAAAAAGGATCACAAAAGTCCTTTATGGTTTGCCTTGTAATCCATAAAAGAAAATAAACTCTTTGGAAAATTCAGCATGTGTGAGTATCAGTTACAAAAAATATCTTTTCTTGGTCACATTGTATCAAAAATTGGCATTACAGTTGATCTGGTTAAAACAAATTTTTTTGAAGAATGGTGAAGTCCCACAAATATAACCGAGATCCATAGGTTTCATGGTTTAGAAAGTTATTATTGCAGGTTTGTTGATAATTTTTCATAGTTATCTAGTCCAATTACAATGTTAACTCAAGAAGGTGATATGTTATCCTAGAAAAAATAATTTGATGATTGTTTTCACGAATTGAAAAGAAGATTGGTGAATGCTCCAGCTTTGGAATTGCATTTTAGAAATGTTAAGTTTATTATCAACATTGATGCTTCATTGAAATGTCTTGGTTGTTTCCTAATGAAGAATGATCGGGAAATTTTTTATGCTTTACGACTATTGAAACTTCATGGGCTATATTACCTTACACATGATTTCGAATTAGCTGCTATTGTTTTTTACATTATAAATTTGGAGGAATTACTTGTATGGAGTATAATGTGAAATATATACATAAAAAAATTTTAAAGTATATATTCAGTCAGAAAGAATTGAACATGTGACAAAGGAGATGGCTGGAATTTATCAAGGATTGTGATTGCATGATCCATTACCATATAAAAAAGGAAAATAAAGAGGCTGATGCTTTTTGTCGAAAAAATAAATCTTCATTAACCATGATATGTTTGGAAAATGATCCTTTGGTTTTTGATTTGATGATCTTTGACATAGAAGTTGTTGGTTTATGAAATTCCTATGTTTTGTTTCTGGTTTTAGTGAAATCATCTCTATTTGACAAAATTATGCTAGCGTAGATAGAAGACAGTGAGTTGTAGAAAAAGGTAGAGTTGGTTCAGAAGGGTAAGTTACCTGAATTTAGGATTGATAAAGACTGTGTATTGAATTTTGGTAAGAGATTAAGTGTTCCTTGAGTTTCACAGATGAAGAAATAGTTATTATGTGAAGCTTATAATTCTCTATTTTTAGTTCATCCTCACAGTACTAAGATGTATAGAGATCATCAGTAGTATTACTGGTGGGATGGAACGAAAAGAGATATTTTTGATTTTATTGTGAAGTGTTTGAAATGTCAATAACTTAAATCAGAGTGGCAGTTACCAAAAGGGATGCTTCAGTCTTTACCAATTCCAAAGTGGAAATGGGAAAATATATCCACGAAATTCATTGTGGGATTACCAAAGACATCTCAAGGTAATAATGAAATCTGGAATATTGATTATTGATTGACTAAATCCACTCATTTCCTTCCTAATAGTGATACATTGTCTCTTGATCAACTTTCTCAGTTGTATGTTAAATTGATAGTCAGGTTGCATGGATTTCCCCTCTCCATTGTATCTGATAATGATCCTAGTTTTACTTCTATCTTTTGGACAGGCCATTAGAAGTCATTTGGGACTGGATTAAATTTTAGTACATCTTTTCATCCACAATCATATGGGAAGTCAGAACAAACAATTCAGACCTTGGAGGATCGGTTACATGCTTTGTCGATGGATTACCAAGGATGTTGAGACCAACATCTTTCTTTGGATACATTTTCATATAATATCAGCTTTCATTCCAGTATACATATGGATCCAATTGAGGCATTATAAGGGAATTAGTGTTGAACTCTAGCTTTTTTAGATGAAGTAGGTGAAAGGAAGGTGATGGATCCAGAATTTGTTGAAGAGATAGAAATTTTTTTTCTGAATATTCAGAAGCACATGAGAACACCTCAGAGCAAGCAGAAAAGTTATGTGGATAACTAGAGGAAAGATCTTTCTTCTGAGGTAGGTGATCATGTCTTTCTCAAATTTCTCTATGGAGAAGTGTGATGTGTTTTGGTAAGAAGGGATAACTATGTTTTTGGTTCATTAGACCCTATGAAATCTTAGTAATAGTTGGATAAGTTACCTATAGAGAGTCTTTACCTCCATGCTTATCCTAGGTGCACATTGTTTTTCATGACTCCAATTTTAGAAAGTATTTTCCAGATCCATCTCATGTATGGAGCGCATAGGTAGTTCAGTTGGAAGAGAATCTATCTAATAGGGAAAAACGAGTCCAGATTCTTGACCGAAGAGAGAAATTTTTTCAAAATAAGATAATTTATCTTGTAATGGTTTTGTGGAAAACCCATATGGTTGAAGAAAAAACATGGGAATATGAAAATTCTAGAAGGGATAAATACCCCCACTTATTTGATAAGTGAAAAAAATTGTGAGGATGTAATTTCCAAAAGGGGGAAGGATGTAACATCCATGGTAATTAAAGAATAAGGCATTTTCATATTTATTAAATTTTTTGAATTAAATATTAATTTTACTTTAAAGGGTATTCACTGTTTGAAGGCATACCTGACATGCAATAATGGATTTATCAAAAGTCTAATGTTGCACGCAATGATGAGTCATACTGGTAAATAAAAATATAATATTATTTTAAATAGTATTTAACACCTATTCGTTATATTGGCGATAATGTAGAGAACTTACTAAAATATGATTATACATGTTTGTTAAATATATTTAAATTTATCCAATAAATTTTTGTGGATTAAAATATTAAAGAATATGATTTTAAGCATAAATATTCTAATATTCATTAAATAGTCGATTTACTGCCTTTTGATGGAAAATCCTTGTTAATTATAGTTTTGTTCACATTTATATATTCTATTTGACAAAATAAAGTTCTTTTTTAGAATCAGGAAGTCAAAATTTACTTTTTCAAATTTTTGGTACTTTTCTGATAAAATTCATTTTTAATGAATAGTTAAAAATAATTTATTTTTATTCAAAACATCCTTTTAATCTAATATATTTATATATTTATATTATCTTTCTAATTTGTTTAAATGTGTAATTAGATCATATTTTTAAAATTTAATCAAATTTTGTTCATTGGAAGTAATTTCAGATTGATATTGGACATAAAGAAGTGTCAATCTGCTGATAGTTATTATTTCTTAAAAACACACTTTTTGTTTTGACAACAGAAATTAATATAAAATTAACTATTACAACTTCTATGTTTTTAATTTGGTAAAATAGACATCATTTTTTAATTAGGAATATAAAATACTTATTAAAATTAATTTTTGGTTTTTTTCTTAAAAACACAAATTTTTGATAAATAGTGAAAACACTTTTCATTTAAATGAAAATTTTCCACTTATATGAATTGAATTTTGAAAATCCAACGTACATAATTTTTTTTAGTATGTAAATTTTATTCAGTATGATGAATATACTATTTGGTGATTAGTAACTTTTGACTTCTATTTACTACGGTTAAAGGTAAATAGGGTAATTCAAGGTAAAAACAGTATTAAAATAATATAAAATTACCTTAAAAATTATACTAACCTTATTGGTGGAGTAATGACCGCCCAAGACAATTAATGGTTGTGACTTTTGGTCTTTAGAGGCCACTTAGGTAAGATAATGTCATTAATAGTATTTTATTTAAAGTAAAAAATAATAATATCATAAACATTCATGATTTGGCTAAATCAATTATAATGTTGGGTTATATAATTGATTTATTTAATTAATAATATTATTTATAAAGATAAAAATATTTCCTATATCATGGTATTTTATTTATAATTTTTATACATCATATAAATTGAATTTTTTATGACATAATAATGATGCAGTATTTACCTCATTAATGAATGATTTAAATAAATAAGATTATAAAAATTCAAACAATATCCAAAACGTGTCCAATTCTTATTGTATGAATTTATTTCGAATAATAGACATCTTATCTTCGACTTTAATTAGTTTTGGAACTTTGGAAACCGAATATCATTATATAATAAAAAACTGTTTTCAAGCTTTCCTAAAGAGCCCCTCCTCCCCCTTATAAAAATCTCACACTTCTAATACATTACTCCCACTTCACAAGCCCCTTGGATCGTCCAAAATCTACCCAATTAATCTCCATACATCTCTCTATTACTCCTCGAAGCCTTACCTTAGGCATAAGGCACTTCAAGTAAACCTTTTGGTTCAATCCAAAGGGAGATACCCGATTTAAATGTAATGTATTGTCTTAAGTTATTTTCTTTTATTTGGATTCTCCAACACCCTAAACACATTTTATTCATTTATTTTATAAAAAAACTATTATAATTAGTATATTAGGACTTTTTTATGAGAATTATTCGAACTAAACTTCCACATACCTCTATATAATGGTTAAAGAACATACTGTTTATGTGGATGGTGAACTACTGCCTCCCAAAATGATGATTGTTCAAATATCTCCTACCACCTCTCATGGTGGCCATAATGATGGAATTGTCTTTATATATGATATATATAATGTTTATGTTTTCTTTATGATTCTATATTTTTCTTTTTCTGCATACTTTTTTGGTTTCTATAATAGTTAAAATCAATAATTTCATTTGAGGAAATGCGGACTACCTCCCCATCAATGTGATAAGACTTGTTCATAACATACATGGAACATATAATGGATGGTGTTAATGAAAATACATAATTTATATAGAATATGATATTATACTAGAATAATAATATCTCTATATACCATTTTCTTTTAATTCCTTTTAAAATAAAAAATGAAAGGGAAGTAGCGTTCATGCGTACGTACAGCTTACCGTCTCCATGAAGGGAGCATTAGATTTCATATATCCACATGATATGGAATATTATAAAGACATATATAATTGATATATATTTAATTTATTATATATAAATTAGGAATATCATTCAGGAGATAATGGAATTTCGACCACATGGAAATTTATAATTATAACAAGGTAATTTTTAACTCAAGCTTATAACATCGAAAAATGTCTAATATGAACTCAAATAATTATCTAATTGTTATAGAAAGGTAATAAATGATATAAAAGGAATAATAAACTTGAAATAAGGTCATAATAATGTATAAATTAACATTATTTTATTATTCAGGAGATTATAGAACAAACAATTAAAGTCAGACACGAGGTAAGGCACTTCATCTGAATCTCCTTTCATTGAGGAATATTTTTTTATACACGACATTCTATTATACATTATATAAACACCTTTTAATTTTCATTTCAATCAAAAGTAATCTTTTTCTATGAGGTGTTTTACCAAAGCACAAAATGAATGTTTCTTTTTAACATAAGTGGTGATCAACTTCCTTTTCCACCACTACGAGTATTATTTGATCTATGGATTCCTTAATAATTCATAATGTTTTTACAAGGAAAATAAATACCATATACTCTTTTCATATTTTTTTAAAAAAAAATGTTGTTGATAATGGATTTCTTATGTCGATATATTTAAATGATGTGGAAATGTTATCTTTCTTTTATGTTTGTTTTATGTGTTATGAATATGTTTTAGTTTTTTCACATTTACTATGTATATGGATGGTTCCATGATAAACCTAGGGCACGTGTGTCCGATAAATCTCTCTAATGCATTGGGTAATGTCACAAAGGTAAATGTTAATGTTTCTCATAAGAGATTTAGGGAATATACTTTGATGGTTATTCTAAATGTAATTCCCTATCTAGCTGTGAAAGCTACAATGTAAGTATGTTTTGGATGCCACAATTTGACATTAAATATTATGTTCTGTATGTGTTATTCATAAATCTTATGATTTCATGAGGTATGTTTAAATGATTATGTTTTTATTGACTAATGTTTCTATTCTTTATTTTAGAACCCTTACTAAGATTATTATGCTCATCCCGTGTTTTGAAATGTTTTTCACAGGACATAAAGATTAATAGGGTCAAAGATGGGATCACAGAAAAGTAATGCTTTCTAAAACTTGGAACTAGGCATGACACTTTTTTCCAGAATTTTTATTTTATAAAAAATGTTAAACTGAATTTAAGTGTCTACTTATTAATTTTTTTGAGATGTAATGTAATAGTTATGGCCTAATTCTCTAATCGCCTATAAATAAAAATATCCACAATGTGAATTATTCATTAAATACAAGATTATGTAATGTTTTAAGGCTGGTTCTTTGTAGAGAAAGCAGGATCTTGGGTGGGTTTATAAAGGAAAAGGGAAGGAATTATTTATTATTTAGTTTATAGACCCTACACATTATAAAAATGAAAACCACAATCCATACCATGTTTTTTTCATATGTTTTTTTCCACAGGGGAGTGGAAACAATATTTTAAAAGGATAATAATCTAAATTCTTAAAATATTAGGCATTCTAATGTGGGTGTGAGTCACACTGTAAAGGAAATCATTTTAAAAAGATAAAATGTATTATAAGTCTTGGAGGGTCCTCTAAGGATTTGTAAAATAAATAAAATAATTCTAAAATAAAATTATTTAAATGTTAAAACATATATCGTACTATCATAATGTTTATAGTATTTTATTACATCACTATTGGGTCAATATGATGTCATAAAACACACAATATATTTAAACGGTATTTAATTTTTACCCCTAATTCGACTATATAAAAAAATGATGAAAAATTTAGCGTTGGATAATTTCGATGTCCTGATTCCAAAAATAATATTCATTTTATCGAAATAATTTTCTAAATATGTGAATTCTTACTTTTAAAATAAAAACCATCATTTATTGAAAATTATTGGGTTTTGATAAAAACAACTTTCAAACCTTAATAAAAATTAATATTTTATTCATAAAAGTTATATGATCATTCATATTAAAAAAATAATAATTTATTAATAATAATTTATTAAAATAATATTTAATTCGAAAATCCGTTAAATCATCAAAATAAATTTCTTAATTGAATATTAACTACATAAATACGTGTGCATTAAAAAAATTTAAAATGTAACAATAATAAATTAAATTAATACTATGTATTATATAAAAAAATAGAGTACATAATTATAGTGATAAGGTCTTGTTACAAAGCCCCTTATAACACCTGTATAAGACTAATGGATAAGGTGTGTGATGGTGACAGACTCTTGGGGTGGATTAGATAACATTGCTAGGGTGGTCCTCTATGTCAACTTCCACTTATCCAGTAGGCAGTTCCTTTTGAGCTTTACATGTTGAAGCTCAAATTGGTCTTGGTCAAGAGTAAAGCCCAACGACACCACCTCATTTATGATCCTTGAAAAATGGTCTTCGTGTGGATATTTCTACTAAATGTGGCCATTGATTCCTTTTTCTGAATAAATTGTATTTGTTAAAGCCCTATATTTATACTAATCATTTTATTACTTTTTAACGAAAATATTAACAATGGTGACAATTCTTAATGGTATTTTAAAATAAAAAAAACATAAAACAAGTAAGTGAATATGTTTTATATATTAATTTTACATAATAAGATATTTAATTGGATTAATAGTAATTTTTATTTATAAAATATTAGGTCATTACAATCTACCACGCTTAAGAAATTTTGCCATCGAAATTTCCTTTTCCCACCCTAAAACAGATGTGGGTATCTCTACTTCATCACTTCCTATGATTCCCACATTGCCTCTTTAAACTTGTGGTTTCACCACAACACCATGATGAGGGGAATCATCTTATTTTTTAGATATTTTTCCATATGATCTAAGATCTTCACTGAATTCTCTTAATTGTAGACGTCATTCTCCATTGCTACCACCTCTTGATAGAGTACATGCGATGGGTTGGGTATGTATTTCCTCAAGAGTGCTACATGGAATACATCTTGTACTTGAGATAGGTTTGGTGGGAGTGCTAGTAAGTAGGTCACCTCTTCAATTCGATCAGGGATATCAAAACGACTGATGTACCTTGGACAAATCTTTCCCATATTCCCATACCTCATAACCAAATTCAAAGGTGATATCCGGAGGAATACCGTGTCTCTGACCTCAAAATGTAGATGTCATCGATGATTATCAAAAAAACTTTTTTTTCGAATATGAGCACATTTAATGTGCTGCTAGATGGTTTTAACCTTATCCACCATTTCTTTGACCATTTTTGAACCTAGGTGTTTTCTCTCCCCTACATCATACCAACATGCCAGTGCTCTTCACCTTGTCCCATACATGGATTTATAAGGTGCCATTTGGAGGCTTGAGTGGAAACTATTGTTGACAGAGAACTCAACTAGAGGGGGATGTTGATCCCATCCTCCTTTCATGTCCATTGAGAATGCTCTCAATATTTCATCAATTGTTTGGATAGTATGCTTAGATTAGAAATCAGTTTATGGCTGATAAGCCATACTGATGTTCATATCAGTATTCAGAGCATATTGAATACTCTTCCAAAACATAGAGGTGAATCTTGGATCTCGATCATATGTAATAGATTGTGGTACTCCATGAAGCCTTACCACATCTCTGATGTATATCTATTCCAGTCAATCTTGTGTGAAATCCCCCCAATTTTCAATGGTGATCATTGTCTTCATAAGATGATCCACAACAACCCAGATTGCATTGTTTCCATTGAATGTCTTCATATGTCTTGTGACAAAGTCCATTGTTATGTTCCCCTATTTCAATGTTGGTATGGGTAATGGTTACATGATCCCCTTACACATATTCCTCTCAACCTTAACTTCTTGAAATACCAATCACATTTATGTGTGCTCAGAGGTATCCTTCATCATGTTATCCCACCAATAATGCTCTCGGAGATCTCAATACATCTTTTGGTTTCCTAGGTGAATGGAGAAATTTGATCTATGTGCATCATCAAAAAGTTCCATCATTAACACTAAATTCAATGGAAGACATAGTCTTGACCAAAATCTCACAAATCCTTCTTCATTGACATTGAACTCCGAGGATTTCTATTTTCTGATAGTTTCTAACTACATATGAATTCCCACATCATCCTTTTGAACATCCTTTAACCTTTCCAAAAGAGAAGGTTGAGCAATCATATGTGAAAGGATTGATGTTGTTCCCTTTTTTTATGATTCCCATGTCCATATGAATCATGTCTAAGAATATTGTATCCATTTAAATTGTCACCAATGATAGAATCACTGGGTCTTTTCTACATAGATCATCCACCACCTTGTTTGTTTTCCCTGGGTGGTAATGGATTGAGTAGCCATATACTTTGATCATCTCTAACCATCTTCATTGGTGTAGGATCAACTATTTCTATGAGAATATATTCTTGAGGGTTTTTTGATCCGTGTATATTTCATAATTCTCCCCCAAGATGTAATAACAGAAATTTTTTAATGCAGAGATCACTGCAGCCAACTCCATATCATGTTTCAGGTAGTTTTACTAATGAACATTCAATTTCAATGAATCATTGGAAATTAATTTGTCATTTTTCATCAACACACAGCCCCGTCCTTTCTTCAAACCATCACTAAATACCACAAAAACATTTTCCACTTGTGGGTAGAGTATGCATGAGCATAGTGATAAGCCTCCTTTTCAACTCCAAATATCTCTCTTCGCATTCATCATTCCATCAAATGTTTACTAACATCATAGTTAGCATGTTATGAGGGTTGAAAAATCGTGAGAAATTTCTCATAAATCGGTGATAATATCAAGCTAAACCAATAATCTATTAATATCCATCACTGATGTTGGCCTCATCCATCCCTCAATTGTAGATGCCTTGACTTTATCCATTGATATCAAATATTCTGTCATGATATGACCCAATAACGTGACCTCCTTCAACCAGAACTCACACTAGTTGTACTTTTTAACGAACATATCCTTTTCCAAGGTCTCTATTATAGAGCTTAGATGCTTCTCTTACTCCTCTTGGCTTTTGGAGTATATTAGAATATAATCTATAAAGGCTACCAATTTTTTTTTGAGGTATACACTAATGACTATTTTAATTAAGTCCATGAAAATATTTGGAGAATTAGTGAGTCTGAATGGAATTACTATGAAATCATAGTGCCCGTATCTTGTATGAAATGTAGTTTTGAGGATATACTCCTTCTTTACCATTACTTGGTAATATCCCAACAACAAATCCACTATGGAGAAGTATTCTACACCAGGTATCTGATTGAACAATTCATCAATTCATGGAAGAAGATTATTTTTCTTTATCCTTATTTTGTTGAGCTCACAATAATCAATGCAAAGGCATATTTTTCATAACCCGTCCCCTGGGTCCCGTATCGTGACTACCCCAAGCCCGCCTTCCATAGGCCGAGGGATGGCGACTAGCACCAAATTTGTAAATCCCAAAACGGGGAAGGCATTGCCTTTATAAACAGGAACACACACAATAGAGTATGAGCTGGAAGTAAAAAACTAAGAAAAGATGTATACAAAGAGTGCAGAAAAAGAAAGGGGCTAGAAATACAAGCCCAACAGGAAAGTAAAAGTACAACTGAAATGCAAGAACAACTGAAGAAAAGTAAAGAAGCTATTGGGTCGTCCTCTGGGGTTCCTACCTGAAGGGTATCTATAGATGGCCTCCTCTGCACTCCATGTCCGTCCGTCCGCTCTGTGTACCATCACGCAGAGTGGTCCACCTCCGGGTACCATCCAGTCTTGCCACTCTCTACCTCAGTCAGCGCTGTCTGTCATCTGCAACCAATACAACGAGGTGCGGGCATAGCCCGTGCATGAGTGAGTATAACGAAACTCAGTAAGGACCCTGAGACACTCAAGGTCTCACAAAATCCGACAAGGAAAAACCAAAATTATGAATTTTACAGATAACCATTATTTAGGTATATGCCCATACATATACCTAAGTTATCTAGTAACCCATCTCAAACATGAGGAAAACACAAAAGTCATTGACTCAGCTCAAACTAGTATTCTATTCTAGGGGTAGTATCAAAAAACAACTCCAGTCACACTGTCTGGACCTCATATGATGGTGTACTCCTACTCATTCAAGTACAGTGGGCCGTCCGTGTCACACTGAGGCACTTCCCACTATCCTTGGACTACTAAGGTACACCTCCTGTCGAGTACCATGGGTCTGCTGCATCACACAGATGCGCTCCCCACCAAGGGTCTGCCACGCTCACACAGAGGCGCTCCCCCTCGTAGCCTGCTGAGGTACTCCTCATGTCATGTAACGTGGGTCTTCCATGCTCACATAGAGTCGCTCCCCACTCTGGGTCTTCCGCGTCACATAGAGTCTCTCCCCACTGGGCCAGTCAAGTAACTCAGAGTCGAATCGGTGTAGTAGTCGTTAGGTCTCATCCAGTTACTTGGTCTCCATACTTTGTCTACTCGCCTCTCGAAGGTTACACTCCATGAGCTACTGGTCAATACTCCAACTGTCATAAAGTCCAATGTAGAAGTATCTCAAAGGCCTGACTCGTCATAAAGGTCTCAACGCAACAGGCGTTTCGTCAATCGGACGCCCGGTCTGTGAGTTATTGGAATTTCTATCCTTGGGAACCGGTTGAATTTTAGATTCAAACGAACCTGACCGTAACCCAACTGTGTCCAATACTCAAGTGGGGTATTCCAAAATATCCCTCTCTCTCTAATATTTCCTTCACCGTAGGCGGTTCGTTGATCAGACACCAGTAGCCCAAGTTATGGGTGAAAAGGTGAAAACATGCCATAGTGGGTCTGGGTCCGGGCCGACCTCGTAGGACCGACCCGACCCGACCCGGTCTGTGGGTCCGACCCGGTATGTGGGTCTGACCTGGCCCGAGGGTGGCGCTCCTCGGCGTCCCGGTGGCCCGGTGGCCCAACGACTCATAGTGTCTCCCTAAGTCGCGTCTATGGGAAACATGCACCCCCTGGACTCTCGAACGGTTGAGCCGTTTGGGTGGGGACCCAAATCGGCGCCAGGTGTTGCATTTCCAAGTCACGTAGGACCCAGTGGGGTCCCGCTCCTACCATTTTTCTGAGCGGCTAGGCACTCCGCAGTGCCGACACCCGGCCCGACAATGGCCGCCTTGGCTCCTCCACCGCGGCCCGCCCTAGCCACGGTCCGACACTTCCGCGCGGCGCGCTGGCGCCTCACCCTTCCGCCGTGGCCCACAATAGAGGCGGCCCTCCTCCTCCGCGCGTCGCGACGGCACCGCGCCCCATCAACCGAGGCTTTCCCTGTCTGCGACTGTTCTTCCGCGCAGCACGGCAGTGCCGCACCCTTTTGGCGACCCAACGGCCTTGCGCCGCCAGTTTCTTCACGACCGGCCCGTCACCGGTCGCCGTTGCACTGCTACGGTCAACTCTTCCTATGGTGCAGTTGCGCCACAACTGTCATCAACAAATGAAGAGAAATGAAGGGGGATGGTTGGTCCTTTTTCGTGCGGGCTGAGCCCTCAACGTTACGGTGTTATCAATTGGAAAAAACATTACCCATGAGTGAATGACGTAGAATGGAACAATTTCAAACTAAATTCACAAAACAACCCCCACCCCATAATGTTGTTTATTGACAATGTTGTGGAAAGAGAATTACAATTCGTTGTTCACCGCATTTGTCACGCACTCCCAATTACAAGATCATGCGTCGGAAAGTGACCTGGGTAGAAGACCAAGGAAGAAGCGTCGTCAGCATTCTTCGCATTCTTCATTGGTAGGATAATTCTCCAAGGGTTCTCCCAAGCCTCCTCTTCTCTACCAATTCTCTTCCTGCGAGGGTTGTGGTTACAAATTAATATAATTTAGTTTATTAACTTAACACATAATGTTGCCACATTAATTATGTTGGACTTGGCACAATTAGTTATGTTGGAGTTGGCACAATTAATTTGGGAGGAGAGAAACCAAGGGGCATCTCACATTCAAGAGGGAGCTCAAGGGTTACACATTCAGGTGGTCCCCACCTCATTAATTGACAAGTGGTGTATAATCCTTGGGTGGGCCCCAACAACATAACCTTTCATGGGAGGTTATGTTGTGGTGGCCTCCACCACTAACCACCCCAGCAGGTTTTAACCCCCAAGCATAAAAATAAGCTTCACACTTATTTTTATTTCACATCTTCTTAAAAACTCAAAAACTAACTTTTATTCTCGACCAACTGACATCGAGGTGAATGTCCTCTTAAGCGAATACTGGCACTGCGAGTTCAACGGTTCCCTTAGATTTCAATTCCGAGCACCGGTTAAAAATTTATAAAATCATGCTCGTACATTTACTGAACGTACGCAAACAAAACTTCCGAAATGGATTCTAGGCGCACCGGGCCTCGAAATCAAGTGCCGTAAATTTTTGCGGACTCTCAAAATTCTTATGTATTTAAGAAGAAATTTTCCATGGAATTTATAGGTATTTACATTCTCCCCACCTCATGGCTTTACATCCCCAAAATCTATAACTCGAAAAATGCGAACAAATGGGGGAATTGAGCACGTATATGAGCCTCCTTATCCCATATGCTCTACTGGAGGTTCCCATGCTGATAGTGAATGCTCACCAGAGGTATCGACCATCCATGTAGGACACTCTGCTATCAATCCTAAATCTCCACTAGAACATCTGTAAAAGTCTCCCCATCATCGGCATCCATCTCGCCATGGTCGATGATGTGGGATGGGTCATGCACGTATCTCCTCTGCTGAGATACGTGGAAGACATCATGCACCTGTGCAACTGAGGTGGAAGAGCCTAGCGGTAAGCCACCTCTCCTACTCTTCTGGGAACCTGGAAATGTCCTATGAATCTCGGAGATAGCTTTCCTCGTCTGAAAAATCTCCATAGACCTCGTCGAGGTGAGACCCCTAGAAAGACGTGGTCTCCATCCTCGAACTCTAGTGGCATGTGTATCATATCAACATACGACTTCTTCCTTCTCTGTATAGTTTTCATCTGCTCCTGAATGATCTGCACCTTCTCTATGGTAGCTCGTACCATCTCTGGTCCCACTAGTGCTGAGTCCCTTAGGTGTGTCTAGCAGAGTGGAAATCTGCATGGTCGACCATACAAGGCCTAAAAAGGTTCCATACCAATGGTGGAGTGATAACTGTTGTTGTAGGAAAACTCTACCAATGGTAAGTGATCCTCCCAGCTGCGTCCAAAGTTGAAGATACATGCACGGAACATGTCCTCGGGGGTCTGGATGGTCTGCTCTGTCTGACCATCTATCCGAGGATGGAAGGTGGTGCTCCAGCGAAGTTGTGCCCCGAAATCCTTCTAAAACCCCTTACATAGCCAGAAAGTAAAACATGTGTCATGTTCAGAGACAATAGAAGAAGGTACTCTATATAAACACACAATCTCTTTCATATAGAGGTGTCCCAAGCTCTCCACTGATCCATGCTCTCTGATCTGTAAGAAGTGGACCGACTTGGTGATTAGGTCGACGATCACCCAAATCGAGTCACGACCCCTAGATGTATGTAAAAGACCCGTAAATAAATATATGGATATCCTATCCCACATCTACTTTGGAACCTCTAAGGGTTGAACCAGGCTAGCTGGTACCTGGTGCTATGCCCTCACTTGCTGAAAAGTGAGCCACTGAGAGACAAACTCTGCTACAAACTTCTTTATACCTAGCCACCAGTGTTGTCATCTGAGGTCCTGATACATCTTCACCACACCTGGATATACTGCTAGAGGGGAAGTTTGGAACTCCCTCAACACATCCTCTTGAAGTGTAACTGGTACCATGGCACGTCCTTTGATGAGGATGGTGTGCTCCCAACCTTCTGAAAATCAACTATGTGCCTGCGCTGTGGATATCTGAGCACGTCGTGTCTCACAGTCAGCGTCTCCACTCATTGCCTCCCTGACTTGCTGAAGAAGTTTAGGAGTGACTGTAAGAGACTAAAGAAAAACTGCTCCATCTCAGTCCACATAAGAAATCAGTAATGCAGCAAGCTGCTCTATATCCCCACCTAATAGTTGTATACCATATCTCCTACTAAGTGAATCCGCACCAACATTCCCCTTCCCAGGAGTATATACTTTCTCAAAGTCATAGTCCTATAGGAAATCAATCCAATGTCACTGTCTCAGGTTTAGGTCCTTCTGATAGATGATATACCTGAGACTCTTATGATTAGAGTGCATGGCAAAACATTCTCCCATCAGATAGTGCCTCCACATCTTCAAGGAGAAAACCACTGCTACTAACTCCTGGTCATGGGTATCGTAGTTCTGCTCATGTGGTCTCTACTGAAGAGAACCATATGCAATCACAACTCTCTCTGGCATCAGGACACACCCGAGTCTGGTCCCGGATGCGTCTCAATAGACTATGTATCCTACACCTTCCTCTGGAAGCCTCATGATGGGGGGAACTAGTCAGCCTCTTCCTCAGCTCCTAAAAACTCTGCTGGCACCTCTCCAACCACACAAAGGGTTGACTCTTCTTCTTCAAGGATGATCTGGAGAAGTCTGGAATGTATATCATGTAGTATCTAGCCATGCCCAAGAAAACATCGTACCTCCACCACACTCCTAGGTGGCTCCCATGAAAGTACCTCCTTAATCTGCACTGGATCAACTGCAACTCTGGCCTCTGAGATGATGTGTCCCAAGAAGTGAACCTCTCGAATCCAAAACTAGAACATTGAGAGCTTACCATAAAGCTAGTGCTCTCGGAGTGTGTCCAGTACTACCTGCAAATGGTAGGCATGCTCCTCCTCAGTAGTCGAGTAGATCAGAATGGCGTCGATGAAGACCTCGACAAAGAGATTGAGGTAAGGCGAGAAGATCCTGTTCATCAGACTCATGAACACTGCTGGAGCATTTCATACGCTGAATGTCATAACAAAGAACTCGTAGTTGCTATATTGACACTTGAAGGCCGTCTTCTGCACATCCTCGTCTCAAAATCTAAGCTGGTGATAGCCTGATCTGAGGTCTATCTTTTAGAACCACCGTGCTCCGTTGAGCTGATAAAAGAGGTTGTCAATCCTCGGTAGTGGGTACTTATTCTTCATAGTCACGTAGTTCAGGCGACAGTAGTCAACATAGAGCCTCAAGCTCCCATTCGCCTTCTTGGAGAACAGAATCGGGGCTGCCAAGGGAGAAACACTAGGCCAGATGAATCATTTTCCCTACATGTCCTCTAGCTATACCCGTAGCTCACAAAGCTCAGCGGGAGCCATCCGATATGATGGAGTAGATATCGGTGTCGTCCCAGGGTACAGGTCAATGTATAAGTCCACCTATTTGCGAGGAGGTAGTCCTGGAACATTGTCAGGGAAAAAATTTGCATACTGGTCCACCACTACAGGATACCTTGGACTCTCCACATCAACTACTCCGAGGGTAAGGCAGGCCAACTGATGAGTGATCGAATGGACCCTCCTCTGAGTAAGTCCGTCTTATGCAGAAAAGTTCCCCTTCTCGCCGGTGAAGGTGAACCTGGTCCCATCCGTGAACACACACCACACTTTTCGCCTAATACAATCGATCTGAGCATGGACTGTAGATAAACGGTCCATACCCAAGATGACGTCGAAAGGCCTCGATGCCGCTACAAGGAGATCCCACCCGAAGATCACGCCTCCTAGAGTAATCTCACACTACCGGGAGCAGTGCATAATCATCGATTCTGCTCCCGTAGGAGTCTCTAGCCGTAAGGATCACGCCAACAGCTCTGTCAGAATCTTTGAGCTCGGAATGATAGTAGTGGAAATGAAATAATGACTTGCACATGTGTATATATGAACTGAAACTATGGTAGATTAGACCCAGATCATACATCGAATCATCTCCGAAGCGCCATGGTCATATGCCTCTACTGCCTGAAGGTGAGCTCTCCCCTGTCCAACTGCTCCCTGTGGGCAGGGAGGTCATCCTAGTGGTGGTGGCGGTAGCCCCTCGTAACGTCTTCCACCACCAGCTTCTCGACTAGCTCCTCTTCCACGTCTGCTTATTCCCTACAGACCGCTTCGATCGAACCTCTGCCTCTTCCTGGGAGGTCCCTCAACTATCTGCTGGTCATCTGAATGGCGGGTCGGATAGTCACGAGCCTTCTGACCCTGCCTTCCACATGAGTAACACTTCTTACTCCTAGTAGGTAAGTCACTGCCCCAGGTGCCCCGCACAACAGATCCTAAGTCCTGCGGTCGTCCATCCGTGGTTCTGGTCCTCTTGGACCTCTGCGTCATCTCTCTATTTCCAGGTGTAGAAGACTCTACTTCATTATGACAATTAGTGGGTATCACTGTTAGTGACTTCTCAACAACAAAAATCTCCACTATGAGGGATCTCTCTAACACCCCCGCCAACATCGAGATGCTGAGGGAGATTATTGATGCCCTGATCTCTCTCCAGAGCCCCTGCTCGAAGGTCCGGGCCCTGAAGAACGGGTCCCGTACCATATCAGTGGAGTAGCATAAGAGGTCGGTGAACCTTGCTGAGTACTGTGTTACTATCATGCTGCACTGCTACATATGAAGTAACTCCTGTATCCGTACTGCTCGTAGGGACACTGGATCAAACTTTTCCCAGAATAGGCTCTCGAAGTCTGTCCAAAGAAGCGCTGCCTCATCATGCATTTGGAGCATCAGGCTCCACCATCTACCTGCTGCTCCTTGAAGGAGGCTGGTAGCAGGGATCACCATGTAGTCTGCTGGTGTCCCTAATAGCCTGAAGACTCTCACCATAGCCTCCAGCCAATCCTCAGCTGCCTGTGGGTCCATTTGTCCTCAGAACCTGGGTGGTCTATAGCATTGGAACTCATGCAACGATCTCAAACGGTGTGCATCGTCTGCTGCTAGGGCTGGTGGCATCGGTGGCCCAACAGGATGTGGCACCGTTGGTGCCTCCGCTGGTGCCTCAACTGGAAATGTTCCCTGCACTGAGGCCTCATCGCTCGGCAGGCTGTCAGAGCATACAACTCTCAGGGCTCTGTGGGGAGGCATCTTAAAAGAAACAGATGTGACACGGTCAAAAGATTATACCTGGTGAGCTGACCTGGTTGAGTTGACATAAAGAAAAACTTTTTAAAACACACACGCAATCCGTGTTATTGTGAACTAAGTCAGAAATCAGTAGTCAGGGTCCTGGTGTATGGATACGTCGGCCGCCCACACCAACACTAGACTCCCTGAACTGAAAACCACACTTAGTACCCTTAACATATTGCTTCAAAGAACAAAATGATCAAAGTTATATGTTCTGCGGTAGAACCGACTCCTCTGATACCAATTTATCACGACCTATCCCCCAGGGCCCGTATTGTGACTACCGCAAGCCCCCCTTCCATACTCCAGGGGCTGGCGACTAGCACCAAATGCGTAAATCCCTAAACTGCGAAGGCATTGCCTTTATAAACTAGAACACGCACAACAAAGTACGAGATGGAAGTTAAACACTAAGAAAAGCTGTATACAAATAGTGTTGAAAAGGAATGGGGCCGGGAATACAAGACCAATAGGAAAGTACAAGAACAAATGAAAATAAAGTACAACTAAAGAAAATTAAAGCAGTTACTAGGTCATCCTCCGGGGTTCCTACCTGAAGGGTACGTACATTTGGCCTCCTCAGCACTCCACATCCGTCCGTCTGCTTTGTGTACCGTCACGCTGAGTGGTCCACCTCCGGGTACCGTCCAGTCTAGAAACCCTCTGCCTTAGTCAGCGCTGTCTGTCATCTGAAACCAACACAACGAGGTGCAGGCATAGCCCGTGCTGGGGTGAGTATAACGATACTCAGTAGGGAGCCCAAGACCCTCAAGGTGTCACAAATTCCAACAAGGATAAACCACAAGAATGAATTCTATGGATAAACATTACTTATGTATATGCCCATACATATAACTAAGTTATCTAGTAACCCATCTCAAACATGAGGAAAACACAAAATTCATTGACTCAGCTCAAACCAGGATTTTATTCTTGGTGTAGTATCAAGTAACAACCCTATTCAAACTGTCAGAACCTCAGCTGATGGTGTAAGTTTCTTCTTTCGAGTACAGTGGGCCTGCCCCGTCACACAGAGGAACTTCCCACTATCCTTGGACTGCTGAGGTATTGCTCCTATCAATTACTATGGTTCTACTGCATCACATAGAGGGAATACCCACCATGGGTCTGCCACGCTCACAGAGAGGTGCTCCCCCTCATAGCCTGATGAAGTACTCCTCGTGTCGAGTACCGTGGGTCTGCCATGCACACACAGAGGCGCTCCCCACCGTGGGTCTGCTGGGTCACACAGAGGCGCTTCCCACTGGGCCTGTCAAGTCACTCAGAGTTGAATCAGTCAAGTAGTCGTCAGGTCTCAGCCAGCTACTTGGTCTCCATACTCCGTCCGCTCGCCTCTGGAAGGATCCGATCCACGAGCTACTGGTCTATAATCCAACTATCACTAAGTTCCATGTAGAAGTATCTCAAAGTCCCGCCTTGACATAGGGGTCTCAACGCAACCGTGGACTTGTCAATCGGGCGCCCGGTCTGTGAGTTATTGGCATTTCTGTCCCTGGGGCCCGGTTGGATTTTCGGTTCAAACCAACACGACCATACCCCAATGGTGTCCAAACCTCATTTGGGGTATTACAAAATAATTGCCTCACTCTATGCTTTCAGCCACTGCAAACGGTTCATCGATCGGACACACGTAGCCCATGTTATGGGCGAAAAGGTGAAAATAGGCCATATCAGATCCAGGTCTGGTCCAACCCGGTCCGCGGGTCCGACACGATCTGTGGGTCCAACCCGGCCCGAGGGGGCAGCCTAGGCCGAGGGCGGCCTGACTCGGCATCCTGGCGGCCTGGTGGCCTAGCGGCCCTACGGCCAAACGACTCGCGGGGTCCGCCTAAGCTGCATCTGGGAGGGAAAAAAGTGCCCCCTGGACTACTGAATGGTTGAACCGTTCGGGTGGGGACCCAAACAGGCGCCAGGTGGCACCATTATGGCTCACGTGGGGCTCAGATGGGTCCCGCTCCTCCCGGCTGGCCGAGCTGCCTGCCGCTCCGCACCGCCAGCGGCCGGCCCGACGACAGTCGCCTTGGCCCCTCCATCGCGGCATTCTCTGGCCGCGGACTTCCTCCTCCGCGCGGCACGACAACACCTTGACTGTTCCCTTACGACCCTCCCTACTCATGGCTGTCCTTCCATGTGTCCCGGCGGTGCCGCACTCTTTTGGCGACCCGACGGCCTTGTGCCGCTAGTTTTTACACAGTCGGCCCGTCACCGGCCATTGTTGCTCCACTGCGGTCTACTCTTCCGGCGGTGCCGTTGCGCCACCGCTGTCATCAACAAAAGAGGAGATACAAAGGGGGAGGGTTGGCCGTGTTTGTGTGGTCTGATCCCTCCACGTTACGGTGTTATCAATTGGAAAAAACGTTACCCATGAGTGAACAACGTAGAATGGAACAATTTCGAACTGAATTCACAAAAAAACCCCTACCTTGTAATGTTGTTCATTAATGATGTTGCAGAAAGATAATTTTGATTTCTCGTTCACCGCATTCATCACGCACTCCCAATTTCAAGATCATTCATCGGAAAGTGACCAGGGAAGAAGAATGAGGAAGAAGCATCACATGCGTTCTTCGAGTTCTTCGTTGGGAGGAAAATTATACAAGGGTTCTCCCAATCCTCCCCTCACTTCCAATTCTCATCTCGTGAGGGTTGCAATGCAAAAATAATATAATTTAGTAAATTAAAATAACACATAAAGTTGGAACATTAATTATGTTGGATTTGGAATCATTAATTATATTTGAGTTAGCATAATTAATTTTGGAGGAGAGATACCAAGGGTCATCTCACATTCAAGAAAGTGATTAAGGGTTTCATCTTCGGGTGGTTCCCACCTCATTAATTGACAAGAGGTTTTTAAACATTCAATGGGCCCCACCCCCATAACATCTCAAGGGAGGTTATGTGCAGGTGGGCCCCACCACCATATCCTCTCATTGGAGGTTATGGTGTGGTGGCCTCCACCTCTAACCACCCCTTGAGGTTTTAACCACCTTGCTTAAAAATAAGCTTCACACATATTTTAATTTAACTTTTTCTTGAAAACTCAAAAATTGACATTTATTCTCGACCAACTTCCATCGAGTTGAAAGTCCTCCTAAGTGAATATCGGTGCAGCGATTTCAACAATGCCGTTAGATTTCAATTCTGAGAACCGGTTGAATAGTAGAAAAATTATGCTCGTATGTTTACTGAAAGTACCTGAACAAAACATCATATATTTATTCTGGGCGCACTAGGCCTCAGAATCAAGTGCCGTAAATTTTCACGGACTCGCAAAATTACCATGTATTTAAGATAAAATATCCCATGGAATTTTCGGGTCTTTACATTCTCCCCACCTGAGGGCTTTACATCCCTGAAAGCTACAACTCGAACAATGGGAACAAATGGGGGGAACTGAGCATTCATCCGAGCCTCCTGCTCCCATGTGCTCTCCTAGAGGTTCCAGTTCTGCCAGCAAATGTGCACAAGAGGTATCAATTGTTCATGTAAGACCATCTCCCATCGATACTCTCTCTCCACAGGAACCTCTGTAAAATTCTCCCCATCGTCGACATCCAGCTCTCCATGTTCGATGTGGGGGGATGGGTCATGCATGTATCTCCTCAGTTGAGATTCGTGGAAGACTCGTGTACCCAGTGCAACTGAGGTGGAACAGATAAGCGGTAAGACACCTCGCCTACTTTGGTGAGGACCTAGAAAGTTAAGATAAATCTCAAAGATATCTTGTCGCCGCGACCAAATCTCTGTAGACTTCGTTGAGGTGAGACCCATAGAGAGACATGGTCGCCATCCTTGAACTCTAGTGGCCTCCGTATCCTGTCATCATACGACTTCTGCCTACTCTCTGCAGTCTTCATCCACTCCTGGATGATCTGTACCATCTCTATGGTAGCCCGTACCATATCTGGTCCCACTAGTGCGGACTCCCCTAGGTCTGTCCAACCTAGTGATGATCTACATGGTCGACCATACAAGGCCTCAAAAGGTGCCATACCGATGGGGGAGTGATAGCTGTTGTTGTAGGAAAACTCTACCAACAGTAAGTGAACCTCCTAGCTGCGACCAAAGTCAAGGATACATGCACAGAGCATGTCCTCGAAAGTCTGGATGGTCCGCTCAGTGTCACCATCTGTCTGAGGATGGAAGGCGGTGATCAAGCGAAGTAGTGTCCTGGAAGTCTCCTACAACCACTTACATAGCCGAGAAGTAATTAGTGCGTCACTATCAGAGATGATAGAATAAGTTACTCCATGTAACTACACAACCTCCGACACATAGAGGCATCCCATGCTCTACAGTAATCACTGCTCTCTGATCGGTAGTAAGTGGGCCGACTTGGTGAGTTGGTCGAAGATCACCCAAATCGATTCATGACCCCTGGATGTACGTGGAAGACCTGTCACGAAATCCCTGAATATCCTATCCCACTTCCACTCTGGAACCTCTAAAGGTTGAACCAAGCATGTTGGTACCTGGTGCAATGCCTTCAATTACTGACAAATGAGGCACCGAGAGACAAAATCCACTAAAGCCTTCTTCATACCTAGCCACTGGTGCTATTGTCTGAGGTCCTGATACATCTTCACCACACCTGGATATACTGCTTGAGGGGAAGTGTGGAACTCCGTCAACACTTCCTCCTGAAGTGCAACTGGTACCATGGTACTTCCTCTAAAGAGGATGACGTGCTCCCCACATTCTGAAAATCTATTAGGTGCCTGACCTATGGATATCTGAGCATGCCATGTCTCATAGTTAGCGTCTCCACATGTACCACCCTGACTCACATAAGAAATGGAGGTGTGACTATAAGAGACTGAAGGAAAACTCCTCTATCTCAGTCTACATAAGAAATCTGTAAAGCAGCCAGCTGCTCTGTCGCCTCTCCTAGCAGCTGTATACCAGATCTCCTACTGAGTTCTTCCGCAAAAACGTTTCCCTTCCCAGGATTATAGAATATCTCTAAGTCATAGTCATAGACAAACTCATTCCAATGTTGTTGTCTCCGATTCAGGTCTTTCTGAGAGAAGATATACCAGATACAATTGTGATCAGAGTACATGGTAAAACATTTTACCATAAGATAGTGCCTCCACATCTTAAAGGTGAAGACCACTCCTGATAACTCCAGGTCATGGGTATCGTAGATATGCTCTTGTTGTCTCAGATTTTGAGAACCATACATGATCACATCTCACTCCTGCATCAGGAGACACCCGAGTCCGTTCCCTGATGTGTCGACATACCCTACACCTTCCTCTAGAAGCCTCAAGATGGGGGCACTAGTCATCCTCTACCTCAGCTCCTGAAAACTCTGCTGGCACCTCTACGACCACACGAATGGTTTCCCCTTCTTCATAAAGGTTGATAGTGGTGCTATAACTCTGGATAATTCTGGAACGAATCTCCAAAACTATCCAGCCAAGCTCATGAAACTCTGTACCTCCGTCACACTCCTGGGTGACTCCCAAGAAAGTACCACCTCAATCTTCACTAGATCTACTTCAACTCCAGCCTCTGAGATGATGTGTCCCAAAATTGAACCTCTCGAATCCAAAACTGGCACTTCGAGAGCTTACCATAAAGATGGTTCCCTTAGAGTGTGTCCAGTACTACATGCAAATGGTAGGCATGCTCCTCCTCATTAGTCAAGTAGATCAAAATGTCTTCGATGAAGAACATGACAAAGTGATCGAGGTAAGGCTGGAATATTCTATTCATCAGACTCATTAACACTGCTGGAGTATTGGATACGCCGAAGGGAATTACCAAGAACTCATAGTGGTCATAATGACACCTAAAGGCCATCTTCTTCACATCATCATCTCAAACTCTAAGATGGTGATAACCTGATCTATGGTCTATCATCGAGAACCACTGTGCCCATTTGAGCTGATCAAAGAGGTCATCAATACTCGAGATTGGGTACTTGTTCTTCACGGTCACCTGGTTCAGGTGACGGTAGTCAAAAAAGAGACTTAAGCTCCCATCTGCCTTTTTGGCGAATAGAGTCGGGGCTGCCTAGGGAGAAACATTGGGCCGGATGAATCCCTTTCCTTGCCAGTCATCTAGCTGTACCCGCAGCTCATGAAGCTCATTGGGAGCCATTTGATATGCTGGAGTAGATATCGGTGTCGTCCCGGGGTATAGGTAAATGTAGAAGTCCACCTCTCTGCGTGGAGGTAGTCCCATAACATCGTCAAAGAAAACATCTGCATACTGGTGCACTACTACAGGATAGCTCAGACTCTCCACATCAACTACTCCGAGGGTAAGGTAGGCCAACTGATGAGTGATCCGATGTACCCTCCTCCATGTAAGTCCGTCCTATTCTTCCAAGGTTCCCTTCTCACCGGTGAAGGTGAACCTAGTCCCATCTGTGCAGACACACTACACTTTTCACCTAATACAGTCGATCTGAGCATGGAATGTATATAACCAATCAATACCCAAGACGATGTTGAAAGGCCTCAATGCCGCTAAAAGGAGATCCCAGCTGAAGCTCTCGCCTCATAGAGTATGCTCACACTGCTGACACCAGTGTGTAATCATCGAGTCTGCTCATATAGAAGTCTCTAGCTGTAAGGATCGAGCCAATGGCTCCGTCAGAATCACCGAGCTCTGAACAATGGCAGTGGAAATGAAAGAATGTCTGGCACCTGTGTATATAAGAACTACAACTATGGTGGAGTAGACAAATATCATACCTCAAATTATCTCCGGAGTGCCATGGTCGTATGCCTCAGGTACTGGAAGCTGAGCTCTCCCCTGTCCACCAAATCCTTGTGGTCGGGGTGGTCCTCCAAGTGGTGGTGGTGGTAGCACCTCGTAATGTCGTCCATCGCCAGCTGCTCGAATAGCTCCTCTTCCACGTCCGCCTATGCCCTACGGACCGCCTCGATCAAACCTCTTCCTCTACTTGGGAGGACCCTAATATATTTACTAGTCATCTAAATGGTGGGTTAGAGAGTCACGAGCCATGTTACGCTTCCTGCCGCATGAGTAAAACTGCCTACTCCTGGTAGGTATGTTACTACCCCGGGTGCCCCGCATAATAGATCCGGAGTCCTCCGGTCATCCACCCGTGGGTCTGGTCCTCTTGGACCTCTACATCATCTGTCTATTGCAAGCTTCAGAAGACTCCGCTGCAAGTCAACTAGTAGTGGGTCTCGCTGCTGGTGACTGCTCAACAAGGAAACTCTCCAATAGAAGGGCTCTCTCTAACACCCCCTCATGCATCGAGACACTGAGGGAGATCATCGATGCCCTGATATCTCTCCCGAGCCACTACTCGATGGTCTGGGCCCTGAATAATGGGTCTCGTACCATATATGTGGAGTAGCGTGAGAGGTCGGCGAACCTTGCTGTGTATTGTGCTACTGTCATGCTGCCATGTGGTAGACGAAGTAGCTCCTGTATCTGTACCACATGTAGGGTCGCTGGAACAAACTCCACCCAAAATAGACTCCCGAAGTCTACCCAGAGAAGCGCTACCTCGTCACGTACCTGGAGCATCAGTCTCCACCATCTGCCTACAGCTGCCTGAAGGAGGATGACAGTAAGGATCACCATGTAGTTTTCTGGTGTCCCTACTAGCCTGAAGACTCTCACCACAGCCTCCAGCCAATCCTCAGCCGCCTATGGGTCCATCTGTCCTTGGATCCTTGGTGGCCTCGGGCGCTAGAACTCATACAATGCACTCAAGCAGCATGCATCGTCTGCTACTGGGGATGGTGGAATCAGTGGACCAATGGGAAGTTTTACCGCCGGGGCCTCCACAAGTGCCTCAACTAGAAAAGGGCCATGCACCGAGGCCTCGTCGGTCAGCAGGCTGTTAGAGCGTATGACTCTCGGGGCTCTGTTGGGAGGCATCCTGAATAAAATATATGTGACACTGTCGAAAGATTATACTTGGTGAGCTGACCTGGTTGAGTTTACTTAAAGAAAAACTTTTGAAAAAATACAAGCAATCAATGTTTTCGTGCACTGAGTCAGAAATCAGTAGTCAAGGTCCTGGTGTATGGATACGTCAGTCACCCACACCGACACTGGACTACTTGAACTGAAAACCACACTTAGTACCCTTAACACTATTGGTTCACAGAAAAGAACGATCAGAGTCCTATGTTCTACAGTAGAACCGACTCCTCTGATACCAATTTGTCATGACTCCTCCCCCGGGGCCCATATCGTGACTACCCAAAGCCCGCCTTCCATAGGCCAATGGACATCGACAACCACCAAATGTGTAAATCCCTACATTGGGAAGGAATTTCCTTTATAAACTAGAACACACACAACAGAGTATGAGTTGGAAGTAAAACACTAAGAAAATATGTATACAAAGAGTGTGAAAAGGAAAGTGGCTGGAAATACAATACCAACTGGAAAGTACAAGTACAACTGAACATCAAGTACAACTGAAGAAAAGTAAAGCAGCTACTGGGTCGTCCTCTGGGGTTCCTACCTAAAAGGTAGGTATTTATGGCCTCTTCAGCACTCCACGACCGTCCGTCCGCTCCATGTAATGTCATGCCGAGTGGTCCACCTACAGGTACTGTCCAGTCCTACTACTCTCTGCCACAGTCAACGCTGTCCGTCGTCAGCAACCAATACAACGAGGTGTGGGCATATCCCATGCAGGGGTGAGTATAACGATTCTCAGTACGGACCTCGAGACCCCCAAGGTTTCACAGAATTCAACAAGGATAAACCACAAGTATGAATTCTATGAATAACCATTACATAGTTATATGCCCATACATATACCTAGGTTTTCTAGTATCCCATATCAAACATGATGAAAACACAAAAGTCATTGACTTAGCTCAAACTAGGATTTTATTCATGGGGTAGTATCAATAAAAAACCCCAATAACACTGTTGGAACCTTGACTGATGGTGTAATCCTTCTCTTTCGAGTACAGTGGGACTTCCACATCACATAGAGGCACTTCCCACTATCCTTGGACTTCTGAATTACTCCTCATGTTGAGTACCGTGGGTCTGCTATGTCACACAGAGGTTATCCCCACCACAGGTCTGCCGCACTCACACAGTGGCGCTCCCCCTCATAACCTCCTGAGGTACTCCTCTGGTCGAGTAACGTGGGTCTTCTGCACTCCCATAGAGGCACTCCCCACTATGAGTCTTCCGTGTTACACAGAGCCTCTCCCCACTAGGCCAGTCGAGTCACTCCGAGTTAATCGGTCAAGTAGTCGTTAGGTCTCACCAAGCTACTAGGTCTCCGTACTCTATCTGCTCGCCTCTGGAAGGATCCCCTCAATGAGCTACTGGTCGATACTCCAACTATCACAATGTCCCATGTAGAAGTATCTCAAAGGTCCGCCTAATCTTAGGGATCTCAACGCAACATACGGTGCATCAATCGGACGCCCAGTCTGTGAGTAATTAGCATTTTTATCTCGGGGGGCATGGTTGGATTTTAGGTTCAAACAAACCCGACTGTACCCCAACTGTGTCCAAACCTCAAGTGGGGTATTCCAAAAGAACCATCTCGATCAATGCTTTCCGTATCCACAAACAGTTCGTCGATCAGGCACATGTTGCCCATGTTATGGGCGAAAAGGTGAAAACATGCCATAGCGGGTCCGGGTCTGGTCTGACCCAATCGGACCGACCCGGCCCGACCCGGTCCGCGGGTCTGACCCAGTCTACAGGTCCTACCCTGCCTATGGGGGTGGCCCGGCCCCAGTGGGTGGCTCGGCCGGAGGGCGGCCTGCCTGAGGGCAGCCCGGCCCGAGGGTGGCCTGGCCCGAGGGTGGCCCGACCAGAGGGCGGCCCAGCCTTAGGGCGGCCCGGCCAGAGGGCGGCACTGCCCGACAGTCCGACGATGTGCGGGGGACACCTAATCCGTGTCCAGGGGGGAAACGTGTGCACCCTGGTCTCCCGAATGATTGAACCGTTTGGGTGGGTACCCAAACTGGTGCCAGGTGGCACCAGTCTAGCTCATGCGGGACCCAGCGGGGTCCCTATCCTCCAAGTTGGCTGAGCGGCCAACCACTCTGCACTGTCGAAGGCTGGTCCAACGCCGGCCTCCTCAGCTCCTCTGCCACGGCTTGCACTAGCCGCGGTTATACTCTTTGGCGTGGTGCGATGGTGACTTGCCCTTACACCATGGCCCGCCTTGGCCATGGCCCTCCTCCTCCGCGCGGCACGACGTCGTTGTTCCCTTCCGCCGCGGACCGCCTTGGACGCGGATCTCTTTCCACATGGCACGATAGTGCTGCACCCTTTTGGCGACCCAGTGGCCTTGCGCTGTCTGTTTCTTCGCGGCCGGGCCATCACCGGCCGCAGTTTCTCCACATTGTTCCACTCTTCCAGTGGCACTATTGTGCCGTCGTCGTCGTCAACAAACAAGGAGAAATGAAGGTTGAGGGTCGGGCCATGTTCGTGCAGTCTGAGCCCTCCACTATACAGTGTTATCAATTGGAAAAAACATTACACATGAGTGAACGACGTAGAACAGAACAATTTCAAACTCAATTCACAAAACAACTCATACCTTGTAATGTTGTTCGTTGATGATGTTGCGGAAAGAGAATGTCGATTCATCGTTCTCCACATTCATCACGAACTCCCAATTTCAAACTTGTGTGTTGGAATGTGACCGGGGTAGAAGACTGAGGAAGAAGCGTCGCTGTCGTTCTTCGCGTTCTTCGTTGGGAGGATAATTCTCCAAGGGTTCTCCCAAGCCTCCTCTCCTCTTCCAATTCGCTTCCCATGACGGCTGTAGTGCCAAATTAATATAATTGAATTTATTAACATATAACATAATGTTGCACCTTAATTAGGTTGGAGTTTCCCTAATTATGTATGCTGGAGTTGGAATAATTAATTTGGGAGGAGAGAAACCAAGGGTCATCTCACATTCAAGAGGGAGCACAAGGGTTTAATCTTCAGGTGGTCCCCACCGCATTAATTGACAAGAGGTGTTTAAACCTCAGGTGGACCCCACCACCATAACCTCTCAAGGGAGGTTATGTGAGGGTGGGCCCCACCTCCATAACCTCTCATGGGAGGTTATGGTGTGGTGGCCTCTACCTCTAACCACCCTTTGGAGGTTTTAACCACCAAGCATAAAAATAAGCTTCACACTTATTTTTATTTAACTTTTTCTTAAAACTCAAAAACTATCATTCTTTCTTGACCAACTATCATCGAGGTTAAAGTCCTCCTACGAGAATACCGGCACTGTGAGTTCAACGGTTCCCTTGGATTTCAATTCCGAGCACCAGTTCGAAAGTTATAAAATCCCGTTCATATGTTTACTGAACTTACCCGAACAAAACTTCAGATATTGATTCCAGGCACACCGGGCCTTAGAATAAAGTTCCTTAACTTTTTGCGGAATCTTAAAATTCCAATGTATTTATGGAAAACATTCCATGGAATTTCTAGGTCTTTAAAGCATTTCCCCATCCTTCTTTTGGACGGAGAGGATAGGTGCACCCCATGGTGAAGCATTTGGGCATATAAACCATTTATCCGAATTCTCCTATAGTTTTTTGTTCAGCACCTCAATCTCCACAACATCCATTCTATATGTAGTTTTTTATATTGGAAATTTCATAGGTATAAGGCCATTTGAGAATTCAACATCTCTTCTAGGAGGAAGGCCATGAAATTCCATGGGAAACACACCAACGAATTCCTCAAAATATCCATGTTTTCACGGATGGTTTCATCATTAGACTCATAAATCCGATCTAGATATGAATGCTCATAGGGCAGTAATATCAATTCTTGAGATGATGGTGCTAAACATGATTCATCTTCCTCCTTAAACTTGTATTTATTCGGGGGTCGATTATCCATATGGACAATGATTTCCATCTCACAAAATTTTTTTGGTTCTATATAAGGAATACAATGAATGCCGAGATTTATATCAAATTCCACTAGAGAGAGTAAGATGAGGTTCATTGAGAAGTTCAATCCACACAATGTGATATGGGAGGAGTTATAATCATGGGTTCCAATGATTTTCCTAATTTCCGTACTCACCGACATATTTACTTCCATGATTTTTGGTGGTGTTGGGATTATTCTACTAAACATACAAGATATAAAATAATGTGTAGAACCAAAATAAATAGTATTTTCTCAATAATTGAATGAATAACTAGTTTAACTATCACAACTTCGTTGTCAGGGTTCAATTCATTGGTAGTGAGCGAAAATGACTACCCTTTCTACCATGGAGGATTTTGGTTGCCTCAAAAAACCCTAGGTTTATGGAACTGATTTTCAAGGTTCCATGGTTCTTTACAGTTGATGAAATGAAAAATGTGTTGAGGGTCTAATGAAGCATTCCTATCATCTATCATATCTTTGGTTTTTTATTTTCTACAGTTAACAGCTAGGTTCCCTTCTATTTCACACCTAAATCATTTCCTCTTCCCATTCAAGAAATTTCCAAGGTGCTTATTTCCGCACCTTCGGAATGTGGGGTGCTTGGTTTTCATAGAAATGTTGGATTTTCCCATTGAACCAACAGAGTTGAATTCCAACTTATGATTCTTATCCCAATGATACCTCTGGGATTCATGGATCTCTATTTTGACCATGAGGGAACATCAGACAATTTCCTCATATATATCAAATTCATGGATCACCAGGCTGTCCGTTGTCTAGGTTTAATCCCACTAATGAAGAGGTCAACCATGAGTTCAAGGGTAATGAAAAATCCATAGGAGTATCATGAAATCCTTGTGATGTTTTCCTCATTCACTATGATTGATTCATCATCTTTTTTTGAAGTCACGTATGCCCCTTTCCACCATAAGTCAGACGGTGTGGGGAAATTCTTTATCAAAAAACATTTTCCATAAATCATTCCATTCCAAAGATTCGATCTCCTCCTTAAGATTCGTATTTTTGATCAATGTCCACCATTGATCAGCTTCACCCTCCGTACGATAATCACATAGAAGAACCATGTCTTGTTCAGAACATTTAAGGATGTGGAAGATCTTTTCAATGAAGTGGATCCATTGTTCGATAATTAAGGGATCAGATTATCTATTAAATGTATAAGGCCTTTGTCTCATGAATCTCTCGATTGTGACTCGTAATTTATTTGGGGGGGGGGTTTAATGATACTCATTACCCATGTTTTTATTCAATGCTTTAGTTAACTAAGAGGGTATTGTGAAAAGGTTCATGATTCCTGCTCCCATTGGACAAGGCAACAAAATAGAACAGTCATCACATTGATCATACCATCAGTTGTTAGCTTGAGTCCGACTATTACCGTCAATTAGATGGAATAAAAGGAATCTTAGGGGTAACACATAAATGGTATTCTAATGATATAAACATATGAATTATAAATAACATTCATTTCTTTAACATAAGAATCTATAGGCTTTAATCAATATTATCCAAGATATACTTCCCAATATTTTTTCTTAGGGGAATTTGTTATACCCGTAACAATGGTTCATATTTAGCTTTTGAATTTACAAAAGCATATCCTCCAAGTGTTTCGTAACACCAACTGCAACAATTCCCATTGTTGTGTACCAAGATACTCCGTGTCAAACCCAAAACTCCTTGTCAGAGTTTTCACTCTTTGGTAAATCTCCACCAGAGCCGCCTCTACATGCTCATATCCAGAAAGGTATGTATTTTATTGATAAACCACTTAATCAATACTCACCCAAATTTAGGGATTTTTTAATTTTTCTTAGTCTTATCCCTAAGGCTTTCTCTAGGGTTTTATAATACTAATCCGAAAAATAACTAAACCTATCATCTGATACCAACTTTAACAAACCTTCTATTTATTACACACTTAAACATGATTTATCACATAAACTCTTCACTAGATACCACATGGATTGTTGAGAGGTATGGAATCATTGAGTCTTAACAACATTACATAAAGACTTAAAACATGAAACACAATATCTTTATAAAAAACATCCTTTGCATGACCACTACATTACCTCGTACTTTTCATTGCATGGACAAACCTGAGGATGTGCACAAGAAAAGAGTGAGCTATAAAGCCCATTATTGGAGAAAACAATCCATAACATGAATAATACAATAAATTTTAGGCCATAATCATATCAATGGAGCATAAAATTAATAATAACATAAAGGCATGATATAGCATGATTATTATAACATGGAATGGTGACAACAATACTTAACATGGTATTAGCATGAGCTAAGGCTCATTGCAAAGTGAGCATGCGTAAAACCACATTGAAATTTAATTAGAATGTGTAAAAACTCATTTCACTTGATGTATCATGATACTACTCTTTACCCAATGCATTGGAGCACTATCTGGGCACACCCTTCTTAATCATTTCATTCCATTCATAAGTGTGCGAAATGTATCATAAAACCTGGATTCCTTTAACATCATCATTTATTACACGATAAAGTAATGTGGAATTTATAATGAAATATTATAATCAATATGTCAATTTTCATAATGTTTAATACCCTTGATAGAGAAATGGGCATGGTTTTCATTACACAATGACTTTGCATTGGAAAATCGTTGTGCAATTTTGGCTTCATAATAGAGTGATAAAA
This sequence comes from Viscum album, assembly GCA_963277665.1. Lineage (NCBI taxonomy): Eukaryota > Viridiplantae > Streptophyta > Magnoliopsida > Santalales > Viscaceae > Viscum > Viscum album. The sequence goes on along the minus strand of OY728155.1, from coordinate 71,352,876 downwards.
AAATTCATGAAAATTATTGATGAGAGAGAAATGGGTATCTCATCATTTGTAGATGAAATTGACAATAATGGGGGCATATAGATATATTTCGAAACATAATTAATGGAATTTGGATTCATATTGAAAAATAATTTCTTGAATCTAAATGAGGAGAGAGAAAATCATTACACAATTTTAACATGGTAACAGGTGTAAATGGGAGGAATTATTGAGAGGAATGGGGTCTCTTATCATTCAATAATAAATAGGGATGTATGGGGGAGGTGGGAAATAATTTCCCAAAATTTTTAATTGAAAATAAAAGGTCATAAAAATATAATGAAATTTGGACAGAAATGAGAAAGGAAGAAACCCCTTATCGGATTTCGGCATGGTATCAGTTGTACAAGGGAGGAATTAATGAGAGATAAAGTGGTATCTATTTATTTAAGAAAGGAGGTATGTATGGGGGAGGTAAAAAATAATACCCCAAAATTTTTAATTGAATATAAAAGGGAATAAAAATATTATGAAACTTTGATGAAATGATAAATGAAGGAATCCCATACTTCGAGGTGTGATCCCAATGTCTTGGAAGAGGTTCAGAGAGAGGATTCTTGAGAGCATATGGTTCTATGGGATGATTCTAGAGAGATGAGGGAAGGGTTTGGTCAAGCTTTAAAGGATTTGAGTGAAGAGTACATGGTATCTTGGGTGGGTTTATATAGGAAAAGGAAAGGAGTTGTTAATTATTTAGGTTTTGGGACCATACTCATTAAACTAATCAAAACCACAAGCCATTACATGGTTTTTCCCATGGGTTCTGACAAAGGGGAGTGAAAGACTATATTTTATAAGACCAATGTCAGACCGACTTAAAATATTAGGCTTTCTTATGTGGTGGTGAGTCACACTCTCAAAGAAATCATTTAAGATAGATAAAATGTTTTATAAGCTTTGGAGGGTCACTACGGCTTTGTAAAATAAATCAAACAAATATTAAATAACATTATTTTTATTTTAAAACATATATTGTCTGAAAATTATGTTTATATTATTTTATTACATCATTATTATGTTATTAGGATGTCATAAAACACATTATATATTTAAACGGTATTTAATTTTTACCCAACATTCTACTATCTCAAAAAATAATGGAAAATTCACCATTGGATAATTCCAACATCTTAATTCCAAAAATAATATTCATTTTATTCAAATAAATTTCTAAATATGTGAATTTTTTTTTAATTTTACAATAAAAACATAAATTTAACAAAAATTCACGGGTTTTGACAAAAACAATTTCCAATCCTTAATAAAAATTACAATTCTATTCATAAAAGTTATATGATCATTCATATTTAATAAAAAGTAATTTAGTAATAATATTTTATTAAAATATTATTTAATTCAAAAATCCATTAATTCATCAAAATAAATATCCTAATTGAATATTAATTAAAATACTATCTGAGCTTTAAAAACTATTTACAAAGTAACAATAATAAAATCAATATATACTATTTATTCAATACAAAAAACATGCACATAATCATAGTGCTATGGTTTCGTTACATAACCCCTTATAAAACTTGCATAATACCGAATGGTAAGGTTTGTGATGGTGGCAGACTCATGGGGTGGCTCAGATAACATCTATTGGGTGATAATCTCAATCAACATCCACTTCTCCCATTAGTGGTTCTGCTCGAGCTTAACGTGTTCAAGATCAGTTTGGGATTGGTCAAGAGAGAAACCCAATGAAACCACCATCTTTTCGAGCTCCATCAAATGGGATTTATATGGAGAAATTATACTTGGTGAGGTCATCACATCATTTTTCTGAGTACATTGGATTTGTTAAAGCCCTATTTTTATACTAATCATGTGATCACTGTGTAATGGCTATATTAGCATGGATCAGAATACATAATGGTATCTAAAGATCCCAAAAAAACATAAAACCAAATAATTTCATATGTTTTATACAACCATTTAAGATTACAAGTAATTTAATTGGATCAAGATGAATTTTCATTAATAAATCTTTTGGTCATTACAATTCCAAGGAAAAGAAATTTTCAAAAAATATATAAAATTAAAAGTAAATATTCTACATTAATTATTTAAATATATTTTTATAGTCTTCATATTTATGAATTATTACAACCATTTATTTTTACTCTTCTTGGGATATATTTTATGGATACCCTCCTATTTTTTACATTGGATGCTACATGATGTTAAGTTAGAAGTTTCCTTGTGACATTTCTTATTCTTTTATGTTTTGGAAATCACAAAGCCATTTTATTAATAATTATTTCTATCTATAAGTAAATTTATTTGCATGTTCACAAACTATTTTATAGCTAGTTCTAAGGTTATTTTTCTTATGATAGAATAGCTACTAGTTCAAATCATCTCCTTAATAAAACATGGAATCTTTCATATTCTAAATTCCGAATCATTGAATATTTTGAATTGGATTTATTAATCTTAGTATTGATTACATCAGAATTATCAATTGGGTTCTCTGAAAATCGTGTTTCAGATTCACTTCCTCAATTCAGAATCATCCAAAAATATTATTCTGATTCGCTCAGATTAGTGAATGTGGTTTATGTTTCTCAATTCCAATTCAATAAAAAAATTTGAATATGATTCACTATTCCTTAAATATTTATTCACTCAGAAATTAATATCTGATTCTTCCATTCTAAATTACTAATTGTCTAATTTTTTATTATCTGATTGTCACTTTCTCAATTATGATTCTCACATATTTTTTAATATAATTTACTATATCATTCTATTATGATTCCCAAAACATTTAAATCTGATTTTATATCATTCATAAATTTCCCTTTTTTATGAATCTTATTTTCATAACATTGGTAGAGGTACTATTTATCTTTAATGTAATTTTTTCATAACATTCTGAAAGATACTATATTTATTTAATGTAACATTTTCATAACATTATTGATGCAACTATATTTCTTTAATGTATTTTTTTCAAACATTATTAGAGTTACTATATTTCATTAATGTAATATTTTTCATATATTCAAATTCATACATACATTTTTTTTCTCAGGATATTTTGTTATGCTAAAAATTTTCATCTAACTCTTTATAATATAACCGTTGTAAGTTATAGTTGTACATATCCCTACAAAATTTCTTAAAATATATGATCATTGGAGGAAAATTAAAATGATTAAGATCACACATATAAATAGAAGGTCATTTTTATGAACTCAAAAAACATTAACACTTTTGGATTCTGGAGTCACATTTGAGCTTTTCTAAAATTTATTTTTCCAAAATCCTTGATGAGATTAAGTTGTGAACAACTTATTCGACATACATAAAATCTTCAAAAATATTTTATCATTATATGGAACCAATAATTGGTGATTATGATTGAGGGATTCTAATATGAAGGAAGATAGAAGTTTCGATTACCTGATTAATCAAGGGCTTCCAAGTGCAAAGAAGACAAAGATTCCCATAACCTTATAGATCAAGGTATTTCAAGTCTTGGAAGACAGATGTATCGATAACCTTACAGATCAAGGGCTTGCAGGGATAGAAGTATAAATACTGATATTTTTATCGAGGTCTAAACTTAGTGTTGGTAACATAAAAATTCTTGAAATTATAAATAAATTAGCCTTTATCCAAAGTGTTTAGATACCCTACACTTTTGGTTAAAATATTTGGACACTTTTATATGTACATTAAATTTCCTCAATAATTTGTAACAATAATAAAGTATTTCATATACATTATCATTTGTTGTCAATCTTGTTTAAGATTCTATATGCTTTAAGGTAGAATCATGTTTATGTATACCTGTGTACTTATATCATTTTAATAATCATATTAATTTGGCCCCATGTGTTTTTCAATAACGTTACTAATGAGGGTTTAAGTGAATCCACTTTTTTTAACCTTGTTAAAAAATATTCATTAAGATTAAAAATTAATTTTTTAGACATACAATTTAACCCCTCTTGTAATTGAGTATATAAATATACATTTTTATCATACTCAGGATTTATTTAGATAAGGATACTATTTATATTCACTTCCTTGATAAATTATTGTAGTCCATTTGAAATATTTTTCCCACTATCCTTGACAATTAAATTTCCCCAAAATATCGATGTTTTTATCATGGATTTGAATATTTCATAAAATGTATACCATTTTTACATATGGATTGTAATTAAAAGTTATCATATTAACTAATTATATATTGATAAATCTAAATATTTTAATAAATATGGATACATAATAAGGAACATTATTACTGAATTAAATCAATTAATCAATATAACAGGAATCATTTAGACATGTACAAAATGGGTGGGGCCAGGTTATAAATTTCCACATGATGCATTTGTTTTCTCATGGAATGAGCTAGTTTCCTAGAACTAGTTAGTTTTCACGTATTATGGTTTATTAATTAATAGAAATTTCACCATGGTAATGTTATCACGTACATATAAAACATTGATTCCAATAATCAATTATTTTCTTCTTTAAAATTCATTTTTTATTATCCATATGATTTTCACTATAAAAAAATTCATGGATGTATTTCATCATCAATATATTGAGGAAAATGAATTCAGTGTATTTAATTAACTTTTTTATATCGAAAATTCCTTATCTAGTTATTTTAATGAAATGTGTTCCCATTTATATACATTTTTAATATTTTTTATGAACATTATTCTCATTTTATTTAGTATATGGAATGCATGATCAGGTATTACCTTTCTATATTGATTATTCTCATTGGTTAAGTATTTCTTATACTGAATGTATCCCTTACTAAGAATTTGAGATCTTCATTATTTTTATTCCCTTACCATGGAATCCAAGTATATTAATATGAAATTTATGCACAAATATTCTTAGTGGTAATAAATTTATCGTAAATAAAATTATGTTTTAATTAGTGTATTCAGTTTTAATTTTGGAATTATTTATGTATCGGGTTTACCATGTCTTCAAAACTCTTATATCCTTCATGATTTGATTTTGTGTAATCATGATAATGTTATATTACTACACACCACCTCTGGACATTCTTGGTTCATGGCACTATATAGGCAGAGACAAATCTAAGGCGACAAAATGTTTTGTAGATGTGTGTAGGGGAGCTCCTTGTTTTTAAGTGTGTTGGGTGAAAACATTATAATTAAGACAGTCCTCTATATTAATTTTTTGTGTAATATATCTACGGATTTTTATATTCATTGAAAATAATGAAATTTTTTAAATAGAATCATCGAATATATTTAAATAGGTTTTGGTGTCATCCTAAACCATATCATTTTGTTTAACACCCCTCTTTTACTCTGATTAACTATAATTGATGTAACAATTGTTTCTCTCATTACAGTTCCAGAACATAAAAATAAAAATTTGAATAGACAAAAACAATAATCTTCTATTATTTTTCATTATTTTTAATATATATAAGACTTCTGATTGTAATCATAATATTTTATTGTTATTAAAATTAACTTTACAACATCAAATATCATTCATAGTCATTTTTGATAGAATTCCCATATTATGACTTTATATGAATCAATATAACAATATAGTTCACATATAAAATCCTCCATCATATGTTAAATGTTATAATAATACATTTAATTATTTTTATCCCATTAGAAATTAAAAAAATATAGCCTTTATTGATTTTAAAGTCAGTTACATTATTTTTCTTTTGTAAACTCAAGTATTGTATCAGTATTATGTAAGTGTGTTAGTTAATTATACTCTCTATAAATATATAAATAATTAACTAGTATATAAATAAAAATTTAATCTTATTATATATAAACATTTTTAATAATCTATATCATCTTTTTATTCCAATGAAAACAAAATTGTATTGTTAATGTAGAGTTATATTTATTAATTTTTTAGAACCTAAAATGGTTTAAATGACATAATAAACATAACGTTTAAAAAAATTCTATATATTCAGATATAGGAATCCTATGGTACAATTGAACTCAAAAAATGAAATTAATTCAGGTGCTGAATTGATATCAAGACGATATCACATAGGTTTTCCCACAATTAACCCATAACACACATTATGGTAGTAATAAACATATATTTTTGTTACATTTTATCCTTCCTAAAAAATAAATATTAACATTTTAAAAAATTAAACCACCTTATTAAAAATATCAAATCAAATTTTAAATATTCAATTTTCACAACTCAAATAAATCAATTATAATATATGTGTTCTGCATAGAACAATAAATGTATTTTATAACAGATTTCATTTTAAATTATAAAAAGAACACATATAATTATAAAATATTATGTTGATTACAATATATATAATTATATTTTTTGAATCAACGAGATAACATATTTTAGTAATCCAAATTCCACAATATAATGATATTTTCAAATTAAACTATTTAAGGTAAATAAATGTTTTGTTTTATGAAATTGGAATTTTCCCTATTCACTAAATAATAAAACAAATTGGAAAAAATAAATGAAGATCATATGAAGACTATTAAGACATGAAAAATAAAAAATTTATGTTCATTTTTTAAATAGACGTTCTATATGTGTTATATATTAAATACAATATCATTTCATACAATTCTATAATCTCCATTTTAAAGATAAAGTATTTTTGTGGAATTAAGTAACACTATCCTAATTCATTTCCTAAAAAAATTATTAAATTTATAAAAATTAATTAGAGTGGAAATAAAATATAATATTTTGACTATAATAGTTAATAAATATTGAATAAATTAATATATTAAGATAAAATTATATTACACACAGACAAGTGTATAATAAAAATATCAATTTTACCTTTAAAAGTTATTTCTTTTTTTTCTGACCAATTTGTAATAAATATATAACTTATTATTAATGTTAATAAATAAAAAATTTCTATACCTTTTTCAAAATATTTTTAATAGAAGGCATACACACCAAACCAATGAATAAGTTATATCTATCAAATTTAAATAAGAGTATTTTGTGGTTCATTTAAGATTGGTGTTGTGTATACCAAACACTATAAATTCTATAATTTAAAAAAAAATATTCATTGGATACATCTACTCCCCTATCACTAGTCATATTAAAATTTTTTATTTTTTGAATATAAATCTACAAAAGGTTTGGGGCCCCATTCTTTATTTATTTTTCTAGGACTACCAATAATGAATTATGATGAATATTCTACATATAAGGTTAGGAAAAACATTATTGTGATGTGTTTTACCTTTTCAGGAACTTACTATTGAAACACATGGACATGGTGAAACATCGTCATTCATTTTTTTGTCACATCAATCATTCCATTATCTTAGGAATGAACACATTATACTTATATTCTCGATTCAACATCGAATAACTTGTTAACTTCTATACTAAAATATCATTTGAAACTACCTAATCCAAGGATACCATAACAATTAAATTTATAGATTATGTGTCTCAACAATAATCACTTTTTATTTGTCATAATATTAAAAATACATGTATTGGTCCCTCTCCCATTTCTTAAATGGATTATGAACATTAGCCATAATGTCCAATATGATGTCGTGTCTTCTATGTGCCAGTTTGAGTACAATATTAAAAACGCTATGGGATGGATTAATTTATATTCCTCCGTGACCTTTTACAAGTATTTATTTCATGAAATTATTTTCTCATAGATGATGTTATCGAATATATTTTATTTGCCTTCATTAATTTTTATAATTTAATTCCATTTATAAAAGGAAAACATCCATTTTTTGATAAAAACCCTAAATACCTTTTACAAAATTTGTGTTCATGGTTGCTAGGTCATTGACATAGTACATATCGTATAAGTTATATATCCTTTATAATCAACCAAACTAATTGAATTCAATTCTATTTACTCCGATTCTATATTTTTATTACATTCTTCTATTTCTTCAATGGACATAAAAAAATTCCAATATTTCCTTCAAAAAACATCACCCACTATTTTTGTTGAAAAACAATCCAATTCCCCAAAATTTATTTAGGGTAAAACATATAGGAAAATTAATATTTTCATCCCCCATAAATATTTTTTTGTTTATATATTGCATATATTATCTTTAATCACCAACCATATTCCAACATGACTAACAATATAATGAGAAACAAATGATAATGAAAATTTAATTCATGAAAACAATTCCTAAATTTATAATAAATTTAATACCAATAAACTAAAACACTCTCCCTAAATAGTCATTCATTTAATACACCCATTTAAAAGTAAAATTATAGTATTTTAACCCTTTAATGATAGTAAATGATACTTAAAACCTCCATATTTTTAAATAGCATCTCCGAAATTTGATAGGAACTAATTTTTCAATGTATTTCATGGACTACATCTCCATTAAAAGGTATGGAATAAATATTTAAAATAAATTATGAACCAATTCTCTAAATTAATTTATGTTTTTATTATCACCATTTATCGACGAACCAAAAAATCAATTCTCTAATATTTTACATAGATTGATAAATTCAAATTTTGGATTTATGATGAAAATAAAATATTTCCAAAAATAAAAAGGTATACAGTTGTAAATAGATATTCCAGCTAAATTGACGCACATATATCATTATTTTATGTAACACCCCGACCCTCGTTACCCAGAGTCGGTGTATTATTTTAATACATTGGAACAATTACAAGGAATCAATTCCCGAAGGACCGATTAGTTTAGCAGTCTTGGAAAATATATTACATACATTAAAATTACATTACAATATGAAACATAACACACAACATAGATATTTCTGTGAGAATTCCATTTTTCCCTTTAGCTTAACCTTGCATATCAATCAAAATACACTTCTTGGAATCCTGGGAAAATAAAACATAAGAAAGGGGTGATCCTCCGTATTAGAGTGGTAGCAAGCGGTTCACAAATTTGAATCATGAACATGCATATAAGGTATTTGAAAACATCAATACCCACATCGATCATCAATCACTATTCCAAATCCGAGAAAAGAAAAAAATCTGTAGATCAACTAGTTTTTGAGAGTTGATCCGCATTCTTAATTTACAAGGGAAGAACATGGGAAGTGATAATCACATAGAAATTATCCCCTACCTCGTTCGTTTGATTCATTGAAGATTGTACACAGGGAAGGAGATGATGTCATTGGGAATAGACGTACAACAGTGATGTCAGTGTTTCCTCGTCAACATATGTCCCGAGGAAGCGTTACCAGGGCACACCCTTCTTAAACATCTCATTTAATGAATAAGAGTGCCACATGGATCATAAAACATTGAATCATTCAGCATAATAATTTATTCCATTATAAAATAATGTGGAATACATACATGAAACTCTTTAAACAATAAGTAAATGTTCATAAAGGTGAATATCCATGATAGAAAAAAGGGCATGGTATTTACTACATAATGACTTTGTCTTGGAAATGTGCGGGCCAATTTCGGCAGCATAACAACGTGACATAAGAACTCATAAAACTGGTTGATGAGAGAGAATGGGGTGTCTCATCATATTTTCATGAAATGGAATGTAAATGGGTCATATTGAAACATTTCCCAACAAATGAAATGGAATTTAGATTCATGATACAAAAGAATTTCTTGAATGTAAATTAGGAGAGAGAAATTATTTTCAGAATTTCGACATAGTAACGGGTATACATGAAAGGAATTTAATGATTGAGAAAGGGGTATCACATCATTAAAACATAAATAGGTCAGTATTAGGGAGGTTCTAACCCATACCCCAACATTTATAATTGAAATTAAAAGGGCATAACAATTTAATGAATATGGGACAAAAAAGAGAAAGGAAGAAAAACACTTACTTGGAAGTGTGCTTCCAAAGGATTGAGAGAAGTTTGAAAGAGGCTTCTTGGGAGGTTAGGGTTTCATGGGAGGAATCTAGAGAGATTAGGGAAGAGTTTGGAAGAACTCCAATGTCTTTGAGTGAGGATGAAGTTGGCACTTGGGTGGGTTTATATAGGAAAGGAGAGGGAATTTTTATTATTTAGGTTTGGGACACCTCACATTTAAGAAATCAAAAACATATACCAAACCATGGTTTTCACCATTTTTTTTTCTAAAGGGTAGTGAAATTTTTTTTTATAAGTCAAAATTCCGTTCCTTTAAAAATAATGGGGTTTCGTATGTGGAGGTGAGTCACACTCTCAAGGAAAACAATTTAAAAAAACAAAATGTTTTATAAGTCATGAAGGGTCCACTAATGCTTTGTAAAATAAATAAATAAAACCCAAAATTACATTATTTTAATGGAAAAACATATATTGGCAAAAAATAATGTTTATAGTATTTTATTACATTACTATTGGGTCATTATGATGACATAAAACACATTATATATTAAAACGTTATTAAATTTTTACCCAAAAATTTGACTATCACTAAAAAATATGAAAAATTCACCATTTTATAATTTTGAAATCTAGATTCTAAAAATAATATTAATTTTATATAAATAATTTTATAAATATTTCAATTTTCACTTGTAAAATAAAAACTGACATTTATCTAAAATTTATGGGTTTTGACAAAAATAGCTTCCAAACCTTAATAAAAATTACAATTGCATTAATAAAATTATAGGATCATTTATATTTAATAAAAAATAATTTAATAACAAAATTTTTTTTTATTAAAATATTATATATTTCAAAAATCCATTTATTTATCAAAATATATTTATTAATTTAACATTAACTAAAACTACTACTTCTGCTTTAAAAACTATTTACAAGGTAACAATTGATAAATGAAAGTATATAAAAAAATAATGTACATGACCATAGTACTAAGGTATTTTCACATAACCCCTTATAACACTCGCATAAGACTGAACAGTAAGGTGTGTGATGGTAGATTATTTTTGGGGTGGCTCGGATAACATTGATCGGGTGGTAATCTCTATCAACTTCCACTTCTTTCATTGGCGGTTCCGCTCGAGCTTAACATATTCAAGCACGGCTTGGGCTTGGTCAAGAGTGAAACCCAAATATGCAACCTCTTTTCCGAGCTCTGATAAATGGGCTTCGTATGGGTCACATATACTGGATGAGTAAATCACTTCCTTTGTCTGAGTAAATTGGATTTGTTAAAGCCTTATATTTATACTAATCATATGATCACTCTTCAATGACTATATTAGAAACAATCACGATTCTTAACATAATATCAAAGAATTTGAAATTTTATATAAAAATTTTACATAAAGAAAAATTTAATTATATCAAGAGGTATTTCCATTAATGAAAGTTTGGGTCGTTAAAAATTTCCCCTTCATTCTCATCAAAACAGTTCATGTAAATTTTGTGTTATGTAATAATTTTGGGAACTCTTCCAATTAAATATAGGTTATTTACTCATATTCTATTTCAATATTAAAGGGAATCTATTATTGGACAAACAATAACTTGAAATGATATATATATTAGAAAAAAACTTATTTTTTATGCACTGGAGAACATATAATATAATTTCAATCAAAATAATTTATTTTTTCAAAATAAGCTTATTATAAGATCCACAAATTAGTTTGGGGTTGTTGTATGAATTAATCAACCACAAGACATTAATTATTTTGTGTGTTATAGACATTTACAGGGTTTCTATTTTTATTCATATATTATATCAGACAATGTGAAATTAATATCTGATTTTGTACATCCAATAAGAATGAAATTATTTTTCACTTCAGCAGAATCACATTGGTTAATCATTACTGATGGGAAAAAGGAATTAAAATGATTTTTTCATATTCATTATATAATAAAAAAATGTGAAAAATCAACTAATGTGTGTTTTCAGATAAGATGATTTTCTATGTGATGTGAATATTCTGGATAAGTATCCTTTTCAATGAGGTTATTTTAAAACCAACATGATAAAGGATGATTCCATAGTTTATCATATAGGTTACTATCTATTCGATGTGATAAAGCTTCATTATCATAGTGGGTATTATTTAACTGATGTGATAAATCATTTCCTTCAATAGTTTTACATTTTATTTATATAATAACCAAAGTGAAAATAAGATTGATTAGTTCAGTTTTATAATAAGTGACCTGATAAAGAATATTTTCATTACTTTTCCCAATATGTTATATAATAATCGATGTGAATGTTTGATTGATCAGTTCAGTTTTATAATAACAGACATGATAAAGTATTTAAAATTTTATTAATTTTCATTTGAATCATTTATGTATTTTTTTTTCTGCCATGAAAGCTAGCTCATTTCTCTCGTGCGAATGACCCAACCATCAATTTATTGACTTGGTGGATGCGATTAACAGATTTACATATTCATAGACACATATATTTTATTGGATTCATTGGACTCATTGGATCTACCCACTCTCTGGTAAACCTTAAACAATGATCCTCTATTTCTGTTGTTCAATTTCACTGAAGCCCTATCATTTGTTTTCTTATTTAGTGTACTCAAATATCAAAACACCATCATATTAAACAATTATATTTTGGGGCCGGAATTGTTTATTTAATCAAAGTTAAATTTCTTTAGTGTTTCATCCAATGAATATAGATCTAAATAAATTCTCAATACATGGTGTATATTTTTTTCATCAACCCTGATTCAATCATATTTTATGTATCATGAGCATTGGCACTTGAAGTTCTTCATACTCAAAATTTATAATTAAACATCCAAGGTAATCATTTAATTACATTACCATATTATTCAACCACGTTATTTTGTCAGTCTCACTATTCCACATTCATAGATTTATATGATCATCTTAAATGTCACATTACCATATTCATTTACCTTAATTATGCGATGATATTTTGAAAAGTGTATGGATTCAATTATATGATAATTTTTTGTTTCTTTTAAATAGAAAGGTATTTTCACTAAACTGATTCACTGATGATTATTCTGCATCCCATCATGAATTTATGCATTGAATCCCAAAATTATGCTTATTTTCATGATGTTTGTGAATCATTCATTATTTATGCATACACTTCCATGAATATAGATAAATTTCAATTACTATTATAAAATTATTAGCAACTTAGTTATCTTAAAATGTAATACATATATACATTGAAATGTTTATATAGTTCAATACAGAATATAATATAACTAATGTATATGAATATCAACACTATTATTTTTTTGTGACCATATTCATATCTTGAAATTCATATATTAAATACATGGTTTTTATAAACTGAGTAACGTTGAGAATAATGATGACATTATAGTTGAATAAAAAATAGGAATTGATAATTGGTTCCTTTATATATCATGTTATATTCTACTAGATATTTTTTTTCATAAAATTACACATGAATCCCATGGTCTTATCACTGAAAGAATTTTTCTTCCCATGAATTCATATTTTTACGATATAAAATTAAGTGTACAGTAATATTTAAAATTTGGGTAATTATCATGTTATAATAAAATGAACGTTCTTCTCAAATAATATAGTGTATATAATATTTTTATGAATATTTTCTTAATACACTATACATAAATAATATAGAATAGAAATTCTGTATATATATACAACTTTAAAAAATAAATATTTTCTTGTTTCAACTATCCTATATGAATATATTATATAATGAATTAATGTTTCAACTATTTATTATTGGAAATTTTATAAAAAATAATTTCTTATAAATTCAATAATATAGATACAAATTAAAATGAAAAATGCAGAATTCATTTCGATTCAGTCAAATAATATTCAATTTCATTTTACATCTACATTAATAAAGATGAAAATGACTCTTGATAGAATAGTTTAACAATATTTTTCATTTGTAAATTACTTCCATGCATATCTATTTAAGATTTAGAATTAATATTTAAACATATCTTCCATTATTTTATATAATTTATAATTTTTTTAAATATTCAAATATTTGTTTTATATTTAAATACTGGGATACAATCAAACAATTTCATATTTCATATGAATTGAAAATTTGGTTATCTTGATAACATATATATTTTTGATATCATTTATAGATTATAATTAGTTCATGATGTATTATAACACTTCAATTAAGTGATGAATATGAAGACGACGTTGATTATTTTTTGGAAATTTCTAATGTAAAGGTTCAAAAAACGACATATTTTTCTATCAATGAATGAATTTCTTGAACCAAAATATGTTATAAATAATATAGATAAATGATAATTTATTTTTATATGGTTTTAATCTGAGTTATAGCCCTTGGATTTGGCATGGTGAAACTGGGAATAATTTCAGATCTATTGATGTTGACTATTTGAATGATGGTAAATCTGATAAAATTGATGAAATTATTCATTATATTGTAGTAGTGGAAATTGAGAATGAATTTAAAATTGAGTGTCTTTATAGAGATACTACAAATCCACTTTATCAATGATGAATGGAATATGTAGTTTTATCGATGGTGTTATGATTTATTAACTTGAAAGTGAATCATGGATGGAGTGTGAAGTGTTTTACAGATTTTCTACAATTGTTGAGAGATATTCTTCTAAAAGACAATGATATTCGAGATTCAAATTATAAGGTAACTAAAATACTATACCCAATGTGTTTAAGTTACAAAAAAATACATGCCTTCATAAATGAATGTGTTATGTATAATATGGAATATGAATTAATTTTCGGATGTCCAATATGTTATATATCATGGTATATGATGAAATAAAAATAACAGATTGAATTATTAGTTATAGAGAACACAAAAAAAGGAAATTTTGTATCATCCTATTATTGCCCATTTGAAATTTGTAGTTTCAAAATCACATGATTAAAAAATGTAATGATTTAATGTAGATGAAAAGATATGATTACGTCATATAGCTGATTGTCCAGATTGTAAGAATATTGATCACTAGTTTCTAATATTTGGAAATGATGTTAATTTTTTTTTGACATGGACTGTGCCCATATAGAATGAATTTATATCTTATCCTTACTAGAAGATATTGTTCAAGGCTAATTTTATTGGAAATATAAAACATATCTCTCGAATATTTAATGAAGTAAAATTATGACAAGTTGAGTATAATGTTATATAGAACAAAACATCCTAGAAATGATATTGAAATTTTCATGTCAATATTAGTGGTTTGTAATAAACTGTCAAGGGAGGAAGGTATAAAGGAGAATGATTATTATAAAATGGAATAGTTTCAATATCATTAAATTATAAAGGTCACAATAAATGGCTTCCTATCATATACAATATTTTCATCATATATTATTCAGGTGCATAAATATTTTCCGAAATTTGAATAATATAATAACAATTATAAACTCCAAAATAGGAGATAAATAGTATATATGGTCATCAAAATTTTGTGTCTACAGATTACTGTAAAAAATGATAAAAAATCATTTAGTAGCTGAAATTAATTTTATATTTTTCTAAAACCTTTATCGAATGATATATATTATTAGAGGTTGAATAAAGTTGATGTGACTTTATGAAATACACATCACTATAACAATGTTAGAAATATTTGGAGAAAATGGGGAATATTTTTTGAGCTACCATATTAGATATATCCTAAAGTCAAACGTAATAATGATTTCATAAATGGGATCAAGAATATATGTGAAATCATTATTGGAACATTGTTATATATTAATAGAAATACTAAATGTGGGTTGATGGAAATATTGGACTTACATTCAAAGGGAATATGTTTGGAGTTTTCTATCACTCCTGAGGGAAGGAGAAACATTTCACTAGCTTTTCATACATTTTGAAGGAGGATAAAATTATACATTGTAAATATCTACATGATATTAATGTGCCACATGCTTAATTTTCAATTGTAATAATTTTTTTGAATTTATTGTATTTGAATTTAATGGGTTTATAATATCATGATTTTCACATCTTGATGCAGCAACTGCTACCAGTTACGTAGCATGGAATATTTTCCATCCATCTCAAAATTGCTAACATGAATGAATGTTGTTTTTGAAATTCAATTTTAAAAAATGTGATTCATTGGAATTATTTGAAGACTTTTGAGAATAAGCATGTTTATATAAACTTTGAATTAAAAATTTATTTTACTCTATCTTTTTTTGATATCATGGTGCATGGAATGGTTCACTTTTTTTGAGAAATAAATCATTGTGGACTTTTATATCTATGTTGAATGTATCCTTTTCAAAGGTATATTATAATATTTAAGGGTTATTTTACGAATCTATATCGACCTCAATCATCCATGATTTAGAGGGTATTTATGAAGAGGTTGTTGAGTTTTGTGACAACTATATTTTTGATGTTTAGATCATCAGTTTGATACATATTTCAATGCAATAGTTAACAATGGGGTAAAGAATATTTTTGTCTTGAAAGAAAAATATTTGAATGGTGATTTGATTAATAATCCACAATTATACATATTGAATAACTTAGATTATTCTCAGTCATATATAATATTATATATTAATGTTTAGAAACATTTTTATTCAAAAGAATAAATGTATACATAATTTGAATGAAAATCAGAAAATACTTTTTTCTATTGTTTAATGAGTCCGTACATGGAAGGATATGTACATTTAAAACATTGTTATGTTTATTATGTGGTACAACTGGAACAGTAACAACATGGTCTGAGTATGAAATTAATGGTTATACATTTCATATAAAAGACCAAGATAATAAAAGTTTGTTTTAGAATAGAAGTGTACCAGTGTTCACAGAAGCAATGCATTTTCAAGTTCCAAATAAAAAAAAATGTTTGCATCAACTACATATTAAAGGGTCATTAAGAAAATATGGGGTGTTTATTACATAATATTTTAGGCTCTTGTGTTTAAATTAAAATTGATTATCATTAACAACATTTTCATACAAGATGAATTGGGAATGACACCAATTAATCTGAATAAAATGGAATACACAACCAATCTGTTTTAAATATTTATAGAAGAAAAACAAATTTTATATGTTCTTGATCTACCAACAATGCGGGGGTCTATTTCTTACATGAAAAAAATAATTTTGGTGATGATTAAATTAAAAAATATGATAATTAATTAGAGATCACTACTTTCAGGGAATGATTGAAAATTAATATAGACGAGCATATCATTGACATTGATTGTTCCATACAAAAAGATCTAGACTAAGGTATTTTGTATAAAATACTTTAGTACATTCTTAATATTATAAGTAATATACATTGATTGATTTACTTTTTAATGATTCACAATTTTTATCATTATTTGATATGAATTTCATTATTATAACATGTATTATAACTAATAATTTTTTTTATATTATTTTATATTTAATTCATTTATCATGTTTTCCCATGCACATTTTATTTATTAAATAGTGTTTTAAAAAAAATTTTAAAAATATTCTTTTTGGTGTAAATATGATATATGAGGTTGGAGAATTTTATTATTCACACATAATATTTTTATATTTATTCATTCATTTGTGTCATTTAATATCTCATAATATTTTTTAGAATTGTACCGATCTATATAAAATATTAATAAAAATTTGTTAAGATTGGTTTATATTACTTTTAATTTGACAATTTTGCATATTTATTTTACATTTGTATGTAATAGTTGGTCACATATTTTTTGTACTATTTGTTTTTTATTTGATTTTTATAATAATGGAAGATTCATCATTTGATCCACCACAACAATCTGAAATTCAATCATCTGATACCTTGATATAGTCTTGTACACAAGCACTTATTGAGGAGCATTCTCATCCTTCTTTATGCGGGACATCTACTTCTATGGGGGAAATGAGTTTGAGTGTTAGTAAACATGGCACCACACATTTAACAAAATTATTAATTTCTCGTAAATTGGAATAGTGTATACCAATATACATTGATGATAATTATATTCCAAGAGGTCATATTTCAGAACAATTTAATAATAGTGTATTAGTACATGAAAAAATAAATGTTTGTATTTTGTTTGGTGATTGGGTAATTTTTGACAAAGTGTCATTATCAAACAGTTGGGAGGCCATCCTTGTAAGATTTTGTATTTTTATTTTACTTATCTTGAATGTTTTATAGTTATATATTTTCCCCTTATAATCAGATGACATATTAACTACCTGATACTAGAGGAGTCTACAGGAAAAGTTCATCATTGGCTGCTAGGAGATGGAATGATTTTAAATTATACATCACATCATAGATATTTTTTGGTTTTTGAAAAAATAAAATTCATTGTGATATGTATACATTGATCAATGATGATACATGGAAATAAATTTTTAATATTAGATGAAGTGAAGAGTTTTTGATAAGTACTATGTAACCTTTAGGTGATTTTTATTAATGACCATATTAATGATTTCTTTATTAATAATTCATAATTTATAGTAATTGAGGTGATCTCTTAAAGATATACAATCTAGAAATGAATACTCTCATACATTATATCGAGGAGTGTATATATTATTAAAATATTATATGATTGTAGAAAAACATGAAATGCTGATAGGTGAGTTTGTAGGGACTATGGATGTTGTGCCTACTCCCCACGTAAGACATGAAAAATGGAAGAGATCTTAGATGAGACAAAAAGTAAAATATCTTACAGAAGAGTAGAGGGTAGTAGCTGTGTGAATTGAATGATGTTTAATTTATTTATTCATTTATATCAAATCAACACATTATATAATTTGATTCGTTATATAATTTTAGAAATCTTCCTTATGGGTTAGTACACATGGGGTTTTATTACTAGGTTTATAATAAAAATTTTAGAAAAAATCATTAGGAAGCACTGGACACTCGGGTTCTATATGAGGATACCTGGCAGGTTCATCAGTACAAAAAGTGTTTCTATATTTGAAAGATTCATCAATGGAACATGAATATAAAGAAAAATTTATTTTTTTAATCTATTGTTATGTATATTTCTGTGATGATGTAGGAAAAGATCTAATATTCAGAAAAATGGAATTTAATACATAAGAAAATATGGTTTTAGTTAACAGATCTGTTTCCTCCACATCTTCTAGAAAATCCATTTCCTTCTACTTATACTAATCATACATCTCCACCTGAATACACCACTCATTCTTATCCTAACCTTACACCACCTCCTCTATAGCTTCCTAGTTACCATGAGTTATAAGTTTATGGTACCCATCATATTTTTTCTTTTTGGATGATACATTATTTTAGAATTAAAATTCATCATCAATAGATAGAGATATAGAATGATATGGTCACTGTGTAGGATATCATAGATAGATCAACAAAATACTATTTCCCACAAATGAGTTGTGTACAGTGGGACAAAGTATGAGTCATTTTTTAGTTTCTCTATCTACACTAGTTAAAAATATTACTATATATGAATATATATATTATATATTTTGTTTTTAAAATTTTCTATTAAATTTGATCTAGCATTTTAAAGTTTATATATTTATGTATTTTTTGATAAAAAACATTAAATATAAATAATTTCTATATAGATGGAAAAATATTGAATGTGACATGACTTCATAAAAATATTACACATGTCTAAAATATGTTTAAAATATTAAAAAACATTTTTTGATGTATATGAAATTGCAATTGTAGCTATTGTTTTTGTGCATCCATTGTCTGTGAGGATTTTTAGAAAAGATATCATGGAGCCTATAGCTAGCGATAATATGGGAATCAAAATAATGAAACTATTTTATATGTACTTCAGATAAAGAATTTACATTTATTTAATTTATTTGAAATTTATAATTATGTTTTTTTTATCATAGGTATCTATAATTTTTTTTATAGAGCGTGAAAAGGAAGATCTATATAGATTTATGGACCCACAATTTACTTCACCTTTATATTTTACAATGACTGGTGTAGAATGAATAGATTATATTGGTGAATGATTTTAGATGAATGTCATTATTCTGTGCTGGATTTTTCCATAACATCATGGGTATGAAATATATTCCCCATAAAGTTCTTTTTATCTCTTTACATATTAAAAAATCACTTTAAACATTACTATATATCAGTGGTCATTGGATGCTGGGTGTTTTCCTTTCAAGAGAGAAGACATTGTACTGGCTTTTCTCTATCCATGTTGAAGTGAGTGAAAATTTCATGAGTGTATTGAAAACATAAATATTATGGATAAGATAAGTAGAAAGAGCATCAAGATATTATTTGTACAACCTATGGTAAAATTTCAATCAAAATTTCTAAATTGTGGATATATTAATTTAAAATATTATTTTGAATTAAAATCCCAGTGAAACAAAATTTTTATCAACAAGATGTTGGAAAATAATGTCGTTATTATGTTCTATGATTTATGTATGAAATAATTTCAACTGGGATAGTTATTAGGTTCCATGTGGTTAGATTTCATTATAATTTTATATTTAATATTTCAATTTTTTAAATTTAAAAAACATGTTAATTTTTTTTATTTTGTATCTTTTTGAATACCCATGGACATATTGTTCTCAATAGTTGATACATTTACAAATTGAAGGGGAGGGTTATATTACATGTTTTATTTATTTTTATTTTTTAATATATATTGTTAATTTGAATGTTCAATTTTAATTATATTTTCTTAAATGTTTTTATTTTTTTCTACCAATTCATCTGTCCATTTTATTCTATATTCTTATATGAGGGATGACTCCACTAATTTTTTAAAATTTCTTTTCATATTGGTTATCTGATTAGGACATGAAAAACTAATTATCATGTATTTTTAAATTTTTTTATTAAATAATGGATGTGAAAAATTAATGATTATTTACTCTTTCCAGTATGTTATATGATAAAATACATGAAAAAATAATGTTAGTTTTTTTTTTCATGAAGGATTTTTGAAAACCAACATGAAAAAAGTGAAATATATTAATTTAAAATATTTATTTAAATTAAACATCATCAAAAAGTTATTTACAAAATTTCCACTAATAATGTCACCTAATAACCAACATAAAGAATAATGAAAATTGATCTGAAAAGCATTTATGCAGTAGTGAGTTTCTCTCATCCAAACTAGTAGCACAACGAGATATCAATGCAGTAACCTTCACAATAGTTTTGACTTGATTTATCTTTTCTCCATCCATTTATTAAATTAATAAATATTTTGGGTATGAATACTTAATATAAAAATAATACTACTATTATAAAGGGGATTAATCACAACTGAAATATTTTCCTAAAATTGTATATATAAATTTTTTAGTCGCGGTTCATCAATCTAATTGAATATCAAATTATCTAACATGAAATTATGAAAATCGTACATAATTGATCATAAATAAAATTTCATTTAACAGTGTCATATCCCTTGAGAGTTTAAAACTATGTGTGCACTTTTGCCTCTTTTTCGTGGAGTAGGTAATGATTGAGTTAATAAACAACATTCTATTTTCAAGGTTATCAACCCTAAGTATATATATGAAAAAGAATTTAACCACTTATATTATCAATGTTGTAAAATATCTCTAAGGGAACCAAAAAAAATTATTCCTATCCAAAAGATAAGGATGTTATCATATATAATGACACATCCCATAGTCTTATGCCAACATATTTCACTAAGGATCTCCAAAATAATAATAAAACCTATATCAAACATTCCTAACTTCTATAGATACCCACATAAATAATATTATTTATATCATTATTTTTCATGAATGAAACTTCCATCTCATAAATTGAAACATAAACTATAGGACATTATATTTAGTGTCTTGAGGATTATCTATATAAAAAATATATTTTACAGAACTTTTCATCATTCTTTAATATGTATTCTATACTAGACCATCCAATAAATATACTATTTATAAAAAACACCACATAACATATGAATGTAAACCATATGTTGTCATCTAAAGTTATCATTTAGGGGTGTGTAATCATTTCATAATTGAAGACCTCATCATCATATGAACAAATCATAATAATAAAAACATTATTTCACTATGAGTGATATTCATAAATAATATGTGAACTTGAATGGATATTTCAAAATAACTCTAAGATACACAATATGAACATGGAAACATAATAACTATAACCTAGATTATATATATATTACTGAAAATTACTTTTTTATTATTAAAATAAGACCCCATTTTAATGAGTAAGTGGGAAACCACTAGACATCAAGAACATAAAACAACCAAGCCCCACAATCATGTATATCAAGACCAAGCATTCCAATTCAAAATAGAAAATAAGTCCCCCCCGCAACACCAAAATCATTAAGATGAGATTCCACCATCTCATTGTTGTTTGACTTGTTGTCCCATGCAAGGATTCATGGGGACAATACTGATGGAAAATGTCATAACCTCTCAAACATCCAAATCTAGATAGCGATGATCTATGAAAACTCCCAACTCTGAACTTCTTCTGAAACTGTACCTTATGGTGAACCAAATGAAATTTCCAACAGACTGCAATCCATAGCAAGAAAAATAAAAAGGATACAAAAACTAGTCATCCAATTAATTCATTCAACCAATTCACACATTCATACCACGAGATCAAAAAGCACATATAAACCATCATAACAATCAACTTGATCTCTCAACTTGAAGCCCATGAAAAATCAACCTGACAGTTCGCTGGAACCGAGGCCATACCCCAACGACATCGCCGTTGAGCGCATCCAATAACATGACACATAACAAAGTCACTAAAAATTAATGAACCCAAAAATACACATTGCTGCAAAAACAAAACTGGAGCATATCAAACAACAAATCATGACAAGAATCAACATAAGCCAAAACTAGATTCAACCATACACTATTCAAATCAATAGGGTATAGAAACACAAAGAGAATAAAAACCATGATGACAGTCATGATGCCTCATCAAAAATCCAAACCAGATCTTGTCACCACCTTCACAATCTCACTTGAGACCTCATCGTACCCCCCCATCCGACAGAGATGAACCCTCATCCATTGGCCAGGAGGATCTAGAACAACGACCGTTGTCAACACCGTACTTCCAAATTAAAGACAAGACAAAAAATATTGGGGAAGGGATAGAAGATTGTGTTAACATATATTCCCCAGTGTTTCCACTTTTAGAGGAACCACTGACATGAAAAAGTTGATAAGGAGTGGCGAAGAGATCTCAGATGTCAATTGTTGGCAAGGAGGAGAGACAATGATAGGAGAAAACCCTATGGAGGCAAGCCCATTATGACCTCATCTGATGTCGATTTTCCAGATGGAGGACCTCCAAGGATTATATTTATCTAAAATATATGTTGAATCATTAGATATTAATACACGAATTCATAACATATTTATGTTGTCGAACATTTAATATCATATATAAACATTAGATTCATGTGCCACATAATTAGTGCCCAAAATAATGCTAAACTAAAATTGAAAATCCATTAAATTTACAATGAAATATAATAATTTATAAAATAAATTACACATTGATATAACACTCAAATCATTAGTTTATTATACATACATTTTCAACATGAAAACCATTCAATTATAACATCATAATGACCCCATTGAAATGAAATATATTATATGAAATATTTAAATGAAAATCATTCAAATTTTAAATAAACTATATGGAAATAAAAATGGGTTCCATAAAACATCCCAATGAAATGAATTCACTTTGTATATCATAATGAACCTATGGAAATATTTTTTTTCAAAACATTTCCTAATGGTATAAAATAGTATAATGAATTAACTTTACTTACAAAGATAACTTGAAATCCATAATTAATATAAAATGAAATTTTTTAATTTGAAACTATTAACAAAATCCCATTATAAAGTTTTTAGTATAGAGATGATGTTTCTAAAAAAAATATATGAACCATTTTAATAGATCCTTTTGAAATCATCTATAAAATTGTTCTACTTATAAGTATCTTTTCTAAAAGTTTCCTTTTTCTCTTAAAAAATAAATATAAAAATACTTAATGATTGTTTTTAAAAAATTTAATGAATATTATCCCCATAGATATATGATATAGAATCATTTAAAAGGAATATTGTTTTATCAAAGTGGATATAATTTTAATTAAGTTTCATATAACTTAAGGGAAGATGTTTGTATTTCAAAATATGTTACATTAAAACATGACATGCATAGAAAATCATTATATTCCAATATTAAAAATATAACCATCTCAATAAATTAAATTATATTAATATTAATATATATAACCATATATAAATATATTTTATTGTTTTTATAAATTTATAGTAATTAGTTTTTGTCCATTTTAATGTTAGGGTTGAGTAATTGCGATCTATTAAGCTAGTTTTGTAATCAACGTGCCAATATTTATTCTTATTAAAAAGTTCCTCATTCCTAGATCATAAAAGGTGTTCAAATATATACTTTTTTATTATTTATAATTTTATAATTTCATTCTATTACACTGTTATTTCTGATCCACAATGATGAAATCAGTGTTGATAATGTTTTATTGAATTTTAATGAATGTACATTATTATATTAATTTTTGAGTTTATCATTAAAGATACCACACTATAACATGAATTATATTAATATTTACTTATTAATATATTACATTATCTATAATTATGTTCCCTATTTATTCATGATATTATATTGTATCATTATTCATGTAGCTTGTGAGGTCAATCAAAATGTGAATGTTCCATAATTAACGTTTGATTGTGATTATGAATGTTATTTTTCATAAATTTCTTTAAAAAAACATAATGTTATATTTTAGATAATTTTTACAAGGAAAATACAACTTTTATTGATTTTAAAAAAAATAATGAAACATCATGTAAAATGAGATATGTTTCTTTTTGGAGGTGGTAGTCTATGCAAGTCATGGATACCATTTTCATGTATCGAAGACTTAGAGTAAAATAAGGTGGATGATAATTTTAATAATTATAATAAATATAATATTAAATATTCCTTTTGTATATCACATTTCACCCATATAATAGGTTATGTGAGGTAGTTTCAAAAAAATAAGTTATTTCTTTATTGAGGTGGCAGTCCTCACTACATAAGAATGAAAATTTCATGCTTCAAAATAGAAAAGGAAAAAGGTGGATAATAGTTATTCAATTTTTATATTAATATTTATTCCTAAAACAATATTGATGTCACTATTTAGGATTATGGAAATTATTTTTATGACAAAAAAATGATACATATAAATTGTGGAACAAATAACTCATGTAAGGGACTTGTGCATTGCTATGTATGAATCCTTATATGAGGTGGTACTAAAAAAGTATAGGTCACTAGAGGATCTTTCAAACGGATGTTGATTATAATATAATGAGAGTATGTATATTTTAATGTGGATAAAGAATTGTTTTATTTATCTAGAAGGGATGGTGGGAGGGAACCAATATAAGTTATGATAATGGGTTTTTCATTTTTGAAAACATAATATAAAGGGAGCCCATTTTCAACATGTCATGTGGCTAAAAAAGGATAATATATTAGTAAATCATTTTTTTTAAATTTGAAATATAAATAAACTATAATCATTTTTAACATGTTATTACTTTTACACCTTAGGTTACCCAATATTACCAGTTTGGTTATCTATTATTTTAACTAGATGTTCTACCTATGAAATATATCCATTTTAACCAAAAATATAAGGGACCTTGTTAAGTAATTTTTAAATTAAAATTTTATATTTAAAATATTATTTATTATATTTTTTTACTCATTTTTATGGACACAATCTTCAAAATAATAAATGTATAACGTATTAAAAATATCTTGAAAAAAATAATCAATGTCTACAAATTTTAAATAGATATTTTTGACCTAAATAAAAAATATTTTTTAATTTTTAATTCTAATTTAAATATATATATTTAGTTTATAAAATATATTAATAAATTTATAGTCATAATTATATATTAATAATTTTTAAAAAATTCATCTTTTTGAAAAAATAATGGAATTCAACATTATGATAATATTCGTTTTAATAAAAAATCCCTAAAATTTTAAACAAGCTAATATTTTCCTGATAAATACCAAAGATATTTTTATTTTTTCAATTTCAATTTACATAATTAGTAATTTTAAATTCAAAATAAAATCATCTTATTTGGTGAAACCTGTGTTATTTGAAATTTTCGTTTAGTTATATTAATAATACATTTAAAAATTGTGGTCATAAAAAATAAATTATGTTGAAATAATTTTTAATTACATATAAAAATTTAATGTATTAAAAATATTATTAGAATTTTATTTGAACTAGTTGAAATAATATTAAATGTTAAATTTATTTCACAATGTTTTTACAGCAATTTATACCCATTTATTTAATAGCTTCATAACAGTGGTCAAAATTAGTTTAATAAACAAAAATTCAAGGTATATTAAGTTTTATGGTTTTGTGTGTTGTATGATATCAAAAAACATTATATATTAAAGTTCTAATACATAAAAAATTTCTTTTTTGTAAGCCTGTGGGGGGCATGTATCTAAAATATCTTGTTTGAGGATGGTGGTTATACTCCAACAACCAGCTAATTCTTCAAAAATGTTTCATTGGGTAGTTCCTCATTGACGAATACTGGAATCTGATCATGGGATAAATATTACTTCAATATCACAAGAACATACTCAACATTATCAATAATAAAATGACATATTATATACTTTTTTATATGCCTTATTGTTGGTTGTTTCTTTCATAGATTAATATCAAATGTGTAATCACACTCGATAAAATTAATAGATTTCCCAAAAAATCAATAAACAAAATGTTTTACCATCATTAAATGTTTCTGATTAAAATTATATTTTGAAATGTTCTATTCATCCTCCATAGTTCTCAATGAAATTAGTTGCTCATAATACTCGAAAAATACATTAAAGAAAACTAAGATAAAATTTTATTCCAGATGTTGAATTTTGATCATCCACGAAACCTACCAATCTATATAATTCTAAACTAATAATTTTTGTTGTGATATTCAATGATAAAATAAAAACATTTCCACTATTCAATTGTTATTGTAATGAATTATTTTCGTTTCTTGCATGGGGATTAACATGATATCATATGTACTGTAAATCACAATATAATGAAACAAAATTATCTTGATTTTTCTTTTCATGTAACAAATAATTCTAATTTTTTCCCAATACAATATGATTTTGGATCTCATTTGAATTATTATAATTTCAAAAACAATAATATAGGCTGAAGAATGCATTTTCATTCATTTTTAATACTACATGAAGTATATCATAAAAACCTATCTAATGTATTTTTATTTATAAAATAATGTGTTGAACATTCATTGAGTCACCATAAAATAATGGGAAATGGTTTAACAAGCAATCATAGAAATATCAAACTCATATCTCATATTTTCTATAAGTATAATTCTTTATATATCTTTTGACCACAATTAAATTATATCATTGATATATATATGAAAACTAGAATTAATTGATAATTATATTTCATGATATAGATATTGTAATCAACTCCACATTAATAAAAACCATTCTTTCTCTGGTATATTTCATTTCATAAATCTTATGTCTACATTGAATGAAGAAACAGATGAAAATCAATCCCTAAACAATGCACTATTCCTTCATCATTATTTATATGAAACACATATAAATTGTTAATACAAGCCTCTTATATAATAAATAACTCTATCAATTTTGGTTTTATATACATTTGGTATACTTTTAACGACATTTTTACTAACATAAACTTTAAACGATAAATAGTTTGTATATAGGATACGCGAGAAAATCTCACTTAAAAAATAAAAGATATGTATGAATACTCATTTCACACTTGTCCTTATTTTTTAAGAGTCACCTTCTCATCATTGTTTTTTTATTAAAAAACACATACATGGGTATGGTAAAATCTTTGTCTTCCATCCTTGTAAAAATTTCCCATATGTGATTCCTTTCAATATATTGAATCTCCATAGGACACTAGTAAACCCAATTTTCAACATTTCCATCTTGTTGAAATGAATTTTTCTTAACATGGGATATAATTGAGGATTAATTTAGTGTTTAAATTCCATAATATTATATTATACTATATCATTAAAAAATTATTTATTCATAATTTATGTTACATATAATATTTATCATTCCTATAGATATTAATATTGTATCATATTCCCCACAATAATTTTATTCTTCAGAGTTATATTTTTCATAAGTATTATCCATGGGTTTATCACGTCATTGTAAACTTCTTATGATATTTCATCATTTTTACAACAAAAAACAATGAAATTATTTTATGAATTCAATATAGTCTCTACTAAATAGACAATGATATTTTTTAACTATGTAATTGTACATATTGGAATAGAATTTTTTTCTAATTAATGAAATTTATAAGAACATACATTTTATCCTAAGAGGGATAAAATTATGATTCATAACATTATTTAGAATGATAATTTAAATTCCAATAATGAAAATTATTTCAATATAAGTTTTTATGATAACTCTATTTTTTTATTTACTTATCACATCGAATACAAAACAAATGGAGATACATATAAATAAAATAACTCAATCAATTCTAAATATATAAAAAAATATTTTCTAAATAATAATTTCATTGTGAATGATGTTGATTATTTTATTTCTCATGTCAAATCCATATTTAATTAAGGGGTCAACATTAAATAAAATTACTAATTTATCCCATGTTTTTATAGATATTCTTCTAATGGATTGTTTTTTAATTTAATAACATTATTGTTCAAACAAATACAAATTTATTTCAAATGAATCAACACAAATAATTTCCATAACTATGTGAATTCATATGAACACATCAGACTTGATGGAGATAGAAATCATCTAGGATATCATGCAGAAATAATTGATGATGAAAATATAGTACATTGTTTTAAATATTTAATTAGGAAATATTGGAAAACAAACATCGACATACAAAATCCCGAGAAACAACAATGACATATTTTTATCCTCTTATATTTCATAAAATTTATAGTAATGTTTTCAATGATTTACATGTGTGGCTCGAATATTGTGAGGGTTTAGCGACATCATGTTATCATTTAATTTTTATCAAGTCCTCTTAATATATTTATATGATGTGTCTATGTTTTTTCTAAAATAAAATATTTTCTTTTTCAATAAACAATAAGAACTTCTTATTTCAACCTCTAATGTTATAGAAATTCCCTTTTCTATGATTTTTATATATAACAACCGAGCTATATTTTCCATTATTTATTCATGCATATATTTTTAAATTAACATGATTCCACAAATCACATAGTTCACATACACATAGTAGATCGAGACAAAGGATATCAAGTAGATGAACGTTTTATTGATTATTTGTTTTTTAAAAATCAATATTTCCAAAATCTATTAATAATTATCGATTGATAAATTAAAATATGAAAACATGACATGATTTTTTATATTATATATGTGATGAAGTCATTTATTTCTCTTATATGAGAAGAAACACTGCTATAAAATATCCAAAAAAGGATTTTTAATTTACTAAATACAATATTTCATTTTTATTTCCCATATATTAATTATATTAATTGTTAATTACCATTTTTTAATTCAACTCATTCAATTTTAATTTATCAACTTACAACTCAATTAAAATATCATCATTTTAACTAAATAATTTTTTTATATTTACATAATGCCTGATGATGTTCTAGCTACTCATGTTTCCTTTTCACCGTCTCCTTGAATATATAAAATTTTATAAATTACAAAATATTCAAGTTTTTTTCTGAAATCATTCATAAATATTAATTGAAATTAAAAATATGTGTAATATTTAAAATTTGGGCTGGACATTCTTGTTTCAAATTAGTGATAATGTAAATTTCATCTATAAGAACATCATATTTTTTATAACTTATCATTCTAATCCAATAATTCAAGATTTTTGCGGTAATATTTTGATATTTCTTTGGAGAAATCATTTCCATTAGGTCATTAATGTGTTTCTCAAGTGAAATTTTTTTAATGGTGTGAGTGATTGTTAAGTAACATATATATTTTTTATCTTTTCCTATAAATTTATCCCATTATTATATTTTCCTATATATATGAATTGTTACACTGTTGTTCATGTGATTAATTGTTTATTTAAATCCCCATGTAACTCAGTAAAATCTTCCACAAACAATGCACTCATACTTCTGAATTCTATTTCATGTGCTAGATGATCCTATTTAAAATTATGTTTTATTAATATCTCATTGTCATAATTTATGAGTTCCTTAAAAAATTTACTTGATTATTCACTAAATATATGATTCTAAATATGATCTAGTAATACCATTAAATATTTATCTTGTAATCAATCAATTTTTTCATGATTTTATTTTTTACTTATTTATGTTTCGAGAAATCATATATAAACTGAGAAATTAGGTATTATTACTATAACATGAGATGTTTTGAGCCTTGTATCACTCCAATTTATATCATTTATTTTTACATCCAAACAAAAACTTATTTTAGTGAAGAATAAAACTCAATTTTTATTTTACCATTTCCCTCAACATTAACACCATGGTCACCACTTCCCTCTATACGTTTAACTTCTATGATATCTAGAAGAAATAATTCTATTTGGTCTTCAAAATATTATATTTAAACCATTTCTATTACTTATTTTAAAAAAGTACTTTTTATTATAATTTATTAATTATTATGACTTTAATATATGAATTACATATTCGTATAACACCATAAAGTGATTTTATATTGGACCATTGTCTAAATATTTCTTCTGGATCTTTGTAGTGGGATTTTATAAATCTCCACATTGGGAGATGAATGTTGAAGAGTTAATTTTACTTGGTATTTTTTATTTTTATGAATTAGTTTTTTAATAAAATTACCTCAATATCTCTCTAATATGAATAGTACATGACATTAATATTTTTTCTCAATTTTTTCAATTTCATATATATTGTACTTTGGGATGGAATGATTTTCAGTGAAACACATATTTATTGGAATGATAGTGCTATAAGAGCCTTATTTTATATGGATAGATACCTTAAATCCCAAACACCATATTTTTAAATAATGATTGCAATCTTTTTAGGAATGTCATGAATATTATGATGTCATTATGAGTTTATCCATCTACTTCAAAGATGTTAATAGTAATTTCCCGCAAGCAATGTAATGATTTTCAAGATATAACCATCATGTAAATAGTAATTGATAATTCACCACCATATACATTGACTATTTTATTGTTTACATAATGGTCTATTTGGTCATATCTAGATATTTATGCACTCTCCAAGATAACTAACATAAAAAACATCAATGATACATCTACTATTTATCCATAGAATATTAGAATCCCATTATTGTTGATAGCTTTATAGATAGGGAACTATCTTAAGAACATTGATCTTTGATACCACATGTTTTTCCGAATAAAGATAGATACCATTGGTGGTGTATATGAATTATTGTGATTAATTATTTTACTTTTTACCACACTGATGATCCTATTTCATTCTTATAATAAAATATTTACCTATCACTAAATAGAATTGATGAATCACAAACAATTATGGATCTCAGTACTCTGCTAGGTTTTGGTGTAACAACCTAAGTTTTTATGGACAAATTTTTATATGAATTAATTTTAATTGATGTATTTAAATGTACTAATGTAATGTCCCGACCCTATTTTCTAGAGTCGGTGCATTATTATATAACATTGGCATGATCACAAGGTATCAAATCCTGAACGACCGATCAGTTTAGTAGCCTCGAAAGTACTAGATACAAGCATAAGTTTTGCATTACATTATTGAAATGAAAAACAAGAACATTATGTTTCCTTTGAACTCATTAATCTCCCTTAGACTATCCCTACAGGTCAGTCATAATATACTTCTTCACATCCATGGGAAAATCAAACAAAAGAAAGGGGTGATCATATATTCTCATTAAGGATAACAAAAAACTAGAAAATTTCATAAATAAGCACAAACATTTAAGGAAATTTATAATACTAAAACACAAGACATTTAAACATACTATTCAGAACAACATGGAAAAGATAAGTCCAATAATTCCTTTTACTTGTTTACATGGATATTCCACTAGTTGAATAATCACATGTAATATCAACATCCAATTTAATAATGATGGAATGCATAATGTCAGACATCATAACAAATTATTCAAGGTCTCATTCTAAGACTAGAAATAAGATTTTTTCAAGGCCTTGATCCAAGACACAATTATGTCTCATGATACATCCTACCGAGGAATCAAGGAGCTATAGCAGGATCCACCCATCACTTACTATGTCTAATGCATTCGTTATATGAAAAGGTAGACACATAACAAAAACGTTCGTAATAAAACTAGAATTCAAAATGTTAATACGTTAACTATAAACCAGGAATGGTATAAAAATAACACATACACAGAAAAACATATGAAAAAACCTTAAAAATAATATGGTATATTTTATCATAATAAATTAACTTCAAATAATTGTAAACTCTATCAAAGGATGATGACATAGTTGAAATCAAAACTATTTTAGAGTAATATCTATTTCAATATTGAAATCATTTAATAGTCAATTAATTATAGCAGAAAACATTTATTTTCAAAATATTCTTATATGCTTGTAAGGGAAGCTTTAATGGGGTTATAGTGACAGAAATTAGCCTCACCCACCATATAAGTTAAAAAGATTTTTACATTAATTTGTCGAAAAGGTAAAAAAGTAACTTGTTTGTAAAATGAAAAAATGATTCATTTCAAAACATTTTATAAAAATTCATACAAGGGTATAAATGACATTGAACCATAGTCCTGTATATAGTAAAAATGTTTTGAAATGCATTTTTAAGAAACACAGATGTGGAAGATAAAGAGGTCCCAGTAGATACTCAGTTATAAACAACATCAGATAATTAAGAGATTGTAGAATGAACCCTTACCTTGTATGTATCAATGGTGGAGGGTTCGTTAACCTCCAGTATAATAGTTAAATCATTCTTATTAAATTATACCACAAAACATACATTATTATTATATCATATATGATCTTCTAATATTGCATTGTTAATAATATTTTAGAAGTATCATTGTTTTAGGTATCAACTGATTCTTTTTCATGTATATGTTTTATTACGTAAGCCATGTTAGATATGAATTGGATGTATTTTATTTGTATCCAAAATTATATTATGTTCTTAAAAATTATTTTTAATAATAAAATGAAAATTATTCGTGAATGGTTACGATGGGGATTGAATCTCATCACGTTCATGGAGATGGTAATCCGTACATACACACGAGTGACAATCACACTCTATTGATGGTGAAATCGTATGTAATTCGATAGTATATCATATATTCATAATCATTACCATGTTACATTTATTATTGAAACCAATTATACTCATTATTATACCCATAAAAATAATGATGTATTGAATAACAAACTACACCCTGACGTAGAGACGGTAAGCCGTACGTATGCAGTTATGGTGACATGGTAATTCATAGGATGGATAGAATAATGAATATAGTTGTACAATATTTATAACAAGTTAAATGTATGTATAATTTAATGGGGTTATTATTTGGGTATGGAAAAAATAATGAAATAAGAAGTGGGATATGAAAAGAACATTGAAATAGGTGATGAAATTATTACTTCTTCTTCGGTTGTTTCTTTTTTTTCGACCAAAAGGGATAATTAGGTTGGATTATGATAAAAGTAAGACCTATAGGTTTAAGGGAGGGTAGTTGGGAGAATATTGGAGTTGGGGTTTTTCAAGACAAATGGCTTTGGAGGTGTGATTTTGAGAGAAGGGGAAGTACCCTTTTATAAGAGATGTTAGTATCACTTTTGTAAAAGCTTGTTATATTTAATTATTATACAATCATATTTGGTTTATAATGGCTACAAAATGATTTATTTCTAGGCTATGGTGGGGCTGGGTCTAAAACTACTCAAGCAATAGGTTATAGATAGGTTTAGGTCACCATATTATCCTTCTCTTTTATATTTAACTGTTAGTTAAATAGTTTATCTTTTACCATGTATTATTGTATTATTATAATAAAGGTTTAATAATCATAACATAAAAGCCAAGAGAACCTGAAGTGGTTCATTATTGATAAATTACATTATCCAAGTCCTTTAGCCTAACCATAGAATTTTAGGAATATAATATCAATTAATGATATAGTATTTGTTTTTGAAAAACTAAATTATGTCAACTTTGACAGTATTTGGTATTTTATTTTTGTGAAAGTCATAAAAAATTATCAAATTGAGGAAATTTTTTTTAAACAACCGTAAATTGCAGTATAAACCTATAAATTTAGTGTAATTCATTAGAATAATCAATTTACATTTATTTGGATATTTATAATATCAATTATTTTAATTATTAATTAATAATGTAATTACTGCATCATCGTTGTGTCTTAAATAAATTAAATTATTTAATATCTAAAAATTATAAATGTAATAAAATTATTTTGGAAATACTTTAATTTTTTCAATGAATATTTATAGTCAAATTTATCTTATATATATATCTTAATATTGAAAATATTTTAGTTATTAAATATTGATTTTAACACTTTTAACTCTTCTTTAACTAAAATAATTATAAATGTCCTAATCTAATCCATGTGGACCAAAAGAATCATATTTTATTCCTAAGGTTGATTTTAGTCGAAATAAACTTATACAATAGAATTAGGACAAGTGTTAGTGTAATTATAACATCACTGTTTATCATTAATTACCCTATTTACTTTAACAGTGGTAAATAAAACTCAAAAATTACTATTCACCGAATTTGTTTTTTCATCTTATTGATCCAGATTATACTTACTAATGTCAAACGGTTCTCTTAGATTTTTGAAATTCAATTTCCAAAACTAGTAAAATTATGTTTTATACAAATTTTCAAATGCATCTAGAAGGTGGGAAAAAGATAGTAAAAGGTTAAAACAATTTTCATATATCAAATATTATTATGGAATGACTCCAATGAATTACATTGAACATAAATAGGTGTTATTTTCGTATTTTTGACTGATATAAATTTAAATAAAATAACAAATTATTTAAATAAAAAGTCAGTATTAAACAATAACACAATTTTTTTCACCAATCATCAAAAATTGAATGTTTTTAGAAAAATACCAAAAATTCACCCTAAGATAATTTTGATATTGCATATCAAAAAATGAAGTCGATATTAAAAAAAATTATAAAACATAAAAAAGCGGGTACTAATATTCATAATGGCTTGTTTGATTCTTCGTGGCGTGTTAAATCTATATGTTGTGTGCAACACAATCTATTGAATTATTCAAAGTAAAGAATACCATGGAAGTTTGGGTTGTTACATTCTTTCCAACTTCAAATAATTTGGTCGTCGAATGTTCTATAATATTAATGTCTATAAATATTAGGGTCGTTCTTCATCATAAGTTCCTCGGGTTTCCACGTTTCCTCTTCCATCTTATGGTTTCCCCAATAAACTTTCAACACATGAGTCGTCTGGTTTTTCAACACTAGTTCCATTGTATCAAGAATTATGGTATGATCTTCACAATAAGATAGGTCGGGATCCAGTTATATTTCTTCATAGGTGAGTATATGCATTTGGTCAAACATGTATTTTCTCAACAGTGATACGTGGAACACATCATGAACATTAGAGAGACATGGAGGCATTGCCAAATGATTATTTAAAACTCCAATTTGATCAAGAATTTTGAAAGGTCTGATGTACATGGGACTTAATTTACCCTTCTTAAAGAATCTTATAACACCCTTCCATGGAGATACCATCAAGAAAACATGATTTCCTACTTGAAATTCCAAATCCTTCCTTTAGTTAACGGCATAGATCCTTTTCCTACTTTGATCTTCTTTGATTGGGTTTGGATAATCTTAACATATTCCATTGTTTCCTCAACAAGTTATAGGAGAATGATTTTTACTTCACCAACATCTTCCCAAAAAGATGGGGTGTGACATCTATTTCCATATACCGCTTCATATGGTGCCATCTTAATAATTTAATGGTATCTATTATTATAGGAAAATTCTACCATAGGTAAATACTAATCCAACATACATTGAAAGTCATGTGAGAAAGATGTCAGCATTCCTTATAAGGTTAGGAGAGTCCGTTCTGATTGTCCATCAGTTTGAGGGTGGTAGGCAATGCCCAAACGATGTTCAGGATCCAAGGAATTCTAAAGACTATTCCAAAATCCTGATATAAAACGAGGATCAAAATAAAAAACAATCGATAGGGTTACTCCATGAATTCTTACAACTTCATTATATATAGTCTTGCTAGAAATTCCAAAGGAAAATCTTCTCTTATAGCAAGAAAATGTACTGACTTGGTAAGATGATCAACAATGACCCATAATGCGTCATTCCTTCTAGGATCCTTTGGGAGTACCATGATAATGTCCATCGTAATATCATCCCATTTCCACTCAGGTATGGGAAGAGGTTTCATGACACTTCTAGGATGCTATCTTCTAGCCTTAAACTATTCACAAACCATACATCTTGATAAATAATTACCAATCACCCGATTCATGTTGAGCTATAAAAAATATTCCATAAAATCTCTATAAATCATAGTGCAAACATGGTGTATAATGAAATTAGAGCTATGATCATAATCCAACAATTCCCTTTTCAGATCAGGTATATCAGGAACACAACGACTCTTCCCAAATTTCAAAATTCTATCTTCATATACAATTTCAATCAATCTCCCATCATTAACAACATTAATTTTCTTTTGAAACTCCTCATCATCAGTCTGAGTACTTTTAATCCATTCTAGTAAAGTTGGTTTGGAAAAAATTTTAAAAAGTATTGATGTTTCACCATCCATGATTATTTCCATATCTATATTTACTAGAACCATGAACATAGGATCCCTTTCAACACTCATATGGTTCAAAACACCATGATCATTTCAGCTCAAAGCATCAGCATTCTTGTTTGCCTTCCCCATGTGGTAGTGTATAGTGAAATCTTAATCATTTTGTAGTTCAAGACATCTTCTTTTCATCATGATGAGTTATTTATGTGATAATGTATACTTAAAAATCTTGGGATAATTATTTATCTCACATTTTTCACCATAGGGATAGTGTCTCCATATCATCAAATCAAAGATTACAGCTGTTAACTCAAGATCATGAGTATGATAGATTTGTTCATGAAATTTTAGCTTTCATGATGCATTGTAAATAACTCTATCATTCTGTATAAGGACAAAACAAGTCCTTTCTTTGAAGCATCATTATAAATAACAAACCCATCAAAGAATAGATCAATATTACTCCTTGGGTTATCTATATAATCTGCTACATGCCTTGCTAACCTAGTAAAGATAGCCTCATACATTACGACATTCTCATTATCATTTTGCCTTAGACTCAGAAATTGTCTTTATATATTCACTCAATGATCACAGGGAAAATATTTCAATAATAAAAGCTGTTTAAACCCCATCCATTCCATATTTGATACTTATTGATCTTCCATTGTGTTTTGAATTAATGACCACCATTGATCTGCATCTCCCATGAGGTGATAAACTTCCATTACAACTTTTTACCTTTCGCTACTCCCCATAGCATGAAATATTTTCTCTCTGGAACTTATCTATTCCTCAACTACAAATGGATTTGTAGTCGCATTTAATGTTGGTTGTTTTTTTACTCATTAATCTCTCTAGCACTGATCCTCCACGTTGTGGATCAGGGTGCTCCATATAGGTAAGGTTATTATTCATAACCTAAGAGTGTTGTCCTAGAATATTGATAATCATGTCAGATCCCGATAGATCACCAGCTACACAATTATTATCTTAAGTTGGAGGGAAATCCCTAAATGGATTTCGTGCATCAATACAGTTTCCATTCCTTCCACTATTCTCCATTTCTAAACAATGGAATACAGTATATTAGTTTATGAATCACAATACATAATTTCAAACTTGTAAAACAATTAACAAAAATTGAACAGTTTATGGATATAATCCACAATAATAATAAAAAATTCTTTGAGGATGTATAGATACATAAATCATTCATAGTGGGGTTTAAAAAAATGTGAATCATCCTAAGATAATCCCCAGGTAGTGTCGTAACCAGGAGTGTAGCATGGCCCGATGTTGTGTACTAGGATAACCTAGGACAAGACCGAAACTCCTTGTTGGATTTTTCACTCCTAGGTATATATTTTCTGAAGCCTCCTCTACTTACTCATATCCAAATATGGACGTATTTCTTGTAAAATACACAAAATATATACATTAACAAAATTCAAGGAAGATCTTCTGCAATACTCCTCAAAGTCTATCTTAGGGTAATGTTCTCTAATCAGAGTTTTTCTAAATCTATAATTTAGGGTTTTTACTAAACCCCATCTAATACCAACTGTAATGCCCTGACCCAAGTTACCCAGAGTTGGTGCATTATTACATAACATTGACATGATCATAAGGGATCAAATCCCAAATGACTAATCAGTATAGTATCCCATGATGTAATCGATACAATAATAAGTATTACATTAAATTATTTAAATGAAAAACAACAACATTATGTCTCCTTTTAAGACATTCATCTCAATTAGTCTATCCCTACAGGTTAGTCATAATATACTTCTTCACATCCTGGGGAAAATAAAAAATTAGAAATCGGTGAGCTCAGATGCTCGGTAAGGATAACAATATAGTTAAAACTTTCATAAATAAGAATAATCATATAAGGAAATTTTTAAGAATAAATCACAAGACTTATAAACATTAAATTCAGCATAATATGGAAAATATAAATCAAATAATTTCATTTACTTACTCCCACAGATATTCAACTGGTCAAATAATCACAGGTAATATCAATATCCAATTTTATAATGATGGAATTCATAATTCTGGACATTATAACCACTTAGTCAAGGCCCCATGCTAGGACTAAAAATAATATTTTTTTCAAAGCTTTGTACAATTACACTAGTTTGTATCATGATACCTACCATTTCATTGAGGAGCTATAGAGGGCTCCACCCCTCACTTCCTTAGTCCAATGCATTCCTCTTATGGGAAGGTTGAAGCATAACAAAAAAATTGTTTTTAAAATAGCATAAAAAATGTTAATACTTATACCATAAAACATGAATGGTATAAAAATAACACATCCATAGTAGAATATATCGCAAAACCTTCAATATAATATAAGAAGATTGTTTCATAATATATTAATATCAAATAATTGTTAAATCCATAAAAGGATGTTGACATAGATGAAATCAAAACTATTTGA
Organism: Viscum album; assembly: GCA_963277665.1. Lineage (NCBI taxonomy): Eukaryota > Viridiplantae > Streptophyta > Magnoliopsida > Santalales > Viscaceae > Viscum > Viscum album. Next base: position 71,313,397 of record OY728155.1, on the reverse strand, counting down.
GAGGAAAACCTATTTCTACTTTGAGATCATTTAATAGTCATGTAAAAATAAAATAAAACATATATTTTGAAAATATTCTTATAAGCTTGTATGGGAAGCTTTGAAGGTGTTATAATGGATGAAAATATCCACACATGCCGTATAAGTTAAAAAACATTTTTACCTTAATTGGTCAAAAAGGTCACAAAGAAAATTCTTTGGAAAACGAAGAAATGATTCAATTCAAGCCATTTTATAAAAAGTCAAATTTGGGAATAAATTACTTTAATCCATAGTCTATAAAATAGTAAAATTGTTTTGAACTACAATTTTATGAAACACTAATGTGGATGATAAAGTGGTCCCAGTAGATACTCATGTATAAACCACCTCAGATAATGAAGATAATGTTAAATTAACCATCATCTTGTACATTTCCTTGGCTGAACTTCATATTTTTTTAGGAATATTATATTGATTAATAATATAGTATTTGTTTTAAAAAATCAATTATGTAAATTTTGACACTATTTGGTATTTTGTTTTTGTGAAAGTTAGAAAAACATCATCACTTTGAAAAAAAATTATTTAATCAACCATAAAATGTAATATTAACCCGGAAATTTAGTTTAATTCATCAAAACTCTCAATTTACATTTCTTTGGATATTTATAATATCAATTATTTTAATCATTCATTAATAAGGTTATTATTGCATTATCCTTGTGTCATTAATAAATTTAGTTACTTAATATATAAAAGTTATAAATAAAACACCATTATGTTGGAAATCTTTTTAGCGTTCTAATGAATATTTTTTGTCGAATTTATCTATTTTATAACCCTATATTGAAATTGTTTTAGTCATTAACATTTGATTTTAACAATTTTAACTCTTATTTATATAAAATAATAATAATTTCCCTAATCTAATCCAAGTGGACCAAAAGGATCATATTTTATTCTTAAGGTTTAATTTGGTCAAAATACACTTATCCCATAGAATTAGGATATGTCTTTGGGTAATTATAATGTCATTTCATATCTTTAATTACCTGGTTTACTTTACCAGTGGTAAATAAAAGTCAAAAGTTAATATTCACCCAAAATTATTTTCATCATATTAAACTACATTTTACTTACTGATATCAATTGGGTCTCTTAAATCTTTTAAATTTAATTCACAGAATTAGTATAGTAACATTTTATGGAAGTTTTCAAGTTCACCTTGAAGGTGGGTAAAAGACAGTAAAAAGTTCAATAAAACATTATATATCTAATATTATTATAAAATTAATCCAATGAATTACAATAAACTTATATAGGTATTATGTATAAATTTTTACCTAATATAAATTTAAATAAATTAAATAATTATTTAAATAAATTTTTTTAAACAATTACTTGGTGTGTTTCACTATTCTTCAAAAATTGAATGTTTTCAGAAAAATACCAAAAAATCACACTAATATAATTTTGATATTTTGAATCCAAAAAAGAAGTCCATTTTGAAAAATAAAATTTAAAAAATTTAAAAAATGTGGTATTACAATTCATAATGGTCAGTTTGATTGGTCGTGGTGTGTTAAGACTCTAAGTCTTGTACAACGCAAACTATTTCATTATTCAAAGAGAAGCATACCATGGAAGCTTGGGGTATTACAACTAATGGAATCAATCATATAACATAAAATTAAATCATCATATTTTACATGCAGAATGGACTCATCATACGTTAGACTCTACACTGACATGGCGTATGTTACATTCAACAAAAAGTTTCTACAAAATGTATTATATTTATTATAATTATTTTAATCAGAAAATTTTAACATAGACATTAAAAATATTAGTATTAATAGTGCTAAATAATTTTCAAATTTTTTATATATTGGTTTTTTATTAATAAAACATGTTGATAATGAAATATATATATATATTTTATTAAATATATGATTTAAAATAATATTTTATTAAATGAACTTTATTTCATATTCTTCGTTGAAAAAAAGAAAATTACATTTGAAAAATATATTAACTAAATTTTATAAAATAAATATAAGTTTTTAATAAACAATGTCATAATTATATTAGGATTATTTTTGAAATTTTTCTTGACCATCATAATTTTTTGATTAATAGTGAGAAATATAGAATTTTAATTCAAATATAATTGTTCATATAATTTAATTACAAGGATAAATTATATTTATATTTTTTTATTAAATGTTTAATTAGATCATATTTATATCATTTCATCCAATTTTTTTCATTGGATCCTATTTTACATGGAAATTTGATATGAAAATAAAACACACTTTGGATCAATTTTAGAATAAAAACCCCTCATTGTTGTCTCATATACGAGATTAAATTTAAATTACATTATGACATTTATATGATTGAAAACAGGAGAAATGGATTCTATATTTTTAATCTGAATAATTTATAATATATAATATGATAAACATTGTATTTGACCAAAACCATTGGTGAATGTAATTGAAATTAATTACAACAATTAAGGTAATATTTATCTTAAAAGGGAATAATCCATAAATGTAAGGGACCAAAATTCCTAGAATATTGTCCAAAACCCACTGGATTTCCATGATTCTAACGTGGACCAAATATCTTATAGTTTTTGTTGTTTTTTCTGACATTGATTCCGTAAAAAATGGGTACTCCAAACTTGTTTTAAAAAATACAACATCAGTCCTTTTCGTCTGCTATAAAATTCAACCATCTATCACCCTTAATAACAACTCTCAAAACACATAGGTTTGGCTGAGATCTTCTTATTAGGTCAATAATGTTTCTTTATGAATTTTCCATTCCTTCTAGTTTTGAAAATCACAAACTCCTTATCTTATGGAAAATTTTATTTTCCCTATGTTTTATCTTGATAAGGATAATTTTCCATCCCCAAGGAAATTTATCTTTACAATGTTTTTTATTGATCATTATATATCTATGTGTAAAATTCGGTTGCATATCTAAAACCACAGAATCTTATAAATACTTAGATATAGAGAATTTTCTTTTCAGGATCTGAATTCAGACTCCAAAATCTAATGAATTCAGACTCCAAAAATTCTATGTTTAGACTACAAATTTTAATGAAATCATACTCCGAACATTCTATGTTCATGACTCCAAATTCTTATGAATTTAGACTCCAAACTGTATAAATTCAGACTCTGAATTCCTCTGAATTCAGATACTGAACAAAGAATGTTCGTAGTTTGAAGTCAATGGAATTCATTGTTTGAACATAGAAAATTCAGAGTATGAATTCTGAAGAATTTGGAGTCTTGAACATAGAATGTTCAGATTCGAAATTCATAAGAATTCGGAGTCTGTACATAGAATATTCGGAGTTTGAATTCACTAGAATTCAGAGTCGAAATTCGGATCCTGAAAACACAATGCTCTATATATGAGTATTTATAAGATTATCAGGTTTTAGTTATGAAAATGAATTTTACACTTAGAAATATAAAGAGCACTGAAAAACATGGTAAGAAAAAATTTCCTTGGGGAAGGAAAATTTCCTTATAAAGATAAAACATAGGGAAAATAAAATTTTCCATAAGATAAGGTGTTTGTGATTTTCAAAACAAGAAGGAATGGAAAATTCAAAAGGAAACCTTATTGACTGATCAATATCCCCCTTTTGGAAAGCAAAAACATCCTTACGAAAAAGAATGTAATGTCTTAGAAAATAAGACTTATCTCCCTAAACACATGGGAAAATATGAATACGACTAACTCCCTATTATGCTTTGGAACACTAAGGATCATATTCTAGATTTCAGGATTGAGACATAGAATTTTATTGCATATAGAAACCTTCTTAGAAAAGAACTCTCCTTAGATGAAATCCCCCTTAGAAAAATTTCATCTTTAATTAGTAGTATTTTTTTATTTCTCCTCCTTTGTGATTTTCAAAAAATATTAAAAGGAATGGAAAAGAAAATATGGTACCTATAATATTTGCACTAGACAACAAAAAAATATATATGTAGAGAAACCGAAAATTTCATTATAATTGGTAAAATTTATACAAGGAAGGAATATAACAAAATATTGGAATTGAACAAGATTGGCCTTCCTTCTCATTAGAAATCAACTTATTTACTATGGTTTTGAGCTTCTTGTGCTCCTTGTGATCTTCCTATGCACATTTGAGAATCTGATCCATATCCTCTGTTTTCTTCTCTATAGAATTGATTTTTTTCTTCCTCAGCCTTAGTAATATCAGCCTGAGCATTCAAGGATTCTTCCTGCTTGACATTTTTTTCTTCTATCTCAATCCTGAGATCCATTTCTCTCTTCCGACTCTGAGAAACGGAATACAACTTCCCATTCAGATCTTTTACTTCTTGTATCTGGGAATTCAGTTCCAGAGACAGCTTTTCCTCAAAACTATTTGTGAGATCCTTGATCTTCTCATCTTAAGTGTCAAATGCATCCTTGAAACTTTCTTGGAATTCATCAAGAATTATCGTGTCCTCTATAGTTTTCGTGGACCATCCTTTCCTCATCATGCAAGATCTTTTGTGGGCTTCGTAGTTGATGAAAAGGGTTTTGAAATTAGCCTCATGCTTGACACACTTATCCATCACCATGGATAATGAATCTAATTTCCGATTCAATGAATGTTGATGCATTTGGAATCTCGAATTTATTCATGGAAATATTGCGATGGTTCCAACAAGCTTCTTCAAAGACTAGACAACAAAATCATTTCAATGGGATGACGATTCCGAATCAGAAAATTTTCTTGGCAAGGATTCTTTTTCTACCTTAGTAGCTTTACTCTTTGAAGAACCAACAACATATTTCTTCTTTAACACAGCCTTGGTAGGTGTACCAACTAAAACTGATTTTCCCTAATCAACCTTCAGAATGGATTCCTCTTGATCAGGAGATTCATGTTCCCTATCAAACAACAGAAAAATTTTATCTTCATGTATCTCTTCTTCTTCAGCTCCTACCTCAACATCCTCTGATAGTGAACATGAATTCTTAGGAAATCAGACTGTGAAATTTTGGAGTTAAGACTCTGAATTATTAAGAATTTATTACTCCCAATTTCCTTGAAATTCAGACTCTAGAATTCTATAAATTCATACTATGAATTCTTATGAAATTAGATTCTGAATTTCCTTGAAATTCAGACTCCAGAATTTTATAGAATTCAAGTTTTGAATTCTTTTGAAGATAGAATCCGAATATCCACGTATTGTAAACAACGAATGTGTTTTTGGTTAGACTATGAACTTTTATTTTTCCTTACACTCCGAAAAATGAATTTTCTTAAGAAACCATATTTTTTCTTACTCATGTTATGGTTATAAAACAATGTTGTGCATTCAGTTACTAACTAACTGTTGATTGAGTGACATGTGTACATGTCCCTCCAAAATTCAAGAAAAATATGACCGTTGGAGGAGGGAGAGGACCGTTGAAACTGTGCCTATAAATAGGAGCTCATTTGAAAGATATCATAAATTTGATGGAATATTCCATGACTCTAGAGATTACATGCTGCTGAAGTGATTTCTAGAGAGACACTTTCATGAATTGTGCATACTGAATATCTTGTTTAGAATTGCTTTGTGGGAATCTGAATGTAGCTGTGTACATTTGAGGACTTCCGGGGATAAGAAGACAGAGGGATCGACTACCTTGAAGTTGAGGTCTTCCGGTGATAGGAATACAGGGGTGCTGACTACCTTGATGTTCGAGGGCTCACATGAATAACAAGATAGATTCCGATCATCGTATCGAGGGCCTACCTTCATGTGGGTAAGATATAATTTCTTGAAAGTATAATTCAAGGGACCTTTATCCAAGGTTGTTAGATACCCTTCTCTTTGGGTTAAAAGATTTACTACTTGTTACTTGTATTGTTTCATGTTTTCCGTTGCATCATGATTGTGAAGGAAATTATATCTATCTTATACATTCTTATAGTTGTACTTTGATTTAGTATGATTCTATTCTCTTTAAGGTAGAATATTTGTTCTTGTAGACTTTTTTTATGTTTCATTTCTGGAATCATATTTCCAGAATTAAATTATCATAATCACACTTCCAGAATCAAGCCAGTTTGAAAAACATTGTGTTCTTGTGAATTTACCTTGTTTAACTTTGTTACAAATATTCATCTTTAAATGTTCCAAAAATAATTGTTTAATTTATACAATTCCCCCCTCTTGTATATTGAGCATCTACATCATTATCTTGATACTAAAATCAGTATCATTTTGATCCTAAACTTCCAATACACATACCAACATCCCTAAATGTTTTCTTTTAATCCTCCCTATTGGATAAAATCATTCCAAGGAATCCATATGGTGAAAACAAAAATGGGTTACCAAAAGGAGTGGTAACATCCTTCCCAAATCACCTCCATTTATTTTCTTTCTCCATAACCTATAATATATTAATTTCATGATTATAAAAAAGAACATGTATCCTATATATACTGATATTTTGTTATTCTATGGTGTTGACCTACACTATTATTTATATCCATATAATATGTATCAAACATACATTTTATTTGTACAATGAACTACCACCTCACGAAACAATAAACATTCGTTATTCCATTAACAATATTCATTGTGTGGAATTATGATAGAAAAACTATTTATATATGATATATATGATACATAGTAGGCCTTTAACCCTATATAATTATTTTGAAACATATATATTTATACTTTCAATTTTTTGAAAATATGGTAATTTCATTTGATGATGTATGGGCTACAACCCCATCAATGTGAGGTGGTTCATTCACAATCTACAAGGAATATATTATGGATGGATTTAGTTAACTTATACGATATATATATGACATAATAATTATACTAGAATAAATATATATATTCAAATATATATATAAATATATTTCATTTACTTTATTTCAATCAATATGACTGTAAAATGGAAACAACATTCAAGTGTACAAACAACCTACTGTCTCCGTGAACTGTGTCTTCCATTTCATACATATATTTTCCATAGAAAATTATAATAACATTATAATGAATATAAATGATATTTATATCATGTTTTATATTCTATATATCATGATATATGTATAAGGGGAAAATTTATTAAAAATTAAGACACATGTGAAAAACAAAGCGAATATTACCCAATGCATAAACATAACATGAAATTGTTTAGATTCCATTAATGTAAATTCATAATGAAACCATATATTGTATTATATATAATAATATTATTATATTAAAGGTTTATAACAATATCAAATTTATTATACCTTATTTTTGTTTTAGTACGGCGACGTTCAAGACACATCGTATGAAAATTTCATCTCAAATTTTTTATATTTGTCAGATGCATGCCACGTTTACCAGCATTTTCATTTGTGTGGTGAATATACACACAATGAATGAATGATGTGATTATTGGTAATAAATTTATGGGTAAATATGTATCCATTATATTAACTTCCTTTCATTTATTTAATATTTGAAAAGTTACCAAATCGGTATGATAGTTTTGGGTCAATTTGTCTTCTTTGGGAATAATGTTTTTCTATGAAACTAAATTATTTTCGAGGTTTATATACTTTTTTTTTCATTTTATATAAATAAAATTATTTTTTAATGAAATTTCAAAATCTTCATATATATTTATATACTCAATTTAAGAGTTTGAGCCCATGAAACAATGATGCATGAGTTTATACAAAAATTATCTCATCATTTATCAAGATTGTTTATGGTTATGCTTCCATTGATGAAACTTTTTCATCCATCACTCAAAATTACACTTGATTTAATCTATAATATATTTATTTAGGGTATATAGTAGGGTTACAGCCATATATCCACAATTTGTAAATTAAAAAAATCAAGAAAATATTTTTAATTAAAATTTAACCCAATTTCCCACTTTTATCAAAATTCTGTTTTATTTCAAAAACCATATATTTAAAATGATTTTCAAAAAATCAAATGACATTTGGAGATCATTTTTATGGAAAAATAATTGTAATTTTTTATTTATTTCAAATAATATTGTATAGGTTTTCAAATATATTTTTAAATAAACATGTTTTAAAAAGTTTGATGTGTTAAAAAGAATTTTCAATACTAAATGGATATCTTCTAAAATAAATTATTTAATGGATATCTAAAAATTATTTACCATATAATATAATAAATTTTTGATACTCTTGTACTATTGGGGAAATTATTTAATATTTATATTCATATTCATTATATGAATGGTTTATGTTTTTATGGAATGATGTTTATGACAATAGATTCTTTTCACGAGATATGTTTTGAATGAAAAGATTATAAAAACTATATCTTTTTAATAGGTTATGATATGATTTCATTTTTATGTAACCCTTTTTATTTCATGGTTGATGACATGATTTATTAAAAGTTTGGGGAATATCTATGAATTATTTCATTATGATATGGATTTGACCTATATATCCCTCCAAGGCAATGGGTAAAGATTGATATTATATGATATTGACTAATAAGGTATTAGGCGTGATCATTAACAACTAATATGTCCTTGAGAGTGAACCATGAGTACCCATATGGTGTGAGGAGTAAACTACTACTACAAATATATCCATTGTAATGAAAAATGAGCACCTATATGTTATAAGGTGTGAATTCATACTACCAAGATGGTAATGGAAGAAATTTCATTACAACTATCGAAATAATATTATATGCGTATGTTTTAGCCAAAATCCTATGTTTTATTATTATTATTATGATTTCATGTCATATGGTATTTATTCCTTTATGATTATTGTCTTATTAAATTCAAATTATAACAATTGATTATTGTTTTTTATTTTTTGATATGAAGGGTATGATCTTCTATTATCATGATCATGTTCTCATATCATTATGCTCATGGAAATGCTTATATATCTCCCTTGTTTACACATTGTGAGAATCTGAGATCACCCCTTCTTATGTCTCCTTCCCTATATTATAATAAAATTTGTTATTTTTGATAAGTTTAAGAATCATTCTAATAATGTAGGACCTAGTGGGAGGTAATGTATCTCACATATGTAAAAGTGATTCTGTTTCCATGTTTCTAAAGGCATTAAACTTGTATAGTATTTGGGCATCAATTTGAAAATATTGTAAGTAGTTTTCAATAGTTATGAAATTTTATTGTATGAAAATAGAGTGTCACTATAGATGGTATCATAGGAAAATATTTGATAATCATTGGAAACTATGATGATAATTGTTTCTAGAATCATAATGAAAAAGTATTAGGATGGGGAAAAGTATAGATCAATGACCTGGAATTTGGGTAAATGATAGATAATGTGTTTTCCTAGAAATAAATCTCGGTCTATATTCTATATGTGGATGTGGCTCTACAAAATATTTATTTAGGAGTAATAAATCAGACATGGGTTGTCGAACCTAACTCAGTGTAACTTGGTACATAAAAACAAGCCATTCTACACAATTGATTGGAAACCCCAGGGGTATATGCTTAGGTAATTCATAAACTCATCACAAAACGTAATAAAGTATTTTACTAGATGTTTATATGAATAAATTTCGATAATCCTAAAGTGTCAAATATTGAAGTAGGTAACATGATTTAGATATCGTGTAAGAGGTTTATGACAATTATGTAGTTCCTCGTTTTGATAAATGTTTATTAATCTATGATTTTGGGTATAGTCAATGGCTAGAAACTGATGTAGCGACATTAATGGTGATTGAGATGTAAAATGAAATGACTATCCTCATAAGGAACCAAATGCTATGGGATATGGAATGAAAAATATATTTTCTATGACATCATAACATTTTTAGGTTATGCATCATGATGGGATTCCAATGGAGAAAAATATGGAGCACAATGTTATAGTGTCCTTAATATTGAAAATATCCTCTTTATTAAAGAGGGTATAATAATCCACTTGTTTCTGAATAATGGATCAGTACTAAAAAATATATATTTAAACGTATCTAGTGTTCAGAGCATGATAATTTCATTCTTGTTTTTTATTGGTTAGAGGGTGAAGCGGACCAGTATTGCCCACTAATCAAAATTATGAGGAATAATTAAGATATTGAATACACGGGTTTGGATAAGTTCAAAAATATATTTTTAAATAATTATATTCCTCAAATTCTTTGTAAAAAGTTGTAGGAATTGTTCCTTGAGTTAAAGAATGGGGATTATGAATATGTTGGTACCTATGAGGCCATTTTTAGAAGAACTTAGAGGTACACATTAGGAATTATCATCTATCTCAAATGTAAATATGATAGGTTTTTCAGTGTCTCAAAGACAATTCTCAGACGAAATTTTTCAGAAAGATATAATAGTAGTTATGAATAGATTGTGTTTGGTGTGATCAATGTAAAAATCGAGGAGGGAGACACATATCAATATTTGGGTTTTTAAAATAAAAGAAAGATCGATTTTAAAGGGAACAATAAATTCCATGAAGAGAATAAGATGAATATAAAATTATTGTCTACGTGTGGAATTAATCATGATGGAAATTACCTTAAATGGTTGAATAATTATATTAAATGTGGATGTTAAATAAATTAGGTATTTTATTTCTAATTTAATGGAAAAACATTTATATAATGATGAAGATAGATGAAAAGGGGCATATAAATTTCCTCCCCCCATTATTGATACAAGTTTATGGAGAATGGGCATTATGATATTTGATTCCCAAAACCAAGGTCATGAAATGGTGATAGATTCCAATAACCTCTAACTCGTAGGAAAAATAGAAAATATCATGAATTCACTATTTTTGATTAGGGGTGTGATAATGACATGGTCAATGATAGAAATACCATCCATTATAGAATTACTAATGTTCTATTTGATTCTGGATCATCCCACACTTTCATATCTAATGAATTTTTTAAGGGTGTTATGATTCTATTAATAGATTATATATGGAATTAGAAGTGAGACACTCTAATTTTATTATTATTCCCTCCCATTTATAAGATTCCTTCACTATTTATGTTTGAGGTAATGTGTATCCTACAAATATTTTCATTCTTCCATTGGTTGAATTTGATGAAATCTTAGCCATGGATTGACTTTCTATCCATAAATAACACATCAATTGTAATATAAATGATGTTATAATTGATATTTTAAACAAACCTAAAACTGTATATCAATTTGACAATATGCATTAAATTCATATGGTGATTTAATACAGTGCATGGGTCTTATTTATCAATTATAAGGGGTTTTTCTCTCAAATTGTTGGGGATAAAATCAAAACCAATGATATTCATATTATTTAGGATCTTATGGATATAATTCAATAAGTTTTTCCTACCAATAAAAAAACATGATGTTGAGTTATCAATTGAACTCATACTAGGATCCAAACCAACATCAAATAATCATTATATAATGACTAAAAATGAGTTGTAGGAATTGAAGAAGAAACTCCAAGAAAACCTTGTTAAGGGATTCATTCGGCTGTGTGTGTCTCCTTGGGGTGAAAATCATATTTTTGATAAAAATAATGATGGATTAGTGAAACTGGGAATATATTATATGGAGTTTAATAATATCAAAAATAAGAACACGTTTCCCCTTCCCATATAGAACACATGTGTTATCATCTTTATATATTTCAATATTTTTTACAGATTGACATTCATTCTAGATATTATTAATTGATGGTCAAAAAGGATGATATAACAAATACGAAATTCCATACATGGTATAGATATTATAATTATATAGTGATTCTTTCTGGTCTTACAAAATATAGTACTATATTCATGGTTTTGATGAATATATTCTCTACATAACACATCAATCACATAGTGGGAGTATTTATAGATTATATTCTTTTCTTTTCAAATAGAAAGGAAGAGAAAGTAAGATACTTGAGAGTTGCACTAAACACACCATGTATGTAGAAAGTTTGTGAAAAATTTACACATTGTGAATTTTGGATGAAAATGGTATCAACTTTGGGTCTTTTAATCATAAGATATATTATAGAAGAAGATCCATAAATGGCTGATGCTATTGAATGTTGTCATAGGCCAACCATGGTGACTGAGAGTAGTAGTTTTCCTGGTTTAGCTGGATATTATCAATGTTTTGTGCAAATTGACTATATAATCTTATGACCATGTTATCTAGGAAGGATGCCAAGCTTCTATAAAATGATGAATTTTCATACAATTTCAATGAACTATAAGGAAATTTAGTCAGTGTACATTTCCTTACAATACCCTATAGTGGATAGGGTTTTATAATCTGTAGTGATTCTTCATAGATGGTATTTAGATGTCTTATTTTTCATAAAAATGTAGTTACTGCTCATTCATCATGTCAGTTAATGATTCATGAGAAAATTAACACACTCACGATTTAAGGTTAGTATAGGTAATTTTTTCATTAATGATATAGAGGTGTTATCCTACTGGTGAAAAGTTTTATATATATATCAATCATTAAAGTATTAAATATATATTAAAAATGTAGGAGTGGAATATGTGCCACAAAAGATGGTTAGAGTTGATAAAGCATTATGACTTATCAATACATCACCACCAAGGGAAAGTTGACATGTTGGCCAATACTTTTAGATGACAGTATCACTCAAAATTATCTTTTATGAGGATCATAAAAGATCCAATATTTCTATATTTTCAACGGTTTGTCCTAGAAATCCCGAGGGAATGTGAAAAATATTATCTCTCCCAAATAAATGGTCAACACTATTTCATTTTGAAGATTAATGAGGCATAAAAGGAAGATGTGGAGAAGACAATTTTGGTTTGAAATTATCCCAAGTATATCCTTGATTTGAATGGAATGATAAGGTTCAGGAACAACATATGTGTTACATATATACTAGATTTGAAGGAGTAATTAGAGGAATGTCATAGTTATTCATTATCTCTTAAAATTGAAGTTTGAAGATGTATATGGATTTTAAATAATACTTTTTATGGGACGGACGAATGAGATATATAATTGTGTTTTTATCTCGGTTCTTGATATTCAATCGAGTTAAGGCTGAGAGAAACAAGTCTAAAGGGATGTTGAATCCATTAGTCATACCATAATGGAAATGGGAGAAAATCACTATGGATATTTTTGTTGGACTTCCCAAATCATATAAAGGACGTAATGATATATTGATGGTAGACAATCTCCTTAAAGATTCATCACACTTTATCTCTATCATATAATCCTTCTCTCCAGATCATGTTTCTAGGATATATATTAATGAATAGGTAAGGTTGCATTGAGAACCACATTTCATTGTATATGAACAGGATATGAGGATTAAAATTTTGTTCTTGTGATGTCTTCTTATTGAAAATGATACACAATTTAGTTTAATCCCAAGATTAGTCACTAAAAGTGGATAATATTCATTTTTAAGATCTTAATATTAATGTGTTTAAAAGTGCATAGACCTCAATTTTAGTCCAATTCAGAAATTGAACTTCATTTCCCATCATTGTGCAATTCATGCTTAAAGTGTCAATTTTGGCCAACTCAATAATTTGATTGTGGAAATTACAATATTCATAATTTTAATTTGATAATTTGTATTAGGATTAATCAATTTATTTGGAACATTTTCTATTTTAAGTCTTAAGGATGAATCACAAAGGAAGATGGAGATTTTTTAACATGAATGCAGAAACTTAATGGAAAAAGCATAATGGGCCTAAGGCCCATCAAAAAAAATGTGGGTCCCACAAACCATAACCAATGAAGCTCAAATTTATATAGTAGAAAGATAAAAATATGAGTGTCATTTTATTCAACTGTGGCCAGAGGTAATTCTGAAATTTTCTTGATGATAAAGGGATCTAAAGTTGAGGTTTAAATGGTGGACCCGACATTAATACACATAAACCTGTCCCACCATTTCGACCATAACATCCAAATAGATGAGAAAAATTTCCTGAAATATTTACAGCTCATATAGGATAGATGGAATAAGATATTACCCTTCTATGACCCCTCCTGATTCGGCTTTTGTAAATTACTAATTCACACGTCAAAATGGTGGACGAATTTGGACAGTTTTCCGGGTCAACTTCAAAACGTCAATTTGCTTTTGATTATTCACCCTCCTTTTGACTATATTAATTGTGGAGGGGGGGGGGCAGATCTAAGGCTCCCAATATGCCTATATAAGGAGCTATTAGTGAAGGGAATAGGATCAGATATTTTTCTTATCATCTTTTGTTGCTTGTTTCATTGTAAGGTTATGCTGCAAGAGTTCCTTTGTAATGTTTTCAATTTCCATGTAATTTTTTTTTGTTCTTAATCAACACCTTTCTCTTCTATGTTTTCCATTAATTTATTGAAGCTAAATTTCTACAAATAACAGTGATATATCTATGTTTTGGTGAATTAGTTCACACATAGGTGTGAATTTCATTCACACACACGGAGGAGTGCTCTTTATTTCCACAGTTTTAATTTCTTCAATCCAATTATTGTAATCCATATTACTCCCACCATTGAGAGTATACCATCAATTTAGGGATAACCCTTTAATGGTTTGATAATAGGAGGATTAAAATTCCGGATTGAATATTATTTTATGAACGAATTGATGTTAATTGGGTAATTAATTTAAGACATACATTCTTCAGTTATTTCTACTCTTCATCTTTACTGAGTTTGAGCAAACTAAATTCAATTACTAAATGACCATATACCTTGAAGAGATCATGAATTTGGTTCTCTAAGTGTATAGGGGATTAGTAACACCCCGAGCTTCCACGATACGCTTCTCATTCAATAATGCAATGGCTTGCATTGTACGCAACTTCGAGTTCTAAAACACCGCGACTAATCAAAGTAGCCGTTATGAATACTAATAACCACTTTTTAAAATTATAGAAATTTTATATTTCAAAATGGACTTCATTTTTGGATTCGGAATATCGAAATTAGCCTATGTTGAATTTTTGGTATTTTTCTGAGAACTTCTAATTTTTTATGAATAGTGAAAAATACTTAAAAACAACTTTTTTAATCAAAATAATTTATAGTGATAAATTATACTATTTAGTGGTATTAAAGTATAATTAGAATATATTTTTACCATTTTATCCAATGGTGGTCATTAGAATTAATCTAACATTGAAATTGGACATAAACAATTGCCAATCTTTTGATATAAATTGTTTCTTAAAAACACGCTATTTGTTGTGACAGCGGGAATTAATTATAAAATTAATTAATGAAACTTATATTTTTGGAATTTTGTAAAATAGACATCATTTTTGAATTCGGAATATCAATTATAGCTTAGGGTGAAATTTTGGCATTGTTCTGAAAAACTTCAATTTTTGATGAATAGTGAAACCACTAAGTGGTAGTTAAATAACTGATTTTTCGTTTAAATGAAATATTACCACTTCTGTGTTTTGATTGTCAAAAATCCGACATACATGGTTGTCATTAATAAGTAAAATGTGGTTCAATGAGATTAAAATAATTTTTTGGTGAATAGTAACTTTTAAGTTCTTAATCGCGATTAGAGATAATTAGTGTAGTTTAAGGTACAAATAATGTTTTAATAATATGAGATGAGCATGACACTTGTCCTACTCCTATTGGATGAGTCATGGCCGACCAAGACAACCCATGGGTCAACTTGGGGACCCCATGGAGCCACTTTAGTTGGAAAATGACATTAATATATATTTATTTAATGTTAAAATTAAATTGACACAAACATGAGTTGTTTTACTAAAATAGTTTTTAAGTGGGGTTACACAAGTCCAAAGTTTGACTATAAATATTCATTAGAAAGATAAAAATATTTCCTACATCATAGTAGTTTTTTTTATAATTTTTAGACATTAAATAAATTAAATTAGTTACGACATCATTATGATGCAGCGATGACCTCATTATTTAACGATTTAAATAAAATGAGAAGATAATGCAAAATCCAAGGCTTACACTTGTCCAAAACCTATTGGATGAGTACATTTCGAACCCTTATCATCTTATCCTTGAATTATATAAGTTTGGGACCTCTAAAATCCGAAACTCATTTTAGAATAAAGTGACTTTTCTTTACTTTCCAAGAGTGCCCCTCCTCTCCACTTATAAAAGGCCCCCACCTCTCCCACCTTATTCACACCTTCAAGCCATTTGGCTCGGCCAACCTCTGCCCAAATACTCTCCCAACTTCCACCTCTTACTCCTAGAAGCCTCAATTTGGGCAGAACTCTTCCCAAGGAAGCCTTTGGCTCAAATCAAAAAGAGTTACCCGATTTTGAGGTAATGTCTTCTCTAATGTTGTTTTGTTTTATTTTTCTTCTCCAACCCCATAAACTCTTTTTATTCATTTCTTTTGTAACAAAACCAGTATCCTCAATATACTAGGATGTTGTTATAAGAAGGATTCGAGCTACACTTACACAAAACTACATCTAATGGTTAAAGAACATACGGTTTCTGTGGATGGCGAATTTCTGCCTCACGAAACGATGATTGTTCAACACTCATATAACACCTTCAAAGGTGGCCATTAAGATGTTACTATATTTATATGTGATATATAATGTGTTTATGTTTTACTTATGCTTCTGTATTTCTCATTTATGGCATACTTTATGATTTCCATTATGGGTAAAACGCGATAATTTCCTTTTAGGAAGTGCAGACTACCGCCCCCTCAAAGTGATTTGAATCATTAATGCCATATGTGGGATGTATAAAGGATGGATTAAATGGTATTATACACTCTATTATACTGTAATTATATTATAAATTTATATCATTATTATTTCATTCCATTAAATACGAAATAGAAATGAAAGTAACGTTCATGCGTACGTACGACTTACCGTCCCCATGAACGGTCCATTTCATTTCTTACCTCTAAATGTTACGTGACATTATGAATGAATGTATATACTGTATATATATGATATATATGATATCGACATCATGAATATAATTCTGGATATAATGGATATTTCACCACATGAACAACTTGTAATTATAAGAAGTTTATTTTTGACTCAAGTACCAAAGATCGACAAAACGACCGTTATTAACTTAAATAATTAAATAATGTTAATAACATGGTAATAAGTGATATAAATGGAATAATGAACATGAAAAACGTTCTTAAGTAAATAGAAATTAACTCTAGTTTATTATTCAGGAGGTTAAAGAACGGTCGAGTCAGGACAAGACGCAAGGTAAGGGAATTTCTTAACCCAACTTCTATTCTTTGGGTTAATCTCCTACTTTCAAATTATGTCATGATATAATTATGTACTATCTTGTATTTTTACATTATTTATGAGTAATTATAGTGAATAAACATAATAGACATACTTTATAAAAAAATGATCTTTTTAGGGACTTCGTCTCAATCCCCTTTCATTGAGGCATATTTGGTTTTATACAGAACTTTCTTTTATACGGTGTATAAACCCCTTTGACTTTTATGTATATTCAAAAGGAATCTTTTTATACGAAGCGTTTTTCTAAACGACAAAAGGGAATGTTTTTCTTTCTGTACTTATGCGGTGACAACGACTTCTCCGCCGCCATGACCATTATTTGAGTTTCGGCTTCCTCTACAAGCCATCTTTTTTTAATGAAAAATAAATACAAAGTTTTAACTTTCTTTTATTTTGGTATTGAAAATGGTTTTGAAAGCGTTTTTATTATATCAATGTGTTGTATTGATATCTTGTGATTGAAATGTGGAAATGTTATGTTTCCTTTATGCATGTTTTATGTGATACGATTATGTTATGGTTTATGATATGTTTAAACCTATTCATATGAGGAATGTATTGGACTTAATAAGTGACGGGTGGAGCCCGCTATAGCTCCTCGATGCATCGGTAGGTCTCATGAGACAACTAGACATGGAATTGGCCGAGGTCCTTTCCCAATTTGATTTATGGTTTTGGCCGAGGCCTTAATCATTTTAGACGTCTTGGCCGAGGCCTTGAAAAAATGTTTCAGAATGTACGGCATTATACATTCCCTCATTATGAAAGTGGTTATTGATATTGCATGTGATTATTTGACCAGTAGAATATCCATGTGAAGAAGTGAATGGAATTATCTCATTTTACTTTTGCCATATTATGTTGAAGTTCAAGTTTAAAAGGCTTTTGTTTTAGTTATACATTGCCTTAAATGTTAATGTTTATTTATGAAAGCTTCCGCTATATTGTTAACCTTACTGAGCATCTGAGCTCACCCCTTTCAATGTTTTAATATTTTCCAGGATGTGAAGAAGTATTTTATGAATGACCTGCAGGGATAGTCTGAAGAGGATAGAAGTGTGGACTATGGAGACTTTGTTATTGTAGTTTTTCACTTTATGATGTAATGTAACGTTTACGAATGTATCTAGTGTTTCCAAGGCTACTAAACTAATCGGTCTTTCGAGACTTGATCTTTTGTGATCATGCCAATGTTACGAAGTAATGCACCGACTCTGGGTAGCTGGGGTCGGGGCGTTACAGTTGGTATCAGAGGCAGTTTAGTACTAACCTTGGAAGCTAGATTTAGATAAACTCTGATTAGAGCACATAGCCCAAAGATAGACTTTGAGGATTAGTATAGAAGAACTTCCTAGAATTTTGTTATTGTATAGATTTTGTGAGTTTTCCGAGCAATACATCCCTGTCTGGATACGATCAGGTAGATGCGGCTCTAGCACTGATGTAACTAGGGGTAAAACCTGAAAACACCGCTTTGAGCTAGACTCGAACGGGAACTGGTGCACGACAACGGGCCTTGCTGCACTCTTGGTTACGACACTCCCAGGGGATATGCTTAGGATAATTCTCATTTTCTTTACAAACCACTATGAACGGTTATGAGTATATACTTCCCCAAATAAAAACTTTTTATGATTATGGATTATATCCATAAATAGTTCAATTTATTTTAAGTATTTTACAAGTATGGAATTATGTATTTTTATTCATAAACTAATCTAGTTTATGCCATTGTTTAGAAATGGCGCCTAGTGGAAGGAATGGAAACCGTATCAATGCACGCACTCCGTGTAGGGATTGCCCTCCTGCTCAAGATAATTATTGTGGATCTGGAGATACAACTGTTGCTGATCAACTTATTACCATACTGGGACAACTCACTCAAGTTATGAATAATAACCTTACTCGTATGGATCACCCTGATCCACAACGTGGAAGATCAATGTTAGACCACTTCATGACGCAACAACCACCAACCTTCAATGGGAGTAAAAATCCTATAGTAGCTGAGAAATGGATAAATTCCTTAGAGAAAATATTCTATGCCTTGGGGAGTAGTGAAAGGGAGAAAGTTGTCATGGCAGTTTACCGCCTCACTGGAGATGTCGATCAATGGTGGTCACTAATTAAAAACACAAAGGAAGATGATGAATTAACAAACATGGAATGTCAGGAGTTCAAAGAGCTGTTCTTAGAAAAATACTTTCCTCGAGACCATCGAGCGGATATGGAAAGGCAATTTCTGAGTCTGAGGCAGAAGGAGGATGATAATGTCGCAAAGTATGAGGCTAACTTTACAAGGTTAGCGAGGCATGCTGCCGATTATATACGTAACCCATGGAGTAAGATTGATCGTTTCTTTGATGGGTTAAAACCATTTCTCCGTCGAGCTTTAGTATCACAATCCTTCTCATCATACGAAGATATTGTCTCGTGTGCTATCAACACAGAAAAGGAATTCTCTACGTCTTATGACAACAAAGTAAATCAAGAGAAGAAGAGAACGGTGGAACAAGAGACAGATAAAGGGAAAAAGGGAAAGAAGGATTTTCCATTATGTGATAATTGTGGGAAGAATCACCCTGGTACTTGCCTAAAAGAAATGGGAGTTTGTTATAAATGTGGAGAAAAGGGTCACCAGGCTCGTGATTGCAAGGGAAAGAAAGAGGCTATCAAAGTTGAATGCTACAATTGTAGAGAAATGGGTCATTATGCAAATGAATGTCCTAAGCGTCAGGTGAACTTACCTCAGAAAAGGCCAAGGGATCAAGGACAATCTTATGCTGTTACTACAGTTGAAGCAGAATAACTAATGTATTGGTGCTTTTGGACTCATGGATTATATTCTGGTGATTAGAATAATGTGATATATATATAAGTATTGTACTGTAGTACTTGTTGATTTCAGTAAGGTTTTAATATGATGAATGTAATTATATTTTTAGTATGTGACAATAAGAGAAACTTTACTCTGTTTGGGGAATCTGATAAATTGATTTTGGAATTAAGAGACCATTTAGAGAAAGTCTGGACAGAGGTATTTTGGATAACAATAAAGGTTGGAGTGGATTAAGTTGATCTTTGGATAGTATTGTTTAAGGTTAAAACATTTTTGAAGATTATTTTTGGAATACTATAATACTATAGTTTTAGGAAAAGGACAACCTGCAGGGTGGGGCATAACCCGTCACGTCGGACAAAGCTGCAGGAATCGAACCCACAACCATAGTGCGACAGACCTTTATTTCCTACCACTAGCCTACAGGAAGTCCCTAGTTATTATAAAATAATTTTACTAATCTAAATGGTATGTGTTAAAATTTGAACCTTATACAATTAGGATAAGTATAATATTTTTGAGTTCTATTATCTTTTTGAGTGAAAGATGAGTTGAAGGTTGAAACTCTAATTGTCAAGCATAAATATATATATACCTATCTCTTATTCAATGAATAAATTAATTCTTAAACTTTAGTAAAGGGATATTAAAACAAAAAATGTGTTATCCTAATACCTTATGTCTTGTTGAACTGATGATATTTTAAATCAACATAGATTGAAGGCTTTGAGGCCCTCAATTTGACAGTTGATTGTGATTGATGACCTCAATCACTCCCTACAAATATTTACGTTTTTCCTCCAATTATATGTCTCTAATTGCCACCAATGTTCTCCTAATGGAGATCATAATTTTGTGGTGACTTTCTTATTTCCATTTCCCTCTTATTAAGGATAAATTTTATTAATCTTCTTTCCGATGTGGGTTTTCCACAAAGGTATTTTCTCTTTTCAACCTTTTATTTTCAAAGAAAAAAATTTCAAATTGCGAGGATGCAATTTATTGAAGGAGTGGAGAATGTAACACCCCGAGCTTCCACGATACGCTTCTCATTCAATAATGCAATGGCTTGCATTGTACGCAACTTCGAGTTCTAAAACACCGCGACTAATCAAAGTAGCCGTTATGAATAGTAATAACCACTTTTTAAAATTATAGAAATTTTATATTTCAAAATGGACATCATTTTTGGATTCGGAATATCGAAATTAGCCTATGTTGAATTTTTGGTATTTTTCTGAGAACTTCTAATTTTTTATGAATAGTGAAAAATACTTAAAAACAACTTTTTTAATCAAAATAATTTATAGTGATAAATTATACTATTTAGTGGTTTTAAAGTATAATTAGAATATATTTTTACCATTTTATCCAATGGTGGTCATTAGAATTAATCTAACATTGAAATTGGACATAAACAATTGCCAATCTTTTGATATAAATTGTTTCTTAAAAACACGCTATTTGTTGTGACAGCGGGAATTAATTATAAAATTAATTAATGAAACTTATATGTTTGGAATTTTTTAAAATAGACATCATTTTTGAATTTGGAATATCAATTATAGCTTAGGGTGAAATTTTGGCATTGTTCTGAAAAACTTCAATTTTTGATGAATAGTGAAACCACTAAGTGGTAGTTAAATAACTGATTTTTCGTTTAAATGAAATATTACCACTTCTGTGTTTTGATTGTCAAAAATCCGACATACATGGTTTTCATTAAGAAGTAAAATGTGGTTCAATGAGATTAAAATAATTTTTTGGTGAATAGTAATTTTTAAGTTCTTAATCGCGATTAGAGGTAATTAGTGTAGTTTAAGGTACAAATAATGTTTTAATAATATGAGATGAGCATGACACTTGTCCTACTCCTATTGGATGAGTCATGGAAGACCAAGACAACCCATGGGTCACCTTGTGGACCCCATGGAGCCACTTTAGTTGGAAAATGACATTAATATATATTTATTTAATGTTAAAATTAAATTGACACAAACATGAGTTGTTTTACTAAAACAGTTTTTAAGTGGGGTCACGCAAGTCCAAATTTTGACTATAAATATTCATTAGAAAGATAAAACGATTTCCTACATCATAGTATTTTTTTATAATTTTTAGACATTAAATAAATTAAATTATTTATGACATCATTATGATGCAGCGATGACCTCATTATTTAACGATTTAAATAAAACGAGAAGATAATGCAAAATCCAAGGCTTACACTTGTCCAAATCTTATTGGATGAGTATATTTCGAACCCTTATCATCCTATATTTGAATTATATAAGTGTGGGACCTCTAAAATCCGAAACTTATTTTAGAATAAAGTGACTTTTCTTTACTTTCCAAGAGTGCCCCTCCTCTCCAATTATAAAAGGCCCCCACCTATCCCACCTTATTCACACCTTCAAGCCATTTGGCTCGGCCAACCTCTGCCCAAATACTCTCCCAACTTCCCCCTATTACTCCTAGAAGCCTCACTTTGGGCATAACTCTTCCCAAGGAAGCCTTTGGCTCAAATCAAAAAGAGTTACCCGATTTTGAGGTAATGTCTTCTCTAATGTTGTTTTGTTTTATTTTTCTTCTCCAACCCCCTAAACTCTTTTTATTTATTTCTTTTGTAACAACAACAGTATCCTCAATATACTAGGATGTTTTTATAAGAAGTATTCGAGCTACACTTACACACACCTACATCTAATGGTAAAAGAACATACGGTTTCTGTGGATGGCGAATTTCTGCCTCACGAAACGATGATTGTTCAACACTCATATAACACCTTCAAAGGTGACCATTAAGATATAACTATATTTATATATGATATATAATGTGTTTATGTTTTACTTATGCTTCTGTATTTCTCATTTATGGCATACTTTATGATTTCCATTATGGGTAAAATGCGATAATTTCATTTTAGGAAGTGCGGACTACCGACCCCTCAAAGTGATTTGAATCATTAATGCCATATGTGGGATGTATAAAGGATGGATTAAATGGTATTATACACTATATTATACTGTAATTATAATATAAATTTATATCATTATGATTTCATTCCATTAAATACGAAATAGAAATGAAAGTAACGTTCATGCGTACGTACGGCTTACCGTCTCCATGAACGGTCCATTTCATTTCTTACCTCTAAATGTTACATGACATTATGAATGAATGTATATACTGTATATATATGATATATATGATATCTACATCATGAATATAATTCTGGATATAATGGATATTTCACCACATGAACAACTTGTAATTATAAGAAGTTTATTTTTGACTCAAGTACCAAAGATCGACAAAACGACCGTTATTAACTTAAATAATTAAATAATGTTCATAACATGGTAATAAGTGATATAAATGGAATAATGAACATGAAAAAGGTTCTTAAGTAAATATAAATTAACTCTAGTTTATTATTCAGGAGGTTAAAGAACGGTCGAGTCAGGACAAGACGCAAGGTAAGGGAATTTCTTAACCCAACTTCTATTCTTTGGGTTAATCTCCTACTTTCAAATTATGTCATGATATTATTATGTCCTATCTTGTATTTTTACATTATTTATGAGTAATTATAGTTAATACACATAATAGACATACTTTATAAAAAATGATCTTTTTAAGGACTTCGTCTCAATCCCCTTTCATTGAGGCATATTTGGTTTTATACACAACTTTCTTTTATATGGTGTATAAACCCCTTTGACTTTTACGTATATTCAAAAGGAATCTTTTTATACGAAGTGTTTTGCTAAACGACAAAAGGGAATGTTTTTCTTTCCGTACTTATGCGGCGACAACGACTTCTCCGCCGCCGTGACCATTATTTGAGTTTCGGCTTCCTCTACAAGCCATCTTTTTTTAATGAAAAATAAATACAAAGTTTTAACTTTCTTTTATTTTGTTATTGAAAATGGTTTTGAAAGCGTTTTTATTATATCAATGTGTTGTATTGATATCTTGTGATTGAAATGTGGAAATGTTATGTTTCCTTTATGCATGTTTTATGTGATACTATTATGTTATGGTTTATGATATGTTTAAACCTATTCATATGAGGAATGTATTGGACATAATAAGTGACGGGTGGAGCCCGCTATAGCTCCTCGATGCATCGGTAGGTCTCATGAGACAACTAGACATGGAATTGGCTGAGGCCCTTTCCCAATTTGATTTACGGTTTTGGCCGAGGCCTTAATCATTTTAGACGTCTTGGCCGAGGCCTTGACAAAATGTTTCAGAATGTACGACATTATACATTCCCTCATTATGAAAGAGGTTATTGATATTGCATGTGATTATTTGACCAGTAGAATATCCATGTGAAGAAGTGAATGGCATTATCTCATTTTACTTTTGCCATATTATGTTGAAGTTCAAGTTTAAAAGGCTTTTGTTTTAGTTATACATTGCCTTAAATGTTAATGTTTATTTATGAAAGCTTCCGCTATATTGTTAACC
Source organism: Viscum album (assembly GCA_963277665.1). Lineage (NCBI taxonomy): Eukaryota > Viridiplantae > Streptophyta > Magnoliopsida > Santalales > Viscaceae > Viscum > Viscum album. The sequence goes on along the minus strand of OY728155.1, from coordinate 71,288,784 downwards.
TTACTGAGCATCTGAGCTCACCACTTTCAATGTTTTAATATTTTCCAGGATGTGAAGAAGTATTTTATGAATGACCTGCAGGGATTGTTTGAAGAGGATAGAAGTGTGGACTATGGAGACTTTGTTATTGTAGTTTTTCACTTTATGATGTAATGTAACGTTTACGAATGTATCTAGTGTTTCCAAGGCTACTAAACTAATCGGTCTTTCGAGACTTGATCTTTTGTGATCATGCCAATGTTACGAAGTAATGCACCGACTTTGGGTAGCTGGGGTCGGGGCGTTACAGTAATTGTGTTTAGAAAGTACCAAACCAGAAAATTATGAAGGTAGTGTTATTTTTGAATAATGGATCCATCAAGAATTAATAAAACCAAAATTGTCTAAAGAAATAGAATTCATTCAGTCCACCCCGAGCATAATCCTAAGAACAACCCATTTTAATTGAATTGAATTCACTTAGGTTTATTAGTGTTATTTAAAACCATCCAAAATCAAAACCAAAGCTGGCCACTCCATAGAAAAATCTCTCCAAATTCAGAGTGTCTCTAGGTTTCTTCTTTGGTCCCCGTGGATTCGACCCCTACATGTATTACAACGACCGCATACCTGTAGGGTAACTTTGGGCGCAACCAAATTTTGGTGCCATTTCCGGGGGTCAAGTAAGATCCTTAGACCAAAAACCTTCTTTTCTTACCCCCATTCTTCTATACTCATCCCAATTCTATTATCTTTTCCCTTTCTCGTTTTTTTCACTTTTGGCACATGTCCACCTACACCCGTGATAACCCAAACAAATTAGTTAGGGTGGATACTCCTTGGGCTGGGGAGTCAAGAAATCATAGAGGTCTTTTTTCCATTAGATCCAAATATTCCCAATACTCCAGATTAAGAATTTGAGTTTGATACAATAGAGAATCTCCCACAAAACCAAATCATTAAACATGGAGGGAACTGAAATAATGAGCAAGACCCTAACTTGGGAATTGTTGTAGACCCGACCATGAATGACTACCTCACACCAACCTGGACCAATGCTCCCTCATGCATAAGGCATGATAACATGTGATATGCCCAATATGTTTTCAAACCCCATGTCCTGAACCACCTTCCAACCTTTCATGGGATGGAGTTTGAGATGCCTTACCTTCATGTTAAAGAATTTAATGACATTGTCGAAACCATGTTCCCACCAAATCAAATTGAATTTGCTAAAATGAGACTTTTTCATTTTTCTCTTAAGGAATGGGCAAATAAATGGTTAAAAAATTTGAGACCATCATCCATTCACTCTTGGGACCAACTTCAATGAAAATTTTATAAAAAATACTTCCCCCATCACAAAACAATTGCACTTAAAAATAGCATACAAAACTTTTTTGAAAGAGAGGGAGAAACACTCTATGGAACATGGGAAAGGTTCAAGGACACATTAAACATGGTACCACACCATTTTTCCTTAATCCCAGAACAAGTGATAATTTTCTATGAAGGGTTGGGTCCCAAAAACAATCAATTCATTGATATGACGTGTAATGGAACCTTCAAAAACAAAGCCCTAATTGATGCTTATGAGTATCAAGAAAATCTTGCTGAATAGAACCAAACATGGGGAATATCACCATACTATGAGAAGCCAAAAAAATATAGTGGAAGGTACAATCTTGGAGAAGAAGAAAAACTTAGAGAAAAACATGCGGCACTCACAACGAAATTTGGGGAGATTGATCTTAGGAAGGTCCACAAAACCCAAATTGTTGAGCTTGTTTGTACAATTTCTAACAAACATGACCACAATACTGATAATTTCCCAACCATTACTTCTATCAAGGATGTTCTTTTAGGAGGACCACCAGAAGAAGTCAATGCAATGATCTTTCAAAATCCACAATTCACAAACACCTTCAATCCAAGGTATAATGACCGTCCCGGCTTTTGTTGGAAGTAAAATCAACAAACAACACAACAACAATGTATCAACCCATACCCTCAACAAAACTTTAAAACTCATAATCAGTTCCAACCACAACCAGTCCAATTCTAACACCATCATGTCCAATATCAACAACCTATCAAACAACCAATGTATCCTCCTGGGATAAACCAACAAGCTCAAGCACCAACCCAAATTGTTCCACAAAGCCTACTAGAACAACTGTGAAACAAAAATGGACAAAATGAACTCAGAATTATCATCCATTAAACATGAACTTAAAACCATCATAACTGGAAAGACACCCATTCCCACACAAGCCATTCCACAAAAAACATCAAGGGGAGAGACAAGTTTCACTCAAACAAATCACAACAAATAAAGGCTGTGACAGTTTTAAGAAGTGGGAAATCAATTGAAAAACCTTCAAAAATAAGTCAGAAACCATGTGAAGCTTCAAACTCTAATGAAAATTCAAATAAACCAAAATATCAAATTGAAGAAACTAATAACAATGTGAAATAAACAACACTTCAACAAACAACTCCATAACCTCCACCATTTCCTCAAAGCATGAGGGGGAAAACCAAGCCTGAATTGAGTGAAACATTGAGGGAAATCTTCTCACAAGTCAAGTTGAACATTACCCTTCTTGATGCCATATAAACCATACCATCCTACTCAAAGTACCTCAAGGACTTGTGCACTTTTAAAAGCAAATTTTCACATAAAAACTAAGTCCTTATTGCTGCTAATGTGAGTACCACAATTCAAGGGACCATTCCTCCTATGTTGAAAGACCCAGGATGCCCTTACATAAATGTTGAACTAGGAGAGAACAAAGTTTTCAAAGCCTTGTGTGATCTAGGTGCCAGTGTGAACCTGATTCCATATGCCATGTTTATTTAGTTAGGGATCAAAGAACTCCAACCCACATCTGTCACTCTTCAACTTGTTGATTGTAGTGTTCGAGTTCAAAAGGTGATCTTAAAAGATGTTTTGGTGACACTTGAAAATTTCATTTACCCAGCTGACTTCATTATTCTGGACAATCACCCAAGCTTAGGTCCTAGGGAGCAAACCCCAATTATCCTTGGTCGTCCTTTCCTTGCAACAATCAACTCTGTTATCCGAGTCCGAAATGGGAAAATGACCATCACCTTTGGGAACATGAGTCTAGACTTGAACATCTACAATGAAAACTCTCAAATTGGTGATGATGAAGAGATCCATGAGGTTAATTGGATTGTTAGTGTTGATAACGAACTCAATGAACATCATGGAATTACCAAAGGATGGTTAAGTCAAGAAGCGATTGATTTTCTTTGTTCACATGAGGGAAATTTGTCTCCTTAGACTGAATCTCTTTAAGATAGCTGTATTGATGAATTTATTTAATCATCAATCAATGATACCATGGTTGAAATCAATAACATTGAGTCCATATCCATTCGTGACACTACTCTGGAAAATTTAGTGGATGCAAATTCTGTTCAAAAGGAACCAATTTTGTCATGAAATCTGAACAACGAAACTAAGTTCAATACAAAGTCTCATAATTTCATGGAATGTAATGACCAATATGATCTTGAATTTCATGTCTAACCTTCAACACTAAAGTATGCATTCTTAGGGAACAATCAATCCTTTCATGTTTTCATTTCTTCATATCTTGAAGCCGATCATGAGAGGATGCTTCTGGATGTCCTTAGGAGACACAAGAAAGCCATTGGATGGACCCTATCTGATATTCATGGGATTGGCCCACTTATAGGGACTCATAGAATTATTCTTGAATCCGATTCAAAGACATGTCGTCAACCTCAGAGGCGAATCAATCCTAATCTCATGGAATTAGTGAGAAAATAACTTTTGAAATTGATAAAAGATGGTATCATCTATAATATAGCTGAGAGTGAGTAGGTTATCCCAATCCATGTGGTTCTGAAGAATGTTGGAATCACGGAAATAACCAACAAGGATGGAGAGATGCTTCCAATAAGGGTCAGTAGTGGATGGAGAGTTTGTATTGACTATAGGAAGCTCAACTCTTGTACCAAGAAAGACCATTTCCCCTTACCCTTTATTGATCAAGTCCTCGAGCGAGTGGCGGGTCATCAATTCTATTTATTCCTAGATGGATTCTTAGGGTATAATAAAATCGAAGTCTCCTTAGAAGATCAAGGGAAAACAACCTTCACTTGTCCATTCAGCACTTTTGCCTTCAAGCGCATGCCCTTTGGGTTATATAATGCCCATGGTACCTTCCAGCGGTGCATGATGGGAATATTCTCGGATATGGTGGGGTATTTTTAGAGGTATTCATGGATGACTTCTCCATCTATGGGGATACTTTTTAGGGATTCCTTAAAAATGTTGAATTTTTTTTTCAAGGTGCAAGGATAAGAATCTCATAGTAAATTGGGAAAAATGCCATTTCATGGTAAGGGAAGGACTTGTTCTAGGTCATCTAGTATCTTGTAGAGGGATTGAAGTTGATAAAGATAAGGTTGACATCATTCGTCACCATCCCTCTCCTAAAACAGTTAAGGAAGTGAGGTCCTTCCTAAGACATGCTGGTTTTTATAGAAGGTTTATTAGGAATTTCAGCTCTGTTTCTCGACAACTTTGTTCTCTATTGGTAAACAATGCTCCATTTTTATGGACAGAAAGCTGTGAGGAATAATTCCCTGCACTCAAGTCAACTCTTATATCTCCACCTATCATGAAATCTCTAATTTGGAAACTTCCTTTCGAGCTCATGTGTGGTGCAAGTGACTTCGCTATAGGAGCACTCTTAGGACAACGGTGTGAGAAAACTCCATGTGTCATTTCTTATGAAAGAAAATCTTTCAATGATGCACAAATAAACTACACCACCCCTGAGAAAGAGTTTCTTGCTATTGTCTTTTCCTTAGAGAAATTCAGGTCTTATCACTTAGGATCACCCATCATTGTCTTCACTGACCATTCAGCCCTAAAATACCTTTTCTAAACACAAGATGCCATGGCTAGATTGATTTGGTGGGTCCTTCATCTTCAATAGTTCGATTTAACCATTAAGGATAAAAATGGTGTTGAAAATATTGTAGCTGATCACCTCTCTAGGATGGAATTCAAACACAACTCACACCACCTCTCCGTGTCTGATTCATTTCCCGATGAGCACCTCTATTCAGTGAGTGATTTCCCTTGGTATGCTGACATAGCAAACCATTCGTTGACGGGTGACATTCTGAAATTCTTGGGGACCCAAGCTAAGAGGAAATTCCTTTTTGATGTCAAAACTATGTGTTTTATTATCCTTACACCTTCATGTTTTGTCCTGATCAAATCATCAGGAGAAGTTTTCCTGAGTATAAGAAATAGTCCATTCTAAAATTTTGTCATGGAGAGGCATGTGGAGGCCACTTTTCTACAAATAAAACCACCTCAAAGGTCCTCCAACGTGGTTTCTACTGGCCTAACCTCACTAAGGATTCATTCCAATTCTGTAAAAGTTATCCTCAGTGTCAGCAATTAGGATCCATTACCAAAAGGAATCAAATTCCCCTCACTCCCATTCTGGTCATTGAAATCTTTGATTGTAGGGGAATTGATTTCATGGGACCCTTTACAAACTCTAAGGGATACATATTCATCCTCTTAGCTATTGATTATGTCTCGAAATGGGTTGAATCCATTCCCACCAAGTCCAATGTCTACCATGTTGTGATCTGATTTCTGAAAGATCATATATTTTCTTGATTTGGAATTCCTAGGGTTATAATCAGTGATTGTGGAATCCATTTCTGCAACCGCCCATTCTCTTCACTCATGTCTAAGTATGGTATTACTCATAAAGTTTCCACTGCATACCATCCTCAAACCAACGGTCAAGCTGAGTTGGAAAATGGAGAAATTAATCAAATTCTTGAAAAAACTTTCAATCCCTCTAGGAAAGATTGATCTAAGAAACTCTTAGATGCCCTTTGGTCATATCGAACTACTTTCAAAACTATACTAGGCATTTCACCGTATATATTGGTTTATGGAAAAGCATGTAATTTACCTGTTGAAATTGACCATAAGGCCTTTTGGGAAATAAAAAAAATGAACACTGACATTTCATTGGCTAAAACAAAAAGGAAATTAGATCATAATTAACTTGAGGAACTTAGGATGGAGGCTTATGAAAATTCAAGGATCAATAAATCTAAATTTCAATCCTACCAATCTAGGAATCTCAAAGTTAAACACTTTGAACTCGGAAAATTTGTGCTCTTGTATAGTTCAAAACTTCATCTACACCAAGGAAATCAAAGGTCCAGATGGTCTGGTCCATACCTAGTGCATCATGTGTACCCTCATGGGGAAATAGAGATTTAGGATCCCACAAGTGGTCATGTCTTCAAAGTCAATGTTTATTGGTTAAAACCATTCATTGAATAATTTAATAAACAAGAAACCAAGGAGGAGTTAACTGAGCCAACATATGAACCAGAAAAAATTGATAGATTTAGGGTACAAGTCGAGCTAACGACGTTAAACAAAAGAGATGCATGGGAGGCAACCCATGGTTTTCATGTTTCAAATCATTTTGAATCATTTTCTTTTAAATATAAGAAAATTACCATAGACTGTTGACCTGTTCATCTTTTATGAGTAAGGATGGGAATGAAAGGGGAGCACCATATTCATTCGTGTCACATGGTGTGCTCCCTGAGTAATACCTTATCCAGAAATTTAAAAGAAGACATTGTATCATTGGTTTATTTTATTTATGTTTTTGTAGGATAAAAAAAATTAGACTCTTCACCTATTATTCATTTATGAGTATGGATAGATATGAAAGGGGAGCACCATATTCATCCGTGTCACGCGGTATGATACCTATGTAATACCTTACCTAGAAATTTAAAATAAGACAATGTATCATTAGTTTGATTTAAAAAAAACATGGAAAACCATAAAAATGATGATACTTGGAATTAAATAAATCATTGTATTGTTTGTTTTGTTTTCTTTGTTCTTCTTTTTATGGTTCAGGAACTATTTTGGGTGATACATGTTCAATCAAGGAGGGGCCTACATCCCCCAACAGATCAAAGGAGTAATCTGGAGCATCATGAACTTCAACTTCAAAATCCAGGTGAATTTGTTCCATGTTTATCATTTTCAATTTCCTCTTTGAACTCCTCTCTTACCCCCTTCAAAATTTTCTTTTCATTAAACACTGGGGACGATGTTATTCTAAGTTGGGGGGAGGTAAAAATTGATTTTTTTATTTTTTGAATAAAAACATGCATGAAAAAAAATTCCATTAACCTTGAATATGATAACACACAATGAAAACTCTGAAATTGGATATCAAATAATTATGCATGCCTTGATTTTGATTTTGATGCGAGTTTAAGTTCATGATCATAGTTTTTGGAAACTGCGGTTGTCCGATGTGATTTTTCAAAGTTTACGTTTTCATCCTCTTAATAAAAATGCCACAATGCATGTCTACTGGATCGTGGGTGTAAATTTGAGTTCTTGGGTCCCTTTCATTATAGCATAGGGTTCTGGGGTCACTTTTAGTTTAATTTGAGTATCCAAAAAAATATTGAAAAAAATAATGACTACATAGAGAAATGTTTTTTCCAAATGCGTGGTGTTCGGAACTTGGGGATCGTGACTCCATAGTTGTCTTGCCCAGAGTTAGGCTTTATATCTCCATTGTAGAGCACTAAATTGACAATATGTGTGGCGTTCGACACTTGGGGATTGTGACTCTATAGTTGTCTTGCCCAGAGTTAGTCTTTTCATATCTATTGTGGTTAAAAAAACTAAAAAATAAAAACAAAAATAAAAATAAAAAAATGGATACTCATCTTAAGGTTTAATGTGATTCCCACCTACCGCTTCCATTTCTCCCCTTGAACAATAAAATGGGCCCCATATCTTTTGTGATGCACAACACTCTATCTTGCATAATTGAAATTGGATGAAATGTGGTGATCAATTTGAACAAAGGAATGGACTTGGGCTTGGGATATGATTATGGACCTAGCTTGTGCTAAATGATTTCGAGGGGTTCCATAATTTTTTTTGTATGAGGTCTTTGGGTAAGCAATGTGTATTAAAATGTTTTTGGAAAAGGGGATTTGAATTTCATATTTGTAATATATTTTGCTCGGGACTAGCAAAACTCAAGTTGGGTGGTGTGATTAGTCACCAAAAGTGGCTAATATTCATTGTTAAGATCTTAATATTAAAGTGTTTAAAAGTGCATAAACATCAATTTTAGTCCAATTCAAGAATAGAACTTCATTTCCCATCATTGTGCAATTCATGATTAAAGTGTCAATTTGGGACCACTCAATAATTTGCTTGTGGAAATTACAATATTCATCATTTTTATTTGATAGTTTGGTATATTATTCATCAATTTATTTGGAACATTTTTTATTGTAGGTCTGATGGATTAATCACAAGGGAAGATGGAGATATTTTCACCTGAATGCAGAAACTTGCTAGAAAAAGCATAATGGGCCTAAGGCCCATCAAACAAATGTGAGGCCCAAAAACCAAGCCCAATGATGCTCAAATTAATACATTAGAAAGTTAAAAATTTGAGGATCATTTTATTCAACTGTGGCTGGAGCTAATTCTGATGTTTTTATGATGATAAAGGGATCTGAAATTGAGATTTAAATGGTGGACCCGACATTAATACACATAAAGCCGTCCCAAGAGTTTGACCATAACATCCAAACGGCTGAGAAAAATTTCTTAAACATTTTACAGCACATATAGGATAGATGGACTAAGATATTTCTCTTCTAATACACCTCCGGATTCAGATTTCTTCAATTACAAATGCACACGTCAATATGGTGGATGAATTTGGACAGTTTTACCGGTCAACTTCGAAACGTCAATTTCCTTTTGATTATTCGCCCTCATTTTACTCTATTAATTGTTGGGGGGTGAATTGATTGGGGGGGGGGGGATATAAGGCTCATAATATGCCTATATAAGGAGATAGTGGTGAAGGGAATAGGATCAGATATTTTTCTTATTATCTTTTTTTGTTTGTTTCATTGTAAGGTTATGCTGTAAAAGTTCCTTTTTAATGTTTTCAATTTCCATGTAAGTTTCTTTTTTTGTTCTTAATCAACACCTTTCTCTTATATATTTTCCATTAATTTATTAAAACTAAATTTTCACAAAGCACAGTGATTTCTCTACATTGTGGTGAATTAGTTCATACATATGTGTGAATTTAATTCACAAACACGGAGGAGTGCTCGTTATTTTCGCGATTTTAATTTATTCAATCCAATTCATGTAAGCCATCTACCTCCAAAAATTGAGAGTATACCATCAATGGAGGGCTAAAACTTTAATGTGTTGATCTTAGGAGGATGCAAAAGCTGGATTGAATGTTATTTTATGAACTAATTGTTGTTAATTGGATAATTAATTTAAGACATCCATTCTTCAGTTATTTCTACTCTTCATCTTTATTGTGTTTGAGAAAACTGAATTCAATTACTAAATAACCATATACCTTGGAGAGATCCTAAATTTGGTTCTCTATGTGTATAGGGGATTAGTGATTGTGTTTAGTAAGCACCAAACTAGAAAATGATGAAGGTAGGGTTATTTTTGAAGAATGGATCCATCAAGAATTAATAAAACCAAAATTGTGTAAAGAAGTAAAATTCATTCAATCAACCCCGAGCATAATCCTAAGATCAACACTTTTTAATTGAATTGAATTCACTTAGGTTTCTTAGTGTTCTTTAAAACCATCCAAAATCAAAACCAAAGTTGGCCACTCTATAACCAAATCTATCCAAATTCAGAGTGTCTCTAGGTTTCTTCTTCAGTACCTGTAGATTCGACCCCTACCTGTACTACAACGACCACATACCTGTAGGGTAAATTTGGGCGCAACCATCACTTCTTATCATCCTCTGATAGATGTTCATTTTGAAAGAACAATTCAAACCATAGAGGATACATCGATATCTTTTTCAATGGATTTCAATGGTAGTTGGGATCAACACCTTCATCTACTTGAGTTTTCTAAAAACAATGACCTTCAGGTAGAAATTTATATGGAACCATATGAATCCATTAAAGGGATGAAATGTAGATATCTAATGTGATGGTATGAAGTTTAAGAATGAAACTATTGGGACTTAATATTGCATAAGAAATGGTTGAGAATCCTCGAATTGTTCAACATAATATCATGGAAGCTCAATGTTAGTAGAAAAGTTATGATAATAATTGATAGTGTGATCTAGAATTTGAAGATGGTGAAATAGTGTTTCTATGATTCTCAACCAGGAATATGGTTTTGATATTTTTGAAGAACTGTAAACTAAGCCCAAGTTATATCGACATCTTAGAGATTTTTGATCATATCGGGGCGATATCATATTTCATGGAACTTTTTCCACATATCTCTCAAGTACATGATTTATTCCATGTATCACCAATGAGTAAGTAAATATCTAACACATCACATATTCTAAAATAATAAGTTATACAACTAGAGCATGAACAATCTTATGAGGAACAACATGTTGATAATCAGGATCATATATAGAATGTTCTATGAAACAAGACCACTCATCTTGTAATTTTTTTCAAGATATCACATGTTATATAATTATACATGGTATATTGAGGATATTATGAATCAAAATTATCCTCATTATTTTTTTACCTTAATGATGAATCTCAAGGTTAAAATATGTTTTATGGGGTATAATGTAACATTCTTTGTATTGAGGGACCCTTTTTTCTAGTGAATTAATTTTCACTAATATCTTACAATTCACTATATCAAAAATACATTTCATACGGAACCAACTCAGTGTATTTTACATGCAACACTGAATCATTGTACGTTACATGAAACACATATATGTTTAATGTAACACGCAACACCGACTTTTCAAACATTAAAAACAATATAGAGATTCTACAAGACATCAATTTTTTGTTATAATAATTTAAATGAGGTAATTATAACATTGCAATTAAAAATATATATATGAATAGTATTAAATAATTTTCAAATTTTTTATAATGGTTTTTTATAAATAATACATATAAAATATGAAATATATAATTTTTGGTTAAGACCTTAAATGTTTAAAAGTAAATTTTTTAAAATGAACAACATCTCATCTACAAATTTGAAAAACTAAAATGTTAATTGTACATAATTTTTGATATCTAATATCATAAAATAAATATAAATTTTGAATTTATAATTTATAAATTAGAATAGGGTTATTTTTGGTGGATTTTGTAATAAGATTTATTTTCGATGAATAATGAAAAATAATGATTTTTAATTCAAAATTATTTTTTCATGTCATTTATTTTTAAAAATGAATAAAATTTAAAATTGGTCTCATGGTTTATTTATATCATATATGTTTAATATAATCTAATGAAGTTCATTATAACCAATTTCTAATTGAAATTGGATATAAAAAAAATCAAATGTTTGATCACTTTTATTTTAAAACCCCCCATTGTTTCCCCTATAGAGAATTAAATGTAATTTAATTTTTACCATAGATGTGACTACAATTTGGAATAATGGATTTTATATTTAGAATAAAAATAATTTCTAATGTCTATTATGATCAACAAACATTCTCACAAAAATAATTATTGAAATTAGTTAAAATTAATTACAACAATTAAGGTAAAACTATGCTTAATAATGAAATAAAAGATAAACATATGGGTCCAAATTCTCTCTAAACTAGACCTACACAACTTTTCTATACATTATTCGAAAAATAAAAAATCTTTCTAGAGTTTGTTTTGATTTATTTTCATTAATTAGGTAAAATTGTGGGTTGACCAAAATTGTTTAAAAAAATAGGAATTGAGTCATTTTCCTACCAAATAAAACGAAACCACATATCCCCGTTCCTCAAACCTCTCATAACACATAGTTTCATCCATGTTTTATCCAATACACTTACCACCATCCATAAAATTCTACATGAGTCCTTTATTTTGAAGGAATTCAATCCAACGAAGCTCATTGATCCACACCAAATGGAGTTACCCAAAGAATGGGTAACATTCTTTCTTTATCTATTTTATTGTATTTTTTCTCCAAAACCCAAAATATACATTTTCCATGATTATAAAAAAATAATATCCATAATATTATAATATGTTTTTATTCTATGGGTTCAAAATTCAGTTACAAAAACATCCATCTAACATGTAACAAACAAAAAATATATCTGTACGACGAACAAGCACCTCTTGAAAGGATGATACTTCATTATTTACATAGCCATCTTACATGGTTGTGAATTATTATGTTCATGATATTTATTAATGATATATATGATACATATTATTTCTTTATGAAACTATATTTCTTTTATGATGCATATCATTATACATTCCATTTTTTTAAATACAATAATTTCGTTTGAGGAAGTGTGGACTACAACCCCCTCAAAGTGATGTGATTTATTCACACTCTATATGGAATGTATCAAGGATGAGTTTAGTGAAATTATATGATCTATATTTTAAATAAAAATTAAATTAGAATAATGATATATATAGATAAATATATTTCATTTATATAGAGAACCTCATTTTTCATTTATTAATATGAGTTTACATTTGAAAAATTACTTAATTCGACACAATAACAAACACTGAAACACCATATAAGTCTAGTGCCATTGAAAATATTGGATCATAAACACTGGTACATAATTGAGATACATTATATCCCACAAGGTTATTCTTTTCTATCCCCCTTCCTACACACATCCTATATAATACATATCTTCATAACCTGGGTGGAAGGAAAATATTAAAAGGGGATAGCTCAGATGCCCAGTAATGGTAATAAAGAGATATATGCAAATATAATCATAATTATAAGGGTATTGGAACATGAATATGAAATTATAATATCATAAAATTCATATCAAATATCCTAAACGTGAATCATGTTAAAAAGATATGTAGTTCTTATGTCATGAATGATATGGAAATAATGAAGATGATCGATTAAAGTTTAGCGTATGAATAAATCAAGGACATATTGAAGAAATTTAAAATATTATAATGATTTAAATTGTTGTCAAGGAATTGCTTCCAATTAAATATTGGTAGTATTTTTTCACTTTCAAAACCATCTTGTTAGGAATAGTTCAGTCCAAATAAAATCTCAGTGGACAAAGTCCCCTTGTATATCACATGGGACATAAATCATTACCCAATTCATTGGAGGGATATAAAGGTACCATCCATCTCATAATGAAATCATAAACAAGTCTTCCAAAATATCATAAATATCATTTCATAACCCATGAAATTTTAATTGGTATCATAAAAATGTAATCAAATCCTAACAAGTGGAAAAGAGACATGTTTAACAATCATTTCCTTAAAGTAGAACCTGTGAAAAGATGTGAGTTTCATAAGCATATAACCCATGGAAGAGAAATGAATTTCATAAACCTAATTACATAAAAACAATAACCATTTAGAGAAATAATATGAATAGAATGATGGATCATTTCCCATAAAAGAATAATTAACTCTAACTTATGCCATATTTGATGTGAAATAATTTTGAAATATCACATAATAATAATTCATGAAGAAAATACCCTTTTATTTTTGAATAATTTTCATCATAAAATGGTGATAAATTTTAAATGATATAAAAATCATTGAAAATTAGAATCTAATATTACATGGGAAGATTTATTTAAATAATACTTCATGGAATCATAAAAATATATTCATGCCATATAAGATAAAAAGATCATTATACTCATATATTTACCAAAAATGTCACAATGTGCCCTGTTTGGAAATAGAAAAAATATTACTTTTAAACCATGTAGCAGAAAGAATCATTTTTCAATGAAATTAACCCTACATAAGAGAATATAAAAATAGTTAATGAAATAATGTTTTGAAAAAATGGAGAAGGATGATAAATATTACACAATATATTTTTACTTATAAAAAACCTTAGATAATTATTATATCACCAAATTACCCCTTACCTTATATACAGAATCTCATCCTATTCATTAATAAATACTTATAATAAATAAAATATTATTATAAATATATCCCAAAACCATATTCATATATATAAAACCATATATTACTTTCTTATGACATTATATTGCCTGTTTATTGTTTACTTATTATTAAAGTTATGTTTCCTCTGATAACTTCCATATTAATGATAAGTGATTTTACATGGTATTATTTTTTATCATAAATATATCATGATTTAATTATTTAAATAATAAAAAAGGATTGAAATATATTATATATTAATTATATAGTTATTTTTAATAATGATTAATGATAAATGAAATACAATTTTTATGGAAATGGTAGGTTGTAAGTACTAATGAAAGATGTTTTCATTTTATTCTCATGTTTAATTAGAAAAATGTATATTATTTATTATTATTCCACAATAATTTTCATTAAATATAGATAACATATATATTCATAAAATTCATCTTTATTAACATCAATGTGAAATATAGGTGAATAACGAGTCACATCAAATAGTAGAGATGGTTAGCAATACGTACGCATGAGCGATGCTATCATTTTCCAAAAATATTAGATGGTAAAAAGTTAAACATTGTATTATTAATAAATTGGAATAATTTTATTATAAATATCATATATAATAATTAAATGATTCATAATTCAAAGTCATAAAAGTTGGTTATGGAAAAACTATTACACTACGGTACGATGACGATTAGTGGTATGAACACACAAGTAGTAGTACTTTTTCATAGGAAGGATAAGAGGAGGGATATGGTTGTAAAATTATAACAATAACTTCTTAGTATATATATAATACTAGAGTTAATAGTTTATTTTGAGCAAAAACATAAAAATATGAATTAAAATAAGGAAAGAAATTGAATTTTCTTGGTAAATCAATTTCCTCTTCATCGGTGGACTTACTTTGGATATCCACTTTTTGACACAAGGAATGGTCTTTTTGGAAGGCCCATACCTATATTAATTAAATAAGAATGTATAGAGGAAAATTTGGTGGGGTTTATTCTAGCTAGATGGCTCATAGTCATGATAGAAAGTGAGGAAGGAGGATCCCTTTTATAACAGTGGGGAGGGGAACAATAGGAAACTCTTAGAATTTTAAGTAAGTAAAAATTACAACTTTATTTTAAATTGATAAAAAGTGAGTTATTTCAAATATAAGATGAGGATGGGTTTAATACATCTCATAAAATTATTTTTATACTGGTTTAGGTATAATTATTAACATCATTGTTTTGATTTAACCCTTAGTTAAACCTTTTAACTCTAACAATGACAACATAGATTTTCACACATAAGGATTAATATAATTTCAATAAAATGTAAAAATAAATCCATGTAAATAATTTATGATATATTTAATTATATTATAAGTAGTCATAATTATTTTATATTTCACTGAAATTTATATAATTTAATAAAATATAATTTATTTTAACGTATATTTTTTAACAATTTTTATTCAATTTAATATTTGAATTTTAAAAAATATATCAATAAACTAATAACATCGAACTAAAAAAATTAATATATATATAATATGTCTAATATTTCTATATATTTATTTCTTGAAATTAATTATGTGAAATTATATTTATTTTTATATTTTAATATCATTTACATGATATTCCAATTAAATAATAAATTTATGAATCATTATTTTAAAATCCATTGGTTAAATTATATATTCTCTACAAAATAATAGTAAAATTTCATGATGAATATAAATTTATTATCTTTAAAATTACTATTTATAGTCGAAATTTTTTTATGTCCCTATATTTAAAATGATTTACTTATTAAAATTATGATTATGGCATTTTTTACATATCATTATATAAAATATAATAAGGTTAATATTCTTTCTAAAGTTTATTAAAATGATTAAAATTTAAGACTAATGTTGATTTTAGTCTAATACCACTTATTCAATAAAATTAGGACAATTGTTTGTGTAATTTTATAATATTATAATATTATTTTCACATATAATTACCAGGTTTACCCTTATCCTTGGTAAATAAAAATACTAAAGTTACTAATAACAAAAAAATAACTTTATACTATTATACACAAAATTTAATACATAATAAACAATGTATTTATGTTTTTTTAATTTAATTAATAGAACTACTAAATTTTGTTTAACACTAATCCCACTGATGGGGCGAGAATGGATGTAAAAGATACCTTAAAAAGTTGAAAAAGTTCATATATCTAATTTCATTGTAGAAATGATTAAAAATAACTAAATTGTATTAATATATTATTTAATGATATATAATGTAATTAAAAATAATATTATTTCATAATAATTACAAAAACAAAATGTTAGTTTTTTTCAACAATATAGTTTTTTCACTATTCATCCAAAAATGAAACAGCACAGAAAAATACTTAAAATTCACCACATGTTAATTTTTAAATTATGAAATAAAAATAGATGTTCATTTTGTAAAATTCATTTCATATTATATTCTAAAATTAATTTTATTTTTGTTCACATAAGGACATTAAATTTATTTCATTTTAGAAAATATAATTACTAAACATATAAAGGCTTTACCCAAAATTATACACATCATTGTCAAAATTAATTATTTATATAAAACAAATATAAGTGATATTTAAAAATTAGTTATTACTATCCATATATATATGTTTAATGAAAAGTTTGTATTTTCTAGTTTTAATAATTATATAAAAAAATATGCTTCTAGGAAACTCAGTGTTGTGGGAAACACAAGCCATGATGGTGTTTCTTATAGTGAAAGCTAATTCATTGTCCTTTGGAAGGAACACTTGAGTTGGTTAATTCATGAAATTAAAAAATCAATTTATGTGGTGAAACTTTTCACAAATACTCAAGGTGTTACATTCTACCCATTTTAAAATGAATTTCCCCCTCAAAATCAATCTGGGTTATCAAAGGTTTAAAATATTAATGTTTATTTCCAAGAAAACGACATAGTTATTCTGAATATTGAAATATCCTTTAAAAAGTAAATGTTTAAAAATAATAGTTTCCCAAATTAAATCATATCTATGTCTCTATATATGAGAACATAGTGATGATTTGGGCATTGAGGAAAATTTTAAATTATCAAAGAGGCTGATATTGATCATTGATCACATTAAATTAGGTGCTTTTGATAAGGTTAAAAATCACAAAATTATAATCTATAGAAAAATGAGAGGTCCATTGATATCATAAAAATTATGACAATAAGATAAAATTTTTACATCATGTTTTTTTTCTCATGTTAAAAATTTTTCATGAGAATACATGCTTACAAGATTTTAGAACATCCTTAAAATTTTTATTGTATTGATCAATTTTCAGTTCTTCTGTTACTATACGAAAGACAGATTAATTTATCACTTCAGATGTGTTATCAGGTCATGATATTCCTAAATATAATGATAGGTCATTCTATCTATCATTATCAAAATTAAAAGGTTAACAAATGTTATCAAATATGCATCAATTCACCTATTGTGAGATAATACATTAATCTCACAAACAGAACTAATTTTTAACTTTAACATTAATTAAATGGATAATCCTTAAATACTTATCAAAACTGAAAAATACAATACAATAATAATAATAATTTGACTAAATCACTTTAATTGTTTTATCCCATATATTATAACGTATCTCATGGGTTTCACATTCAATAATTTAAATAAAATCATCATTTATTTTCATCAAACATGGTAATAACCTAATCTTCCATACATCCTTATTGAAAATAAGCATATTTCCATATTCATATGTCTAAAAATAAATAAATATCACCCATGCTAGCATAACCAATATGACAAGAAATACTTAATCAGTTCTTAAGAAACTAGTATCGTCCAATTTACCTTTTCAAATACAACCTAACATTATCAAAATAACATTATCTCATATTAATTCCCATATAAGGGTTTATCCATCATATAATCATGTGTTTTAAAAAATCCCCTTATTACCTCAATCACATTTAATGGTGATCAGTATCATTCACCATATGCTCTTAAATCCTTGGGAAAAAAATATAGTGGACCAATACAAATATGTTTCCTTATTAAGTTATTACATAATAGTAATTCTATAACATTATTTTTTAATTCAATTAGAGGAACTATTAATCAATGAACAAAATCGTTTTCATACTCCACATCACCAATTGTGATTGCATGTGGTTTTTTCTTTTTTCCTTTATCCTTATGAGGTTTTTGACATCGGTCATTATCAATAACCATTAGATTAGGCCATTGGGTAGCATATTGCATATTATCCTTATACATGTATCACTGAAGTGGGGAGGTTAATTCCAGGTAATTTTATCTCCATTTGCAATGTATGATAACTTATTCCAATCACATCAGCACCCAAAATCCGGATAACCCTCCTTTATGCACTTGAATAATTTATTAGACACAAAAAGGTAATTTACACCATGATTCTTTCCACACATAGAGAATAAATTCATTATCCTAGTTTTGTAATCTTAGTTTTAAATTCTTCTTTATAGTTCATCTTCCTCTTCCAGTCAAATCCATGACATTAGTATGTGACTCCAACCTCTATTTCAACATTAATTTCACATCCACAATATCTTTGTAGCTAGAAAAATAAATTATGAATAATAGTCTTCTAATAATTGATTTTATTCGATATATTAACCCTTTATATGTAATTTTAGGTTTGATGATAATTAATGAGTCATACCTCCAAATACTTATGAAATTAGCCGCATTGGTGGCCACAGATTCATAATCATTTGGATTTAACTCATGAAAACATTCCTACATCTTAGTACAAAAAATCCAAGTAAATTTATTATTGAAAAATATGTCCTTGACTCATCCCAATCACTGGAATCAATTTTATCTTGATTCCTCAAATTCTTAATAAGATTCCATTGCCAGTCCTCTTCCCATTTTTACTAAGAAGCAGTAAGAATAATTTTCTTATTATCCAAACACAAGATAATAGTGAATATATTCTCAAAACATCTAATACATTGTTTAGAAATAGGTGGATCAGAATACCCACTTAGATAAGGTGTTCATTGCTTCTTGAAGGACACAATAGAATGATTTTCATTCCATTTTATATTTTAATATCCAATATTATTCAAATCTTGAGAAAGATGGGTTTGAATAGAAACAAAATTTTTCATTCCATCACACATTTAATTTTGTTTCTCCTGAGTAATGTCAGTAAATTATTCTTCTAAATATCTATTATTGAAATTACTTAGGGTTCCATCCATTCACTAGAACCAATAAAAACAGAGTAGTAAACATTTTTCATAATGATGAACCAGATAATCACTAAATTTCAGTTATAGGATGTCTGAATTATGAAATAATTCTTAATCTACAACAACATAGGTTCATCCTAATTTATTCATATCTAAAATATATTTAAATCCTTCAATATTGTTCTTAATGTGTTTATGAATTTCTAAATAACATCCTACATCAGTGTCAAAACAACTGTGAATAAAGGCTCATTAACGTGTACCCGGTTATGCAGAACTAGGTCCGACACACATTCTCAGAGTAGTTACCCCTAGGGATATCTTTCAAGAGCCACATCCCCTTGTAGTTTCCAAACATGGAGTTAATTAAAGAAACCATTTACATTATCCTATACCTATATTACATGACATTTTCCAAAATATTAACTCAACCTTATTATTATCCTTAGAGACATCCCTATACATAACCCAAGTAATTTCTATAGATATCTCACTAAAGGCTTCTTATCCCAGTTTACAATGGTAGAATAATCCATTGGTATCATACCACATATAGGGACCCTCCATTTAAATCCATTAAAATTACATTAATTTTGTGTAGTTACTTAATATATTACTCAATCATTCCCATAAAGACCATATAGTTCTGTTTCCTTTGGAAACATGGAAACATAAAAACTAGTACACATGTGACCTACATTATCTTCAACAAGATTATTTTTAACTATGACCCTTCTTCGTAAAATCAAACATAATACATAGCCTTATTTATGGGGTGAAAGGAAAACATTAAAATGGGTGAGCTCAGATGCTCAATAAGGGTAAAAAAGGGAGGTATGTAAATATAATCACGATCATATGGGTATGAGATATGTTGGAGTTGGTCCACAAGTACCAACTATTTTTTTAATTTAAGATAACCTATATTTATGGTTTTTATTATTAATACATTCCTTATCAAATAATTATTGTTATTCTATGTAACTTTTAATGTGATAATGTCTGAATAATAACTATCTCACTAAAACGTTATAGTGGATCGCTTCTATGATGAGATCCCTGAACTGTTATGACACTGTTCTTTAATATATGTTTTATATCTAGATAATATTATTTGAGGGACAATAATTATACAAGCTATCATGGGTGGAGATTGAATGGACATTGAGGCACCTTCTCATGGTGTACGACATGGAAATGTTCATGAGGATATTATGAGGACATAACCTGCCAATATGAAATATATATTTCTATGCTTCATTGGATATTACTCTCTATGTTAACTTTTATTGATCATTTGAATTTTAGATTATTATTAGTGAGTATTATGAGTCACAAAATAACATGTATTTCTAAACACCTTGATGATAGATGTTCACAGTGACGTAGGATATTTTGGGTGCGTCATGAGTAATATTTAATTAATGAATAATTCGAGAAAGGATTCATCACATATTTTTATTAATTGATGAAAATATTTTAGTATATTAGATAGAAATGATATAGACTAAATAAATCCATGTCCATGGTGATCAATATGAAAATTATATTTCAATAATGTCAATTAATGAGATATTCATCATATAGGATGTTATCACAGTGGCATTAAATTATTTCTATATGTGTCCCTTGGCATGTTTCTAGACACTATCCTTGGAAATTAGCTCGGTTTGCCTAATTCCACTGAGAAATTAGCCTAGAGGGTCAAAAAATAATTGTATCAAGTATCTATGTTAAATAATTTATTAATTAACAAGTTGAATAAATATTATTCTCAGTCATTGATTAATAATTATTCAAGTATGTTTGATCAAATTTATGTTGCCAATTGTTATTCTAGAAAATATTTTGGGAGTAGAACAATTTATAAATTTTAATGAGGATTGGAGAACTAAGTTGAATGGTCCAGTGAGAAATAATAATAATAAATATTATTAAATTAATTAATATTTATTTATAACTCTCTATTTAGGCACAGGTAATGAAATAAAAATATTTCTGTTATTATTTAACATGGGGATTTCACTACGATTAATGAAATAAATATAGGAAATTGAATAGATTATTTATTATTATCAAACAAAAATAAATTCCTGGATATTTTATTATCTTAATTATCCATTGGAATGAGTAGAGACACTGATTGTGTTGGGAACAACGAATTAGAGGAATGATCTCAAGCCTAGATAGTTCATCCTACTATTAGAACACTATCAAGAAAGAGAGAGATCCCCCACATCCATAACATGGATAACACTTTTGAAATAGCTCTCAAGGTGATCAAAGGAAGACATTTTAAGTGAAAGGATCTTCCATGCTAGAACATTGAGACTCCATTAACAGCATTCAGAGATACATGGAACATGTATGGATCCCCGCTAGAGGCGATCTACCTTTGATATATAAAATGCAATGATGGTACACCTACAAATGTATAGGTGAATGCTTCAATAGAGAATTAATCACCTGAGAGGTAATTCATATTAAATTTAATTATTTATAAAAAATATATATTGATTCTATCTCTTTTTTTTGGAGTTTCTATACCTTTTACCAATTTAATTAATTCAATTCCATGGTTCATGACATTCAACATCGCATAGATCATGAATTGTTCAATTAATATTGAAAAAATTAATGTTGGGCACCGCCTCTCCCGAACAATTGCTATACCCTAAACCTATAAGTGGTATTAGTGTGGGAATATTATTTTTTATAATTAATTAATATTCATTGTATATTTTTTCATTTATTTTTTATTTTTTAAATTCAAGTTCCCTTTTTATCTGTATGACTAGCTAGGTTTCTTCCACTATCATTTCACGTATATCAAACCAAAATTATGAATATTATAATTACTAATATATTGAGGATTCTCTCCGAAGGATCCAAGGATTATATCTAGGAAAAACAACAGTATATGCTGGGTAATAAGAATTAATCATTTTGAAGTTATGTTCAACGTATCTAGTGTAGTTCGGAAATTACTCAACCAATGTGCATTAATGACATGCAGTGTAGTTAATTATTACACCGAATGTTATCCAGGACAAAATGGAGCACGATCAACCAAACTACACAGCATGTGGACCACTGAACTTGGTGACTAGTCCTTTTCAGGTTAGGTTGGTTCATGTATCCCATACATGGCCTACCCGACTATTAACCATGTAACACAGAGTCAACATGGTGTGTGGCCCACTAGACATGCCATGTACTCCAGGATTTTTGAATTATGCCTCACATGTAGAGTCCATATGTGTGTACATAGGATACATTTAAAGAATATAGAAATTGTGTATATTATATCTACATTCCATGTACTTTTACCAGTTACACAGATTAAAAATTTATTATATTATGTAACCCTTGATACATATACTGAATTTTGGGATTAAATCTGGGACACTCCATGTGATATGATTTAATATATATATATATATATATATATATATATATATATATATCTATGTGTGTGTGTTTGTGTGTGTTTTAACGATATCTATGTAATATTCAATATCATTACATCAATTTTGAGTTTTATTAGAGTTACTATTCTAGGTGCATGCAATCTGTCACAATGAATAATGTCTATACAAATATAATACATGTTGGGTGGTTTTGGATGGGTATTCATTGTGTTACCCCCAAGATACATGTTATGTACACATTTAATTATAAATGAATATATTAATTTTCAGAAGAATAAAAATTGATGAGAATGACAATGAAATTCAGAAAGGGGTGCAGATAAAAGGATTTATTAAATAAAGATAACAATTAATCGATTCTTGTGTGGTTTATCTTAAATAAGAATGATTTAAGAATTGAATTCCATTTTTATTAAATGTATAATTTGTTCCATTGATTTGGATGATCATGAGCTAGAACAATCCATTGTATGTGATTGGATTCCTTTTAATTTATTATTAAATTTGATTTTTGGACTATGTAACATCTCTCTTCATTATTTTGTAGGGCATGCGAACCCAAGGTTTATATTATGTAAAACCCATTTTACCCCTCACCAACATATGAGTAAAATAATATGTAATGGACGGATCTCTCATGAATTTGGTGGTTGATGATGTTAGGAGTGGAGGAAAAAATACAAGGAGACACAAAGGTGAATAGGTCAAAATCTATAAACAGAAACATAATTGGTTCAATGTGTTTAACCTGTAGGTTAGCAGTTAGTTTACCAAAAACTATCTAAAATAACCATCGGAATAAGATCATGTTCATATGATGTGTTTTAATTCTATCTATTTCATGTTTATTTCATTATGTATTTTTTGTCATGACCACAAAATTAGTAAATTAACAAACATGCAATGATAAAACAAATATAAATTGGCTCATTTATAAATATTATCTAAATACATGGTTAATCATATATGTAATCCCTATTAATAGTAACAAGTATGTGAGAAACATAATAAATGGACTTTTTTTCATAATTTATAAAATCCCTCAATAAAATATGATGTCAATATAGCCTTAAATTTATTTTTTAGAGTCAAACCACAGTTTGAGGTGCTTGACCAAAAAATGTTGGAGTGATTACAATTATCTAGGAATATAAATTTGATGTCATGGATTGAAATAAGATGGTTGATACTATGTGTTGACTTCATATACAGGACATGGTGTAACTTAGAGTAAAATGGCGAGGAAATAAAAATTAATGATTTCATGATTGTGGAGTCAACTCAACAGATCAATGTACTATGATATAATGTAGTTGGCATTTGTAATTCCCACCTAAAACTATCTGTGTTGCTTTACTAACCAATATAGGGGTAATGATAATGGGAATATGGATCATTTCCACATTAATGTCCACAAAAAAGTTTATTCTTGTTCTAATTGTGAGGGCAATTGGGTTTCGATAAAATAATGGGAGACTAATAAATATAAATTTATTTGTTTTTCAAAATTTTATTATATAAATTACTGTAATTAAACTCATTGTATTTCTAGAAATATCAGAAAAATGAAATCAAACTAATCATTGTGGTCTATACTCAAGAAGGAAAACCTTATAATCGATACTAATATTCAAGAGTGTAAAAGGAACCTATTGGTCATCCTTCACCATGAAAGGAAATGGTATCTACTAGAAAAAATCATTACAAGTTCTTCCTAGGAATGAGGTGAGTGATGAAGAGCTCTCTCTATACGAGAAACATTCGATTGATACTTCATATGTTTAGTGCTTCACGATATCAACCATGTCCAAGGATCTCTTGAAGCCACATGTGGAAATGAATAAATATAACATGATGTCTCACCTTTAGGATCTCTATCAAGATACTATGAGACAAGATATGTATGAAATATCAAGTACTTTGTTCACAACTATTCTTGGATAGTCTGTGCCAGCTAGGCCTCATGTAGCCACACTTATTGGATACATTGAACACCTATACATTATAGAGATTAAATTTATGGATGATTTTCATACATATATCATACTATCATCACTATGCAAGACCTTCTCTAATTTTATTGTGAATTATAATATGAGAAATAATGCTAAGTGTTTATCAAAAAATATGACCTTGATTGTCCTTGTGGAAAAGGGCATTTGGCATGACAAACTTGCAGTCCTTATAGTGTATATGAAGAGGAAGTACAAGGAAAATATGCATATGACTTATAAATAGTATAAATCGCTCGAGAAACGTCTGAGAAAGTAGTAGAAGATCCAAATTTAGGGTATGTAAATATAATTAGTATGTTTTTTATTGGGCATGTTAGGCCACTATGAGAGGAACTACACTTAGAGGCATGGGGTAAGCCAAAGGTGCATTTTTTAGTGAAATCAATCAATTTCTAAACATTGGGTAATAGTTATATCTTGTGGTTCTCACAACTACATTCAAATGACGGAACCAAGTATATTTAAGAAAATTTCTAAAGCAGAGGTGGATATAAGAGCTACCAATGGTTAGAGTTTGGATGCTCATTCCATTGGGGACTACCACCTTTCATTCATTATTGGGATGATTCTGGTTTTACCTACTATTATTATGTACTAATTGTTAACAAGTTCATAATTTGATTATCAGGTTTAGATATAGATGGGTTTATTTTCAGGTTCATAAATAAATATTTTTTCCTTTATAAGGAGAACATATGTTATGATAAATTACATTTAGAAAATGATATGTATGTATTAAATTGTGAAATCCATGTGTTGGTAATCGATAATGAATCATGTTCATGTGACTCATAGAACACCGAGTTGTGGAATCATCTTTTTGGTCACATAAACAAGAATCAACTAAAAACAATGTATAGAGATTGTTATTTAGACTCTACTAATCTAAAAACACTTAATAGATGGCACACTTGTGTTCAAGGTAAAATGACCAAACCACCATTTGGTGGATATGGTGAAAGGGCCGCAAAGCTTATAGGATTAGTACACACTAATATGTGCGGACCATTTCTAGTAGAGAAAAGTGGTAGATATTATTAATTCAAAAATATTTCTAATGACTTGAATATATGTGTCAATATTCACATGATGGGTTATATGTTTGAGACTTTAGGGAAATTCCAGGAGTTCAAGAATAATGTTGAGATTCTGCTTCTAGGTAGATAAAGAAACATCAAACATATTAGGAATAAAATATTTAATAAAAGAGATCATTGAATTTCTATGGGATTTTGTGATTCTATATCAACTCCCTACACCCTATACACCATAGTGGAATGGTGTTAGTGAAAGGGGGACTATAAATTATTGAACATGGTATGGTCTATGAATAGTCACATTGATCTTACGATATCATGTTGGGGATATGAATTATGAATTTTTGAATACACATTATACTGAGTACTAACTAAGGCGGAAAATTAAATTTCCTTCACTCTATGGAGAGGAAGGAGAATAATTTTATCCCATACATGTTAATGGGGATGAGAGTTGTTTGTTAAGAATTTGCAGGAAACAAACTAGCACACTAGGGAAAGATGTATATCATTAAAGGGTATCCTATGAGAAATGAAATATTACCTATACAACCCCTCAAACAATAATGTCCCTTTTTCCAGAAAATCCATATTTATTGAGAGGGAGAAAATCCCCAAAAAAGATACAGGGAGGATGATTGACATCGATGAAGATGATTCTCATGAAACATAGGAGTTGGCACATGAACAAATTCCATAGGTCCCTATGGTATAATTAGTTCATCAAAAAAAGTACAGTATAAGAGATCACAAGATGTTAGGGAACTAGAGAGATTTGGTTTTCTATTCAACGATGATGGTGACTCATTATTGTTGGAGAACAATAAACATCTCTAATACAAGAAGGATGTAAAAAGATCATAAGATACATGATTTCTAGTAGCATTGAATTTTGATATGGATTCCATTTATCCGAACAAAGTATAAGTTCTGGTCAATGCACCAGCTGATGTTAGGCATGTTTGCTGTAAATGGGTACTCAAGATTAAACTGGACATCAATGGTAATGTATGTATATATGAAGCAAGGATAGTGGGTAAGAGGATTATATAATATTAATTAATTGACTACGATGAATCAATTTCTCACATTTCCATATTGAAATACATCCTCATCATATTTTCCATAGCATGTTAAAATGACTACAAGATTTAGTAGATGGATGTAAAAACTGAATTCTTTGATTGGAAACTTCAGGATTATGTATTTATTGACAACCAGAAGGTTTTTTGACACTAGGTGATTCCCAAATGATTTTCAAGCCATAGGGAACCATATTGAGATTGAAGCAAGCATCTATGTTATTGAAAATTTGATTTGATGATTCCATGAAAAAAATTTGATTTATTAAAAATTAACGTGATCCTTTTGTTTACAAATGGTTTAGTGAGAATGCTGTCATTATCCATGTAGTAAATGTTGATGAAATATTACTTATTGGAAATTAAATACCAGTCATAAAATCTAGTAAGGATTAGTTGACAACTGGTTCGTCATAATGGATTTTGGAAAATGATGCTATATTCTAGGGACGATGATCATTCATTATAGACCCAAGAGGTTGATTGGACTAAGACAACGTACATATATTGACTAAATAATAAATAGGTTTAGTATAGAACAATCCAAGAAGGGATTCATTCCAATTCCACATGGTTTTCATCATTGTATGAAAATGGGTCCCTAGACATAATAGGAGAAAGATATAATGAGTGAGATTCTATATGGTTCGGTGATAGGAGCTGTCATGTATGAAATTTTTTGTACCCTATGTTATGTTTTATTTTCATTGAGTATGGTATAGATATATCAAAGAGATCCATGATAAAAAATTTAGATTTATATTAAGAATATAATTAAGTTTCTTATAGGACATAAAGATATGTTCATGGTGTATGGTGGAGACGGGAAGCTTTTCATTAAAGGATATAATGATGCTGGGTTTCAGATAGATTAGAATGATTTGAAGACATAATACGGATATGTTTTCTATTTCACTATAGAATCTGATAACTTGAAGATTTTGATGTAGCTAGTTGTAGCTGATTCTACAGTGGAGTTCATGTACATAGAGGCTTATGAGGAAGCCAAGCTATCAATCTAGATCAAACAGATTCCATGATATTGATGTGATACTAAGAATTAAAGACCCAATCACATTTTACTGTGATTATAATACACAAGTGGATCCTGTAAAAGAGAAAAGGTCACATAAATGGACAAAGCACATACTCTAGAAGTATCACCTATTAAGGGGTTTTTATCATAGGGGTGTCGTTGTAGTGATCAAATTATCCACCAAATAGAAATTAGTGGACCCTTTATTAAAGGCCGATCTCAACAGAATCATGAGTGTCATGTTTGAGCTAGTAGACCAAAGGTCTTTAGAAGTTTTCTCTAGTTCAAGTTGGTGTCTTTTGGAGTTGGTTCCCTAGAACCAACTTCTTTTTTTACTTTATGATATCTAATATTCAAGGTTTTTAATATCAATAAATTTCGTATGACATCATCATTTTTCATCTCCTTGAAATTATAGGAGATAATGTCCTAAGAGTAATTGTCACACTAAAATGTATTAGAGGATTCATGTTATGATGGGACCCCAGAAATGCTATGATATTATTATTGAATATATGTTCTATATAAGGATGATATTATTTGAGGGACCTAAATGATTCATGATATCATGTTTGGAGACTCATATGACATTGAGTCTCTATCTCAGGGTGTATTCCATTGGTAATTTCTAGGAGGATATTATAAGAACCAAAGCCCCAAGTAGGAAATACACATTTCCATGTGTCATTTGATGTTCATATATACAAATTTGTGTATTAGTCCTTATAGATTACGATAATTATTAATTATTATTTTGAGCCACAACTATGATGTATTGGAAAAAAACATGATGACAGATGTTCATAGTGAGGCCGGATATATTGAGTGTGTCACGAGTAATACTTCATTAATGAATAATGTCAGATAAGATTTATCCATTCTATTTATTAACAGAATATAATAACTAAGTCCCTTTAATGGAAATGATATATCCTAAAAAAATGCATTTCCATGGTGATTAATAGGAATGTACTATTTTTGGAATGTCAAAGGAAGAGATATCTAGCATATAGGTTGATGGAACTAGAATTCAACATTATCTATTCGATATATTGTGATAAAGGGATTATATTACATGGTAAGAATTTATATGTGGTGACATGTTGTTGAGGCATTAACTTATAACTCTTTGGTTTCCTTGGTGTGTTTCTAGACTCTAACCTTGGACATTAGGTAGATTCTCTTATTTCCATTGAGAAAGAGGCCTAGATGGTCACGCCCAATGTCTTTCCTATATCTCAGTAAAATAATTAATTATTTAACAAATTGAATAAATATTATTATTGGTTGTGGAATAATAATTATTCATGTATTCCTGATCACATGTATTCCATCACTAATTATTCAAGAGAATATATTATAAGTAGAATAATTAATAAATATTAAAGAGGATTGGTAGACCGAGTTTAATGGTCCAGTGAGATATAATAATATCGAATATCATTTTATTAAATAATATTGAAATATAACTCACATGGTTAGCACATGTATGGATATAATATTATTCCTATTATTATTTGTCACGGGGGATTTGATGGGATTAGTGAAATAACTAATGGAATTTGTTCAGTTTATTTATAATTACCCTACTGAAATAAATCCCCGTTTATATTATTATATTAATTAACCAAGTGAATGAATAGTGATTATGATTCCATTGAGAGCAACAAATTGGAGAAAAGAACTCAATCATAGAGACTTTATCCATCTATAGGAACTCCCTCTTGAATGATAGAGATCCTCCAACACTAGATCAAGGAGAATACATTGGAATTGGTTTTCAAGGTGATCGAAGGCATCCATTGCTAGTGAAAGGATATTATATTCTAGCACCCAAAGACTCCTTCAGCAATGTCAGGAGATATGTGGAACACATGTGGATAACAACTAAAGGAGTTATATGGTTGATATATACAACATAAAAATGGTATACCTAATGATTTATTTCTGAATGCATCAATGAAGAAAGAATCACCTTAGAGGTAAACCAGATTTAATTAAATTAATCATAAAAATATATGTTTATCCTATATTTTGGTTCTGAGTTTATATTAATTTGTACTATTTCATTTATTCAATTCTGAGGATCTTGGAATTTATATTCACATAGAAATCATATTTTTTATTGGATATATAAAAAATTAATGTTGGGCACCATCGCTCCCACACTTCCTCTACGCCAAGAACCTACAAGAACAATATCATGAAATTAAATGATGATATCCTACATATCATAGATCATAAAAATGAATCATGGAATGAATTTAGAAATTTCATAATATGTGAATCATAAGGAAAAAATAATATTAAACATGAAATCATAACAATTGAATAAAACATGGAGCTATGTCAGACACATAATCATGTAATAATTATCTCAATAGCAGTTAAGAAATAGATGAAAAGGCCATATTGGTATTATGTACCTCATTAAAAACCATCATACTAGTCATTGGTCACTCTAGTGACCATCTTAGTAAGAATGTTTCTTCATTATATCAAATTAGATATAAATCTTTACCTAATGAATTGGTGGGAGAAATGGGTCATACCCATCCAATAATAAAATCATAAATACGTGTCAGAAAAGATCAATGAAAATAATATCATAACCCATCAAATAAAATGGGTAACACAAACATGTAATTATATCATAACCTATGGAAAATAGATAGGTTTCATAATCATTTCATCCAATCATAACATGTGAAATTAAGATGGGTTCATAAGTATATAACATGTGGAAGGGAAATGGGTTTCAGAAACATAATTCCATAAAAACATAATCCATTTTGAGAAATAATTTGAATGGAATCATGGATTATTTACTAAAAGTGAATGAGTAAAACCAATAGATCTCGTCTTTTATGGGAAATAATTTTGATATATAAGTTGAATATTTTTCTAGTGGAAAATTTCCTTTCTTCATTGAAAATGCTTTCTTTTCGTCAAATAATTATCAATTTTAAAAGAAAAAATATACATGGAAAGAATATTCTAATATTAAAAGGGAATATTAATGGAAAATAAGTATCCATGAATGAGTAAAAAAATATTTATTCAGTATATGATAAAATAAAACATTCTCTTCGTATATTTTCCAAAAAAGTTACAAAGTAACTTATTTGGAAAATGAAAAAAAATCATTTCATAACATTTAGTAAAAAGTGATAAATGGATAAAAATGACTTTAAACATTGGTAGGATTATAGTAGAAAAATTTATGAATACCATTTTAAAAAACAAGGACATGGATGAAAAATAATCTCCAATAGATTCTCACAAAAAAACAATATTAGATAATTATGAGATCATGAAATTAACCATTACATTATACATTGACACTGACTGTACTCGGTAAAGCATCCTATATAATTAATAAAAGGATATTACACATCTATAAAAATACTATAGTCATATATGAAATATATATATGATTTTAATAATACATTATATTACCCACATATTATTAACATCTTGTTAATGATAATTTTGGGGTGCTAACCGCCTTATTAATCATACGTGATTTGACTTAGTATTCATTATTCTCATAGTTAGATCATCATTTAATTACATAAAGAATAATATATATATATATATATATACATATATCATATATACTGAGTATATTTAATAATCATTATTAACAAAAAAAATACATTGTTCGTGGAAGAGATAGATTATACGTACACAAGAATGATGATATCCTATTCTTGTCGGTTTTAAGGAAAATGTGTATGTTTTATTATTATTAAAGAATAATTTTAATTTCATATTTAATATATATATATATATTCATAAAATTTAAAATTTTACCATCCATGAAATATATAGGTGAACAATGAGTCACATCACATTTTGGTGATTGTAAACCATACATACTCACGAGCGACATTATAATTTTCCCAAAATATTAGATTTGAAAAAGGAATAAAAGATATTATTATTATTGAGGTATAATTATAATATAAATATCATATATAATTGTTAAACTCATCATAATTCTTAATAATAGAAGATGGTGATAAAAAACAGATTACACCACGACGTGGAGACGGTAAGGTGTAAGCACACACAAATTGTGGAATTGTTTCTCATATGAAATTTAAAAGGAAGGACATGGATGATCCATAATCATAATAAAATATCATTATATATATTATAATATATTTATTACTTTATTGTGGTAAAAAAATAATAATAGGAATTAAAAAATGAAAATAAATTTAATTGGATCGGAAAAAAATTACCTCTTCCTCGTGGTAATTTCTATAGATCTCTTCTGGACAATAGGGATGTCATTTTTAGAAGAATAGGACCAATAAAACATAACAGACAATGTTTATAATATAATATTTCTGGTTTTGGTCAATCTATAGTGCACATATTGGTGTGAGGATGTGAGGGAACATGTTCCCTTTTATAAGAGAGGAGAGGGTACTTTAGGATACTCTTAATATATTAAATTACTTTTTCTTGATTTCAATTATCTCTAGAGTGAGTTATTTAGAATATAAGATGAGTATGGGTATAAATCCTATCAAACAATTGTTTTTTGACATGTTTAGGTAATTCTATTAACTATATAATATGGTATTAACCCTTGGTTAAACCCTTTAACTCTTACCAAACTACATACCTTTTTACTCTTTAGTAATTATATAATTAAAATAAAATGATTACATAAACCTAAGTGGATCATCAATTTCATGTATAAACTTTTATTAATTGCATGGGAAAATTATATTTTTTAGGATTTTTATATCATTTAATAAAATATTGTTCATTTTAAAGTTACACAGTTGTTCATATTGATACTATTTATTATTTTTCTATAAAAATGAACTAAAATCATGATAACATCAAACTAACACATAAAATATATCCAAAACATGTCTAATGTATCTATAAATTTAGTGTATTGAATTAATTATTTAAATTATTTTTATGTTAATGTATTTAATATTATTAACTTGATATTTCCATTAAATAACAATTTAATACATTATTTATAATTAAGGCATTATTCAAATTATTTCTTCTCTAAAAATCAAAAATAAAATTTCATGATGAATATATTTTTATTATATTTAATATAAATACTTATAGTAGCATTTATATTATTTATAACACTTTATAAAAAAATATTTAATTATTACAATTATGTGTATGTACTTTTTATCTTATCTTTAAATTAAATATCTCTGATATCACAATCTTATCCAAGTTGCTCAAAAAGTTTTTAATTTTCATAAATGGTTTATGTTTTCAAATCCCACTTATATAATTAAATTATTACAACTATTACTGCAATTTTATAATATTAGAATATTATTTTTTCTTTTAATTACCTGGTTTACTCTTAACCATGATAAATAAAAATACATAAGAAACTATTCACCAAAAATATATGTTAATCACAGGAGACCAAATATTTTATACCAATTACAGCAAGTTATGTATGTTGTCTCAAATTAATTAACCAAAGTGACTAAATTTCATTTGACACTAATCCTGCAAATTAGGCGAGAAGCTAGGTAAAAGATATGTTCAAAAGTTCAAAAAACATTTATATATAATTTCATTATAAAAATGATTCCAAATAAAAATGTTAGACAAATATATTCCTTATTGATATAATTTTACATTAAAATTTAATTTAGTTTATAATAATTATTTAAACAAAAAGGCAGTTTTTAACTTCAATGTAGTATTTTTCTCTATTTATCAAAAAAGTTTCTTTACATAAAAATACTAAAAATTGACACTAAGTTAACATTGAAATTAAAAATTCAATAATTATTTTAATTTTATATAATTAAATTTCTTTGATATTCTAATATTATAATTATTTTATTGTTCATAGAAAGACATAAAAAGTAGTTCCTTTAAGAAAATATTATTTTTAAATATATAAAGGCATTTCAAAAAATTATTCACATGATTTTCAAAATGTTTTATTTATATAAAACCAATATAAATAATATTTATAATGTAGATATTTATATTAATTTCCCTAAGTTTATTGTATAATTGAGAATCATTTTTTATTAATAATTATAAGAAAGAGTTGTTCTGTGGAATCGCGAGGTTGTGTATAACGCAAGCAAAGTCTGTGTTTTATATAACGCATAATAAATTAGTTTAGCATGGATGTAATATTTTAATCTGTGCCTTTAAATATTTAAAAAAATGATATTCTTTGAAAAATTTTCCCAAAAACTCAGGGTGGTACAATATACTTTGTTTCATTCAATAATACAATAAAATCGAAACAATGTCCTTGCATACATACGACCTACCATCTCAATGAACAGTGTATTCCATTTCATAAATAATTATTATATAGATTATTATAATACACATATAATGATTATAAATGATATTTATATAACTTTTTACACTTTTTAAACAATTATATATGTATAATTACCAATGATATAACAAATTACGACACCTGTGAAAACAAAGAGAATATTACCCAAAGCGTAATATTAAAATTAAATAGTTAACATGTGGGTAATATAAAGTCATAATCAACCCATTTATGGTATTATATATAATAATATACTTCATTAAAGGATTATAATAAATTTACATTTTCTATACATCATTTTTCTATGAGTATGATGAGATTCCAGACACATAATAAGGGAATTTCCTTTCACTTTATTTATATTCATGAGATAAATTCCATGCTCAATTTTTTTTTAATTTATTATTGTTTATAATTAAAAAAATGTATTATATTATTATTATTCTTAAATTTAAAGGTATTTACATATTTGTTATATCATCAATTTTTTGTAGTGTATGTTTCAAAAGTTATCTAATCTCTATGATATATTTGTTTCAATTTTCCTTCCATGAGACTCCTGTTTTGTTATGCACCAAAATTCCATTTGAGGTATATATAACTCAATTTGAAATGTTATATCATGAATACCATTCTTTTCAAGATAGATTAATCTAAATTTATGTTTATTTTCTTACATGGAGAGTATTATAACCTATTATCCCGCCGTGAGTGTTTATTGAAACAATATAATTGATTATCAAGATTGTTTGTTATTATGATTCCATTAAATAAATATTATGATCCACATCTCAAAAACATTCATGAGTATCATTATACTATATTTATTCAGGGTGTATCAGTCTATTTACACCATTTTCCACTACATTTTCCTCTATATAATTAATAATATATTTTTTTAGAAAAATCTAAATATATTTCCCTCTTCGGTTAGATGTCTTTTTTATTTCAGAAACCATGTTATTAAAAAAGTTTTATAAATTGTTTTCAAATGACAAATGGAGAAAATATTTACATAAAATTTATTTTTATTTATTTTTATTTTTTTTAAATATTCTTTTATATATTTTCAATCATATTTTATTTGAAAATAGTTTTTAAAAATGGTATATGTTTTAATAAGTTTTTTTCAATGAAATTTGGATTTTCCCCATGAATGTTTTTTAAAGAATATCTCAAAAATGTTCCCACATAATATGAAATCCATTAGAGTTTCTCATGATTTTTTAGTGGAATTATTCTTGGTTTCTATTCCCATTCATTATATTGAAAGAATATGTTTTTATATAAGGATTTTTATTAAAACTATTTCCTTTCTCGGGTGATATGCTTTTGAAACCTGCTATTTTTCATTTGTTTTGTTTTTGATTAAATGATTATGAAACATGTAGTTGCCCTAGAAGTTATGATATTATTAAATTTTTATGACACACATTTCATTTCAGGGTTCATGATAAGATTCTTTATGAATTTTTAAAAAATGTGTGTATGATTTCATTATGAGATATGTGGAAACTCCATCACTCTCTAATTCATTGTGTAAGGAATTATATATCATGATATGAACTAAGATGGTATTGTGAGTCATAATTGACAACTATTATGACCATGGGAGTGATACATGACTACACTTATGGCATTAGGAGTGAACTCAGACAAATAATATGGCTATAAGGATGAACCATGTCAACCAATATGGCATGGGGAGTGAACACATACTACCAAGATGTTCTTGGAAGCAATGAAATGACAACAATATATATCATATTATATGATTATGTACTTTCCACAATTACATGTTTTATTCCTATGTTATTTATTCATGGATAATATTATTTATTTCATTATGATTCATTTATTATTTATATTGAATCATTATACCATGATTCAAGAATGTGATTTTGATATGCTAGTTATGATATTATTTTTTCACAATCATGTTCTAATACCCGTATTCTTAGGATAATTCTTACATGTATTCCTTCATTACCCATACTATGCATCTTATCTCACCCCTTGTTATGTTTTATTCTCCTTTTTATAATGATATGTATACTTTTTTAAATATCTAAGAGAAGTTCTTGTCAAGAATTACCTAGTGGGAGATAATGTAGATTAAATATGTATTGTGTTTATTTTCCCATTAATCCAATGGAATTCCATTGGTACAATCATTAGGAATCTATTTTTAAAATTCTTTAGGTATTACGTAAATATTATGTATTTTTAACATATTAATGAAAATGGTCTCTAGAGTTTTACTCTCAAATATTGACAAATGTAACTATTAAAAAGAGATTATATATATTTTTTTGTATCTTTCATTCATACTCTTAAAAAGAACTATAGTTTTATTTCAAGAAAAAAAATTAATCATTCTTTTCACTTTCATTAAAATTATTCCACTATAAATGGAATGGTATTTCTCCCAAACTACCCTTTATGGAACTCTTAATAAATTTTATTTAATTATATTTAAATATCTACCTTACTAAGATATATCTTATTCTTTTTTAAAAAAAGAAACATCTAAAAAAAATTGGACATATTAATTTGATTATTTTTATAAAAATTAATAGAATTCGTTTTTATGAATGAAATTATTACTGGATAAGGACTGGCCTATGTGAAACATTTTCTCACTTTTATATCGATAAATATGGAAAAAATGTCATCCTCAATAGAATTTTCAAATCACATCATCATCTTTTATGGTATTGACCTACATAACTCATGTGAAGTGGGTATCATAGAATTGAATGATGTCCCATCCAAGGAATAATCCTTTTAAAATGATCAAAACAAAGAACACCATAAATGATTCCCCTTTACCTTCTTATTCATGAAGACAACCACTCTTCAATCCTCATGAAAGTACAAAATGTTATAATAGGACTCCTTATTTCTCACATTGATTATAGCCTTCCACCACATCATGGTATCCAATAGAATCACAGTTTACTCCCCATGGGAAGAAAAAAACATTTTCATATATATTATATATTAATATATGAATGTTAATAAAATAACATAATGATTTATTCTAGAATCATATAGGTCAAGCTACATAGAAACATATAATCCCAAAAAACTTATTCACAGGTGATCTATATTATCTCACACTTTTTCCCTTATAAATAAAACCTTTATAGAAATATTTTTTCATTATACAATTTTTCAAAACTAGGGGAATGGAATCATAAGAATGGTTGAGACTATAATCCTAGTATGGTTTAAAAAGGAATATATTAATGATCATAGAAGAATAACATAATCCTACTAGAATGAGAAAATGAACATAACATTTTCAAACCATACGATGAATGTCATTGATAATAATCTTCACTCATGAACTAAATAATTATAGTTCATAAGAAAAGATTAAAAAATGAATCATTGAACAAAATCAATGAGATAATAAAAATATAAAAATATATATTTATGGAATATAGAAAATTTTATATAAATTATTTACACAGTAGACACATCTTCTTGAAAACACTATCATAATGTAATGGGTTAATTCCCTAAACCATCAATGTAGTTTTGGTTCATTCCCTTGGATATCATAGTGGGAAATATTCTTTTGGAATATGCTCCACTCCACATTACATTCTTCTTTATCCCAAGATATTTCAGTGTCCACATAATGAATTGGGCTTGATTTTTTTCAAACTAATAACATAATGAAATAAATTAAATTTTTGTTCCAAATTCCCATAAAACATCAATCATCTTAGATACCCATAAAATAAATGGGATTGAAAAAATATTCATCCATTCAAAACCCATGGAATTTTAAATGGATTCAAAACATTTCAACATTTTTTTGAACATAACCTATGGAAAAGTAACTTCTTTCAAAACATTCTAGTAATAAAAATCATAAAATATCCAATATAAAGTAAATGAATTGTATCATTGGTAAATATTCCAAGTTCATCAAAAATCAAAAAATGATCTTATATTAGATAGATACTTATTTGGATTGTTCATATGGATCATTTCATGAAGAAAATATTCTTACCACTATGAAAAACATTTTCTAAAATCTAAATAATTCCCAAAAATTAGTGAATAAAATTCATTTAAAATATCTATGAATACATTAAATGATATATTTTACTCATTGACTAGTCATGATGATGAAAATAATCATTCATTTTTTACACATTAAATAAAATGATTAATTCATATTTTATATTAAATATAAAGGACATTGTTTAGAAAATGGCATGTTGATCCTATTCGAAATAATTTTCCAAATTTCAATCATGGGAAAATTATTTCTCTAATCACTCAGTATATAATAGTAAAACATACATTAATACATTCGTATAAAACATATACAATGAAAAAAATTGATTTATACTAATAATAGAAATAAAATTACATTTTCATAAAATTTATGATTTTGGAATCATCGGTAAACTGAGAAAAAAAATTAATTTCTATAATTTCAAGTAATAAATACTAACGAAAACAATTATAGTTGTTTTATGATATATGAATCCTAAAATATCATTATTGGAATCATAATAAAAATAATCCCATTAAACAATGTGATTTTAACAACAAACCGACAAAATTTTTATAACCATTGAGTCATAATACACATTAAATTTGATCCTTATATGAAAATTTAAATCCCCATAAATTAAAAATAATAATCATAATATACATTTTTGGTTTGTATATTATTACACAAAATACGAAAGAGGACAATATGGAATGTGTCTCTTGAAAATTAAAGTCAGATGAAAATCCAATACCACAATTTAAACATTTAAATCATAATCCTATTTAATGCATAAAATAAAATGAATAATTAAATGTGTCTAAAAAATTCATAGTCATGATATAACTTCTAAAAGGCTTAGTACGTACAAAACAAAAACAACAAGTTCTAAATATAGAACATGTCTCCAAAAATTATTAGAGAGAATAGAAATACATTACATTGAGTATCGCCTTCCTTGTTATGCATTATAATGTCATATATAATAAAAATATTAATATTATAAATATTTTTAGAACCATAAATTTTTATATCATAAGAAATATGATTTACTTATTAGAATTTATTACATGTTTATTAATAATTACTTGTTAAAATTACATTTCGTTTAACAGTTTCTTCATTTTTTTGTATGTTCTGGTTTTTGAATTTCCATTCATCTTAATATTATCTTGGATCCATAAAATCTATAAGAATAAAATTGTAACAAGTATTATATGTAATAACTATATACTCATGTAATAATATATATAGATAATTAATTACACTATACACAGAGATTTTTGGTCATATGTACGTAGATTTGATTTCCATTTTATCGATGGGTGAAATAAAATTAAGTAAATTGTTTACATAATATTTTCATAATAATATTCATATATATATCCATATTTTCATTAATCCATTCCTTGTTAATTTCCTTATAAATCGTAACTGATGGGCTACTCACATCACTTCATTAGGAAATAATCCATCTTACACAGGAGCGATGCTATCATATTCCCCTTTAATAGAAAGTGAAAATGTATATGTGATATTATAAAGTAAAATTATGTTAAAATAATATATATATATATATATATAATATGTTATTATATCAAACTTTGTTATGTGGTGATGGAAGACTAATGTTATCGGTTCATGAGGCGGTAGTCCGTCATAAAAATGATTCAATGTTTAGTTTTCCATATGATGGAAGCGCTGTTAGATGTTGATTTTGAAATTTTCATTATAAAATATTAGAATATATTTCATATTTTAATATTATACTTGAATAGTTGAAATGGACTATAATTATTTGGAAGAATATGTAAAATAAAATTGATTAATTATGAACATTACAATTTTTTCAAGAAAAACATACTTAAGTAAGAAACAAAAAAAATCATGAATGGTTTTACCAATATAAATTAGTTCTCTGGGATTTGGGGATAAAATTAAAGAATGTATTAGTTAAGGAATATGATGATGCAAAAGGGGTTTCAAAATCGAAAGAGGAGAGTAGAAGGGGTGTCATTTCATAATTGTGTTAGAGGACACACTTAGAATTCTTGAAATGAAATTGGTGTACTAATGATTTATACATGACAGAAGGATCCATAAGGGTTCATTCATGCAGTATTGAATTTTTATGGTAGAAAAATGGCTATAAAAAAGGATTGAACTTTTATTTGGATATTTTAACACTTATCACATTTACATTAACCCCATAGAAACCAGTTATAACCATAATTTTGGTAAGTAGTTTTATCTATTTTCAAAATTCATTATGGATGAAAAATAAGATGAAACATTATATGATAATAATTAATCTAATAAAAAATTTGGATTCCTTTTTCCAAATTCCATTCATACAATTTGTAAAATTTAATTAGTAATTAAACCCAAATAAGTGATTTAAATAGTTTCTTCCAAAGGGAAACATTTCAAAAGTATAAAACGTTTTAAATTCAAATTAAATATAAATATGATTAAAATGACTAATATTATATTAATAGTTATGTAAATGATATAAATTTACATTTTTTATTAAAACTAAGAGGAAGACTATAATTTTTTTAAATCTAAAGGTTATTTGTAATAAAAATAAATATTCTTTAATATTCACTAAATATTATGAATTTTTAAAAAAAATTAAAAAATTCAACCAAAATAGTTTTTAAATTTTTATTCCAATAATCAAGATAATAATTTTGAAAAAAATTAAAATAAATAATAAATGAAATTTATAATTTTTTAGAAAATAAAATAAATCATTTTTTGTGAAAACTATAATTTCAATGAATATAAATACTTTAGTAAAATTTGTGTTCTTATTTATTAGTATATTTTATTTTAACTAAAACAATTATACATAATTTTTTGAAAAAAATATTCTTATTAATAATTCCATGATTAATGGAGAGATGATAGTTGTTACTTTTAATAGTAATATTAATAGTATTTTCTTGGTTGTTGAAGCATGGTGTTGAAAGTAACACAGGTTATCGAGAAATGATTTTTTTTGAAAAAATAATAATATCATGATGGGATGTGTTATAAAAAACATAATATAAATTTAAAACTCAAAATTATATCAATTTATTTGGAACAAAATAATATCATCTTCCTCATTACGTCATTATGTTCCCTCGTAGAATCCTCAAGAATGTTATTTCTCAAAAAATTATTGACTCTGGGATTGGTATTGTTTTAAAGATCCTACTATCTTTGATAATGAGTCCCTAGTGGTTATTATTTATAATAATTTTTATTATACTATTATATGACCTATTAGTTTTGTATGTGAGAATGGATAGTTATGTACTTTCTCAGTACAGATACATTCAAAAAATTGTTTACGTGAGAAATATCCATTGAAAGCAGTAACTAATATGATGCTATATCGATACGATCAATATTTTCAAAGGCACTTGTATATGTAGATAATAGTTTTCCTTACATCCATATCCTGGTAACTTCTTCCATAGATAAA
Organism: Viscum album; assembly: GCA_963277665.1. Taxonomy (NCBI): domain Eukaryota; kingdom Viridiplantae; phylum Streptophyta; class Magnoliopsida; order Santalales; family Viscaceae; genus Viscum; species Viscum album. Next base: position 71,247,084 of record OY728155.1, on the reverse strand, counting down.
TTTTTAGAAACACAATATCACCATCTTGAAGCTCTAGATAACATCAATGATTATCATTATAAATTTCCTATAAACTCTGAGCTTCTTGGAAGTGTTTCTGAATTGTGGTAGCCTTATCTTCTAATTATTTATCCATATCATGTCTCATTACATTTATTTTCCCGAATTCATCTTAACATGTAGTTATTTGATAAATATTTATATATGTATCTTTATAATGGGTCATATTATGGATTCATTAAGAACTATTATTGAATGAAAACATCATTATATGAATAGTTTGATTATAACCACCATTGATATCCATAGGAAAAGATATCAACATATCCACTAGAATATTAACGGTCTTCTTAGAATTACCATATTTATGAGGATTGTATGCATTATTGAAAATCATCCCTATATCAAGATATTTTTTAGGACTTCTATAGAAAATATATTTAGTTGTTAAAAACTAATTAGATTTAATATAATTTAGTAATTCATGACACAATACTACTTATAGAATGTATATCCTATAATGGTCATATAGGGATAGTAATTCATTAATTTTCAAGATGTGTGCTTAATTTATATGGGGAACTACTAAAAAACATATTACAATTTTCCCTTTAGCTGTTTTTAAAAGTCTGATGAAAAAATGAACATTAATATTTTCCCTTTTAAATTCGGGTACGGGTAATTATCATGGCACCCCCTTCAATGTTTTTCTATCATCGTTAACATAATTACATACCATGAACAGAGATACAAGATATATAATATATCCCATCATGTTATCCCATATGAAACCCACATTTAAATCATATAAATCTATATAATTCTTGTATGAGTAGTACATGAAGAACACAGATTCTCTTCTTATATCTTCTGATTGAAATTTACTTCTCATAAAATAGAAGAATGATTCTTAACCTTATTACTCCAAAAAATAAAGATTATTCTCTAGGTAATTTCTCAAATTGTTCAGAGTCTTTCCACCATCCTTTTGTGTTTATTTTATCTTATCCTTGGTATATGGATGAAGACTAAACTAAGAATGAAAATATTTCTCCCCTTGATTTTGGATTTACAAAATATTACTTTTTTTATTCCATATATATTTTATCAATGTTTACCCTCATAATTGATAATCTAGGATAATTATATTAAATCAATGTTTCATTCTGTTTGTTTCTGGGATTTAATTTATCGATCATTAATAATATTTAACAATTTGAAAGTATCACCCCTGTAATGTTTTCAATTCATATTCATTTAATTTATAAATTAATATTTTTTTATCATTATTTACATCACACCTTTCCCCATAAGGAAAAGTTCCCTACATAATTAATGCAATCATTACCTCAACTAACTATATATCATGAGTTGGGTAAATTGTCTCATGAATCAATAATTTTTGTGTTGCATAATCAATAAAGAAAACATTTTTAAAACTTCTTCTTTGTTTTAAGATAAAATTCAGGGTAAAAAATCAATATAATCATTATTTTTCACATAATTTATAAAAACCAAGATATCATTCATGCCAGTGGTAGGCATTTCATCCTTTTGACTATTCACATTCGAGTTCATGTCTCGTGGACTTTCCCGATGTGACATGTTTCTCTTTTTAATAATAATTAATAATATAATTATTATGTCACCCTATAAAATATCAGGAATATCCTTATAAATTACATTAATCCTTAAATCACATATAAATGTTTCTGGTTAACAGTACCATTAAACTTATTTAATTATATTTCGACCTCAAATAATTGTTCATTTTTTCCTAAAGAGTTAATTATATATTATTTCAATGAAAAATCTCCCACAATTTCATTAGTAACCTTAAAATCCCATGATATTGAACATGAAATGGGTGTCAAATTCATTTAATTTATGATCATAATTATACATAATAACCCATGATGGTATCTATAACGCTTTTATTAATTATACATCATGACCTACATGATTCAAAAACTTATGCAATCCTTATAATTTTTATGATCCTTATAACTAAAATTATATTAATAATCAACTTCAACAACATATTTCATGAATCTAAATACATAAATACATTATCCATTTTAACTAAATGTTTTTTTAAAACATAGGTACTTACATGGTCAATGGTATAACACAAAGATTAGGGCATTGATTCAGATAATTCTCTAGTTCCTCAATTATGAGACATTAAATTATTAGTAAATTCATTTCAATTTGTCCTTTGCTTCTACATAGAAATAATCTTCCCCACCATTGAATTTACAATTATTGCTGGTTCTCCCCAGCATCATGGCATGATACAAGAATAAGGAACCTTCAGAAATATTCATTACAATGACAAAATTAAAAAATTTCCGTCATTGTTATAATTTGATGATTTATTATTCTCCTAAAATATCATGTTATTAATAATATATCATGATAAATTATTAGTAAAATTCCCAATATCATTCCCTGTTGTCATCATTCGTTTTGGTTTCTCATTAACTCCTTTTGTATCAAATTCTTCATTAATGTATGTTGCTCTATTAAAATAAAAAAATAATTGTTGGAGTAATGATAATCATAGTGGGAAACAACATTATAAAGAATAGAATAGATTTATATGATGACGTAAATCATGAAATGTTCTTTTCAATTTATTAAACCTTAGACATAGCCTAGGTCATTAGTCATAATTATTTATATATTTGATGAATGTTCGTAAGGATTTCCTTTTTTTTAAAATAATAGCCATTGTAAGTGTAAAAATTAGGGTCTAGAGGGGAACATTTTCATAAACTAGGTAAAAATTGAGTACAAAAAATATCTCTTCAGAGTAGTCCACTATGTAAAATGGTTCTAGAGAAATGTCCACTTGTATTATCCAGAAAGGGATGTAATTTCTTAAAATGCAGTCTTAATATCCTTCAAAACATTCTATTAAAATATATTATATACAAATTATCCACAGAATTATCGTATGAAATTTAAAATGAAATATACTTATACATCTACCTATGTATATCACTAAATATTTCTCATCATATTTTCAAATGTTTTTACAATTAATTACAATATAAAAAAATAAAGACCCAAAAACCTTATACATATATATTGTACATATATAGTTTAATATTAATTACTTAATATATCGATCCATTTTAGTATTTTATTTTCCTAGATCCCTCAGATACATTGATAAATTAAAACGATTTATAAGATATTTACATTATCTTTGATGTAGTTCGTCACAACTAAAACTCTTCTTATACATATGACATATAATTCCTTTCAATAAAACCTATGAAAAGAAAACATAATAAAGGGGGATCAGATGCTCATTAAGGATAAACATGGGAGATATTAATGATCGCATAAGTAATACATGAACATAAGGGTATGATATATTGACTACAATATTTTAAAAAATTACAATTTATGTCAGAGATCATAATCTTGAGTCATAAAATATGTATGGGTAGTCCATAAGAAATTAGACATAAAAGTTTCAAAGAACATAATATATGAAAGCATATAATTTTCATAGTACATGGATTTTTGGTGAACACATATACTTAGAAAAGTATTTCTTATGTATTCAAGTGGTCAGAAAATTTCCACCAGAGTGCATGGGGTTTACCCCCAAACCATCATAGTATTAAATGTTTACTTCCAAAACCATCATTGTTATGAATTTCCCATACTAAAATTGGATAATTCCCCATTCCAACATTATTTATTTCATGGTCCATAATTAGTTACACAATTAATTATGGGGAGATATTTTTTCAACCAAAAAATGATGAAAATCAAACTACTGTGCTTCGTAAGATCATAAAACATTAATCATCTAAGAACTGTTAAAAATATGTGTATCATAAGCATTTATTCATAGAGAAAAATTTGTTAATGAAACATGTTACATAAATCATTCATCATTTCATCATAGGATGACTCATAGAAATGAAATGGGGTTTAAAAACTTCTTTTAATTATAAACAAAAACTCACCATAGACAGAATAAGGATGGTAAAATTGTATCATATCCCGATTAAAACTCAATAAACATCAATTGATGTCATAGTAAATGAAATATGATTTTGGGGCACCAAATTGAACATTTCCTGGTTGAAATATTATTTACAATTTGTTAAAAAGTTATTAAAATATAATTACATCCAAAATATTAGAGAATTTTTTTAATATAACCATGAAAAATCTTAATGAAAATTTTAATTTATTGAGTTCCCATAATGATGGGAAATATAACTCATTTTATACACATTATGAATAATTTTTCAATCACGTTTTTTGGTATAATCCCCAATTACCTGGTTCGGATTATGAAAATAATATTCCATAATAATGATTTTAAAAAAGACAATGATGGGTAATTGTTTTAGAAGAATCATTACAGAATAGTAAAAACATTATTCAAATGATTTTTAGAAAACATATTTATAGAGAACAAAGATTATCATACATAGATATAATATATTTTTAGATGAGACTTCAATATATTACATAAAAACATGATTAAGAACTGTAATAGCATTGTGTCATTTGGAGACTATGTAATAAGTATTCAAATTTGTTGAAGGATATTCAACAACTCCTATAAAAAAATCACCACATACTATAATTTTATGGATTAATGGACTTAGAACATTTATTAATAACCTACATAATAGAAACACATGAACATGAAAGCTGAGATGCTCAAAAAATGAGATACACAAGTTAGAAATGCCTATACGATTAGAAATACATGGTCATAAAATTTGTAAAACCGAAACATCGTACCAATGAAGATAATTTTGATTCATTGAGTTAATATGAATAGTTTATAAGACCTTAATAAAAAGGAAATAAATCATTATAAACTCTGATAGGACAATATTGACATTAGATATATAATTGGGGTATATAGATAAACATTCAAAATCTTATCTCAAGGTTACCCACCAAGACATTCCTAACCAGTTTGTATTTGGATAATCACATACACACCTACTTCAAAAATGGGATAACCTCTTATGTCCCCTCATTCATGGATGGGGTACCCTATCATACACCATCTTTTGGGCTTGGGATACCCTCATGTGTACCTTTTAATCTTAGGTTACATTAATCATCACCCAATACATTAGAGGTAGATATAGATATTCTAGTCCAATAATAAAAATAATACTGAAGTGTGCCACAGTATTATAAAACAACCACTATATCAAAACGAATGAAAAAAATTGGATTCATAAATATTTCATCATATAATATGCATTAAAATTAAATAGGTTTATAATAAATTAATCATTTAGTAATGGATTAACTAGGGGAAAATAATGGTGTTGAATAATAATTCTAGCAATGTATAACCCGTTGAACAGAAGCATTTTTCATAAAGATCATGTAATAAAAAACATAAACCATTTAGAGGAAAAATTATAATGTTATCCATGGATCATCTCCCCTGTAATAAATATTTAAAATGAAAGAATTCAATCTTATATAAAGAAGGAATATTATCTGTTTTGATCATTTCTTTAGGAAAATAACATTTACTTGAAAATAACTTCTTAAATCTAATACTTATAAACTATTTTTTAATAACTTATTTTTGATGAAAAATATTAAAAACTTATAATTGATTATCTAAAAATAATTAATAACATATTATAAATAATATTTCATTCTCAAATTTATTTTTTTAAGAAAAATAATAAAACATTTTAAGGAATACCAATAATTGAAAATAACATTGGAATCTTTTATAAATAATATAAAAATAAAATAAAGTAAATAATGTAGGTAAATGTTATATACATTAAAACAATATTTCCATGCACATTTTCAATAAATTCCAATTAGTTATTGTTTTCTAAATTACAAGATGGTTGATTTAGAAATAATTTTTATAAATTCAATGATTTCCAATATCTTCATTGATAACTCCTTTTGAGATGTTTATAAAAATTTTGAAATTTTTTTATGGAAACATTGATATAGAAAAAAAGTGTTTTCAAATCTAGAGAAAAAACAAAGATGGTTGGTATTAAAAACATTCTTTTGATCCAATGAGTAAATTTTTTGAGTAAAATAAAAGAAAAAAATGAATTCTAATTACATAAAAAAGTATAATATAAGTCAAATATATCCTTAAATATGGGTAATAATAATTCAACATCAAATTCATAATCATAAACAATCCTAATAACAAACATGATTATATCAAAAAATATCACCAAATTGTAACCTTTTAAATTGTAGGACAAATTCAAAAATATAAAATGAGACAATAATTACCATTAAAATAATAAGATTTCTGGTATAATTAGTCAAAGGGGTAGTATATTGACCTCATATAAGAAGATATACACATAATATAGCTTATATTTCAAAGAAGGGAATTTGATATATGAATCCCTTACATTTATGATAAATTATGAATCATGATCCCGATAATTGATATATCCCTATATGAATATGTAAATAATAATAATTTAAACTAAATAATCATACCATAAACTCATAGGATATATATAGAACACATTATTGAAATATGGAGGTGAATATGGCATTTATCTCACAGAAATACAAACTGAGAAAGAAATTTCTTACCTTAAGTATCAAATTCATTCATACACATTAAAAACTACAATATAATAAATATTTTTTATACCTAAAATAAATAAGTATGCTTTTACATATCATTAAATAGTTCATTTACATATGAGAAGTAATTAACCTTTTATTAATAATTACATGATAACGTAATGTTTTAGGCAATAAATGCTTTGTCTTCTCTATAGGTTTAGATTTTTTAGTTTCATCCTCTTAACTTAATCATGTATCCCTAATTTCTATAATTTTGACAATTATATTAATATCATATATAATAAAAATATATTTAATTATATTGAGCTATCAAATTATGAGATTGAAAATGATATAAACTGTTCTTGGAGACGGTGGGCCATACGTGTACATGATCGTTTTTATCATTTTCACATTAGGATGAAATAACGAAATTAAAATAACATATTATCATTTTATAATACTTTTTATGTAATTATATATAACATATGTTCATTAAACACAACCATATTAGCTTCAATGTATACCATGAAATAATCACATTGCGTTGCGAGGCGTAGTCATCCATACACTGGAACCAAATTTTCCTATTCCCACATAATTGAAAGTCAAAAAGGAATATGTCATATATTTATTTGTAAATCCTAAATATCATAAATTTCAAATATAAACTTTTTAAAAGTTAATAAATTTCATCCTGATAGGTGGTAATGAAAAAAAAGAATGACATCGATTCATGTGGTGGTAGTCCCATATATACCATAATGCGGATTTTGTAACCCATTTGGTGGAATTGCATATAGTTTTATGGAATTAACCTAATAAAAGGATGCATATGAATATGTAATATTTTGAGTTTATTATATCATTATGTGTTCTTAACAATTAAAATTGGTGGAGGAAGTAATAAAACAAGAATTCTCATTGAAGACAATAACTTCTTCTTCGTGTAACCTCCTAAGGTTGTTATAAGAATTTGTCCATGGTTAGATTTCTTCAGAATATAAAACATGTAAGATAAGTGGAGAAATTTTAGGAAGTTATTTTTTCTGGTCCTTTACAATCCAAATGGTTATTTTGTGTGATGATGACATGACAAGGGTTGGAATTTCATAAGCGATCTGAGTGGCACACATGAAATATGTTAGAATAGAAATTGGTGAACCCAAATTTTGTACATTCAACAAGGATACAAAATGGGCCATTATAAAAACATGATTTTATAATTAATATATTTTCCATAACGTGGTAATTGGACTTTTTTTGTTCATTTTTCACCCTTATCATTTTATCCACCAAAATAATCCCAATTTTTCATTTTCATAGGATAATAGTTTTCAATTTTTATATATTTATAATGGTAAAAAATTAATTTCACATTATTATATATTGTAATTATATTGATTTAAATAATGGAAAAAACTTATCAAAATTCAATTCATATAATAAAAACAAAATTAATTTAATCATAATCTTACAGAAGCGATAAGAGAGTGGGTTTTTTTAGAGAAATGTTGAAAGGGTTAAAAACAATATATATCAAATTTCAATATTAAAACTAATCTTATAATACCATGATATTTTTATAAAATATCTTTTTCAATAATTTAATATTTTGAATATCTTTAATTTAACATTATACCATGTTTTTTGTGTTACATGAAACAGTGACATATCTTATATTACACACAACCCAGAGTTTCAATGAAACCACCTTTTATTATTGTAATTATATAAGAAAGGAAATTATAAACTAGTAATTAGTAAGTTCTATATGAAAATTATTAACTAAAATTATGGAATTATTGTTTACCCACGTGTATATTATTCTTATCCTAATTAATGATAAATTATTGTAAAACCATTTTAAAATAAAAGGAAAAGTTGTTATGAAATTTTTTTTTAACTATACCGAACTGGGTTTTATAACAATAAATAATAACTAAATCTTGTTGTATTATATTAATAATATATATATATATATATTCAATATAATTTTAACATTCATCTTAGTTATCTTCGTTAACTGACGTAAGAAAAAACATCAAATTTTACACATAATAAATGTATTTTTCTAAAATGTCAGTTTCTTCGAGATGTGATGGGAAAACTTGTTAAAATATAGTTTTTGAAACTTGTATATATAATATTTTATAAAATAAACATATACTTTTTATTTTTAAAATCAAAATTTACTTTGTTTGAATTTTTGGTATATTTATGTTTAATTTTATGTTTTGATGACGAATAAACAATATTGGATTTTAATTGAAAACTTGTTTTTAATCTATTAAATTAATATGGTCAAATTAAATTTTTAATTATTTTTATTTTATAGTTAGATAAATGTTTTATCATATAATGCAATTTAGTTAAATGGAATCCATTTGACATTGAATATTGATATTAATAACATTCCAATGTTTTGAACATGTTTACATTAAAAAGCAATTGTTTCATCTCATATTCAGTATTAAATTTGTAATAAATGGTTGATAATTAAATGAATTGAATTTAGAAAAATTGAATCTATATTTTTAATAAGTAGTTATATATTTATTAAATATGGCCCTTTTTCTGACAATACATTTAATAACAGAAGAATATATTATTCGCATGGTTAATGTAATAACACGGATTCCCAAGACCCTTCTTTGTGAAAATACTATGTTTGATGTTTTTTGGCAGGAAACAATAGCTCATTTCAATAGTTTTCCAAATTTCTAGTTTTCCATCGATTAATCAGTGGGTCAGCATGTCAGTGTGTCATCATATCATTGTGTCGGCATGTCAGTGTGTCGGTATGTCAGTGAATGTTAGAGTTAGAGGCGCCATCATCAGTGATCTAAGAGGGCCGGTGTCAGTTAGTCAGGGAATCGATATGTTGAGGTATCAGTGAGTTTGGGAACTGTTAGGTAGAGGTGTTGGTGAGTCAGGGCATTGGTAGGTTGAGGAGACAATAGGTTGTTGGGTCGGTAGGTCAGTATCGGTGGATCAACGTTAGTATTTTGCATCGATTTCTCACTCGTCTGTGGCTTTGTGTCAGTGACTCACCCATAACTGTCTCACCCATCAGCGACTCATTTTCAATATTCACATTTTTTGCATGTTTTCGATTTTAACCCCTCTTACATCATATTTTACGTAAACCGAGTTTAAATCCATATTCAAGATATTTTTAGGGAATTTCAAGGGGTATTAATTATATCATCAAATATCCTAACGTCCTGGGTGATTTGAGATACCCAAACTAAATGTTCTTGACCACAATCCTACATTATTTTCTTTTAAAAGCATTCTTCATTTAAAAATGGATCTGGTACTTCATAGATGGTATATTCCCTTATTGATTATTTTCTTTTCCCCCTTGGCGGGCCTAGTGCCTTCTTCCCTAGAAGAGTTATGTGCATATGCTAAAGCTCGTCCTGCTCAAGGTCCTTGGAGTTATTCCATGTTGCTAAATCCATCCCATATTATTGGCACAAGGATGAACTTCGAACATTTTATCATCAAAGTAGGTATTCCTTCCATCTCTATTGAATTGTGAATCCAGCGGGGTGGGTGTGCTAATTATTCATTGTGAGGAACATGTGAATAAGATTCTTAAAAATAATAATAAAGGAGACATAAATACGATCAAAAGATAACATGGGTAAATAAAAAATGGGCAAGGGGTGGTTTGAAGTTGATCACTTATTTTTTATTGTTATCATTATTTCCTTATGAATTTGTGTTGTTTTATGCCTTCTGGAATTCATGTTCATTTTTTTCCTGTACATGGGTGAAATTTTTTAATAATTAAAGTTTTATTTATAGACAATTGGTTTGAATTCTAATCTGGCTGACCAAATATATCTAGTAAAATGAAATGAGTGGCCTTGGATGATAACCCCTGTGTGATCACCCTTGTTTATCAAGTGGACTAAAGAACAATCTTTTCCATGTCTGAATATATATATATAGACACACACACACCCACACATCCTATTAATAGGTGTGTCAGAGGGTTGTGTTCAATTGATTTTTTTTAAACTTTTTGTGAGTTGTGTGGTGATTCTGTGGGTAGCACGGTTGTGGGTAAAATGTTGGAAAGAGGAGTTGGTGCCATTAAGAGGGTTTGTTATGTGTGTATAATGTGGTTGTGGGTTAATAGTAGTTGATGAGGTATTTTTGTGTGGGGTACTACTAGGGGGTGTGTTGGTATCCCAGTTTGAAAGGATGATTTATTTTAGAATGGATGGACTTTTAGGAATTTGGACTACCATATTTTGTGTTTTGGATGTGGAGAAATGTTATGTAGTGGGAGAATGGGGTGGTTATGAACCTATTGTGCAATGGGACTACAAATCTAGTTTTGAAGTTGTTTTGGTATCGTTATGGATGATAGTTTCCTGATAGAGCTGGATTAAATTAAAGTGACCACATTCATTAATAAATATCATGTTGTTAAATGAAAATGGTGTTGGGTTCTGTTTTGGACATGGATGTTTTGTTGTTGTGCATATAGGGGTAGTAGAATGCGTGGTTCTGTATGATATGGTTGTCAGTTTTGGGGACCCATTGGTTGGTCGGAGTGTTTCCATACCTATTCTTATATAAATTTTAGTTTCTTCAAATTTCAATATGCACCCCACCCTTATTGAGAAATATGTGCAAAAAACCACATTTTCATGGGGGAGGTTGTCTTTCCAAACATCCATTTAGGAGGATGTATGGTTGGATACTGACTTTCTTCCTCGCACCCTCTTTCGTGTTATTCCACATTGAGTGTATCTAGACAAGCTGCAGTTGGATGAGGATTACCAAAATCCCAGGCCATTCGAGTCGGTTTTTTGTGGATTATGGTCCTTGGTTTTTGCAGTTTGAGTTTGTTTTCAAATACTTCTTCTGGATGAGACACAGGTGTATTCATGTGTCAGGCATGTTTTTTGTGTCCCTGGTGTCTGTGTGTGGGATGGGGTGTGGTCTGAGGCCTAGGTTTGTGCAGGCAGGATGGGGAAATGGGACTGTGTATTGGAAGAGTGGTAGCATCATGACGTTCTCAATTTGGGACGAGTAGTTAACCAGTGGGAAAGTGGTGTAGGTTACCCAAATATAGATGTTCTTATACTAATACATTACATGACTTGTTTTATTTGCAGAGTGTGCCTTGGTGAGGCTAGGATGGTTAGTATTCCATGGTAGGTTTTTTGAGGTTATACTCCTTTCTCATAGGGATGATAGTATGTTCTGTCACACGTGAACATGTGGCTTTTTCATACTGGGTATACTTCTAAACTCACCAAACATATAAAGAATTATTTTCAGGTTTCCAGGGGGACATTGAGGACCATTCCAGACATTAAAAGCATAAGTGTTGTGATTAATTGTTGTTTCTTCTTAGTCTCCCTTATTTTGATACTTTACTTGGGTGTTTTATTGTATAATGTATCATCCGTACTTCTTAAAATTCATGTGGGAATGGATTTTGGATTTACATTTACTTTTAGTATTTAGAGTCTCATGGGATTTACCATCTTATATCCCTATCATATTCTGTAAAAGGGAAATTCCTTCCACATTATGTGAGATCAAATAACCTTGTTGCTATTCGTCACTCCAGGGTCTATTAAATGTTGGAATCAGGTTCATTATCTCTCCTTCATCTTTAGGAAGGAAGGTATTTGCACCTTCTTGTCCTATCCATCAACTTGAAGAAGGCGGGTCGTCAAAAAATGGTGTCTGAGTTCAAGTTTTGGTAGTTTGTGAGGTAGGATAGATATGAAGTTAGGTATTGTGAGGATTGCATGAGTTTTTAGGTAAACAGTGTTAGGCAATCTTGGTGCCTGAGATAGGCCAGTGAAGACCATCAAGAACATGGGGTTTTCTGGGGGCCCCATTATACAATGAAAAGACTATGGACCTACTGAATGACCATGTGAGGCTATGCATATTGCAGGGTAGAGAAACTATGAATGGTAAATTCATCATAATTACTTTTATTCTTGTGTGACCTTTGTGTTTTGATAATTTAAAATAAATTAAGAGTTAAAAAATTTAAAAGAAAATTTCTATAGTACCCTGGATTAGGAGTTCCTTGTTTCCATTTAATGTGTGGAACCAGGACGTCATCTACGTGTTGTACAAGTAGTTGAGGATCGACGGGTTGACCTAGTAGATTAGTGGAGTTTGGATTGAGAGGATTAAGATGACCAGTGGCCGGAGATTAATTGTTCCTTCCAATGAAAAAATCTGGAAAAGTACAAGGGAAACATTTCAGACATGGAGATGGAGAGTTCTCTCGAGGAGCTGTTGATCTCTTTCATCTTGACCCAATCTCTGAATGAATAAGTGATCATTTGGTAGTGAGTTAGATGCGAGGAAAAAAATTTCAATGGTGGATGCTTTACCTCGGGGAGATGCAGGAGACAAAGCTTTCATGGGCTGAATTTGAGAAGGAGTTTTGGGTGGAATTCCTTTCTTCCATGATGAAGGCTGAGAAGAGGCAAGAAATTCTCTCCCTCTAGTTGGGGAGAATGATGGTAAGGGAAATTTTGATCACATTAAAAAATTTTATATGCTTTACACCTGATCTCTTTTAAATGTGGTGTCCTGAGCAAGACCCATAGAGGAGGTTCTCTGGCCCTCTATTCAGTTTTCTATTCATCCTTTCACAATACCATCATTGATATAGGTTCACAAGAAGGAAGAGGTGGTTCAAATGATGCACTTTTAGGGAGGTGTTTCATGAGAGGGGATCCATCCAATTTCTTCAACGGGGAAATCTTCCATCACCAAGTCTCCAACGTCATGGCCTTCTAGGTTTTAGCTAGCGCGAAGTAGGCCCTAGATGTTCCTGTTTCAAGCTCTTGGTCCTCGCCCTTTCCAAATGGGTCAGAGACCGAGGTGAATTGTCTATGAAGTCCATGAACATCTTCAGAACCAGTTCCCACTTAGAATTCCATATAGTGAGGGTGGGAAGGTTAAGCACCCAACTCAGCAACAACAGTTTCCGATTAGGCCCTTCCAGTAGAGAGGGAAGTGTCCTCACTCTCTGACGAGGGTAGACAATGCTAGGGGAGGCCAACCATATGGTGCTCCCAAAGGACCTAAACTAGGGTGTGATTAGGGAGGTGGACAATCAAATATGGGTAGGGGAGCTAGGTGTGGGTAGTTTCATGGCACTGAGGCAGTAGTTACAGTAGGGTCATAAGTTGTTCAAGGTATGATCAGTCTATTTAGTACTCTTGGGTGTCATTTGTTGGTTTCATGATCTTCACACTCCTTTGTTTAACTGAGTCTAAACCATTCTCTAGGACTAGATATAGAGATACTTTCAATGCCCCTAGTGTTTAATACACTAGTTGGAGGACAGACTAGTATGTTTGATATTTTTCAATGATGTAGACTAATGTTGGTACCACATCAGTCTATTGGGGATCTTCTTCTACTGTAGATGCAACCATATGATGTCATCCTGTGCATCAAAAGGTTATTTTCCATACATTCCACTATCATGTGATTATGTAGAAGGGTCATGTTCCTAGATATGGGTGGCCAGCGTGTGACTTTCTTTGGTGAGTAGGGTTGTCAAGTGGGCAGCCTGCTCATGGAGCCTCTTTATTTCTTGTTAGTCGAGATGTTAGTAGAATCAGCATATACCGAGGGGTTAGAGGTTCCAGGAGTTGTCAGATAGTTTCTGAATGACTTCCCAGAGGTTTTTGTGACTCCATCCACTCAACATGACGTTGACATTAGGAGAGAAGTTCATCCCTAATCCCTTATGATTTCGATGGCTCCCTATCGGATGGGGCCTTCTGAGTTTCTAGAGTTACAGATTCAGGTTTATAACCTGATGAAGAAGAACTTTATCTAGTCATGTGTGTCATCATGGGGTGCTTTAGTATTGTTGAGGAAGAAGGCGTACGATGGTCTATGAATTTTTATTTTCTACCCGAGAATGAATGAGGTGATAGTCAAGAACTGTTACCCCCTTCTGATGATCGATGATTTTCTCGACCAGTTAAAGTGTGAAGGCTGGTTATGTCAAATCTGGTTTCGGTTTGGATATTACCTATTGAGGCTAATATAGGGTGACATCCTGATGTCTTCGTTTAGGTGTAGGAATGTGAAATTCGAGTTCGTGGTCATTCCCTTATGTGTTAAGAATACACCAGCTGTGTTTATGGGGCCCATTAAATCTGTTTTTAAATATTTCCTAGACTGATTTATTGTTAGGTTCTTCGATGACATCCTAGTCATCTCAAAGTTAGATTTAGAGAATTCTAGGAATATAAGGACATTATTGAATGTCTTATGACACCACTGACTCTATGGAGATTTTTTTATGTGAAAGACCTGGACATGAGAAGTGAACTTCCATGGAAACGTAGTGTCCTAGAAGGGGAATGCAGTGGACCCGTTATTAGTCAATGTAGTTATTTCTTTGGAATCACCCAAGAATGTGGTTGAGTCTCATAGATTACTTGGCGAAGAACACAATTATAAGATGTTCATACTCAACTTATATTGAGTTTGCGATCTGTTTTCCCCATTCACCAGAAAAGACCCATCCTTCATGTGGAGAGAGCAGTGTAAGGCATCTTTCAGTTATCTGAAGGGGAAGCTAGTTAGCGCACCAATGCATAGGTCCCCAAAGTAAGGGGTGATTTTCAAGGTGTTATATGATTCTTGTAGATTACTTTTGGAATTTTTTCTGATTCATCAGGGATTAGTACTTTATTATAGTTCTAGGCAGTTATTTTCTTAAAAACTAAGGTAATCCAGCCATGATCTAGAGCTTCCAAAGGTCATGTTAGGGCTAATGTTGTGGCAGGATTACCTCATCAGGGAGCTCTTTGTAGTCTTAATGAATCAAAAGATAATGATGTAGATCGTATCCCTAACAGAAATGAACATGTGGTAGTGAAGGTGTATGGAATTCCTCCAGGATTACGACATTGAAACAACATACACCCAATATAAGGAGAACATGATCGCTGATGCCATGAGAATGAAGTCACAAAAAAAGGTAGTTTGGGAATCCATGGTTGCTTGGAAGTAAATAGATGTGTTGGTTTATTTGCACCTTGATGCTGGGGATGACAGCGACATAGGTTATCTGTTTCATATGATAGTTCATTCTTCCTTTGGTGAGATAAGTGGAGGAGTCTTAGTGGGGAGACTCAGAGGCTGATGTGATGGGTGATGATGTTGGCCATGGTGATTCTCTGGAGGGATGGTTGGAATATATTAAGAATTAGATATTGTGTTGTGGGAAGTTGTTTGTCCCAGTAACAATACACGAGATACTTCTCTATGAGTTCCATAGCTCACCCATATCTATCACGACCCATCCCACGGGGCCCGGATGTCACTACCCCATGACCACCATCCATAGGCAGGGGGCTGGTGACTATAACTTGATGGATTTTCCCGAATAGGGAAGGCTTTTACTAAAGAAGGAAGGAATTTCCTTAGAGTTTTGTACACACTCAAAAATGGAAACTGAAGTAAACAACCAAAAAAGTAAGGTATAACCGTGAGAGTAAAGTACAACCACAAGTACAACTATAAACTGAAAAAAGTGGGATGGAATAAAATCCCTAGAAATTGAAAATAAAGTAAAAAACTATAGAATCTCCCCTAGATCTCTACCTGGATGGTAGTTACTGTATGTATGAATTCAAAGAATAGGATCTCGACAGGCCCTGTCGCACCAAGCTCCACTAAGTCCTGAACCTCCAAAGTCTGCCTTGGAGCATCAGTAGTCTGCACTAGACATAGATGTACGGGAAGATCCTATGTAGGTGTTATTATAACAACTCAATAGGGGAACCCAAGACCTGAGATGGTCTCCCAATAATCTAAAAAGGAAGCATCACAATAAGTACCACAAAGGTAATATCACAAGCATGATCTAAATCATGAATCACAAAGCAAAAGATACATCTCACCCAAATGTTATAACTTCAAGGTTATTGGGATAAGGATGAATAGAAATAAAACTAGATTATCCAATCTATATTAACTCTACCACTGACCCGTATAGGTTATTGTAAGCTTACCCGTATTGGTCACTAGATGCTGATCCGTATTGATTGTTAGTGCTAACCTATATTGTTCACTAGTGCTGACCCATATTGGTCACAGTATGCTGAACCATATCGGATGCCAGATGGTGACCCATATTGGTCACTGGTGCTGACCCATATTGGTCGCATGTAAAGAGGACGGGATGATTCTTTGAAGAGCTAGATCATCCCACTTTAATGTTTCTAATGCTGAACTGAATTGGTCTCTCTTCTTCTTCCTATCATTGCCAGCCACTTGATTCCCACACGAAGCATACCTGATCATGGAAATACACTTCTCCTCAATCAATCATTCATATTCTAAATGGAACTAAGTCCCAAAAAGCCTGCCCAAGGGACCGCCCCGTCATATGGGTCCCAATGTGACTGACGACCCTTCGATTAAAGCCCGATTTGTGAGATATGAGAACTTTTGTTAAAAAGGACTAGTTGGATTCAAGTATAATCCATCCTAGATTTCATATAAATATTTAAAAAAAATCATATATAGTTTCACTAAATAACCGCCTTGTCACAAAATTCTTTATGCCACAGACGGGACATCGATCAGACGCTCAGTCAGTCAGATACATCCCTTTTTGTGAATATGGGGCTGATCGCACCTCGTGTCTGCATGGCTCAGTCATGCCTGACGAAATATTCCAAAGGGACTAATTCACAATATGGGTCCCAACGCCAGTGACGGTGTGTCAAATGGACACCCAGTTTGTCAGTTACGGGTGTTTATTTATTCGGGTGCCGGTTGGGTCAGGGCAAGGTTTGACTTAATCTGCCAGCCCGACGCAACGGGTCCCAAGGTCTACATGACCTATCCTAGGTCCGACCCATTTATGGTCAGCATATTTCACTAGGTCTAGCTCATCGGGGTCATCCTGGCTAGTTCACGGGCTCTGGCCGCGGTTGGCCTGACACACCAGGTGGGGCTCAGCCACCCAGTGCTGGCATGCGGGGCCGCATGTCCGGCCTGGTTCACCTAAAAGAATACCATGTCTCCAATTGGCCTTAAAGACGTTGGGCCATTTCATCCATCTAGTGGGGTGATTCCCCATCGCATGAAACTATCGGCCTAGTGGCCAACTAGTCTCTAGCCGACACGGCACTGCACGGGGCTGCGCTGCCCCCTCTTACCGCGGCCCGCTGGCCGCGACAGCTACCACATGAGTCACCTGCTGGAAATGACCTTCTCCTGCGTGGCTGGCTCTAGCCAACCACCTCTAGCCATCGCACAGTGCGACGACATGCCACCATCCACCCGCCCGTGGCTGGTTCTCGCGGGCCTCCTCCTGCTACCGTCGGCATGACACACCGACAGTTCTTTCTAAGGGCCACTAGATGTGCTCTGGGGGTCCATTCGTGGGGCCCTTTGCAGCTACGATCCTCTTTGGTCAACACCACCACTACGTGACCCCAATCACTTCCTTGCCATCATATTTCCCTAGAGATCACGGGAAACAAAAAACAACCACATTAGTGGAGGGTCTATGCCTTGTATGGGTTGTCCTGCACCCTTCGCATTATATTTTTAACAAGGGGTGTTAGCCACAATCAGAATATTTATATATAACTCCCGATATGTAACCTATCATCAACCACCTCTGTTTAAGAAATGATCCACAGATCAAACCATTGGTCGGTTGATCCACATTCTTCATATAAATCAATAACGGGGAAGGAGGAATATTACAAAATCAAAACCCAAAAACCATACCTGGATGAGACATCTACGGATGACGATCGACGAAACCTCATTCATCGTTGACGCCTATTCGTGATCTGGTGATGCTCATCACCATTTTTTGAATCCAATCTCATCCCCAATGTGGTTATTTGTAGGCGTATGTTGTTCTTCATTGAGGAAAAAAATCCATCGGTGTTTTGTTGGAGGTTCTCCTGTGTTTATTCAATTCGTTCACCCACAAATGGTTATAATTAAATAGAACCTTCAAAATGCTACATTCATTAATGTAGCGCATTAATGAACCACAATTAACAGGGTATCATAATTGCCCGAGTGGTGTGGTTACGTAGTCAAAGGGTAACAAGTCATTTATTTATCCTGAACCATTCTTTCTTAGGTCTTCCGTTATTCTGTGTCGCCACTCAGCGGTTATAGAAAATAAATACGTCTATTTATTTTTTTATTAAAAAAAGGGCCAAAAAATATATTTCTTGATCAAAATTCACCGATTGAAGTCAGTCCCCCTTATGCAAAACCCAATATTCCAGATTCAACGGTGCCATCAAATTTTTAATATGGGGACTGAATTGTTTCGGTGCGGATGTGCGTCGGGTTTCTGTTCAGGCGCTGTTCCGCCAGGATGCGTTCGCGCGTGCACCCGTCGACCCGAGGGGATGGGCGCGCGCGGCTTGTGGTCCCGCAGTCCCGCTTTCCAAGGGCGGGCGGCATTCGTCCCTTATTCAGGGGCGTCTGCTCCTTGATCGAAACCGGGATGATGGGATGTCGGCTCCTCCTTCCTTGGACGTCTCCTCGGAACTCGTCGCCTAATCCGGGTCTCCCTCATAGATTTAAGACATGCTCGTGAATCTCGTTCCCGGCGCCATATCTTCATGGACACCGGTTAATTACGCTGCTCCCGCCCGGACGCTCCAAGGAGTCTGGTCGGGGCAGCAACCTGCGGTGAGGAGTCCGGGTGGCTCTGGGTGTTGGGGGCGTGTATTTACGCTGCGGCTCTGCATATCTGTCTTCCGTCCCTAATAGGGCTTCTCGAAGGCAAGATGGCCTGAGGCATCCCGCACTGGGTGCGGGGAACTGCGTCGCCTGAGGTTTTCCTCAGCTTCCCATGTTTAACACGGGGTATGCCGCGAGTTTAACGTCCGGCGGGGACGGCATCAGACTGATCGACACGAAGAGTGGATCAGATAACAGAACCCCTTACGGGGGACCTCCAATGCTGGGGCCAGCACATGGGCGGCTTCCCGGGTGAAGTGGAGTGGAGTGAAGTGGCATGACCCCACCGGGATGTGGCGGCCCGAGTAAGGGTCAGGGTGGATGACGGAGTGAAGAGCTTGGACCTCGTAGAGGCTTCCTACGTACCGCGCGTTAGCGCGGATCAAAGTCAGCGTAGTTCGGATATACAGTTTAACGTCATGCTGGACGTTGGCGAGCCGACTCACAAGGGGATCGAGGCTGCCGGGCGGATGATTGAACAGAACCACCTCGCACAGAGGGGGATGGAACGGCCGGGTGGATCACAGTTTCACGTCATGCTGGACGAAAATAGAAAAAAGGGGCAGTGGGGAAGCACGATGGAGATACACGCGTGCAGTCTCCCACAGGGGCGGACTCATATGTGAATCGACGCAAGCGTGAACCCAGGAGGGGTCCACTGATGGAAGAACTGATGTGAATACGACCGGGACGACCAGGTGGTGGGCTTCGTGAACCCAGGAGGGGTCCACTGATGGACGAACCGACGTGAATACGACCGGGACGACCAGGTGGTGGGCTTGAACCTCAGGGAGGCTTCCTACGTACCCTGTTTAGGAGACAGGGATCAAAGTCCACGTAGTTCATTCGGTAGCACTCTGCCCCCGTGGGCGAAGGCCACTCCAATCCCGACATCCCTGCAGAGACGAGCGGGTGGGGGCCACATCCAAACCGGGAGGGGGACCCTGCGTGCGAGGCACGGGATCGGGTGAAGCGGACGGTTTAACGTCTTGCCGGACGAAGTACAGTTTAGCGTCGTGTGTTGAGGACGAAGCGGACGGTTTAACGTCTTGCCGGACGAAGTACAGTTTAACGTCGTGTGGGACGAGGCACTTGGCAGTTTAACGTCTTGCAGCGCGGACGATTAGGGCTAGGCAGTTTAGCGTCATGCAGCTTGGACGATTGCAGTTTAACGTCGTGCAGGACGTATGATTTGCCGCCGATGGGTCCGTGTCACTTCGCGCGAACCCAGAAGGCCACACGGGAAGACAACGCATGGTGCGGGCACCCGGGATGAGAATCATCGGGTGCCACACAGGCGGGTACCCTCAGGGGGTCAACGGGGGCGACCCTGGCAGATTGCGCGCAAAAAAGGAGCTTTGCGCGCAATACTGCGGGTCGGCGCGCAATTGGGGCGGGCTGGCGCGCAATTGGGCCAGCGCCTTGCGCGCGGATGCTTGAGATTGCGCACACCGGGCTTCGGATAGCGCGCGGGGGCAACGGCTCATCCTTTAATGGATGGCCACTTGAAAGAAGGGGGGGTGCGCGCAATCGGGCCGGATTGCGCGCACCCTGGGGGCAATTGCGCGCAAGAGGGTTCTTTTGCGCGCAAAGGCCTTAGGGTGAGTGTTTATTCAAAGGAAAGGAGCCAGCGGGGATTGCGCGCGAAGGCGGACCCCGAGGCTTTCTTGCGCGAAAGAAAGGAGGTTACCTGAAGTTCGTCATTGCGCGCGGAAGGGGTTGAATTGCGCGCACGAGAGACGTTTCGACTTCCAGCAACCTTTAAAACGTTGGGGGTCGCCTTGTATTTATAGGCAACCCCGGGCACGGAATCCAAGGCGCGAGCGCGAAATTCTTCTCGCGGGCGCGGAATCGGGCACGGCGGGCAAGGGAGCCGCGCGGGCCAGCGGCGCGCAAAAATGCGCGCCGGACTAGCGCATTGCGCGCATCCCGGGGGTTTTGCGCGCGGATCTTCACCGTTGCGCGCAGGCCTCTGAAATTCCGCGCAAGGCCTCCGGGCCCTCCGAAACGTGCTTCCGACTCCAAATATGACCTCGCTTTCCGCATCCGGAGCTTCGTTTGGGAACAACGGACTTTCCCGGCGTCTACAAAAGCCCCCCCTCGGAATCTGATCGGCGAGAGGTCGCAACGATCGGGTTCCGAGGGAGACGCCGGAATGCCGAAGTCCTGGGCGGCGCGGGACTGTGGCGCGCAAAAAAGGGCGTCGGGCGCGAAATTCGACGATGCGGTCGCGCAATGATTTTTTCCGCGCAACGCGGACCCCGGCCTTGCCTATAAATAGGGGCACTGGGTCCCTCCGTGCCGTACACTGGCCTTCCGCGCGATAAGCCTCTCTGCTCTCGTGCGCGAAATTGCCCTTTCCGGCGCGGAATTCGCTCGCTCGTCGCGTAAAACCGTCCGGATTTCGCTCTGTCTTTGCGCGAACACCCGGGGTTTTTCGCGAAGGACTTCCCGATTGCGCGCCGTCCACTTGGATTGCGCGCCAACTCTCAAACTTCTCCACCAGCCTCGTCCGATTCCGCACGCTTCATCCTTTAACCCGCACGACCCCCGGAACTTCTGAGATGGCCGCACATCAAGGAAATGAGGGGGCTGCCGCCACTCGCAGAGCCGAGATGGCGACGAACGAGGAGGTTTACGGAGCCAAGGAGATTGTTTCCAACAATCAATCCTTGTTCGACTTGCTGACGCCGGCCCAGAAGACATATCCACTGTCAGACAACCTGCCGCTCTGGAACTTCGACCTCCTGGATGAGGTTCCAGTGCCAGGGTTCGAGGTTGATGCGCCGCGAACCTGGGTGACTCGAGAGGACGAGCTGTCCCGCTATAACATCACCAACAATGGGCATCCGGCCAGGGAGACCAGGCACTTGGACGTCTACGTCCTGAACCCGAGGACGCGAACCATTGACGGGGGTGAGCCTACTTCGGAGAATTCTCCAGCCCTATACTCGAGCACATACCGTCAGAGTGTCAGTGACGACACCAAGGGCTGGCTGAAGGACTGGGACTTGCGGTCTGGGGGCAATTTCACCAGCGAATGGGCCTGGGCGTTCTGGGTACGCCACACTTGCGATCACTTCGCAGAGGAGCTGCGGTACATCGGCCTGTTTGAGGCGGTGTGGACGTCGCAGTTCCACTTCTACCAGCAGTCTGAGCTCGGGCCGGAGCTGTTCACCCGCTGGTCCCCGGACACCAACACCTTCCATCTTCACCATGGGGAGGTCGGCATCGGTCTCTGGGACATCCACTGCATCGGAGGTATCCCGCTGGAGGGCTACCAGTACGATGAGTTCCTGCCACCGAAGAACATCTGGGAGGACAGGTCACGGACTCCCATTCTGACCTGGCATCTGCTTGACCTGGCTACGCAGCGGCTCGGGATCCAGGACTTCCAGAAGGACATAGCCTACAAGGATTGGTTCGGCCAGTTCCTGGAGCATGACCCGGCGGTCAAGATGCCAGGCAGGGGGAGGCGGTGCCCGACCGCAGCTCAGAGGAGCCGGAACGGGTCGTACTGGCGGGTCCTGGAGACGGGCGACTACCGCTCATGGGGGTACCGCGTCATCGAGGCCCGGGACCCGAATGTCTGGTACGCGGCGTTCCTGGCATCCTTTCTGAGCGGGTGGCTCTTGCCAGTGCGGGATGCGAGGATGGGCGTCCGCCCGGCGACACTGGCGATGGTGGGCGCCATGGATGCCAATAAGAGATACAACCTCGGGGTCCCAGTACTGGCGAGGCTGTATGCCATTCTGGGACGCATCTCACGAGGGGGGTCGCCACGAAGGATCTGTGGGCCCTTTCAGTTCTTCCACGGCTGGGTGGCTGCTCACCTTGGTGGGTATACGTTCCCAAATGCCATCAGTCCTCCGGGCAACGGCCTGCGACCCTCTCTGCTGAACATTGCGGGGGTCGCTCCGATGACCCTAAGTGAGGAGGGCGTGAGGGTTCGGATTGGCAATCATGCCAATTTCAACTTCAGCCCGTTCCCCACTCCCGTCGGCCAGATGATCGACAATGGACAGGGCCCGCTGGAGCAGCATGAATACTTCCTGAACATGCGGGGCGGGGTGCTCGTGGCTCGGATCGACGGGAAGGTGATCTGCGAGCCTTACGTGCCGACCCGGTTCGCCAGGCAGTTCGGGTGCCTTCAACGGATGCCGAAGAGGGTATTCACTGCTGTCCGGGAGGAGACGAACCCTTGCGTCCTTCGCCAGATGTGGCTGATGTTTGTCGCCTTCGGCTCTGGCGACGTCATCACTCTCCCTCCTACCGGGGTCGACGCAGGCTTGGCAACCGAGTACGCCGAGCACTGGGCCATCGCGTACCCTGAGGGGCTTCTACGGAAGCCAGTTCGGCGGCTCGAGGTCACCCGTGCGGAGACCGGGCGTCAAGGGAGGAGGCGAGGCGCCGCCACACGGGGGAGAACGGAGGCGCGCCAAGCAGCGGGGCCGGCGCGAGCAGGGACTTCGTTGGCGGGCATATCGCAGGCTGCCGCTACGACCTCGGCGCCCAGAGAGGGGACACATGCGGCGGTCGGGGAGCGGCCCGGGAAGCAGGTGAGGCGTCTGCTCGAACCCTCCCACGATGCGGTCTTCCCGGCGCTGTGGTCGGCCTGGATGACCCTGCGGCAGTCACTGGGGACCGACGTCATCTGGCGAAAGATACTCAGAGAAGGAATCTATCTGCCAGAGGTCGGGCGCCTCCAGATCACCGACAGGGTGGACTTCAACCGGCAGTATGCGTATCTGACGGCAATGGACGAGTACGCGCGCCAACGTGGTCAGCGTGCGGAGCCATCCCTTCTGGTGAAGGTGATGCTCGGTCTAGAGCCTGCTCCAGAACGGATGCCGCCGGGGGAAGATGACAGTAGCAGCAACTCCAAAGAGGAGGAGGAGACGGGGGAGGATGAAGGCTCCGAGGGAAAGTCCCATCAAGGGAGTCCGCGGGAGAGCGGCGAGGTGGCCGACTCCGACAATGTCGATGTCACTGAGCTTCTCGAGGTCCGCTTCTATCCCTACTCAACCAGCTTCATCCATTCTCTTATGCAGCTCCTAAACCATTTCTCCACCTTTCTCAGGAGTGCACGGATATTGGCCAGGCGTCCTCAGCAGGAGTAGGAGGGGCGCCAGCAGGGCAAGGCGGGGGCCAGACACCTATCGTTGAACTGACAAGTGAGGAGGGGTCCCCTGCTGCAACTGTTCCTGCGGCGGCCGGGATAGCGGAAGATGACGCTCTGACCTCCCGTAAGTCTCCTTACTTTACTGCTGGTGCTTGCCATTGACGATCCGTGACTAACCACGGCATGCCCTGCGCAGTGATCTCAACCCTGGAGGCTCGTCGGGTTGCCGAACCCGGGCCGTCCACGAGTGGACCGGTGGCAGACATGCCGCCTGCTCCAGAACGGACTTTCCAAACCGAGCCGGCCCCACCAACTGCTGATCAGGGGGCTCCGGACGCCGGTGGTGCTGACATCGGAGAGAGGGGGGCTGACGAGGGCGTCGTTGCCGCTGGGGCGAGAGAAGAAGGTCGCCCAGGTGTTGGGGAACCTATCCTCCACGAGGACATCCCAGGGGCGGACCCTGCAGCAGACCTGCTGGCTGCCTTCCCTGCCTACCGGCCTGCCGACCCCGAGGAGATGGACGACTCGGACGCGGAGGCGGTCGAGGAGAGCTGGATAACGCGCCACAGGGGGTGGAAGTGCATCCAGCGCTTCCTCAAGCGAGGCCCATCGGAGTGGCTGGGGCGCATGGGATCACTTCAGACCTGGCTGCGTTTCCTGTGTGCCGGGGGAGCTGATGCTCAACGCCTCCATCTGACGGTCCGTGATTTCATGGCCGAGAAGATGCGCGAGAGCCGCCGGCGTGCCGACGTCGCACAAGGTCGGGACATGTTGGAGAGCACGCAGGCGCTCCTCGCGGCAGAGCAGGAAGTCCGGCGCCTCGAAGGGCAGGCGGCAGAGAAGGAGGCCTTCGTCGCAGCATGTACCGAGCTTGTGGAGCAACTATCGGCCCAACTGATCGACGCTCAGGTACAGCTGACGGAGGCGGGCCAACAGATGGTCACACTCCAAGTCGAGCGGGAGCATGCACAGGCCAGGATCGACGAACTACGTGCCGCGACCGCCGACGAGGAGAGGGCACGCAGAGAACGAGAAGCAGCCCTGGAGGCCGCCAGCCAAAGGGTAGCGGCATTAGAAAGACTTATCCAGCACGCTAACCCCTAGGGATTTTTGCCATTCCCAGAACATTTTGCTTCCGTTGTTCAATATTTCGATCCATTTGTATGCATCAATATATTTATCTGCGTCTTTCGGCTTAACATGCTCAACCACAAATTGTCTCGCGGGAGTGTCAACCAAGCTTCAGGCATCTGTAATTTGGCCTGGATTTCTAAAGAAAAGAGGGAGGTCATTCCTAGGAAAGGAGACCTCAAGCCTAATCAATGTATCATCCCCCCAACTTGTTCCGACACACGAGCGGGACAATGCTAGGGGCGTTGAGATTTTATCCGAACATAGGGAAATGAGAAAGGGTGAATTGCGTGTCCCGACCTCAGAAATCCACGACGGTCAGTCTTCCAGAAAATGCCCAAGATGGTAGGCGGAAAGTGGATCGACCATAACAACTGCAAGAGACGGACCGAAGGTCATCATTCATATTGCAGGAGGCGGACCATATGTCATCATGAATACCACTTTGGGGGTTCCTTCAGACACATGGGTGGAAATCCGGGTCAAAAGAGCATGCGAAGCGTGGGGCGAAGTGATGATTTGTTCGGACAGAATCCAACGCTCCCAAAATTGCGCCACCATGGGGAAAGCGTATTAGGCGGATGCACTAATCTGGACGTGAATCACCCCAGTTCTCAGACAGAACCGCTTTGAAGAGGAAACTGTCGCTTCCCGTCATTGTGATGGGGCATCCCGGGCTGAATCGGGGAGAATATCACAACCGCACCACTCTACCCGAAGTCAGGCCAGACGGTCGGCGACGAGGAGGGGCGGGACTTAGCGATCCCTGAGGCTGGACCCGAGTCAAAATGCCCGGGCGTTCCTACGTACTCCATCAGGCTGGAGATCAAGCCATACGTAGTTCTGAAGGTGCAGTTTAACGTCATGCAGGACGTAGAACCCCGATTAGGGGAGATCTTAGTTTAAGGTCGTAGAGCTTGGACCAGAGGGGCAGATCTTAGTTTAAGGTCTTAGAGCTCGGACCATAGGGAGAGATCTTAGTTTAAGGTCTTAGAGCTCGAACCATAGGGAGAGATCTTAGTTTAAGGTCTTAGAGCTCGGACCATAGGGAGAGATCTTAGTTTAAGGTCTTAGAGCTCGGACCATAGGGAACCTCAAAGTACGCCACATCGTGGTCCTATCCCCTGGATATGAAAAGATGCACTGAGGGATAGTGTCAAGAGTGTCGAGGTTTCGCCTGGTCAGAATGGGAAGTGGAAAGATTGTGAATCATGTGACCATTCACTCGAGGACTGGGAGCACCGGCGTGACGATATGAGAGTACTGCCGACCGTGGCGGAAAAGCAGCATCAATATCGCACTGACCGTTGATGGAATGAGGCAGCAAACGAGCATCGACCGCTCAATCGCAGGATTCATATCGATTTGCTGCCCGAGGCCATTGGGGGCACCGGCCCGAGTCGGTGGGAGAGCACTGGGGCATTGTATCCGAACCGCTCACGGGGATCCCACCCAGGGCTTAAGCGATGGGTCCGAATGAAGTGGAGCATGAAGCCTGAAAGGTGGAAGGAACCTGACCAAGCAGAACCTGACCCTCCTGGCAATAAACCAGAGTACCCTTGACACCGGTGGACCACTGCAAGGGGTCGAGGGACACGCCTTGAGGGTGACCCGAAGGCGGCGGACTCCCCAGAGAAAGGGGGAATCTTTAAGAGGTGGGGGGATGGACCCGAAGTTTCAAACACCCGGGCGGTCCTACGTATCCCATAAGGATGGGAATCAAGCCACACGTAGTTCTTGAAACGCGGCGCAACACAATCGGGCACCAGCGCGGGGAAGGGTGCGGGTCTGACCCTCGCACACAGAAGAAGCGGCATTTGATATTTCTTGTTTGTCCTTAAAGGTGGATGGTTTTTCTTTGTGCGGCGACATGCCCGTGATTAAGGAATCCCTGGCGTCGCCACAATAATCAAGCCACGAAAGGCATTGATAAATGGCGTGGTTATTAACCAGCGCCCAACGTGAGTGTCCCCTGAGGAGAACATCACGATGCAGTGCCGTTTCTCGTCGGGCGGCCAAGACGATCACAGTTTACGGTCGTGTGGTAGGACCAGACAACACAGTTTAAGGTCGTGTGGTTTGGACCATGGAGGAATCCGCTTATTGCGATACGGCGGACCCAGCGGAGGCGGGAACATATCCCGGCCCTGCGGTCATGCACGATTCCTAGAGAAGGGTCTTGGGATAGGGGCCTGCGTATGTCCATCACCCGAGGGGCAGAGATGCTAGCCTCCAGCTATGCTGGGCCCAGAACGCGATTGCTCGGGCGACTCCTTCCTCTTTATGGGGATGAGGGTCCAGCTACGCATGGCCCTTAGGGAGGACATCCGCATATATCCTTGGTGCTCAGATCGTGGGAGCCTCAAAAGACACCATTACCCTGGTTGGTCTGCCTAACAGGTAGAGGTATACTGAAGGTCAGTATGAAGGGAGTGTCGAGATTCCACTACAACGCACAAAGGCGGAGTGTGATGAGGACTGCGCAACCAATGTTCGGAGCCTGAAAGAGCCGACATGGCGATCAAGGGTGTTGCTGACCATGTTCGCAACACAACACCCGATCGCGTCAGCCTAGGATGGGGAAAGCAAACGAGCATCAACCGCTCAAGCGCAGGATTCATATCGACTTGCTGCCCAGGACCCGTTGGTAAATCGACCCGGAGTGGTAGGAGAGCGCTAAGGCATCGTACCCAAACCGCTAACGAGGATCCCTTTGAGGGAAGGCTCGAACAAGGAGAAGCGCAAGGCCTGACAAGCAACACAGGACTTGTCGGGATTGAATCTGACACCACGAGCCATAGACCGAAGTACCCCAAACATGTTAACAGATCACCGGAAAGGGTCGGAGGACTCACCCTGAGAGCAACCGAAAGAGGGTAGATCCCCGTGATCAACCAGGAGACGGGGCTGGACCTGAGACACAAGCGTCCAGGCGGTCCTACGTATCCCATAAGGATGGGAATCAAGCCGCACGTAGTTCTTGAAGTGCAGTTTAACGTCATGCAGGACGATGGGGGTGTGAGGTAGTCCCACACACGGGGGAGGCGTACAGCGCGGCCAGTAGACCAACGTGAATGGGGACATAATCCCCCGCTCACGTCATACGCCTCGCACAAAAAGGAGGAGAACTTGGGCCTGAGGCCCAGTGCGGGATAGAGATTCCCGGGAAATGGGGCTGGGCCTGAAATATGAATGTTCAGGCGGTCCTACGTATCCCATAAGGATGGGAATCAAGCCGTACGTAGTTCTTGAAGTGCAGTTTAACGTCATGCAGGACGATGAGAGAAAGAAGGGGGAGCAGAAGGCATCCCCAAACGTGGGGGGCGTATAGCGTGACGGGCAAACCGACGTGAATGAGGGCATAGCCCCGCGTTCACACCATACGCCGTATACCCAGAGGCAACTGGGCCAAGGGCCCGAGATGGGATGGAAATTCCCAAAGGATGGGGCTGGGCCTACAACACGAATGTTCAGGCGGTCCTACGTATCCCATAAGGATGGGAATCAAGCCGCACGTAGTTCTTGAGGTGCAGTTTAACGTCATGCAGGACGAGGGGGAGGAGATCTTAGTTTAAAGTCGTAGAGCTCGGACCATAAGAACCTCACGTACGCCACTTCGCGGTCCTATCCCCTGGATATGCGAAGATGCACTGAGGGATAGTGTCGAGAGCGTTGAGATTTTGCCTGGTCAGAACGGGAAGTGGAGAGATTGTGAATCATGCGACCATTCACTCGAGGACTGGGAGCACCGGCGTGACGATATGAGAGTACTGCCGACCGTGGTGGAAAAGCAGCATCAATATCGCACTGACCGTTGATGGAATGAGGCAGCAAACGAGCATCAACCGCTCAATCGCAGGATTCATATCGATTTGCTGCCCGAGGCCATTGGGGGCACCGGCCCGAGTCGGTGGGAGAGCACTGAGGCATTTTGTCCGAACCGCTCACGGGGGGCTCACCCAGGGCATAGGCGATGGGTCCGAATGAAGTGGAGCATGAAGCCTGAAAGGTGGAAGGAACCTGACTAAGCAGAACCTGACCCTCCTGGCAATAAACCAGAGTACTCTTGACACCGGTGGACCACTGCAAGGGGTCGAGGGACACGCCTTGAGGGTGACCCGAAGGCGGCGGACTCCCTAGAGAAGGGGGAATCTTCAAGAGGTGGGGCTGGACCCGAAGTTTCAAACATCCGGGCGTTCCTACGTATCCCATAAGGATGGGAATCAAGCCGCACGTAGTTCTTGAAAGGCAGTTTAACGTCATGCAGGACGATGATGCTTGGCAGTTTAACGTCTTGCAGCGCGGACGTGGTACAGTTTAACGTCATGTTGGACGAATGCTGAACAGTTTAACGTCTTGTAGCTCGGACGACTGCAGTTTAACGTCGTGCGGGACGATGATGCTCGGCAGTTTAACGTCTTGTAGCTCGGACGACTGCAGTTTAACGTCGTGCGGGATGATGATGCTCGGCAGTTTAATGTCTTGTAGCTCGGACGACTGCAGTTTAACGTCGTGCGGGACGATGATGCTTGGCAGTTTAACGTCTTGTAGCTCGGACAACTGCAGTTTAACGTCGTGCGGGACGATGATGCTCGGCAGTTTAACGTCTTGTAGCTCGGACGACTGCAGTTTAACGTCGTGCGGGACGATGATGCTCGGCATTTTAACGTCTTGTAGCTCGGACGACTGCAGTTTAACGTCGTGCGGGACGATGATGCTCAGGCAAAATACTGCTTGAGGAACCTAGCGTTGGTGGGAGGAGTGACACACTCACCATCCATAGTCGCTAGGGAGTACGCGCCATTGGGATAGACCTTGTGGACAACAAAAGGTCCCTCCCACTTGGGCTCCAACTTGGGTGGCTTCCTGCCGGGGATCATCGGTGCTCTTAGGGCCAGCACTAGATCACCCTGCAGGAAGGATCGGAGGCGAACCTTTTTATTGAAAGCTCGAGCCATCCTGTTCTGATGCCTCTCCAAGTTGTGCAAAGCGCGAAGTGTACTCTCATCCAGTGCTTCCAACTCGACTAGATGGGCTTCAGCAGCTCTGTCCGGCGCTTGCTGGTCGTAGACCGCAGTGCGCAAGGACGGCAACTGGATCTCGATGGGCAGGACGGCCTCAGCTCCATACACCAGTGAATAAGGGGTCATCTGGGTGGAATTGCGAGTCGTCGTCCGATAAGCCCAGAGGGCGTTGGGGAGCTTGTCCGGCCAACTCTTCTTGTTCTGACCAACCATCTTTTGCAGAATGTTAGAGAGGGTCTTGTTAAACGCCTCGATCTGTCCATTCGCCTGCGCATGATAGCGAGATGTGTGGTTCGAGCGAATGTTATACTTGGCGTACAACTTCTTCAACTCGGCTGCTCGGAAATTGGCTCCGTTATCCGTGAGGATAGCGTGAGGCACTCCAAATCGATAAATGATGTTGGAGGTCACGAAGTCAGCGATGGAACAGGATTTGACCTCTCTGAGCGGAATCGCCTCTGCCCATTTGGAGAAGAAGTCTGTGGCGGTCAGAATGAACCGGCACTGGCGAGCTGTCGCCGGCAGGTAAGGTCCTACAACGTCCATCCCCCAGACTGCAAAGGGCCAGGAATACCTGGTGGTATGGAGAGGCTCCGGCGGCCGATGCACAAAGTTCGCATGGACCTGGCACGCATGGCACCTCCTGGCATACTCGATGCAGTCATGGATCATGGAGGGCCAGAAGTATCCCAACCTCCGAATCTGGTGGGACAGCTTCGGCCCAGTCTGGTGGGCGCCACATGAACCCGCATGAACCTCTTGCATGACTCGTGGGATCTCGACTCCCTGAAGGCAACGGAGGAGAACACCATCAAATCCGCGTTTATAGAGGATCTGCTCCAGGCCGGGACTGCTCTGGAGGACAAACTGCGATGCGCGGCGTCGAACTCGCTCGCGCTCGGCCCGATCTGACGGAAGAATGCCATGTTGGAGGTACTCAACCAAAGGAGTCCTCCAATCAGGGGCTGATTCGACTGCCATATCTGGGGTACTCGGGGCTCCAGGCACAGGGGCAACCACGGTGAGATTACTTACCAATGGGCCGCGATCTCCCTCCGGGATAAAGGGAGCGATGAGCCTGCGGTGCGTCACGCGGACGACCAGGTTATCCTGTTCAGGCTCTGCAAGCGACGCAGCAAGGCTGGCCAAAGCATCTGCTCGACCATTTTGCGACCGAGGAATATGGACAACTTCTGGCCGAGAAGGGAACTGGGCCATCAGAAGGAGGGTGCACTCCAGCAATGGCACAAGTTCCGGCTTCCTGACAACATAGCCACCATTGATCTGCTTAACGACCAGCTCGGAGTCCCCTTTCACGCACAGACGGGGCACGTCGATCTCGAGAGCCAACTCGAGGCCGGTGATGAGGGCATGGTATTCCGCCTCATTATTGGTACAGCCCTCTGACAACAGGAAGGAGTATGGCAGTATGGCTCGCTCCGGGTTAATGAAGACGATACCCAAGCCCACTCTGTTGAGCTTAGGATTATCGAGTCTTCTACCGGTGGGGCTCCGGGAGGCACCGTCAAAGTTCATCTGCCAGCATGGATCGGCATGATCGACCGAGAGAATGGTCTCATCAGGAAAGCCTAGATCCAGCGGCTGATCCGCGGAGGTCGGGTGAGCTGCCAGAAAGTCTGCCAATGCCTGCCCTTTGATGGCCTTCTGAGACACGTACCTGATGCCGAACTGCTGAAGAATCACAGCCCACCGCGCTAGACGGCCAGTCAACATAGGCCGGCTCAGGATATATTTCAACGGGTCTACCAGAGAAACCAACTCTACCTCATGGTGCTGCAAGTAGTGTCGTAATTTCTGTACGGCAAATACGAGCGCCAGGCAGCTCTTCTCGATGGGGGAATACCTAACTTCCGCGTCGAGGAGCATGCGACTGAGGTAATAGAGGCTATTCTCTGTTCCCTCGTTGTTTTTCTGGGCTAGAAGGGCACCAAGGGACCGTTCCAGGGCGGTCACATAGAGGACCAGCGGCTTCCCGGATACAGGCGGCATCAGAACCGGAGGTTGAAGCAAGTAATGCTTGATTTCCTCAAAAGCGGTCTGACACTCTTTATCCCATACATAGGTGACGCCCTTCTTCATGAACCGAGAAAAGGGCTTACACTTGCCGGCCAGATTCGCGATGAATCGGCGTATATAGGCTAAGTGGCCTTGGAACCCTTGCAGTTCCCGGATGTTACCTGGGGGAGGCATCTGGCTAATCGCCCTGATCTTCTCTGGGTCGATCTCAATACCCCGGTATCTTACCACAAATCCAAGGAACTTTCCGGAGGTGACCCCGAAGGCACACTTCAACGGGTTCATCTTCAGGCAGCGAGACCAGAGGAAGCCGAACACTTTCTCAAGATCTTTGAGATGGTCCTGACGCTGGCGCGATTTGACCACCAAGTCGTCGACGTAGCATTCCACCAGTGTGCCGAGGATTGGCTTGAATATGTGGTGCATCGCCCGTTGGTAGGTGGCACCTGCATTCTTCAGGCCGAAGGGCATGACCCGGTAACAAAAGGTACCTTGGGGGGCCCTAAAGGCAGTGAACTCCTCATCCTCAGGGGCCATCCGGATTTGGTTGTATCCGGAGTATCCGTCCATGAAGGAGAGGGCTTGGAACCCCGCCGTGGCGTCAATCAACAGCTCTGTCACTGGAAGGGGAAAATCATCCTTCGGACAGTGGCGGTTGAGATCGCGGAAGTCGATACAGACTCTGATCTGCCCGTTCTTCTTCCTGACCGGCACAATGTTGGCCAGCCATTTGGGGTACTGGACTTCCCTCACGAAGTTGGCTTTGATAAGCTTGTCAACTGCGGCCTCAACCATGGCACCGTGGGATGGGTGCATCTTCCTGGGAGGCTGCTTAAACCCGTGATGGTTCGCCGGGAGACCAAGGCGGTGGACGGCTACCTGAGGATCTAGCCCCGACATCTCGTCATAGCCCCAAGCGAACACATCACGGTGCTGCCTGAGAAAGTCCACGTACTGCTGCCGCTCCTCAGAGGGCATGGCGGCACTGACCAATGTGGGTCTTGGATCTGCCTCGGTTCCAAGGTTCACCTGTACTAACTCATCGACCGTGGCAGGGACACCCTCCTCAAAGGCTGGGGGTGCATCTTCCACGTCCTCTCCACTTGGGGAGGGATCGTCCACGGGAGAGACTGCGTTGGAAACTGCATTGGGGCCACCAGATCCTGCTGGGCCGCTGGTGCTGGCACGGGCGGTCGCGGTCATCTCATCAGGAGACTCACAGGCCGTCGAAACCATGGCTACGTCCAACCGTTGAATCGGGAGGACGTAGGCGTCATCCAAACTGGCCCATGGATCGCTTGTAACAGCGACAGGCTCAACCTCACCTGCCAGGATCTGCTTATCCTTGCTCTTGTAATAGTCCGCGTCCAGATAACGGGCTTCACATGAGGCAAAAGGAGAGGCATCTCCCTGAAGCACGCCTACTCGACCATTAAGGGAGTATTTGAGGCATTGGTGGTATGATGAGGGAACCGCCGCATGAAGGTGGAGCCATGGCCTGCCCATCAATGCGTTATACGCAGTGTCCTGAGAGACTACCATGAATTCGGTGTTGGCAACCAAGTCACCGAACTGGGTCTTCAAACGTATCTTGCCGACCGGGGTTTGCTCGGTGCGGTCATACCCCTGGATCCTGAGGTCGGAGGGGATCAAGTCATCCTCAGACAACCCCAATCTCCGGAGCGTCCGAGTCGGAATCAAGTTGATCCCGGATCCCGTGTCGACAAGACAGCGCCGGACTTCAAGGCCGTTGAACTGGCCAGTAACATACAACGGACGAATGTGTCCCTGTATAGGAGGGTCTTCATCCTTACCAGAGAACGAGATAACTGCCTGACATTCGGCGTCCTCAATCATTTTGGCGTGAAAGGCCTCTGCGGCCGCAACCTCTGTCTCAAACTGGAGGGGGCTCTTCAGGGCTTCAGCGAGTGCCTCGCGCATCTCAGATGACATACGCAGAGCCTCAAGGATGGAGAGCCTTGCTGGGATGTCGGCCAAGTGCTTCAGGACATCATACTTTTTGGCCAAGCGCGAGCCCCTGGTTGCAGGAGGTTGCTCTGCGGCTGGCGGTATGACGGGCCTTGCCGGTCGGACCGGTGGCCGACTGGTACTTGGCGCATCTCGCTGTTCACTGGTTGCAGTCCGGGAAATGGTCACCGTACTGGGGTCAGGAGGCCGGGATGGACTCGTGGCAGGGCGAAGCTGGTCGCGACGTGGCTGAGGCGGTTCTGCCTGGTCCCACACCACAAACAGTGGCGGAGGCGAATCCGTCATCCCCGGATGGGGGGGCTGCGCACGCTGAGCCCGGTTTTGAGCCTGCTGCCTAGTCTCAGTGGCGTGCACGGCCTGGCTGGAGGTACCAACTGTTGTGCCCCGGCGACTCCTGCTACTGCGGTTCTTCCGACGGTGGCGACGACCGGGGACACTATGGAGGTCCACCTGGTGTTCTTCAACGTCGGGAACCGAAAAGGGATTTACCAGCTCGACGGTGTTAACCGAAGCGTACCCAACACTTTCATCGGACGAATCATCCATCACCGGGCGGATCCGAGGAGGGATCCCCATCTCCGGGGGCATGAAATCGCCGAGAGTGCGGGATAGTGGCGGAACTGGCGGGGCGCGCTCTTCCTTCTTGCGCCGCCGCCGTTTGCTCTTCTTGGAAGAGGCAGGTTGGGATGACGACGCCGAAGCAGCACCCGCAGATTCTGGGGGCTCAGGCTGATTCAAGCGCGCACGGATGATTCCATGGGCGCGAATGATCGTCTTGCGGGCCATCCAGTTATTATACTTCTGGGACCCGCGGTCGGAGACCAGCTGCCATTCGTCCTCATTGCCACTATCGCCATCTGATCCCACGAACACGCCCGCCACTTGTGCTGGAGCTGGGCCCAACCTGATTACATTGTTGTTAATCTGGTCTTGGAGCCAGTCCTTAAACGCATAGCACCGCTGGATGGTGTGCCCCAGGGCTCGATGGTAAGGGCAGTAGCGGGGGTTATCCGTGAGATGTGCCTCCTCTGGCCTCCAGCACTCAGGCAGTCGCACAATCCTCTGCTCCAGGGCGCTCCGGAAATAGCCGGGGACCTGATCCTCATGAAATGAGTAAGTCAGGTATCGCGGGCCCCTGGGAGCGTGGTCTTGACGAGGGGCTGGAGGGGCCTGTCGAGGAGGTGGGCCCTGATTATCTCGCCTGGGTTGTGGCGGTACATTACGCGGAGGGGCCGGCCGGTTCTGGGGCTGCCGCTGCTGCGCCGGGAACTGAGCCCGTGGAGGCGGATTCCTGTGAGGCGGTGGAGCTGGCCTCGCCGGCAGCAGCTCCAACGGCCTGGGGGCCTATATCTGGGCAACAGCAGCGGGCTCAGCCCTGCTGACTCTCCTTGCAGGAATCATAGGAGGCAGCGGGCGCGCCTGACTGGCTTGTTGCAGGGCTTCCTCAAGACGCTGAGCTTTGTCTGAGAAGTCCCTGAACCCTCCGGGGTAATTCTGAGTGATCAGGGAAGGGACCAGCTCGGTCTTGACGTTCCCGACGCACATTGTCAGCAATTGCTCCTGAGTCAATGGCATGTCAAGGGAATACGTGAGACCCTTCCATCGGGCGACGAAGTCCGCGACTCGCTCATCAGGCCTCTGCTTGCACTTGAAGAGGTCTGCGATACTCGTCTTCCGGGTCGTGGAACCGAACTGGTAGAGGAATTGTCTACGAAGGTCCTCCCAGCTAGTTATCGACCCGACGGGAAGCTGGCTGTACCAGACAAATGCTGGTCCTTCCAGTGTCTGGACAAAGCAGCGAAGCTTAGCGGCCTCTTGCTGCGCCGGAGTCCCCAACATAGGCCCGCACCTCGAGTTGAAATGGGCCAAATGCTGTGGCGGATCTCCGGTCCCGTTGAAGGGGGCGAAAGTGGGATTCCCGAATCCCGGAGGCGCCGGCATGTCATCCACCCATGCTGGGTATGGCTTGCCGTCCGGTGGGATCGCCACTTGCCGAGTCTCCAAGGCTTCCAAACGGGCGATGAGTGCCGCCATTGGATCGTCCGGACATGGGTTCCAGTCCTGGCGAGGATCTCTAACCACGAGCGCATTGCACGGCCCCTCAATCGGGTCGTCGACCGGGTCATCGAACTCGGCAGCTCGTGGGATGGCTGGCGGAGCGGCCCTTGGGACAGCGGGAGGAATCCGAGCGGGGTCCCTCAAGTAGTCACGCCGCTCGGGAGGGTGTGGCGAAACATACCGCGCCCTCTTGCCATAGGCAAAGGCCTCTCTCCTGTCGGCGAACACGGCATGATCACGGTTGCCCGGGAGAGTCTCATCGAGGAGCGGTTGTTCCGGTCCCTGTTGTCCTGGCCTAGGATCACCGTAGTCAGGCCGCTGTTCTGCAGCGCGCTCGGCGAGGAGCTGGTCAACCAGCTTCTTCTGCTCGGCGAGCTGTTGACGTAGCGTAGCCTTCTCGGGATCCTCCTCTGCCCTCTGCATGGAGGCAGATGGGTCGGCGGGCTTTACAGCCTCACCGTGCTCTTTACCTTTGCTGACGTTTCGGCTCAACGTCAGCGCTTCAGTGGGTGTGGGGAGTCCCAGGAGGTTCCTCTGACGATGAGTAACTCTCACCGATGGATCTAACGACGGCTTGTCTTCGGGGGGGGGGAAGCCCCCGTCGAGAAGTTCCAAGTCGTTCCCCTCTCCTGACAGGTCAGCCATATTGACCGTTTCCGTCCCTGGGGATATACCCTCAGGGCCACCCAGTGAATCGGGCTGTCGGCGAATCGCACTGAAGCGTAGGGCAGCGTACTGCCCCCATCCACGGATATACACGTGGGGAGTGGCTTCCTCGATAACTTTGCGGAGTACTTGAAAACACTCAACGCATTGTTGTTGGAGGGCCTCGTGGTGCCCAAATGACCCGGGGTGCCGAACCGCGGGGAGCGTGGCCAGGTCAATTTGACGGCACTGCTCACCAATATCCTCCAGGTGTAGTTGACTCCCGGGGTATGGCATTTGTAGGCAGTGAAGATAGAAGTGGGTCTCCCGGAGAGTTCGGCGGAAGCATTCGAACTCATCCGGGGTGAGTGATTCGGGTGCAGCAAAGCCCGGTCCTGCGACTGGCCAAAACTTCTCAGGGAAGTGGCCCTCTACAAGGACGGTCCAGAAGCTCCACGACTCAAACTCGGGACCCAGATCTCCTCGGTCCTCTTCAATGGCTGGGAACGGACGGGGAACCGGCAGTGGTGCCGAGGCGGGCCGTCGGGCCGACGGGCTGGCCGGCGGTGAATACGGCGAGCAGGCCGATTGGCCTCCATATCCCGGGCTGCCCCCTGAGGGTGGCGGTGCCCCAGCTACCACATCACGATAGGACGAGCCGGCGAGCGAACATCCTGCCGTGGCATCGGTGCTCGCCGAGGGTTCACTAGATCGAGGTTCGACCGTCGGTCCCCAGATAAAGTCTCCGGCTTCTCCGATCGGGGCGGAAGGAACTTCCGGAGGGGCCGGTACCAACCGCAAGCTTGATCCTTGGGGGTCTACCAGGCCCTCGTTACTCCGGATATACCTTCGGAGAGAAGCAGGGATCACATCGATATCGCTCTCGGGGAGTACGAGGCTGACGTGCCGCATTCCCATCCCTGCCCTTGACTGGCGGGATTGGGGAAAGGGCTCTGTCGCCGAATCATACTCCGCCTATGAATCGGAGAAGCGAACAGGTCAGATCTCTGTCCGGAATTCCGTAACATTCTTCCCTCTGCGTCGACGCCTCGCCCTCCCGCCCCTGGGTGGTTCTTCGGGGCAGGGCTGATTTCTGTCCTGGCGTCCTCCGGCCGCACTGGTGCTGGGGCCAAGAGGACTGGAAACCAAGGTGCGAAGGGCACCGGGACAGATATCAAAGGGGACGTGGGGAGAGATGATTCCGGGCAGGCCTCCGGGCCGGGATCGGAAGGTGGGATGACCCATACCTCCTGGATCGGCCACAAGGAGTAGCCCCTGTTGGTGAATAGAGCTACCGCGAGGTGGTCTGCGGTGGCTATTGTCTGTACCAGCAGCCGGGAGAGTCGACCCAACCTGCCTTTGGGGCGGTCGGGGCCTCGATCCAGGTCGGGCATAGAAGTTCCCCTGCTCAGGATGCGCAGGGGCCTGGCGATTGGAGCCAACGGTGGCTTGGGCCAATGCGGCCGCTGTTGCTAGGGCCCCAAGGTGGGCATCCTCTTCCGCTCGTGCCCGACATTGGCGTCGGGACAGACGAGTCGGGATGAGCGGCGCGGGCAGGTGGAGAGCCCGCTCTTCGACTTGAGAGGCCTGGCGGCGGTGTCGCCGTGGCCTGGCGGGGACCCTTACCGCGGATCCCTGGAGCGAATCCCGGATAGGGTGGTCCCGGGCATCTTCCACCTCATCCGCATAGGGAAGGGAACTGTCGGAGCGCTCCGGGGATAAGCTCCCGAAGCGGTTGGACGTCGAGGTAGGCAGCAGTGCCTCCCTGCGCGGCCCTCGGGGGCGGCGGTGGTGGCGAGGCGCAGCCTCCTCGAGGTCTAGGCGAGCCATGTCCCTGGTGGGGATGACTCCCTCTTCCTCATATCTCCGCACCAGGTTGTTGATCACCCTTCTCTGGATGACCTCCGAGGGGGAGAGAGGGCGTGGTCGCCCCGCAGCTGCGGCTGCTGGGACGGCTGTGGAACGGGCGGGACCGCGCGGAGTAGCCGCGTCGGTGTTTCCCCTACCCCTGCGCCAGTGGGCGGGCGGCGATCGGGCACTGGGTTGGGCGACTTGATTCCTGAAAGCAGGGGGAAAAAACCCATTAACACTGACAGGAAAAGGAATCGACAACCAACCTTTAGTGCCGCGACGCCCTCCGCGGGGGGGACCCAGGCCATCGACGTCACGAGACGGAGTGCCCGATTTCACTTCCCCAGCCCCTGGCGGGTAAAACTGAATGCTCGGCCGGGCAACATGCCGGTCTTCCAATTCCTCTGAAAGCCATCGGTCTTCATGTCGAGGAGAAGAGATTCACGTCGGGTTCACCATTTTTCTGTTTCGGTGCGGATGTGCGTCGGGTTTCTGTTCCGGCGCTGTTCCGCCAGGACGCGTTCGCGCGTGCACCCGTCGACCCGAGGGGATGGGCGCGCGCGGCTTGTGGTCCCGCAGTCCTGCTTTCCAAGGGCGGGCGGCATCCGTCCCTTATTCAGGGGCGTCTGCTCCTTGATCGAAACCGGGATGATGGGATGTCGGCTCCTCCTTCCTTGGACGTCTCCTCGGAACTCGTCGCCTAATCCGGGTCTCTCTCATAGATTTAAGACATGCTCGTGAATCTCGTTCCCGGCGCCATATCTTCATGGACACCGGTTAATTACGCTGCTCCCGCCCGGACGCTCCAAGGAGTCTGGTCGGGGCAGCAACCTGCGGTGAGGAGTCCGGGTGGCTCTGGGTGTTGGGGGCGTGTATTTACGCTGCGGCTCTGCATATCTGTCTTCCGTCCCTAATAGGGCTTCTCGAAGGCAAGATGGCCTGAGGCATCCCGCACTGGGTGCGGGGAACTGCGTCGCCTGAGGTTTTCCTCAGCTTCCCATGTTTAACACGGGGTATGCCGCGAGTTTAACGTCCGGCGGGGACGGCATCGGACTGATCGACACGAAGAGTGGATCAGATAACAGAACCCCTTACGGGGGACCTCAAATGCTGGGGCCAGCACATTGGTGGCTTCCCGGGTGAAGTGGAGTGGAGTGAAGTGGCATGACCCCACCGGGATGTGGCGGCCCGGGTAAGGGTCAGGGTGGATGACGGAGTGAAGAGCTTGGACCTCGTAGAGGCTTCCTACGTACCGCGCGTTAGCGCGGATCAAAGTCAGCGTAGTTCGGATATACAGTTTAACGTCATGCTGGACGTTGGCGAGCCGACTCACAAGGGGATCGAGGCTGCCGGGCGGATGATTGAACCGAACCACCTCGCACAGAGGGGGATGGAACGGCCGGGTGGATCACAGTTTCACGTCATGCTGGACGAAAATAGAAAAAAGGGGCAGTGGGGAAGCATGATGGAGATACACGCGTGCAGTCTCCCACAGGGGCTGAATCATATGTGAATCGACGCAAGCGTGAACCCAGGAGGGGTCCACTGATGGACGAACCGACGTGAATACGACCGGGACGACCAGGTGGTGGGCTTCGTGAACCCAGGAGGGGTCCACTGATGGATGAACCGACGTGAATACGACCGGGACGACCAGGTGGTGGGCTTGAACCTCAGGGAGGCTTCCTACGTACCCTGTTTAGGAGACAGGGATCAAAGTCCACGTAGTTCATTCGGTAGCACTCTGCCCCCGTGGGCGAAGGCCACTCCAATCCCGACATCCCTGCAGAGACGAGCGGGTGGGGGCCACATCCAAACCGGGAGGGGGACCCTGCGTGCGAGGCACGGGATCGGGTGAAGCGGACGGTTTAACGTCTTGCCGGACGAAGTACAGTTTAGCGTCGTGTGTTGAGGACGAAGCGGACGGTTTAACGTCTTGCCGGACGAAGTACAGTTTAACGTCGTGCGGGACGAGGCACTTGGCAGTTTAACGTCTTGTAGCGCGGACGATTAGGGCTAGGCAGTTTAGCGTCATGCAGCTTGGACGATTGCAGTTTAACGTCGTGCAGGACGTATGATTTGCCGCCGATGGGTCCGTGTCACTTCGCGCGAACCCAGAAGGCCACACGAGAAGACAACGCACGGTGCGGGCACCCGGGATGAGAATCATCGGGTGCCACACAGGCGGGTACCCTCAGGGGGTCAACGGGGGCGACCCTGGCAGATTGCGCGCAAAAAAGGAGCTTTGCGCGCAATACTGCGGGTCAGCGCGCAATTGGGGCGGGCTGGCGCGCAATTGGGCCAGCGCCTTGCGCGCGGATGCTTGAGATTGCGCACACCGGGCTTCAGATAGCGCGCGGGGGCAACAGCTCATCCTTTAATGGATGGCCACTTGAAAGAAGGGGGGGTGCGCGCAATCGGGCCGGATTGCGCGCACCCTGGGGGAAATTGCGCGCAAGAGGGTTCTTTTGCGCGCAAAGGCCTTAGGGTGAGTGTTTATTCAAAGGAAAGGAGCCAGCGGGGATTGCGCGCGAAGGCGGACCCCGAGGCTTTCTTGCGCGAAAGAAAGGAGGTTACCTGAAGTTCGTCATTGCGCGCGGAAGGGGTTGAATTGCGCGCACGAGAGACGTTTCGACTTCCAGCAACCTTTAAAACGTTGGGGGTCGCCTTGTATTTATAGGCAACCCTGAGCGCGGAATCCAAGGCACGAGCGCGAAATTCTTCTCGCGGGCGCGGAATCGGGCACGACGCGCAAGGGAGCCGCGCGGGCCAGCGGCGCGCAAAAATGCGCACCGGACCAGCGCATTGCGCGCATCCCGGGGGTTTTGCGCGCGGATCTTCACCTTTGCGCGCAGGCCTCTGAAATTCCGCGCAAGGCCTCCGGGCCCTCCGAAACGTGCTTCCGACTCCAAATATGACCTCGCTTTCCGCATCCGGAGCTTCGTTTGGGAACAACGGACTTTCCCGGCGTCTACATGAATTAAGAGTTAAGAAAACCCATTCACGTGTACATTTAATGTACATAAAGAATGTTTACAAAAGTATTCTGGGTTCCGCAGGCCTTAGAATCATGTTCCGTCTCAGAGCCTGGACTGAAATTCACTTTAACAAACCGTGAAAACAAATTATTGAAAATTATGTGTGATTACATTCTCCCCATCATGGGGCTTTATGTCCCAAAAATCCAAACAAGGCTAGACAAACAAAGAGGGATACTGAGAAACAATAAGAGCCTCTCGCTCTCATGGGATCTCATGGAGATTCTTGTGCTTCCACAGAATGTGAACCCATGTAATTGACCACCCTCGAAGGATCTACTCTTGTCGATCCTCTATCTCTATCGGGTACTCCGCAGAAGTCGTATCGTTGTCAATCTCCAGCTCTCTATGGTCAATTATGTGAGATGGGTTATTCACATATCTCCTCAGCTGGGATACATGGAAGACGTCGTGCACCCTCTCCAACATCGGCAGTAGTGAAAAGTGATGCACAACCTTTCAAATGATTAGAAATATTAGGAATGGTTAGATAAACCACGGTGAGTCTTTGCCGCCTCGGCCAAATCATCATAGTCCCCATTGAGGGGAGACATTCAAGAATTCATGGTCCCCCTCCAGGAACTCCATTATTCTATGTCGTCTATCACCATTTGACTTATGTCGGCTCTATGCAGTCTTCATACGCTCTCAGATGACCTACACCTTCTCAGTGGCAGTCTGTACCA
Source organism: Viscum album (assembly GCA_963277665.1). Classification (NCBI taxonomy): domain Eukaryota; kingdom Viridiplantae; phylum Streptophyta; class Magnoliopsida; order Santalales; family Viscaceae; genus Viscum; species Viscum album. The sequence continues at coordinate 71,204,168 of OY728155.1, read as the reverse complement.
TCTTCAGGCCCACGAGTGCTAGCTCTCCAGGATCCATCCAGCACAACGAAGATTTTCATGGTTATAGGTACAACACCTCAAAAGGTTCCATACCAATGGTGGACTGACATATATTGTTTTACATGAACTCCACCAATGGTAGGTGGTCCTCCCAACTACGACCAAAATCTTGGACACATGCACATAGCATGCCCTCCACGGTCTGGATAGTCCGCTCAGTCTGACCATATTTCTATGGGTGAAAAAGATGTGCTCAAGCAAAGATGATGCCATAAATCCTCATACTATTATTTTAACAACCGAGATGTGAACTGCGTGTCATAGTCTGATACTATTTTAGAGGTAACCCAGTGAAGTTGGAAAATCTCCTGGATGTAGAGATGTCCCATGTTCTCTACAGAACCCTTCACTTGAATAACAAGGAAGTGGGCCAAAATGGTGAGTCGGTCAACGATCACACAAATAGTATCGTGCCCTCTGGACGTACGTGGTAAACCTGTCATGAAGCCCATCGATATCCATTCACACTTCCACTCTGGTATCTCGAGGGGTTGTGTCAAGCCTACTGGTACCTTGTTCTCGGCCTTCACTTGCTGGCATGTGAGGAATCTAGAAACAAACTCTGCCACAAATTTCATCATCCATGGCCACCAGAACAGACGTTGGAGGTCCTGATACATCTTCATCACACCTGGATGCACATCCAAAGGGGATGTGTCGAACTCCCTCAAAAACTCCTATAATTGTTCCACTGGTACAATTGTATGCCCTCTAAAAATGATAGCATTCTACCCACATTTAAAATATAAGTCTGGTGCATGTGCTAAGGATATATGAGCACATGTTGACTCATAGCTGCTGTCTCTGAGTAGCGCCTCTCTGACTCACTAAAGGAGTGGAGTGGAAACTACCATTGACTAGAGGTAGAATGTATCATCTCTATCCATGTAGGATATCTGAAGCAAGGTTAACTACTCTAAGGCCTCATTCTGTAGCTGCAAACTTGATCTCCGGCTAAGTGCATCTACCACTACATTCCCCATCACAAGAGTATATACTATCACAATGTTATAGTCCTGGAGGATCTCTAGACAACATCGCTATCTCAGATTCATATCTTTCTATGTGAAGATATATCTGAGACACTTTTGGTCATATTAAACAATGAACCCCTCTCCCATCATGTAGTTTCTCCATATAATTAGTGTGAATACTACTACTGCCAAATCCATATCGTGAGTCACATAATTCAGCTCATGAGGCCTCAACTGTCGTGATCCATAAGCCATCACTACATCACCAGACATTGGGATGCAACCTAGTCTAGTCCCTGATTCATCATAGTAAACCACATATCTAGTAACATCCTCTAGAAACCATAGAATTGCAGCATTGGTCAAGCTCTGCCTCATCCGTTGAATGCTCTGCTAGAATGCCTTGGACAACAATATGGGTTTCCCCTCCTTCTTCAAGGCATTCATAGTTGCTTCTACTCTAGAGAAACTGAGTATGAATCTCCATTAGTATCATGCAAATCCATCTAAGCTCTGTAACTCATTGACACTCATAGGTGGCTCCGAATCTAGTACCACATCGATCTTCACTGGATCCACTACAACGCCACCCTCTGAGATGATGTGTCCCAAGATGTGGACCTTCCGTATCTAGAACATACACTTCGAGAGATTCCAATATAACTAGTTCTCCCAGAATGTGTCTATAACTATCTTCAAGTTCATAGCATGCTCTTCCTCGGATGCTAAGTAAACCACATTATCGTCGATGAAGTCCACTACAGACTAGTCTAAGCAGGTATGAAAGATCTTGTTCATGAGACCCATGAACACTGCAGGGGTGTTCGTCACACCGAACAACATCACTATGTATTCTGAATGTTTGTACCGACATTCGAAGGCCATATTTAGGATGTTTCATCCTGCACATGAAGCTTGTGATAGCCTGATCTGAGTTCTATCTTCAATAACCACTTCTCTCTTTTCAACTAATGAAAGAGATCATCAATCCTCGGTAGACGATAATTTTTATTCACAACCTCCTGGTTTAGATGCCAGAAGTCCACGTATATCCTCAAACTTCCTTCTTATTTATTAGAAAATAGCACGGGTGATGCCCATGGAGAAACATAGGGCCTCACAAATCCCTTCCCCTCTAAGTCCTTCAATTTTACCCTCAGCTCCCATAGCTCCGTATTGGCCTTCTAATATGCTAATGTAGATATCAGTGTTGTTCCTGGGTACAAGTCAATGAGGAACACTACCTATATACCAGTTGGTAATCCTGAGACATCTTCTGGAAATACGTCCTCATACTCATCCACTGTTATTGGGAACTGTGGACTTGCCTCATCTACTATGTCGATGATCATGCATGCCCGCTAATATGTAATTGGTTACACCCTCTTAAGAGAAAGTCCATCTCGTGCTGATTTGTTTTCCTTCACCCCAAAAAAGGAAAACATGCCTCTATCTCCACACGTACATCGCACTGTACGACTCAAGAAGTCAATCTGTGCATGGAATATAGATAGCCAGTCCATGCCTAGAATGAAATTTTAGGGCTTCAATGAAACTACTAGAAGATCCCATCTGTAACTCTCTCCTCTGAGAGTAAGGTCAAACTATTGGCACTAGTGTGTGACTGCCGAATCTCCTCCCGTATGAGTATCCAAATTCAAAAGTCGAGCTAAAATCTCATTCTGAATCTCAGAGTCCTAGTCTATGTCCCCGAAAATGAAATAATAGCTTGAAACTGTGTCAATAAACACTGATGCTAATGTATCAAAGATATAGATTGTACCTCATATCATCTTAGGGATGTCAGGATCATGTTCTTCTACTACGTATAGTTGGGACTGTCCCCACCCTTCTACTCCCTGAGCTTGTGGTGGACCTCTTGATGGTGGTGGTGGTAGTGCCTAGTGACCCCAACCACCTCCTGCTACACATCCTACTCCCCTACCTCATCCTACACCAGGCTGACGCTCAGGTTCCTTCCATTGTTGCTGCCTTAGTGGCCCCTCTATCATCTTTCAATTATCTGAGCATGGAGTTAGAAATTCATGAGCTCTGTGACCCTGTCCCCCATAAGAAAAACATATCATGCCTCGTTGGTGGATCTCTCAACCTCTTAAGCCTTGTATTTTAGGCCCTACGTCCCGGGGTCACCCTCTGGGAGGTCTATCCCGCTTGTGCTTCTACGCTGTCTGTCTACTACAGGCTGAAGAGGAATATGCTACCTGTCATCTGGTAGGGTCTCTCACTATAAGTACCTAGTGAGCAAGGAATCTCTCCATCATCAATTCTTGCTCTAGCACCCCATCCTGCAACATGATACTGTGACAAACTACCACCGCGTTGATCTCTCATAAGAGCCCCTACTCAAAGGTTTGGGCCATGAAGTAAGGGTCTCATACAATGTTATTGGAGCATAAATATTGGTTAGTAAATCATACGGAGTATTGATCCACTGTCAGGCAGCCCTACTGCAGATGTAGTAGTTATTGAATACGTACAGAGCGTAGTGTTGCTGGCCCGATCTATGTCCTGGAAAGGATCTCAAAGTCAGGCCATGTGTGGGTCATATCCTAATGCACATAGAGCATCTATCTCCACCATCAACCTACTAATTTGTGAAGAAGGCTATCGACATAGTTTTCTATATGCTCGACGAGCGACTCTACTAAGAAAAAGACCATCGAAACCACCTCAAGCCAATCAAATGCTACCTAGGGGTCCATCTCACCTCGAAACCTCGATGGCCTCTATTTCTTGACCCCATGTAATGTGCTCAACTAGAGTGCACGATCCAATGGTAGCATATATTTCTCAATGGGTGGGGGTGATACTGGTACACCACCTGAAGGTCTTATCTCTTTGCGTTGTCCCTATATTGACGCCTCGTTTCTCGGTGGGCCAATGTCAAAATATCTTATAGGAATCATGGTTGGTTGTCTTCGTGGAGTAATCCTATAATAAACAGATGTTCCATGGTCATTAATTTATACATGGTGATCTAACAAAAGATATATTAATAAAACATGTCAGAACACTCGCAACCAGTGTTTTCTTGTACCATGTCGGAATGCAGAATTCAGGGATATGGTGTATGGATACCTCGGCTGCCACACCAAAACTAGACTCCCTATACTGAGAAACGAACAATAAACACATAATATCATTTCCTCATTAAAATTATACTCTTAGTTCTTACGGTAGAAATGACCAGCCTCTGATTCCACTTTGTCACGACCCGACCCACTGGCCCCGAACGTGACTACCCCAAGTCCGCCATCCATAGGATAATGGTTGGGGACTAGCACCTGAGGGATTTTCCCAAAAAGATAAGGAATTTCCTTAGATATATGTACACACTCAAAAAGGGAAACAAAATTAAACAACCAACAATAGAAATGTATAACGATGAGATTAAATTACAACCATAAGTATAATTGTAAACTGAAAACCGTGGGCTGGAATTCAATCCCTAGAAACTGGAAAGAAAGTAAATAGTTGTCGCATCATCCCTAAAGCTCTACCTTGAGGGTATAGATTTAAGTCTGAAGTTGAATAAGGGGATATTTACTGATCCCGTCGAACCCAGCTCCACTAAGTCACGAACCTCCAAATTCTTCCTCGGAATGTCAATAGTCTGCACCAGACACACACGTGAAGGCAGAGCCCATTCAGTGGTGAGTATAACAACTCTGTATGGGACCCAGATACCCCCGAAGGTCTCTCAGTAATCTATAAAGGAAAACATCAAACAAAATATGAGAAAGTTAATATACCAAGAATGATCTAAATCATGATGCACAATGAAATAGGGGAAGATCATTCTAATGGTATAACATCAATGTTACTGGGATAGGGATGACTAGTTGTAAAGCTGGATCATCCTATACATAATAACTCTATTGATAACCCGTAGAGGTCACTGTATGATGACCTGTATTGGTCGCTAGATGCTAACCTGTATTGGTCACTGGTGCCGACCCTTAATGGTCGTTGGGGATGACATGTATGGGTCCCTCTATGCTGAAATGTATTGGTTGCTAGATGATGACCTTTATTAGTCAATGGTGCTGACCCTTATTGGATGCTGGTGCTGACTCGTATTAGATGTTGGTAAAGTGGAAGGGATGATTAGTCATATAGCTATATCATCCCACTCTGGAGTTTCAGATGCTAACCACTATTGGTCGCTTTTCTTCTTCATATCACAGCCAGCCACTAGATTCCCACAAGATGCACGCTCGAACTCTTGAAGACTCTACTACTCAATCCATGATTCTTATTTCACCTAGATCAAATTCCCGCAAAAATCATACCCTAGGGACCACCCCGTCATTGGGGTCCTAACGTGAAAGACAACCCGTTGATCGGATACCCAGTTTGTGAGATATGTGAACTTTTGTAAAAAGATCCTGTTTAGATTATAGTATCATCAATCCAATTTCACTCAAGAAAAACTATAAAAACTAATTTAGAGTATCTCCGAAGGATGATTTTGTCACAATCGTCCTTAGGCCATAGATGACGCGTCGATCAGATGCCTAATATGTTAGTTACAACCCTTTCCGTGAAATGTGGTTGATCATACCCCAGTCTAGACTAGATCAGTTGGGCCCGCTAGAATATTCCAAAGGGACCACTTCCCAAATGGGGTCCTAAAACCACTGACGGCGAGTCAAATAGACACCCGGTTCAGCAGTAATGGGTGAATCATTATTCAGCGGCCAGTTGGGTCTCGGCCCGGTCCGACTTAGTGAGGCCAGTCCAATGCAATGAGTCTCGGGTTATACCTAACCCCATCTGGGTCCATCCCATTTTCGGTGAGCCTGATTCACAACGTCTGGCCCATCGGGGCGGGCTAGGCTGGTGCACGGGCATGGGCCACGGTTGGCCCGGCCCGCCAACCGGGTATCAGCCCACCTGCACTGGCCACCCGAGTCGCATATCCAGCCCGAGGCGCTGGGTAGGTCTAGCCTGTTTGGCCAGACCGCATCCGGCTGAAGGCAGACCATGTATTTATCTTTCCCCATGGATGTAGGGTCGTTTCATCGACTGGTGGGGCTCTATCCGACCACATGCAATGGCTGGCTTGGTGGCTGACCAGACTCCAATTAACACGGCGCTGCACGGGGCAGTGTCGACCCATCCAGTCACGACCTACTGGTCGCGGCTGGAGCAGCCGACGGTGCCTGCGGGAGACGCCATTCTCCCACATGTCCATCTCAAGCCCATCCTCCTGTGGCCACCACGGTGCGTGGCAGCGCGCTGCAATCCCACCTCCCATAGTCGGTTTCTGCAGGCCTCCTCCGGCCACCACCAGCTGCCACCGGCATGGCCTAATGATGGTTCTTTCCTCAGGCCAACGAACATCCTCTAGTGGTCCGTTCATGGTGTCATTTGTGCCTACGAGCCTCTCGGGTCACCGCCACCACTACATGAACCATATCTCTAGTTTTCCGTTACATTTCCCGGCCGCGCACGGGAAACACAAAAACCACATGATCGTTGTAGGGTTCAGGGCTGCTCGGATTGGGCCACACCCTCCGCTTTAGAGTTTTAACAGGAGGTGTTTGCAGTAATCAGATAATTTAGAAATTACTCCGGACTTGTAACCCCTCATCAACCTACTGTGTTTAAATAATGATATGGGGATCAACCCATTGGTATGTTTATCCGGGTTATTTGAATAAATCAAGAACATGGAATGAGTAAAATTACAATATCAAAAACAAAAACCCCTACCTAGATGAGACTTCTAATGATGATGATTGAAGAAAAATCCTTCGTCGTTGTATTCAGTTCATGATTCAGTGGCGCTCGTCCCCACTCACTGAATCCGGTATCATCCTCGAGGTGGTTCTTTGCCGGCACCTGTCATTCTTTGGTGAGGAAGAAATCCTTTAGCGTTTGTTCAGAGGTTCTCCCATGTTTATTCCATTCATTCACCAACGAATGGTAATAATTTAACAAAACCCTCACAATGTTTCATTCAACAATGTGGTGCATTAATGAACAGCAATTAAGACGGTTCCATAGCCGCATGAGTCGTGAGGTTATGTATTAAAAGGGAGACATACAATTTATTGACCCATAACCACTTTGTCATTGGACTTGCATTACCCAGCATTGCAACAGAGTATATATAGAAACTAAAATATGTTTATTTTATTTTTGAATAATGAAAATTCTAAAAAAAATATATTTCTTGGTCGACCTTCGCAGACCGAAGTTAGGACCCCGTAGGTGAAACCCAATATTCTAGATTCAACGGTGCCCTCAGATATTCAACCTGAGTGTCGGTTCAATGGTTAAGAGAACCCACTCACATGTCCACTGAACATACTTAATGAATGTTTAGAAATGTATTTCAGGTGGCCTAGGAATTAGAATCACATTTCATCTTGGAGACATGTCTCAAATTAACTTCAACAAACCGCGAAAGGTTTTTATTGAAATTTTTTTGTTATTATAACAGTGGTACACTCAGGAGTTTCAATGATGTACTGAGGCCTAAGTAATCTGTTTTGGTGGACCGGGGTGAAGCAGGTAGTGGGAGAGTTTGTGTCAAGGTTCCTAGTGTTTCAGCAGATGAAGTATGACCACCATTTCCCTAATGGTATGTTGAATCCCTTAGATTTTCTAGAGTGGAAGTGGGATGAAATCTCAATGGATTCCATCACAGGATTACCAAGGGCTCTGGGAGGATGTGATGTTCTCTTGGTAGTAGTGGATCTGTTGATGATATTGGCTGACTTCATATCGATCAAGGAGTCAAGCATAGTGGATGGATTAGCACAGAGGTATGTAGATGAAGTGGTATGGCTGCATAGCATTCCAAGATCCATTGGCTTGGATTGAGATACACATTTTACATTCCAAGTCTAGAGGGGATTGTACCATTACTTTTGAACCCAGTTACGTCTTATCACTACATTCCTCCCTCAATAAGATAGGTATATAGAGTGGACCATCGAAAAGTTGGAGGATATGCTGCAAGCATTGGTCCTGGACATTAGAGTATCGTGGGTATGAATCTTTCCCCTAGTAGTGTTTTCCAAAAATAACTTCCAACACTATACCATTAAAATCTCACCATTCAAATCCTTGTAATGAAGATCATTTCGTTCACCCGTATGCCGGATAATGTAAAGGGATGAAACCCTTCATGGGACAGAGGTAGTTCAGAGAACTATGAAGAATGTTTGTCATGTGTGTGAGAGGATGAAGGTAGATTCGGAATTGAAATTTTTTTATGTTGATCACAAGAGGAGGCCCTTGTAGTTTTAGGATGGGGACCACGTGCTCTTATATGTCTACCTTTTGTGTAGACAGTTGATGTTTTTAATAGGTAGAAATATTTTTCCTCGGTTCATCGGACATTTAGAGGTGACAGGACATGTTTGAGAGGTGGAATATTAGCTATCATTGCCACAACAGTTGGAGAGGATCCAAAACATCTTTCATGTCTCTCAACATCATTGGTATCTATAGGATTACTCCCACATCCTAGACTGGGGACAGCTGGATGTCGAGGACAACGTGACAATCATTGGGAGAACGATAAGGATTTAGGATCATAAAGACAAGATATTATGTGGACAAACCATCCCATTGGTTTGTGTACTCTGGAGGGATGGTGGCCTCAAGGAGAGTACTTGGGAGCTATTGGCACAGATACGTTCAATGTACTAGGAGCTATTCTAGTATTTTATTATGTGTTTTACTTTTGTTTTTTTTCCTCATGATTTAATGTTTGACATAATTTTCTATGATTTGAGTTGTTTCCCTATTCTCTAAATTTGTTTTAAATGTCCTGACTATGGAGAGGGAAGGACATAATCCTTAATTGAGACTAGTTAATGTGTCTGCGATTAAATCCATACGGGTGAGTCAGTGCCACCAAAAGAATATAGTATCATGACCTTGGGTAATGAACTCCCTAATCCATGTGTCTGGATAGTGAAACCTTTAGTGATTGTGTAGTTTTTTGGGGATGTGCGGGGCCTTATTGTTTTCATTGTTGTTCACATGATAGATGATAGGGAGGGGTTCTTGGATGTCATGGTTTTAACTCCAACATTATAGTAACACAAGGTGGGTTGTCCCTGAGAGGTATCATAAGGGGTGGTTGTTCCAAACCTTTAACTTCTGGTTTAGTTTTGAATCATCAGGGATGAGAATAGTTTGAGAGGTATCTGATGTAATAACCCATATTCTCCTAGGCCCTTACTTTGTAAAACACCAGTGTGAGGGGTGTTCTGGGAGGAAATGGTGGCCCATTTATGGAGTTTTCCATATTTCCACATTTTCATTGGTAACTCAGTTTGTCAGTATGTTAGTGCATCAGCATGTCAGTGTGTCAGTATGTTATTGAATCGGTGAGTCAGACAAGTTAGCATCAGTGATTTTGGAGAAACATTGTGGGTGAGTCAGGGCATCAATAGGTCGGGCCATCAGTGAAGCAAGGCATCAGTAGGTCGAGGCATCTGTGAGTTAGGGCGTCAGAATGTCAAGGCATTGATAGGTCATTGCATTAATAGCCCATCATCGGTGGCTCAACATCGGTAGGCATCATCAGTAGCTCATCAATCAATGGCCTCACATCGGTCCCTCACCCATCAATGACTCACCCATCGGTGAATCAATTTCGGTTTTCATGGTTTTTCCATGTTTTCCTATTTCTCCCCTCATATGTCATAGTTGATATAAAATGAGATTAAATCATTATATATGCATTTTCAAGGGATTTTCAAAAGTTATTGGCTATATTTATAAATATCATAACATCTCAGGTGATTTTAGATCCCCAAACTGCATGATCATGACCATGATCCCACAATAATGTCTTTTGAAACCATTATTACATTAAAAAGGATTCGACCCTTCAAAGAAGGGATCTTCCCTTATTTCCTAATTTTTTGTTTCCCCAGGGTTTGACTATACCCTTTTTAAATAGATGAGTTTTTTACAGGTTCTAGATCCCCTCTTGCACATCTTCCTTAGAGTTATTCCGCGCTGCTCGTTACGTCACATGTTCATGGTGCAAGGAAGAAATTTTATCATTTGATCATCCAAATAAATATTTGACATGTCTCTCGTGAATGTTCCATCACGAGGGGTGGTTGTAATACTAATACATTTTGAGAACTAATAAATATATTTATCAAAATTAGTAATAAACAAGATGTAAATATAAACAAAATATAACAGGGGAAATTAAATAATAGATAGGGAGGGGTTTAATGTTGATCACCTATTTTATTTCATTATCCTTATTTTATTATAAATATGTGTGGTTGTATGCATTCTGAAAAGAATCAGTATTGGTGGTCTTGGCATGTGCATGGGTGATTATTTATAAAAATTTTAGTTTCCCTATAAACAATTGGTGTAAATTATAATATGGATACTCACATATATCTTGTTAAATGAAATTAATTATCTAGGATGAAAGCCATTATATGATAAACCATATTTATGATGTAGACTAATGAAAAATGTTTAAATAATATGAATATATATATATATATATATACATTCTATTGATAGGTTTGGTTGAGTATTGTGTTCTGTTGAATTTTGTAACCGTATGTGCGTTCTATGGTGCTGTTGTTTGGAGAACGATTATTGGTAAAAGGTTGGACATAGGATTTCATTCCATGAGAAGGGTATGGTATGTTTGTATAGTGGGGCTTTGGGTTAATAGTAGTTTATGTGGGCTTTGTGTGTGGGGTAGTCCAGGGGGTGTCATGGTATCTCTGTTTGAGAGAGTGATTGATTGTTGAATGGTTAGATTTGTATGCAGTTGAAATTCCAATTTTTGTGTTGTCGCTATGGAGAAATGTTATGCAGTGGGACTGCATGGTAGTTATGAACATGTTGAGCTATGGGACTGCAAATCTAATTTTATGTTGTTTTGATGCGGTTAGGTTTTTTAGTTTCTTGGTAGTGCTAGAATAAATTAATGTGAACCCCTTAATTAATAAATAGTAAGTGGTTATATGAACAGGGGTTTTGGTTAGGTTTTGGATTTAGCTATTGTTTCGTTGTGCATATAGGGGTAGAAGCAAGCATGGTTCTGTATTAGTGGGTTTTCTGTTGTGGGGACCCATAGGATGGGATGTGTTTTTTGTTACATAAACAAATTTAATTTGTAGTTTCTATTGATCTATATATTCACCACATCATTTGTGGACCAATATGTGTTGAATAACCCCATTTTGTGGGGGGGGGGGGGTATCTTTCCTTATATCTCGGTGGGAGGATGGATGGCTGGTTACTGACTTTCATCCTCCAACACTCTTCGGAGTTCTTACCGATCGAGCGTATTCAGGAACATTGTAATGTCTTGAGGCCTAAAATAGTCCGAGACCCTTTGGGAAGGTTTGTGGTTGATGAGAGGCCTAGGTGTTTGTGGGCCGAGGTTGATTTCCCAATAGTATTAAGGATGAGGCCCACATGTCTTTGGTCAAGAGGCATGGTTGTTGTGGCCCATGTGTCTGTAGGTGGGATGGTGTGTGGTATGAGACCCAGGTGTGTGTAGCTGAGTTGTGGCAGTGGGACTATGTATGGGAATAGTTGTATCGTAAAGATGTTAGCTATTAGGGATGAGAAGTTATCCATTGGAAAGTGGTCTAGGGTACCCAAATATCGATGTTATTATCCTACTACTTTAATTGACCTGTGTTATTTTTATTAGTGTGCCTTGGTGACGCTGGGATGGTTAATATTCCTTAGTATGTTATTTGATGATCTACAATTTTCTCAAAGGGAAGTTATTATGTTTCATCACTTTTGAATGTTTGGATTTAATTTTTTATTATTTATACTTGTATATTCACAATATGAATATATAATTGTTTTCAGGTTTCTAGGAGGACATTGAGGACCGTACTAGACCTTACAAGCTTGGGTGTCAGTATTAGTTGATGTTGCTGCTTAGTATCTTTTCTATTGGTACTTTACATTGGAGTTTTTTTGTAATGTATACTTTCATTATTTTTTAGCATTCATGTGGGAATGGATGTTGGATTTACTTTTAATTTTAGTATTTGATGTTTCTTTGGATTTACCATATTATCACACGATCTTGTTCTGTAAAAAGGTTATTGAATTCCATTAATGTGAGACTCAATACAATTTGTTCAAGTCCCTTCTCGAAGTCCTATTAAAGGATGGGGTCGGGGGGTCATTATCTATCCTTCATATTGAGGATGGAAATTTGTGGAACCATGTTGTCCCATCCCTCATCTTGAAGAAGGCTAGTCATGACAGTTAAGGATAAATCGATTAATTGAGAGTAAATATAATATTATAAATATTAGAATAATACAGTACCACATTACGAAATGTTAATGGATAAATTTAATTATACCCTTGATAGGTAATTATGGATATATAAAAATTTATTAGATATATTTCGATGAAAAATACTTGGATACTGTTAAACTCAAGGAGAGTTAACAATCTTTACACTCTTAAATTTAATAATTATTAAATGTTTAATATTATGTAAAATAGAAGATATTATAGACAATATATTTTTTTAATAAATATAAAATCTTTTAATAAATCATTTATATGTATTTAAATTTTTTTTCTATGATAAAATTATCAAACATTAGTATACAATTATGATGTAGTAATTTCCCAATTAATCAAAAACCCTATTAAGAGGTATTAATTTTTTTAAAATAAATATAAAATGAAATGATTATGTTTCTCCAACAATTTTATAGGATCATATGACATATAAGAGGTGTATTGTGAAGTTTAGTTTATAATTTATATTTCTATGTTGATTTTCATATTGTCAATATAATTAATACTATCAAAAGTGATAGTAATGAAATTTTAGGAAAATATTATTTCATTAACCCTGTTAAATAATACAAAAAACAAATATGGTTAAAGAGGAAAAATAATGATCCAAAATATCAATAATGGACCATTTATGGTTTTATTTACACTTATATGTTAACAATCTCTACCTTTTATTGTTGACATTGGTGATACCATATTAAAAATTAAAATAGGTTAAAAAATGGATAATAAAAAACATATGATTTTTAATTACAACAAAACATTCGTAAAATCTATTTATTGATTAGATTGAGACATATCCCACATTATATCCCAATCCATTTCATTTTAATGTAATTTTGAATGATATTAAATTTATTATAAATTAATCATTTTATACATTCCGAAAGTACTGTTTGCATTTATTATAAAAAGATATATACTTCCTCACCTAATTTCACCAATTTATGTCTTCTATATTGACCAATAACTTGAAAACATGTCTTATGAACTTCCATTTCCACTTTATAGGGCTTTTGGTCTTACAAAAATACCAACTCTATATTTTTTAGAGGTGTTCTAAAGGGGTTGTTTCAAAGAATATGAAATCGCTCTAACTGATCAATATTTTTTTCTATCATTATATTATTTCATTAAATATATGATATATAATTCATAAAATAATTACTTAATCATTGTAAATATTATTAATTTTTTTTATTATTAAAAAACTTTTATAAATCCCCTTTACCATCAAACATGAAATGAAAGTATCGCTCATGTGTATGTATGATTTACCGTCTCCATGTAGTGATAAAATTCATTTTCTATCACCATATTTTATAAATGATAATTATGATGTGTATAATTTTTATGAATTATATTTATGAAGTTATTATACTTATGGAATTATAATATCATATATATACCATTTGAAAACCTAATATTTTGGGAAATGATAACGTTGTTAGTGCGTACATATAGCTTATTATCTCCACAATACGATATGATTTTTTCTCATCTATACATGAAAAGTGTTTTAATAAGGATTAATTATATGAAGATAAATAAAATATACATAAAATAAATTGATTCAGGAATTATAATATATCATATATATTTTTTTATATTAACATGATGTGAAAATTGAAACAACCTTCAAGTGTATGTATGACCTACCATCTCCATGAATGATGTATTTTATTTTTTTATCTCAAAAATTATTAATAACCAAGAATAAATATATAATTAATGTATATATTATATTTATATAAATTTTATAATTCACTAGATGATGAAATCTTTATTTTTTTAGAGGAGCATGAATAACAAGTCAAAACGTGAATTAAAAACAAAGGTGTTATTACCTGAAAAATAACATTAAAATGGAATTGATAAAATAGAGTAATATAGATTTATAAGTAAATAATATATTGTATTATATATATTAAAATGGTTTCATGGTTTATTTATTATAAAATTATATTTATTATATAGTATTTTTTAAAATATATCATGAACGTGAAGACAAAGAGTAAGATATTTTTATCTCTCTTATATTTTAGTGGAACATATTACTTATAGACTATTTATTTATAAGTTGTGGTAATATAATTACGATGAATTTATTTTAATATTTATACCATGAAAAATATGGTGTTTTTATATCCAAATAATTTTTTCGTTCATGGGTAATATCCTTATAACGATTAAGAAGAAGTACGTGTTTCACAATCTCATCAATATTTGAGATTATATCATTATAAGTGTCCATTGTTGAATAATTATCTTCCACATCCAGGTTATCAAAAAATTTATTTAAAATGTTTGTTTATATTCTACTATGAAATTTAAATATATTTCTATAGATTTTTTATTTTTCATGAAATGGTTTGAGAAAAATATATTTTTTCATTTTCCAAAAAAGTGTCTTTATGACTTTCTAAAAATAATGTAAAAAGAGATTTTTTTACCATATACAAAATAAAAATATATTTTCACTTTAATGACATATTTATACCTTGACTATTCCATTATAATATTTCTTCTTTTTCTTTAATAAAAATTTTTTCTCTTAAAATTGTGTCTTATTTTATAAAAATAAAACATTTTCGAAGAAGAAAGTATATTTTACTAATGAATTATTTTCAAGAGATCTCATAGAATTATTTTCCATATAAAATAATATCCTATGATGATACATATGTTTTAAAGGGGATCTTTTTCATGTATACAATACATATTATTCATATAGTTTGTTTGTGTTTATAATGGAATAGTATTTATGAAACAGATTTCTTTTCTATGGGTTATGTTATGATCGAATAATGTTTATGTATCCCATTTCATTCCATGGGTTTTGATATGATGAATTATTTATAGACTTGTGTCATACATGTTTTTTATTTACAATATGTGATAGGTGGGACTGTTATCTCCCTCTAATTCCGAGGGTAATAATAATTGTTTTATGATCTCAAAATGGTTCACATGAGGTCATCCTATGCCCACAACAAGAAGGTACATAAGAGTTTGTGTGAATCCCACAACCAGATGGTACACATGAGGTCATCCTATGAACCCAAAAATAGGATACACAAGAGGAAATCCTAATACTAAAACTAGACGGTTTACAGGAGGTCATCCTAACACTAATGTAGGTACACATGTGATTAGCGAAGACCTAGCAAACTATGAATTTCATTGTTGGAATAACTGACATAATATATTCAAATACTATGTGTGCACCACAATTTACGTGCCTTATTCAATTTTTATAATGTCAAGGATAATATTAATTGATTTTATTTGAATTCTAGTATTATGATATTCCAAAATTTATTTCCTAAAACATGTATATGATCTTTGATATGGAGGGTACGATCATAAAAGTTTATGCTCATGTTTTTACAACATTATTCTATTGTTATTATTATCTGTCTTCCATGTTTATCCTTACATATCATATGATCTCAACCTTCTTAATATTTCCAATACTATGTTTATAAATAATTTTTTTAAGGAGGAGTACTGAAGGGGAATAATTTTATGGGGGATGTTGAGGATATTTCACAAAATTAGATGAATGTCTTCAAAGACTCCAAAGGAAGTAAACAATTACAGTTTTATAGAACATGTTTGTGAAATTAAAAAATATTCATAAAAAATGATGCAATTTTAATGTACAAAATTCCCATGACGTTATAGTTCATATCAAATGAATTTTCTATTCATCCATTGGAAACTAGTTTGAAAAAAACAAAGTATGATCTAGAATGATAAGTCTATTTATAGGTTACAATCTAATATTATTTCTAATGATCCTGAAAATAGTCTAATTAAACCTATGATTTCATATATTGAAAGATATTAAACATGGTTATTAGGTTTTCCCTGAGTTATTAGTTTTTCTCATAAAACTCATTTTTTTAGTCAATGGATGGAACTTCATGGAACCACCCAAATGATGACTTTGATAGGCAATGAAATTATTTCCCTCATGATAAAGAAAATTTTATGGTAGTTTGAATGAAATATTTATCACTATACTCACACATGCAATGAATCATGCTAGTCATCCAAATGAGAAATGGATGGAATTAAATTATATTTTTTCAATTATGAGGCAACACCAACCTTCTTTTAATGGGTATTATTATTCAATTATTTCTAAACAATGGATTGGTACCACTGAAATGATATTTTCCATACTTCAGTGTTTATGACTTGAAAAGTCATTTTTGGGGTTTATCATTTTGAAGGAGAAGTTTATCTGTTGTGGAATATTAATTGAAACATGAAAAAACAAGAATAAATTGAATGTATGGAATGGGAAGAGTTTAAGGGGATATTTTTCAGTATGTACACCCCTAGTTTTCTATAAAAATGCAGATGGAATTTATTGTGCTGATGAAAAATGACGATTAATCAATTGGAACTTATGAAGGTAATTTTACAAGACATTCCAGGTATGCTTCTAGGTTAATCATCATCCATGAGACCAAAATCGGTCAATTTAGAGGTGGCATGAAACCATGTATCTAAAATGTCTTTACAATAAGATACATTAGTATTTATGGAAAAGTGTTCGATGTGAACTAATGGTAGAAATGGAAATGTGATATTTCCACCAAACTAATGGTTTTTATAAGAAAATGAAGAAAATGCCTCCTAAAAACAATAATAGTGGAATGATATATCATGTATCTGTATTCTAGAAATGTGGGAAGAATAACTCAGGTGAATGCCTAAAAGGGACAAGGGGGAGTTATAATTGTGTAATGGATGTTCAGAGAGTGTATGAATTCAGAATTTATTTGAAGATGGTGGCTAATTTTTTGAAAAATGAGATATCACGAAAAAATACACTTCCCACAATTTTTTGTTTGAATTTCATGGAGATTGGTAAATTTGTGAACAAATTCCCCAATCCCAGGACTCGTAAGGATAATAAGACAAAATAACATATGAGGAAAAGGAAAACATAAAAGATTTTTCTATAAAAATGGATGACATAAACAAAGATAATTAAGGAATAATTATCCTTATCTCACTACTTAGTAATTTCAATATTGATTTTCCATGAATGAACCCTATAAAAATATTAATGTGTCTCAATTAGTGAAAATTAATGCACTTATTTATTTTTATTTTGGTGTAATGAAAGTGCATATTCTATTTGTACAATGAATAAACAAATCACCCTATGAAAATGGGTTATTTTAAGAAAATAGCTTGTAAAATTAATCTAGAATCCTGTGTGTAATCAATTTAAAAAAAATACTTGATGAAGGAATTCAACTCTCTCCTATGTGACAAACAAGATCAACCTATTGATATATGGGGGATCAAAGCTAAGAATTTTTTATTAAATCTAGTGACCTTATTATTAAATTATTATTTTTAAATATTCTTAAGTTAAAAAGGTTAACCATTTATTAAATGGTTTATGTAACACATCATATGGGGTTTTTAAGGTTAATGTATTGTCATTCCATAAATGTACTTATGAATATAGAATAATATATTTTAACTATTTTATTATAATGTTATAGAAGTTGAAATTAGCTATTATCCTTTGGAAATCATGTTCTCATAAGGATTAATGATAAGCAAATTCACATTTATTTCATTGAATAATATACAATGTTAAAATAGGTCAAAAAATATCTAATGGACCAGATATTCATATAAAATTTAATTAAATAATGTACATATTTAATCTCATGAAAATTATTCAACTCTATGGAGATGATCATGAAGACAAAAAGGTTGTCCTAGTACCTTCTTTTTTGATGAATCAAATTGTCCCTTAGATCATTGTAGAATTGTGGCATTATAATTTTTAACTTTATTAGAAAAATTTTATACAACACTCTCCATAAAAACATTAGAGTTATATTTCTATTATATAAACATTTTTCACTTACCACAAATTTTATACTACATGGAAACCAATTAATGTTTTATCTTGGGAAAATGCTTTTCTCCCAACATTATTTTTTTAAAGCATGTTTTAGTATTCATTATTTTGATGTGGGTTTCTATGAATGAATGTTTCATGTATTAATACATTGATATCCCTAAAGAATTTCTTGAGAGAAATAAATTTTAAAGGGGGTAGAATGTAATAGCCACATATTTTTATGAAATACACTTTTTAATAATATTATTCCTTTAATAGCTTTCATTTCACACAACACCATTTTATTCCTAGACCGCACGCTATAATAACTCACCTTGAATTACACGTATCACTATGTTTCTATTTAATAAATTATTATTATTATAGTTATTCAAATAATCCAATTATAATATAGTAATTAGATGATGGCTACACAAAATATAAACTAAAATTTGAAAATTTTGTTACCACATGTATATATAATTATTTGACTAATTAATTGTAAATCAATGTAAATCCCAATTTTAAATTAAAAGGATATGGTTCACTGTAAAGAAATTCCAATTTTAAAAAATATGTTTCAAACAAATAAATATAAAAATACATATTTTTGGATTATATTAATGATATATTTTATATATTTATTATAATTTTTATTTTCTATTTTTTCTTCACATGATATATAAAAAAATTCAATTTTATGCATGAAGGATGTGCTTTTTTTTCTAAAAAAGGCGGTTTCTCTGCTTTTTGGGGGTAAAATTGTCAAAAATCTATTTTTTTCAAACCACAATAAATTATATTTAAAAAATAAATTCGTATTTGAATGGACAAAATAATAATAATTTTTGGTTTATTTTTTTTATTTTTCAATTATGTTTCGTGTTTTTTTGAATATTAAAATAGTATTTCATTTTAACTGAACACTTGTTTTTCATCTAAATAAATTTTAGTGGAAGATTATAATTTAAATATGATTTAAAATTAATTAGATAATATATTTATCATTTAATCAAATTTAGGTCATTGAAATCAATTTCACATTAAAATTTTATATAAAAAACATTCCAATCAATATATCATTTTTACTTCGAAACCTCGTTGTTTTAACCCATCCATGGGAATAATTTTTTTATTAACCTCTCTTAATTAAATGAATTTAATTTTTAAAAATGGATTCCATATTTTTAATCAACAATTCAAAATTTATTAAATTGTACCATTTTAGTTAATGACAAAATGATTAATTACATTAGTAATTTTCCCCATAGTTTAGAGTAAATAAGATAATTAAGAATAAAAAAAGATGATAATTATTATACAACTACTGTAAGACTATCCAAAATGATCAATGATTATGTTATATATACCATGACACATAAGAATATAAATATAATAATTCAATGGGAAATTTTCCCCTAAAAGACTTGGATATTATTAAAATCGAATATTGCGACAAAATGTCACACGATTACTTTTAATACGAATGATATTTTTAATATGTGGTAAAATGGATGATATTACCTACTATATATATTATTCATAAAACTAATGTTTTATATAAATCATTCAAATTTATATTTTTTTAGTTTATAACTATTTATTTCCAACGATTTTGTGGTTGATCATTGCATCATCATGGCGATGCGTGCATGTGGCCACATGTTACCGCCTTCCAAAGATGGATGACATACATCACTTATTCAGTGAAATTTCTTCCATGGTAGAAATTGGGTAATGTGATGTGAGTTCTTCCTTCCATGGATTCCTCTTAAGAACTCAGCATGTATTTCGGGTCTCCCTCATAAATTTAGATGTTGTTTATCAATCTCATTCCCTATGCCACATCATTGTAGATTCCAATTAATAAGGTTTCTTCTATCTCAATATTACAAGGGATCCAGTTAGGGAAGCATCCTTCAGTTATAGTACATTGTAACATTAGGCACGTTGGGGACTTTTTGGATGATTGGAAATTGGTCGACTATATTTTCCCTCATAGGAGGGAATCTCAAGGGTGCCAAACGAAAGGTATTACATATTGATACTAGAGTATCTTACATTGGATGAAAGTCTCTATGTATTTACTCACCCTCCCATGTTGAACATAGGTTATTCAGCGAGTTTAACATCTTATAGAGATAGTTAACATGAAGGCGTAGTTTCCTCAGTTTTACATAGACATGTGATGCTCAACACATGGTAGGCTATGTGTTTAACATATTATAGAGACGAAGTGAGAGTGATCATAATTCCCCATAGAGGAGGATCTGATTGGTACACCCATAAGAGGGAGTACATGAACGGTTTAAATGATGGATGGAACATAACACATGTTATATGTGGACCCCGGGTGGTGTGTCCCAAAAATAGAATATTTTACACCATGATGGCTGATTTGTACACCACTGAGGGAGGAATATGGGGAGTTCACCTCACAAAGGGGGACATGAGATTGATGTATCAAAATGCCCTATGATATTTGACCTAGGTTTCTGTTTCCTAAAAATAGAAAATTTCACATTTTGAAGGCTCATCTGGAAACCACTGATGGTGGATCTCAGAGAATGCACCCCCAAATGGGGACACTGGATGGATGGATAATAATTCCCAATGACTACAGACCAAGGGTTGTGTGTCCCAAAAAGGGAAGATGTCACACCATGAATGATGATCTTGAAAAAAATTAGGGGTGGATGAGGGTGGTGGGAAACAAGGATTACCATTGGCTGGGATTGAACCATATGGAGGCTTCTTACATACCTTGTTTAGAATACGGGGATCAAAGCCCACAAAGTTTTAATTGGAGGATCGGGGCTTATGCAGTAAGACGAACCACATGATTCTTGGAGCGGAAATCATATGCCTTAATAGAAGGTTCTCATTGGGTTGTGAATGCCCATTTAAGAATAAAGATCAATGATTTTATGATGTGGATGTTGAGTGAGATAGAGCCATTGTAAAGGTTACAGTAGTGTTGGGAATGGTCCTCATAAAGGCTTCCTACATATCACTGTGAATGGAAAGCAATGTCCACGTAGGTCGGAGGGACGATGGGAAACCTTTGGAGGCGGCCCATGGGAATAGAGCACATGGATGGGGACCTGAAGGAAGTCAATCCTCTAGGATGGGGAATGATCTTTCTAAAACAAAAAGGCTCAAGGGAGAGACTAGTATGAGACACGAATACTGGGATGGAACCTTAGTGTGGCTTCCTACATATCACCATTACAAGGAATCAACGTTCATGGTGTTTAAGATGTGGGGAATATAATAAGGGCGTACACAAAGTACATTGACCCAAATACATGTTCAAGATGACATGTGGCTAGTATCCCATCATAAGACGAACAATCTTTGTTGGAGGATTATGTATTGATGGTGGGGCCTATGCATGGTTTGAATCTTGAGGGCTCGTCTGACACCACTAATGGAGGACCAAAGATGTGCATCCCAACAAAGGGTATGTCGATGATTACCAGTGATTGGGGCTGAACCTCATGGAGGTTTCCTACATACCCTATTTAGGAGAAAGTGGTCAAAACCCATGTAGTTCAATCCCATACTATTTAACATCATGCACGACGAAAGGGGCATAATGTTTAACATCATGTGGGAAGAACAGTGAGACGACATAAAATGTTTGGGAGAGAGGGATTATGGGATTGGACCTCAGAGAGGGTTCCTACATACCCGAAATATAAGGCATAGAAAATATTCCATGAAGTTCGGAGGAGTGGTGCGTGGGGATTACATGCTAAGGCTTCCAAAAGAGGATTTCAAGGTTAATTATTCTTCTATCCCCATATGAGTCATGCTCAGTGTGAGAAAAAAGATGCAACAGAAGAACTAATGATCTCATCCTAAAAGGTGCATCAACAACGATTGGTGTGAGGAATATGCATGGTTAGTGGTCAAAAGAGGAAACATGGGATTAATCTTGGTTTTTGTCTAGGTACCGCTAAGGAGAGATAATTATAGATAATGCTCGGGCATGGATGTAGCGTCGGTGCTGCTAAGGAGCATCTGCGATGGATGGTGCATATTCTTGAAAGCTAACCTGGTGATTTCCTCATGTCTTTCTAGGAGGGAATCCCAATTTTTTGGATTGTTGAGGCATATAACTAGGACCCACAACTATGATCTGGTGCAACAGTGGTATAATTTTAAGGGAATTGGAATTAGTCCAAAAAAGGGAGACAAAAAAGTGAGAGTGACATTACCAACATTCGAAACATAATTTGGGAGTTGTGATGATGGAATATAATGTCTGGCCATATTTGAAACCCAGTATCCACATCACTTTATCTAGAGATAGAAAAAAAAAATAATTGAGGGCAAACCACAGAACATATTAAAAAAATTCCTAACTCAATGTTTAATCCCATGTATTCTGGTGCGTTGGCCCAGAACAGTAGGAGATTCGATGTGGCAAGGGACTGGGACATTAGGGGATCCCTTTAGACATGAATGAAGATGAAGACCCAACTGAAGGACACACAATGCAAGAATTTGATTGATGGAATGTTTTAATGAATTCCAACGCTATTGAAATTACACCACCGTGATCATGTCATGAGGCATATTATGAATTTCACAATAATAATCAATTATTTTGAATAAGGAGAATCCTATTATTTAATGATTGGAAATGATTTAGTTTAAAGTAATGTAGTGAGGTCTATTGGCATAATATGTTTGGAACATAAGGAATCACTTATTTGGAACATGAGTCCTCTTATGTTTTTTCACACATGGTGTACACCGTTTATAGGTGTGTAATGAGAACTATCGAAATGTTATGTCTCACACATATGTAATCTATTTTTCGGAACAACATTCATCATATGTCTGTCCAATTGGGTGTATTATAGTTTATATTTATGTAATGAAGACTATTTTTCCTAAGTCACATTTAAATTAATGCTTAAGGACTTACGCATGAGTGGCCCTTTCTCATTCAACCCCACATGGATTCCAGGTGATGGTGGTTTGGATGAGCTGTTTGATGAATGGATTAAATCCAGGAACTCAGGGAATTGAAGATAATAATATCAACTCACAAAACGTGAAAGGGATCAAGAAGAATATTATGACTGAAGGTGCTTCCAGAAGTATGGTAGGCTACCTTGAATAATGGAGTTCTATAGGTTGAAGGTGGGATGACCATCAGGGTGTAAGGTAAAATATTACAGACATTGTAGAAAAGTTCACGGTGAAACTATCTATTTTTCATGGGGTTTAGTGATGGTAATGATGGGACTAGATCGAATGGCTTAGACCACAACCAGGTTCTAACCCCATTTGAGGGTGAGGGTGGCACAACCCCTGTGGTATGGACATATGGTCTTGATCATGAGTGCTTCATAAAATACATGGCTTTAAAATGGAAGGAGTTTTGTAGAGTATAGGGTCTCGCGAAGGATGGGCCTTTGCGGAGCTCGGGGTCTCACTAAGGGGCTTCATGAAGAAGGGTGATTCACCACGGAAGGACTTCAACGGATAAATAAATTGAATTAGTAAAGAGAATAATATTTGTTGAGTGATCCAAGAAGGTTTAATGCTTCTCAGATCCTCATGAAACCTGAATGTGTCTCCATCGTTTGTGAATTGTGGATACCTTCCAGATACACATCACATTATGGTACTTGGGTGGACTGTGAAATGGGAAAACGACTGAAAAATAGGTAGAATAACCAATCTTATGAAGTGGTGGAGATTTCTATTTTTATCCAAAATATTTCAGAGTGGATATCCACGAAACAAAAAGGAAACCGTGAAGAGGACGATGCTTCACTATTGGGGGAGGCCCCATCGTAATCCCTATGGCTTCCATCAAGATTATCTGTAGCAGTCTGGTTTCTTGTCATACTCTCAAAGAATTCCATCGCAACACTATACAAAAGTCAGGAATATAGTGATCCAAGCCTTTTACATATAGCATTTCAAGACTTTAAACATAATTAATCATCAGAGTACAAGCCAAGGATTGTTAAGTCTAGTGTCTTGGTAGACTAGGAACATATAACATAAAACATGGGGCTAATTTTTTAATTTATTCTCCATAAAGAGATTTTAACTTCCTTTAAGCCCATACATCTGCATAGGGTACCCTGAAGAACACACTATCCAAGGGATGAGCTAAAAATCCCAGTAAGGGAATGAACATAAGGATATATGTTATGTAAATGAGTTACGAGGCATGACATAATTATATACAAAGCATGAAACTTATAAAATCATTTTATATAAGCATGAGATCATATAAACATCGAATCATATAAATGTGTAAGAATCATAATAAATTTCTTTAGTACAGGTCACAGCTAACCACCAATCCCGTTTCACATCGCATCTCATGAGACTGAACATTACCCAATGCATTGGAGCGCTGTGTGGGTGCACCCATCTCAAAATTTTCATGAATATTATTTCCACATAAATATTCCTACCATATAAATATTCTTTACAAATGATTAATCATACATAATCAATTGTTCATAAACATAAGGTTACCCATGTAGAGAATTGGGTACCACAATGATGTCATAAAGCATAACCAATGAGTGTATCATGACAGTGTCCATGAAAGAAAAGGATTAGAACATAAATGAAAGTTCATAAGGTAATATAGGAAAATAACATGGTAGGTGGAAATAGATAGAAGTAACATCACATAAGAAATGTATTTGAGATACATTAACATTAAGACATTTTTTGCGGTTTAAAGGAAAACACTATAGAGCTTTTAAAATAGTAAAGAATAAATTTTTTATATAAAACAATAATTTAACCATGATGGTTTATAGAATAGAAATACTGAATTTTCAAAGACAATGGTGTCTTAATACAGAAGATAGAGTGCACTTGAATGTGGGTAAAAGTTAAGGAAGTTCCTTTAAAACGAGTGTTCTTATTGGGATGTATCGAGGAGAGATTCACATAAAAGAATATATATCCCTAAAATAGAATGAGAGATGGATCTTAGAACATGATTATGTATCATATAAACATAATTTTTATGTTCTACATGAAAAGAAAAAGACAACTACATTTCTGTAAAAGTAATGATATCGCCACCCGAAAGAATAACGGAAGTTCGGGTATAATCCATTATGGTTTATTGGAATGGTATCGTTTGTAACTAAGAAGGCTTGATGAGAGAGATAAGGGGTGTCTCATCACTTATGAAACATTAGGGAAGTATGAGTGAGGTTTATAAACAAACACCATCCCCTGGTGTTACACAAAAAAGGCATAGCATAGTGAACAATCTTGATTAAGATTGAAAAGGGGAGGATCTCTTACCTTAAATCGATTGGGGTTCTCCACTGGTTATTAAAGACCTGAATAAACTACATTAGGATTATTAATTAATAAATCCAGAACATCTTCTATATGTAATTTATTTATTATAACCCTTTTTAGTTCATTCAAATCCATTTTTATTGTTTATAATGTTAAATTTCATTGTTCGGGATCATTTGTTTAATTGGCTGTAAAAGATCGGTTCACTTATATTCAAGTTTGGATTATATATAAGATCAAAGTGATTTTCCATAATTGAGATTATATCATTTATTTAACATCAAGTAGAGTACATGGTTTTAATTTTAATTAGGTTACGTAGAGTGAAGTAGAATTTTTATATATATAACATTAGTGATAACCATTTTTTGTTAATCGTTTGATTTGATTATAAAGAACATGTTTTTTTCTTTATAACATAACACTACTTGTTCAACAAGATTACATAACGAAAAATAGGATATATTATATATATAATAATCTGGTATAACCTTAATACAAAAGGCTTCATACCATAATTAACAATAATAATAGAAATTGATAAATCATTGTCCTTGAATGTGCTAAATTAGCACCTCTCAAATGATGATTTCATTTCATTCAAATAAAACGGTGGGTAAAGGAGAGAAGATAATGAAATATACCATTATCATGAGAACATTCCAGTACATGTTTGTTACTTTATTTATCATACTATTATTGTTATTATAGGTGAGGAAAGAAACAAAAAGAAAGTGAACTTAAAAGAAATGAAGGAATTTGAAAGAGGAATTTACATCTTGAGACTTCCTCTTTTGAGAACCTCTTAAAGGGAGAGGTTTTGGTATTTTGAGGAGGCTGACCGATTTTGGAAGTGGGGGAGGACCTTGGGGAACGATTTGAGTATAATAATGGCAAGGAACAAGGCATGAGAGGAGTGAAGAGAAGAGGGAATGAGGGGGGGGGGGGTTTACAGTGGAGGAGAGGAGGGATTTCATAATATTATAATCATTAATTAATTAATTCATAACTAGACAAGGAAAAGTGAGTATTCCATGAACAATGATAGTAATTTTATTATTTGATCCCCAAAAAAGTTGTCTTACATCAACAGAACATCATCTATTACTCAATTAATCCATTATTTAGCATTTATTGAGAATTATAGTATTTTTATCTTCATAAAAAATTCAAGTAATTCAGAAAAATCACAAAAATTCACCCTAACCATGTTTCCACTTGTCGAATCCAAAAAAAAATTCCATTTTTCAAAAATAACTTTCTAAATATGATTATTTTAATATTTAAATAAAATAATAATTTATTATCAAAACCAGTTTTAAAACATACATTAACTTATTCTAAAATATAGGTATATCATACTTCCAACTTGAATATTATTTTTATTATACCATATGAGATGTTACTATTAATTAGGGTCTATCACTATTCATTAGGGAATGTTACAATTCATTAGGGTAGGTTAATATTCACCAAAAATTATGTTTTCCTTATCGGACTTCAAATAACTTCTTGATTACAACCATTTATGAAGGATTTTTAAAATTCAAATCATAGAAGATAAAAACTTATTTTTAAAGGTCACTTAGAACATAGTAGTTCATTGTGTTGTGTTTTCATGTTATTTTATGACATACTTATGAGAAGGTAATTTCCATTCAAAAACATTGGGTCATTACATTCTGCCCCCCTTATGAAATTTCATCCTCGAAATTTCGTTTTAAATTCTAAGACAAAAACAGGTGTGGGTACCTTTCCGCCATTTTATCCTCCAGTTCCCATGTAGTCTCTTCGTACTTATGGTGTATCCATAGTACTTTGACCAGATGAGTTGTCTTGTTGCGTAGAACATTGTCTCTATGATCCATGATCTTCACTCGCTGCTCCTCGTAAGAGAGATCATCCTCCAATTGTACCACCTCTAAAGAGAGTACATGTGAAGGGTCTGGTATGTACTTCCATAAGAGGGATACATGAAAGAAATCATGTACATTCGACATGGTATGTGGAAGTGCCAGTCTATTGGCCATAACTCCAAATCGATCAAGGATCTCGAAGGGGTCGATGTACTGGGGACTTAACATCCCTTTCTTCCCAAACATCACGACCTTATTCAATGGGGATATACGTAGAAATACCATGTATCCAACTTTTAACTCAAGGTCTCATTAACAGTTATCTGCATAACTCTTCTATTGACTTTGGGCTGCCTTGAGTTATATGCTATCACTTTATCATTTTGCATTAGCACACTTCCTAACACTTTCTTAGAAGCATCAGTATATACCACAAAGAGTTATCCACTTGAAGGGAGTGTGAGTACTGGTGTAGTGATACGACTCTTTTTCAACTCCTTGAAATAGTATTCACATTCTTGTGTCCAGCCTAACTTTAGTCCCTTCAGTTTTAGCTTGGTCATTGGGTTTGACAATCATGAAATGTTCTTCACAAATCTTAGATAATACCTATCTAGGCCCAAAAAGGTGTGGATCTCTGTTATAGAAGTTGGACTTGGCCACTCCTCAATTGCCTTCATCATAGAGGGGTCCATTGATATCTCTTTGCTGGTGATAACATTCCCCACGAATGATACTTCTTCCATCCAAAACTCACATTTTCGTTTCTTTTCATACAACTTCTTCATTCACAAAGACTTTGACAGAGTTTCCAAATTATCTTCATGTTCCCCCTTGCTCTTGGAGTATATAAGAATATCATCAATAATGACTACAACAAATTTGTCGAGGTAATATCTAAACAATCTATTCATCAAATCCATGAAATTTGCTGGAGCATTAGTGAGTCCAAAGGGAATCACTATGAACTCATAGTGTCCACACCTCGTTCGAAAGGCAGTCTTGGGAACATCTTCCTTCCTCAGTATTAGTTGGGGATATCCAGACTGAAGGTCTGCCTTGGAGAAATAACTGGCCCCACAAAGCTGATCGAAAAAGTCATCTATATGTGGAAGGCGATACTTGTTCTTTATCGTGATTTTATCGAGATCACAATAATCAATGAAAAGGCGTATTGATCTAACCTTCTACGTGATGATGAGGACCGGAGCACCCCACGGTGAAGAACTCAGGCGTATAAAACCATTATCCATATTCTCCAGTAACTGCTTCTTCAGCTCTTCCAGCTCTATAGAGGCCATTATGTAAGGTGTCATTAAGATTGGAAGATATATAGGGATAAGTTATATTGATAACTCAACCTCTTTGTCAAGAGGAAGACCATGAAACTCTTCAGGGAATACATCAGTGTAATCCCTCACAATGGGAATGTCTTCAAGAATGATTCTATCCTATGTCCCAATAATCTGAGCTAGATATGCTTTCTCACAAGGAAGTAGTATCCAAACATGAGACGAGGATTCTAAAGGAGACTCATCTTCTTCCTTACACTTTTAAAGAATCCGAGGGTGCTTCAGGATGTGAAAAGTGATCTCCCTTTCCCGAAAATTGATGTTGTCATTATACAAGGATAGAAAATCCATTCCTAAGATAGCGTCGAACTCCACTAAAATATTTATGATGATATTTTATGGGAGGTTCAGTCCACAAACATTAATAGGGGAGGAGTTATAAACCATGTATTAAATAATTTCCCCATTCGCTGTTCTCATAGATAAATTTTCCTCCAAATTTTGAGGTGATGTTTGAATAGTTCTACTAAACTTGCAAGATTTGAACGAATGCATAGAACCAAAATCAAATAGTATGTTCGCTATTCTTGAATGAATAACAAGCGTACCTGTCACCAAATTATTTTCCGGCTCCACCTCAGCAGTAGTGATAGCATAAGACCTTCCTTGATTCCATGGAGGATATAGTGGATTGCCTCCGAAAACCCTCATATTAGGGAAATTGTTTGCATAATGCCTAAGCTCCTTGTAGTTGTAACACTGCACAATAGGCTGAGTGTTGATCTGAACCTTCCTTTATTCTTCAACATTAGTGAGATTTTTCATATCCCTTCGGCATTTCTTTTCCAGATGACCAAACTTTCAACATTTGATAAAATTCTTGGATCCCCTGAGACAGTCACCAGGATGATTCTACCCACAATTTTTTCAGAGTGGAAGGTGAGGCTTCTTTCCGTCATGGTATTTGTTTGATGAACCACCCATGATGTTCTCAATTTTCCACTTCTTTTCACTAGGCCCACGAGACCACTGAGAGTCTCTAATCTCCATTTCAACCTTGAGGGCACAATTAAAATTCTCCTCACAAATGTTGAAATCTCAAATCGCTAATGCTTTTTGTAGACTTGGCTTTAGTCCTCTAAAGAATCGATCCACCTTGATTTCAGTTTTCATGACGAAACCAGTGGCATACCTTGAAATCCTTGTAAATATTGCTTTATTCACCCAGATTTACTCATCTTCCTTCTACTTGAGTCTGAGGAACTCTCTTTCCATCTTGAGATGGATGGTTCAAGAAAAATATTTGTCGAAAATACAGCATCTTGAATTCCTCCTAATCAATGGAATCAATTTCCTATTGGGACTTTGTATTCTTGATAAGTGTCCACCACTTATAAGCTTCCCCATCAAAATGATAGACCACCAGTAAAACTTTCTCTTCTTCCGAGCACTAGATGATTGAGAAAATCTTTTCAGTGGAGTTAATCCATTGTTCTACGAGGAGGGGATCCGAAGACCCGCTAATCATGGGAGGCCTTTTCCGCATGAAGTATTCTTTGAAAACATGCTCTTTCCTTAGAGGATGAGGATGTTACACATGATTCAAGATATTATTCAAAACTCGATCCATTTGAGCAAGTACTGTCATGATGTATTGAGCCCCCACTTACATCACATCAGGTATATCATTAGGGCAATAATCACATTGCCTATCACATTGGTTTTTGGAATGTGTTCTTCTATTTCCCGCCATTAACTAAGAAGAATGTATAATTAGAGGTCTTGAATACTTAGCCATTGAGCATAAAATGAAACATTGAACAAAAAAGTAAAAAAATTCAAAGAAGAAGTATATCCTGACTTGTGATTCCCTAGTTTTATATCTAGGTTATCCTCAATCTATTTCTTAACATATATTCTTATGGGCTTATTTATGTCCTTAATGATGGTATGTACTATGCTAGTGAATCTACAAAAGCATATCCCCCAGGATTTTCATAACCAAGAGTGCAGTATGGTCCATTGTCATGCAGTAGTTCCCATTCGAGTCCATCTCAAAAAGGTGTTTTCGGGTTTTACCCATCGATACATCTGTTCCAGAGCTGCCTCTACATGATCATATATAGACATGGATGTATTTCCCTGATAAACCATTTTCTCTATACTCACCAAAATTTTGGTCTGTTTTCTTATACTTAGTTTCATCCTTAAGGTTCTCACCAAGGTTCTCTATTCCTGATCTCCAAAAACGACTAGACCATCCTCTGATACCAACTATAGCGAACCGAGACTTTTAAATATAAAATTTAATGATTTTAAACATAATTAATCATCTGAGTTCAAGCCAAGGATCATAATGTCTAGTGTCTTGGAATACTAGGTACAATTAACTTAAAACATGGGGCTAAAAAACATCTTTATTTAATCTATATAAAGAGCTTCTAACTTACATTGATCCCTTACATCTACATAGGGTACCCTAGGGAATACATGATCCAAGGGATGAGCTAAAAATCCCAGTAAGGGAATGAACATAAAGATATATCTTAATCACATGAGTTACGAGGCCTGACATAATGATATACAAAGAAAAAAACATATAAAATCATTTAATATAAGCATGGGATCATATAAACATGGAATCATACAAAAGTGACAGAATCATAAAACATTTCATTAGTATGGGTCAAGCTAACTTCCAATCCTATTTCCCATTTTAGTATCGGTCAATGATAACTGCCGATCCTATTTCATATCGCATCACATGAGACTCAACTTTACCCAATGCATTGGAGTTCTATCTGGGTGCACCCATCTCAACATTTTCATGAATATTCTTTCCACAAAAATATTCTTACCACATAAATATTCTTTCCACATGATTAATCATACATAATCAATTGTTCATAAACCTAAGGTTTCCCATGGAGATAATTGGGTACCACAATAATGACATAAAGAATAACCAATGAGTGTATCATGAAAGTGTCCATAAAAGAAAAGGATTAGAACATACAAGGATGTTAATAAGTTAATATAGGAATATAACTTTGTAGGGGGTAACAAATAGAAGTGATGTCACATAAGAAATGTATTTTAGAGACATTAGCCTTAAAACATTTTTGTGCGGATTTAAGGAAAATACTATAGAGATTCTAAAATAGTAAAGAATACATTCATTTATATAAAACCAGAATTGAACCATGATGGTTTTCAGAAAATAAATTCTGAATTTACAAAGTCAATGGTGTCTTAAAACAGAAGATATAGTGCACATGAAACTAGTTAAATGTTCTGGATTTTATTTTTAAACGAGTGTGCTTATTGGGAAGTATCGGGGAGAGATTCACATAAAGCATATATATCCCCAAAAGGGAATGAGAGATAGATCTTGGAACTTGATTTTGGTTCATATAAACAGAATTTGTAAGTTCTACATAAAATGGGAAGACAACTACATTTTGGTAAAAAGAATGATACAGCAATCCGAAGGAATAAAGGAAGTTTGGATAGAATCCATTATGGTTTATCGGCATGGTATCAGGTGTAACTAAGGGAGCCTGATGAGAGAGATAAGTGATTTCTCATCACTTATAAAACATTTGGGAAGTATGGGTAAGGTGTATTAACATACCCTATCACATGTAATTACACAAAAAATGGATAGCATAGAGAACAATCTTGATTAAGAGTGAAAAGGGGATGACCCAATACCTTAAATCTGTTGGTGTTCACCACATGTTATTAATGACCTGAAAAAAACAAATTTAGGATTATTAATTAATAATTCCAGAAAATCAAATATATGTAATTTATTTATTATAACATATTTTAGTTCACTAAAATCCTTTTTGATTTGTTATAAGGTTCAATTTCATTGTTTGGGCTCGTTTGTTTACTTGGATTTTAAATATCGGTTCACTTATATTCATGTTTGGATATTATGTAAGATCAATGTGGTTGTCCAGAATTGTGGTTATATCATTTAGTGAACATAAAAAAGATTACATGATTTTAAATTTTATTAGGTTACATAGAGTGAAGTCGAATTATTATATATATAACCTTTGTGATAACCGTTTTTGTTAATCGGTGGATTTGATTATAAAGAGCGTGTTTTTTTCTTTATATCCTAATACCATTTTTACAAAAGGATTATAGAACAAAAAATAGTTTATATTACATATATAATAATTTTGTTCAAACATAACACAAATGGTTTCAGGTCTATAATTAATTATAATAATAGAAATTGATAAATTGTTGTCCTTGAATGTGCTAAATTAGCACATCTCTAACGGTGCTTTCATTTATTTTTAATAAATGGGTGGGTAAAGCATAGAAGATAATTAAATATACAATTATCAGGATAAAATTCCAGTACATGTATGTTAATGGATTTATCATTCTCTTTTGGTGAATGGTGGTGTGGAAAGAAACAAAAAGAAAGTGAACTTAAAATAAATGAAGGAATTGGAAAGAGAAATTTACCTCTTCAGAATTCGTCCTTTGAGAACCTCTTAAGGAGAGAGGTTTTGGTATTTTGAGGAGGATGAGAGATTTTCGACATGGGGGAGTAACTTGGGGAATTATTTGGGGAGAATAATGGCAAGTCACACGGCTTGAGAGGAGTGAAGAGAAGAGGGAGTGAGCGGGGGTTATAATGGAGGAGAGAAGAGATTTCATAATATTATAATCATTAAATAATTAATTCATCACAAGAAAAGGAATAGTGATTATTCCATGAACAAGGATAGTAATTAAATCTTTTGATCCCAAACTAAGTGGGATTACATCTGACGAACATCATCGATGACTTAATTAATCAATTATTTTGCATTTATTGTGAATTATCGTATTTTACTCTTCATAAAAAATTCAAGTATTTCAGAACAAACCCAAAAATTCACCCTAACCATTTTTCGATGTTTAGAATCCAAAAAATAAGTCCATTTTTCAAAAATAATTTTCTAAATATGATTTTTTTAATATTTAAATAGAAAAAAAAATTTATTATCAAAACTAGTTTTAAAACATTAATTAACTTATTCTAAAATATAGATGTATTGTACTTCGAACTTGAATATTATTTTTATACTACCATAGTTGAGGTTAATATTCCATAGGATCTATCCCTATTCATAAGGATATGCTACTATTCATTAGGGTTGGTTACAATTCACCAAAATTAAGTTTTCCTTATCGGACTCCAAATAACTTACTGATTACATCTGTGTATACCAGATTATTGAAATTCCAAACACCGAAGTGAAAAAATTATGTTTAAAGGCCACTTAGCACTTAGTAGTACGTTTCGTTGTGTTTTCATTTTATTTTATGAAATAATTATGAGAATTTAGTTTCCATTAAAAACATTGGGTCATTATAGTGAATGTATGTATCAGATCGCATAGGCTTCTGTCATATATTTGTGGTGGTCATGGAGCTCTTCAGACTCGCAGAGCCTTCCGTCCTTACATCACGATCATGGAGGGAGATTGGTGAATGGGATCTATGAAATAGTTTTCCAGCCTAACATCCAATGACTATAACTCCGAATCTGCCACTCTATTTGGGATCAATGAAAAATTAAATCAATGAATACAAATTAAGCTACAGTATGTGACCCTTTATGGAATAAATATTTTAATTTTTTGGATGTGTTTTCTAGTTCCAAAAAATCCCCCAATCAGAATGGGGTGCAACAAGGATGAGGTGGAAGAGTTAGATCACATTTTGAGGAATAACAAAGGATAAATCCTTCCTTGGGGTCCACTGTATCTTGATCACATTGAGGAAATAAATTACCAAAACTCAAAGCCCATATAACCCACACATTTTGTGGGAGGAAAGTGTTAATATAAGGACATTCACTGGTACAAGAGTGTTAAAAATTGGAAGATGTGATGGGATCATAATTGGAAATAGATCACCATTTCTAGTGACATGAATAAGAGTGGTCGTCGGTAGAGAACATGGGTCTCTTGATGGACAAAATTATTTTAACAACATGATCTATCTTACGAGCAGCTAATGCCAAGGGCATTAGAGTGAATCCAAACATTGGGGAATGAGATATCTGAATCACAATACCCAAAATTAAGATCACAATGGGGGTGGCCTAATGATAGGGTATAACTGATGACCGTATTTGAGACATAGAATCTGCATAGAATTATCCTAAAATAAGGACAAAAAAATGAGGTAAAACCACGGGACGAATTAGAAAATATGGTTCCCAAGCTGAAATGACATCCAATATCTTTCATAACAATGACACAAAACAATAGGTGAGATGAATGTTTTAGAATCCATTCTATTTATGGGTCTCTTTAGATGTGAAATAGGACACAAATCCAAAATAGTGGTCATAGAGAGCATGGTTATGGAATGATATGGTGTTATAATAATTTCTAATACTCTTGAAACTATTCCACTGTGACAAAACAATATTGGGAGGTTAATTCAGTCTAAAAAATATCAAAATTACTCAAAACATGACTACCATAGTGAGAACCAATAATGGCATTCTATTTTACATCATGCCGATTATAATGATAAGCATGTAGTTTTGCATCATATGGTTAGGATGAGGCATGGATTAGTTTACTGTAATATTACTAGGACATTGCACATTGTTTTTAGTTTATAATAACTAGACCAGGGCTAAAATTTTAAATTCCGGATGTGTGGACTTTATAATCCTATATTAGGGTCATAATTTTTGTACTATAATCGGTGATGAAGGGACAAAATGTATAATAAACCTAGGTCTAGGACCATAGAAAAAATTTATGGGTGTCGCTACATATACTATAAGAATGGGAAACAATCCAAAAGTAGTTCTTGAAATATGGTGTATTGAAATGCCAACACTAGAGGGAAAATACCCCTTGATATTTATGTAGATGAATCATACTACAAGT
The DNA here is from genome assembly GCA_963277665.1 of Viscum album. NCBI lineage: Eukaryota > Viridiplantae > Streptophyta > Magnoliopsida > Santalales > Viscaceae > Viscum > Viscum album. The sequence continues at coordinate 71,168,549 of OY728155.1, read as the reverse complement.
ATCATAAGAAATCCTGAATTATTTTGGGTATTTTTCTATTTTAATGTCATGTTGAGGAAGAAGAACAAATTTTCAACAATACTAAGGTGGTACCGATGATCAATGATAAAGGTGTCACTACATATTTGAAAATAGAATGAATCAAGGAAATAATAGTTCATGAAGGTGGAATTGAAATGTACCAATGACAGTTGTATTTTCATCATGCAGGTCTTCCCCATGCCTCAAGATAATAAGCATTAGATATTTATTATTTGTTCTTTTGTTTCTGTGATTTTTTTGACCAAATATCCCAGGTTGAAAATTCCGTGTGTTGCTTCAAAAATCAAGCCTGGTGTAGGTCATGAAAAATAGAATGTTGGGCAATAGTTCTAGGGGTTATGTACTCTAATGAAAAAAACACAACAACGTTGTTCCTTTTTCCATCGTGCGTCTACGATGATGGTTCTATAATTTACGTTCATGTTACAAGACCGTACCATGAATTTTGTAACATCCCCATCCCGGGATCAAAAAATCTAGTGCCCAAATGTTTGGTCACCATAGGACTTCAAGTGCGCCTCCCAATACTGCTGAAGTTACCGACTAGCATCCATGGTCTAACAGGGAACGTGGGGAGACTATACCATCATTACCAAAGTAATAAACAAAGAAAAATATTTTAAATAACAGAAACAATAAACAATAATCATTAACATTCATAATTAACATCTTCCCATCATTTTGTACAACAATATATAATAGTAAAAATTACATTTCATGCTCTAGTTTCATATGAGAAAAACACAAAAAAGAAGAAAAATTGCAGAATCCCTAAAACGGGTTGGAATCCATGATTGTAACATCACCCATACATGTACCACATACAAATCAACTCCTTATCACAGGACCCTTGCCTTTTTCATTATGTGCAAGCATGAAATCTTATAGGTTACCCAATGGTGGCCTGAACAGGGAGTGAGTATAACCCAGTAGGCCACCACCAATGTTGTCTACAAAATATCCATAAAAATGAGATTGTGCATGAAAGTGAGAAATAATGGTATGTAAAGATAAAGAGTTAAATATAACACTCTAGACTATCTTCCTTTTAGTTATAATATCATTCAATTCGGGTCCACTATATAGGAATTTCATGTTTTAATCTACCTATTCTGGTGTCAAATGGATTTGGAATGTCCAATATTCTCAAGAATGTGAGAGTAAAACTCATTTCCTATCTCACTCGGAATCACATTTTAACAATATCATAATCCTCACCTAGAAGCCTCAATCTTGGTGGAATGCAACCGTTAGGTAAATAGAAATCCACCCCCTTCCCTAACCTATGCATTTGTGGGTGAAGCAAGAACCTCTGTCCAACTTGACACGTGGGTGTGAATCCTAATGTTTATAACCCACTCCACCAAGCCATGTGCACATGGTTATTTATCATTCACCACAATTATCTATATCACAACAAGAATAGCCAATATCATTTTCAATATCAAACAATATCAAAAAAAGGGAAAATAGAATTTTCCTCAATTCATAAACACAATCCTCATTTACATTACTTAACCCTTTATCCCAATTTACCATTTCACATTCTATCTCACTAAGCATTTTCACATATAAATCTATTCCACTGGAATTCTCCCATTAATCCATTTAAACCTTTTTCATGCCTTCCAAACAACCTCTTAGGCCATTACCCAAAATAGGTGTATTATTAAAAATCATATTGCACATCCTTTGACCATATTAACGTATTCACCATGGGATTTGTGTTCTCGCACAATGGCCATACACTTACTTAGCAAAACTCTAGGTCTGGTGAATATCGACACAACCCATGAGTGAACCTAATCTCATTGGGATGTCCTCCCTACATCACAAGTGGATCAAGAGGAGTTCAATTATCCATTTAGACACCAACTATATCCAAATAAACGAATTTCAATCATGAATACAATAATGGAAAAATTATGAACATAACCCTACATGAACAAATCCACATGAAACCCATGGGATACAACATATAGACCACCTACCATGTATTTTTTGGTTCATTAACTATCAACCAATACCTTAGATACTTATTAAATCAACCCTTGAAGCCTCAACCTAAACCTCACTGAAAAAAAGGGTTTGAGAGCTTCTAGAAAAAGATAAGAGAGAGATACCAACCTAAATCAAGAAAATGAAGAATAGAGGGATTTATCCTTACCATGATCTTCAATATGCAGTTAGAGGCACTCAAAATGGCCCTAATATGAGGTAGACCGATCCATATAAGCTCTAGGGATCTTTGGATTTTTCATAGGGTTGCAAGAATTGTGGAGGAGAAAAATCCCATGTAGAACATAAAAAACCCATAATAGAATTTTTGTAAATTTTTTTAAAATTTTCTGGAAATCACTGTTTACACGCACAGTTTTGCAAACCATGTATAAATTGTGCAGATTCTAATGCCCATAAAATAACTCCCTCGCACAATTTACCCACACTATTTTCCCAACCATGTGAAAATTGTGCAAAGGATACTTTCTGAAAATCCTTATTCTACATGGTTTACCTTGGATGACCCCATAGTTAGGACTAACTGTACGCATACAATGTGGCTTTCCAGAAGACTCATTTTCCCCCTTTTTAATGTCCCAAACCCCTGGAACACCCCTAATGCTTCATATGGACTTGGTAAAACACATAATTTACCACAATAAATGCCTTAAACTGAAACATATATAAAACATACCTTATGGTGAAATCCTAGACCTTACAACCTCTGTACCTTATAATGGATCATCCTCGAGCCACTCTTCCTTGGAATCATGGATTTTCCAAAGAAAAGAGATCAGGGGACTAGTCCAACATATTTGATTCTATCTCCCATGTTTCTTCCTGAAAGTTTCCATGTTTTTATAGAACACAATCCTAAGGAACAACCTTTCCCCACTAAACACACTCACTATGATCCACAATATGAACCGGGTGCTCCTCTAAGGGAACATCTTCCTCAAGATCTACAGCCTTGACATTTAACAGATGAGACTTATCTGGGTGATAATGTCAATGTTATGAAACTTTGAAAAAACCATGCATCCCACTATACCAATGTGGAAGAGCCAGTTAGTCAGACACTGGTCCAATCCTATCCACAATCTCATACCGCCCCAGATATCTTGGTCCCAGGTTTCTCTACATCCGAATGCGACGATGACCCAATCTTGGAGACACCCAAAGGAACACGCTATCACCCACAATGAACGCAAGAGGTCTATGATTCCAATATTCATATGACTTCTACCTACTCGGAGATATTTCCAAACATTTTTTATTCATATGAACCTTATCCAACATCTCCTGCACAAGACTCGATCCCAACATCTGAGACCCCCCTTCCTCTAACCAAGACAATAGAGATCTGCCTGGTATCCCACAAAGTACCTTAATTGGTGACATCTAAACTCTATAATAAAATATGATGTTGTATGAAAACAAAACATGAGACAAGTGCATTTCCAAAAACACACTAATATCTTGAACACATGATCTCAGCATGTCTTCTAATACATGAATTGTACACTTTGACTGCCCATCAGTTTGTGGGTGGTAAGACATACATAAAAACACAAGGATACCAGGTTATTTATGTAGTCCCCTCTGGAGGCATCCGGTGAAATGTGGATCCTGATTTGAAAAAATGTTTCCTGGAAGACCATGCAGCTGTACTATTTCTCAAACATACAATTCCCCCAAATGGTCGACTACATCGGTCTCCTCTATCGGCATGAAATGGGCCACATTTGGCATCCAATCTAACACTACCCAAATTCCATCATTCTTATGAGGCATCCATAGAAGGCCCACTTTGATGTCCATCGTGACTTTATCACACAACCACTGTAGAATTGTATATTTGTAAAACAACCCACATGGATGCTAATGTTTATCCTTCACATACTAATAGGTAAGGTAACATGACACAAAAGAGACAACTTATATCTTTATTCTCAGCCACCAAAACTACCTACAAAAAACTCAATACATCTTAGTCAAGCCCAAATCCACTTCCCACTTTTACCTGTGAAACCCGTGCATCAACTCCTCCCGTATATCTGCTGGAACCACAACAGGAACATGTACATAAGAAACACCATCATCCCTCAATGTACAATAAGATGGTGACTCTCCACCATTAAGATTATCCCTCATATCCAAGCACATCGGGTCTACTAGATTCTACTCTTTAACTCGGTCAAATGCACATACTCAACTACTATAAATGCCTGGGTCATCTACTAGTTCCCATCATGTACCTCAAAATGCATCTAAGAAAACAAGACCATCATCACCCACACTGAACTGGATTCTTAAACTACCCAATAATATGTCTTCCTTCAAAGTGTATCAGATACACTATTCCCTTTCCCTGGTGCGTACACCAACTCAAAATCAAAATAATGATGGTATAAAACCCAACATCACTATCTATGATTCAAATCCCAAAAAGAGAAGGCGTATTTGAGACTTTTATGATCAGAAAAAACAATAAAGGGTTCTCCCAAAAAGTAACTCCTCAACAAAGTATGACATGAACCATAGTAGCTTTCTCCAAGTCATGAGTAGGATACTTCCTTCCATGCAGTCTCAACTGTCACCACTATTATCTACAACCCGATCATCCTGCATCTACACTGTCTCATGTCCAACATATGACACATCACAGAACAAGGTTTACCTCTTTCCTGGTTCAGGTAAGACCAAAATCAATGTGGTATTCAACCGCTCCTTCATCTCCTCTAATGAATTCTCGCAAGCCTCTGAGAAATACAAAAAAACCCATTATTTGTTAGGCTAGTGAGAATCACTATCAAATGAGGGAAATCTCTAATAAACCATCAGTAATAACCAAAAAACCTAGAAAACACTGATCGTTACTGACATTCTTGGGAAACTCAAAAGACACCAAAACCTAAAACATTTTGGGAACAATCAACACACATGACTCAAAAAGGATTTGTCCCAGAATGTGCACCTCGTCAATCAAAAAATGAAATTTTGACAACATGACATAAAGCCCATGCTATCTTAGTTTACTCAAGACAACGTCCTGGTGTTTGGAATGATCTTCATTATTTATGGAGTATAGGAAGATGTAATTAATGAAAAATGTACAAATTGGTCCAGATATGGGTGAAATATCATGTTCATCAAGCCCATGAACACCACTGGTGTGTTAGTAAATGAAAACTGCTTCACCTGAAATTCATATAAACTGTATCTACTTCGGAAAGTAATATGAAGTATTTCTAAAGGGATCACTCTCAAATGTTGGTACCCAGATCACATATTGATCTTTGAAAACAATGAGGCACCTCAAATCTAGTTAAATAGGTCTTCAATTCTAGGAATAGGGCATCAGTTCTTAAATGTCATCTAGTTCAGCTCTCTATAATGGACATATAGCCTCATTGATTAGTAATCCTTCTTCGAAAAAAAAACAGAAGATACCCAAGGGGATGGACTAGGATGTATAACCCCATTACATTCCATTTCCTCATATTGAACATTTATTTCTTAGATATTTTTTGTCACTATTTGATATGGTGGAATGGAAACTGGCAATACTCTTGGAAATATTTCAGTTATAAACTCAACATCTCTCTCAATTGGTAACCCCGAGATGTACTCCAAAAACACATCCTGAAATCGGTCCACAATAAAAGGTAGGACTATATTACCTTTCTCCCCTTCATCAAACATATTTCATTCCACTTTGGCTATGATCTCTCCTAACTATTGGAATATCAGACCAATGAGGCTTGTCCAAATATCCCACTCACTACGAAGGAAATAAGTGATCCAATAAAGAGATGTGAATGTTACCCAAAGTTGGTAACATTTGATATGGGCTTGATATAATTTCAACCAATACATCCCAAGGATTAGGTCAAAACCTGACATTTCTTGGGATAACATATCCCATAGATAACTATAATCACCATCCTATAGAGAAGAACTCTTACACTGCTCGATGTACCCAACTCGTACCCCTAGTGAAGTATCAAGAAATATTACCCCACATGTTGTCTCCACGGTTAAGCCCACCCCAAAAATGATCTGAGCAGAAATAGAGGAATACCTAGAACCTGTATGAAATGAAGGACTAGGAATCATCGAAGCAAAAAGAATAATACCTCAAATAATAGATGGTCCTTCTTGACCACATTTAGGTATATTCTTCACTGCATGGAGATGACTAGCCAATTTACCATAGGATCCATCTTGATTACACTGCAGCGTACTACTCTATTAGTAAGGATGACATCACCCGAGGGTTCCACATCCACCACCCCTACCAGTACGACTAGTGGAGCTCCAACTTCCCCCTAATCTGGGGAAACCAACCCCCGTCCTACACATGTAATCTTCCCCTAACCTCCTTCATTCAATGATGGTTGTGGGTTCCTAAAAAAACCTCTTCACGTGGCTTAACCTAAAATAAGCTCGACACTCAACCAGTAGGTGGGGACATTGGTCAACCTTGTGGCCTAAACTACCTCACTGATAATAGAAGACCTAATCACAACATTGGGAATTTGAACCCATCTTCTAAATACATTTTGTGCTTGAAATTTACAGAAATATTCCAAATGTAACTTCTTAATATCTGAAGCAACACCACATGCTCGCCCAGCTGGCACCACAAGTTCACTACATAAAGATCCCCCCAGGTTCCCCTAGGAGATAATGGATTGATCCACCACTATAGAAAACCTTTTCAGATGAATGATATTCACCTGAGACCTTATCCCATGTCTCATTCCATATGCAAAGCATTTCGATGCAGTTTCCTTGTCTCCTATCAACCTCATAATGAAGTGTATAAGATCGTTGAATCGATAGGCATAGTCCATTACCAAAATTTTACCTCAAGTAAACCTCATTAAATCTTTATCATTCTACTGCCTCAAGGTTTCTAGGTAAAAGTGATCAAGGAAACTCTCCATAAAATCCTTCCACATCATTGCATCAGCCTACTCCATTTGGACCCTGATTGCCCACCAACGTTTTGCCTGACCCCTCAGCGTAAAATCCGCTAACATGACTCAACTCTTAAAAGGATTCAATAGATGGTAAAAATATTTTTGATGGAAACTATAAAATACCCTGCTTCTTTTGGATGAACCTCCCTAATAAAGGTCGAATGGTGCTGTAGTTGAAACTCCCTTGTCATCTCAAACATACTCGATGTTACCTGCCCTGGGTCACGTTCCATCATTTGTATAAAATGAGAAAATTTCTCACATAACTGCTCTTCCCTATTTTCATGGATCATAATATTCTCATTCTCTACTACTGGAGGAGTGTTATTTGATTCTTTCTCTTGTCACCCACCCGTCACACGTCTTCGAGGTGGAATTTTTCTATAGTTCCTAACGCGAGCTTTAGAACTCTACTATCTTACTTTTATGAATGGAAAAAGATATATAGGCAGACTCATCCATTTCCATAACCATCCCAATTCGCATACTCTACCCCAAACAAGCCTACTAACAACCAAATCACAACCCTTGGCCATCTCTCCTATGTCCACGGATAACAAGATATCAAATTCACATGGTTACAAGCTTTATCATTTACACCCATTCAAAACCATTTCCATATCCCAATTTACTCTAAAAATAGGTTAATAAACTTTTACTTCTTTATCAAGATCCATTTTCTAATTAGTACTTGACATTTCCACTTCACTTTTTAACCATTCACATCATATTATTAGGAAAAGATTCATTGGGGTTAAGAAAACATATGCATCTTAACCTTTTTATCCTGCGCACCCATCCTGTGTGTGTTCTTATAATCATGCATGTCACTTACCAACATAGGTACCAAGAATGATTCATGAATTAACAACCTCATAACCTTCTTTCCATGGGAGAAATATCACAAAACTGTTAAATCAATCTACAAGTGCATCCCCGAATGGATAAATATCATCAAATATAACGACACATAATAGGAACAGAAATCCCCTCCCAGGGTGGCTTGAATTTTCCCCCAATAATTGGTTATATACTCCAAATAAAGAGTTCATTTCCAATTCTAGATGCTTTCCTAACATCCTGTATAACATTGAAAAATAGTAAGAAAGAGATTTGAACTCATCTAATACAACTTTGTAATGTCCCCATCCTGAGATCCACTAATTCGATGCCCCGGGATGGGTCTCCACCTAACATCTAGCATGACTCCCTATAAGAAAGTGGTTACCAACTAACAGTGGGGGTCCAATAGGGAATGCGGGGAAGGTATATCCTAATTACCAGAGTAATCCATAACAGATGATAAATTAAATAATGGAACCAATAGGCAACAATCAATAACATGCATAAATATCCAATTCCCAACAATGGGTACAATAATATACAATAGTAAATATTCCATGCCATAATCAAGTGCCATGAGAAAAAAAATCCAAAAAGTAAGAAAAAAATAGAATAATCCACAAAATGGACCACACATCATGTTTGTAACCTCACCCATACATGTCCCAAATTATACTAAACTCTCTATTATATGGTTCATGCCCTTGTCCTGACCTGCAAGCATGAAATCTACCCGGGTGGCCAAAGGAGGCCGGAGTAGGGTGTGAGTATAACTCAGTAGGTCACCAACAAAGGTGTCTACCAAATATATATAAAAAGTATAAATTTCATAAAAGTGATAACTAATGTTAAGTAAAGAAAAAAAATCAAGAGGACACTGAAGAATATGTTCCTTTTAATTATATTACCATTGAATTCGGGTTCACAACATAGGCATTTCATGATTTAACCTACCCATTCATGCGTTCAACGGATTAAGAATGCTGAATATTCACAACCATATAGAAGTAAAAATAAATTCCTATCTCACTAGGCATCAAATTTTACAATCTCATAATCATCACCTCAATGTCTCAGTCTGGGTGGAATGCAATAGTTAGGGAAATAGAACTCCATTCCCCTCCCTAACTAGCGAATTTGTGTGTAGAGCATGAACATTGGTCAAGTTCAAGATATGGGCATAGAACCTCATGTTTATTCCCCACTCTACCATGCCATGTTCACATTCTTATTTATCATTCACCACAATTATCTGTATCACAACAAACTTATCCAATATCATTTACAACATCACAACAATATCAAAAATGGGAAATTTTCATTTTTCCTCTATCCATTAACACATTATACATTTATATTATATATCCCTTTATCCCGATTTAGAATTTCAGATTCCCATCTATTTAAGCATATTTAACTATAAATATAATCCCTAACATTTTCCCATTAATCCATTTAACCCCTTTTAATTCCAACCAAACAACCTTATAGACCATTACCCAACCTAATGGTATTACTAAAACTCCAATTTCACATCATTCATGCATATTAATGTATCCAACATGGGATATATGTTCTCCCACAATTACCTTGCACTTACTTAGTTAGACTCTAGGTCTTGGGAATATATGTATAACCTATGGGTGGCCCTAATCTCAATCGGTCGTCTTACATTAATCCCATGGGGATTAATAGGAGTTTATTTATCAATTTGTACACCCACTATATCCAAATAAACCAATGGGAAGAAAGAATACATTAATGTAAGAATTAATAAGATTTACCTACATGCAAAAATCCACTTGAAAACCAAGGGATGAAACATGTAGACCACCTACCTTGAATATGTTGGTGACCACACTCTCAAACAAAACCTTGGATCCCAAGTCAATCAACACTTGAAGCCTCATCCCCGACCTAACTGAAAAAATAAGTGTTTGACAGTTTCATAAGAATATAAGAGATTGATAGCAACCCAAATCGATAATAAGAAGGAAGGATGGGTTTATCCTTACCCAGATCTTCAATCTGCAACTAATAGTACTCTAAACGGCCATATGATGACGAAGATCGATCCTTGGAAGTCATTTGGAGCTTTGACTTGCTCGTCGGGTTTCAATAGGGGTGGGTGGAGGAAAATACAATGTGGAACATAAAAACACTGTAATGGAACTTTTGTAAATTTTTAAAATTATTTTGGGCCGCCCGGTTTACCCATTCAATTTTCTAAATTGTGCGCAAACCATAAAGATACTATTGTTCAAAAAATAGACCCCTCACACTATTTCTCTGCAGGGTTTGAGAAAATCATGGACAAACCATGTGGATGCTTCTATCCAAAAATCCTTCTTCTGCACGGTTTACATGGGATGTCCACACGGTCATGACTAACCGTGCACATGCTATGTGGCTTTCCAAAAACACTCTTATTTCCCATTTTTCAAGTATCAAACACCTAGAACACCCCTTATCCTTTATAAGGTCTTGGGAAATAACTTAATTGATCAAAATGAAGGGAATAAACTGAAACATAAGTAAAAAATTCCATAAGGATAAATAAAGGATCTGAGATATTTTCATGCCTCATGGTGAATATGAGACATTTTAATTCTGTGTTGTAAAAGGAATCATAGTTTAAAGTCATATGGATTTGACCAAATAGGTATCTCATTCCATAATATTGCATAGTCCATGCATGCATTACCTTACCAAAACACTTAATCCCTAGTGAGTAATTCTCAGTGTGAGAAATAAGGGGAGGTAACTGGATTTCACCATCACATGAGAGTGTAAAAAAAAGAAGGGGAAATATCAGGTGGGGACAATCCCCGCTAGACTGACATTCCTTCTTGACGTATGCGAATGTGCATAGGGATAAAATGTAATGAGAATGTGAATAACTTCACCCATTATTTGGGACATAATGGGGGTGTTTATAATGGTGGAGGATGAACACTAACCATGTTCGAAACAAAATTTTTATATCGTGTGACCTGAAATGGGAACAAACTACTAAGGATAAACAGCTGGCCATATTCACAATGTGGTACATGAATCAAACTCCTGTTCGAAATCTTTGGGGACATTGGCCAAATATGATAGGTCAGCCAATGAAGAATGAGTCTAGGCTTTTAGGGAGTCCTTTTAAATGTGTTAGATGGTGGTGACCCTAATAAATGGCACACATGAAGCCTGAAAGTACCCATATAATTTACTATATTGCGGTAAAGATGTGCGTAAGGAGGGGTGACCTCAAATAATGTCTATGGCATTCCCATAATATACCTAACTGAATTAGGAATTAAGATATCCCCAAAGAACAAAATATTTTTGAGATATTCCATGCCAATAAGGGGAAAAAATAAGAAATACATTGTCGGCGATCCACATACGGAAAATATGGGCGTCACTACATAACCCGTAATGAATGGGATCAAGCCACGTGTAGTTCTTCGTGTTCCATGAAATTTAACATAATGCTATAAGGAAATGTGGGGTAAGGTATCCATGAGAGGATATCTATGGAATATAGAAAAGACCATATATGAACAAGAAAATTCCACTCTACAACACACACAACATTTTAGACCAAGGGGTAGGAAATGGGGAACATGGGGCTGGACATGAAGATGAAGTGCCCGAGAGTTCATAATTATCCTGTAAGGATGGGAATAAAGCCACAAATTTCTCTCAATATTCAAATAAATATAATTTCATATTTTTATGACAGAATATATCTTAGTTTAAGGTCTTAGAGCTCGGACTATAAGGGAGAAATTCAAGAAGAAAAATTATACTATACAGTGCCATAATGAAATCTGTTGTGAATTTGGACAGAAGTATTCCACACAACATCACATATTCCCAAGAGAACACTCACAGATTAATGTAAGAATTCTTGGACTTCAGGATGAGAACTAATAGTTTATAGTCATATAGATGGGACCATAAGACATGAGACTCTGCAGTGCGGGTAGAATCCTTATCAAAACTGCTAATCGCACATGATCCATGCTCAATTTGGGAAGAAAGCGGTGTAAATGATCCTTATAACACATGGAGGAACACATCATTGGATCATAGGTGTGGGTACAATGTTGACCCCATGACACTGGTCCACCCACATATCGTGCAAAGGAGACTATAGAATAACACAGAGGGTGCCAAAATTCTATTTGGACCTAACATTTTGAGAAGGAAAGTGAATTACAAGACTTGTATTTGGGGAGTAACCGATTTGGAAATAATGATATAGGATAACTATTGACCATTATTCCAACACATTATCCAAAATATATGACCTTGAATGGGAAGAATCAACTGAGGATCAACCGCTGTCCATATTCTCAATGTATGACTTGTATCAAGCTGTCATTCATGATCCTCTAGGTTGTTGTACCAAATCAGTTGGTGAGACAAAGTGTCATGAGACTACTCTATACAGGGTTCCCATTGGACTTGAATGATTATGGGGACCCAAATGAAGGGCATGAAATACATGGTGGCGGGATGATATAAATTCCATGCAGAATACACCACTTTGCATCCCATACCACGGTCCAACAGATCCTTTTGACGTGGAAAGAATGTGGTCTAGGAGTTCAACTAGGCAGATGAATCAAAATTATTATTAATTAATGGGTGATGGGTTGATTAACCTTGGGAAGGACCTGAGGGAAAAAAGTATTGGTGTACCTACATATCCTGCAAGGGAATTAATCAAGCCATATATAGTTCTAGAAATTTCTTGAAATTTATCATCGTGCGATGAGGATGGACATGGAAAACAATTCTCATGAGAAATGGGGACAGATGGTGTGGCCATTTTACAGCTGAAATTTATGAGAAAAAAAGCGGTCAAAACCACACCATGAACTCTCAAAAGGTGACTTAGGCGATGGGGCTAAAATATGGGGATTTTGGAAATGTGTTGTGTAGTTTAATGTCATGCAGGATGGAGATGAATAGATTAACATCATGTAGGATGATATCAATGATGAACATTTCAATGCCATGCAGGAAGATATAACAAATTAATATCATGCGGGATGGGGATGAACAATTTAACATCATGATGGACAATATAACAATTTAACGTCTTGCATGAGGAAGATGAACAATTAATTTCATGTAAGACTATATAAAATATTAACTTCATGTGGGAGAAGAAAAATAGTTTAGCGTTATCTGGGTTGATATAATAGTTTAATATCTTGTGAGGCGATAATGATATTTTCAACATCATATAGGATGATATAACAGTTTAAATTCATGTGAAACAAAGATGAAATGTTTAACGTCGTGCATGACTATATAATAGTTTAACATCATACAGGGTGAAGATGAATAGCATAACGTCATGCATGCTGATATATTAGTTTAAATTCATGTAGGATGAAGTTGAAGAGTTTTACATCATGTAGGATGATATAACATTATAACATCATTCCAGACAAATATGAATAGTTTAACGCCATACCAGAAAATATAATAGTTTAACATCCTGAAAGATGATGATTAATAGTTTCATGTCATGAAGGATGATATTACAGTTTAACATCTTAGGAGACAAAGATAAAAAATTTATATTCATTCAATATGATATAGTAGTTTTAATTCATGTAGGAAAAATATGAATTGTTTAACATCAAACAGGATGATATAATAGTGTTGCTCAACATTTTGAGTACATATTTTACCGAAACTAATAATCCAACATGAATCATTCTAGTGGCGGTAAAAAATGGTTAGTGTTGGGATTTTCCTAAATGATGGAAGAATACAGAATAGGGAAGATATATTTCATGTTGGGAATATCCCCATTGTCACTGGACTACTTACTCAACATGCAAAGATGCATGGAAGGGTAACACCAAGAATGTTGGAGTTCCACTTAAACATGTGGAGGTTGAAATATTTAAATCACAATGCATAATATCTGGATCACAATAAGGGTGGTGTATCACTGTAGGATAACTGTTGGTTGTGTTTGAAACATGACATCTATATCGTGTTACCGAAAATGGAGATTTAGAAATGAGGTTTGACTGCTGACCATGTTCAAAATGTGGAACCTGACTCAAATATTCATCCAATGAAATTCAGAACATTTTTCTAAGATAGTAGGCGAGCCAATGTGGCATGAGACTAGGCTATTATGGGGTCCCTTCAGACATGAAAATTATAAGGATCCAAATTTAGTGATGAACCGAAGCATATAAATGGATTGGAAGTATTTCTATTTGGATTCGATCAATCGAGGTCCAATTCAGCTGTTCATTTGAGTGTTTCAGGATGTCATATAGGCAGGAAGTATTTGAACCCCTTTAAAAGGAATAGTGTCCTGAGGTAGTTTTTAAGAGTTGGACAATAGTATACTAGTGTCGAATACATATAACTCTTTAATTTGGGAGCTTATTTCATTACGCGGTTTCATGTCATGCAATGGGGATGTGAAGTAATATCATGAAGAGAATATGAAGCCTCATGTGATCGACACAATTCTTGTATATAATTTAATGTTGTGTACTAAATATGGTAGCCATGATTTTTAATATCTAATGGTAAGGATGTTGCATAATTTAGTTATATATCAAGTTAATAGGATAAGGAATTCATAAATTTTAGGGTCGCATATCTTTTACTATGCTTTCTATGGTTTTAGGTATCATATAATTTACCAAAATGTCACATAGTATAACATTGTGTGGCATGTACGATGGTTTTTATGCTGTTTAATTTCAAGCAACTAGGATGTGATTCCACATGAACTGTGTCGGCAGAGGGATGGCCATCTCCTCCCCATAATGAATTATTTGGATCCTTAATGATGATGGGGGAATCCATATGATAGGATTAACCAAAAAGTTTACCATTTTATGAATGAATGTTCCCCATACGTGGGCCAATGTACCTCATAGTGTACATTCCACAAACTGGTGTTGAATCCATATGGATGAAATCCCATGTTTTTGAAATGGAATAGATGGGATGACACAGATTTGTCACAAGGGTTGAAGGTGGAACATAAGCTATTGGAGAGAGGTCAAATTTGGAAGGTATTATAGCATTCCCTCAGTCTGACGGGGTTATTGAGCCCAGAAGGCTTAGAAAACTAGATTGTATGTGAAACAGGGCGATGGATCCCAAAATGTGTGGAATCCTAGAGTGTCAGTATGACATGGTGATTGATCTTGGAAGGCAAGGAATCATTGATCATTCGTACAATGGGGGCACAGAACCCAAAATGCATGGAATACTAGAATGTCGATACGACTGTCTGATGGAGCTTGATAGGTGTGGAAGCCTGGAACGTCGGTATGACTGGGTGATGGAGCCTGAAAGGCGTGGAATCCTGGAGAATTAGTATGTCATTAAAATAGGGATGAATATAGTGAAATACTGTAACATCGGTATGATGGAGCGATGGATCCCAGAAGGCATGGAATCCAGGAACATTGGTAAGATGGGGTGATGGAGCTCGGAATGCAGGAAAGCCTGGAACGTCGGAATGATGGGGTGATGGTGCCCAGAAGGCATGGATTTCTGGAATGTCGGTATGGCGGGGTGATGGATCCCGGATTTCATGGAAGCATAGAGTGTTGGTACAGCGAGGCAATGGAGATATTAATGCATGGATGGATGGAAAATTAGTATGATTGAGCGATGGATCCCAGAAGGCGTGGAAGCATGGAAAGTCAGTATGATGGGGTGATGGATCCGAGAAGTTAAGGAAGACTAGAATGTTGGTACAATGGGATGATGGTGTCAGGAAGTCGTGGAAACCTGGTATGTCAGTATGATAGTTGGGGGGATGGATCCATGAATGTTTGGGATCATGGAATTTTGGTTAAGTGGGGTAATGAAGCACCGAAGTCATGGGAACTGGGAATGTCTGTACGAAAGGGTTCTGGAGCCTGGAAGGCATGGGAGCCTATAACATTGGTAAAATACGGCGATGGATCCAATATGTAGTGGAATCCTAGAATGTCGGAATGATGGGGTGATAGGGACCAAATGGCATGGAATCCTCGAACGTTGGTATGATGGGGCAATGGAGCCTAAAAGGTGTGGGATCCTGGAGCATCAGAATGATAGGGTTATGGAACTATAAGGCTTTGGATCCTGAAACATTGGTATGAGTGGGAGATCGATCCCATAATGGGTGGGATCCTATAACATTTCAATTATGGGGAGATGTAGCCCATAAGGTGTGGAAGCCTAGAACATCGGTATGAAGGGGTGATGAAGCCTTGGAGGCATGGGAGCCTAGAGTGACATATTACAACGTATAGTAACTAGATAAGAGATATGATCCAACTATTCCCAATACTGGTTCTCTATATAACATCATTGATTGGACATGTGGAGGTCCTTGGGGAAGGCTTTTTATATTTTCATGGGGGGGGGACTCCATTCTGGTTGACATTGGAGAAGGGGAGGACCTCTATATGGAATGATGG
Source organism: Viscum album (assembly GCA_963277665.1). Classification (NCBI taxonomy): domain Eukaryota; kingdom Viridiplantae; phylum Streptophyta; class Magnoliopsida; order Santalales; family Viscaceae; genus Viscum; species Viscum album. The sequence continues at coordinate 71,152,213 of OY728155.1, read as the reverse complement.
AAATGTGGAGAGGATCACAACAATAGATACAAATTGTGATGGTAAGGAAATTCATGCCTGATGATATTAGTGTGGGGAGGACCACCATAATGGTTGGGGATGGAGAGGAGGAGGGTCACCATGACAGATGATAGCAGTGAGGGGAGGACCTCCGTAGTTCCTAATGATTTCCACAAGGAGGACCTATGTGCCTAAGGTATAGCTGTGTGTGGAGGACCTCCACTATAGAAGATGATGGTGGTGGTGAGGACCTATGTGCCTAATGTATATTGGGGCATGAATGAGTTACCCAATGACTTCTGGTTCTTTTGAAGATGTGAATTTGGATTTGGGGTGTTTTCCCCCAGCACGACCCATGAGGGCGGTAGAGTCAGTGAGGTGAAAATGGAGTCCATAGTGGATTTTCCCGATACGGGAAATGATGGAGGAAGAGTCGGAGGGGAACTGATGGTTTCGAGGGAAGGATTCCCATTGTGAGGCCTATGAAGGTGGAAGAGTCAGCAAGGATCCGAGGGATTCTTGGGGAAGGATACCCCCGGAGTGGCCTATGATGGTGGAAGAGTCGACGAGTTATCAAAGGAGTATGTGGAAGGATACACCTGGTGTGGACTATAAAGGATGCAGAGTCAGTGATGAGCTGATGGAGTCAGGCTTGGATGCCTATGGCACAACCTATAAAGGCAGATGAGTTAGTGGGGAGATGATGGATTTGGGGAGGAGAACCCACAGTGTTTCTAATGAAGGTTGTGAAGTGTGAGATGTTCTAATGGAGTCAGAGGTGGATGTCTGTGGTGTGACCTATGAAGGTAGTGAATCTGGATAGGTGTTAATGGAGTCAGGGGGAGGATTCCCTTGATTTAGCCTATAAAGGAGACATAGTCAGTGAAGATATGATGGAGTCAGTGGATGGAATCTCCCATTGAGGCCTATGAAAGTGGCAGAGTCAGCGATGATCCGATGTAGTTGGATGAGGATTCCCCCATCATAGTCTATATAGTTGGCAGAGTCGATGAGGTGTCGATCAAGTTAGGGTGGATTCTCCCAAAACGACCTATTTAGGTGAAGGAGTTAGCGAGGAGCCAATGGAGTCAGGGGGGAAGATTCCCCCTATGCATCCTATGAAGGTAGCCGATTCATCGAGGAACTGATGATGTTAGGGTAATATTCCCTCAATACAGACTATGAAGGAAATAGAGTTGGAGAGGATCTGATGGATTTTGGTGACCTATTCCCCCATTACAACATGTAATGGTGGTAGATTTGGCGAGGAGCAGATGGATTTGGGGGAGGATAGCATCGGTGCTACCAAAGAATGCCGAAGAGTTAGTGAGGAGCCTATGGAGGCGGAGTAGGATTTCCCTAGAACAGCCTATGAAAGAGGCAGAGTTGGAGATGATCCTATTGTGTCACAGTATGATTCTCTTGGTGCATCCAATGAAGTTGTTAGAGTCAAAACATTTTCCATGGAGTCAAGGTTGTGCCCCCATAATAGCCAATGAAGGCAACCGAGTTGGTGATGAACCCTAATATGGACACCCAATGGGAGTGGACCTAGGTTGGTGTGTCCCAAAAAGGGATGATTTCAAACCTAGAATAGTATTCTGGACACCCCTGAGGGTGGATTAGAGAGATTCCACCCCAGAAATTGGGACACTAGATGGATGAATGAGTGTGCCCAATGATAGAGGACCTATGGTAGTGTGTCCCAAAAAAGGAATATTTCACACTATTATGTATGATCTGGACACCAATAAGGGTTGATCAGGGGGAGTCCTCTCCTGAAAGAGGGACACTGGATGGATGGATCAAAATTATCAATGAGAGAGTACCTAGGTTGGTTTGTCTTAGAAATGGATGTTGTCACACCATGAAGGAAAAAGTAGACACCACTGAGGGTGGATCAAGGTGGTGGACCCAATTTAAAGAGACACCAAGGTTTGCAATTGGCTAGGAATGAACATCTTGGAGGTTTCAAACGTACAATATTTATAAGACATGGTTAAAAACCCATGTTGTTAAAATGGGTTGTTTGGGGAATACACACTAATATGGTGATGGTGCTTCTAAGAGAAACAGTAATATGTATGAATGACATGATCTCAACGGGATGTTGAGATCTGGGTAAGATTCAGGATTAAAGATGGATGATTTAATGAAATGGATGGTTAATAAGATGGAACCATTTTGAAGGTGACAATAGTGTTGGGATTAAGGCTCAGGGAGGCTCCCTATATACCGCTATAGATAGAAATCAACATACCTGTTGTTTGGTGGTGTGATTGGACTACTAACAAGGTGACCCATGATAATGGTTTGCATGGATGGGGACTCGATGAAAGTAGAACCTCTAGGCTTGGATTTATGTTCATAAAACACAAAGTCTCATGAAATATACTAGGACAAGACATGAATGATGTGCTTGAACCTTAGGGAGACGTCCTACATATCCTTGTGGTAGGGAATCAATGCACATGTAGTTCAGGATGTGGGACATGGAATTGGGGTGTACACAATGGTCAGAAACCTAGAGACATGTTGGGGCATACGTGTGGTTAGAAAACCATCACCAAGGCGATACTCTTGGTTGGAAGAGTATGGATTGATGGGGATCATATACATGGTTATCTACCTATGGACCGGTCTAACACCACTATGGTGACGACCAAGGATATCGGTCCCAACATAGGGGATATCGATGTTTACCAATTTTTGGTGTGGAACCTTAGGGTAAATTCTTACAAACCATGTCTACAAAACAGGGATCAAAACCCACAATGTTTTGAAGATAACAGTTTAACGATGTGTGTAAGGATTGTGGAAAATAGTTTAATATCATGTCATATGACGATTGAACCAAAGTGAAATGGTTCAGATTGATGGATTATGGGGTTTGACCATAAAGAAGCTTTATACGTACACTGATTAGAAGGAATAGATAAATGTTGACATTTTTTTTGTGGAGATGTTTGTGGGGATTAAACTGTAAGGAAACACAATGATGATGTCATGGTTGATGCTTACTCTAAGACCAAGTGAGTCATTCTTAGGGTGAGAAGAAAGAGTTAGGAAAAAACCTAATGATCAAGTCACGAAAGGTTCTTCAGCAAGGAGTGGAGCTGTGATTACACATGGTTAGTGGTCCATGGATGAAACTGGGGATTGCATGTGATTTATTCCTAGGTGCTTCTACGGAGAGGTAGTGATACATATGGATCACACATGGAAGTTGCCCAAGTGATACTAAGGAGTGGAAATTACTATTAGGGATTATGCGTGGATTCTCTTTGGGTTCCTTTATCATGTCCGGCCATATGAGAATACCAATTCACTGGTGTGTCGAGGAATATAATTCTGACCTACAAATATTTTCTTGTGCATAGGTGGGATAATGCCAAGGGATTTGGAATTAGTCCAAAAAAAGGGATACAAATTTTGTGAATCACATGACCAAAATTCAGAACACAATGGGGGAGAAATTAGAATGGAAGATAATAGATGAACACATTCGAAATGTTTTATCGACATCATATCATCTTCAGATAGAGACAAACAAACGAGGGCCAACCGATAGCCATATTCAAAACACAGGGCCAAACTCAAGGTGTCATCCAATGTCTTCTCGTGAATTGGTCTAGAATGATATGTGAGACGAAGAGGCATTTGACCAAGCCGTTAGGGGGTCCCATCAGTCATGATAGAGGATGAAGATCCAAATGAAGGACCTGATAAGTGTGAGGTGGAGTGATTGAATGTTTGAATAGATTCCAATGCTATAGAAATTTCTCCACCATGATCATGGCACGAGGAATCTTATGATAGTCAAAAAAGGGATATGTTATTTTGAACAAGAGCCATCCTATTATTAAATGATTGGGAATGACATAGTTTAATTTCAAGTAGTGAGGACTATTGGAATGTTATATTTCCCCATTAGTCATATATTATTTAGAACAAGTGAAATCCTATGTTTTTCACATTGGTTGTACTACTGTTTATAGTTATGTATTGAGGACATTTGGAATATTATATTTGGAACATAAGGAATCACTTATTCGGAGCCAGAGGAATCCTATTATTGTCACAAAGGTTGTAATATATTTTATAGTCACGTAATGAATATTATGAATAATGCACCTAGAAATATCTAGTGCATGAATTATTCTAGAGTGGCCCTTTAAAGTTGACCCTACATGGATGCCAGGTGATGGGGGTTGGATGAGTTTCTTAAAGAATGGCTCGACTCAAGGTACTCATGGAATTGAAAATGATAATCTCAACTCAAAACATTGAAAGGGACCAAGAAGAATATGTCGAAACAAGCTGTTTCATGGAGTGTGGATGAATACATGGAATCATACTATCACATAGATGGAAGGCTGGATGATCATAAGGGTGCTAGGTAATCTTTTGCTTACCCAGATCGAAATTTCCATGGTGTGACTGTCCATTTTCCATGGGGGTTAGTGATAGTATTGAAGGGGACGATCCAGATGGCTGAGACCACAACCCAGAACTAAGCCCAACCAGGGGTGGGGGGATCCAGCCCCATGGTATGGGACAATAATTGTGAATGTAATATATTTTCAAATGATAGTGATTCATGATGGAAAGTGGTTCATAGAGCATAGGGTATTTCAATGGATAGGCCTCCATAAAGGTCAGGGTCCCACAATGGAGCTTCGTCGTGGAAGGGTGATTCGGGAAGGATGGCTTTCAGTAGAGCCAGGTTTCAAAAAAGAAAAGAGCACAATATTTAGAGTGTAATCCATGAATGATTAATTTTTCACAGAGCCTTGAGCAACAAGAAACAATCTCCCTCCTTTATGAATGTCATCACATCGTGGTGCTCAAAAGCACCACGAAATGGCTGATCATCCGACGAGAGGGCATTTTAACTGTCTTTATGATATTGGGGGAGCCATCTATTTATAAACAATATAGTTTAGTGGGGCTCACTACAAAGAAAAAATGAAATCGTGAAGATGATGGATCTTCGTTATTGGAAGAATCATCATCTTAATTATGAAGGCTTCCATTACGCTTATTCGCGATGGTCGCAGGGATTTTTGTACTGATATATGATTTCTTCATGGCTCTATGTGTTGATCTTGAATATATCTACTATATCATAGAGGTTTTCGACATAGCTTTATGGAGGTCATGGATCTTTTCTAGCTCGAAGAGCATTGCGTGATTACTTTGTGATTGCGGACGCAGCTCCACAAACCTGTTTTCCAGCCTAACATTGAATGACCATAACTCCTAATCCACAACTCTGTTTGGGTTCTACAACCAGTCAAATCAATGCTTTCGAAACTATCTACAATATGAGACCATTTATGTAAGCATTAGTTGAATATTTTACATGTTTCTTCCTATTACAACAAAAATTATCATAAATAATTACACACTAATTATGTTTGATTCATTAAATTAATGATAAAACCAATTAAGAGGTATTAATAATATTAAAATAAATATTAATTTAATTGATTAAGGATTTACTCCAATTTTATTGGCGCATATGAAATACTGAGGTATTATTAAATAATGTTTCTTATATTTATGTTTCTAGGTTGATTTTCTTAAAGTTCATATAATGAATAGTTTCAAAATTGAGAGTAATTATATTTTATGAAAAAAAACATTTAAAAAACTAGTTAAAAGTCATAAAATCTTAAATAAAGGAAATGGGGAAACCTTATGGTCAAAAATATCATAACATACAATTTATGGTTAAATTTAAACATTAAATGTAAATAATATTCACCATTTGGAAAATGTTATTTCCAAAGTTAATTAAAATATGTGAACAAAGGGTTAATAAAAAAATTAAGATTTGAAATTACAACAAAACTAGTCTGAACATTATTGGATAATGGGATTAAATCATATCCTACATTATCATATAATTCCATTCCATTTGGTTGTATATGGATTGAAATTTAATATATAATAAGTATATATTTTCGGAAAATCTCAATGTACCCCTCAACTTCTTTATAAAAGGAAACATCATCCTTCATCCCATTTAACCACATTGAGCCTTTTATATTAACCAAAATCTTCCAAATTCTACAATCCCCTTCCATAGAAATATTTTAGAAATATATATTACATATTTGGAATCATATGGTCAATATTTATTAAATTGAACTATTATATTTTTAGATAATATGAATAATAAAATTAATATGCTTTGTTGTCGTGATTAAGGGTAAATTTGGTAATTGTGAGAAAAAATATATTTTAAATATTAGTAAAAAACTCTAAACCCATAAATAATGGTATCATATGAGTTTATTAGATGCTTAACACATAAGGATCTAAATTTAATAATTTAATGGACACATGTCCTTGAATAATTCTTCAATACTATTACAATCCAAGATAGTGACAACATGGAATACTCTTACTATTAATAAGTAAAATATTTTTAATATTAGGTTATGTAAAATATATTATCAACTATATATACTATTATGAGAGAAAAATATTTATCGATATCATGAAATTTTATTTTAAAATTTTATACAATAAATAATTATAATAACTAATTACACAATGATGAGGAATTAATTATTCAATTAATGAAAAAATTAAGTGGTATTAAAATATTAAAATAAATATAATATTAATTACTTATGTTATTTTAAAAACAATTATAAGTTAATATAATATTTTTGTGTGAATTAAATGAATTGTTTTGTAGTAATCTTTCAAGGATGATTTTCATAATGTCAATGTAATAAATAGTTTAAATATTTAATGTAGTAATATGTTATGAAAATAATATTTTATGAAATTAGTTACGAATAATGGAAATAATAAATTTGTAAGAACTGATAAATTAGGGTCTAAAATATCATAAAATCTCCATTTTAGTATTGATTGAAACTATATATGTAAATGTATCAATGTTTTAGTGTTGTTAAAGTTGTGAATGTTGTTAAAATTAAAATAGGATAATATAAGGTTAATAAAAAGCTTGGATTTAATAATTAAAAAATAAATCCTATATAAAATATTTTTCATCATGATATTACACTATATCTAGAATTATATTATAATTTCATGCTATTTTCCTATATTTGGAAGGATTTTTTATTTATTATCAATTTCTCTTTTGAGAAATTCCCATCGTACCCCTCGACTTCATTATAAAAGGACACCACATACTTCATCCCATTTCACCACATTGATATTTCTAGCTCAATCAATATCTAAAAAATTATATTATTCACTAACCGATCCACATTTTACTGGTTCTTTTATTCTAAAAATACAAACCCTAGAGTCATTCATAGGAGATGTAAATGACATGTTTCGAAGAAGACGTATTCGCTGTAACTGATAATACTCTTTTTATATGTTTATATACCTTTTATAAATATAGGATATTTATATCATAATATAATAAATTTAGAATCTATAATTTTTTTAAATTTTTATTATGTTTATAGATACACCATAATATATACCCTTTTCCATTGAGAAAAAATTGAAATATCACTCATACATATGAACGACTTACCATCTCCACGTAACCATAGAATTCATTTTCCATCACCATATTTTATTAGTGAAAATTATTATGTGTTTTATGATTCTATATGATATTTATAACATGAATATAATAATATAATGATAATATCATATCTTCCTTTTTACCACCTAATCTTTTGGGATATGATAACGTTGATTGTGCTAAGATATGGCTTACCATCATAACGAGGCATTGTGATTAATATTTTTATCTATAACTCACATCGATTATAATACAGATGAAATTCATTAATATATAGGATATTTATATCAATAAAACTATTCTAAAATTTTTATATATCATATTATTTCATTTCTATTAATATGAAAAGAAAATGATAACAGTGTTCTTGCTTACAAACGACCTACTGCTTCCATGAATTTTGTATTTTTTACCACTATCATTTATAAATAACAATTAATAAATTTATAAAGAATATAAATATATATTATATTTATATCATTGTTATAATTATGAATAATATTAAATAATGATCTATGTAAGAGGACAGAGTATAATAAGTAAAAAATGAACTAAAAACCAAGCAGTTATTACCTGAAACATAACATTACAGTGGAATTGTTAATAACAGAGTAATATAAATTTATAAGTAAAAAATATATGGTATTATATAGATGAGTATGATTCTATGATAGATTTATCATAAAATTATATTTACTATGGAAGAGTTTTGAATGTACATGAAGGATGTCAATCAATATGGTAAGGGATTTACATCACACTTTTATATGTGTTGGACACATGCCTTATGCAGTACTTGTTCTTTTATTTTATTGTATATACTACACTGGAATCTATTTTGTGATTCTTATATTTAATATTATGAAATTTTAGAATCCATATAATTTTATATATTTCAAGGGGAATGTGATTCAACTGATTAAAAAGTGGTGAGGGTTTATTTCACAAACTCATCCATATTTAATACTGTTTAGTTTTATGTCTTCATAGGGGTATATTTATCTTCAACCTATATGTTTTATAAAAATGGTTTTAAAATGTTTTTACTATTCAAATATGAATAATTAAAAATATTTTTTCTATGTTTTAATTTTTATTAAATACATTGAGAAGAATATATTTTTTTCATTTTCTAAGAATAGATCATTATGGATTTATAACAAAAATATTTTAAAGGATTGTTTTTTAACTTATATGGTATTTAAATTTTTTTACACATTAATTAAAACTTATTAAAATCATGATTCACATCTAATAATTAAATTTTATATAAAAATTAAATGTTTTCATTTAAAATTTGGTAGCCACTTAAGGATAGAATACATTTTTCAAGAAGATAGGATTCTTCATTTATAATTATTTTCAAGTGTTCTATAAAATTTATTTTCAATCTGTGATAACATTATTTTATGTTACATATGTTTTAATAGGCTCATTTTTCAAGGATACTATCCCTATTATACCTATTGGTGGTTAATTTTTATTATGGAATCACATTTATTAAACCCATTTATTTTTTATGGGTTATTTTATGATTCAATGGTGTTTATGAAACCCATTTCACTCTATGGATTCTGATATGTAGAATAATTTATATTGAAATGGCACAAATATGTATGGTTTTCATTATATGAGGTGTGAGAACTATATATCCCTCTAATTAATTGGGTTATGATAAATTTCATATAATCTCAATAGGGTTTATAAGAGGTTATCCTAAGCCTGCAACAAGTGGGAACACATGGGCTCATCCTAAGCCCGTAATAAGAGGGTTCACATGAGGTCTTCCTAAGACCTCAATTAGAGGGTACAAGGGAATTCATCCTATGATTGATACTAGAAGGTATATGAGAGTTCATTTAGATTATAAAGTTGGTTCATGGTTAATTACCCAAATTCTATCACACTTTGAATGTCTTGGTAAGAATAAATGAAATATGATATTTAAACTTTATGTGTATGCCATAATTTTTATTTTTTATTCCATTTATACAATCTTAAGGATCTTATAATTTCATTTTATTTTGATTAATGTCTTTTGATTTTACAATATTTATTCTATTACTCATTTCTATGATATTTTATATGCAAGGTATGATATTATAAATTTATTAATATGTTTTCATACAATTATGCTCATGTTTTGCTAACATTATATCCATGGTTACCATTACCAAGAATCTGAGATCACCATTTCATAAGTTTCTTTTCCATATGTTATAAAAACTTATTTTTAGTTATATTACTAAAGGGGATGATATTTACGAGATATTTTTATGAAATTTGATCAAATTAGATGAATGTGCTTCATGTATCCAAAGGAAATGAACTATTAAGTTCACTATGAATGTGTTAATGAAATGTAATGAATATTCAATTTAAAATATGTAATATTCATGTATGAAAATCATAGGATGTTATAATTCTAAAGAAATAAATTTTAATAATGGAATTATGATTGAAATATTAATTAGTTTAAAACTATAATAATTTTTTTATTATTTAAAATAATTCAAATGAAATGGAAATTATTAACAAAACAGTATTTTTACTATTAATAAACAAATTAATATTCTCATTAAAATCTAAACTAGTATCCCTTTGATAATCAAGAAATGATGACTTAAAAAGTAAATATATTTTTTCAAATAAATTATATTAAATTGGTATAAAATAATTTTAAATTTTGTGTCTCAAAGCATATAAATTAGTTTTTATAAATACTTGTTTTATGTGTAAAATTTCTATTAGGTATTATATATTGTCTAAAAATCTCATAGGATGAATGGTAATATTTTTTTGGAATATATAATATTTAAATTTCATTAAAATAATTTACCTAAAATAGTTTTTATAACTTATTACAGCGGAACTCATTTGTTTACATAAAATAGATTTTATAGAAAATATTTCCTTTATTTTAAATTTTGATTTTATTTGATTTTATAATTAATTGGTCAGTAAATAATTTATTTTATATACATATGTCAAAAAATATATAATTTAGTTATTCATATTCAAAAACATCATTCCAATGTCTATGTGATAAATAAAATTTTAAATAAAAATATTTTAAAAATATGTCAAATTTTTTTTATAAAAGTTATTCATGTATTATTAGAAAATATCAATGTTTTATATAATGGGATATAATCCCAGTTTTTCATATAATATAAAATATGGAAAAAATAAATTTAATTTGAAAAAAACTTCACAAAATCATAGTGTGTTATATTTGACTCCACATAAAATAAATTTTATTCTAAAATTCATTAGTTTGGAATAAGAAATTCAGGACACTTTGACCTAATTATGTGCACAAGTTCCCATGAAACATCCCCAAGAATGGGGTTTGGTTGTAATACTTTTACCATATGAGTTGAATTGTTTTGTAGGAAATTTTCTATTTGTTACTTAATGTGATATTATATTTCCTTATAAAAAAGGTCGTGTTCTAGAGGTATGACCTCTATGTTTAGTATTTTTTATGGATCAGGTATGTAATTACTCATGAGAGGTACATTGAACACATCAAGAACTTCATAGTCATGTTTTGGAAGCACTAAAAGATTCTTGAAGTCCTAAGAGGATGAATTATTTAAAAGGTACTGATATTACAAGTGATTATATCTCCATTTTCTCATAAATTGATAAATTCATTAAAATACCTTCCCACCAAAATAAAATTATAGACCAAGTCGATGATTAGCTGTGGAAGATTTTAGTAAAATTATTCCTTTCCTTATGTGTTGTTGAATGGACCTATAATCATATTCCATCTTATAATATATATATGGTTCCAATCAAATACTTTTAGAAAAATCATTCATAGGAATTATAGTTCTACACTTATTCGCATAATGGGATTCTTAAGTAGATAACTTAATGCTTGAGTGAAATATATCATTCCCCAAAAAATCATCAAGATTAAGGTGTTGATCCCAACCACCATAAAAATATATATAACAAGATCATAGAATATTCTATATGGTTTTAATTGTTCTTGGAGACATAAAATCTAAATGAGGATGATATAGAGTGGTACAACACACTCTATATAATGATCATTCAGAAATCATCACCAAAATATCTATGTAATATTTGGATCCACGTCTTATAAAATTTAATGTGGTAACACAAACTAGCATAATAATTTCTTAATATATATTTTGAATCTTTGATCCATAAGCATATATTCTATGATTGCAATGAAGTTTCCTCACTTTGTAAGGTGATCGAATGCATCCCATAATTAAATCAACATCAAAGATATGAGAATCCATAAAGCTTACATGTACCTTTAATCATATGTCCCCAAATTGTGACAGAATTCCTCCTCAAATATTTTTTTTAATAAAACATATAATATCCAAAAGGTTATGTTTAATAAATTATTCCCAAAAAATCCTTATTATTTATTATCTATCATTACAAAAAACTATAAGAGTGGTTTCTATGAAAATGAAATTATGATGAACAATAACCTTATAACTAATGATGGCATCCAAAACTATAATGTAAATCATAAATGGGGATATATATTATGTAATTTCCTAAAATATCTATGTTTTTTTAAATTATATGGATTTATTTCGAGACCACACACTCTGATGATACATGATTCTGAGTCTGGTGGGGGTGGAATATAATTTTTAACCATAGTTAAGGTATATTCAGTAAATGTGCCAACAGGTTTTTCATACTTTTGAACTTCTACTCAGATCAAAAATATGAGGGTACCGTTGAACTCAGAATGCTAGGATTTTCCTAGAAAGTACATAACGTCGGCCGCTAAGGGCCAAACAGAAAATATAATCTTCAGAACATTCTATAAAAATAAAATTACTTTAAAAGAATTATTTTATTTATTTTATCACCAATTATTGGTGTACAGAGGTGATGTAGTGCAGTGATGAGGCGATGATGTGGTGCATTAATGAGACTCATTAATGGCTTGTAAAATCACAGCATAACAACACTTTGGTGTTGTGTAACACTTACACTGTTTCATAAATGAAATATCTCAACGACGTGAAGTCAAAGCGTAAATAAATAATGAGATGTGTTTTATTTTTTGTTGTTTAAAACTCTAGAGAAACGTGGATTAAACATTTAGGATTCAATGATTATCCTCCGATGTATTTCATCACCAATGAAGAACTATGAATGCCGGAGGGATGTAATTGACCTCAATGTACTTTGAAGAATGATGAACTCCATCAACCTCCTGGACCCTCATGGACGAATTGATGTGGAAAATACATTCAATAAGGTTGGGATTTGTTTTATTTATTATGTTCTTCCACATTCTTATTCAAAATGATGAATGTATATCACTCGACAAATTGGTTGATCCATGAACCATGTGTTCTTGCAGAAGGCTGACATTTTATTTTCATTTTCCCTATCCTGGATTAATTTATTATTTTCATAGTTTGAAAAACATCCCCAAAACTCCCCCTTGTTTTTAAATCCTATCTCGGAGGGCGTGGCCCAACACGATAAAGGCCTAATCCCCTTAGCCATGGGTGTTCTTTGCGACCAAGCATCTAAATTGATGGAATTTTGTGTTTGAGACCTTCACAAATACGTAGAGGTTCCTTGGAGGCCGTAGGCACATGTGGTACAAAAAGAAGACCATGAGATCACATCTGGTGGTCCGCCGATGATTATTCTAGTGAAATGTTGTGTCACTAGAGAAACGTAGCGACACTAGTGGCACGACGAGGCAGTGAAGGACGCTGTCAATGTGGGACGTGAAGCTAGAGACTCAATACACCATCATAGCTCTTTGTTGATGGGTCTAACCTACGGACTATGTCCATGGGTGACGTGGATGGGGATGTTGTGACCAAGCCAGAAGAGCGAGCTATAAGCCCTAGTCACTCGACAGCTGAAGGATGGAGGACTCTCGGGTGAACTGCAGGACAAGTGGGGATTTAGACGCAATAAAAAGCCATTTGTTGGCCTCGAGCACACCACTATCATGCTTCAAGTGGGTCAGGCTTCAGCTAACATTATAAACCCCCAGCCAGTAGGCCGGGATGGTCCTGCGCCAAGTGGGAAGGACCTGCGCCATTGTGCCGGACCCAGATCCAACAAGCCGAACCCGTGCCGAGAGGCTGGACCAACACCCTTCAGGCCCGGCTAGATGAAACCTACTCACAAGGTGACCTGGTAGGTTGGACCCTTTACCAAACTGGGGCAAGTCCATCAAGGCCCATCGGGCCATGCTGGACTGGAATGACACATAACCAAATCTGGCCAAGTTGAGTTTGTTGAATAAGAACTTGGTTTGTGAGACCCTGGGTAGGTTTGGTCCGGTTGGTTAGACTGAGTCGGACCCAACCCAGATGCATCCGACTCCTGACTACTAACACATTAATTACCAGAAATCCAGGTGTCTTACTGACAATATGTTTTCAGAATTGGGACCCTCTTGACGAGGTGGATATTTTGGTATTCTCTAAGAAGAATTCCAATGGTGTTTACTTTTAATGTATTCGTTGGGGGTTCAGTTCTCTGAGGGTAAAGTGTGCAGATGAGATGCAGCTGTGTAGACCTCTGCGGCCTGGAAGATGAGAAACTGTGTGGACCTTAGTGCCTTTTAGACTAGAAGCCATTCAGACCTCAGTGGTCCATTAGATCTATGTGAAACTCAGTGTCCTGGAAGACAAACATCTACCATGTAGTCCTCTATGGACGACAATACTTCCGTGAATCATCGGGGATGAGTCCCTCAATAGTACAAAACATTAATCACTATAATCGATGAACATATCAAACTCTAGAATAAATCTTGATTGAGCCAAACTTATTTTTTTGGATTTGAATTGTGTTTTAATTTTGGTATTTTTTCCATAGTGAATAGGGGTCCCCTATTGAGTACTATATTACTCACCTCAGTATGGGCTTCACCTGCATGTGTTGTGTCTTGTGCAGACAATAGATGTTTCAAAGGAGGACCTGGACTCTTGGGAGTTGGTAGTGCCCAGTAGTATGAGGATGAAATGACCTACTAAATCTTTTTTCAGTAGACACGCTACTCATTCCATCAGGTGGGGTTTTGAGCATATTTATATCGGAGTCCCTTTGTACATTTCTGTTTTCATTTCTTTTTGTTGGGTTTCTATTCCGGCCCACATGTTTTTAGTTGTACATGTACTCAACGTTATTTTCAATATTTTTCTTTTCTCCTTTCAGTTTGTGGGATGTGGTTGGGAGTGTGTGTGCATACAGGTACTCATGAAAAATGCCTCCCACATGTTGGTTGACACCTTCTATGCTAGTTTCCAATCTTTGTCCTTTAGAATGCAGGATTGAGGTATGTCACAGAATGGGCCCCGAGGGATGGGTCGTGACAAAGTGGTATCAAATGTGGTCAATTATACCATAGACACCGAGAGTCTATTGTTTTTTATTTGGGGATACAATGTTAAATGTTTTGTGTCCGACATTCAGATTCGGGGAGTTTAGTGTTGGTGCGACGACTGACATATCCACACACTATGACCTCAAATTCTTCTTTTTGGATCAATGCATAAATACAATGGTCGCAAAAGTGTACAATTATGTTCATTTGTATAAGAGTTATCTCACGATGTATAATTTATTGATCATGGAACATCTTGATCTATTTTGAGATGCCTCTATGAAAATGACCAGCCATGAATCTAATACTTCTCTAGGAGGACAAGCTTCCAAGTGATGAGGTGTCCGATAAGGGATCAGTTCTCAAGATGGCCCCACCGGGTGGTGCACTAGTGCTTCCACCACCCATGGGTAAGCATATACAGATGGTGGTTCTGGAAAAATACATTAAAATACATAGTTCCTTTCTTGAGTTTTAGGGAAAGAGACCTCCCAGGTTCAGGGTAGGGATGGATCCTCAAGTTTCTAAGGATTGGATGAAGGTAGTGAAATAGGTCTTCTACTTAGTGTGGACACTGCTTGACCAGATGATGATATTATTTTAGAGCCTTCTTCATGGCTCAGCAGGGAGATCATGGTGTCTGATGATTGAGACTCTTAATGAGGTGAGACTCACCTGGACAGACTTCGAGGGGATTTTTTTCAGAGGAGTTCTTCCCTATGACTTTATTCTTAGTGCACATTCAAGAGCCGCTTCACCTTCATTATGGTAGCATGACGGTAGCTAAGTACTCAGTGAGGTTCGATGATATTTCTTGCAAGTCTACAAACATGGTGCATGACACTTTCATTGAGGCTTGAGCCTTCGAGCAGGGGATACACCAAGTGATTAGGTTATAGGTTGTATCTCAGTATCCCCATGAAGGATGGAGTGTTGGAGTGAGATCTACTAGTAGGGAGCTTCCTCGCATAGAAATAACCGAATGTGGGGGCCACCAATAGGGAAAAGGTAGCCGACGCATCTATGGAATGTTGATAAATGTTGGTGAAGTTGTCCAAGTGGGACAGATCATCTAGTGGACAACCACAAGAATCGTGATTGTTGGTGAAAAGATGCTATGATAGTGGGAGATATTAGAAGAGTATGTTGTGCATCTCGTACAGCTTGTAGGGACACATGGATCATGACTGCCAGAGACACCGTACAAACAATCAGAAGATGGTCGAGGGACCACCGAGATAGAGGAAGAGGTTTGAACAAGGGGTGATGCAGGCTAGAAGACGTGGGAGAGGAGCAGGACAAGAACTAGGTGGTGGGTGACAGTTATAGGATCTACGAACATCACCTTCAGGTGGTCCACCATGAATTTAGGGAGCATGATGATAGGGGAAGGCTCAGCTTCAAGCATTAGAGGGTTATGACCATAGTGCACTGGGGTTTATTCGAGGTATGATCTAGGTGTTCTCCAACCTAGCTTCAGATCATATAGTCACAAGTTCTAGTCAATCTTTTCCAAAAATGGATCTTGTTCGGAGCTCAAATATTCTAATAGATTCACTGGATTGATTTTTATGACTATTGACTCCTACGAGAGGGGATTCATTGATTAAAAACTACTACAGGCTGGGTGATCTTACTCTAGGAGGTGAGATATTTGGCTGGGATATTCAAGTAGCAGTGTAGAGGCCTTATGATTTCATCTTGTGTATGGACTAGTTTTCAACAGTCCATGTTCAGGTCGACTATTTTTTGAACAATGTTTTGTGTGTATGCGAGGATGGGACTAGGATTTCCTTCACCATTAATAAGGAAATCCTAGCAGCACAGGACGAACATCCTCAGAGGAGGTTGCAACAGATCACTCACCTGTTGGATAGCCTCACCCTTAGAGCAGTAGATGAGAGGATTCCAAGTATTCTTATATTGGTGGATGAGAACGAGGATGATATTCTTGATGTTGTTCTGGGACTAACTCCCCATAGAGCGGTATAATCGTTCCTCAACCTATACCCTAGGATGACACCAATATCTAGAACAGCATATCGGATGGCTCCCATGAGGCTTTCCTGGCTGAGGTTATAGCTAGAGGGCTTGTAGGAGAATGGGATTATAAGGCCCAGAGTTTCCCCATGGGAAGCCCTGGTGTTGTTTTCCAACAAGGAAAACAAAAGCATGAGGCTATCTGTGGACTTCTGATGCATGAAATATTTGAACGTGAAGAACAGGTATCAACTACCGAGAATTAATGACCTCTTCGATCAGATAAATGGAGCTAGGTGGTTCTCGAAGATCGACATCAGATTAGGTTATCACTAGCTTCGGGTACGACATGAGGGAATAACAAAGACAACCTTTAGGTGCCGGTATGGCCACTATGAGTTTTTAGTGATTCCTTTTTCATGAGAAATGTCAAAAAAAATCATGGGACTCATGAACAACTTCTTCCATCCATACCTTGATCAGTTTGGCAGGGTCTTCATTGGCGACATCTTATTGTACTCTATATCACAGGAGGAGCACATTACACACATATAGATAGTTCAAGACAAACTTTGAGTGCTCTATCTTTATGGTATGCTCTCTAAGTTCTTGTTCTAGATTCAAGAGGCCCTGTTTCTCAGACACGTCAACTCAGATTCTAGAGTTTTAGTGAATTCAATGACGATAGAGGCAGTGCTCGAATTAGAGCCACCCTGGAGCATGAATGAGGTATGATGCTTCTTGGGGTTGGCTGGTTAATATTGGAGGTTTGTGAATGAAATTTCCAGAGTTTCAACATCCTTAACATCTTTGACAAGGAAAAGGCAAACCATCATGTGGATGCAGAAATTCCAGTATAGTTTCCAGGAGTTGAGGTGGAGACTGACTATTTTCCTCAACTGAATACTACCTGATGTGGGCATTCAGTACGTAGTTTTTTGAGACACATCAAGAACTAGTGAATATTGTTTCTTGATGAAGGATCAAGTTGAAATCACATACTACTCATGATAGAAGAGGCAACATGAGCAGAACTATTTGACCCACAACTTGGTGTTATAATCAATGGTCTTTGACTTGAAGAGGTGGAGGCACTACCAGTTGGCTGAACAATATATAGTTTACTCTTACCACAAGAGTCTCATTTGTATATTATCCTAGAAGGACAAAAACCATAGACAATAGTGATGGATAGAGTTCCTCAGGACAATGACTTTGAGATAGTCTATACTCCTAGGAAGGGGAACGTGGTAGAAGTTTTTCTTAGTAGGAGGACCAGTTTGCAACTGCTGAGTGAGGTGATAGAGAGGCTAGCTGCAATGCATATATCATTCATGGATGATGATGGAGAATATTACCTTTAGTCGATGATAGTTACTCCAACACTGTTATTGTTAGTCAGGGAGGCACAACTGATGGATGATGACTGTGAAGCCCGAAATTCTCAGTTATCCTCATGACATTCTCGTGATGGATTTTTGACAGATGTGGAGAAAACCATCCCTTTCAGAGGGCGTATTATTGTACCAGTGGTGTTATGGGAGGAGGTGTTTTGGGAATTTCATAAACCCCCCTTGGTGGTACATACTTGAGTGGGGAAGATATACCAGTGCCTCCGATGTTAGTACAGATGGCCAGGAATGAAGAATGAAATGGAGAAGTCCTTCTCATGATTCTTCACTCTTCAGCATGTGATTTCCATGAAACAAGTTCCATAAGTCTTGGATCATTCACTTGATGTATTGGAGTGGAAATGGGATGGTATCTCGATGGACTTCGTGCCAGATTTACCACGTATATCTAGAGTCCATGATTATATCTGGGTGATCGTTGACTGACTTAAAATGTTAGCTCACTTCCTAACCATCAAGGAGAAGAGAATGATCCAATGATAGGGACACTTTGATGTCCAGGAGATCGTGCGGATTCACGGGGTTCCTTCAATGATTGTCTCAGATAGTGAGGAACAATGTACATCCTGATTGTGGAATATATTACATGATGCATTTTGGAATCAGTAGTGCTAGAGCATAGCTTTTCATCCCTGAACCGAAGTTCATATAGAGTGGACCATACACTATATAGTAGACATGTTTCGGGATTGCATCCAAGAATTTGGTAGTAGTTGGGAGGACCACCTTCCAATGGTGATGTTTACATAAACATTAACTATAACTCCACCAATAGAATGGAACCCTTCAAGGAATTGTATGGGCGGAGTTGTGGATCAAATATATGAAGGAAAGACACCAGGGAGTCGGCACTCATGAGTCTAGAGTTGGAACATGCTACCACTGAGAAGGTGAAGGTCATCAAGTAGAAGATGATGAATGAATAGAGAAGGCATACATTTTATGCCAAAAAAATATTGAGACACTTGGATTTTGAGGATGGAGACCATGTTTTCATTTGGGTCTCTCTCTGGAAAGGTTTGTGGGGATTATTCTAGAGTGGAATGATATCTCCGTGGTTAATCAGACATTTCAAGATCCTTAGTAGAGATGGAAAGGTGGGGTACCACCTGTAACTTTCCCCATAGATGCACTGGGTGCGTGATGTTTTCCACGTGTCGTAGTTGAAGAGAAACATGGATGATCCATCGCATGTCATTGACTGGGGTGAGCAGGACATTGGAGATCGGGAGACATTAGCGAAGTTCCTGATGGAGATAGATGATCGATAGGAGTGGGTCATGTGTGGGAGGTATATTTCTCTTGTGTGTGTTCAGTGGTAGCAGAAGAATCTCTAGGAGATAACATGGTAATGGGGGGCTTAGATTCTTTCTCTATAACCCCATTTATTTGATTAGCCCATGGATTGGTTTTTATGGATGTAATACCCTATGGTGGGGAGAATGTAATGCCTTTGAATTTATATTTACTTTTTTTTTAAATTATATCAATTTATTTTGATACTATACACTCTGATGACACATGATTTTTAGGCAGGGTGATCCTGGAATATAATATTGATCTTTTTTTATTTGCGTTGAGTAAACGTGTGGGCATGATTTTCTAACTTTTGTACTAGTGCATAGATAATAAAAATGAGGGAACCCTTGAACTCATAATGTGGGGATTCTACTGGAAATGACATAACTACGGCCGCCAAGGGCCGAATGGAAAAGTTAATTTTCGTACCAATCAGATAAAAAATAACATTAAAAGAATTATTTTATTTATTTTCTAATTGTTGAATTGTGGGAAGAGACGTTGCAGTGTGGAGAATAGGCGATGAAAATGAACACTAATGAGACTCATTAATGGCTCATAATATCATAGCGTACATTTATTTAGTGATTCATTACATCTATGCTGTTTCATTTATGAAACAGTGTAATGTTGCGACATCGCAGCCTAACAGAAATGATACAACATGTTTTCTTTTTAACTGTTTAACACGTTGGTGAAATGAGGATTAAACTGTTAGGGTTATTTGATGAACCTCTAAATGATTTCTCCCAAATGAAGAATGAAGAATGCTAGCCGAACGTCATCGACTTCTAAGTACTTAGTATAAAAATAAATGCCATCGACCACATGGACCCTCAAGGTTGAAACACTACTGCACCAAATGTCAATGAGGTAGGGGGTTTGTTTTTTCGATGTTCTTAAAAGTTCTTATTCTAAAAGATGGATACAGATCATCCCACTAATAGGATGATTCACGGACCTTGTGTTCATATGGGAGGGTGATGTTTTTTTGGATTTTCTTTATCCGGGATTATGTTTTTACTTTCTATGTTTGATCATCTTCCACAAACCTCCCCCATGTTTTGAAATCCTAATGCGGAGGGGGCAAGCCGACATGAACAATGCCCACGCCCCTCCTTAGTGTCTCTTCTTCATGGACAACAATTTGAATTGATGGCATGGAAGGTTTGAGTCCTTGACCGTGGAGAGGACATTCCCTGGAGCCCTTATGATAATGCGAGACATGGAATAGACCATAAAAATGAGTCTGGTTATCCATGGAACGTTCTATTTGTGTGCCTATACTAGAGGCTCTTGAAGCCAAAGTCGATGCCTGCCATGGCCGATGCGGGCCATGTTTGACTTGAAAAGCAGAACTGGAGACCCGCAGCACCATCATCGAACCTGGTTGATGGGTCAAACGCACCGACTGAGTCCACAGGTGATGTGGAAGGGGTGTATTTTTTCAGGCTGCCTAACCAAGCTATCAACAGTTGTTGCTAGATCACAGAAATATAGAGGCCCCAAAGATGAACTGCGGGGTAGGAGGGGAGATGGACATGGAAACCAGTTGCGTAACATCCTTTCGCACACCATCGGCCCAATTCTAGCATTTTGGGCTTTAGCTAGTGCGCCGGTTCTGCGACCAGCTGGCCACACCCATGGTGGCGGTCCAGACCCGCATTCAGTGGTCCAGACCTATGCCGGATGCCTAGACCCATGCCCTTTGGGACAAGCTAGACAGAATTGGGTTTCTGAATGTCCTGGTAGTCTGGACCCTTGACCAAATCGGGCTATGTCCAGTGAGGCCCATCGGTCCTAGCCCAATGGCCCAGTAGAACAGGAGCGAGCCAGACCCGAATAGGGCCAGCTTGAGTGAGTCGAAATAAATCAGGGTATGGTGGAACGCCAAGCCGAGTTGGTCGGGTCAATCAGTCTAGGTCGGACCGGGCCCAGACGTAACCGGATCCTGACTACTAAAACACTAATAACATGAAAACCAGTTTTCAGAATAATGAGCCATTTGCATCATTAGTACCCTCTCAGCGAGGCAGATATTTTTGTATGATCTATGATGACTAACAAGAATGATTAATTTCAACATATGGATTGCTATAGCGGTTCTCCCGGGATCAAGTGCGCAAACGAGCATCAACCGTGTGGACATCAGTGGCCTGGTAGACAAGAAATCATGTCGACCTCAACAGCTCGATAGACCAGGAGCTGTGTGGACCTCAGTGGCCTGGCAATGTTTTGTAGACCCTAGTGGCCTGGTATATGAGAAAAAATCATGTGGACCTCATTGAAATGACAGACATCAAAGAATCATTAGGGATGAGTCCTTAAATAGTATAACATATTAATCAATATAACTGATGAAACTTTCCTACTATAGAATATAATTAGCATGAGAGGTCCTAACATTTTGTATTTTCTTTGTGGTTGATTTTCGGCATTTCTCCTCATTGGAATGAGTTCCCCTACATAGTACTATTTTACTCACCCCTAAATCGGCTTCACCTGCATGAGTTATGTCTTGTGCAGATGACGAACTCTTTGACAGAGGACTCAGTGGCCTAGGAGAAGGGGAGGCCCAGTAGGATCAGGGAGACAAGATGTACTACATCGGCATCAAATAGCTACACTACTCTTTCCATCAAGTTTTTTTTCAGTGTATGGATTCCTATGTCCCTTTGTACATTAATAATTTGAGTTCTTTTTTGGGTTTGTATTCTGGCCAACTTGTTTTCAGATGTACTTGTACTCATTTGTTTTTTTAGTATACTAGTTTTCCCCTTTAAGTTTTTGGGAAGTCGTTGGGTGTGTGTGTGGGTACAAGTAATCAAGAAAATTCCTCCCATTTATAGGTTGATGACTTTGACGCTAGTCCCCATCCCATGACCTTTGGGACGTGGGATTGGGGTATGTCACCTCATGGGCCCCGAGGGATGGGTGGTGACAAATTACTAAAAATATATTCCTTATATACTTCACGATTATTAAATTGGAAATACAATTGTAAAATTACATATACATTGAAATACATGAATCCCAATTCATAAATATTTCAAAAATTCCTATTCAATCAATAAAATTGAATAGTTCCTTCCATGATCTCGATTTTTATTCTTCGGTTAAGGAATTGATTTTGATAATTCACATGTTCCCCACATGTAATACACTTAACTCGTCAAAACTTTCCCACTCTAGAAACTTATTTTCTACATTGATAACATCTTCCAATCCATTTTATATATTCATCCAGGTTATTCATCAAACCATAAGGATATGTAGGAAGATTAATAACCATTCCTATATAATCATCACTACATTTAAGTCAATACAATTTCAGCTTCTTATTATATTATGCTTATGGAATATCACAAATTTTACATTGTTAGGAAAATATCATGATATCCAATTAGTCATAATAACAATATCTTTATCCCTAGTAATCATCGAATTTGGCGGATTATAGTCAATGAATTTTCCGTCATATAAAATGATAAAATAATTTTTTATTGATCATGATAGTGACTAAAACCAACAAGCATATTGTCAGTAACAATATTCACATGGGGAAACCACATAATCAGGAAAAATTTATTTTTAGAATGTCTACGACGTCAATCCATCCATCAAACCTATGCCATATTAGGTTCAAAATAGTTTATTCATGGGCATTATTCAAATCATGCATGATTATTTCTATGGAGTTTGGGATTTTCCAGAACATATCCTTTAGGAGTGTCAAAATAAATGTGTAGCAAGGCCCATTTTCTGGCACCATGTGATGATCGAGTCATTATTAATGGACCTTTTAAATGTTATTACCCCCTGGTACCTTTTTTCTAGATCAATATCCCAATATATTATACATAATTTGATTTCATTTTTTTGAAACCACTTTTTATATCATTTACCAATATTCCCAAAAATTTACCAATAATTTGAGTAATCATATAAATTTTCCTTGGAGACATCACTTAACATATACTTAGAAATGTCCCTATACATTTCACTAATATTTTCTTTTAATATTTGAACATGATAACTGAACCGAGCCCCAGAGACCAACTATTGTGGCTCAATATTAAAAAAATATAGATATTATATCTTTTTAGATGGATATTTAATATGTTATAGTAACACATAAATGAGGACCTTAATAGTTTACTGTATTTGGAGACTAGGTACATGATATTATAATTTTCTGAGAAATCTTTAAAATCTCCCATAATGATCATCCATCTCAAGAATCTTAATATACATACCCTATATAAAAAACATTATTTATTACCTCAGTGGATGAAACCTAAGAAAGAGTGATATCTAATTCCCAATAAGTGTAAAAAATATTGATAGTTAAGAATAAAATAAACTTATGGGTATGCGAACATGAATATAATATTTGGAAAGCATACCCTGTATATTAATTGTTATAATAATTTGTCATGGGGTAATGATTGGATATTAAAAATACATGTGTCATATAGAAATCAAAGAACATGATCCATGAGACCATAAAATTGGAATAAGACCCTAAAATTTGGATTATATATATATATAATCATAGAAAATATTATGTCAAGGATACCCACCAAGATATTGATAACATGTTAGGCTTGAGATATCCACTTGTGTAAATACTTAAACAATTCATAATCCATCACTGAACCCTCGTTCAGGTATTGGATAACATTTTATGGACCCTATTTCGGGTCTGGGATAACCTCCCATATACCCATTGATATCATATAACATTATCAATTACCTATTTCATTGGAGGGAGATATAGGCCCCACCCATCACATAATGAAAATCATGAAAATGTGTACCAAAAGATCATAAAACAATAATTATATGAAAACCAAATAAAATAAATGAGTTTCTAAAACATTTCATCATTGTAGAAATGTGGAAATGAAACATGACCATAATCATTTCATCATTTATTCAGGTTATTTCATATGGAAAAAATAATTCACAATAATTCTATCTTGTTATAACCCATGGAAACAAACATCATGTTATCATCAATATAAATTAATCAATGGATGAATAAAAATAGTATCATTGGCTCATATCAATAAAAAGACATATTTATCCACAAAGGATTTCATAATTCATAGAGAATTATTTTAAATGAAAAATCACTGTACACATTTATTAAGTAAAATAACCACTATTTGACTATAAAACATGAAAACAAATAATTATAAAATATTTTGGAACCCTTTTCATGAAAATAATAATTGAAAACATGTAACTGAATCTTTATTAATTATTCAAAACATTTATTAAGGATAATATAATTATCAATTTCAATTTTTTCTTAGTGAAAATTTTAAAAAACATTTATTTGAAATTATATTTGAAAATTTTTAATGTAATAGTCATTGTAAAAAAGTTTTTGAATGATTGTAAATCTCGTATATGTAAAATCCAGGATTCCATTCACATTATCAGTAAAAAAATGATAATTGTTTGGAAAATGATACTTATATTCAATTAAAATTAATTTGTAGTAAATAAAATATGGGATAAATTAATTTAATAATTCCTTTAGAAAATTTTATAATGTTTTAAATACAATTTTAAATTCATGTTTTTTGAAGATGAATGGTTTTCGTCAAAAGATATAAATAATGATAATTTTTTTAAATTTGTTTTGAAATACTGAGTACATAAAGAAGAGAAAATAATGGGAAACAATATAATCATTATATAATGATTAGAGGTAAAAATTAATGGTTTTATTTAGATATGGTTAATATTAATTATTTATCAAAATTATAATGATATTCCATCCCATTAAATAATGTGATTGTACCATCAAACGGTTACCACTATGGTATCATATAAATATCTAGAATAATTAAAGAACAACATAAAATGAAACTGTTAATATCATGAAAATAATTTTATTCATGATATAATATGCCAAAGGGTCTGTATATACACAGTATAGTAGAAGCTTGGTTTATACCCAAACTAATCTCCAAAAGAAGTAAGTTTTAGATGAATTTTACTTATCACTTTACTGCTTTTTAATGAATTAACCTCATGAAAGATAGATCCAAAAATGAATATTTAAATTAAAATAATTTAATGTATAATTATCATAAAAATCATTCATGGGTAGTCTATAGAACATATAAAATAAATATGTGTTGAATATAGAATTTGTCTCATATAAGTGAAAAGTGAGAAGGAAATCCAATACCTTAAGATCTAAATTTATTCATGCATGTTCAAAAAACTTGTATATAAAAAAAGATTTATATACTGTAGTATAATAACTATACCTATAAATTTCATATCATTTACTTTTTACTTATTCCCTTTTCATACATTTTTATTAAAAATTCCAGGTTAATGTCGCCCTTAAAGAAAAAAACATCTTTGTTTTTGTTGTATGTTTTGATTTTTTTTATTTTTTATCATATAACATTGACCTTAGTTATATCATATAAATTATTTTATTCATGGTATAAATATAATATATATTAAGATAAAATGTAGATATATTGTTATATAAAAGATAGATATAGAAAATCACATACATTGCTCATGGAGAATGTAGGACGTGCATAAGCATGAAGGATGTTTATATTTTCTTAATGGACTAAAATAAACAAATTTAAATAACACCATATGATTAATGAATTATTTATTTTAATATATATCATATATTCTAATTGAAACCATCATATTTTCCTTCCATGTATTGTGGGAACGCTACTCATCTCTTTGTGAGGTGGTAGTCCTCCGTACACATGAATGATATCATCTTATTCACACGAAATGGAATGTAAGAATAAAAATATGATATATTAATTAAATAAGAATAATAATATCATTAATAATATATATAAAAAATTAATCCATATTAATATCAATCTTTGTGATTTTTAAATTGTAAAAATAATGGAATCTGTTCCCGAGGTAGAATTCCACCATACACAAGAATGATGATTTTGTAAGCTATTAAATTGATGTTTTGGTTCTTATAGGTCATTTGCACTACCTAAAACTCTCATTATATTTTTGATACTGCCATTATTATATTGGAATGTTTTGAAAATAATTTAAGTCATTTTATGAAAATAGAAAACAAGAATTCTCATTCAAGGGCATTCCCTATTATTCGGGTAACCTCCTTAGGTTTGAATGAAACCAATTACTGTAATGGATATCATAAAGAAAAATATTATAAGAAAAGAGTTTGAAATTAAGTATTTCTATTTTATGTATTTTTTTAAATCAAATGGTTCTGGATGTTCGATTAATATAGAAGAAGGGGTATCTATTTAAAAGTAATTTGAGTTGAACACTCAATAATGTTTTTAAGGAAAATCATGCATGACCACTTATTCCCATGAACAATGTCTCTAAAATGGTACATTATCGATCTTAATGTCTCTATATGGATAGATAATATGTTTTGGACCTGTTTTGGGTCATTTTTAAACAATTTATTTTTTATATTACCCTAGAAAAACATTCTTACATTTACTACAGTATGTAACAGTAAGTCCTCTACTATTAATTACGGTAAAAAATATTTTCCCCAAGTTAGATTATTTATGTTATTCTTATTTCAAATATGGAAATAATTTTCAAAATTCCATTCATTAAATTGGAATAATTTAATTTAAAATTAATCTCATAGATGAGTTACGAATCTAGGTTTCCAAAGAGAAAATCTCGAACAATTTATAAAGATATTATATAATGACTAAACATGAAAATGAACACAATGAAATAATTTGGATTAATATATATATTATAGAAATAAGATTAATTTTAAATCAAATGTAATCAAATTTGGACGCTTTTATATTATTTAAATGACATGACTATTCATAACAAAACTATTATATTTCAATATTCATTGTATACATTATCTTCATATAAAATGCATAAAAAATCACTCTATGTGTTTTACATTATTATTGAAAAATTTTACTATTTTTTGAAAATAATTGTTGTAATAGTGGATAAAATATTTTTAAAATAAGTGTACCAAAAGCGATAGAATAGGTTTATAAATAATTACATGTTTATGTGTAAAATTGGTTTTATTCCTTTATATATTATAATAAATGGGTAATTTTAATGATGAACATTTTATTGAATACATAATAAGTAAATTTTAGTAAAATTATTCACTAATAGTAGATTTCTTATATTGTTACACTATACCATGTTTGTCTCCACCAAAATAGTTTGTTAGAAAAGGATTTCATTTCTTTTCAATTCTGTCTTCTTTTATTTTTGGATAAATTTATGATATAAAATTTTATTCTTATACATGTTTTATCCATAATTTTTAATACTTCATATTATCCTATTTATACATAATAACTCTGTGATAACTATAATATTAAATAACGATATTTTAATAGAATTTCATTTTTCATTAAAAGTATGCATTTATTATATCAAAGGATCATTTCACTGTTTCATATATCTCAATCTAAAAGTATTGTTTTTTATGACACCAAATATTGATAATATTAATGTTATTTTTATGAAAATGTTCTGAAAATATTGGGGAGTAACAATACACACAAGAGAGAAAAAATATTTAACAAAAGTGAGAAATAAATTTAGGTTTTCCATAAAACATTAATTCACAATTTTGAGTACATAATTAAATAAAAAATGAGATTTATTATATTAATAACAATAAATAAAAATATTCGAATAAAAATAAAGATTTTACTAAGATATAGGTCATAAAATATCTTCATTTGAATCATAATTATAAAGAACCATGGTGAAAATGAGATTATAACATTATAAACATATTACCTTGGTAACCATTGAGTCATAATCCCCATAAAAGAATGAAAATTACATTACAAATTTTTTACCAATAAAATTAATAATAATAATAATAATAATATACATTCATGAGATTTATTTCCAATATATAAAAGAAACATGTTTTGAATAATTCTTGTGTCTCATAGAAATAAAGGTGATACCAAAAAATTGTATGTAATTTGAATCATTGGAATCATAAGAACCATAAAAAATAACATCAATGAAAACATTTAATATCATAATAAAAAATATATTCATTATATATAATGTTAATTATGATTTAGATATAACACAAAAAATAAACAATTAGTTAATTAGGAATATCTTTCAAAAATAATAGAGATACTAGAAATCCTAGACCATAAGTCGCGACATCCGTCACAGACATTAAAAATCAATTTTAATAAATATAAAGTTATTATAAATCCATTCTAGAAACAAAAATATTTAAATCAAACATTATATTATTTATATATGATAATTTATTACTAGTTTATTAATAATATGTTGTTAAAATAATTTATCAGATAATTGCTGCTTTTTCATGAATGGATTAATTTTGTATTTTTGATCGTTAAATTTTATCATGGTTCCATAATGTTAATAATTTTACTACTTATATTAATACCATATGAATAATCATTATATATATATTTAGATTAATATTATAATTTTAGAGATATTAAATGAATTAGACTATTCATTGAGATGGTAAGCCTTACGTAGTCATTGTCATGAGCCGTCCCCCGGGGCTGGTGCCAGTACTACCCCATACTCGCCATCCATAGGCCAGGGGTTGGAGACTAGCACAAGAATGAAATTTTCCTAAAATGGGAAGGAATTTCCTCAAAAACTGTTCACAAACTGATAGGTTACACTTTGCACAATAAAACACCATGGAAGAAGAAAGGTGCAACCACAACTAAAAACCACCATGGAGTGTAAAAGTAAGTACTGAAGTAGATGGGCTATAATACAAGCCCAACTGAAATGGAAATACAGAAAAATGAAAAATAGCACCTGAGGATTTCCACCATGGATCCTACCTTAAGGGTAGGTATAACTTGTCCTTGAGGCTATCCACACCAACCAGTCACCTCCATTCACCATCAAGTCCTAGCTCCTCAAGACTCTGTCAAATCATCCCATCATTTGCGCAAGACACAATAATGTGTGTGTGAAACTCATGTAGGGGTGAGAATAACAATACCCAGTAGGGACCTCGAGACCACCAAAGGTCTCTCGTAATTCCACAAAGGAAAAACCAAAAAGCATGATCTCAATCACAAATCAAAAATCAAAAAACTTCTAACACTAGGTTTATCTTTAGTACAGATGTACATATGTTTAGTCATAAAGCAAGATCATCTTATTATATCATGAGGCTCTGTTGTAGACCCACACATAATTTCTTGGTGGGGATCCACATAGGATCTCTCAGTGCTGATCAACACCAGATCCCTCAGTGCTAATCCACACAGGATTGCTCGTTTCTGATCCACATAGGATCTCTTGGTGCGGATCCACACAGGATCGCTCGGTGCGGATTTACACAAGATTTATCAGTGCTGATCCAAAGAGGATCTCTAGTCATTCTTCACATTTCACCCAGCCACTGGATTCCCGCACAAAGCACGCATGATTTTGGAGAAATTCACTCATCAAACCATCAGTCATATCTCAACTAGAACGAATCCCACGAAGAAGTTACCTGATGAACGGACTTTTCATAAGGGTTCCAATGCTTCAGACATAACATCATTCTGAGACCCAGTCTGTGAGTTATAGGCATTTTAGTTCCAAGGGACCGATTAGATTCTGGGTCAATCCAACCCGAACGAATTCCAAAATTATCTGAAACTCACGTGGACTATTTCATAAGGACCACATCAACCTAAGGTTTCCGTATCCACAGACCTTTATTCAAACATACGTATGGTTTATGACTTATACACATTTAAGCGTAATTATGCCAAAAAGTGTCCAGGTACAGTTCGACCAAGGCGAACCGACCCAACCCAGCCAGAATGTCCCAGCCTAATGGGTTTAGGCTCATTCCGGTACACTGGGGCCTGGTCTAGCCCGCAAGGCCGTGGGCTTGGCCGGCTGGGCTGCGGACTATGCCCGCTAGGTGGTTGGCTTGACCCGCTGAGCTGCGGGCACCGCCCATAGGCATGGCCCGCATGGCCATGAGATCATCATGGTCCACCTCACTGGGCACAACCTAGAGGACTATGGAACCGCTTGTCCTGTGGGCTGGGCATGGGGGTCCCCTCCCCTCCTTAACGACCGAGTCATTCAGATCATCAAAGTAGAGCCGTCAGATGGCACCCAACCACTTGGGAAGTACATGTGGACCAAAATTCTACGGAACCCGCGGACCACGGGTCCACCCTCCGCCGCAACCTTCTTTCATGGAGTGCTCTCCACAGTGCTTCACGTAGCTCTGAAGCAGCTGGAATAGTCTGGATAACCCTTTTTGTACTATGATTCCTTCGGGCATCGCCACCATCTGGCGGCCGACAGTTGCCAGCCACCGCATCCTCAGGTTTCCAGCACCTTCACCATGACGATGCTCCCACAGGCCACTGACGATGTTCTGGTGGTTCGAATCATTTCCCTTCTGCGCCCACGGGCATCCTAGGATGGAATGTACAATGCAGGGCCTGATGATTTTCCATGCCACAATATTTCTCATTCTCCAATGAAGAACACCCCAATCCTAAGATTTGATGGAGGGTCCAGGCCTTGTTTGGCTCGTCCCACACCCTCTGCATTAGAAATATAACATGGGATGGATTATTAAATCATACAAACACTTATAAATAATCCCGACATTATCCTCCCCCAATTAAGAACTAAACACAGATCAACCCATTGGACTGTTGATCCTTATTTTTCATAATATTAAAGAATGGGGAACATAGAGGAATTAAGCACATAACCCCTAACTCTAGCTTGTTGGAACTCTCTGGGGATGAGGAAGGAGTGTCCACATTCAAGGGTGTTGTGGATGTAGGATTAGGATTGCGTCCTTTGGCGCATAATGTCAAATCCTCGAACAGTCGTCGAAGCCTCATTCTAGGTTGGTGGAGGACCTCGTGACACTTCATCAGAGTTTCCTCTCTTGAGTGAAAAAAACCATTCTAGATAATCATTTAAATAGACACAATAGAGGATCAACACACCACACAATTAACGAGGTTCATTAATTAATTGAATTAATGAACCTGTTAATTCTCCCAATGGTACGGTTACACAAACAAGTGTAACTGGCCATTTAATGGTCAGACAATCCAGTGGTCCCACCACCGCCGCTCAAGCGTGATGAAACCTGATGCTTATATTTTACTAGATCACCAGTGAGGCGTCGTTATTTAAACTCATCAACCGCTTTCTTCATCCATGTCAACCAGTACTATTGCCAGAAGTTCTGATACATCTTTTCCAAAACCATATGTTCCACCAAAGGGTATGTGTGGAACTCCCTCAAGCACCTCCTGTTGTTTCATCACTGATAACATGGTGCTTCCTCTGAATAGGTTGACTCACTCCCCACCTTCAAAAAATATGTCAGGATCCTATCTTTAGGTTATCTAGGCATGTCGGGACTCATATTCTACGTCCCCAAGTTGTGCCTCCCAAAATTGCTGATGGAGTGGGGGAGTGACATTCATATACTAGAGGTAAGCTACTCCATCACTATCCATGAAGGATATATGCAACGTGGAAAGCTACTCCGTCACCTCACTCAGCAACTAAAGACCAGACATCCTGCCGAGCGCGTCTTCCACCACGCCCCCCTTCCCAGGAGTACAAAATATCTCAAAGTCATAGTCCTGGTAGAACTCCAACCATCTCCATTGTCTCAAATACTGAAAATCCTATGGACTCCATTACATCAATGAGAAATTCAACCCCTTTTAACTGATTGGTGTGCCATCGGCCATCTGGTACATGGTATTCATTCTCCACTACTACTTTGTTAAAGTTATAGTAATCCACACATAACCTTCAACAATGTTCTTAATAAGCCCTTCCCCTAAAATTCCCCCAACTATACCCTCAGCTCCGAGTTCCCTAGGGGAGCCATCTGATATGCATTTGTAGATATAATTTTCATTCATAATTAAAAGATAATGCATAATTCCTTCTCATTTAGGGGAGGTAATACTAGAAACATCTTTAGAAAGGATGTTCCCATGCTCTTCCACTACTATTGGGAACTGAAAACTGAAAACTCATACTACCACGAGGGTAAGGCTCGACAAAACAAGAGTGATTGGCTGCACCCTCCTATGCATGATTTTCTTCTGTGCTGTATGGGTTTATTTTTTCATCGACCAAGGAAAATATCATTCCAACACTATAAATATAAAACATCCTTTTTTCTTAAAATATTCAATCTGAGCATGATGTGTGGATGACCATTCCATACCCAGAAGAATTTCGTAAGGCCTCGATGATTCCACCAAGAGGTTCCAACCAAAAAACTCTTCTCAAGGGTCTGATCACATCATTGGAAAAAGTGTGATTATGGATTCTCCTCCTCTAGGTATTTCTAGTTGTAATGGTCAATTCAATAGTTTAACTGGGATATCTAGGTCCTGAAAATGATTTTTGAAAAGTATAATTGATTGATACCTATGTCTATTAATTTTGGCAGCATGTAGTAGATGTAGAACATATATAGATTCATTCATAGAGCCCTTGGGTCACACTCTCTGACCGCATGAAGCTGCTCCCTTCTACTGTCATTTAGCTCGATAATTCTGCTGGGGACCACATTGGGGTGGTGGTTATAACATGTCAAAATTTACACCACCTCTTTCTAATCTCCTATCTCCCCATCCATGTTTTCTGCCATGTAGATTCATATTTCCTTATTACATTATCTTCCCGAAATATTTACACATCCAAGTCTCTGAGACTGACATCAATTTCTTGCTTTCCCACTAATGACATTCACTAACTACATCTACTTTGCCAAATAATTTTATACCAAAAGGAATTCTCAATCACCCTAACATAAGTATAAATAAATATTGAAATAATGCTGGTTCAGATGTCTTTAAACACACATTTCTCGGAGGACTGGGCCTAGAAGCATTGGTCATATCATATTCGTCGAGTAACTAGAATGGTCGGTACACCTCGATGAATATTCAATTAAAACAATTCCATACTATGAAAAATGTAGAACCTATTTTGACCAACAATCCCCTTATATTATCATGGAATGTGATCCCCTTCTCTGAGGAAGGGGCTCAAGCTCCGTCCACGGATAATGTCACCTCATCGTAAGATATGGGAAATCTAAAGCCTACCATTTCCCTACTGATCCATGTAGAATGCTCACTGCTAGGACCACCATAGGATCTAATGGGGCCTTGTCTAGATGGAAACTCAGTCACCACCTCAATCAAGTCTTTAGCCGCCTGTGAGTATGGATCACCTTCGAACATGATGGGTATCTGTAATTGAAACTAGTATAAAAAACTATTCCCTCTACCGGTAGCTTCAGTAGTAACTACTGACCAATAGGCAGTGGTGTCGCTGGGACACCTCCCGAAGGTACCATCTCAGACAACAATCCTTGTAATGAAGCGTCATCACACTGTAGACCATCCTCATTGTCACACATCAGAATCATAGAAAGCAGTTTTCATGGAGGAATAATGGAAGAGAATCAAGATGAACTACTATCAATAAGTTATACCTTGTGAGATAACTCAAAAGATATCAAAAGAAAAAACATCATTTTCAAAACACACCCAATCAGCGTTTTGTGCACCGAGTCGGATGTCAGAATTCAGGGTCCTAGTGTATGGATACGTTGGCCACCACACCAACACTGGACTCCCCAAACTGAAATCTGAACTCATGTCACTTATCACTATTGCTCCATTGAAAACATATACTCTATTTAGTTCATATAGAATTGTCTCCTATGATACCACTTTGTCATGACCCATCCCCTGAGGCCCATTCCATGACTAACCCAATCCCACATTCCATTGGATAGTGTTTGGCGATAGTAACTGGAATAGAATTTACCTAAAATTAGAAGGCATTGTCTCACATATTGGGCACACAAAGACAGGTTAAACAGTGCACATGAAAAACACAATAGAAAAAGAAAGGTGAAACCACAACTGAAAACCACCACAGTGTGTAAAAGTAAGTATTGATTTAAATGGGATAGAATTAAAGCACAACTGAAATGGAAATGCAACAAAAAGGAAAAAAAATCTCCTAATGTTTTAAGCCAAGGATCCTACCAGAAAGATAGCTAAAACACTTCATTGTGCTCCCCAGGACAACTGGTCACCTCCATACACCGTCAAGTCCTGGTTCATCAAGACTCAGTCAAAGCTATCCATTATCTGCACATGGAACAACAAAGGTGTGGGAGAAGCCTCTATAGGGGTGAGTATAACAATACCCTATAGGGACTCAAAGACCCCCGAATGTCTCTTAGAATTCTATAATGGAAAAACCACAAAGCGTGATCTCAATAACAAAGCATAAAGCTAAAGACATCTCACACTAGGTTTAACTTAATTATACATGTACAGATGTTTATTCATAAAATTAGATCATCTTATTCTGTCCTGAGGATCTGCTACAGATCCAAACTTTATCGCTCGGTGCTAATCTACATAGGAGCTCTTGGTGCTGATCCACATAGGATTTCTCAGTTCTAATCCACACACGATCGCTCATTACTGATCCACACTGGATCTCTATTCATTCTTCACATCTCATCCAACCACTAAATTCTTGCACAAAGTACACATGATTTCAGGATGATCGGATCCTCAATCCATCGTTCATATATCAACTGGCATGATGTCCCACGAATAAGTGACCCAATGAACTGACATGTCATAAGTGTTCCAATTCATCATACTGCGCGTCAATCGGACGCCTGGGCTACGAGTTATGGACATTTTTGTGTCGAGGGCCTGGTTGGATTCAGGGTTGATCCAATCCAGCCAAACTTTAACATTCATAGAAACTCACATGGATTATCTCAAACAGACCACCTCTTCCATTGGGTTCCAGCACTGTAGAAAGTTTGTTAAACAGAAGTCTGTTTTAGGAGATATGCCCACTTAAGCGTAACTAGGTCAAAAAGGTTCTAGGTCACGTCCGACCCGGTCAGACTGACACTACCCCACCCGCTGGGACCGATGTGAAGGGGTCAGGCTCAGTGCAGTTATCTTGGGCCTTCTCCCGCCCGCTGCGCCACATGTTCGGCCTGCTGGGCGGCGGGTTACACTCGGCCCACCCATCTAATGGTGGCCCGCCCAACCCACAGGCCAAGAGCCGGGGTCTTCTCCCTTCCAGAACGGCTGAGACGTTCAGGTCTTCAAGGTAGAAGTGTCGGATGGTGCCACACCTCTTGTCCAGTCCACATGGACCACATTCTAAGAAACATACGGACCTCGGGTCTACCCTCGGTTGCGGCATTCCTACGCGACACACCACCCTGCTCTGATGCGGCCAGCTATGGATGGTCACCCCTTTGTCTGCTACAGAACCTTCGAGCGCAACCACCTTCTCATGGCCAGTGGTAGCCAGCCACTGCCTCCTTCGGCTGTAGGCACCATCATGCTGAAGATTCTTCTGTGGGACATCGGCGATGCTCTGGTGGTTTGATTCCATTCCTCTCTGCACCTACGGGCCTTCTAGGATACCACCCACAATACAAGGCCCGATCTTTTTCCTTGCCATCATATTTCTATATCTCTATAGAAAAACAACTCCAACTCGATATTGGTGGAGGGCCTGGGATTTGATAGCCTCATCCGGGGCCCTCTGCGTTAGCGTAAAAACATGAGAAGGATTATTTAATCATAAAAACTTCCATAAAGAAACATTGTTTTATCATCATGAAAAAAATAAGAAAATGCAGATCAACCCATTGGAAGATTTTTCCATGTTTTTCATAATATTCAAGAATGTGGGAAAAAGTGAAATTAAGCACATAAACCATACCTCGAGTTATTTGGATGTCGTTGTAGATGAGGAAGAATTGTCCCCGTTCGAGGTAGTTGCGGATGAATAATATGGTTCACATCCATTGGTGCTCATCATCGAATCCTCCAACAATTGTCAAGGCCTTCTTCTCGGTTGGTGGAAGACACCATGACACTTCCTAAGAGGTTCCTCTCTTGAGTGCCAAAAATCCCATGCCTGAGCTACGTATAAATAGATGAAAGAGAGGATCAATGCACCTCAAAGATAATGAGGTTCATTAATAAATTGAATTAATGAACCAATTAATTCTCCCAATGCTGTTGTTAAACAACCTGGTGTAACCATCCATTTAATGGACTGAAAACCCATCGGTCCTTCCACCGCTGCTCAACACTTACATGAAAAAATAAAATAACTATTTGAGTTATTTTATTGGTTTTTTTAATGTCCAAAATTATCTTTTTTATACGACCCTTTCCGGTCAATGATATTCTTTCCATAAGAAAATATTGGTGCTTCAGATACATTAGTGCCCTTGGATTTTTAATCTGAGCACCGGTTCAAAAGATAGAATTCACCGCCTGTGTGTTTACTAAATGTACCATAAAAAGTTAAAAAATTATTCATAGTCAACCTTGACCCACACCGGTCACGGTTTGGATCTGATCAAGGAAAAAATTCCCTCACGAGATCAATGGAACTCTCCTATTTCCAATTCGAGTTATCATTTGGAGATAAATAATATAACAACAAAATAATTGTAACTTAATTATTTTATTTAGGGACAAAAACTAACTTCCCATGTCTGCGTACACTAGCCAACGTTAGGATCTTCTAGAGGAAGGAATTGCCTCACAAGCTCAGTGGTGGTCTCAGATTATTAATTTGAGTCACCGTTCAAGAGTTATAAGAATTTAAAAAATAAAATAATTTTATTTAATAATTTTATTTACTGTTATTCAATTTTTTTTTATTTTCTCACTAGAGGCCTGCGATGACTAAACATAAGTCGCGCCATGGGTAAAACCGCCATCCAAAATCCAACGGTGCCCTCAGATTTCTGATCTAGGGACCCATTTAAGAGTTATTCAACTATTTTAGGATAACTATTTACACACACTATTTAATGCTTTTCCTTTCTTCGATGGATCATTTTGGGCACTCTGGGTCTCTGAATCACGTGCTATCGATTTTCAAAGTCTCATAATAATCCCATATAATTAAAAAATAAAAATTGCAATTCCGGGTAATTACAATCATGAACTTTGTATCCATTTTCAAAATGGATAAAATAAAATAAAGTTAAATTACCATGATATTGCACTCCAACAATGGTGCATGATTTGGATTTCTGACGACGTAGTCACCGTTGATCTTCTTGATGACTAGCTTGGAATCCCCTTTCATATAAAATTGGGGGACATCAATCTCGATGGTCATCTCGAGGCCAGTTGTAAGAGCTTGATACTCTGCCTCATTGTTGGTGCAGCCTTCTGAAAACTTGAATGTGTACAGAAGAATGGCATGTGTTGTGTTAATGAAGATGATACCCAAGCCTACCCTGTTGAGTCCGGGGTCATTGAGCCTCCTCCTGGTGGGGCTATGGGAAGCACCATCGATGTGCATATTCTAACATGGCATGGCTTTGTCTACTGAGAGGGTTACGTCATCAAGGAAATTGAGGTCTAGAGACAGGCCAGTAAGAGCTGGATGGGAAGTGAGGAAGTCTGCCAATGCTTGTCCCTTGATAGCCTTCTAAGGCATGAAACTGATGTCGAACTGTTAGAGGATTACCGCTCACCGATCTAGACTGCCTGTCAACATGGGGTAGTTCAAGATGTACTTTAGTGGATCTACCCATGATACCAGTTGTACCTCATTGTACTATAGGTAATGTTGCACGTTCTATACTATGAATACCAGTGCTAGAAAACTCTTCTCGATAAGGGAGTATCTAGTCTCTGTATCGAGAAGCATGCGACTGAGGTCGTAAAGACTGTTCTCCCTCCCTTCATTTTTCTTCTGGGAGAGAAGGGTGCCAAGAGACCATTCCATGGCGTTCACATAAAGGACCCGCATATTTCTAGAGACAGGTGGCATTATGAATAGAGGTTGGAGTAGATACTGCTTGATTTCCTCGAACTCGGTCTGTCATTCTTCATCCCACTCATAGAGTGTTCCTTTATTAATGAGCTGTGAAAAGGGATTACCCTTGCCAGCAAGGTTCGCGATGAATTGACATATGTAGTATAAGTTTCCTTGAAAACCATGAATCTATTGAATATTACTCGGGGGAGACGTCCGGCTGATGGCCTTGATCTTCTCTAAGTGAATCTTGATTCCCCAAAATGGGACAATGAAGCCGAGAAACATTCTAGAGGTGAATCTGAGAGCACACTTCAACGGGTTCAGTTTCAGGTGGTGTGAACGAAGGAAGACGAACACTTTCTCAAGATCCTTGAGATGGTACAAGAACTTGAGGGATTTGACCACCGGATCGTCCACATAACAATCTACAAATCTCCCAAGGATTGGATTAAATATGTGGGGCATGGCCCACTGATAGGTGGAACCTACATTCTTCAGGCTAAAGGGAATGACCTGGTAACAGAAAGTACATAGGGGTGCCCAAAATCTAACGAATCCTTTGCCTTAGGGGATTTTAGGATTTGGTTGTATCTAGAGTAACCATCCATAAATAAGAGGGCTTGGAATCCATCCGTAGCATCAATCAACAATTCTGTCTTAGGGAGGGGAAAATCATCCTTCGAACAGTGACAGTTGAGATCCCAGAAGTTTATGTAGACTTAGATCTCTCCATTCTTCTTCCTTACATGTATGATGTTGGCCAACCATTTGGGGTACTGTTCCTATTTAATGAAGTTGGCCCAAATGCGACTTTCAACTTCGGCCTTGACCATGGAACCATGAGAAGAGTGCATTGTTTTGGGAGGTTGCTTGAACCCGCAGTGATTTGATGGAAGACCGAGGCGGTGGACGACTACATTAGGATATAGTCTTGGAATCTCGTCATTACTCCAGGAAAACAATTCACAGCGCTGTTTAAGGATGTCTAGGTACCACTTTTCCTCCTCGGGGGGCATGGCGGCACTGATCAACGTGGGTCTTGGGTCTGCCTCACTACCAAGGTTCACATGTACCCATTCATCAACCGTAGAAGAGATTCCCTCTTCAAAAGTAGGAGGAGAATCCTCTATATCCTCTTCTCCACTTATGGAGAAGTGATCCTCCACAGGGGATGTTCCTTATGAGTTGGAAGATCCTGATGGGAGGCTAGTACCAGCCTTAGTGGAAATGGATACTTTATCAGGGGGCCTCTGTGCTCTTGCAACCATATCTATGAAGGCTATTGATCCGATCCCATCTGGCCTTCGGCCCGAGGGGCCACACTTGATGATGTAGAAGATGTAATGGTGCGTCTTCTTGAACCAGTTAGTTACAGCCTGGAGGAACTAGCAAGTATGACGTATTGTTGTTTCCATGGGTGGACATCCTGATACCATGTGGTAGTAGGAGGCTCCGGGATCACCTGAGACTGATTTTTATAGGTGTACGAGGTGATTTCTCATTGTCCCTTAGATTTGGGAATGTATTCCCATCTTGTTCTAGACACAACAAATAATTTTCCCATGTTCGAGGTTGTAGACTCCAATCCGTGGATTGGAAACTCGTAGGCATCATCTAGATCTAACCACTAGTCGGTAGAAACCGTGACATGTTCAACCTCATTGGTACAAATCTACTTTTCCTTGCTCTTGTAGTAGTCAGCATCTAGATGGAACATTTCACAATAGGAAAATGGTTATGCTTCACCCTAAAACACACCCACTCGACTATTAAGGGAGTACTTGAGGCACTGGTGGTATGCTGAGGGAACAACCGCATGCAAGTGGAGCCATTGCCTTTCCATCAATGCATTGTAGTCGGTGTCTTTGGAGACAACCATAAACTTGGTGCTGTCAACTAGGCCACCGAACTGGGTCTTCAAGCGGATCTTACTGACCGAGGTCTATTCTGTCCTATCATAACCCTGACTTCTGAGGTCATAGGGACTCAGATCATCCTCAGACAATCCCAACTCTCATAGTGTCTGGGTTGGGATTAGGTTAATTTCGGAACCTGTGTCAACATGACAGCGGCGAACCTCCACACCCTTGAATTGGTCGGTGATACACAGTGGGAGAATATAACCTGGTATGGGAGAGCCTTCATCTTCTCCAAAGAATGAGATAATGGCCTCAAAATCAGCATTCTCAATCTCCTCGGCATGAAAGGCCTCTACAGCTGCTACCTCCGTCTCAAACTGGAGAGGGATTCTTAAAGCCTCAGCGAGGGCCTCGTGCATATCTGATGATAATCGATGGGCCTCGAGGATATAAATACTTGTTGGTATTTTTTAAAGGCGATTGATAACATCATATTTCTATTCCAGGAGTGAACTTATGCTTACCGAAGGTCGCTATATGACATGAAGTACTATGGGCCCTGCTGGCTGGACCTGCATCCGATTGGTGCTGGGCATATCCCGTTGCTCACTATTTGAAGAGTGTGGAGCACCTACCGTACTGGGGATAACTGACTGGGATCATTTAGGGGTAGAGTGTGGCTGATCATTGAGAGGCCTAGGTGTCTCTTCATGGACCAGTAGCATAAACAGAAGAGGATGCGGGCCTGATGACACCGGACGAGGAGGCTGCTCGTGTTGAGCTCTGCGCTGGTCCAGCTGTCTGGTCTTATTGGCATGAACGTCCTAGCTGGAAGTGCCTAATGATGTTTCATGACAACCCATATGATCGCAAATCCGTCGATGATGGTGACGACTAGGGAGGTTGGGGAGATCCACCTGGCGCTCCCGGCCGTCGGGAATCATGTAGTGGTTTACCAGCTCCACTGTGTTAACTTAAGCATACCCTTGACCGCCACATGAAGAGTCATCAACTACTGGACAGATATTGGGAGGTATTTCCATA
The DNA here is from genome assembly GCA_963277665.1 of Viscum album. NCBI lineage: Eukaryota > Viridiplantae > Streptophyta > Magnoliopsida > Santalales > Viscaceae > Viscum > Viscum album. The sequence continues at coordinate 71,110,828 of OY728155.1, read as the reverse complement.
TATGTAGGCATGAATTCACTGAGAGTACGGGATGACGATGGCGTCGGTGGGGAACTTTTCCTTCTATTACGTTGTCGGTGTTTGCATTTCTCAGAAGAAGCCGACTGAGACGACGATACAGATGTGGTGGCTATAGCTCACGATGGCTCTAGCCGATTCAGGTGTTCACGAATGACACCATGGGCATGAGAGACTATATTTCGAGCCATCCGTTTGTCATAATTCTAGGATTGGTGACTAGAAACCTGGATCCACTCACCCTCACTGTCGCCACTATTGTCTGGCCTCACAAAAACGCATGCTACATGTTCCAGGGCTGTGCCCAGCCTAACTACGTTGTAATCGACCTGGACAAGAAGTTTTTCTTTGAACACATAACAATTCTTGATGGTATCCCCCCAGATATGGTGATAAGGGCACTAGTTGGGGCGATCAGTGAGGTTCACCTCTTCTGGCATTCTACACTTTTGTTAATGCATGATCTATTGTTCCAAGGCACTGCGAAAGTAACTGGGGACTAGTGTTAATGAGTTCGTCTATTTTCGCCTATTTGGAAAGGGGCACTTGAAGCCTTACCCTGATGGGGGGATGGTGGAGCCTGTTGAGGAGGTGGAACATTGTTATCCTGCCTAGGTGGCGGCAACACATTACTCGGGGGGACCTGCCGATTTTTAAGCGACCGCTGCAAGGCTGGAGGTTGCGCCTGTGGTGGGGGGCCTCTACGAGGTTGTAGAGGTGGTTGCACTGGTAATAATTCTAGCTATCTGGGGGCCTCTATTTCAGCCACCCCGGAGGGCTTGACCTTGTTATCCCTTATTATGGGGATTTCAGGAGACAACAAACGTTCTTGGATGGCCTGTTGTAGGGATTCTTACCAGCTCTGGGCCTTATCAGAGAACACACGGAATCTACCAGGGTAGTTCTGGGTGATCATATAGGGAACATGTTCTGTCATAACATTTTCCACACACATTTCCAGTAATTTCTCCTGATTCAGTGGCATGTCAAGGATGTATGTGTGCCTTGCACACCGGGCAAAAAAATCATGAACGCACTCATCAGACATCTGTTTGCACTTGAAGAGGTCTGTGATACTCATTTCCCACGTGGTGGAGCTGAACTAGTATAGGAATTTCCGACGGAGTTCCTCCCAGTGGATCATCGATCCAATGGGGAGCTGGATGTACCAGAAAATAGAGGTCCTTCTTATGTCTGCACAAAACATCAGAGTTTGGCGGCTTCCTACGGCGCTGGAGTTCCCAATATGGGGCCACACCTTGAGGAAAAGTGGGCTAGGTGCTGTGGAGGGTCCCCTATCCCATTAAAGGGGGAGAAGGTGGGATTTTTAAAAACTGGGGGGTACAGGTATATGATCCACCCATGATTGATACGGCTTTCCATCAAGTGGTATTACCACCTTTCACATTTTCAACACCTCAAGGCAGGAAATGAGTACCACCATTGCATCATCTGGACGGGGTCCCTGTCTGGACGAGGATCCCTAACCATGAGTGTGTTGGTAGGTTCTTCAACATGGTATGCAAGCCCAGTCGCCCATGGAGTGGCTAGCGGGATGACCCTCGGGGCAGCTGTGGGAACACGAGCTGGGTTCCTTGGGTTGCCACACTACCCCAGAGGGTTTGGCGAGAGATACCACACCCTCTTGCCATAAGATCAGGCTTCAAACCTATCCACGGGGGTAGGACGATCAGTGTCTCCTCGAGGCATCTTTCCGAGGGGAAGTTGTTCCTATTATTGACCTTGTCATGGATCCCCATAGTCTGGACGTCGCTCTCCATCTCGTTTATCCAAGAGGTTATCAGCCAACTTCTTCTTTTCGGAAAGTTACTGACGCAACACAGCTTTTTCAGGATCTTCCTCCGTCTTCTGCACTTAGCCAGAAGGGTCAGTGGATTTTGTGGGTTTGAGATGTTATTTACCTCTACTGTGATGTTGGATAAGTAATAATTCCTCTATGGGTGCAGGGAGACCCTGCAGGATCCTTTATTGATGATTAACCCTCCCCAAGGGGTCCAGTATCTATGGCACACCTTCAGGTGGGAGGTCCCTGTCCAAGAGCTATAGTCATTTTCCTCTTACGCTAGGGTGGCCATGTTGACCATGACTCAACCTATGGGCATGTCCTAAATGTCCCCTAGTGAGTCCGGTTATCGTCGAATAGGACTGAAGAGGTGGGAATCCTACTACCCCCAACCACATATTTGTGCGTGGGGGGAAGCCTCCTTGATAATCTTGTGGAGTACCATGAATATCTTAATGAATAGCTTTTGGAGGGCCTAACTGTGACCTGGTGACTCAGGGCGCTAGGCCATGGGTAGAAAATCCAGATCATGCATACAAAATAGCTCACCAATTTATTCATAATGCGCATAGCCCCTGGGATAAATAACTTTCTGATGATGAAGATGGAAGCGCGCCTCCTAGAGGGTTTGACGAAAACACTAAAATTCCTCTAGTGGGAGGGATTATGGTGCGTGTAAATTTGGAAACGTAATCGGCCAAAACATCTCAGGGAAGTAGTCCACTACAAGGATGTTCCATAAGCTCTTTTGCACGGATTTAGGGTCCGACCCTTAATTAACACACTCTTCAACATGAGGAGGCTGAGGAACTAGTAGCGGTACCGAAGCACACCATTGAGACGATATTCGGGCCGGTGGAGAGTACGGTGAGCGAGTCGACAAACCAGCACATCTCGGGCTGTCCTCCGAAGGGCATAGAGACTTAGCCACCACATCATGGTTGGATGAGCTGATGGTCACAGTTCCTGGTGCATGGGCTAGGGCTACTGGCGATAGGCCTCACTTCTGATCGTCCACCATTGGTCCCCAGAATAGCTCTCCATGATCTCTTGTCAATTTAGAGTGTGCTTATGGTGATGATGGTGGTGACTGCATGACGGTAACCTTCTGGATTTCCAATATTTCTTCTTCCTGGATATACCTATGGAGGGGGTCAGGAATCTAGAGTTCCTCGCATTCCGGAAGTACGAGGATGATGTGCCTTGTTCCTTCCCTGCCCTTGACTCGAAGGAGCGAGGTGAGGGTTCCTGTGCTGAGTCTCACTCTGCTTTGGAGTCAGAGAAGCGAACTCCTTTGATCTCTGTCCAGACCATCCCAGAAATCTTTTTATGGCGGCGATGACCCACCTTCCTGCCCCTTGGTGGATCTTCGCGACTTGGTGGATTGATGACATGGGGAAGTCCTTCAGCCGTATTGGTGGTGGGGCAGAGAGGGTTTCCACCTGAGTAAGTCGGGTGCAAGGACTACCGAGATAGATGCCAAAGGGGACATGGGGAGGACCTCCATGGGTAGCGCTGGAGTAGGTCAGACCTCTACCAGAACCGGTAGGCTCTTAGGGGGGACCTCCATACATATTACCCATGGAGACATCAGTGCGAGGAAGGTCCTTGTTGAGCAATGTATTGTTTTCAAACAATTCAAAATATTGTTTTTTAAAGGGGGAGATTATTTTAAATAATACTCTGTCTCTTTATGATGATTTTGATGCTCACAAATACCCTTAATTATTTACTAATTATTTCGTTGAGTATTTTGCAGGAATTTATTTTATTTATTTATTTCATATAACGAGATTTCATACTTCATTTATTCCGAGATCAATTTTAGCGCGTTCTGGAATCACTGTAGCGTGAGATCAATTTTAGCGCGTTCTGGAATCACTGTAGCGCGAGATCAGTTTTAACGCGTACTGGAATCACTGTTCATACCCTACGTTGATGAACGTAACGTATGGATGAAAAGTTTACTTTTTATGTTAAAAGAAACGTATGGTTAAGGAACCTTACGTTATTTTGAAATGTATGGTTAATGAACCTTACGTTGTTGAAAAGTATGGAAGAAGAACATTACGTTTGGAAGGAACCTTACGTTTTTGTTGTTAGACAAGTATGGAAGAGAAACCGTACGTTAGTTTTCATTGTTGAGTTTGTTTCTCAAAAGTATGGATCATCAACCTTACTTTTATAATCAACCGTACGTTCTTTGGAGAGTTGAAGCAAGACAAAGTATGGATGATCAACCCTACGTTTGAATGCTGAAGAGAAAGTATGTACGTTTTGAACCTTACGTTTGTGAACCTTACGTTCTGAACCTTACGTTTGTGAACCCTACGTTTGGAGCCACGTCATCAACCCTACGTTTAGCGTCTGGATATTTTTGACCGACGATATTTCCTTTTTCATTGGTCAAACAGGCGGATTATTAAGCGGATTTCGAGCCGATTCTTAAGTACGACTTTGACTGAATTAAAGACGATTTTCAACGGATTAATGATTGATTTAAACGGAGCTTTTTATGCCGATTCTTCAGGGGAGTTACAACGGCTCTGTTATTTCATTTTTTTTATATCGCGAATCTAAAGGAGATTTTCATGGATCTATTTATGAGGAAGATTTTCTCAGATTTGAATATATATGTTCTATCTTGGAAACTTCAGATATATATATACACAAAAAAGTGTATGAAATATATAGATTGATCTTTTAACAAGCAAGAAACAGAGACTGTGTGAAGGCGTTCTTTTCTGGTGATCGAGAAGAAGTGTAAAATCTTTATTACCGAAGGAAGATCTTGATAGCAGATTCACGTGTTCTACATCGACTATCTGTTGTGAATCTACTGCTAATGAAGTTGTGAAGTTTCTTGTAATATCTATTGCAACTGGATCGACTCAGAACTGTTTTGATTACAGATCTTTATTTTCTGAAGACGACGATCTATCTACTGTCAATTGCATTCTGTTGAAATTGTGAAGAACAACTGGAGAAGTGTTTTCTTTATCGAAACCCTATTTATTTTTGAGTGATCAGCTTCTCGTTCTAAGCTGTGTGGGTTCGTGTTTGAACCAGGAAGGCTGTGTTTGCCTGAAACTTGTAAAGGTGTCAACTGCCTGTACTCAGTTGTGAACAGGTCTGTGGAAACGAGGACCAGATAGTGAAAATCGCCAAGCTCGTAGATTTGAGCGTTGGTGGAGTGGACTAGGGGCCTTCTGTTCCCCAAACCACTATACATCCGTGTGTTCATGCTTTTACTTTTTCCGCTGCATATTTAATCGTGCTAAATCATAGTGGACAGAATTTGTCTAAATTGAAGAGATTGTAATAATTTTGAAAAGACACAATTCAACCCCCCTCTTGTGTGTAATCCGTAGATTCAGATCCAACAATTGGTATCAGAGGAGGAGCTTCTTATTTTTAAAGTCTTTTCAAGCTAGAAGTATTTAAAGATTATACATAGTGTATCATGGCTGATACGAGAGAGGGAATGTCAATGGTCAGAGCACCTTACTTTAATGGAGATAATTATGGCTGCTGGAAATCACGCATGATTATTTATCTGAAAAATCTTGGTTACAAAGTCTATTCAAAGATTCTGACTCCCTATGAAATTCCTGAAAATCCCGATACATGGAGTGCTGCTACAGAGGCTGAGTATGACATGAATTCAAAAGCTATGAATGCAATCATCTGTGGTCTAGGACCGGATGAATTTAACAGAGTATCTCAATGCCCGACTGCATATGAAATGTGGCAAACAATAGCTGTTGCTTATGAAGGAACAGATAATGTAAGACAGATGAGATATGAAACTGCTAAATTAAAATTCGATACTTTCAGAATGATTGAAGGAGAGAGCATCACTCAGATGAATGGAAGATTGACAGAAATTGTCAATAATATAACAGCTCTAGGAGAACCAATCAAGCAGGCTGATCAAGCGTTAAAGGTACTGAGAGTACTTCCTACTCGATGGAATGGAATCTCTGCAGCAATAAGACAATCAAGTTCTGTTAAAGATCTAACTATGAGAGAGCTGATTGGTACATTGATGATGTACGAGGCTGAAATGCAAGATGAGGTAAATGAGCATAAAGTCTACATAAAAAGGGAAAATACTGCTTTGAAAGTGACTTCTCAACAAAAGGATAGAAAGATGAAGAACAGAGAAGTAAGTGCTAAATCAGAAAGCTCTGATTCTTCAAATTCGGATGAAGAACTGGCTCAGCTAGCCAGAAAATTCAGAAAGTTCTACAGTAAGAAGAAAGACTTCAAGAAATCCTTCAAGAAGGATAGCAAGGAAGTGAGATGTTATGAATGCAAAAAGATGGGACATATCAGACCGGATTGCCCAAAATTGAAAGATGCAAAGAAGAAGAAATTCTTCAAAATAGATGGTTATGAGCAGTAAGAAAAGAAAGCTATGAAAGCTACTTGGAGTGTTTCTGAAGACTCAAGTAATTCTTCTGAATCAAGCTCAGAGAAGGAGGAAGCCAATTTAAAAGAAAATATGTGTTTCATGGCTGAAACTGATGAGGTACACTCATACTACTCCTCTGACTCAAATAATGAATCAAACTCTGAAACAAGCTTCTCAAATAAAAAACTTGCAGCTTACTGCAATATGCTTGAAGAAAGGTATGACTCATTATTTAAAAAATATAAATCTATAAAGAACTTGCATAAAGCTATTTCAGATGAGAGAAATACTTTGCTAAAACAACATAAGGAATTAATTGACAAATACAACTCTGCTGACTCAAATAAAATTAATTTTGAATCAAAAATAAAAACTCTACAGGATGAAGTAGAATCTTATAAAAAGGCTGCATTAGTTTTTACAAAAGGAGAAAAAACCTTAAATGAGATACTTGGAAAAACTGTAATTAAAAAGGAAAGGTTTGGATTTGGAAGTAAAGGAGAAAAACCTAAGTTATACAAAAATTATTTTGTTCCTATCACTAAACAGGTTATTTGTAACTTCTGTGGAACAAAAGGTCATATAGCTAAAAACTGTTTTCTAAGACAACCTCAAATATGTGGAATTAATAAAGCTTATATTTCCAATGATCTATATGATTCAATCAATTTTAAGAAAACAAAGCAAATCTAGATACCCAGATCACTGCTTGCTAACACTCCTGGACCCAACAAAATATGGGTACCAAAGCAATTTGTTTGAATGTCTTTGCAGGTAGCAGGTCACCAAAGAAAGAAAGAAATATGGTATATGGACAGTGGCTGCTCAAGACACATGAGTGGAACTTCAGCTAATTTCTCTTCTCTTACTCGAAAGGAATGAGGACTTGTCACCTTTGGTGACAATGCCAAAGGAAAGATTATTGGTATTGGAACAGTTGGAGATCCAAAGACAGTCTCAATCAACAAAGTACTTTATGTACAAGGGTTAAAACACAATCTGATAAGTATCTCTCAACTCTGTGATGATGGATACACTGTTGATTTTACTAACAATAGTTGTACTGTTTCTAAAGATAAACTGTTTAAGTTTAGAGCACCCAGAACTGATAATGTTTATACTTTGGATTTGTATTCCTTGTGTAAACAACAAGTAAACTGCTTAACTGCTAATATAAGTGAATCCTGGATCTGGCATAGAAGACTTGGTCATTGCAATATATATGCTTTACATAAATTATCTAAGAAACATCTAGTTTCTGATTTGCCTAGTCTCAAATTTAAAAATGACAGATTCTGTGATGCATGTCAGCTTGGCAAGCAACACAAATCATCATTCAAATCTGTTAATAAAGTTGCTACAACTAAACCTCTAGAACTTATCCATATGGATTTGTTTGGACCTTCAAGAGTAGAAAGTTTAGCTGGTAAATTATATGTTTATGTATTAGTTGATGATTATTCTAGATTTACTTGGATTTTCTTTTTGAAATTTAAAAGTGAAGCTTTTAGTTTATTTGAAGGTTTTTGTAAATCTATTCAAAATGAAAAAGGTTTTAATATAATCTCATTGAGAAGTGATCATGGTGGAGAATTTGAGAACCAGGAATTTAATTCCTTTTGCTCAAACATGGGTATTAAACACACCTTCTCTGCTCCAAGAACACCTCAACAGAATGGGATTGTAGAAAGAAGAAATAGAACTATTCATGAAATGGCTAGAACTATGTTAAATGAATATAGCCTACCTATATATTTCTGGGAAGAAGCTGTTAATACAGCTTGTTATATAATGAATAGAATTTTAATAAGACCTATTTTGAAAAAGACACCCTATGAACTATGGAATAACAGAAAACCTAAAGCAAATTACTTTAAAGTTTTTGGATACAAGGTTTACATCTTGAATACCAAAGATAATCTTGGTAAATTTGATCCAAAATCTGATAAAGGTATTTTCTTAGGATATTCTGCAACCTCCAAAGCTTATAGAGTCTATAATAAAAAGTCAAGGATTGTTGAAGAATCAGTTCATGTGAAATTTGATGAATCTGATCCTTTTGAGAAAAGGATAGAACAAATAGATGAACCTGATTCTAATGAAAACATGAGACTTGAGAATTTAAAGAATGATTTTGAAAATGATATATAAGAAATTCAGTCCAGTTCAGAAGAACATGACACTGAAGAACCTTTGAATGTAATGCCTAGACAGTCTAGAACCTTAAAGAATCACCCTTTAGAATCTGTGATAGGTGACTTAGAGACTGGTATTCAAACTAGAAGAAACCTTGGAAACATAGTTGAATTCTCTGCTTTCCTATCCCAACAAGAACCTAAGACCATAGAAGAAGCCTTAGATGATGAGAGATGGGTAATAGCAATGCAGGATGAATTGAACCTGTTGAAGAGAAATAAGGTTTGGGAATTAGTTGAAAGACCACATGATTATCCAGTAATAGGAACTAAATGGGTCTTTAGGAATAAACCAGATGATCAAGGGATAATAACTAGAAATAAAGCAAGATTAGTAGCTAAAGTATATAATCAAGAAGAAGGAATAGATTATGATGAGACCTTTGCACCTGTAGCCAGGTTAGAAGCCATTAGAATCCTTTTAGCCTATGCATCTTATATGAATTTTAAATTATTTCAGATGGATGTTAAATCTGCCTTTTTAAATGGTTATTTAATGGAGGAAGTTTATGTTGAGCAACCTCCTGGTTTTGAAAATTCTCAAAAACCAGATTCTGTTTTCAAACTTACTAAAGCTCTTTATGGCCTTAAACAAGCACCTAGAGCTTGGTATGAAAGACTAAGTTCTTTTCTTTTGAAAAATGATTTTACTGTTGGACTGGCAGATCCAACACTCTTTAAGAAAACTGTGAAAAATAATGTTTTTTTGGTTCAAATTTATGTTGATGATGTAATTTTTGGATCAACCAATAAAATTCTTTGTCATGAATTTTCAGAATTAATGCAAAAAGAATTTGAAATGAGTATGATGGGAGAATTAAATTTCTTTTTGGGTCTTCAAATATTTCAAAAAGATTTTGGAAATGTTTTAAATCAATGCAAATACATTACTGATTTACTTAAGAAATTTGGACTTGAAAACAGCAAGCCATTTACAACTTCTATGTGTACTAATATAAAACTTGATTTGGATGAAACTGGAAAATCAGTGGACAACAAGTTATATAGAGGTATGATTGGTAGTTTGTTATATCTTACTGCTAGTAGACCAGATATAATGTATTCAGTATGTCTTTGTGCTCGATTTCAATCAAATCCCAAAGAATCCCATTTAACTGCTGTTAAAAGAATTTTTAGATATTTAAAAGGTACTATTTATCAATCTATGCTTTATCCAAAAACCTCTGATTTTAATTTAATTTCATATTCAGATGCTGACTTTGGAAGCTGTAGATTAGATAGGAAGAGTACTTCAGGAACATGTCACTTTTTAGGGAAGTCTTTAGTATCATGGTCTAGTAAGAAACAACACTCAGTTTCCCTGTCAACAGCCGAGGCAGAATATGTGTCTGCAGGTAGTTGCTGTGCACAGGTGTTGTGGATGAAAAACACTCTTATGGACTTTGGATTAAATTTCAAAAATACACCTATTTTATGTGATTATACTAGTGCAATTAATATTTCAAAAAATCCTATTAGTCATTCTAGAACTAAGCACATTGATATAAGACATCACTTTTTAAGAGATCATGTGTTTAAAAAGGATATATTTTTAGAATTTGTAAATACAGAAAATCAATTAGCAGATATTTTTACTAAACCACTTCCCACAACAAGGTTTGAATTTATTAAGGGGGAGTTAGGTTTATTTAATTTTAAATAGTTTTTTTTAAATCTTATTCTGTTTTCGAATTCTGCTTAATTTCTGTTTTCCGCTATAAGTAATTTTATTTTGTTTTAAATAAAAGTAATGATTAGTGATTACACGGGAATCAAGGCTGTCAGACCCGTTTCACCTTCTAAACTGCTTCACCTTTTTCGGAAACCCTTTCGAAAACCTAAAACCGCACATCTGCTCCAAAACCCTTTTCTGAATCTTCAAACCCTAAACTTACGAACCTTCAGAAATCGTTGTTGGAATGGCAAAGACTAAGCGTCCAGATGACGCCGAGAGCAGTGCTGCAAAGAAACCTAAGGTAGTTAGTCGGAAAATACTGCAAGGTAAAGTCATAGATTTAGAGTGGCTGTTTGAAACTAATTTACTGTTGAAGCAAGCGTTGTCGTTTCAAAGCCTTGAGCAAGCTTTTAATAGTGAAAATTCTGAGTTTCTATATGAGGCAGAAATGAGACATTTCTTTAGAACTGTTCAGTTTAGTCTTGGAGATACAGAGGATAGTTTATTGGCTCAAATAGAGGATAAGGACTTTTCAATATCATCTATAGAGATAAGTCAAATTCTCAACTGCCCTCATGAAGGAGTTTTTCATTTCGATTTACGGAATGTTGGAGATTCTGTACATAAGTCTGAAGACATTATGTCTTTTTTGTTTGGAACCAGAGTGATAAAAAAGATGTTTATTAAGGATTTGGAGCCCGATCAGAAAATTTTGGTAAAATTTGTTCAGACTGGTTTAGCACCAAGAATGGCTGAGATGGAGAAAATCCTATACTCGGACATGTACATAATGTATCTTCTGATGTGTGATATTAAGTTTAATTTTCCTCGGTTTATGATAAGATATCTGAGTTACTGCTGTCAGAGTGAAGCAAGAATGACCTTTTTCCTTTATGGAAGGTTCATTTCTTTGTTTTTGTTTAAAAGAGGAATGATCAGATTGGTAGATGCTGGGGTGAAATGTTACCACAGTAATGTTTTTAATGCTGGAACTTTGAGGAAAGTAGGATACTTCTGGAGCACAATTAAAGGAAAACTCTTACCTGTTAGAGCTGAGGAAAACTCAGAGAGTGCTCAGGCTCAACCGGCTAAGTCCAAGGAGGGACAAGCAGAATCAAGAGTTAGTACAGTGGCAAGGAGAATTCGTTTTGAGATGGAGGAAGTTGAGGAAGAGAGAAGTCAAGAAGGACTTCAATCTAGAAGGAAGAGGTCAATTGATGAAGAAATTATCTCTCCTGCCTTGAAATCCTCTGAACCTTTATTTTCTTATTCATTTGTGAGAGAAGCTGTTGTGGAGCAGACTGCACCGATAGAGGAACCAGCAGCTCAAACAGAAACTCAAAAAGAACCTCAATCTGCTGCTGTGGCTGTTGAAAAAGTAATTCAACAAGAACAACTTATGGAGGCAGTGCCTGGTGAAGAAGTGGCCCGACCTCAAGATTTACATGAAAATATTGTTCTTGACCAATCAGTAGAATTCAGAGAGACTACTGTTCATGATGAACATACTTCTGAAGCTAATACAGAGGTACTTCAGGAAGATTTTTCAGTGGAAGAGTTTCAGGCTTCAAAAGATAGTTCAGTGGATCAACCTTGTTAGGACAAGGACAAAGAACAGTCAGATGCAGATTCCTTATCACTTGCCCTGCTTCATCAACCTAATTCTGGACATGAGAATCGAGCACAGGGTGTCCCTGATTCGAGAAAAGAAGAAGTTGTTGAGTTGTACAAGCGTATATCTCAGTTAGAATCTGAGAATGTTAGTCTCAGAAATTCTCTGAACTTAGAGCAGTTGAAGTTTCAGAAGCTGAAAGAATGTACTGTTTCAAGACAGGAAGTAGATTTGTTTAAGACTGATATGCTGCATGCTGTTGATCAGTTAAAATCAGATATGGTAAAGAAATATGATTTGTCTGAGTTGAAGATTTACATGGAGAATAAATTTGAGTCTGTTGCAAACAGTGCTGTGAGTGGATCAGGCTCTTCACCTGATTTGATTCGGAGATTTCAAGCAATTACTGCAGAAATGAGCAATATGAGTGACAGATTACACGATCTTCAGTGTAATAGTGCCCCTTTGTCAGTTTTGCTAGATAATCAGAGATTTTTAGTGGATCAGTTGACATCTGGAGAGCAACCGATTAGGATTCTTTTGAATCAGTTATCAAAAAAACTGGCTCTTTTTGTTGAAAAAGAAGAAAGAATGCATGAGTTTTTCAGAGTTAATTTGATTGAAGATATTCATATGACTCAAGAGAACAGAGATCTTATCATCAAGTTAGGAGATGGGATGATGAAGAGGCTCAGAGAACAGTTTACAGAGATAAAGACCGCGATTCAAAGGAGATAGACACCTTTTTCCCTGTCTTATCTATGAACCTTGATTCCTCTGTATATCACAATCGTTTATATATAACAGCTTGTGAATGAAAATTCTTTTCTTATTTTTTTGTTGTTGTTTTGTTGTTTATTGATTTATGATTGAGTTAGCCAGTATAAGAAATTCACTTATTCATACACAGTTAATTATAGCATTTACTTATAGTTCAGTGCAATATTGAATGTGTTCAAATCCGTAATTTTTCATTCTTTTTGATATCACAAAAAGGGGGAGAATTTGGATAAACACAACATTTAAATTCATTTGTTTCCTATAAAGAAATTTGGATATATGGGAGAATTTGGATATATACGACATTTATCTTTTATCTATTTTTAGCTGAAAATTTATTTTTATGGGGGAGAAATTTTATTATAGTTAAATATTGTTTTAATCCTTTCAAAATTCTAAAATTTTATAAAACTAATTTTTCAATAATGATTGCAATTAAATTAGTTCTATTATTTTATGGGTTTTGTGATCATCAAAAAGGGGGAGATTTTTGAGCAATGTATTGTTTTCAAACAATTAAAAATAATGTTTTTTAAAGGGGGAGATTATTTTAAATAATACTCTTTCTCTTTATGATGATTTTGATGCTCACAAATACCCTTAATTATTTACTAATTATTTTGTTGAGTATTTTGCAGGAATTTATTTTATTTATTTATTTCATATAACGAGATTTCATACTTCATTTATTCCGAGATCAATTTTAGCGCGTTCTGGAATCACTGTAGAGCGAGATCAGTTTTAGCGCGTACTGGAATCACTGTTCATACCCTACATTGATGAACGTAACGTATGGATGAAAAGTTTACTTTTTATGTTAAAAGAAACGTATGGTTAAGGAATCTTACGTTATTTTGAAACGTATGGTTAATGAACCATACGTTGTTGAAAAGTGTGGAAGAAGAACATTACGTTTGGAAGGAACCTTACGTTTTTTTTGTTAGAAAAGTATGGAAGAGAAACCGTACGTTAGTTTTCAGTGTTGAGTTTGTTTCTCAAAAGTATGGATCATCAACCTTACTTTTATAATCAATCGTACGTTCTTCGGAGAGTTGAAGCAAGACAAAGTATGGATGATCAACCCTACGTTTGAATGCTGAAGAGAAAGTATGTACGTTTTGAACCTTACGTTTGTGAACCTTACGTTCTGAACCTTACGTTTGTGAACCCTACGTTTGGAGCAACGTCATCAACCCTACGTTTAGCGTCGGGATATTTTTGACAGACGATATTTCCTTTTGCATTGGTCAAACAGGCGGATTATTAAGCGGATTTCGAGCCGATTCTTAAGTACGACTTTGACTGAATTAAAGACGATTTTCAACGGATTAATGATTGATTTAAACGGAGCTTTTTATGCCGATTCTTCAGGGGAGTTACAACGGATCTGTTATTTCATTTTTTTTATATCGCGAATCTAAAGGAGATTTTCATGGATCTATTTATGCGGAAGATTTTCTCAGATTTGAATATATATGTTCTATCTTGGAAACTTTGGATATATATATACACAGGAAAGTGTATGAAATATATAGATTGATCTTTTAACGAGCAAGAAACAGAGACTGTGTGAAGGCGTTCTTTTCTGGTGATCGAGAAGAAGTGTAAAATCTTTATTACCGAAGGAAGATCTTGATAGCAGATTCACGTGTTCTACATCGACTATCTGTTGTGAATCTACTACTGCTGAAGTTGTGAAGTTTCTTGTAATATCTATTGCAACTGGATCGACTCAGAACTGTTTTGATTACAGATCTTTATTTTCTGAAGACGACGATCTATCTACTGTCAATTGCATTTTGTTGCAATTGTGAAGAACAACTGGAGAAGTGTTTTCTTTATCGAAACCCTTTTTATTTTTGAGTGATCAGCTTCTCGTTCTAAGCTGTGTGGGTTCGTGTTTGAACCAGGAAGGCTGTGTTTGCCTGAAACTTGTAAAGGTGTCAAATGCCTGTACTCAGTTGTGAACAGGTCTGTGGAAACGAGGACCAGATAGTGAAAATCGCCAAGCTCGTAGATTTGAGCGTTGGTGGAGTGGACTAGGGGCCTTCTGTTCCCCGAACCACTATACATCCGTGTGTTCATGCTTTTACTTTTTCCGCTGCATATTTAATCGTGCTAAAGCATAGTGGACAGAATTTTTCTAAATTGAAGAGATTGTAATAATTTTGAAAAGACACAATTCACCCCCCCTCTTGTGTGTAATCCGTAGATTCAGATCCAACAGTCCTCACACTGGTCGATCTGAACACGAGTATGACTGACATGCTGGATGCTGTTGAATTGAAGTCGGCCCTCACTCCCCTTATGGTTAGGGCGAGGAGGACCTTCACTATCTACTATGAGGACATAGGGAATGTCCCCTCATTGGAGAATGACCGGATGTGCAACACCCCCATTCCACCATTCTGTGGCTGGAGGAATGACTCCATAACCTGTGTAGTGAGCAATGGAGAGTCCACTGTAATGAGCGTCATCACTGCGGGGAGGGCCTTTTCTTGGATTGAAGGTGGGAAGGGTTAGACATCCATGTCGAGCATGGATGTGGGTAAGATCTGCGATCTCCTTGGTAGTTGTATGGGGAGGACCTCCATACTAGGTGTTGATGCCACGGGTCCGTCCGCGATGACCACTACCAGTGCCGGTGACCAAGAGATTCAACCTAGCCTTCCCATGGGGCGGTTGTGGCCTCGATCCAGTTCAGGAATATAAATGCCCCTACTCGACATACACAATGATTTGGTGATATGCGTCAGCGGTGGATTGGGAAATAGTAGCTTTTGATGTTTGACGCCCCTTGGCGGGTGTCCTCTTCAGCTTGTTCCCGACACTGGTGTCGAGTCGGATGGACCAGAGCTGGTGGTGCAGGTACGTGGCTTACTTGCTCCTCGGGCAGTAAGACTGGGTGGCGGCGCTCACGCGACCTAGTGGGATACCTTGCTGGGAGCCCCTGGAATAGGATCATGACAAGGCCGGCCCAGATAACCCCAACCTCATTGGCCTAGGGCGGGGAGTCATCGATAATTTAAAGGGAGAGTCTCCCTGAATGGATATATGTTAGAGTGGGGAGAAGTGGCTCCCTGCGCGGCCCTTGGGGCGAGGCATTGTTGATGAGGCACATATGCCTCTAAATCCAGACATTCCATTTCCTGAGTCAGGATAATACCCTCCTGCTCATACTGGAATATGAGGTCATTGATCACCATTCATTGGATGAATGTTTAGGGAAATATGCGGCGGGGGCACCCATAGGTCGTAGCTATTGAGATCGCTGAAGAGGGGGTGGAACCGCGCGGGACTGCCGCGCTGGTACTGCCTCTTCCCCTGCATTGGTGGGAAGGCGGTGATTGAGTTACGAGTGCACCGACTTGGTTTCTCAAAGCAGGGAGATTAACTCATCAGTGCTGAAAGAAAAATGAATCGACAACTAGTACCCCATAGCCATCTCGTCTTCTATGACCGATAAGAGGGGTCCATGCTGACAGCGTCGCAGACTGAGACATCCATCGTTTTGACTGCCCCAACTTTTGATGAGTATCACGCCAGGCCTGCTATTTTCTTGCTGGGATGTGGCACCAAATAGCTGGATCCAGTGACACACTAATCCACAGATGTCTCTAATGCTACTAATCTCCACATTGAGGAGAAAATATTCATGTCTAGTTCACCATTCCTATTTCCTACGCTTTCTATGGGGCACGCACATCTGTCAGTGGAGGATTCAAAACTATTTCCCCACATTCCTGCGTTCCAAAGGCAGGTGGCACCCATTCATTAATCACAAATGATTTCTCCATGACCAAAATGGGATGATGAGATGTCGGTTCTTCATTTCGTGGATTCCTCCTCAGATCTCATCACCTAGTCTGGGTTTCCCTTACAGATTTAAGATTCTGTCCGTGAAACTCTTCCTAGTGCCATATCTTTATGGACACCAAATAATTACACTGCTTATGTCGGGACATTTCAAAGGGTCCGGTCAGGGCAGCAACCTTCGGTCAGGGGAGTAGTCATGTTGAACATCACTAGCAAGTCTGGACACTGGGACACTGGCACGTCAGGGTTTCAACCCTTTATTATAGGGCTTCTCAAGGGCGTAGAACCCCGTGGAGTCCCCCATCCGATTTTGGGAATCATATTCCATATGCATATATCTAGGATTTCCCTCAGCTTCCCATGATTAACATAGGGTATGCCGCAAGTTTAACTTCTGGTGGCGAATGATCGGACTGATCAAAACACTGACTAGAGGGGATCATATGGGTGTGAACACTAAAGGAAACACTGATGCTAGGGAAAATGTGTAGTTATCTTCATGATTGTCGTTAAGGGGAACATGGAATGAGGTGGCATGATCCCACCAGGATGTGGTGGCCTAAGTAAGAATTAGCATAGATGATGGATGGTTCGATGAAGTCGATAGAGAATGAGATGGAGTGGACTCGAGGATGATGGTGATGATGGGATTGATCCTCAAAGAGACCTCCTACATATCCCTGTGGCAGGGAATCAGTGTTCTCATAGTTCAACTGATGACAGATTACAACCGATTGTGGATTTAAACGGCTTACCGCTGGATGGGGTCACAACGGCTTGCCGCTGAATGGAGTCACAATGGCTTACCACTATATCGGGTCACAATGGCTTACCAATGGATGGGGTTACAATGTCTTACGGCTATATGGGGTCACAACGGCTTATCACTGGATGAGGGATGTAGTTTAACATGATGCAGGAAAGACGTGGTCTGATGTGAATGGGGTCAAAGTGACCAGGTGTTGGGATTGAACCTAAGAGAGGCTTCCTATGTACCATTCCTAGGAAAAGATCAATGTTCACGTAGTTCAGATGGGTGGAACTAACATTAATGGGGTTCCGAACCAATGGTTGGTAGGCTTGCACTTAGGGGAGGCTTCCTACGTACATTTCCTTGGCAAAGATCAATGTCGACGTAGTTTAGTTAAGGTGTGACTCTTACACTCTAGGCTGCCCAGGGTGGTGTACTGACGTGAAGATGGCCGGAGAAACTGAGTGTTGGGCTTGAACCTCAGGGAGGATTCTTACATACCCTACACTGGCAAGGATCAAATTCCATGTATTTTAGATGGATGGTTTGGTGAACCGATGTGAAGATGGTCGATACCAATGGTTTTTGGGATTGAATCTCATGGAGGTTTCCTACGTACCCTGCCTTGGCAAGGATCAAAGTCCACGTAGTTCAGATTGGATGTGGGCCTTACACTCTACGCTTCCTAGGTTGGTGTACCGATGTGAAGATAGTCGGAGTGAGCAGGAGTTGGGCTAGAACATTAGGGAGGCTTCTTACGTACCTTACAATGGAAAGGATCAACGTCCACATAGTTCAGATAAGGTGTCGGCGAACCAACGTGGAGGACCTCCTGGGGTCTAATGGTTGTGGGGCTTGAACCTCGTGGAGGCTTCCTACGTACCGTAACTTGGAAAGGATCAAAGTCCATGAAGATTGGAATGGGGTGTAGGGCTTACACTCTAGGCTGCCCAAGTAGGATGTCATGATCAATGCTTACTCTATGCCCATAAGAGTGATGCTCGGTTTGAGAAACAAGATGCAGCAAAGACCTGACGATCACGTCGCGAAAGGTGGGTCCGTGGAAAGTAGAGTGGCGATTACCCATGGTAAGCAATCCCAATGAGGAAAGAGAGATTACGCATGGTTAGTATCCCAGGGAGATGGAGATTAGGACTTACTCCAGGGTGGAGGCCCCGATGGAAACAAAGCCCTAAAGTAGAGGGATTTGGCACCGATGAAATGACGGGCAAGGATGCTGCCTCCAAAAGGAAAATCTTGGGGACTTACACCAAGGTGGTAGCCCATTTCTTATGGACATATGTTGCTCCAATTAGGAGGATTTCCTTACTTGTGAGGAATGGTCACACTCCCTTGGAGACGAGTGGTCATAGAGAATGACTGAGATGGGGTGATCCGAGTAGAGTGTGTGGGGTGAGGTCATAGCTTAATGTCGTGTGTTGAGGATGATGGCACTTTGCAGTTTAACATCCTGTAGCTCGGACAAGGTGGGTGTGCTCCACACCCCTAGGACTCACATTACCGATACCCATCTACCCGTGTAGGAAGGAAGGCATCGGCAATTCCATGGCATGGGGGTGTTATGGAGTGAAGCATTAGGGGTACACGTTAGCATGGCTATGCGAAGAAGCAATAACCGTTAGTGTTCCTATGTGAAGATGATAGAGCCGAAGAAACACAATTAGAAGTATCGTCCAAAGGAATTTGAAGTAGCTTTGTGCAATCTTGAATGGCCACATGGGAAAAGGAACTGTAGAGAAAAGAGGTTTATATATAGAAGCGTTGTGATCCTATGGTGCTTCATGAAGTGAAGGGGCTTTGAGAAGAGATGTGCTTCACGAAGTGAAGTCACCTAGCCTAGGCATAGGGAATAAGTGTACATGGGAGGAAGCTCGTGAAGTGGAAAGTTATTCAGGAAGCAATGTCTCACGAAGCAAGGGTACCTCATGAGGTAAGGTGTCTTGAAGCAATGTGGTTCGCAAAGCACATTGACCTTGCGTTAGCATATAGGTCATGTGTGAGTGGAGGGTGTTTCACGAAGCATAAATTCTTCACTACGACCAGAGTCCCAATGGGGGTCTCATTCCTTCCCGAATTCCCGTGGGCTTCATGAAAGGAATCCATATCAGAAAATGGGACAAATTCATGCAAAGAGAAAGACACTTCGGGATGAAAACATACCTTGAGAAGCTCATGCTTCGCAGAGAATTAAGTGATTCACGATTTGAGATATCAAAAGGTGAAAGGTCATATGATCCATTCATTGGGGTCTATGGGAGCCCTATATTTACAGGTAAGAAGTTTCATGAAAGAAATCTCTCTCAACATGAAGATGAAGATTTCTCTATGGAGGATTGTGAAAGTCAAAGGCGGTCACATAACGTTACCGCCTCCTTGATCCGCAGTGGGTTTCGAACGTCACAAATGGCTAGCGGAGCGTTACCGCCTCCTTTATCCACGGTGGATCACAAACATCAAATGGATCATAGAGCTTTACCACCTCCTTAATCCATGACAGATCACAGACATCAAATGCGGTCGCTGAGCTTTACCACATCTTTCCTCCACGGAAGATCACAGATGTCAAATACGGTCATGCAACATTACCGCCTCCTTGCTCCGTGGCGGGCACATGTC
The DNA here is from genome assembly GCA_963277665.1 of Viscum album. Taxonomy (NCBI): domain Eukaryota; kingdom Viridiplantae; phylum Streptophyta; class Magnoliopsida; order Santalales; family Viscaceae; genus Viscum; species Viscum album. The sequence continues at coordinate 71,091,123 of OY728155.1, read as the reverse complement.
CATGGGGCTCCGCAAAAAGGGATCCTCGGGGCAGCCTGGGAGGTGTCCCTCTTGTTCTTCATCTTACCAATTTTTGGATTCAAAAGTACTATTTATACATAATTTCTTTTCCATTATTCATAAAAAACTATTTGTACAGTGTCTTTGTATGAACCTAATATTATTAATAAAGATCAACTAAATTGATGTACATAAAGGAAATTGTTTTGAAATTAATTTTAAATATTATTCTATAACTACAATCATATTTAACTACTATTAGAGTGGTTATACAGTTTCATAAGCAATAATTAGATCTAATTTTCAACCACTATTAGAGTATGTTGTTGATATAGGCATAATGAAATATATTATATGATAATCCAAGGTTGGCTGATATATTTATAGAAATTCCATGAATTATATTTCATAAAATAAACGATAATATATATATATATATATATATTATAATTGAATAAGAGAGGCATCAATGATGCTTCATCATGAGTGATCATGGTGGTGGTGTCTGATTAATATACATCCATGTTATGAAAGAAACCATATTATATTTTAAAAAATATTTATCCCTTCATCATGTGGTTGCCGCATAAAAACACATTGTGGAATCCTCCGACAACACATATATTCAAAAATATTATTTTTAGAATGATTTATGTATTTATAAGGAATATAATTCTATGAATTAATTTTCCACTCATACAAAATACCTACATGAAACACGGAAGAACACCATCCTAGATGCCCATTTTGGTTATAATATACTCAACCCACCAAAATGCACCTTTGGAGGGGCTATTGGGATTCCCATATATGGCTGAACAAATGCAATATTTTTTTTAAAATTTAATATATGTATTTCTAGCGACATTAATCATGAATACAAAGAATTAAAATTATATTAAATTAGTTAAACTAATATTAAATTCTCTTGAGAAAAAACCATTGAAAATATTATTTTATTCAATATAATTAATGAATATCAAATCTTCATGAAATAGACCAGTCGATTTATGTTAATTTTTTTAATATCATATTTATTAATTTGATCATGGATTTGTTTTAAATTTTATATTATAATTAATATCTATACAATGTGCGTCAACATAAATATATTTGTATGATCATTTGTATACATTATAGACAATATTTATATGAACTACGTTTTAATGACATCTCTCAATCCATGTGTTCACAATATTATATAATGAGTGTGAATGAGTTGAAATTTTCTTCCTGGATTCCAAAAGATAGAGTTATTTATATGAATTTGATGGGGTGAGAGTAAGAACATGATTTGGAAATCCCTGATGTTGTCACCAATATGGTCTTTGTTTATCAATTATATAATTATAAAATCAACCATTATAATCACATCATCCCCTTTTAATATATTTATATAATTAAATTTTAAATATATTTATATATGTGAAGATTATATTCAATCACATGGAACAATCAATAATAATTTTTTGATTAAAAAAAATAAAAGATGTTTGTTTTCTATTTAAGCATGGGAATTTTGTGACTGTGATAAAATGATAATAATAATGAATAAAAAAATTATTTTTAGTTAAATTTTGAGGAAAATAACATTAAAACTAATTCTATGTGAACATTATATAAATTTTTCATCATGTGAGATTGAATGAAACCACAGTTTTTGGCTATCTTCAAGTATAATTGAAGGCCATCCTCTAATTGGGTTCTTAAAACTAGATAGTTTGGTTTAATTTTTGGGAATTTTATCCAAACTCTAACCACAACTAAGTAGGTATAATTTTAGAGGAAAAAATTGAGAGAATAAAAGATAAAGATACACATGCGATTAGACTATAGTAAAAGGATCAGGGAATCACAAATTAATGTGGTTGACTAGCCATAACCCTGCCATAGACTCTCATTATTTTTGTGATGGCACAGATCATACTAAAAAGAGTTTTTTAAAGATTATTTCTAACTAGAGTATTAAATTTATAATTAAATTTAATCAAAAATTTATTGTATAATATGAATTTAATAAAAAAAATTAATACATTTAATATCAATACATATATAATTACAAAAACAGAATTGTATTAAAAATGTTACTACTAATAAGAGGATATTATTTTGTATAAAAATATCATTTAATATAAAATACTCACAATGTCCAGTACTATAAAATTATAACTTCAATAAAAGAACAAACATCCAAGAGTCTTATAAGTGCTTATACATAGTAATATAATGTAAAAGTTAATTTTATTTTATGGAGTCCCCAATACCTGATTAGAAACCACCTGACGTATGTCAGGGTAAAATTGAAGACTACATAAGACACATTTATTAATTTATATATTTTTTCATAATTTCATAATCAGTTACTAATGATTTTCCAAATACTCATGAGAGAAAATATTTTTATTAACCTTTTATATAATATCAATGAATTGTTTTTACCATGATGTTCATCTGGAAATGAATAATAATAAAATTTCTCAAATCACATGTCAATGGAAATATAAAATTAATTTTGGTTCTCATCTGATGATGATGAAATAATACATAAATTTATATGAATAATTGAGGTTCAAAATGAATCACAATCTTTTAATAGATATAATTCTCTCATTATTTTTTAATAATTAACCTAATATCATTGAGAATTATAAAATAAAATATATTTTGAATTTTATTCATGAAATTTTTGATATAGTTTTCAACGAAGATAATCACATTATTAATGAACAAATTTAGGTATGATAGTATAAATAATAAATAAAATGTTAACAGTATAATGTAAGGTATAAAAATAAATTTATCAAAATATTACACATACAAGAAAAAAATGATAAAGCGTGAAATAAATAATCTGGAATAAAATTTTTACTGTGTGATATGAAAGTTCACTTGAATAGAAATTTCAATGAATTCATGAAGAAGTAAAATTTAATGATCCCAGAGTATTCTAAATTGAATTTAATATTTCTATTTTAGTTCATGGATGTATATTTAATATTTAATTTAATTATTTTTATACAAATAAATTAACTAATGAATAAATGAATGATTATAGTAGTGTATTTAATCTTTTTTCTATTCATGGATATTAAGTCCTATATAATATCAATAAGACCACATTTTTCATTTAAAATATATTGATTTCTCTAGTTGAATAATGATATCATAAAAGTTTTTCATCCCAAAACATTTTACTTTATCAATTATGGACATAATAAGATTTTATTACAAGATGGAAATTATTATTTTTTCTTTATACAATACATAATAAAAAATTTCATTAAAAATAAGTAACATTTTTCTATTTAAAATGTAAATATGAATTGAAAATGTAACACTAAATTAATTCATAGTTAAAAAATTTATTTATTTGGAATGAAATATAAAAAAATGATGCTAACTTGGAAATAAAAATATATTCATTTACAATAAATTTGAGCTAAAATGATTATATGTGTGAAATGATTTCTTTTAACATTTAATGTAACTATTAACATTAAAGGCTGTTACGCAATAAAATATTATTGATCTAGTCGATAATGATTTATTTGACCAATTGAATGTAGATATTAATGTCAAATTCATATACGTTATGAGATTATATAGTGAATACAGACAGTGAGAGATGGTACAGAATCATATTATTAAAAGAATTGAATCATCATTTTTCATTGTCATTTTACACATTTTTTACTTCAAGATCACATTTCCTTAATGGAAGTAACTATTTTATAAAACTAATTAATTTATCCATCTAATAATAGAGATATATTTAAATAAAAAGAAAGGAACGTTGGGTGTTTAACTTGGATCACCTATTGTTGAAGTAGTTTAATCTCAAAATTATTCTGCTCTATAATATCCACCTTAACAAAACATTTGTGTTGATACAATATTTATCAATTTTAACTCATCACCAAGGAAAAATTGCACTTTCTCTATACAAAAAACCACTTTCACAAATGTACATGTTTAGGGATAACACACAACAGCTTAAGGTTCAATCTATATTTTTCTCATTTGGAAACTTATTCGGTGAATGAATAATCTTATATACATGTTATTATATTTATATATTATATAAATTATGTTCCCCACAATAGAAAACTATCAGTTCAACATCATTCATCTAGATATCCATACACTGGGGAATTCTAAATGATTTTCCAATTTAACAATTATATGAAAACATCAATTTGTGAAGAGTTAAACTTCTATACTCCAATATTACCTTTTACTTGTTTTAATTATAATTTACATCAATATAATTACATTATAAAATAAAATTTCTTGACTATAATTATATTCCTCCTAATAGTAAATGTTGTTCAAAAAACTACCCATATTCAGACATTTTCTAAATTAAATTTTAAAATATTATTAACATATAATCATGAAATAGGCACACTTCAGTTCTCCATTTCAAAAAAATATTTAATATAATACATTCTTTACAAAAAAAAATACACTTTTATAAGATAATAGATTACGTTTCATTTTAATAACATTCTATTCTTCTTCTAAACGAACACACATTTCCTCTTATCTTACATAGGAAAACATAGTTCCATCTGAAAACTTTTATTTTTTTCTCAAAGTAGCCATTAAATTTTATTTATCATTATATATAAAATATATCCAAAAATTATTACAATTATTTTAATTTCATATTTAAAATTCATTATTTATTAAGCAAACATTTTTACTTCTTTTTTTTCAATACAATAGATCATATTCCATGTTAAAATTTCCATTGATATTTGAAATATTAGTTAATAGATGATAAAATAACTACTAAACTAAGAAGAGTAATCCATTTCATGATTTGAATATGAATCACCATTTTTGGATTTTTATAATAACACATGCTTAATAACATGGGGCTTAAAAATTTTCCAATACCATAAAATATAGTCTAATTTTTTATTGTGGTGTTTCATATTAACATGAGGAATAAAACTTGTTTTACTCAACTAGATGTAGTATAGAGGTCCACTACAGTGAAGCTACATTTACAATATCAAATTAAAAAAAATCATGGTTTCTTTTGATTTGTAAAATATAGAACCTCTATGGAGTAACATGATTTTGGAACATGGAACCATATAAGAAATTCTTGCAATGATTTAGCCATAGAAATGGTTTGATAATAACTAAATATTCATCACAATAAGAATTATTTTTTTCATTTTAATTGTGTATCTTTTTATTATATAATTTAAACCTCATTTGTTACCTCTAGATTGAGCAAAAATCACATACAATATTTTAAAATAACCTTTCTTGAACATCACATCGTATTATGATTGTTTTCTGTAACATCCCAGGTAAATAATGAATAAAACATTTTCGTATTTATTAATATTTACGAATTAAATATTAATTTTACTTTAAAGGGGTTTCTATGTTCGATAGCGTACCCGATACGCAAAGATGAGTTCCTTTGAAAACTTACGTTGCACACTAGTAATATAATAATATTATTTTAAATGGTAGTTAACATGTAGCCTTTGTATTGGAGGGAATGGATAGAAATAACTAAAATATGATTATATATGTTTTTAAATGTTTTTACATTTATCCAATAAAAGATAAAGGCTTAAAATACGGAAAGAATTCAATTTTAGGCATTTATACCCTAATTTTCACTAAGGGTTCACTTATCACCTTTTGACGGAGAACCATCATTAAATATAGTTTTAATCAATATTATAAATTCTATTGGAGCAAATATAACTCTTCTTTAGAATCGGGACATAAAAATTTACTTTGTGTAATTTTTTGGTATCTTTCCGATAATGTTCATTTTTTAATGAATAGTGTAAAATGTTGTATTTTAATTGAAAACATCTTTTTAATCTAATTAATTTATATTATTAGATTATCATTTGAATTGGTTTTAAAGTGAAATTAGAAAATATTTTTACCATTAAATCCAATAGTGGTCGCTGGAATTAATTTCACTTTGAAATCGGACTTAAACTAGTGTCAATCTTTTGATACTTATTGTTTCAAAAAAACATGCTATTTGTCATGACAACGGGAATTAATTATTAAATTAAATAATTTGACTTATATGTTTTGAATTTTGTAAAATAGACTTCATTTTTGAATTCGGAATATCAAATATAGCTTAGGGTGAATTTTTGGTATTTTTCTGAAAAACTTCAATTTTTGATGAATAGTGAAACCACTAAGTGGTACTTATAAAAACTGATTTTTCGTTTAAATGAAAATTTACCACTTCTGTGTTTTGAATTTCAAAAATCCGACATACATGGTTGTCATTAAGAAGTAAAATGTGGTTCAATGAGATTAAAATAATTTTTTGGTGAATAGTAACTCTTAAGTTCTTAATCGCGATTAGAGGTAATTATTGTAGTTTAAGGTAAGAATAATGTTTTAATAAAATGAAATAACCTAGAAACAAGTCCTAACCTCATTGGACGTGTCATGGCCGACCAAGAAAATCCATGGGTAAACTTGGGGACCCCATGGAGCCACTTTGGATGGAAAATGACATAAATACCTTTTATTTAATGTTAAAGTAAAAAATGTCACAAACATGAAATGTTTTACTAAAACAATTTTTAAATGGGGTTATACAAGTCATATTTTTGACTATAAATATTAATTTGAAATATAAAAATATTTCCTACATCATAGTATTTTTTTTATAATTTTTAGACATTAAATAAATTAAATTATTTATGACATCATGATGATGCAGCGATGACCTCATTATTTAACGATTTAAATAAAATGGAAAGATAGTGTAAAATATAAGACCTAAACATGTCAAAAACCTAATGGATGAGTGGATTTAGAACCCTCATCACCTTATCCTCGAAATACATCAATGTGGGACCTTTAAAATCCGAATCTCTTTTGAAAATAAAGTAACATTTTGTAACTTTACAAGAGTGCCCCTCCTCTCCTCTTATAAAAGGCCCCCACCTCTACCTCCTTACCCACACTCCCAAAGCCTTTGGCTCGGCCAACCCCTAACAATTTTGTCTCTCCACTTCCCTCTCTTACTCCATGAAGCCTCACTTTGGGCAGAAGCCTTCCCAAGGAAGCCTTTGAGCTCAAACCAAAGGGAGTTACCCGATTTTAAGGTAATGTCTTCTTTTGAGTCCTTTTGTTTTATTTTGCTTCTCCAACCCCCTAAAATATTTTTATTCTTTTTTTTGTAACAACTCCAATATATTAAATATACTAGGATGTTTTTATAAGAATTATTCAAGCTACAGTTACACACACCTACATCTAATGGTTAAAGGACATACTGTTTCCGTGGATGGTGAATTTATGCCTCCCGAATCGATGATTTTTCAACATTCTTTTAACACATTCAAGGGTGGCCATTAAGATGAAACTATATTTATATATGATATATAATATGTTTATTTTTTCCTTAATCTTATGTATTTTTCATTTTGGGGATACCTTTATGGTTTCCATTATGGGTAAACGCGATATCTTCATTTAAGGAAGTGCGGACTACCACCCCCTCAAAGTGATTTGATTCGTTAATGCCATATATGGGACGTATAAAGGATGGATTTAATGTTATTATATATGATGTTATACCAGAATTATAATATACCTCTATATAATTATTATTTCTTTCCATTAAAGTATGAGATAGAAATGAAAGTAGCGTTCATGCGTACGTACGGCTTACCGTCTCCATGAACGGTGCATTTCATTTCTTATCCTCAAATGTAATGTACTATTATAAGTACATATATATAATGGATATATATGATGTATGTTACATATAAATGATTAATATAATTATGTAATTAAAATATACATACCTCTCATTTAGTTTTAATTCCATTAATATGACATAGAAATGAAAGTATCGTTCATGGGTACGTACGACCTACCGTCTCCATGAACGATGAATTTCATTTCTTACCTCTAAATGATTATGTGATATTATAAATACATGTATATGCTAGATATATATGATATATATGATATCCAAATCAAGAATGTCATTTTGGATATAATTAACCTTTGACCACACGAACAACATGTAATCGTAAGAAGTCAACATTCGACTTAAGGACCAAATATCGACAAAAAAAACATTATTAACTTAAATGATTACATAATGTTTATAACATGGAAATAAGTGATATAAAAGGAATAATGAACTCAAAAAAGGTTCTTAAGCAAATATAAATTAACTCAAGTTTATTATTCAGGACGTTAAAGAACGTTCAAGTCAAGTCGGACCCGAGGTAAGGGAGTTCGTCTCAATCTCCTTTCATTGAGGCATATTTCATTTTATACACAAATTTCTTTTATATGGTGTAGAAACCCATTTGACTTTTACTTTTATACAAAAGTAATCTTTTTCTATGAAGCTTTTTATAAAACGACAAAAAAGAATGTTTCTTTTAACGTACGCGGTGACAATGACCTTTTCCGCCGCCGCGAGTATTATTTGGTCTTTGGCTTCCTGAACAAGCCGTAATGTTTTTTTAAATGAAATAAATACCATATACTCTTCTATGTATTTCGGTATTGAAAATGGTTTTTATAATGGATTTTATATATCAATATATTTATGTGATATATTGTGATCAAAGTGTGGAAATTTTTTCTTTCCATTATATTTGTTTTATGTCTTATGATTTTATAATGGTACTTGGAAATTTGACGGGTGGTTACGTGATGAACCATATGACGGGTGGTGCCGTGAATACCAGGACGGGTGGTTACGTTATAACCTCCAATGCATTGGGTATGAAAGTCGGCCGTATGGCTATTCCATTAAGTATGTATGGAAGTTGGCCGTATGGCTATTCCATTAAGTGATATGTGTTGAAGTCAACCGTATGGTTATTCAACATAAGTATGTTTATGTCCCAAGTTAACTTTATATGTTATGTGTTCTTTATATGGGTTTTATGGTAATCCTTTGGTTACAAATGGGTAAGTAATGATATTTTATTCAATGAAGAGTTTTTACTACTTCATGAAGGTGAAGGTATTACTTTGATAAAGTATACATGGTTTATGTGATGTTTGAAAAACTAACAGTTTTCATTCTTTGTGTATCCCTTACTGAGCTTTTTATGCTCACCCCAAGTTTTTTTGAAATGTTTTTCGTAGGACCTAATGTGGAATAGGGTCAAGGACGGGATCAAGGGAAAGTCATGCTATATAAAACATGGAACTAGACATGTCTCTTTTTAAGAGTTTTATTTTATTTTATGGAATCTTAGTAGAAGTGTATACTTTGTAATCTTTTGAAATGTAATAGTTATGTCCAAATTCTCTAAAACTCTAAACCTGAAAAGATCCTCAATGTGAATTATTCATTTAATTCAATATTAAGTAAGGTTTAAGGCCGGGGCCTTATAGTTGGTATTAGAGGTCGGTTTAGACAACATTAAGAGTTAGAAAAGTGTTAAATTATAAGTTAATTTATGGTATGATTGAAATGATATAGAATTTAAAGATTACCATGTTTCTTCTCCTAAGATATTTCTGTGTAAAGAATGGTTTTTCAAAAAGGAAACAGAATAGTTTTTTGGGAAGGCATACTGAGGGAAATGACCTTCCAAATCAGCATACTGAGATGGTTAGAATCAGAATTGAGCAGTTTACTGCATTGATGGCTCAGTTGACTCAGGTGAAAAATGTTGGTTGTTTTCATTGATGATATTTTGGTGTTTTCTAAAAGTAAAGAGGAGCATGAAAGTAATTTAAGGGTTATCTTGAAAACCTTAAAAAAAATAAACTATATGGAAAATTCAGCAAGTGTGAGTTTTGGTTACAACAAATTTCTTTCCTGGGTCACATTGTTTCAAAAGATGTCATAAATGTTGATCATACTAAAAAATAGTTTTTGAAGAATGGCCAGGACCCACAAATTTAACTAAGATCCATAGTTTTCCTGGTTTTGCAGGTTACTACCGAAGGTTTGTTGAAACCTTTTCACGGTTATCTAGTCCAATGACTATGCTAACTCGTAAGGGTGTTAAGTTCATCTGGACAAAAGAATGTGATGATTGTTTTCAGGAGTTGAAAAGAAGATTGGTGAATGCTCCAGTTTTGGCACTTCCATCTAGGAATGGTGAGTTTGTTATATACAGTGATGCTTCATTGAAGGGACTTGGCTGTGTCCTTATGCAGAATGATCAGGTAATTGCTTATGCTTCAAATCAGTTGAAAACTCATGAGATAAATTACCCTACTCATGATTTGGAATTAGCTGCTGTTGTTTTTGCTTTAAAAATTTGGAGGCATCATTTGTATGGAGTAAAGTGTGAAATATATACTGATCACAAAAGTTTAAAGTATATATTCACTCAGAAAGAATTGAACATGAAATAGAGGAGATGGATGGAATTAATCAAGGATTATGATTGTACAATTCACTACCATCCGAGAAAAGCAAATAAAGTGGGCGATGCTTTGAGTCGAAAAAGTAATGCTTCATTAACCATGCTACGTTTGGAACGAGATCCTTTGGTTATTGATTTGATGAAATTTGGTATAGAAGTTGTTGGTGCAGGAAGTTCTTCTGTTTTGTTTCAGGTATCAGTGATATCATCCCTATCAGACAGAATTAAGCAAGCATAGAGAGAAGACAGTGAGTTGCAGAAAAAGGAAGAGCTGGTTCAGAAGGGTAAGCTGCCTGAATTCAACATTGATAATGATTGTTTTTTGAGGTTTGGGAAGAGATTATGTGTGCCTTGTGATTCACAGTTGAAGAAAGAGTTGTTATGTGAGGCTCATAGTTCCCCGTTTTCAGTTCATCCTAGAAGTACTAAAATGTACAGAGATCTGCGGGAGTATTACTGGTGGGATGGAATGAAAAGGGATATTGCTGATTTTACTGTGAAGTGTTTGACTTGTTAGCAGGTTAAAGAAGAGCGGCAGTTATCGAAAGGGATGCTTCAGCCTTTACCAGTTCCAGAGTTGAAATGGGAGAATATATCCATGGACTTCGTTGTGGTATTACCAAGGACATCTCAAGGTAATAATGCAATCTGGGTTATTGTTGATCGCTTTACTAAATCTGCTCATTTCCTTGCTATACGAGATACTTTTTCCCTAGATCAACTCTCCCGTTTGTATCTTAGAGAGATAGTCAGGTTACATGGAGTTCCTCTCTCCATTGTATCTGACGGTGATCACAGGTTTACTTCTAACTTTTGGAAAGGCCTTTAGAAGTCGTTGGGTACTGAATTAAATTTTAGTACAGATTTTCATCCTCAATCAGATGGGCGGTCAGAATGAACAATTCAGACCTTGGAGGATATTCTAAAAGCTTGTTCGATGGATTATCAGGGATGTAGGGACCAACATCTTTCTTTGGTTGAGTTTTCATATAATAACAGTTTTCATTCTAGTATACAGATGGCACCATTTGAGGCATTATATGGGAAGCGGTGTCAAACTCCAACATTTTTGGATGAAGTGGGTGAAAGGAAGCTGATGGGACCAGAATTGGTAGAAGAGATGGTAGAAAAAGTTCAGTTGATTCAGAAACACATGAGAACAGCTCAGAGCAGGCAGAAGAGTTATGCGGATAACCGGAGGAAGGATCTATCTTTCGAGGTAGGTGATCATGTTTTTCTCAAGGTTTCTCCATGGAAATGTGTGATGAGATTTGGTAAGAAAGGACAGCTGAGTCCAAGGTTCATTGGACCATATGAAATTCTGGAGAGAGTTGGATCAGTTTCATACAGAGTGGAATTACCTTCGATTTTATCTCAGGTACACAATGTTTTTCATGTTTCGATGCTGGGAAAGTATATGCCAGATCCATCTCATGTTTTGAGTCCAGAGGTAGTTCAGCTGGAAGAGAACCTATCTTATGAGGAACAACCGGTCCAGATTTTTGACCATAGGGAGAAAGTGTTACGAAATAAGGTAATCCACCAGGTAAAGGTTTTGTGGAAAAACCATATGGTTGAAGAGGCATCGTGGGAATCTGAAAATGCTATGAGGGATAAATACCCCCACTTATTTTGATAAGTGAATAAAATTGCGAGGACGCAATTCCCAGAAGGGGGGAAGGATGTAACATCCCAGGTAAATAATGAATAAAACATTTTATTTATTTATTAATATTTATGAATTAAATATTAATTTTACTTTAAAGGGGTTGCTATGTTCGATAGCGTACCCGATACGCAACGATGAGTTCCTTTGAAAACTTACGTTGCACACTAGTAATATAATAATATTATTTTAAATGGTAGTTAACATGTAGCCGTTGTATTGGCAGGAATGGATAGAAATAACTAAAATATTATTATATATGTTTTTAAATGTTTTTACATTTATCCAATAAAAGATAATGGTTTAAAATATGGAAAGAATTCAATTTTAGGCATTTATACCCTAATTTTCACTAAGGGTTCACTTATCACCTTTTGACGGCGAACCATCATTAAATATAGTTTTGATCAATCTTATAAATTCTATTGGACCAAATATAACTCTTCTTAAGAATCGGGACATCAAAATTTACTTTGTGTAAATTTTTGGTATCTTTCCGATAAAGTTCATTTTTTAATGAATAGTGTAAAATGTTGTATTTTAATTCAAAACCACTTTTTAATATAATTTATTTATATGATTAGATTATCATTTTACTTGGTTTTCAAGTGAAATTAGAAAATATTTTTACCATGAAATCCAATAGTGGTCGTTGGAATTAATTTCACTTTGAAATCGGACTTAAACTAGTGTCAATCTTTTGATACTTATTGTTTCATAAAAACATGCTATTTTTCATGACATCGGGAATTAATTATTAAATTAATTAATGTGACTTATATGTTTTTAATTTTTTAAAATAGACTTCATTTTTGAATTCGGAATATCAAATATAGCTTAGGGTGAATTTTTGGTATTTTTCTGAAAAACTTCAATTTTTGATGAATAGTGAAACCACTAAGTGGTACTTATAAAAACTGATTTTTCATTTAAATGAAATTTTACCACTTCTGTGTTTTGAATTTCAAAAATCTGACATACATGGTTTTCATTAAGAAGTAAAATGTGGTTCAATGAGATTAAAATAATTTTTTGTTGAATAGTAACTCTTAAGTTCTTAATCGCGATTAGAGGTAATTAGTGTAGTTTAAGGTAAGAATAATGTTTTAATAAAATTAAATGAACTAGACACATATCCTACCCTCATTGGATGTGTCATGGCCGACCAAGACAATCCATGGGTCAAATTGGGGACCCCATGGAGCCACTTTGGTAGGAAAATGACATAAATACCTTTTATTTAATGTTAAAGTAACAAATGACACAAACATGAAATGTTTTACTAAAACAATTTTTACATGGGGTTATACAAGAAATATGTTTGACTATAAAAAGTCATTGGAAATAAAAAAATATTTCCTACATCATAGTATTTTTTTTATAATTTTTAGACATTAAAAAAATTAAATTATTTATGACATCATGACGATGCAGCGATGACCTCATTATTTAACGATTTAAATAAAATGGAAAGATAATGTAAACTCTAAGACCTACACATGTCCAAAACCTATTATATGAGTGGATTTCAAACCCTCATCACCTTATCCTCGAAATACATCAATGTGGGACCTTTAAAATCAGAAACTCTTTTGAAAATAAAGTAACATTTTGTAACTTTACAAGAGTGCCCCTCCTCTCCTCTTATAAAAGGCCCCCAACTCTACCTCCTTACCCACACTCCAAAAGCCTTTGGCTCGTCCAACCCCTGCCACTTTTGTCTCTCCACTTCCCTCTATTACTCCTTGAAGCCTCACTTTGGGCAGAAGTCTTCCCAAGGAAGCCTTTGAGCTCAAACCAAAGGGAGTTACCCGATTTTAAGGTAATGTCTTCTTTTGAGTCCTTTTGTTTTATTTTGCTTCTCCAACCCCATAAACTATTTTTTATTATTTTCTTTTGTAACAACTCCAATATATTCAATATATTAGGTTGTATTTATAAGAATTATTCTAGCTACACTTACACACACCTACATCTAATGGTTAAAGGACATACTGTTTCTGTGGATGGTGAATTTATGCCTCCCGAAACGATGATTGTTCAACATTCTTTTAACACCTTAAAAGGTGTCCATTAAGATTAAACTATATTTATATATGATATATAATATGTTTATGTTTTTCTTAATGTTCTGTATTTTTCATTTTGGGCATACATTTATGGTTTCCATTATGGGTAAACACGATATCTTCATTTAAGGAAGTGCGGACTACCGCCCCCTCTAAGTGATTTGATTCGTTAATGCCATATGTGGGACGTATAAAGGATGGATTTAAAGTTATTATATATGATGTTATACCGGAATTATAATATACCAATATATAATTATTATTTATTTACATTAAAGTATGAGATATAAATGAAAGTAGCGTTCATGCGTACGTACGACTTACCGTCTCCATGAACAGTGCATTTCATTTCTTATCCCCAAATGTAATGTACTATTATAAGTACATATATATAATGGATATATATGATGTATTTTACATCGAATGATTAATATAATTCTGTAATTAAAATATACATACCTCTCATTTAGTTTTAATTCCATTAATATGACATAGAAATGAAAGTAGCGTTCATGCGTACGTACGACTTACCGTCTCCATGAACGGTGCATTTCATTTCTTACCTCTAAATGATTATGTGATATTATAAATACATGTATATTCTAGATATATATGATATATATGATATCCAAATTAGAAATGTCATTCTGGATATAATGAACCTTTGACCACACGAATAACATGTAATCGTAAGAAGTCCACTTTCGACTTAAGGACCAAATATCGACAAAACAAACATTATTATCTTAAATGATTACATAATGTTTATAACATGGAAATAAGTGATATAAACGGAATAATGAACTCAAAAAAGGTTCTTAAGCAAGTCAAAATTAACTCAAGTTTATTATTCAGGACATTAAAGAACGATCGAGTCAAGTCGGACCCGAGGTAAGGGACTTCATCTCAATCTCCTTTCATTGAGGCATATTTCGTTTTATACAGAACTTTATTTTATACGGTGTATAAACCCCTTTGACTTTTACTTTTATACAAAAGGAATATTTTTCTATGAAGAGTTTTACAAAACGACAAAAAAGAATGTTTCTTTTAACGTATGCGGTGACAATGACCTTTTCCACCGCCGCGAGTATTATTTGGTCTTTGGCTTCCTGAACAAGCCGTAATGTTTTTTTTAAATGAAATAAATACCATATACTCCTTTATGTATTTTGGTATTGAAAATGGTTTTTATAATGGATTTTTTATGTCAATATATTTATGTGATATATTGTAATCAATGTGTGGAAATGTTTTTTTTCCATTATATTTGTTTTATGTCTTATGATTTTATAATGGTACTTGGACATTTGACGGGTGGTTACCTGATGAACCATATGACGGGTGGTGTCGTGAATACCAGGATGGGTGGTTACGTTATAACCTCCAATGCATTGGGTATGGAAGTCGGCCGTATGGCTATTCCATTAAGTATGTATGGAAGTTGGCCGTATGGCTATTCCATTAAGTGATATGTTTGGAAGTCGACCGTATGGTTATTCCACTTAAGTATGTTTATGTCCCAAGTTACTTTTATATGTTATGTGTTCTTTATATGGATTTTATGGTAATCCTTTGGTTACAAAAGGGTAAGTAATGATATTTTATTCAGTGAAGAGTTTTTACTACTTCATGAAGGTGAAGGTATTACTTTGATAAAGTATACATGGTTTATGTGATGTTTGAAAAACTAACAGTTTTTATTCTTTGTGTATCCCTTACTGAGCTTTTTATGCTCACCCCATGTTTTTTTGAAATGTTTTCCCAGGAATTAATGTGGAATAGGGTCAAGGACGGGATCAAGGGAAAGTCATGCTATATAAAACATAGAACTGGACATGTCTCTTTTTAAGAGTTTTATTTTGTTTTATGGAATCTTAGTAGAAGTGTTTACTTTGTAATCTTTTGAGATGTAATAGTTATGTCCTAATTCTCTAAAAATCTAAACCTGAATAGATCCTCCATGTTAATTATTCATTTAATGTAATATTAAGTAAGGTTTAAGGCCGAGGCCTTATATTTTCAACTACCAACATAGAAAACATGAGGAAATGAGTTTATTAATTACATTATACAATAGAAAAAATTAAAATTTTTAATATTCTCTTCTTCATAAATCCAATGTTGATCACACATAATAGTAATTTCATTATTGATATCCAATATCCTTTATAAACATGTTCACATTACAAAATAATCCTTATAATTTCCATTCTTCTCCTTGTACTTTTCCATGTACACAATTATACACATATTTAACACTTATATTATGGACTTTTAATGAATCAAAATTTTTTCCTTTATAAGGATTTACTATTATTTTTCAAAAAACATCCCTTTCCAAAATAAAAGAAAACACATAAATGAAACCATAAAATACATCATGAAACGTCTCCAACTCAAATCATCACACCCAAATTAATCATATAACATTTCATTAATAGTATTTAAAAAAACATAATATGGATGTAGAAAAATACATTATAGTAAAAGCCCCAAACCCATTAGCCCAGTGTCGGTGGCTTACATTAATATATTGGAATTATAAACAAGGTGGTCTCATACCAAGAGGTTTATAGGTTTCATTAATGACCCTAGTCAGGAATTTACAGATGTTTAACCCCAATCTAATGGTGGATGGGGTTTCTGGATTATAAACCAATAGAAATTATTTATTCCAATTCTAGTCATCCTAAAATAGACCTGGATGATCCCATGATTATATTACAATAGATTCTCCCCCTTTTCCATGTGATACAACTTAGAATATGGGGGAAGGAGGAAGAATGGGTCCTCTAATTCATTAGTCATGACTTCTCTAGCCACAAAGACTTCAACATCAAGGGATTTCTCATGTAATGCTATTTAAAAAAAATCAGAATGGAAGTCATAAAATAGCTCTACATTAATTTGATTAAAACATGAAGAATAAATATAAAGATCATCACATTCATGTAGGTCAGCTTGAAATACAATCTCTTCAGGATAGGCCACTTGGAATTCGTTCTCTACTAGGACGTCTTCATCTTCTTCTAAAGAAAGTGATAAGTATAGAGATACAGCTTCTTCCTTGAAAAAATGTTAGAGGATCAGTAAACATTTTTTCATAAAAAACTTATCCAATGTTTATCCAAAACATGTTGATCTCCGACAATTGTATTAGTTGGCATAAAATCATCAAGAACCTCTTCAAACAATGTCCATGGAGAGACGACAACATCTTCAAATTTAACATTGTAGTATTCCTTTGGTTCTTCAACATCAAATATAGGTGGAACAATACATTACATTTCTTATTCAATATGGTTCTATTGTTTCTATCGTTACATCCATAGAACCTCATCATCTTCAACTTCAGCTGCCCGTGATGCTACCAACTTTCTTGCTTGTTCAAGGCTTTTGAAGTTATTTTGAATCATAATAGAATATTATTCCATACAATGCATAAAACTCTCATACCTAATAGAAAGTTCATCAATAGGACAACAATGTAAAAAATAAATGAAATAATCCATCTCAACCAAAAAAATAATGATATTCAATGATGCTTTTTTTTTGTTGTTAAACATTATATTTTTTGTTTTTATAAAAAATAGCGTGTGTAAGACTTTGGACTCCCTAGAAATGGTTTCAAATTGATGAGAGTAGTTTTTTTAGAATCCAATATTCAATTAAATTATTATTCACCTAATAATGCAGAATAGTGGCACACCCTAGGGTCGATCACAAGGAGGCCGCTCACACGAACTATTTTCCAATTTTCACTTTTAAAAACTAAATAATATAAAATTATAATACTAATATAAATGGGGGGTATAATTTCAAAATCATAAAATATATATGTATTATAAATATTTAAATATATGATAATACAAAATAAAATGAAAAGGTAGAAAATCCAAAAATAAGATAGTAGAAAATACCCATTGTTCTTGGAGAGTAGTTGGGGTTTAGCTTAGTAGTAAGCACCCCGTAATCCTACATAAAAAATGGGGGTTTAAAACCCATGGGGTGCAGGGTACTATAGCAGTATTGTAGTGATACTATAGTGGCGGCAGGATACTATAGCGGCGGGCACTGTAGCGGTGGCAGAGTACTGTAGCAGCGGCGAGCACTGTAGAAGTTGGGTTACTATTCATAGAATGGGCTTTAGACAACAAATTTGGGCCTACAAGCTATATAATGGACTAAAATCCCACTGGGCCTTCGTCCTATGTAATGGGTCTCCCTCTACCCTGTTAAAAGAGGTCTTTGCTTTGCTTTAATAATAAAATGAGTCTTCGGCCCCAACCTTTAAAAAAACCAATTGTTCTTGGGGATTCATGGTGGAATTTTCATTGTTATTCAATATATCTATGAATGTATTATTCAATATGGAGATCCAGACCTATCACTCAACATCCTATATTTTGAGTAGTATTATCCTAAAATGAGACCTCTACATTTAGTTGTAATCTCTTCTACATCAATACTCAATCCAAACTCCACCATTTGAATGAATTGGATATCGATGAGAAAGAAAATTATAAATGAGGATGAAGAAGAAAATAGTAGGTAATGATGGGAGATAACTCATTAAAATCATATAACCGCTACTGGATCCTTGGATAAAATAATGATAAATCAATAAATATAATAAAACTCAATTCCCACAACCACCCCCTTAAACAATAATGAGGGTTAGCTTCCCACAAGCATGGAGTTAAAAAGAAGAGTAGTTGAAGAAACACATAAAATAAAAGATATGGAAGGAAATTAAAAATTAATTGAATGAGAAGAATGATATACTAATAATTTTTATAATTATAAATAACTATTATAGAAACAAAACTCTACCTTATCACCCTTTAAATGGATATCCTTGTAAAATGGAGTGGAGACACATAATTTTATGTGATATGGGTGAAGAAATATGCCTTCAATTCTGTCTTAATGTTGTTATCGACATCTAGACCCATTAAATTCCATAATTGGTAAATTGTCCCTTCTTGAATGTTGTTCCATTATTCCACCCACATGCCTCCTCAAAAGTGAATCCTAGTTGGTCTATGTATGGATACGTTATGTCTGTTTTGGTGAAACATATTTAATCTATCCTAGTTACTCTTCACATGCGACTACCCCAACTTCCCTTTCCCTTAAGACCTTGAGACCCATTAATTCAAATGTGGAATCTCTAATTAATGATTCTCATGAATTATTTTTCGAGGTCTTTGTTGAATTTGAACTCCATTGGACCAATCAATTTCTATATACATGGACCCCTTTAAAATATTCACGATCTACACACCATTTTCAAGGAATGAATTGTGAGTAGCATTTGGGGATCCAAATGATTGATTGAGTTGTGACTCCAAATGGATAAAATGTATCCCATTGTGCAAGGAAAGCCAAAAAACAAATTTCTGGATTTTTTTCAGTTTAGAATATGTTATGGCTGAAATTCATAATTAATTAAAATAGTTATATCCTAAATATAATCAATTTTTTCATTTGAGCTCAAATTGTTTCTAAAACATACCAATGTGACAAATTACCATAAAATAACATAATGAAGGGATTTAAAACATTTAAATTCTGTATAAAATATGCTAAAATTCATACTTCATCAACACATCTATGAAAACATCACAATGATTCCATAATCATACTAATTATATATCATTTTAATTGTTATTTATATATCGTGTTAGTATATTATAAAAAATCATTATAAAATAATCTAAAAAGAATATTAATGTGGTAATAGTATACCATGTTTTCCTACATTTTCATATATGGCATCATATTTTCACTCATTATCATTCGTGAATTGGAATATTCCATGATTTATGGGGTTTCATATATATTAAAATATAGATATTATTTCATTGTACCAATAATAATTTCAATTATATACACATATAGACTCCTAGTATCTATATCGTCGTATAATAATTCTAGTTTGGACCCCATTCAGTTCAAAAGTAACTTTACAGTTTTTATTTGTTCTCTATAATAAATCATTCATCTGGAATGATTGATATTCAATGAATACACATTAGTTTTATATTTTATTTATCATGATATTTCCTAGGACATGAATACATCACAACTAATGGTTGGTTCTAGCCTCATTGTATGGGTTCATTCCATTCATGTTTATTGTGATAATTTACTGACCACATTTGAACTAAGAAATGTATAATAATATGTGGTTACATTGTAATCAATGTTAAAAAATCTTTAGTCTTCAAAAAAAGTACATATTTTTTATTTGACATATATCAATGAAATAATTCATCTCATGAATTTATTTGAAAAAACATTCTTTTTAAAAAAAAATCATTGATGACTTTTTTAATCACCATCCTAACGATATTGTGAATTTATATAAACAAATGAATAATTATTATAAATAAAATTTCAATCCATTAAGATAACTATTTATTGTCATAGAAAAAATGTAATAAACTAGACTCGAGAAACCCATAAAGGATTTCTACATTATACGATCATTAGTGATAAAAGAGGTAAAATTCCAATTTACTAATAAGTTTAGTATTTTTTGAGACATTTATACCAACATTACATCCATTTATATTTTTAATTAACAATAAAACATATTAAATGAATGAATTTTTCATCTATCATATCATTCAATGAAACTTCAACAAATCCTTCAAATAGGAAAATATATATATATGAGATACATTTCTCTATAAGGATTACATACAATAGAAGAAATGATTATGAAATATGGAATAATAAATACCGATAGGTACATAAATGAGGAAACATTACATTTAATACATTACAAGAATATCATAATTAGATATAGAATAATTAATATCTAAATGTAAATAATTGAGATATTATTCCATTTTATATATTGATCATAAAAATAATCCTTGGATAATATGAATTGAATATTTAAATAGATAATAATAAATATGTTTAAAATGGATGAAATACATTATTAATGATAGCATTATCAAAGACACATTCGTATCTATGTTATCAAGTCCTATCATAAGGTAGTTCAAATCTATGGGTAACACTTCATTAATATTGGTAAACTAATGTTTATCATGAAAACTACCAATGTATCAAGGGGTTATATAATTTTTGGCCCCACCAGTAAATACATGTCCAAAAAAATCATCATATATAAAATTATCTATTTATGTCATAAATATTTTTCGTATTAATAAATATCTATATAGAATAATGAATATAGATTTATAAATATTTCCTTAGTAAATAAAACCAAATTCTAATTAAAAAACATATAGAAAAATATAATACCTTTAGGAAATTATCATTTCCTTTATAAGAATAATATGGATACTTAGTATAACTATAATTTATGATTTAAAACTATAACAATAACGTGATTATCTCCAAGGAATTCTAATAATAAAAAAGTAGTCATGAAATGAGATGTGGCCTCCAATTCATTAGGAATATATTTATATTAAATAATACCATTTCCATTGGAATAATAATGGTAATTTATGTTAGATATTAAAATCTTTTATCATAAAATAGATTTCTAAACGATTATTATAGATTATAAGATTTTATATCTTGGAAAATGGTTATTATTTCCGGGAAAATTGTTATATCTTTTTATGTAAAAACAAACATTCCTTTGGCCTTTTAATAAAAGAGTAACATTTTCGAAAAAAATTTAGAAATATTATATTAATAAATTTTATTAAATTCAAAAATAATATTATATTTTATAAATAATTAATAAGAGAAATTAAAATAACTTTTCCCACATTATTTTTGAAAGCATGGACAAGAAATAATAATACATCCTTTGTTTAGAGAAATAAAATAGGGTTTAACTTATATATATTTTTTAGTTGAATAAATTATATTAGAGTAGAATATATTCTATAAAATATTTGAACTCTATAAATATATTGTGAATAATAAAATTTTTGGATATTATGAAGGAATAATGGCAACATTCCTTTAATGATGGTTAAAACGATCCCAAGAGAAAGTGAGCATGTAAAATGGATTCTCAACACATTGGAAAAATTTAAATTATAAGAAATATCAAGAATAAAATATAAATGAAACATTAAATATCATGAATAAATATGAATTAAATATAAATAAATTAATGAGTCATTATAAACAAAACATAAACGTGAAATGTTTTATAATATAAAAAATTCCTTAATGTAATAGAAATTGAGTTGATATTAACTACAGAAACTTCCTTTTAGATAAACTTGATTTAACCACCTATATAATCATTTCAATAATTTCATTAATTTATTAAATAACCCATTTCATGTTTATAATATCATATATGATCCTTTTATAACGTCTTACCTCCAATACAATAACAATTATTATTATTATTATTATTATTATTATTATTGTTTCTGGTGTTATTTGAAATTTTTCTGTAGCATAATTTGTCTTCAAATATACTATTCATTTTGTATGTGATAGAGATGGATCATATGAATAATTATATTACTTTTATATAAATAAAAATTAATAATTATATAAATTTTTATATCCATTCATTAATATTTTTCCTGGAAAATGAATTTCATTTTTTCATGGAGATGATATGTCATAGGTACAAACAAGCAAAAGTCTCATTCAAAAAATATTGAATGTGTAAACAAATAGATTATAAATTTATTGTATTTAGATTAAAAAATTTTATATTTATTATATATATATTTTTCATTTTCTTTCATTATGACTATTCATGTGAGTTGGTGACGGAAATAATATTAATTCGGTTCATGAGGTTGAAATATGTTTTACAAATGAATGATGGATTTGATTCATATTTGGTGTATAAATTTTTGGATAATTTTTATTCCACCAAAATACTAATATATCATAATATTATATATACTTGGGATATTAAACATTATATGTTATGAAATATTTATAGTGCGAAGTGATGAATGTGATTGAATGAGCCTCCTTAAGATGATTACCTTCTATTAGAGAAATAAAATTTCTTTCTCCATTAATGACTCAAGGATTAGAATTTTTTGTAATCAAAGATAATTTATAATGTGTATAAGGATATATAGAAGATATTTTGATATTTTTTGGGTGATAAAAATATATTAAATGTTTTGTATTAGTGAGGGTATGGTATGTCCTTTTATAATAGAGATGGAGTGGCATTTTCTTAAATATCCATAATTATTTAATACCAAGAAGTCATGCTCCCCCCTGTTCCTCCAAAATTGACAATTAGTTTATCCTATTTAATATAAATACTATAATATCCTCCATCAAATAAAAATAAACATGTTTTATACATTTTATACCTTTATCCACTATGTTTTTTTCATTTTCTGTTTTTTTCTATTGTGATTATTTGTCTCTTAACTAGGTAATTTATCCATTAAGCCTAAAATAAAATAATGAATATTGTAATATTTGAACCTAATGATCCTAAATTTTAAATACAAAATATAAAAAAAATTATATGAGTGTTTAAAAATAATTTTAACACAAGAGCATGTAAAGTGAATAAAATCATTTTAACCATAAACGTATTTATTAATGTATTATTGTTTTTTCTATTTCTCATGATAAAAATTAAGATGAAATAAATTAATAAATTTATTTACATTTATTCAACATATATATTATATGTTATCAAATACAACTCTATTATGTGGAATTTTTTAAATATTAATCTGTAAAATGTGTTGAAAAACGTTTTTTCATGACATGAATTTTTTAAACATTAAATGATCATAAATTATCAACATTAATATTACATAATTTTTTATCATTATTTATATAATATTTATAGAAATGTTTATTATTTATGTATATACATACACATTATTAAAAAATTGGGGAATATGTAGACACCGTGTTTTTAATTAATCATAAAATCTTATCTCTATATGAAATGTTTTCAACTTCATTATATGTCTATTATGACCAAGAATGTTCAAAACTGATATTAATCTAATAAAACTGATGTTTTTTGAAAATAAAATATAAAATATTTTATTTTATAATGATTTTATTAATACAAAATTATTAATTTCTATTATTAAGTCTCTAGGATGCATCTATCACAACATTCAACGAGATTTAATTTATTTAGAATCTTATATATTTTATTGAATCTGGTTGTAAAATTCTTCCCTTCAACAAAAATACCATAATTAAAAATTCAATAATATTACTTAGTGAAAATATGGATATTTATTCTTCCAATAATCCATTGGTAACAAATTACGTTCCTCTATTTTATGTTTTCTCTATAGTAGAATTACCAGTCGAGTCATCAGATACCTTAATACTTTCTCTCTAGTATCAAGAATTATAATTTTCTATTCAAAACTAAATATATAAAGATACAATTCTATTTTATCATATATTATAAAATGAATTGGTTCAACACTATACTTCCTTAAAAATGATATTTGGAACACATCATGTACTATAGAGAGTATTTAATGCATTTCTAAATTATAAACCAAAATAATTAACTCATTCTAGAATTTAAATGGACCGTATATACCTATGGCTTGGGTTTCTAATTCATAAAAACCATAATATCCATTTCAAGAGTATAAATTAATATAAATGTGATCAACCACTTGAATTTCAATATCCACCAATGAATTGATAGCATAACTCTTTGTTTATTTTCTATGTTACTTTATTATGGGCCTGAATATTCGTAACTTTTATTGTTGTCTCCACAACATGTTTTGGGTCTATATGTTTAATTCCAACATGTCCTCCCAACAAGTTCATGTGTGACATCCCATTAAATATACTTCTTCATATGGAGGAATTTTAACATTAAAGACTCCTCCAAAATACGTCAAAAATAATTCAGAATCTATAAATATGAAACACTAGTTCAAAAATGAATATGCATAAAGCCTAAAGTATATTATATTAAAGCATATCAAATATGTGAATACTGTGACATAATATTTTCTAAATTCATCGTAATAACATAAATTACCAAAAACCCTTTAATGAAATCCTAGGTTCTATGAACAATTTCCCCTCTCCTCATTCCCTAATTAGAAAAATTAAAAAAATGAAAATATTCCACAAATCCATAGTTTATGTAAACTCTATGAAAGATAATATTTACAACATTGACATGAAATTGGTTGTTAGATCCATGGTCATAAATAATTTAATATTTAGATAATCAATTTCAATAATCTATTTATCCTAAATAAACATCATTGACATAATATTGAGATCATTTAAGGGTTTATATTTCCTTTAATCATATTTTATACTAAAATATAACAATGAAAATAAATAAATTTACTTAGTAATCAATACCATTCAAAATTTTAATTCAACTCCATAATGGAAAATTATAACTGTAAAATATATACACATTTTATTGTTCATATATTCATAAAAATATTTATAAAATACTTCCAATAAATAAATTTTTAATCTAAATACACAAGAACATTAATTAGACTACATTGGTTATAGTAATAAAATAAACATGATTATGACCCCATAGGGTCTTCTAAAGAATATTACCTTTATGGCGGGAGAATTTATTTTTGTATATCTATATCTTATTATAGATTGAATAATTCACAATAATGTCTTATTTCATTTCCTAACATACACATTTCTTATTTCTGTTGTCTCAACACATTAAGAATAATAAAATTATATTCATGGATGTACAAGGGTGTTTAATTCAAATATTAGCAAATTTTGAATAATTCTTTTTTTCTCTTCTTCCCAAAATCCATTTTTATCATCCATAAACTTTTATTTATTCCCCTTGAATACATATACTTATGAATATCCCTTTTTTATTTTTATGAAAAATAAAAAAAATCATCATATGGTTAAAATGTTAAAGAACCATCAACCATGACGAACATTAATTAAGTCCTTTAATGAAATGAGTAGTCTTATATTCCATATTTCTTATATAATCAATAAGAAACCTTGGTATTCTAGTAAAGGTATCATCATATCCTATAATGATTTCTATTCAATTTTTAAGGTTAAGTATTGAGTTTGTTTCTCCGTAGGGATTTATTTGAAAAATGTTTTTTATTTTAAAATATTCAATTCTATGTGTTATATTTCCTCTCCCTCTATAAATTTATGGAAAAATCACCATCACTGATTAGAAAAAATCATTTGATAGAATACACATCATGTGTATACTCTTTCATTTCATCACACCCCATTTCCAAAAATATCATATCATGGGACCTAATCCAATACGCAACTACAACGGGATTAGTTGTCCCACAAAATCGTAATAGATTCCCTCAGATGAATCAATCCAACATTGGACAATACTTTTATGCAACCACATGTATCTATATTCATGAAAAATATATTTGACATAAATAATTTAGATTCCCTAATATATCTACGATCATATATGTTATAATACAAATTATATTGGATTGTTTAGGAGGGGAAAATATACAATTTTCAGGACAATTGATGCCATTAATTCTTATAGTTTTAATTTAAAAACAATGGAATACACAAGACGATCTCAAAAAATTGTGATTTTTAAATCATAATAAATAATTATGAATCTGGAATAAAAGTTAACATGAATCAGTTGTTTATTAGTTTTCTCGCTTGGAATTTTAATAATGGTTTCTTTATGGGTAACATTATTTAGAAATCCGTAAAAATTGTATGTAATGAAAATATAATCTACCCTATGAATTTACACTAATATTGTTATAAAATTAACCTAGAATGGGAACACTCATCATGAACCAGAATGATAACAAAGATATACCTGACCAACACTTTTTTTTATTTCTACACCAAGATGCATCTATTAAAAAAATGACATTCACTTGTAGTATCAAAATAGGGATGTGTTGTAATGTCCTAATTCCATGTGCCACCCAGAGGTTCCCCATACCCAGTTGGTCACATAGACTCATGGGAATTTCTCTAAACACTAGAGGCTACCGAGTAGAATTGAGGTCCTTGGGTGAAATTGTGGGGAAACTATGCCATCATTGGCAGAGTAATGCAACAAAAATAAACAGATAAAAATAGCAGAAGCAGAAATAACATTCAATAAGTAAAAAAGGAAGACTGAAAGTAATAAAAAATAGGAAACCATATATAAATGATCCATGATACATATGTCTAGGAATGTATTCAAACAAGTTACAATGATGGAATATAATAGTATCAATTTTAATTGAAAAAAATAAACTCCAGAAGCATTTCAAGCCTTTTCTTTGTCCAATGCTCCCCATCTCCACAACAGTCAATTACCAATCATAGAAGGGCTCTTTCCCTTATCTATACCAATATCAATATAATCTTTTTGGTCAAAAAATCATCACCCAAACAGGATGTGAGACGAAACCCTGTAGGCAACCACCCAATGATCAGTGCCTAATAGTCGATGAATATATATGGAAAGCAATAATCGAAATGAAGTAGTAAACAAGGAAGTAATCAAAAGAAAACAATTCTAGAATTTCAATTTCCATTAATTTTCATATATCATGTAAGAAGCTAATCAAAACCAAGAAACCCACTTGGAAGTACTCACAGCCTAACCCCTCTGGTTTAACCAATCAAACACAAGAAACCCTCTGGGATGTACTCATAGTTTAACCCCTCTGGTTAATCTTTAGAAAAAACTATCTAAGGAAGAACTCACCATCAATTCCTCAGGTTGTCTTAGATTGATAACTATAGAAACTATGAGGAAGCACTCAATGTCAAATTCCCCAGTGGTCACACAATGTGGAACTAAAAACACTCTGATGGATCACCATGTCCATCCCCACTATGGTCTCACAATGTAAAGGTAAATATACACTCTAGAGAAACACTCAGTCTCCATTCCTCGTATGATCTAATACACTAGGTTCCCACCACATTTTGTAAGTAAACCATTCACAACAAAGTTCAACATCAAAATTAACCATTAATAACTACATGGATAATAGATTTCAAGAACTACTTTTCTAAACATCTTCATGCATAAAACAACATAAGATAATATCACTCCATCCTAACAACACTAGGCATGGAAAACTTGATACCTAAATGAAAAAGATAGACCAAATGGTCAATATCAATACTAACATGGGAAACACATCCATGTCCTGGGAAATTACCCTATTCACAATCAAACAATATATACTAAGAAACACAATGAATAACATGTATTAATAGGGCTAAAAAATCCATAAACATTCAATACCCAGTTCTAGGGTATTGGGTCCTTTGCGCATAATATTCAGAGACTAACTACGGGATGGCACAAATCAACTACCTTGGCATTGTATGATAGATATACTTCGGCATCGGCCCTTGAATCGACCTAGAACACGGTAGATCTACAAAACATAAAAAATGATCAACCAATGATATCTCACAAAAGATGAGAATTCAATTAACGAGGCTCTAGAAGAAGGAAGAACTCACTGTGGAGATTCCAATGAAATCAATGATGGTTGATTAGGAGAACATACGACAGGTTGGGGGCTTAGAGAAAAATATTCAGCTTCGGTCACTCTTGGACGAGACGAACATATAATAATTGATTTTATTGAATGGGATACGACCCCAGTATGATATAATAATTAAAAAAAGTACATGACATGTCTTTTAAAATTACACGACCTGTATATGCCTTTACCGGGACTTGATTAAGCGGTCTCCAAGTCACCCCACATGGCCATTTACTCTGTTGTCAAATAGCCAATACACAATCACCCACAAAAACTGGGTACACAGATAGTACTATTATGTATAGGGTGTGTACTCCTTAAATTCCCACATTCTGTTGTTTTTTTCAAAAACACCATAAAAGAAAAACCCATACCTAAAATCAAGTCCCATGTTCTTAAAAAATTCCCCCCTTAATGGAATTTATCCTCGAATTTCCCATGAAAGGCAGTGTAGAAGAAGAATCCTTGAATAGCTCTGGCCACGTCGATGGAACATCATCCTCCCTCTCCCAAGTCCCATCCTTTCCTCGTCTGTACTAAAATAGCACTCAAAAAAGAGGAACAGACTGGCCAAAGAGAACATTTGCACTGTGATCTAAAATTTGTATAGGATGCTCCTTGAATGACACCTCCATCTCAAACTAAACCTCCTTGGGTTGAAAAAAATTAGATAGGTCTGAGAAGTAACTCCATAGGTGTGAATCATGGAAGACTTCATGCATAGACCTGTAACTTTGAGGTAAATTCAACCGATAGGCAACCACAATCACTCTCTACAAATCCTCAAATGGTCTAACATATCTCGGAGGACTCATTTCCTATCACCTAATCCTTCTATGTAACAACTTCACTGTGAGCCATAGAAAAACATGATCTCTGACCTCGAACTCTAGAGGTCATCTCTGTCGATCAGCATAAGACTTCTGTCATGATTTTACACTATCCATCCTCTTCTGAATCAACTGTATCTATTCTGTGGTCTCCTGGACAAGATGAGCACCCAACATAGCTACCTCTCCTTCTTCCAGCCAACATAACGATGATCGGCATGGCCTACTGTATAAAGCCCCATAAGGTTCCATCTGAATAGTTTCTTGAAAACTATTATTGTAGGAAAACTCCAAAGGCAGTATGTGATTCTCCCAAGAGCCTCTAAAATCTAGGACACATGCTTGAAGCATGTCCTCCAGCACCTGAATCGTATGCTCGGACAGGTTATCATTCTGGGGATGGTTAACTATACTCATATGTACCTGTATACCCAAAGCCCTCTGTAATCCCTGTCAGACCCATGACATAAAACATGTGTCCCTATCTGAAACAATGGAGTGTGGAACTCCATGTATAATTACAATCACCACTGCTAATAACCTTCCTTGTTCATCAACACTAAAAGTCTCCTTATTCGGAAAGAAGTGGTCATGCTTTGCGAGTCTGTCATTGAAAAAAAAACTGCATCATTCCCTTGCAGCGACCTCAACAAACCTATCAGTAAATACATCGTTACATCATTCCACTTCCTCTTGGGAATGGGTAATAGCTGCAAAAGCATAGTTAGTCACTGATGATCTTCCTTCACCTACTGACCGGTGGAATATGTTATAACAAACCCAAAAATATCTTTCTTCATACTTGGAGACCAATACTAATGGTGCAGATCATGAAACCTCTTGGTGACAGTAGGATGAACTGCACAAACTGACGAATTAATATTCCACATTATCTCCTCACATATGTCTGTTGACACCCATACACATCCATCGAAGTGTAATATTTTATCCCCTACAATGGTCAATCTAGTAATAGGGTCCTCTCATGACCCACTCTACCGTAGAAATAGGCCATTATGATCTAGAATATACCTCATTTTCACTCGATCTTTTAGAGTAGAGATAACAGCCACCAAAGAAAGAAAAGTTTTCACAATCTTTCATGCACCTCTAAATGCATCTCAGAGAACAAATCCATAAGATTCCACTCACTGCTGGCCTCCTAAACTTATTGTATTTGAGTCCTCCTACTCAACACATCTGCTACTGCGTTGCATTTCCTAGGTGTATAGGCAATCTCAATGTCAAAAGACTAAAGATACTCATCCCACCTTTGCTGTCTCAAATTCATATCGCACGGTGTTAATATATACTTGAGACTTTTGTGGTCGGTGAAAAAAACCAAATTCTCTCCCAACAGATAATGTATCAAAAAATGTAAATCATGAACAACTACATCCAACTCATGATCGTGTGTCGGGTAATTCATCTCATTTGGCCTCAACTGCTGATACCCGTACACAACGACTCCTTCTCCCTACATGAGCACTGCTCCCAATCCGATACATGATGCATCAAAGTAAATAGTATAGCTCTTTCTTGACTCTATAGATACTAATAACGGTACAAATGTCATCCTCCTTTTCATCTCTTGAAAAGATGATTCACATGAATTTGAAAACAAGTACTTCGCACCCTTCTTAGTCAGGCCCGTCAGTGGCACTACTAAGCGTAAAAAGTCATGTATGAGAAGTCTGTAGTAAAAATCCTTCCCAAGAAAACTTTCTACCTCAAATACATTCTTCGTGTTCTAGTAGGAAACTACTGCTCTCACTTTTTCTGGGTATACTGATACTTCTATCACATAGATAACATAACCCAGTAAGTGAATATGGTCCATCCAAAAGTTTCATTTTGAGAACATAACATATAATTGATCCTCTATCATTGTACTAAAAATGATCTTAGGATGTGTGGAATGGTCATGTCTAGGGTTAGATTACACCAAGACATCATCCATAAAAACTACAAAAAAGGAATCCAAGTATGGTTGGAACACTCGGTTCATCAGTTACCTGAAAATTGTAGACACGTTCGTGAGACCGAATAGAATTACAACATACTCATATAGACCATAGCTAATCTGAAAGGCTATAAGTGATATATCTGATGGTCTAACACACAAGTGATGGTAAACAGACCACAAATAAACCATTGAGAAAACTTTTGATCCTCAATTCTAATCAATGTGATCATCAATCCTCATAAAAGGATATCCGTTCTTGATCTTCAACCAGTTAAGGTTCCGATAATCCACAAAGATTATGATTCTACCATCAGCCTTGTTTTTAAATAAGATAGGAGAACCCTAATGTGAAATACTAGGTCAGATGAAACCCTTAGCCAATATTTCCTCTAACTGCTTATTGAGCTTTTGTAACTCTGGTGTATCCATCCTATATAGAGGAATTGACACCGGTGAATCCCTTAGCAAAAACTCAATATGTATGTCTACATCTCTCTCTAAAGGTAAACCTGAAAATTCCTCTGGAATCACATCCGTAAAATGATAAACCACTGGAGGATAATTCAACTCTGGAATCCCGTATACATCCATTTATAGACTAGAAATTTAGTCTCTAATTCCTCCCAAACCATGATGCTCGGGCCTCGCTCTGCTCACCTGGAAATTCCATTCGTCCTTATGATGAAATGATCCACCCTCTAGGGACATGAAACTCATCCTACATCAATATAAATAAACGAAAACTTGTAAGGGAACTAACCGGTCCATCATAATAATGAATTCATAGCCCGTCCACCCTAATTCCTAAATGTCCAATGAGAAGTGACACCCACAAACCTCAAGAGGGAACTCCTTTCACTGATGTACACCTGATGTTCTAGTCCCCAATGAATTATCTATCTTCAAGATATCAGCAGTGGTATATATACAGAGCCAAGGCTCTCCACATCAGCAACAAATATGAAACTATGGGATGCCCATGTATCGAAAAGTGCAGAAGCTAGAACAGAAGAAACTACAATCGTACCTCAAACTATAGAGTGTATGGGATCATGCTCTTATTGGGTTTGGTGCGCTACAAAAGTATGCCATGCACCATGGCCCTGTGACCCTACCTGACCACCTAGAGCTGATCCACCATATTTCTACTGAAATCTTGCCTACTGGATACCATGACCATGACCTCCACCTTGTCCAAAATGGCTGGAAGAGCTCTAGTTGCCATAATGATGAGAAAATGGTGGTGCTTCTCTGGTACGAGGAGTCAAAACAGAACATCTATTAGCAGCTACTAGTGAAACAAACTGATAGAACCAATAGAAATGACCCATCTTGCAGTAATATCGGCACTCTATTGGGTCTCTCGGAAAATGTGGACTTGTATTCCCACTCTTCACACACTTGTATCAAACCAATAGGATTCTAGAATAAGTATCCAACTTCCTTCGATCCCAGTGCGTAGACTCCATGCGGTGCTTCATGCCATCAGTAGGAGGAGTACGAACACCGGATGCCGAGCCACCCTAGCTCAAAGCTCTACAATTCCTTAGATTTCACTCTCTAATCAACATCTGGTTGACTACAGAGGTGATTGAATTCAACCTGATGATATTCACATAAGATCAGATGTCGTGCTTGAGATCATCCTCAAACATCCTCACTAGGACCAGCTCATCACATCCTGGGATGGGTATAAAGAGTTTTAACTCTGTGAAGAGAGAATAATACACCACAACTGATATAGTACCCTACTATAAACTTGTGACCTATTGGGCTCGATCATCCCTCAAAGTATATAGGTAGAAGTAATCATAGAAGGCACACTGGACCTCATCTCAAGCCATAACCTGCTGGCATCCCACCTGTGAGATCACATCCCACCATCTAATGGTGGATTCTAGAAGAATATACGTAGAGATATTCACCCTCTCTAAAGGAATCTCTATATTCTAAAAGATAAATAGCATGGATTTTAACCATGATTCCATTTCTTGGGTTCCTCCTTCTGTAGTGAAATTGGGAGGATTATGCTGTTGAAAAACCCTCGTCAATTAAACCATTGATTGGAAAGGATGTAGTCCTCCCATGAAGGTCGGCATGAACTTCATAAATACCTCTAGAAACCGTGCATTAGTACAGGTATCTGGGATAATGGCTAATTCCAAGATGGTCATGAATAGAGGATCTACTGGTTGTTCCTAATTTTCCATGTCTGATGTCTAATCACTACATTATGAATGGTGTACAACAGGATGACGTATCGATGGAATGACTCTAAAAGGTCAAGCCCACACCTTAGTTCATGATTATAATTGATTGAAACATAGAAGAGTAAGTAAAATGGGGAATGAAAGAATTCATGTTTTTTTAAAACGAGGATACATGACAAGTTCCTTTAAGCCTTCACATGGGCGAGTACTCTTACCAACCCTGTTTGTGTAGAACACCACACACACGACGTGTTCACCCAAGACACGATGTCTTCTTGAATCATTCTCCCATGCCTGAGTCCTTTTTCATGTATAACCCACACAATTCTCCTAGAGCACGAATACACGGCATGTGTGTGCCAGAAACGGCGTGTACTAGAATTTAATTCACCGAACCCTTTTGTTATCCACTCAACTGGTTCCACTGCTGACTCTATACGACATGTTTGTGATAGACACGACGTGTAGTAACTATGCATTATCCACTCGTGTCGTTGGACACATGGTAGGACACATGGTCTATACAAACAGAATATAAATCTGGTACACAACATATTCCACCAAGGATTTCCCAACCAGGTGTTTCTTCACACACAACCAGTGAAACAGTTAGAGACTACAATCCATGTACTTACAGTACATGATGTGTAATTATTAAAATCTGTTCCTTCTCGAATAGAATGATACGTGGCATATATATATCAATACACGCCATGTATTCTAGGTTTTTCCAGACAATGAGCCTTAGAAACTACTCCAGAACCTAGAAAAACACTAAAAAAACATTAATGTTCCAAATTCCAATCAGTGAGAGGCCATACTCTCCGAGAATCAAAACTTGGCATCTTATACAAGTCATATACATGCATAATAGTGACACAAACCACCAAATTATGATCCATCAGGGCCCATAACACCTCAAGAACCATGTTTTAGTGTTCATTCAAAGAAAACCTAACCCAATACAATACCTTATCAAATAAAAGGTATTATATCAAGATATATATTAAAAAGCATGGGTATCTAGCAAAAAATCTATCACAATGACATGTAACAACTAATTCACCCTAAATGGAATGAAAAAATACACGACATATGATATGCACCAAGTGCCTATATGATGCATGAGATGGAATACCCTCATCATATCGAGTTTCAACAGAAATATAACCTTAATAAT
Source organism: Viscum album (assembly GCA_963277665.1). Lineage (NCBI taxonomy): Eukaryota > Viridiplantae > Streptophyta > Magnoliopsida > Santalales > Viscaceae > Viscum > Viscum album. The sequence goes on along the minus strand of OY728155.1, from coordinate 71,056,373 downwards.
ATCAATAATAACAACATAAAACATGTGAATCACCCAACGGTGAAATCAAATCAACCGTAATAATGGAATATCATAAAAATTACCATAATCGAGGTAAATTAGATTTTCCATGTACATGGGTCAGCTACCCCCGGTCATAACTTATTACCAACTACCTATTCCATCTTTTCCCTAACTATAGGCTCCAAACAGTATATCAAGAAGAAAATAATCCATATGATTCCTCTTTTTAACGTCCCAGTTCAAGGTGCCACCCAAAGGTGCCCCTGTAACCTATTGGTCACATGGACTCATGCACATTACCCCAAATGCCCGAGGCTTCCAACTAGCTGCGTGTTCCTTGCGTGTGATAGTGGAGAAACTAAGCCCTCATTTGCAGAGTAATGTAGTAGAAATAACGAGATTACAATAGAGGAATAAGTGATAACATGCAATAAGTAAAAAGTAGAATACTGAAAGTAAAAAAAATTGGAGAAAATATATAAATGATGCATGATACATATTTCTATGAAATCATCTTGATAATACACAATGCTAGAATACAGTACTACCAAAGTACAAGGAAACTAACTAAAATCTAGCAGCACTACAAGCCTCATCTTGGACAGATGCTCTCCAGCTAGACATCAGTCATGTACTTGACATAGAAGGGTGTTTTCCCTTATCTATACCTGTAGAAATAAAATCTGTTTGGGCCCAAAAGCATGACCCAAACAGGGTGTGAGACGAATCCTTGTTGGAAACCACAAAAGATCTGTGCCTAATTGTTATTGAATTTATATGGCTATCTTTAAAAAAATGAAGCAGTAAACAAGCAAGTAATCAATGATAAAAAATCATATAGTTTCAATTTGCATTAATTTACATATATCATGTAATCATCTAATCAAAAACAAGTAACCCTCTTGGATGCAATCACAGTCAAACACCTCAACTTCAACTAGTCAAACAAAATAAACCCTCTATTAATTACACAGAGTCTATCACCTCTAGTTTAGCTTTTTCATAGTCCTTCAATGAAGAACTCACCGTTAATTCCCCATGCAGTCTCATATCGCTAACTATAAACACTCTGAGGAAGCACTCAACGTCCAATTCTTCCCGTGGTCATGAAACATGGAACTAAAGACACTATGAGGGATATTAAAGTCAATCCCCCCTTCAATCTTTTAACATAAACTTAAACAGACACTTTGGAGAAGCCCTCAGTATCCATTCCACCAATGGTCTACTACACCAGGTTCCCACAGCCCAGTGTAAGTCAATCATGCACAACAATGTTCAACTGCCAAAGTAAAAATTATAAACTACTTGGATAATAGCTTTCATGAACTACTTGGATAAATGGCTAAAAGTATACAACAACATGAGATAATATCACTCCATCATAACTACACTAGGAATGGAAAACAAGTAGCCTAAGCATGGAAAACACATCCATAGCATGGAAAATAATCCTATTCACAATCAAACAACCTCTAATTTTGCAGACAAGGCATATTGGGAATTTACAGGGCTAAAAATATCTAAACACATAATACATCATTCTAGGGTATTTGGCACTTTTTCACATAATATTCAAAGACTAACTTTGGAAAGGAACAAACCACCTACCTCGGTGTCGTACGATTGATATACTTCGGTGCTGGACCGTGAATCGACCTCAAACATGGTAGATCTACAAAAACATAAAAAACAATCTACCAAGGATATCTCATGAAATAGGAGAAATCAAGGAATTAGGATCTTGGAGAAGGATGAAATCACCATGGCGATTCCAACGCAATCTAAATTGGTTGATTTAGAGAACGGATGGCGGGTCGAGGGCTCAGAGAAGAATCATCAGCTTCAGTCGCACCTCGACGATATGAGACGAGAAGAAGTTATTTTGTGAACCAGATGAGACCCTAGTCTGATATAATAATTAAAAAGAAAATTAATATGTGTTTGTTTTAAAATTACACTGTATGTATATGCCTTTATAGGGCCATGCTTTAGGTTGCCTCTAGGTCACCCCACATGGCCATGTACTCGGCCATTACACGGCCAGTACACGGTCACCCACTGAAACTAGGTACTTGGTGTTCAATATTAAATACATGACATGTAGTCCTTAAATTTCTATATTCTCCTATTTTTCTAAAAAACCCAAGAAAAGAAAACCTATATATGAAAAATAAGGCTCAAGTTCATAAATGTATTTCTAGGGACAAAAAACATAATATATAACTTAATGAAATAGTATGAAATTAGTATTTACATATCATTAGAGTCCAATATAAGGTTACACACACGATTATATGTTTTCTTTAACAAAAAAACCTTGCATTCTAGTAAACTCTATTTTATACTACCTATATTGACCTAAACTCCAGTAACCCTGATTTGACATCTACATTGTTACATTGACACATTTACAAGGGGTATAATCTCAACTGATCAATATGTTTTCCTATTTTTTAATAACAATAGTCAAAAATTAATTTGATTTTACATTTTAAATATCAAATAAAATATATTTATTGAAAACATCATACATCCTTGATCTCATAAAATTAATTCTAATTCATATCCTAGGGAATGTAAACAAACTAACGGTGAGATAAAATTCTAAGAAATTATTACGAACAATGGAATCTATCATTAGTCAATAAGGGATAATTCATATGGAAATGTTATTATTTGAGCACAAAAAACATTTAATCTGAAACACGAATTTAATAATTTGATAAGTGGTAAAAAAATGGAAACGTAAATAGCTAATAACACTCTTTATTTAATTTATTAAAAAAAAATGAATCCTATAAAATATCAATTCAATAACCACATGGATAATAAACCGAATACATAATTAATGAAATCATTAAATTTGGATTTGATGACCATATATATATAATAATATATATATTTTAAAGACCATAGACTTGATAGTTTTAAACTATGGTTAAACCCCCTTTTTTGGACAAATAATTTTCCTCACAACGATTACATAATAATCATGGTGCTATATACTTTCGTGTCTCAAAAAATCACATCTACTCCAATTAATTCCTCTTATATATGATGATCAATTTAATTAATGAAAAATATTACTTATTAATAAATACCAATATATAATAAATGTTACATATTTATAAATATTTCCCTATAAAATCAAATAACATTAAATGTTAACATCATAAAAAATAATGTTATACTATTTAGTAAATATTCATTACCCTCAAAGAAATTATATGAATATTTAAAATAAATTTACTTCTCAAAAGAATATGATCATAAAAATGTGTTTATCTCAAGATAATGTTAACAATTAAAACATTAATCATGAAATGAGAGATGACCACATGTTCATCTGGAATATAGGATTTCGAAATAAATTAATGTATTATCGAATAATAAAAGTAATAGAAGTGAATAATTTAAAACAATATTTACTAAATGAGTTTTTTTTAGATTAATTTTAAATGTATAGGATAAACATTTTGTAAAAAAAGGAGCAACATTTTATAAAATGGTTACAGTGATGTGGTTGTCTATTATCTCAGTATACATAAAAATTATTTCTTTATTCATTTATTTAAAACTGCCCTATTTGATAAAAGTATAACTATTACATTAAAAACCATTTAAAAATTCAATGATAAAATAAAATTTCCATAATAAATAATACGAGATATTAAAATTACTTTTTAACATTTATATGAAATACATGGACACTAAAAATAATATACTTGATTTAAATAGAAATAAATTCACCTTTAATTTTATTAATATAATTCCTATAATCAAGAGCATATTTATAGGAAAATATAGAAGAAAATATTGAATCTTTTGAAATATCCAACATAAAAGAGTATTTTTATACCTTATGAAGTAAATGATAATATTACTTCAATGAATCTAAATACATCGTCAATGGAAGGATAGATTATAAAATTAAATCTTACCTTTTGGTGAATATTAAATTGTAACCCCTTGAGAGAATAATCATGAGTTGAAACATTAAACATAATTAATAAATATTTATTCATGTTAAATTCATCTATGTTGATGTTTATACACCTCATAAATGTGAATAAGTTTATATTTAAAAATATGTCTCAATGAAATTGATATTGGGTAAATATCCCTAACCTCATGATTCCGTTTAGTTTTACATACATTAAACCTATATAAAATGATTTTAAGAGTGTTTTTAATTTATTACAGAACTATATACATGTTTATCATATCATATATTATCCTTTTATAATAACAGACCCACTATTTTTTTATAATCATTCATAATTATTACAATTGTTTTGTGTGTTATTTCCTTATTTTTTTTATCTATTATTTATATTGATATTTGTTATTATTATTTATAGGATATATTTCCATAATATTTAGGAAAATATTAATTTTAGAAATATAATATTTAGCCAATATATATATTTTTAGAACCATGTTTTAAAATTAGAAATTGGAAATGAATCACATCACTTCTTATATACAGTAGGTTGGACGTACACACAAGAGAAAATATATTTAAATTAATGGTTAAAATGTTAAGGATGTGGATGGAATATTAATATGATATTATTTATATCATTCTATATTTATTATACATATTAATTATTTCTATTATTATGATAAGTAATTTGATTTGTTAATGGATACAAATAACAGTGGTTCATGAGGCGGTAGTCTGTTGTACACATGGGTGATGATTGTGTTTCCCATTTTATAGAGAAGGATATTGATAATTATTATTCCATATACATAATAAAATATCAATATGTTAGAGACAATGTTTTTATTATATTTTAATTATTAATACATAATTAAACGTGATAAAATATTAAATAAATAATAATTTCATCATTAAGTCTATTACCTTCTCATAAAGAATCCTCCTTTAGATATCCTCTTAAGAACACAATAGATGGTCTTTTTGGAATGAAATTAAATAAATAATGTGTATAAAGATTATTGGGATATATTTTAATAGGTTTTTTTCTGGAAAAATGTATTCAAATAGGTGATGAAGTGAGGGAAGTGAGTTTCTTTTTAAAATTGAGGTGTGGCATTTTCCAAAACACCCAAAACTATTTAATAATGGCACATTCCTTTAACCCCAAGTGCCTAAAAAATGATAATTAATTTAGTTTATGGATTTTAATTTCAATCAAAAACTAAAAAACATTCTATAAATATTTTAAAAACATTTTCGGCCATTACCCATTACGATTACTACGTTTTACCATTTTAGATTCCACATTGTAAACTAATTTTTTTAACATAGATAATTTATCTGTTATTAATAAAATAAAATTATCATCAATAGGTAATTTAGAAACTGGTTTTATATATATTAAATCAGATTTCTCTAATAACAATTAATTATCTCGGGATAATTATTATTAATAGAATATCATGTAATGTGGAAATATTCATTTTAACATTAATAACATTAATTAAATTATTTTTCTTTTAATAATCATAAATATAAATAATTATATTGACCATTTTAAAAATTAATAATCGATACAATTCCGAATTTTAAATCTATTTTATTAAATTCAACAACATGATGATTCAATATATTATTTAAAATAATCCCCTAAATGAAAAAAATGGTTTCTTCAAGAAAATCCTACTCAATCATATGATGTTCTTATATTTAATATCTCACGAATAATAATCCTGGGATGAATTTACATTTATATAGTTAGATAAATAATGTAATAAGTTATAATAAATAATATTAATTTAAATAATATTTTAATTGATTAAAATGGACATACATTAGGCCTTTTGAAATAGAACAGTTTTATGAAAATATATATATTTTTCTGAAAAATAACTATTTTACATGAAAATGTTCTTATCATTATTTTCATCAATTCGATAGATAATAAATTTTTAATTTCATATATAATTAATAATTATTAAAAATTAGTAGGGGAATATTCAAATATTACATTTTTTAAATTTCATAAAATCGTATTTCTAGTGGGAAATTTTTTTAAAAAATATTTTACTTTTGATCAAGTATGATACGAAATGTTATTAACCTGATAAAATTAGAATATTTTATCCAAAAACTATTAAATATTCCATTCTATTAAAGTTTTACTAAAATAAAAGGTTCACTTATAATAATTGGTGTTATGGGTTTTGTTTATCTCAAGATACCAATGCGACTAAATTTATATAAAAATAAATATATCATAAAGTCTCTTGATGTTACATAGATACAACCCAATAAAACCTATGGGATAAAATATGTTAAATTATTTTCTTCTAAATATCTATGTATCAATATTAATTGAATAGATGTAAAGTGTTAAACTCATATCAGGAGCCTCATTAAAAGATTTGGAGACTATTAATCTATCATCATTGCTCAGGTTTTGTATATTGGAATATAAAAAAAGAGATGATTTCTTATAATAATATTCTAGTAAGTGAAATACTCTGTGTATTATATACATTAAAAAGTGGGTTATATCTATATTGGCAGATTGGTAGACCAAAAACATTATCACTCATAATTCTAAATATATTATAACAAACAATTTAGGTTATGAAATATTAAAATGAATTAAAAAATCAATTATTTTCAATTAAATAATAATCATAGATGAAATATAATTTAAATTTAATCTATAAAGTATTAGTTTAAATGATAACATGATTAATATTGTTAAACATCAATCATTGGTATTAATTGAAACAATAGTTTTAATAAATGAAAATAACCATCTTTAACATTTCAAATAGTTATGGGAGTTGTACAACATATTTTCCAAGTAAAATATACACCACATGACATACAACAGTATCATATTATTTTTATATTTTACATTCTAATTAGTCCCAGGTTAATTATGTAAAATCATGGATGTTGTGACATCAAATTATTTTAATCCCCGATTCTAATCATAATAGGGGGTCGTATATTGAACCAAGAAAACAAAAAAAAACTAGCTATAATGACATATGAATCAATACTAACCCCTGGGATACTATTAAATTTTGTTTTAAAATATAGGTTTGAATTTGGTTTCGTGTGGTTCATGTAGAGAATATTTGAACATATTATTTCATTAATATAATATCTAGTAAAAATATTTTAGAAATCATAAATATAAAGAATATTTTGAATCCATTACAACTATGGAAAATAAATACCCTGATAAAAAAAATTAATAAATAAATTAGTGGAAGATGTGTTTATGATAATTTAAATTATAGGAAATATGAAATCATGTTTAAAACACTGACTTTTTTAAAAATATTTATGTACCATCGGGTCAGTTCGATCTAAATTGTGGTATTATGGATTTATTATGAGAATGAATTTCCAATAAGGTATTTGGTATTGTCAATTGAATATTTAATGATACTGAATGGGTCACTCTATAAGAGATATAAGATTCATAAGAATATATGATGATGATTATAATTTTCATTCTATGATATAATTAATTTTAATATTTATACATTGTATTCAGTCAATATTTTTAGTTATACTGGTGAGTGGTTGTTACAAATAATTTTTTATTTTTATTATGTAAGGATAATGATATATAATGATTTTTTTGATATTAATGAGAAGATATATGGGGTGATGTTTATAGTTTAATGAGTAAAAATCAATGAGAATGTATATAATGTGAATGACATGGAATAATACTAATGGTATATTTGGTGAATGAAATTCATTCGATGTTATCATATACTGAACATTTTCATTCATTTTTATGTTGATTTTGATTAAAATATATGTTAATTTGGGATACTTTATTATTCCAAATTCATATAGAAAAGTAAGAGATTTAAGGGGGAATCCTATAGAGTATAATTATGTCCTCACTCCTAAAATACATTCAAAACCACTATAATCTAGATGTTTTGAATAGAATATTTTATGATATGACACATATAATTATTTAATCTATGAAAATCTTAAATCCAAGTATAATTGTATAATTATATATAATCCTTTAAATATACCCCCTTATCCATTTATGAGTTTTAATGAAACTTTTATTTAAGATAAAATTATGTAGTACTAATGTCTTCCAAAACTAATGTAAATTCATTTGAATTGGTCATATTTCTCTCTTATTTAAGAATTTACTGTACCTAAAAAATATTCAATCATACCCTTTTTAGAAAATATATTGAAATATTATTCCACCATGATGGGGGGGGGGGTTGGATCATCAATCTCATATAATGGAAGAGTAATACTATTAAAATCACACATAATACTATATCCACATCATGGTAATAAAAAAAATTTGTACTCAAATATAATCCAAAACCAATATCATATAAATGAATAAAATTTACATAGAAGCATACCATAGGAGGTCCTCCCATTATTGTAACAATGAGAGTCTATCATCGAGTATCATAGAAGTGATAGTTGAGTGAATATATCCTATATAAAACCATAACACAGTAAAAAAATTCAATCAACGAAACAAAAACATTTGAAATATATCCCTGATAAATATAAATTTAACACAATATAAATAGTAAATGAACATCTGTAATGATATAAAATTCACAAAAGGCAACAAGGATTGTATATATGTCAATCCTATATATATTTTCCAAAAAGATAAAAAACAATACTAACACAACATCAAAAATCCAATTGGATGAAAAATTAAATCCATTGATGATATGATATTGTTCCCATAACACCTTTATCAAGATATGCACATGTTACTTAGACACTATAGAATTCCATTTTGACAAGATATAATGTATTCTCTTGTATTTGACATAACATGTATGTGTGACTATAAACACATCATGCTACCATGAATAGTGTCTCTACATAATGTGCAAACATGTATCAGTGCATTCCATGCTCATAATTTGGAATTGAATCTAATAAAAACACATAATGGTCACCATGATGCATGAAAGCACCCTCCCTACCACATCTAGTATTGAAATGGGATAATGTACTGATATTATGTGCACACCCCCAATGAGTGTGATGTATTACACATCATTATATAACATGAAAAAAATAATCTGATTATATGATCATAGTATCTTAGTAGACATGGAATCGTATAATTATGATTAACCAAATAACCCTCTAAATATTTTCACATAATCACCCCATTGGAACCCATAAACATAGATCAATCTACTCCTAACTAGCGTTCGCAAACCCCATGTGATATAGAATGGATATCTCGATTGTTAATCCTTAAACCATAATGACGATGATCTTTATTATCCAAGGAATTCAATCTATAATGTATAATTTATTCATTTATTTCTTGGAAACACCTTATATATCTATAAACATGTTACAAAATCACCGAAAACCCTTCATTATGATGGGAAACATCACTAAAAATCTTTCCAATAAACAAATTAACATTCATCACTCCATGTTCACTGATTTATGTGAGATAAACATACAACACCATTTTGTCACATAACATTTTAACTATACATTACAACTCATTTTCTAGTAATCAGATGAATATTTTGTTATTAATTTTTTCATCTACCAACTTCCATGAATTATACATTCATATACAATAACCATTGAAACAATTTCAAATTGAATGAAATACTTATAAAATGAATGAAGTACCTAAATAAACCTATCATTTTGGTATTACTATCTAATAGATGAATGTAGCCGTGCTAATAATTCACATAATGAAAAAAAAGTAAAAACAAAAAATTAGTTATCATACACATCATAATTGAATGATTATATACTTTTAGTTCCATGTCATTTGTCAAAAAGAGGATAATAACATATAAATTGTTTTTCTAAAAATCACTAAAATAAATATAATAGTTTCAATGCATCACAATTTTAAAAAATATATATGTGTTTGATTGAGGATTTAGAGACTTCAATATATATACACATAGATAAATATACAATGATGGATGAAAAAATATAGTAGATATCTATGGTGAGAGATTGAATTATATATGAAATGAGTGGTGAGATCACTAACTAAAAGAACCAAATTGAGAAATTATAAATTTAATAAATTAAAATAAATCAAAATATAGATTAAATGTATTTAAAAATGATAGATATTACCTTCTGAGTACTTGATACTCGAATCACTATATGTTTCCATCCATATCCATTGGTTAGATAGTGGAAGTGATAAACTAATACTAACTCTAAACCAACCAATATGTAGTAACTACAAGTCCACATGGTGGCTTATTGCTCTTCCCATCAATAAAAAAGTCTTAACACCAACATTTACTTCTCAAAATTAAATCATGGTTCTTCAATAACCCAAAAAAAAATTTAAAAAAACTATATTGCACTATATTATAATAATATTATATTCTAATTTTCTAAAAAATACCCATGCTGGCATAAAGACCATTTGATAGAATAATAAATCAATGAGTTTTCACTGGTATCAACATGAACGAGAAAAATCTAAACAATATACATTCAATGTATGAGACACATAATACATAAAAATGGAGTTCAATTAAAACTTAATCAACTAATACCCATGGACAATAAATAATAGTATAAATTATTAGAACATTGGAATTATTCACTATATGAATCACCTACTTAGTTACATGAAAAGTAATATGTTCAAAAAATATATGGTAACTTTCAACACCATTATCATCTTGTAAACCCATTCTAAATATTTGTCTTATCATATCCACATATCAATACATAGGACCCACCCACAACCAGAAGTAAATAGTTCTTTTTCCAAAATATAAACTTAATAAACCATCAGAAATAAAAATACTTTTATTAATTAAATTTATATATATGTTGTAACTAACAAAATCTCTATAGCCTTATTCGAAAAGTATGGATAAACCATATGAAACTACCTTGATCATTGAACTATAAATTATTTAACTTCATTTAAAAACAAGAATTGGATTGAAAAATACCCATTATTTATCACTATAAACTTTACAAATTCAAAAATAATAGCTACAGATATCCACTCTTCTAATGTTCCCAAAAAATATTATTATGTCAATAAACACTATAATTTATATTACTCTACATGAAAAACTATTGGAACCTCTCTAGATTAACAATTTGACAGTGATGATATCAATAATATATCAGTTTGTCATTAAATTTCAATATATATCTTTACTTCATGCTCTTGAAACATTTTAAAAATAACCAACAAAAATATTGGAAGGATGAAACCCTTAAATAGTCACATTGATAGGTATCCTCAAATAATCATTTTTGAATTATTATATCCTCACTAGATTAACCATATCTAGTAAAAGTCTATAAGTTATATTAAACTCAACTGCCATGTTTTGGTTCACCACCATTGAAAATAATGTCTACATAAAATTATACACCTATTCAATGTTGATATGTCAAAGGCAATTGTCCAAATTTCATAAAATGGTATTGTAATTAAAAATAATTTTAATGAATAAATAATTGAATTGGTGAGTATAATCCATAACAAGACTCCACCTCTTTGTTAACATCATTAACATAATGTCACGCTTCACGATTAGTTCCTTAGTGACAATGTTCTAAAATAACCACACCACATTCAATCATAGTAATTCCACATTTTTTATATGACATTACATAAACATATGACCAATTGTTTCATGGTCTATCAAGTATATATCTCATGAACATCAATATCCACCTTAGAAGGAAAATAATATTATTTCTAGTGGTATAAACATACCCTATTCATAACTCACTTACCAATGGTCTGACATCCACCAAGAATATTAGAGGATGTTATGACTTGAATTCCCTAGAATAATATTCAATGAACGAATATTATCCCTGGCTTCCCTGATTAATAACTGAAATAACTCCCAAAAGACTCACCCTATATTAATTATCAAATATCCTATATTCTCAAATAGCTATTCATGATAGATTAAAATCAATTCTGGTAAATGATATTATTTTTCATCCATGGGGGCCCTAATGAGACTATGACTCTATGTCACCACATCTCATCCCTCTTGAAACAACAGAATATGTCATTAAGATATCACAAAACATGAAACAAAATATTATACATTATATATATAATATCAAACATCTCATGTATATAAATCATTAAAAGGTGGTCAATCCCATTATTCTATACAATTACTTAACCATATTCGAAAAAAATGATACAAACTTTCCCATTCTAAAAATCTCAAATTCAATCATCACACACACACATCAATCACATATAGAGTCCACATACAAAATGACACTCAAATCCCGTAACCTAGTTTACTATATTATATTTCCACCTATATTTTATACAGTTAAACACTTCTAGATGATTCTTGACACATATAAAGTTCATATTTGGGCATGTTTTCCCCACAAACAAGCGACGAGGAATATAAGATGGGAATTTTAACAATTTATATTCAAAAAAACAATCCCCTGTGAAATTTTAGTTTAGAATGAAATCAAAATTGAAATATAATATCCCAACATTAATATGAATAAAATAAATTTCATTTGATATATTGATTTTTTTGAAGGTTCAGATCCAATGTGTAGTCCAACACCTTTCTATTATTGGTTACTTAGAACTAACACATTTTCATTTTACTATATCTCCATATGAATTTCACTAATATGAAACCATTATCATCACACTATATATGTCAAGAATCAAACCCTACAATATATCTTCCCTTGGGATAAAACATATTATTATAGAAACAAAGTAGGAAAACTAGAAAAAATGTTTTTGTTGTCAATAATGAATGTATTTCTCACACCATAAGACTTTGGAATATTAAATGAATTAATACTCATTTTGAATGAATGAAATTACTGAAAAAATATTATTAAAACCAAATATCAATATTATGGATGACATGATATTCAACAGTTATTAATATTTGAAGATTAATACTTGTACATCATATAAGAAAACAAAAATTTTCATCCCATTTTTATTACTAATCTACAATATTCTCACTATCATCCATATTACCTACATAATATATTCTTCCACTATATCAATGGGAACAAATAAAATACTCAAATACACACATTATGTATAACTGTAGTCCATTACTATGTCTCTATCATGACATATAAAATGATAACCTAATATCATGGAGGTATATAGAAACATTAATACAAATTAAAATGAAATAAAAATATTTTTTCTAAGACCGAAATAATAATAAATATGAATTAAGTATAATATATTAATAGAATATGTGAAAAAATAGCTTCATGAATCGTAATAGAAATAACAAATATAGATTAATCAGTTTTATAGAATAATGTCTTCAATGATTTGACATTCAGATATAATGAAAAAGAGATACCTATTCACATGAAAAATGATTACACGGTGGAAATAGATATGTGATCCCTTTAAATAGAAAAAATGACTACATGTATCCATTAAATAGATGAAATAGCTACTTAACACCATTACAATGATAAAACAACTATGTAAATGTGTTACAAAACTCTGTTGTCTATTTGAATCCCTTAAATAGATAAAATGGGTACATTAATCCTCTATATACTCTTCCATTTTGATCAAACCCTTTCAAATTATTCTACGTGGATACAAAAACAAATCATTCTAAAATTGAATAGTTTCAGAAGATATCCAACCATTATTAAAAAACATTATATCATCTTAAAACTCCATCCCATAATATTTAATTCCATACCAACAACATAAAGCACATCCAAACTTATGATATCCTCATTTAAAATTGTATATAAATAAAAAAACATATTCATACCATGAACTATGTGATCATATAGATTATTCCATCCAAGCCACAAGTCCATGGGATTCATTAACTTTGAATCATTAAATATCATTCAGAAATATGAAAAATTATCAGAAGAAGTTGAATGCATGTTATGTGACCACAATATGTCTATATTAAAACATTTTTAAAACCTGTATCCATAAAAGGTATTGCTTCAAAAACCTTAAATCAATAAAATCATGAAACATCACTCTCTAGAGGTAAAAACACTATTGTAAAAATGAATCCAATGAATAGAAATCTTGTCCCCCATTGGAATTTAAACATTAGCTTTCACATATATTGGAAATTAAAATAATATATTGCATAATATAAGTATTAATAAATAAATATGCACTGAAAATTTCCCAAATGAATATAATGAAACCCTCCTGTAAAACTATATTATTTATCCTTAACATAGAATTACTAATCAAATCCCACCATGGATATACAAAAACCTTTCAAGACCCTTTTCATATTATATATACTTATAAATAGATGTGATCATACAATTTTCTATAGTGAATATATTACAAACTCAATATATTAAACAATAATACTATGAAGATTACATATGTAAAAAATATTTCCAAATAAAATATAATAATGGGAAATAACCATATAATACAATATATAATAGAAAAAACATTTTTAATGTCACACATGTGTCACACAAACATTCTCGATAGTACATAATTTAGTATTATATAATAAAGCCAAATATATCATTATGAAATAATCATTGAACCATTTATTTTACTATTCCATCCCCAGATACCATCACTAATTTTTTCATGAGTCCACTTAAAAAACTACATGATATGCAGAACAGGAGGCCTCCATAAACATTTCATATTTTATAAGAGGTGATTTTTTGAAAATTCTAATATGTCCCATGTATGTTGTGAGTAATAAATAAGATTATCTAGATGTAATACACATATATTCGAGTGGATGGAATGTAAAATATATGGTAACAAGAAACATCACACCGTCATTTTACCATTATATCTTGGTTTCCTATACTACCAACCTACACTTATGGAAGAATGGGATAACATTTCCATTATTTGAACCATCATGAGGGAAAAATTCATTACCCATTATAAAAGGACCATATATATGTCAATTCCAAGATCATACCCACTAATTAACGAGGAATCATTAAACAATGATATATAGATCTATTGTCTTCTTTTTTAACTCAACAGCCCCTTTGGAAACCAAATACTCTGACTGATCTACTATAAATCTTTGGATGTAAAATCCACTAGAACCATGATGGTCATAGATCCCCCAACATCACTCATCAATATCCAAAATAACCATCATCACCCTATTGCACACTTATAATGAATATATCTCCTATCATTAAATTCTGAACACCATCTAATAGGTATATCACTATAAGAACAAAACACCATGGACTAAGACAAAATGGCGAGATGAATTGCCACAATTTGAAGGCCATAACATGAATAACCAATGCCATGCTATTATTGTTGAATTATGTATCATCACTATACAATGTCGGTGATTCATAATTATGTCCAATCACATTTTTAAAATCATTTATATTCATCCATAGTAATGATTCATTAATCTAGTTTCATAGCCTCAGTCACCCAATATTATGGCTTCAAATTAAACTCATAATTTTATAATTTCCCACTCTAGATAGTCCCTGGATGGCCTAAAAATAACTTAATAGACCCATAGAATCCCCATATGGTATATTAGACATCTCTACCCATGATTATAAATCATAAAATTAATGAAAACATATATAATAGTAAAATAATCTTGGAACATCATACATGTTATTGATTGTAACATGAAGGATTAATGACATATCTTGATTCAAATCAGGAAGTATAAAAATTACTATTCTATGAATAATTTATGAAATTAATATTTTAGTTTATGGTACTATAATTTCTCAAAAAACAAGAAAAACAAGTTTAAATTACATGTTATGTGTTTTCACATCAATAGATAAATGGAATAACGAACAAAAAAAGGAAGGGATGTGATATACAAGGTCGGGAGATGATATTGTATGAGATATGTGAGATCCCTTAATAAAAAATAAAAAATATGGTATTTCGTATTTAATAAAAATCCAAAAAAATTAATTTATATTGATTTTAAAAGTACTCAAGTATGTTCCTGGAAACCCATCACATGAAACAATGATGCTAATTTTAACAATATGTCCCTCCCATGTCTTCTAGGTTGTTATTGGAACTACCATAATAGCCACAACATGTTTGAATAGACTAGGTACCTAGTAAAAGTTCATTGACTAACTACTATAATCAATTTAGAAGAAAACATTTCATGTATTTGTATAGATTTACTGAAAAAAGAAACCCATGTGGATTCACTGACCTATAGAACATGGAATATATTCCTTTAAAAACATTATTATGTAGAAAAAAATTATAATCTCTTCACTTGAAAACCCATTATATCAAACCACACTATGAAATAAACTACCTCAATAGTATCCATTATCACACCAACCCATTATGTAAAATAATCAACCACTGATTAAATGGAATAATATATTTCACATGATTCTAAATGATATTTTTTAGACACAGAATTTGTTTTGGTTGATCCTATTATTTTTTAGTCATATAGGTTGATTTTCATTGTTGGTTGGTAATCATAAATATCTCAAAAATAAAATTTTAAGTGACTACCATAATTTATATTCCTACATATGAAATTATTTTAAATATTTTATTCTTACTCATTTATAAATTATAAATCTTTTCCCTTCCTCCTCATTATATAGAAATCCCCAACACACTTATATATATTATCTTCTCTATATTGGGAGAAAAAACAACAACCACTAAACAACTATTTTTTTGAATCTTGATAAAAAAACAAAAATGATTAATTACTGAAATAAACATAAAATAGGATGCCCAAAGAAATTTGGATAATATAATTATAATTTAATTTTTTAAGGTCACCATAATCATATAAAACAAATATTGAGAATTATACCAATCCAAAAAAGCACAAATAGATTTACTGGTTAATGGATTGTAATGGATTACATGATGATTAATTTAATCAAACTAATCAATTAGTATTACAATATTATCCATATTATACATTCATTGAACCTTAATAGCTATAAAAACTCTTTTCTAGGTCAATAATATAATTTATATCATCATATATATACATAATACTGCCTGATACTATAGAAAATCATGAATAGTAAGATGTTCTAGTATTATTGAAAAAAAATATTAAATAAAATATCACATATAATCCTTATATAAATTAATTTTCTCATAAAAAAACTAAATTACGAATTTTAATTGTAAATAAATGGTTTTTTAGTTCATGATTCATGGGTAGGGTTTTTTTTCATTTTTGAGAATTGTTAATGATGCTTTGTGTTTGAGAATGGAACAATGGGATTTTTTAATGCTTTTGGGTTTTTAAAAGTTTTTCATGTTTTGATATTTATAATATTTGGATTTATTTGTAGTTTACTTAATTTTATAGTTTCAGGTACCATGTGGGGTTTACTAGGTACCCGATGGGGTTAGTAGAAAAGGGGGGTGGCCTATGCATTCCAACTGAACATGGTGGAACTATACAAGGAACACTATAGCTAATATAAGATTTTTAAAATAATAAGACACATTAATAAATTAAAAATAACCATTTTATAGAATTTTTTATTCCATTTGTGTAATTCTCCTTCTCTGTAATTGGGTCAAACATGATATGAATGTAAGGAATTTTCTCTTCTCTTCATGGGTAATCTAGTGGTGTTTATTCTTCTTAATTAATGTTATTAATTTTCAATCCAAATTATCACCCTTTTTATATTGATTTTTTATTATTATTAATTTTATTTAGGATATTTAGATAAAT
This sequence comes from Viscum album, assembly GCA_963277665.1. Taxonomy (NCBI): domain Eukaryota; kingdom Viridiplantae; phylum Streptophyta; class Magnoliopsida; order Santalales; family Viscaceae; genus Viscum; species Viscum album. Next base: position 71,038,691 of record OY728155.1, on the reverse strand, counting down.
TACAATATATGATGGTCGAATTAATCTAATATAAATGTTTTTAGTGATTTCATGGATAAAAAATGAAAATTGAATACTCTTCAATGAAACCATTCGTTTATTTTTTATAGATTTTTTTTATTTTATAGTGAATTTGGAGTATTTTTAATTTGATACTAATTACAGTTTCAATTATTATTAACGTTGATTTATTTTAGGAGCTTTTTCGAAGGTGCTTTATTAATGATTTGTTGATATATAGATGTTTTGAAGAAGAGATCCTTTTGTTATTAAATTTTTATTTTTGAATATAGAAATGGTTGGTGGTATTTATATTTTTAAACCTAAATATATTTTACGGTATGTGGAATCAAACCTCTGCATGTTTTTAAAATTATTCCTATTATGTGGTTGTCTCCTTTTTTATAATGTATTAATAATGAGGAAAAGTTAATTTTATAATATATGAATGTGTATTTTTTTAATTTTATTATACTAGTTATAAAATTAAATCCAGTGGGATTTCATTTTATAATATTTAATAATTTTGAATTCCATCATTTTTTCATCAAATATAATGTCTATATCCATATTACTAACTAATTTATGAAAACATATATATTAGAGAAATTGGATCTTGAAATAAAAAAATATATTATTTCATATTTCGATGGATTTTTTAAAATAGTTAATTTATACATATTTTTATTTATTTTGATGTTTTCTAGAAATCAGTAAATCTATAGTAGAATTTTTTTGTTGAATGTTAAGTATTTTTTCTTTTAATACTATTATTTAAAATTATTTTATTTTTTTAAAATTCACTAAAATATAAGTGTAATAATGTATTCATTAACTATTCTCATATTTTAAATTATAATTTTTTAGGATTATCATGGATATAATGATCAAATGGTTTTTAATAAATTAAAATGAATATGGGATTTCATATATTTTCCTCATGTCACTCAACCATATGTTGATAATGAAATAAATTTATTATCTTATCATTATATTTTGTTAAATATATATATTAAATTTTTAATATTATTGTACGTCATATAACGTTTTGTTAGTAACACATTTCCTATTTGTTTATTTATCATATATTACTAATAAAACATTTAATTATCATATAATGTTATTGAGTTATAATTCCACAATATAATATTATCAAGGATTATGTGGTTACTTTAGCAATTAAAAAATATCAGGCTTAATAGAATAACACCGACCTTCCTATATGACAGATTAACTTTAATCTATGTGTGTGTTATATTAGGTACTACGATATAATAGAAATTATTTTAATATTTTAATTAAAAAATATATTCAATAAATAACAATATTTATCATAACCTAATAAAATAAAAATTTCAATGAGTCAATAATGAAATTAATATTAGATGTATTTTAAAATTCATCAGGTTGTGGACACTAATAATTATCACACCCATGAACTACACTATAAAAATAAAAAACCATTGCAATATTATTTATCTTTTATAATTAATAAACTAAATCATGACAGTAAATTATATAAAAATGTAATACTAAAAATAATGGCATTTTTAGAAATTATAAAATGATATATACATATTGGAATAATAACTTGATCAATATATTATTATATAGATTTCTGTAATAGTAATCTGAATATTTGAATAGAATATTTTCAAATTGAATAATAATAGGAGATGTAAATAATAATTATTTTTCAAAAGTGTTGTTCATTTAAAAATAATACTGTCATCAAATAATTATTAATATTATCTTAGTGAATAAAATTACAAGTATATTTTTTACAAAATGTAAAATTAAGGATAATTTTATCAAAAACTAATTTTAGTGTTAATATGTTATTATAAAAAATTAATAAATATGAACATTAATTTTATTCAATAAATGTTGTTATTTTAATAAAATTTTTATGCTTTTTAATGATTTAATTTTAATAGGATATTAAGTAATTTGGATCATTGTTTAGTTCCAACAATAAAGGTAAGGCCCCAACATTAAAAATTACATAATCAGAAATTTTGTTAATAATTCACATTAAAGATGCTTTTAGGTTTAGAGCATTAGAGAAATAGGTCAAAACATATAGATAACAACATGAATATTACATGTATACACTTATATTCAGTATCCATTTTTTGATGAAATAAAAACTCTTAAAAAATGAAACATTTCTAGTTCCTTGTTTTAGACAGCATGACTTTTCCCTGATTCCATCCATGACCTTATTAATCATTAGGTCCAGTGAAAAACATTTCAAAAACATGGGATAAGCCTAAAAATATCAGTAAGGGATATAAAATAATGAAATAAAACATTACTCTATGAATACATAAAAATAAAAAATTCATATTTTTCTATCATAAAACATACTCTCTTTATCATAACTCACATAATCATAAGATTTATGAATAACATATAGAAATAATAACTTATAATGGCTAATTTTGGAATCCATAACATACATACATTGTAGGTTTTGCAGCTACATATGGAGTTACATTTGTAATACCCATCACAATATATTCCCTAAATCTATCAGGAGAAACATTAACTTTTACCTTTGTCACGTTACTTAATGCATTGGAGAGAAATATCAGGCTCACCTACCCTAGGTTTATCATGGAACCACCCTTATACATAAACAATTACAAATAATCAAAACATAATCATAACAAATAATCAAGCATAAATAAATTATAACATTGTAAAATTAAAATCACAATATAACATTTAAAGATATTGATATAATCAATGATTTTTCAAAGCCATTTTAAATTCCAAATAAAACATTTAATAAAGAGAATTTTTAATCAATTTATCCCATTACACTTCTAAAGATTAAAATGAATTAAAATTTTAGAAAATTAATGTCTATATAAATAAATCCTTAAAAACATTTTAACGCATGGATACTAACATGAAATATTTAAAAATTTAAATGTTCATGACATTTAAAACCAACCTTTAGTTAGAGTCCCTAAGCAGTTGAGAAAATAATTGAATAAAAATAATTAAAGAACAATATTAAAATAAACCTATAATATATTGAGAATAATTAGATTCATGAAATAATTTGTCAAAGGGTAGGATATACATGTTATAGGATATTAAAGGTGCCCAATATCAAGATATGAATCAATTAAAGAATATTGAGACGAAGTCCCTTATGAAGATTCGGCAACCTAACGTCATCACTTTAAAACTCAAAAATTGATTTTATGGGAAAGAAAAGGGTATCTGTTCACATGGAAATAATATTTACTACAATTGTTACATAGAAAAACATAGACCAACATATGAAAATGAAATTAAAAGACATAAAATAAAATAAGTATTTGACTAAAATTGGAGGGAGAAAGGTTCTCTTACAAAGATCGTTTTGTAAATAAAGTAGATCAATAATGTGTTTTCACTATAAGTACACATGAATAATGTAAAAAAACAAGATTAGATATAATAATTAATTTCTCACATAATCATGGAATGACATAAACATTGTGTATAAGATCATCCCAAAGAATGAAAGTTGGGTTAAGAAGTTACCTTACAAAAATAATAGCTAGCCTAACGACATCACAAAAAATTTCAGAAAAATGAGTTGATGATAGAGAAATGGGTCTCACATAACTTCGACATAAACTGCACAGTGATAAGGATATATAATAACATATCCCATCATATGAAAATGTAAATTAAAATACAAAACATATGATAAGTATTTGACTACAAGAGGATGATGAAATGTTCCCATATAATGATCATTTTATAAATAAAATAGATCAATTAAGTTTATTCACTATAAGTACACATAATGAAAGTTTAAATGAAAGATAAGATATCCAAATTAATTTCTCACATAATCATATAATGACATAAAAATTATGTGTAAGTTCAAACAAAATAATGGAAATTGGGTAAAGAAGTTTCCTCATAGAATATTCAGCAACATAATGACGTCGCTTAAAAATTCAGAAAATGGGTTAATGGGAGAGAAAAAGGGTCTCTCATCAAATTGAAATAAAACCTAAAGAAATAAAGATATATAATAACATATCCCAGTGTTTAAAAATTTAAAATTTAATATATATCATAAAAGATGTCTTCGAAGAAAAGAGGACGGTGAAAGCATCCCTTACCTCATGTCCGAAATGACTCGTTCATTATTTAATCACATGAATAATAAAATAAAGATAATTTATACTTGAATCAGAACCTTTTTCAATTTTATTATTTATTTTATATCACATATTTCCTTGTTATAAATATTAAATAATCAGTTAAGTTAATAATTGTTGTTTTGTCGACATTTTAATCTTTTGTCAAAAATGAATTTCTTATAATTACAAGTTGTCCTTGTGGAAAAAATATCATTATCTCCTGAATGATATTCATGATTTAGGTATCATATATATCATATATATCTTGTACATATATATATTTATAATAGTACATAACGTTTGGAGATAAAAATGAAAAGAAACGTTCATGGAGAAGGTATGTAGTACGTAAGCACCAAGGCAACTTGTATTTATATTCTGTATTTTATTGGAATGAAATATTATTGATACATAGGTATATTATAATTCTCATATAATATATTATATAATTTCATTAATTACAACCATTATATGTTTCACGTAAGGCCTGAACGAGTCATATAACTTTGAGGGGGCGGTAGTCCGCACTTCCTCAAATAAAATTATTGTTTTTAATCATTATGGAAACCAAAAAAGTATGATATAAATGAAAATTAAATATTAATAGAGAAAATATAAATATAATATATATCACATATAAATACAGTTTTATTATAATGGCCACCATGAGAGGCGGTAGGAGATAATTGAACAATAATTGTTCCGTGAGGCAGTAATATACTGTCCACAGAACCAGTATATTTGTAGCCATTAGAAGAGGGTGTGTGGAAGTGTAGACCGAATAATTATCATAAAACATCATAGTATATTGAATATACAATAGTTTTTATAAAATAATTGAATAAGAAGAGTTTAGGGGTTGGAGAAGGAAAATAAAAGATACGAACTTGAGAGAAGAAGTTACCTTTAAATCGTCTAACTCCCATTGGATTAAACCAAAAGGATTTATTGAAATTCATTATCCCAAATTTAAGGCATATAGGTGGAATAAAGGGACTTTTGGAGCTTATTTGAGTAGTTTTTGGTTGAGCCAAGATTCTTCAGAGTTGTGAGCAATGAGTTAGAGGTGGTGGTCTTTTATTAGGGTGGGAGGGGCTCTTTAGTAATTTTTGATAGTATTATTTTATTATAAAACTATTTTCAGTTTGAAAAGGTATAACACTCATAAAATTAGAAGATATGATGAATATATGTCTAAATAAAATCATTAAATAAGAATGAGACATGTTTTGGATATTGTTTAATCCATATCATTTTTGTTAAACCCTTTGTTAACTTATTTAACTTTTACCATGTCTTCTTGTATATTAATACTACATGGTTAATATATTTACAATAAAATAATGAAAGACCAAAAATGGATCAATAATGACATTTTTTCATTATATATGTATCTTTTCCAAATATTATATTTTTTGGATTATTGTATCATTTAAAAAAATTTCAATTGTTTTAAAATCTAATTTATGTCAATTTATAAACTATTCATAAATTTTTTTTATAAAATCTATAATAACATTATTATTTCGAAAACCCTTCACTAATTAAAATATTACAATTCATTTGAATCCCTACAATTCATGGATGGTATTTAAAGTTTCAAAATAAATTTATTTTAATATTTATAATCTCATTTATTTAAATCATTTATTAATGAGGTAATCAGCACTTCATTATTATGTCATAAATAAATTAATTTATATGATGTATAAAAATAATAAATAAATTTTCGTGATGTAAGAAAATATTTAAGCTTCGTAATGACTATTTATAGCTGAAAATATATCTTATATAACCCCATATAATTGTTTTTACTAAATTATATATGTTTATGTTACATTTTACTTAACATTAAAGTTATTTTTATAAAATGTCATTTTTATTAACAAGTGGCTCTATGGGGTCCACAAATCAACCCAAGGATGAACATGGTCCGTCATATATCATAAAATATGGTTAGTATATTTGTTATAGAAATTTAATACTATTATAATACTATTTTTTATCATTTATTTACTATATTTTACTTTTAACCATGGCAAATAAAATATTTAATGATGTTACTATTCATAATGTATAAAAATAATTGATACCTATTTAAAATCATTGTACCTCCTGATTTAAAAAATGAAATCCATTTTTTCAAATTAAAAAAGTAGTTGTTGTATAAATTAATTTAAAATTAATTCTCATTGTCGAAACCAAAAAGCATTTTTTAAGAAAAAAAAAATTATCAAATGATTGACATGCGTTTATGTCCAGTTTCAATGTGAAATTACTTCCAATGAAAAAAATTGGATTAAATGATATAAATATTATCCAATTACACATTAAAACCAATCAATATTAAAATATATGTATATAAATAAATTATATTGAAAGGCATTTTTAAATTAAAATTCATTATTTTTCAATATTAATAAAAAAATTATCATTAAAAGAAAAATACCATAATTTAACCCAATGTATATTTTTATTAACCTGTTCTATAGAATAAGTTTATTTTGCTAAAAGGATCATAAAAAAGTGAATAGAACTAGATTTAGAAAGGGGTTTCCATCAAAAGCCGATAAAAAAACCTTTAAAATTTTTTATTGTTCTTCAGGATTAAAATAAAATTCATTTGTATTTTAAGCCTCTAAAATTTGTTGGATAAAAGTGAAAAAATTTAACATACATGTGTAATAATATTATAGTTAGTTCTGTTCATTCTCTCCAACATAATTTCTAGGTGTTATCTACCATTTAAAATATTAATAATAATATATTATTTTTTAGTATAACCCAAAGTTGTGTGCAACATAAGATTTCAAAGAAACCCACTATTGCATGTTGAGTGTGCTATCAAAAAAAGTGATATCTTTTACATAAAATAAAATCTTATTCATAAATATTAAGATTTACGAAAAGGTATTATTATATAAATACCGAGGACATTACATCCTCCCCCCTTTTGGAAATTGTGTCCTCACAATTTTAAAATTGGGCTTTGAAACATAATTGAATTTCCTACATCGAAATAAGTGTAAATAAAACAATAACATGAATTAATGATATTTTCAATAGTCCATCGAGATAACATGTACAAAGATTCGATAAAAACATTGATTTAGAGGAGAAAATAAGTGAGAAGTTCTAAGGGAGAGTGATAGAAAACATGATCAGGAGAAATTTATCCACCAAAAAACCATAAACATATGATAGGGTAAATAGTATTTGACTCCCAAGTAGGAATAGTAAACTGAAAATGTTTTTTATATATTTCCTTTCATTAAGTTGGAGAATTTATTTATTAGATTGACTAAGAACAGAAGTAAATATACTTAATTTTCAGGTAGATTTTCGTCAGTTAAACAATTTCTACCAAAAACTCATCTTTTCTCCAAACAATGAGTATTCAAGAAGACTTGGTCACACCAGAACCGCTAGAATAAACTTCTAGAGAATCACATAACCCAAAAAAAGATGAATTATATATTTTCTATGTCCTTAGACATTAACCAAAACCAAAAAGGTTTATAAAATATTAGATAATCCCAAAAAAAGAATAATATTTTACAAAAAGGAAATAGAACTCTTAATATCAAAAATTGAACAAACAATACCCAAATCCCAAAAAATACCATTCAATACAAACTTTTCCTTAAAATTATTAATAATAATCCAAACAGTGTTTGAAACCCAAAATTCAGAATGATTTGATCACATAGTCTTCAATAAAAATCATAACATTTTTCTCCAAATGACATCGGTTACTCTTAATGTCTCATACTGAAAACTAATTAAAAAATTAACATATTCTCTATGATAGGACAATGATTTCCCTAAATAACCTATATCTCTATATTTCCACAATAAAATCATTGATTTTTCTAAAATAATATTACACCATTACTCCTCAAATGAAACCCCATAGTATTCTATTTTATTAAGCATAGAGTGTTTCCCAAAAAGAGAGATAGTTTTCCAAAATAACCATTACCACTTAATCATCAGATCATTTTATTATTTTAAGGATATCAATTTGATAAAAAAAAGTTCCCAAATCAAATTATTTGTGATCAATTAATTTATTTAACTAAATAAAATAATTCATACTAACTAGTGGCTTCACATAGGCCAGTGGTGGGTGATGCGCCCTTGTTACCTTTCCACTATGGGTTTGATTCATGTGGCCTTGAAGAATATGAAAGGTAATCACACATCTTTCATGTTGTCGATTTTTATAATCCTAAAAAATAACTGCAACTTGATTTAACTTCAATTGTTGTCTTATACATCCCATTTTCATCCAAACTCATAATGACCTCAATATCTAAATTCATGAATACTTATATATATTGAAAAATTTTATGTCTATAAAATAACATTATTCATAAAGAAATAACATCGTACCTTGATCATGGTGACTACATGGTTTCATCGTCATCTTTTTCACGTAGATATATGGTCCATGCATGGCAACATTGATTTATAGGTCCGTCAAAACCATCTCCTTCCATTATCCAAATACACATTGTACAACCTGGGATATATGAGTTTTCATAGAAAAATTGTTTTATAATATTATCATGTATGAAATATAATTTCAAAACATCTGATAAAAATTTCTTTTTATAAAACAATCAGGAAGATTTGGAGTTGAAATTTTCATTCAATGGTCATATAAAAATACCATATATATGTGCTGAAAGACTATAATTTTTAAAATATATATATAGGTTGGACAAAGGGCTCATAAATTCGGACCATTTTCAAAATCATAATATGCTTCAAAGTCTTTTCATAAGGTAAAATATTTGAAAATGTGTTGGTAATATTTACCTTTCTTGAAAATATGTGACTATTGAGATAATGTGATTTGAATAATTAAAAACCATGATCCATGATGGTATAGAGGTATAACAGAGTGTATTGATATCTCAAAAAATTGCATGAATGTGTGTGATTTTTTAGAAGATCTTTCAAGATCATCTAGACATGACTTTTCAATACTTATTGCAAGCAAGTCATCGTGAAGAGATTGGAATGTTGTTTGAGATCCTCCTCCTTCCATTTGTAATAGCCATTCCTTGATATAAAAAAGTTATAAAAAAGATTTAACATAGAAATATACATAGATACTAACCCTGTGTCCAACAATAACTCATAATCCCCAGAGTTTTCTAAACAGACCATTGAAACCAACTTTAAGGCCCCAGCCTTAAACATTAAATAATCTTGAATTAAGTTAATAATTCACATTGAGGATCATTTCAGGTTTAGTGAATCAGAGAATTAGGTAATAACATATACATAAAAAATTGAAAATTACATGTAGAAACATCTTCAGAGTATCAATTTTTTCATTAAATATAAACTCTTAAAAAAAAATATGTCTAGTTCCATGTTTTAGATAGTTCGAGTTTTAATTGATCTAAACCTTAAAAAAATTAAACTTTTTGTTTGGAGGAAATCACTTCAAAAACCTGGGATGATAATAAAAAGCTGAGTAAGGGATACAAAATAAGTTAAGAAAACATTATTCCATGAATACATAAAAATCAAATAAATCATACTTTTTCATCATAAAACATATTCTCTTAAACATACCTTGTAAAATAATAATATTTATGAATAAAACGTAGAAATCATAAATCACAAAGTTAACTTGTGGAATCCATAAAATAATTATAGTGTATCTTTCACAGGTACATGGGTAGTGATGTTTGGAATACCCATCACAGTTTATTTCTTAAATCTCTTAAATGAAACATTAACGTTTACCTCCGTCATGTGACCCAATGCTTTGTAGAGCTATATCGGGCTCACCTACCCATTGTTTTTCACAGAACCACCCATATATGTAAACAATTACCACATATCATAACATAATTATAACTCATGTTCAATCATAAAAGAATGATAACATTTCCACATTCCTATCACAATATAACATTTCATTATATTGACATAATCAATGATATCTCATAACCATTTTCAGTACCATTTAAAACATTTAATAAAATGATTTTGTAGTCAATGTGCCCCATACAACATTGAAAAATTTAAAGGAATTGAAATTTTAAAACATTAACGTCCATATAAATAAATCCTTAAATTTTGTTTGAAATCATGGAAACTAATGCGAAATATTTATGAAAATTATATCATTAAAACATTTATAACAATGTTTTAGTCAAAGAGTCTCTTACAACATGAGAAAATACTTGAATAAAAATAATTAAAGAATAACATTAAAAGAAACCAATAATATCATGAGAATAAGGAGATTCATTATATAATTTTTCAAAGGGTAGGATATACAGCTTATATGATAATTAAGGTGAAACTTATCAAGATATGCGTCAATGAAAAAAGATTCAGACGAAGTCCATTATGAAAATCCGACAGCCTTACAACATCACATTAATGTTCAGAAAATGAGGCGATTGTAGATAAAAGGATATCTCATCATATACAAATAACATTTAATAAAATATGGATATAGAAGAACATATCCCAACATATGAAAATTGAAATTAAAATACATAACGTAAAATATGTATTTGACTAAAAGAAGAGGGTGAAATGATCACTTACAATGAAAATTTTGTAAATAAAATAGATCAATTAAGTTTATTCACTATAAGTACACATAAATAATGTCTAAATAAAAGTGAAGATATCAAAATTAATTTCCCACATAATCATAGCTCAACATAAACATGATGTATAATATCACCCCCAACAAATGCAAATTGGGTTAAGTTCCCTCACAAAAATATTCGGTAGCCTAACGACGTCACATAAAATATTAGAAAAATGAGTTGATGTGAGAAAAAATGGACTCTCCATACATGGACATAAAATGTACACCAATAAGGATATATAAGAACATATTCCAACATAATATAATAGAAATTAAAACACATAACATAAATGAAGTATTTGACTAGGAGAAGAGGATGAAATGTTCCCTTACAAAGATAATTTTGTAAATAAAATAGATCATTTATGTGTATTCACTATAAGTAAATATAAATCAAGAAAAAAAATAAGATATCAAAATTAATTAACAACATAATCATATCACTACATAAACATGATCAATAAAATCAACACATAGAATGGATATTGGGTAAAGAAGTTCCCTTACAATACATTTGGCAGCCTAACGACGTAACATGGAAATTCATAAAATGAGTTGATGATAGAGAAAAACAGTCTCTCATAACATGGACATTAATTTTTCATAAATAATGACATATAATAACATATCAAAAATTTTTAAAATTGAAATTTAAAGACATAACATAAATGTAGTCTTTGACAAAAAGAGGATGGTGAATGGTTCCCTTACCTAGTGTCGACATGACTCTTTCCTTCGTTAATCTCCTAAATAATAAAATAATGCAAATTTATACATCCTTAATAGTCATTTTAATGTTTATTATTACTTTTATATCACTTATTACCATGCAATAAAAATTTCAGAATCATTTAATTTAATAATAGTTGTTTTGTCGATATTTGGAACTTGAGTCAAAAATGGTATTCATATAATTACAATTTGTAAATGTGATCAAAATTTCATTATATCTAGAATTATATTCATGATTTAGATATCATATATATCATATATATCAAATATATCTATATAAATATTCATAATAGTAAATAACATTTGTATATAAGAAATGAAATGCATTGTTCATGGAGACGGTAAGTCGTACGTACGCTTGAATGATACTTTAATTTATATTTCATTATTTAATATCATGAAAACATAATGATATATAAGAATATTATAATTTCTTTATAATATCATATATAATTTAATTAACTCCATCCTTTATACGTTCAACGTATGGCATGAACGAGTCATATAACTTTGGGGGCGGTAGTCCACACGTCCTCAATTGAAATTATCGTATTTTACCCATTATTGAAACACCAAAAGTATGATATAAATGGAAAATAAATAATCATAGAGATAATAAAAATATAGTATATTTCACATATAAATTTATTTCCAAATTAATTCCCTACATGAGATGCGATAGAAGATAATTAAACAATAATCGTTTCGTGAGGCAATAGTTTGTCGTCCACAAGAACATTTGGTTCATATACATTTCAGGGATGTGTGTGGAAGTTTTGATAAAATCATTATCCTAAAAACATCATATCCTATTTAAGATACTATTTTTTATAATAGAATTGAATAAATAGAGTTTTGGGGATTGGAGAAGAAAAACAAAAAAAGAATTTGAGAGAATACATTACCTTTAAATCGAGTAACTTCATTTAGTTAGAACCAAACAACATTATTGAAATGCCTTCTGCAAAAATTAAGGCTTCTAAGCTGAATATAAGGAATATGGGAGATAATTGAAGAAGCGTTTGGATATACGAAGGGGCGTGAGATATGTGAGTAATGCGTTAGAGGTGGTGGCTTTTTATAATGGGGAGGAGGGTCTCTATTAGAATATTTGAAATTATTATTTTATTTTAAAATTATTTTTTGATTCAAAAGGACCAAAACTCAATATATTTTAATAGAAGATAAATATAAGTTGAAATAAAATCATCCAATAATAACTGGACAGGTTTTGGATATTTGTTAATCCTTATCTTATTTATTTAACCCTTTGTTATCTTATTTATCTTTTACCATGTTTTCATATATATTCATACAATATAGTTAATATATTTACAATAAAATTCCAAGAGACCAAAAATGGATCATTTATTACATTTGAATCATTATTTATGTCATTTGGTGGAATATTCAATATTTGGATTATTTTATCATTTAATAAAATGTTAATTTTTTTTAAAAACTCATTTATGTCAATTTATAATATATTCATATAATGAATTTAAAAAACTCTATAACAACTTGCTTCAGTCAGAAACATTTCAATAATTCAAATAAAAAAGTCATTATTTTACATAAAATAATAATATGTCATAAAAAGTTTTAAAATAAATTTATTTTACCATTTATAGTCTCACTTATTTAAAACATTCATTAATGAGGTAATCATTACATCACCAATGTGTCATAAATAAAGTCATCTATCTGATATCTAAAAATTTGAAATAAAATACCATGATGTGAAAACTCCTTTTCTATTTATAAGGATTATTTATATTCTAAATCTTGATTTAAATAAACCGATATAGTTTTTTTAATAGAAGACATATGTTTACGTAACATTTTACTTAAGGTTAAATTTATTTTTATAAAATGTCATTTTCACTTAAAAGTGGCTTCATGGGGTACCAAAATTGTCCCAATGATGAAAATGGTTAGAAACATATCATCTGAAATGGTTAGGACATGTGTTAGGGTAAATTATTATTATAATATTATTATTATTTATTACCCTTATTTTCTAGATTATCTCTTTAACCATGGAAAGTAAAATATTTACTAAGGTTACTATTTATATTGTCTCCAAATAAAAGTTATAGATTTACAAAATTTCGACTTACTTATTAACAATATTTAATCTATTTGTTAACATTCAAAACACGGATGTTGAATAAATTAATTAAAAATTAATTTCTGTTGTCAAATCCAAAACGTGTGGTTTTAAGTAATAATAACTATTAAAAAATTGACATGTGCTTATGTCCAATGTCAAAGTGAAATTACTTACAATGAAAAAAATTGGATTACATGATAAAAATATAATCTAATTAAACTTTAAACCCAATTAAAACTATATTATGAATATATAAATAAATTAGATTGAAATTAAATTTTGAATTAAAATTCAGTATTTTCAGTATTTATTAAAAAATGATCTTTATTACAAAAATAAAAAAATTTAACCCAACGTAAATTGTGATGTCCTACTTCTAAAGAAGATGTTTATTTTTTTAGACGGTACATATAATAGTGAAAAAACTAGATTTAATAAGGGTTCACCATCAAAAGGTGGTAAAACAACCACTTCAAAATATTAGAGTCTTTCATGCATAAACTCAGATTCAATATTATTTTAAGCCTCTAAATATTATTGGATAAATGTAAAAACATATAACAAACATGTGTAATCATATTTTAGTTAGTTTTGTTCATTTTTTACTATACAACGACTATGCATTAACTACCATTTAAAATAATAATAATATTATATTTTTTTTAGTATAACACAATGTTGTGTGCAACATAAGATTTCAAAGAAACCAATTGCTTCATGTTGAGTACGCTATAGAACAAAGTGTCCTCTTTAACATAAAATTAATATCTTATTCATAAATATTAATTGATATAAAAAAGTATTATTCTATAAACACCTATTTCATTTCAATAAAGATTCATCCAATACATCTCAAATTTAATTAAAATACAATATCCATAGTTTTCACACATGACATCTAGAGTAATATAGGGAAATCAATGTCTATAAAAATAGTAAACCAATATGGATATATATATTGATTTATTTTTTCTTTTAATTATTATTAATTATCTTAGAGTGATAACATTAATTATCGACATTATTTTCTTTATATATCTACTATAATCTACCTGACCTAGTCTCCAAAATTATTTGAGATGTTATACTTTAAAATATCAACAAATTTTTCACATGTCCTGTAGGCTCTTATGCATAATGAAATACTGATTCCTATCAATTATGTTTATATTTCATTCTTTATATCCAATATATATGGTGCATCATTTTTTTTATCACGGTTATTTTTCTCTCATGAATTCACAGATTCTCCACCATATTTTAGTCTTGTTTTCTTATGTTAATCCTCTAAAATCAGATAGAGGGGATATGCAACTAGAAACAAACACATATCATCACATTATTTGCTTAAATAAATTTCCCATAATTTCTCAAAAAAATACCATTATTTATAATATATGTAATTAAACATAACTATTATGGGCATTTTTTCCCTTAATACACCATGAATTAAATCTTAAGTTAATGAAAGAAAATTAATTTTGTATACCCCTTTGATTTTGTATAGAAAAATATCGTAATAACAAAGTGAATGTTTTTTTATGAATTCATGATATGTTCAAGAATAACAACAATATTCAGAATAGTTAAATGTTTCACAGCATGACACACGGTTCACCATGACGTAGTGCATAATCATTTTTTATTTTTCCATCATCATTCAAAACACTATAGCCAGGGTCCCCAAGTTCAATCCATTTTATCATGTAGAACTCCTACCAACCTTGGCTTCCATCAATTACAAAACACACCAAATATGTCATATTTGACTACCTTTTGTAACACAGAGAGACATCATAAGAACCATAGATTATGAAAAGGTTGTACATATCCTATATTATCATGATGATTATAAGATTATTTAAAAAGGGTAAATGGAATGAAGAGGAACCACATTAATCATCATGATAAACAATTAAGCTATGAGGCTACTCTTATTGTTTGAAATTAATTCTTTTTTATCTAAAAATCATTATAATGTGTATAACTATTATATCACCTATATGTTTTTTTAAATGTTCTCTATAAATTAATTTAATTCATCATCATCATGAATTTCACACAATCGTGTGTTTAAATGATCTGTGACACAACGTTGGTATAAAATGATAATTATATCCATGGTCTTATGTCAAGGGGAATAAATATAACTATCATTTGAATATTCAAGTTGAATTCATTAGCTACCAATTATTTATGAAAAATAGAAACAAATTAAAAGTAAATGAAATATTTATAATGTTGTATTAATGAATTATGGGAATTGAATTTAGTGAATGAAATTATTTAAATATATATATTGTAAATTTAATAATTTTTTTATATTTATCTAATTTATATTTAGTCATAGTGTATGAATAAGCCATATTTTATTTATAAGATCAATATTATTATCAAAAGGGAAATTTTACCTATTTTTAATGTTGAATTTTTTTTCGATTAATATTTTAACAAATAAATAAGTTTAAGTTGAAAAAATATATTAATTCATTAGAAGAGGGTTATAATAATTTACATTAGATGATTTATTGACATTTTTTGATATAATTCATGTTTTGATTAATCAAAAAAATATAATAGATTTTAAGTGAATAAAGGTTTTCATTAGAATAATTTCAATGGTAAAATTATATTATTTAATCTCTTTAATGTATAAATTGAGTATAATTTTATTAGATAATATAATATAAGTTAGTGGCATTACTTTTTTCATTGAATTAATATATAAAAACATTTCAATCTATTGTAATGTTATAACTCTTAAAATGTATTTTCTAATTTCAATAACGTGATCAATTTAATATATTTTATAAAAACATATATTTTTAGAATTTTTTAAAATATATTCCATAATTGGAATCAGTAGGACCAATTTTTTTAAATGGATTTATTTTATTTTATTCATTATTAATAGTAATGATGGTAATTGTATTAACTACGGTACATGGATAAATTGGGTAATGAAATGTAAAAATAATATTATTAATTTACCCTAACACATGTCCTAAAATAATTTGATGAGTGTGCTTAGAAAATAATCTTCCTTGGGTTGAAATGGTATCCTATAGAAGACACCTAAATTAGATAAGGACATTTAATGTATTCTATTTAAATAAATGTTAAGTATGTATTAGTCAAACAATAAAACCTATATAATTTTTAATATAATGTAATACAGAATAAATATTTGATTACAAAAACTATTTTGAGAGACAAATTTTAACAACCAGAGTTCTAAATAAAAGTGTTATTTATTTTATTAGTTTTTTTATTAATTAAATATTATTTATTTGATAAAACAAATTTGTAAATAAAAATAAAATAATTATAATTACAATTTATGAATAAAAGTTTTGATTAAATGCTAATTTTTTTGTAACATAGAATTATTTTGATTAATGAAATTACTATTATGAAATATTTTATTAATATTAAGATATTAATATGATTATTATACACATATAAGAGTATTATTTTAAATATATAATATTAATGGAGTATATTATAACATTTGAAATTTAAAATGATATTAATTATTATAAAACAAAACATAAAATGATAGATAAAACAATTAATATATTAAAATGATAAATATAAACATTGTTAATATTTTAAATTATTCTCATTAAACAATATAAGATATTAAAATGATATAGAATATTATTTAAATAAATATTTATAATAAAAAATGAAATTTGGGGTTCGTGTGTTCTGGGGGATGAGGATGACATGAAGAAAAGGAGACCAATGAAGCATGTCTTTGAGAGGAGGGTTATTTGTTTTCCGGTGTCAAGGAAGATGTACATCTGAAGTGAGGTCGTGAGTTGGATGACAGTAGATCGAACTTTGGTTCTTCTGAGGTCATAGTTGTTCTAGGATTCCTGGACCAAAGAAAAACATGATCTATATCGCAATTAGGGTTTCAATCGTTGTGAGGTTGGATGAATCTTTTTTCTAATGTCAAAATATATGTGTTTGAGTATAATTAATGACTAAATCATCATAAAATTGGGTTAATATCTACATATATTGAAAATAACGTTTTTTTGACATCGACGTCCTCTGATTTTGAGATTTGTAATTAGGATTATTTTATACCCAAATCATATCTAGTATCACGATGTTATTATTGTCACCTATTCTTTTTTTTATCCATATATTTTATATATATCTAAATCTTATTATTGAATGAATGTTTTTTTGTTTATTGATTTTCTTTCCAATCTGAATACATCCAAAATAAATTCAATCCTCTATACCAAAAATTCACTATTTTTGATGGAATATAAAATACATTACTGTTGCGATTTTCTCTTATCTCTGAACCTACATGTGCCGGAGCCTATTAACTTTTAAAATAAATTATAATTTTTTATCTCAATGAGTGTATATAAATAGAGTTGGGAAGGAAATTTGAGGGCCATTTTTTCCACTATATACAGTGTTGTGTTGTTTTTGGTTCTGAGAGTACAAGAATCAAGCTGCAAATTTGAGTAAATGGATTTACATTTTGGTATGTGAAACATAATGCAATTCCTTTTATTATTTAATTTCCATGTAAATAAAAGTTGTATAAGTGAAATTTATGGGAGTGATGATTTATAAATTTAATTATTAATTTTAAGGGATTTTATTAATGGATTATCATTATTTATAGACTGTTTTTTATCTCAATGTTTTGATTTTAGTTTTATGGATCTGTGTATTGGACACTATATTTCATAGTATCTATTATTTCTAATTTGTATCTATTAATTTCCGGGGATGGTTTAATATTATTTTCAAATATTTCTCTTCCTTAATGTCCAATTACAAGGGATTAACAATTTTAGGATACTTTGATTTCATTTTTATTTTAGTTAAGGGATATTTTTCTTTTATAGTTAGATGAAATTTACTTTTTCATATTTGATTCTTAAATTATTTTTCTTATTCTATTTTATTAGTCTATTTTTTATTCATCAAGATATTTACTTGTATGGGCGTAATTACATTAGATCTAATGATGTAAAGGGTGTATATTTACATTATCGGAAGTTAATTTATTATTTAAATTTAATTTTGATTATAAAACAGTAGTTTCCCCTGGTTATATATATTTAAAAAATTTTATGTTTTAATCTAATTCCATACCAATCCTTGTGATATTTACATTTATCGATTTTTTGATTTAAAATTACAAATTTCATGTCATATATATATATATAATATATTTTTATCGATATGTATATAAATTTCATGGCCTTTGAACAAAGTTAATTAAGCATGTTTTTATATTATATTATTGACTTTGTAATTTCATTTAGCCGTGTCCATGTGTTATGCATAATATCGACATTCCTTTATTCCTTATTCCATTCATTTTTTCAATTTAAACATGGATTATTATAACCATAGATTTCATCATATATTGAAATGTTTCAGAACATTATGTACAAGATATAAACAATGGTTATGATAAATTATCTACACAAATAATAAATGTATTCTTTGAATGAAATGTTTGAATACATTGCATTCATATTTTTATGGCATGATCTTTGGATGTAACCAAGATCACATGAATGGTTATGTATATATATATATCTGTGTGTGTGTGTGCATATATATAAATATAAGTGTATCTTAAAGAATTGTCATGTTTTCAATAATAAAAGAATGCTATTGAATGTATATATAAGTAGAGATTCCTAAAAATGTTTTTAGGAATTTGGGTAACTTAAAAATTGTTAATATGGTAGGTTAATGAGGAGTGTACCCACCCTTCCCTATGTGGGTAGGCCCAAATAGACATCAATGAATAAGTAGCCAAAATATTTTGTTTTTAGAGGCTTTTAGAGTATTTTTTTAAAAAGCGCTACTTTATTTTAAATTACAATCAAGTGTAAGTACTTTAAAAAGTGTAACTGTTTTCACAGAATTTATAACATTAACAAAAGCATAGTTATCTTCAAAATGGTTTAATTTTATATTTTAATGTAGTAAGTATTTATAGAAGGTATTTTCAAATATCATTCCCAATATATCATTCAAAGATATTTCTAAAAGCTTTTGTTTATAAATGTAAAAATATTTTCCAAAAAATAGTTTTTACTAACCCCTTACTGGGAATCTGAATTCTCACCCATTTTTTTAAATGTTTTTCAAAGGAATCATTATTGTTATAAATAATAATTCAACATTTTTATAGTTAGCGCACATGGAAGAGTAGTAGTAAATTGTTTTATTTATTTTCAACTCTAATAAATGTAAGGTTTTATCAAATCTTCCAGAACATAGACCGGTAAAATGTATTATTTTCTGATATTATGTAGTGTAATAGCTTATTTATTTTTTTAAAATAATATTACACAGCATGTTTAAGCACTGACTCTAGAAGAGCGGGCTTAGGTTGTTATAATTGGTATCTGAGGCACGTTATACACAACATTGGAGATTGCATGTTGTATTTTATAGAATCAAAATCTACACCATAGTTTTCTCATTGGAAATTTAAGTCCCATTAAAAATTATTTAATTCTTATAATAGAAATTCAGAATTTTCATATGTCCATAGAAATAATTACAATGGAGAAATTAAAATAAGGGACGGAGAATGTAACACCCTGAGTTTTAAATAAACTATTTTTTTTATTTTATTAGTATTTTTATAAATTTAATAATCTTAATTTAATAAAATTAAATTTAAATAGATGCTAAATTACTATCATGACAATTTATGTTTAAATGTTTTGATTAATTACTTTTTTTTAACACGTTATTATTTTGAAATATGAAAATAATATTATTAAATATTTTCAATAATATTAATTATTAATATGATATATATATGTATGTATTCTTTTAAATTTAAAAAACTAATTTAATATATTAAAATATTTAAAAATTAAACTGATTTAAATTATTTTAAAACAAAAAATAAAATGATAAATAAAATAAAATATATATACATTATTTATATTTTTAATTATTATCATAAAATTAGTTGAGGTATTAAAACAATATAAAATATTATTTTAAAAAATAATAATAATAGAAGATGAAATCGATGCTTCTAGTTATGGGGGAGTTGCGGTCAATGTGAAGAGAAGGTGACCAATGCAGCAAGGATTCAAGTGGAGAGAACCTCAATTTTGGGTGTCGAGGAAGATGTATGTCTGAAGCGAGGTTGCAAGTTGGATGGAGGATTATAAAACTCTTTTTCATCTGAGGTCGTAGTCATTCGAGGAGTCGCAGAACAATGAAAAACTAGATTTATACCACGATTAGGGTTTTGATCTTTGTGATGGAGGATGAATCATGTTTCTAATGTCCTAATCTATGTGCATGTGTATGATTAATAACTAAATTTTAAAAAAATCAACTTTATAGTGACTTATGTTGAAAATCTATTTTATTTTTTGATACCAACATCCTCCGATTATGAGATCGTTAATTAGGATTATTTTATACCTGAATCATATCTGGTATCACTGTGTAATTGCCATCACCTAATAGTTTGTGTGTATCCAAAGATAATATATATATATTAATCTTCTTTATTTAATACATGTATTTTTTTTATTTTCTTCCCAATATATTAACATCCCAATTAAATGAAATCATCTATCCCCAAAATTCACTAATTTTTGGAATATAAAATATGTTGTGTTTGTGAATATCCCTTATCTGTGAACCCAATTTCACTGAATCTTATTAAATATTTGAAATAAATTATACTTTTTTAGCAAACATATTGTATATAAATGGAGTTGGGATTGAAGTGAGATGGCAATTTTTCCCTCTGTGTGTTTTGTTGTGTTTTTGTTAGTTCTGGGAGAATGGGAAACAAGCAGCAAATATGAGAAAAGGGATTTCCATTTTGGCAAGGGAAACATCAATATATTACTTTTATTATTTAATTTCCATGTTAATATATGATGTTTAATTGAAATTAAAAGGTGTGATGTTCTCAAAAGAAAATTCTTAATTTGAATTGGTTTTAGTAGGGGACTATCATTATTTATAGACTGTTTATTTATCCCAAAATGTTAATTTTTATGGAATTATGTAATGGATTCCTTTTTTCATAGTATCTATTTTATTCTAGATTCTCATCCTTCAATTTCAATGTATAGTTGAATTTTATTTTCAAATTTTTCTCTTCATTAAATTCCAATTTCAAGCAATTAACTATTTTAGGATACATTGATTTCCATTTTATTTTAGGCGAGGGATATTATTCTATTATGGTGTTACTAAATTTAATTTTCAGATTTGATGCTTAATTTTTGTATTATTTTATTTTATTATTCTATGTTTGATTGTAAATGGTATATACATGTATTTGTATAATTATATTGGAAATATTGATTTATAGGGAGTATATTTAATTTTTCAAAATTATATATATATTTTAATTTAATTATGAATAAAAAACACAGTTTCACTTCTGTATATGTATTTAATAAAGTTAATGTTTTAATCTAATTACATATCATTCATGCCAAGTGATATTAACATTTATTGATGTTTGGATTTAAAATTATAGATACCATCTCATATATTAATAACATATGTTTATCGACATGTTTATAAATGTTATTATCATTGTGAAAAGGTAATTAATCATTATTATTTTTTATTAAGGATATCATAATTGCATTTAGCTATTGGAATGTTTTATGAATAATATTTAAATTCCTTGATTTCTAATTTCATCCATGTTTTTAAATTTAATTTTATGGTTTACTATCAGAGATTATTATAAATATGGATTTTGTCATGCTTTGAAATGCTTTATAATATTATATGTAGGATATAAGGATTAGTTATGATAAATTATCTATAAGAATAATAAATTTATTCTGTCACAGAATAGTTGGGATACATTGCATTCAAGGTCTTTTGGAATGTGCTTTGGTTGTAACCAAGATCACTTGAATGTTTATATATATATATATATATATATATATATATATATATATATTTATATATATAAATGTAAGTGTATATTAATGCATTTACATGTTTTCAACATTATGAAAAACTCTAGTTAATGTATATATAAGTATACCAAGATTAAAAGGATTATAGGAAGTTCGGTGACCTAAATGTTGTAAATAAGGAATGATAATAGGGCGTGATCTTGTAATTTGTTATGTGGGATTTCCAAGACAATCATCCATGTTTAACTATCCCAATTTTTTTTCTAAGGATTTTATAGTTTTTTCTGAAGAATAACTGTTTTATTTTAATGTACCCTCAATCGTAAGTATTTTAAAAAGCCTAAATACTTTCACAGGATTTATAGCATTAAAAAAGTATAGTTACCTTAAAATGTTTTTAATTATATGTTTCAATTAATTAAGTATTTATAGAAGGTATTTTATAATATATTGACCAAAATATCATTCAAAGATATTTCCAAAATCAATCTTTTCAAAATGTAATTTTTTTTCCAAAAGTGCTTTTACTATCCCCTTTCTGGGAAATTGAATCCTCACCCCCTTTTTTTAAACGTTTTTACAGAAATCATAGAAGTTATAAATTGCACGTCGATGCTCTAGGTGTTATCACAGGCAGATGCATATTAGGAAATTGTTTTATTTTTTTAACTCTGATTAAAGTAAGGTTTTGTCTTATTTTCTTGAACCTAGAATGGTAAAAGGTCCTCTATTGTGTTAATGTGTTGTGTAATTGTTTATTGATTTTTATAATAATAAACACAAAACATTTTCTAGCACTGAGTCTGGAAGAGTGGGCTTGGGGCATTATATAAATAATTTCCTTTATCAAAGTAATTTATTCCCAAATATTTTGAAATATATAATTAACTTGAACTCTAAAACAATGTTGTTGGAGAAATTTTTTAATATCATGATAAATAAATAAAATATTTTTTTATTAAAATATTAACAATGAATTAAAATAATCAAACACATCACCATGTTTTAATGGTCAATTATATCTCAACCATAATCATAAAAGGGACAATATATTTTCTATATGGAGCCATATGAAAAAGATTACAACACTTATAATATTTTATTTAAAGTGATGTCAAAATTTTTACATTCATGTTTTATTAAATATATCATTTTTAATATTGGATTTTCCAAAATCTAAAATCGAGTAAAAGTATTATTATGAAATATAGTGGATTTATCTTCATCTGATGATTTTATTTTTTTTATTCAACAAATATTTTTATTAATTAATTACAAAAAATTGATGTATTAATAATTTTATTAATGGACATAACAAATAAATGTGACTAAAAATATTAAAATATATAAAATTTGTTATAATTAATATATAAAACGAATTTAATTGATGACCATGACCTCTTATAAATATAATAAAAAATATTTTTAGAAGTTAACTTGATATCTATATATTTTTAATAATCAGTGAAACAAATAGTTTCAAAATCGACACTATTGATTATTTATCAAAATAATGTTTTATTAAATTATTTCAAAATATTCATAACTTTTTAATATATTGAATAATTATTATATGATATAAAATCATCTAAATTATTCATTTGTGCTCTAATTTACATCAAATAAGAATATATTTCACCCTTTTAATATTGAATTATTTGTTCCATTAATTATAAAATAAATACAACAATATAGTGTTATTTAAAATAATAATGCCTAAATTGATGGAATGAAATGTATAAAATTTATTGGTTTAGTGGATTAAAAATCACATCTCATATTTTAAATTAGGAAATATTTGAAATATATTATTATGGTATGATTTTATTATAAATTAATATTTTTGGAGATTCATTAAGTTCCCTTCACCTCAATTTTATAAAGGAACCAGCTCCCATACCGTTTGACATCATTTTGAACTTTCAATCATGGTCGTACACTTCCATTTTCACTTCTCATATTAACTATACACATTATATAGTGTTGTTTCTAATCTGATGACCAACCCTAGTGTGGGAAAATGTGATCTAGAGAGAGCTCATCAAGGAAGAGATAAGATTTTCAACTGTTTCCTTTAAACATCATAAATCTTATACATTTATATCATATGGTTTCTCTATTATAATGTAATAATTAATGTATATATTATATACTGAGATGTTATTATGATTATGGAACAACTATATTCCACCTTTTATCTATACTATGAAAAACATGGTCACCATGCGTGCGTACATAGGGATTATCATATCCAAGTCGTGGTGTAATTGGGTTTTCACCACCTCCATACTTGTAAGGGTATAATGATGGAAGTACTAAATATTTATTATTTTAATAACTTGATATGGATTCAGAAAAAAAAATATACGAACCCATTCCATATCATTTCACAATTATGGGAATGATATCGTTGCTCATGTGTATGTATGACCACCCGTCTCCATGATGCAATGTGATTCATTATACATGATATAAATTAATGAATTGATACATAAATGTATAATATGAATAAATATGGTATATATTAAATTAATATCATTTTGGAATGATATATCTATGACCTAAGAAAGATAACCTGAACTTATTTGATAAAACATGTATATAAAAATGAAGCAGTAAATATCTGAATAACGAGTAATAATGAAATATTATTAAGAATAGATGATAATATGATCATATATGATATCGTAAAATGACAATGATTCTAGAATAATTCAATGAAATTATTTAAACTATTTCACATGAGGTTTTTATACACATAAACGATATCAGACCGATGATAAGGTATAATTTTACAATCCGATTATTATTTTAGATAGTTTATACATAAGTATATACTTGGGTATATTAACCATAAATGTCCATGATTCCTAAATTTTTATTTTAAAATGTTCTATCTATTAATATATAATTTTTTAATTACAATTTTACCAATTTTTTAAATTTTATTAAATGGTATGAAAGGAATATTTTTTTCATTTTTGATACAATGAACTTTTTGACATTCTGAAAAAAGTATGAGAAGAATGTTTTCACTTAAATTATACTACATTTTCATATTTTCACATTTATATAATTCCTTATTTCCATTAATATTCATTTACAAAATTTCATGATTATTTTAAAATAACGTCTATTCTTAATAAACTGTGTATCATTTTGAGAAAAGGAAATGTTTTTTTAGGAAGAATGGATACTTTCCTCAAGTATTAATTTCATGTGTTCTTTTATAGTTATATTACATTAATGATGGAAATATTTAATAGGGGTATTGTTATATTATACTATACATATTATTCCTATGTTTTTATTATTTTTATTGGGTAATTATTGTTATGAAATATATTTGAATTAGATGTATTATGTTACTATAGATTAATGAATAAATAAAAAAAATTTATTCCTTAAGTTATAATGAATGATTTATGTTTTTTGGAACACTTAGGAATAATTTAATTATTATATGGGTGTGACTTATTTCTCCCAAAAATATATTGGGTATATATTTATGTCTCGTTAGGTATATAGTTCCAGAAAGAGAATTGTTCTTGGTTTAATAATACATGAGTGGAATGAGAAGTGAACTCAGTTTTGTAATGCACTTTGGCTGCTATGATGGTCTTGTTAATGACGCTTGACTAATATGAAATTATTTTTTATTCATAAATGTATTCAAAAAACTTTTTGTCTTATGATTTTTATTTTGGGGTTATGTTCATTAATTATAATTAACGTTTATGGTGTATCATATGACTTGATATCATGATCTTTTAAATTTATTATTATATTTTCAAACGACATGTTCTTTTTTTATGATTATGATATGATTGATATCTCCCTTTTTTACCCCATCTGAACATATATGCTCCCTTAAAATATGTTTCCTTTCCCCACATCATAATGATGGGTAATATGTAAGATCTATCAATAGGGTCCTATTTATGTAGAAACCATCATGAGACAATGTATATGTCTTATGAACTAGTTGTTTATGTTTCCTTGCTTATAAAGACTCTAAACCTAGACAGTCCACACATTGTTTTCATATGTTTTGTAATTAATATTATACAAATTTTGAAATAATATATATATTTGTAATGTAGGGTCTGTTATATTTGGTATCTGATCAATGGTATAGTTTACCATTGGAAGCTAAGATGATAAAACCATAGAAAAAAACCCTAAGGGTATGTCAAAGTATAAGTTACAATCATAGAGTTTTAGATATTTATATGAATTACCTATTATAAACCTAATGATTATTAAATTGAAATTATATTAATGATTATTTGTATTTCCCATTATTATTATTATTTATCAAACTATATTTCTAGGTTTCATTCATTGGTTAGAACCTGAAGGAACCATGTAAATATTGAATGCGAGGAGAAATGCAATGACTGTCGTATTGAGATTTTTTCCCGAAGATGTCATGAAAAATATTATATCTTTTATTACACAAACTTATCAGGCTATGAATCACTATAGACTTAAAAATAATCATATAAGGGAAATAAATTCTATTTATTCCTTTATGATATCGTTTCCACCATCTTTCAGCAAGTATTATTAAGCACTAGATGCGGAAAAATGGACATGTACCACTGAAAATATATTTTCAGTTCTCTAATGCTCATAAGATGATAATTTCATCTTATCAATATATTTCATAAATGGTGGAGATAATCAATGGTGGACCCTTATCAATAATACAAAGAAAAGTGTTAAAATTGAATTTTTGAAATGGGATGGGTTCTAGAAATTATTTTTCAATAATAGATTACTCATATTCTTAGAATAAGGATGGAGAATGAGTTCTTTGAGATTAATAAATAGGAAAATAAATCTGTTTGTAGCTACAATGATAACTCTAATAGACATTAAATATATGCTTATGGATTTATCATCCTACATGAGAGTTAAATTGATCAATTATTTAGTGGCTTTAAAACAAATAATCAAAGAAAATTATCCATAACAGACTTCAAAAGGTATTATGAAATCATATGATATTCTATTAAGTTCAATATGGATAATAGAGTAACCCATCAATCATAAGGGTTTGAAAAGAAGAGAAAAATGGAATTCAATGGAAAAATAAAGACCACCCAAAAAAGGGGATGAGTTTTACCTTATGCTCATTGAATGGAATGAAACATGGAGGAAATTTTCATAATGGGACTAAAAATGTATTTTTTTGGGAAGGAATTTCATCAGGTAGTCAAATTTTGATGTGATGTGAAAATGATGACTAATGATGTGAATAGGGAAAAGGATACATAGAATTCCTATCATACACTTCAATATTATAAGTATAAGGTAATGGTAAATTATTCAAACCAATGGCATAATTTTAGTGTTATAGATGATGATCAATGTAAGAGAACTCCTATGGAAAAAGAATATGGACTGCCACATGTGATCACTATCAGCGATGTGGAGTACAATAATGATTTGGTGAAAGGTAAACTTACCATCCAATGAAACATAGATAATATTTTATTTTATTATGGTTCTACACACTATTTTTTGTGAATAATTTCTATTGTTATCATTAAATTACCTCAACAAATAAATATTGGGTTAGCTATGAAAACACTTAACATACCAATGGTCGCATCATATGTTACTAAGTATTCACCTGTTGATGTTTTTGGAAAAATGATTTCTTCAAATGTTTTAATCGTTCATTTTGTAGATATTGATGTGATTCTTTGACTAGATTTAGTTTCTTTATGTGCATCTCATGTCAATTTACAATGAAGGGATGCCTTATTTCATATTCCGGATCAATCTATGGTAATTTATGTATATAAGAATGAGGATGGACTTCCATTAGAAATTTCTTCCTTCTTATGGGTATTTATTATTATAAATGATGGTTATAGATTTCAAATGGTTTGGGAGAAACACTCCATCAAGAATACACATGTTGTGCAATAATTTGTTAATATCATTCCAAAAGAATTTCAAATTCATCCATTGAATTGAGACTTTGAGTTTTCAATAAAACTAATATTGAGTGTTATTCCTATTTCAAGACCCCTTTTAGAAATTACTCAACTGAGATACAGTAATTGATGAAGTAACTCTCAGAGAATCTTCACATACGGAATCATATGCCCTAGTGTGTCACCTTGGGGTGAACCTATTATATTTTTAAATAATAATTATAGAATAATGAGACTCTACATTTATTTTTTATAACATATAAAGATCACTATCAGGAATAAATATTCTATTCCTCTCTATAATGAATTATTCATCCAACTAATTGTAGATCAATACTTTTCCAAGATTGATCTTTTTTAATTTCGAAATCAATTAAGATTCATGAAAGAGGATATACCAAATATTACATTCTGTACACGGTATGGAAAATATGAATTTATGGTGATGCCTTTTGGTCATTCTAATTCCCTCACAATCTTCATGGATATAATGAATAGCATATATAGAGACTATCTTGGTCTATTTGTGGTATTTTTTTTAAATTACAATGTAGTTTATTGTAAGTGAAATGAATATAATGAAAATTACTTGAAAATTGAGTTGAAGTCCCTTACAAAGGATAAGAATTACGAATATTTTATACATGTGAATATTTTATCTATAAATTTTCATTTTTGGGCAATATATTCTCAAGGGAGGGGATATTTGTGGACTAAGAAAAATAGATTTTATTGAATGATGGAATAGAACAACTACAGTAACTGAGATCTAATGTTTTATTGGTCTGGTTGGATATTATCTATGTCTGATGAAATATTTTTCTAGAATATCTAGTCCAATAACCAAATGGACTCATAAAAAAATTATGTTCATGTGGCTGGAGGAATGGGAAAAATAATTTCAGAGAGAAAAAAGATGGTTATCCAGTGAACTTGTGATCACACTTCCTTGTAGTGTAGAAAGGATTTTAATCTATATTGATTCATCATTGAAGGTTCTGGGATGTGTTCTACTGTAAAATTGTATGGTGATATCTTATGCCTCACAAAATTTAAAATCTATTATAAAAATCCCCCAACTCATGTTATAGAGTTATATATGTTAATATACCCCTTAAACATATTGAGACATTATATTTATGGTGAGTGGTGTGGTATTTATACTAATTATAAATGTTTAATGTATATTTTCACATAAAAGAAGATGAATATATTCCAAATAAGATGAGTGGAGTTTATTAAATAATTTCAATTCATGATTCACTACTAACCATGGAATGAAATCAAGGTGGTTTATTGATTGTGTCGAAAATAACATGAAATCCTATGAATGATGATGATCTGGAAAGACCCAAAATTTATGGATTTTCAAAGAATAGATCATCAAATTTAAAAGGAATGAGGGAAATCATTTCTTTCTCAAATAAAGTTTTTAGCATCTATAAAATTTGAAATCATGGAGGCATAAAAAGAAGATGTGAGGTATAAAATAAGGTGAAACATGTTCCTAAATTATACCATGATTGTGATGTAATAATAATGTAAACATATCATATTTTTATTTCTCCCATACTAGAATCAATGATGGAGATGTTGGATGAGGATCATATTTCTTCATTAACTATTCATCTTAGATGCAAAAAGATGAACGTATACCTAAAAGGCTATTTTTGGTGGGTTGGCATGAAAAGCGATGTTTATTTATATTAATCGATGTTCTTGGACTTATATCATGTTATGGTATAGAGATAGAAGTCAAAAAGGGTTTTACAGTAATTACGCATACCAGAATGGAAATGGGAAACATCACATGGACTTTGTCATTGTACATCCCAAGATACCTTATTTCTAAAATTTTATATTCCATATACTTGACCTCATTATGAATTCAACACACTTCATTTTTTTATATTGTATTCCTCTATTGATCATAATTCTAAAAAATATGTAACAAAAGTTGTAAAATTTCACAGTGTACCACATTCCATTATATCTGATTGGGATACTATGTTTACCATGCTGTTATTGAGAAGTATTCCATATTATTTAGATATGGACATATGTTTCATCAATGTTTGTCATCCACAAATAGAATATCTTTTTGAGAGGACAATTAAAAATATAGAATACATGTTGAGATCCTTCTTTATGGATTTCAAAGGAGGTTGTGATCAACACCTACATTTTTGTAGAATTTTCTTACATGAAAATCATTCACTCTATTATTCATATTTATATTTATGAATCCCTTCATTGAATGAAATTAAGTACTCAATATATATGTGATGTATTTAAGGATATAATGATATTAGGACAATACCTTTTTGATTAAACGGTATATAATGTAAGATCTGTTCAAAAACAGAAAAGAGAAACACAATGTCAGAAAAAAATTATTACAGAAACTGAAGAAAATAGATATTTGTTTAAAATGTCAGACAAGGTGTTTATATTAATATCTCCATATAATAGAGTAATGATATTTGGAAATAAGGTATATCTAAGAACTTTTTATATACATTCTATTAAAACTCATGATCATATTGGGAAGGTAGTTTATTGATAGGTGCTTCCAAAAATTATCTCTCAATTTCCAGCTGTATTCCATGTATATATCCTAAGAAAATACATACCTAGTCCATCACATGTACAATAATATAATTTCATTCTTCTAGAGAAATATATAAATAATGAAGGACAATTGATAGAGACTCTGGATTGTAGAGAAAAATATCTACCATACTAAACCACTTTGTTGGTTAATGTTTTATGGTGGAACCACCAATTTAAGGAAGCTACATTGGAACATGATGATATGATGATGATGTGGTGCCATCATATGAATGTATCCATGTAAATTATTTTGAGGGATGAATTCAGTATATGGGGGTAGAATGTAACAGCCAAATGTTTCTATGAAATATTTTCTTTAAATCATATTAATTCTTCAATAGCTTGTACTGCACGCAATAGGGGAATTAATAAACCATTGGAAACCCCTATTATAATATTTCAATTTTAACCTAGACATAATTTTAAAGTAAAAAATGTAACAATCATCTAAAAATGAATACTTAATTCACAGGCTACGAATTATTTATGAAAAATATAAACCAATTAAATGTTCAGAAAATATTTTATTTTTGTATTAATAAATTATTTGAATTAGAATGTTTAAATTATATTAATGACATATGTATGCTATATATTTAATAAAATATTTCCATTATTATCAAATTGATATTTTAGTAATAGGATTTGAATAACCCTTATTTTATGAATAAAACCCCATATTATTTTGAAAGGGGTAATTTTTCCACCTTTTATTAAATAACCATTTATTAATTAAAGACATGACACATTAATAATTTTTATATGAAAACATAAACATCTTAATTTGAATAGGGAAATAAGTATATACATTTTTTGAATGTTTTATATTTTTGTGATAACATTTATGTTTTGAGGAATAGTAAAAATATACAATATTCTTTGTGAAAACAACTATTTTCATTAGAATAATTTTTATAGATAAATTATATTATAGAATGGTTTTAAAGTATAAAAATAATAAAAATTTATCATTTTATTTAATATAGGTAATTGGAATTAATTATATATTTTATTTAGATATTAAAAGTTTACAATATTTTGCAATGATTTAGCTTTTAATATCTATTTTTTCTTTTTGAGAATGGAATAAATTTAAAATTAGACACTAAAACAGTCGTGTTATTAATTTTTAAATATATATGACATATTTTTAATAATTAGATACAAATTATGTAAATATATTTCTTTTATTTTTTCTTAATGATTAGTATCTTTCTTTATTTTTGTTAAAACAATAAAGGGTAAATTATGTAATTAAGTGTAAAAATAAAATTATAAATTTCCCCTAACACTCTTCCTAAAATTGTTTATGAGTTTTGTTTTTACCTAAATGATTATTGGGTGAAAATGGTATCTGTTGGAATCCACTAGTATGAGATTAGAACATTTAATATAGTTTATTTAATGAAAAGGTAAATATTTATTATTCAAATTTTAATAACTATAGAATTTTTAATATATTGATATACATAAGATAAATTTTATTATAAGTATATTTTTAAATCTATAATGTTTTTTATTATTTTTTTAATTTATTTGTAATTTTTGGGAAATAAATAATTACCTTAAAGTATAACACATTGGTGATGGAGAAATTATTAAATTGATGAGAAATAAATAAATATTTTTTTCAAACGATCATCAAAATTAAAAGATAACAACAAATAACCAAAAGATATTAGTCTAGAATATCATGACCATAGTCATACAATGATTAAGTAATTAAATATTTCGAGCCATATAGAAAAGATTATAACATTTATAATATTTCATTTAATCTGATGTTAATGTAATCACAATGAGGTATTAGTAAATGACACATTTTTAATTATGGATTTTTCAGATGATATATTAGACAAAAAGTAATATTATTAAATATTGGGGAGTTATCTTTTTCCAATTATTTTGTTTTTAATTTTTATTAGAAAAAATTTATTTAAATAATTACACACAATTGATGTTGTAATTATTTTCTAAATGGATATAAAAAATAAATTTTATTAAAAATATTAACATAAATATAATTTGGGATAATTAATATATAAAAAAATTTAATATATTACCTTATCCTATTAGGAATATAATAATTTTATTTTTCAAATTTAACTTATTATATTTATATTTTTTATAAGAAATTATTTGAATAGTGTAAAAACTGAAACTACTAAATGTTTATCAATATAATGTTTTATTAAATTATTTAAAAATAATAACAACATTTTTAAAACATAAAATAATTATGATATGGTATAAAATGTTTTATAGTATTTATTTATATTATAATTATCATAAAATATGAAAATATCTCATCCTTTTAATATTGAAATATTTGTTACCTTAATAAAAAATTAAATACAAAAAATGACAATTTTTTAAGTTGATAAGGATAAAATTGAAATAAAAACAGGTATAAAATATATTATTTCATGATATTATGACCTTATTTAATCTAATCATATAAATTATAAAAAAATTTATATTTTTTCATGTGGTTGGTCTTTATTATAAAATAATATTATTGGAAATTCTATATGTTCCCCTCACCTCAATTATAAAATGGCACCTCCTCCCTCACATATTCACTTAATTATGAACCTTTATTCTTGGAAATCCACCACCCATTTCCCTTATAAACTTACATAGTCACATTATCAATGTTATGGTTTAATCAAAATGAATACTTTAGTTATTTAAGAGGTGATATAGATGGATCTTTTTGAAGAAGAGGTCATCTCCTCTACTGATAATTTAATATTTTATTCTTCATCTACTTATAATTCTTGAGTTTTTTCTGTTATAATGTAATAAATATAGTAACACATATATATTGAGATATTTTTATGATAATTTTAAAACCATATTCCACCTTCTATCCATCCTCTGAAAAATGAAATCACCACACATGCATATGTACGACATTACATCTCCAAGTTGTGGTGTAATCTGTTTTCACCACCACCGAACATAGATGTGTATAATGATGGAAACAGTAACTATATGTGATTATTATAACATGATATGTATTATGGAACAAAATATATACCATCAAAATCAATACCAATTCACAATTATGCGAATGATATCATCACTCGTATGTCAGTACACTGTACTATCACCAAGATATTATGTGATTCATTTTACATGACATCCATTAAATCCTGATTATATAAATTTTTTGAATTAATAAATATTCTATATATTTTTTTATATCATTTTTGAATTATTTAAATATTACCTATGATGTATTATTGGATTTTATTCGAAAAAACATGAGTAAGAAAATGAAGCAGTTAATACCCAAATAATGAGTAACAATGAAATGTTATTGAAAAAAGTATGAAAATATGATAATATATGAAATCATTAAAATTAATATGTTTTTTATTAAGTCAATGAAATTAATTATTTCATTATACTAGAGGTTATGATAGATTCAATGTATATTAGACCTAAGGTAAGGGATAATTTTTCAATATCTTTATAATTCGAGATTGTTTATATGTATGTATAGTCTAGGAAATATTTATCTTCTGTGTCCATGTTTCCTAAATATATATACCAAGATATTCTTGATATATAACTAATTTTTTATAAATTCAATTTGATTATTTTTTTATTTTTCTTAAATTTTAGGGAAGGAATATTTTTCCATTTTCAATATGAGGTACTTTTTGGGTATCCGAAAAATGTACGAGAAGAATCCATTATTTAAACATATACGGCTTGAACTGTTTTTTATGTTTTCACAACACATTATTTACTGGAAGAATATTTTATAAGATTTTATTTTTATATTTAAAATAATTCTTTTATTTTATAATGGATCTAAATTTTATATAAAATTATATGTGTTTTAAGAAGAAAATATATTTTCCTCATTAATTAATTTCTATTGTTTTATCAAGCTTAATATAAATCAAAGATGAAATATTACAATAGGTTTATGTTTCAATTATACTATACATTTTGATCCTATGGTTTGAATGTGTTTATGATGGAATTATATTTATTAAATCAATTGTTTACTTGGAATATGTTATGGTAGAATTATATATACAGAAAAAAAAATTTCCCTTAGGTTATGATTAATGAATTATGTTTTTGTCACACATGTAAGAATGAATTCATTATATGATGCTTGGGACCTATATCTTCCTCCAATGCATTGGGTAAATATTTATTTCTCATTAGAGTGACTTGTCAAAAATGTTAAATGATCTCGATTTAGTAATATATTTCCATAACAAGGAGTGAACTCACTTTTATAAAATGATCTTGGTGTTAAAGGGTTATTATTATGTGCCTTCTGTTACTAAAAACATTATTTCAGAATCTAGATTAGGTACTGATGGATTCATATTCAAGTTTGGAAATGAATGTTGCAACTTTTATAAAGATAGAATTTGTTTTGTTAGGGCACAATTATATAACGTCCATTTTGTGTTAGACTACAAAATCCATGTAATGGAAATCAATGACAAAGTAAATTCGCATGACTCATACCACAGCCAACTTTGGCATCACCGGCTAGGTCATATCAATGAGAAACGTTTGAAAAAATTAAATCAAGATGGGTATTTAGATTCCTTCGAACTAAAACCACTTGGTGAATGTCATGTGTGTCTACAAGGCAAAATGACCAAAGCCCCATTTAGTGGGAAAGGTGAAAGAGCTAAAGAGCTTCAATAATTAGTTCACACAGATGTGTGTGGGCCATTTCTAGTTGAGGAAAGGGGTGGGTTCTCATACTTCATAAATTTTACTGATGATTTTAGTAGATATGGATATATCTACTTAATGAGGTATAAGTAAGATTATTTTGAACGGTTCAATGAATACAAGAATGAAGTTGAGTACCATCTTTGTAAGAAGATTTGGAAACTCCGCCAAGACAGAGGAGGAGAATATCTTAATCAGGGATTCATTGATATCTTACGGGAGCTTGAGATTCTATCTCAACTCACTCCTCCTTACACGCCACAATGGAATGGTGTAAGCAAAAGGAGGAACCGCACCCTGTAGGACATGGTGAGATCAATGATGAGTCATGCAAGTCTTCCTTTATCCTTTTGGGGATATGCATTACAAACAAGAGCGCACATACTAAACCAAGTACCAACTAAATCAATAAATGATATTCCATACGAGTTATGGAGTGGATTAAAATCCATGTTATCTAATTTACATGTGTGGGGGTAGCGAAGCATTTGTTAAGGCCTCTTCAGGTAAAAAAAATTACACCCCGAGGCACCAAGTGTATCTTTATAGGATATCCCAAGGAAACAAGGGGATATAAACTATAAAACCCCTCAGAAAAAAGGGTTATAGTGGCATGACATGCCATATTCCTTGAGCGGGATTACATCTTCAAAAGAGATAGTGGGAGCGAGATATACTTCGATGATGTCAAGGCTCAAGATACACAGGAGTTGGTATAAGAACAAATTCCACAAAGCCCCGTGGAAGAACAATCTATTCCAGAGACACAAGAACTGCGTAGGAGCACGAGAGAGGTAAGAGAACATGAAAGATATGGTTTTATTGTCACTGAGGATGGTGACTCATTATTGGTTGACAATGATGATCCTCATACCTGGAGGGATGCAGTTGAAAGCATAGACGTTGCCAAGTGGCAAGAAGCCATGAATTCTGAAATGGATTCCATGTACCAAAACCAAGTCTGGATTTTGGTAGATCCTCCAGTTGATGTAATGCCTATTGGTAATAAAGGGGTATTCAAGAAGAAACTAGACATGGAGGGGAAAGACAGCACCTACAAGGCATGACTGGTTGCAAAAGGTTTTAGACAGCGTCAAGGAATTGACTATGATGAAACCTTTTCACCGGTTGCGATGCTGAAATCCATCAGATTATTATTGGCCATTTCCACTTACCATGACTATGAAATTGGGATGATGGATGTCAAAATAGCTTTCTTTTACTGGAACCACCAGGAAGATGTCTACATGACACAACCTGAAGGGTTTGTGACTCCAAAGGATGTCAATAAGGTATGCAAGTTGAAAAAAACTATTTATGGATTAAAGCAAGCATCAAGGTCATTGAACATTCATTTTGATGAAGCTGTTATAGAATTTGGCTTTTTTAAGAATGAATGTGAGCCTTGGGTCTACAATAGGTTTAGTGGAAGTGCAGTCATTTTCCTAATATTATATGTTAATGACATATTACTAGTTTGAAATGAAGTACCTGTCTTACAGTCAGTTAAGGCATGGTTCCATAATTGCTTCTCCATGAAATACATGGGTGAGGCAACATATATTCTTGGGATCTAGATCCATCGTGATAGATCCAAGAGAATGTTGGGCCTGATTCAAAGTACATACATTGACAAGATACTGAAGAGATTCAGTATGGAACAATCCAAGAGGGGATTGTTTCCAGTGTCACATGGCATTCATCTTTCCAAGAAAATGTGTCCTCAGACACATGAGGAAAGAAAGAGAATGGCAAGGATCACTTACACATCTGCGATTGGGTCAGTCATGTATGCTATGCTATGTATGAGGTTTGATGTTGCTTATGCATTAAGTGCGGTAGGCAGATATCAAGCTGATCCAGGAGACCGCCATTGGATGGCAGTCAAGACTATCCTTAAGTATCTGAGACATACTAAGGATATGTTCCTGGTTTATGGAGGATATGAGGAACTAGTCATCAGAGGACATGGAGATTCTAGTTTCCAGACTGATCAAGATGACATGAAGTCGCAGACTGGATACATCTTTTGTTTGAATGGAGGTGCAGTGAGCTGGAAGAGCTCAAAACAAAGTGTGGTGGCAGATTCTACAGCAGTGTCTGAGAATATCACAGCTTCTGAGGTAGCTAAAGAAGCAGTATAGATGCAAATCTTCATCCAGGAGCTGGATGTAGTAGCAAGCAGTAAAGATACTATCACACTCTATTGTGATAATACTGCAGCGGTGGCACTTGCAAAAGAGCCAAGGTCACATCTGTGGAAAAAGCACATACTTCGGAGGTATCA
This sequence comes from Viscum album, assembly GCA_963277665.1. Classification (NCBI taxonomy): domain Eukaryota; kingdom Viridiplantae; phylum Streptophyta; class Magnoliopsida; order Santalales; family Viscaceae; genus Viscum; species Viscum album. The sequence continues at coordinate 71,000,561 of OY728155.1, read as the reverse complement.
TCTCTTAAGGGAATTTTATCGGAGAGGTGAAGTTGCAGTGAGCAGTATTTCCACGGAAGACAACGTGGCAGACCCCTTGACTAAAGCCTTGACTCAGCAGAAACATGATCATCATGTGAGGTCTAGCGGACTAAAAGTTGTAGGCAATTTGCTCTAGTCCAAGTGGGAGTTTTTAAGGGTTGGTGTCCTGAGAACCAACTATTTTGTACATTGATTACATGAATGTTCACATAATATATTGTTCATTGTTCTTCATGAATATAATATAATAATGTCCTGGAATATTTGTTCCATTAATAAGGTCATGGCAGATCCCCACTATGATGAGAACATTGAAATGATATAACAATATTCTTAAATAAAGTTATACGGTTGGATGACATACTATGATAGGAAACATAGTATATAGGCAATCATGTGCGAGTACTCATAAGAAGATGAGACTCTCTCTCATGGAGTTCACACTTGGTAATCTCCATGATGGGAGATTATGAGAATAGACCCTCCAGTAGCAATTCCTCATGTCTTGGTGTCATCAGACATTGCTATCTACGAGCGTGTGTAATGGTCCTTAGACTAGAAGATTATCATTAACTCATGTAATTACTCGCACACATAGATTTACTGAAAAAACCGTCATGTAGACAGTTGGTGGGAAGTAGGGTACGTTGGGTGCGTCACGAATGACATGTTGTTAATGGATAATTTGAGGAAGGATTTGTCCCTTCCATTTATGGAAGTTGATATCTTGACCCTTTGATTGAAATAGAATTGTCGCATTAAATTCCATGGGCATGGTGTAAACGATGAGTTTATTTCAGGTAGTCAAGGAATGACAGAACATGCATATAGGTTTATGAAGCTGCCATGAAACCTGCATGATGAGATATTGAGAAAAAGGGATTAAATTACACAGTAAGTGTTCATATGAAGTGGTACATCAATGTGTCTTCAACTTCTTTCTCTTGGCTTCCTTGACCCATTGGGAGACAATAATCTTGGAATTTAGGCAAGCCCACTTAATTCCAACAAGAAAGAGGCCAAGAGGGTCACACACTACGTGTATTCAAGAATCTCAAGTAGAATAAAGATTATTCCGATATGTGGTTTAATAATTATCAAGGAAGCCTAAATCATTTTAATGATGGAGGAAGAAGGAAATTAAAAACAAGATATACACGCCATGTACATTGAATGTACACTCCGTGTAGTTTCCAATGAAAAACAAGTACACACCGTGTATTTATTAATACACGCCGTGTAGTTTTTTTAGTCGAGATTTTGATGATATAAAATTGTTTTAAATGATATTTTTTATAATCAGAATGGGCGCATGTCAAGGAATTAATTATTCAACATGGGGCTTTTAAATAAGATTCAATGATATAAATAAATTGTGTAATGCGTTTATTTATTGTCGTAACTATAGAACCTCAAACCTGATTACAAATATTCTCACAACCCCAACTCTTCCTACCCCACACAACATCTCTGGAGAATTCTTTCAAGGCTGAAAGAACCTCTTCCTCCAAGAATGCTCTCAAGACCGAGATAGATCCTCTTCCATCAGATCAAGACGATCTAAGGCGGAAAATGCATGAAAAGGCTTCTGCACGCTAACACCCATAGAATCCTTTGGCGACGTCTATAGATATGAGGTACACGTGTGGATCACTACTAGAGGGCATCTACACTTGGCTTCTGCGACACAACGACGGATCACATCGACAACGTGATCAAGAACATCAATGAAGAAAGAACACCCAAATGGTATTTCTTTATAATTAATTAAATTAATTATAATCAACCTGTAACGATCCTTGATTGTGGTTCTGGGACAAACCTTCTTCTTTTTCCTTTTCTATGATTCGATCTGTGGAGACTGGCGTTTATCATCGTATTGATCCTAGATTGATAATTGCTAATAACAAATATCCAAGTGGGCAATCCACCCACACACTTCCGCTGTGCCCAAAACCTTCAAATCGTATCATAGAAAGGCTACACCATTTATTATAGTTATTTTATTTTCGTTGATAATTTACACATTAATATTTGTTTCAATTTGAAATAAATCATTCTATAAATTTGAATAAATGAGATCTATTCTTCCTCCTTCATTTCCCGATTCATATCATAGAAACAACTATTTAATTTTAATTTTGATTAAAATAAAAACGAGGAACTCATCCTGAGGAGCCACTCTTTCTGTCTATACAACACGCGATTACACAGTGTGTACTTAAAACTACACGCCGTGTACTTAGGTTCAATGAACCGGCACTAGTCCGCCAAACCACGCCGTGTGAATTGATTATGCCTAAGTTTTAATCATGCCATGTTGACCAGAATGGAACGGCGTGTGGAAACTAGAATACACGGCGTGTATGTTGGAGCAACACGCCATGTAGTCCATTCTGGCCCAGGTGAAACCATGTACAAAGATAATCCGTGTATCACATACACATGATCGCCCAGCCGGTTACCACGTAACCAGGAAGCACACACTGTTTATGATTCATCTACACGCCGTGTACTCCAAAATTTCCAAAGTACAGAAAACACACCAAAGCCCCGACGTGTACTTTGGATAAAGGGTGAAAAAAAAACACGCCGTGTAATTATAAACTACACATCGTGTACTTTCCAGAAATGGTATTTTACCAAGTTTCCTCCAATGTACAAAGACCCGTACAAGGAATATGGATGAGAAGAATCTCAAGGAAATTTAGAATAGAATTTAAGATAAATAATTGATTAATTATAAGATCATAATTAATTAAATTCGAGCGCGTATTATCTTAAATGAAAGAACGATTAAAAGAATTTGAATTCTAAATATGCGTAAATGTCGTTGCATACTATGGATGATCATGATCTTGACCAAAGACCCTTTGTATGTGTATGCTTTCATTTAAATTTATTTAATTTAAATTTGTTGGCCTGTGAGCCTTCTTCTAATAAAATGTAGGGCATGCGTGCCCATGGTTTCGAAAATGTAAACCCATGTACTGGAGGATCTCCCAAGCCAGAGGAGACGGTTCAAATCGTGAAGCCGAGGAAAAACTTTCGTAAGAAGATACAAAGGTGGACAGGTGGGAGTTGCAAAACATGAACCAACAGGTTCAAGGTGTTTTCCCTAGGGCAAGGTTAGCTTATCAAAACCTCTAGATAAGGTAACCAATAGAATTTCATGATCATGCCATCTTATTTTATTTCTGTCTGATTGTGTGGTTTATTTATTATGTATGTGTTGCCTCAATCACATAATTAATAAAATGAACAATCATGCAAAGATGGAATAAAATAAAAACTAGAATATGCGTAAACATTATCAGAACATGGTTAATCACTTAAGCAAGCATCACTTAATATTAAAAAGCTTGTGATAATGCGAAACTACGCATAATTACTAAAATCCCTCAATACCATATTAAGTCATACAAAGCCTTTTGTTACCTGATTAAGGGAAAGACTCAATAAAACTCTGTGTTTGACCAACCAATGTTGGGACACTTAATTTTATAAAGGAATCCCTTATGAAAGGTTTCGGGTTGACTTAACCATATTACATCAAGAGAAGTATCCCTTGCAAGACTTGATGTAATATTAGAGGCAAGACTTGAGGAAATCCAAGTCAAGATTTTAGGATTGGGGAGTCCACTCAACAGATCAAGGAACTGTAAGCTCACAGTTGGCAAATACCTCCCTACCTGAATACCTTCAAATAGCTTAACAAACCCTTGTTGGGGTTATGCGAAGGGAAATATGGATCCTTTCCACTAAAATGTCAAAGAAACTGGACATTCCGAGTTCAATGGTGACCGCCATTGGGACTTGATAAAATAGTGGGAGAATTAATTAATTCTTTCATTTTTTATTATAAATTGTAATCAAGAACGTACTAATAAATATGCTCTTCTAAATTGTAGAATCAAGATGACAAACTCATCAACCACATTTTGTCTGCGATCAATACTAGATAAAGATAATATCCTCACCGACAGTATATTTTAGGAATGGTTTAGGCACCTTTGGGTTATCCTCTGCCATGAACGAATGTTTTACATGCTGGAGTCCTCACTTCCAGATTCTCCTGCCCCAGGGGCAAGTGATGAAGATTTCTTGGCCTATGATCAACATTTGAACGATGCTCTCGACGTTCAATGTTGGATGCTATCATCGATGTCTAGTGAGCTCATGAAGTCTCATGAAGTCATGGATGCCTATAGCATGCTCGAGCACCTCCGCGGTCTATATAAGGAGAGAGCAAGACAAGAAAGTTTTAAGATATCCAAGGCTCTATTTCAAAGCAATCATGGAGAGGGTGCCCTAGCTGGGCCTCATGTATTCAAGCTCTTTGGCTATATTGAGTGCTTGGAGGTTCTAGGGTTTAAACTCCATGAAGAACTAGGCACCAATCTCATTCTCGCATCACTCCCCCTGAGCTTCTCGAACTTTGTTGTTAATTTCAACATGAACAACATTGAGAAGAATCTATCTGATCTTCTTATCCTTATTTTCCATGTAGATAATAACATGAAGCATGAAATCCCTTCGGTCATTATGGTGAATAAAATGAAAGGGAAGGCGAAGAGCTTTAAGCCCAAAGCTTCTTCAAGGCCTTCCCTGAAAAGGAAGATCAGAGGGGAGGCAAAGGAACAGGATGCTGTTTGTTTTGCATGTTGCAAGAAGGCCCACTAGAAGAAAAACTGAACCCAGCCAAGGAAGCAAGGGGAAGCTTCAGGTGCATTTGAAATTGAATGAAATATATCTAAAAATTGGTTATTATATACTGCATGTGGTGCTCACATCTGTATCCAAATATAGGAACCACGTAGATTCAAGATGATTGATCGAGGGGATGTAGATCTACGAGAAGCCAACGTAGTCAGACTCGCTGTTGTAGCTATTGGAGACTACCACCTCACATTGCCAACTGGAATGATCTTGGTGTTAATGGGTTTTTATTATGTGCCTTCTGATACTAAAAACATTATATTAGTATCCAGATTAGATACTTATGGATTCATATTCAAGTTTGGAAATGAATTTTTTTACTTTTATAAAGATAGCATTTGTTTTTGTAGGGCACATTTATATAACGGCCTTTATGTGTTAAACTACACAAAACATGTAATGGAAATTTATGACAAAGTAAATTCACATGACTCATACCACACACAACTTTGGCACCACCGTCTAGGTCATGTCAATGAGAAACGTTTGACAAAATTACATCATGATAGGTATTTAGATTCCTTCGAACTAAAAACACTTGGTGTATGTCATGCGTGTCTACAAGGAAAAATGACCAAAGCCCGATTTAGTGGGAAATGTGAAATATCTAAAGAGCTTACATAATTATTTCACACATATGTGTGTGGGACATTTCTAGTTTAGGAAAGGGGTGGGTTCTCATACTTCATAACTTTTACTAATGATTTTAGTAGATATGGATATATCTACTTAATGAGGTATAAGTCGGATTCTTTTGATCGGTTCAAGGAATACAAGAATGAAGTTGAGAACCAGTTTGGTAAGAATATTATGAAACTCTGTTCAGACAGAGGTGGAGAATATCTTAATCGGGACTTCATTGATTTCTTATGGGAGTTTGGGATTCTATCTCAACTCACACCTCCTTACACACCACAATGGAATGGTGTAAGCGAAAGAAGGAACCACACCTTGTTGGACAAGGTGAGATCAATGATGATTCATGCGAGTCTTCCATTATCCTTTTGGGGATATGAATTACAAACAGCAGCGCACATACTAAACCAAGTACCAACTAAATCGATAAATGGTATTCCATATGAGTTATGGAGTGGACACAAAGCCATGTTATCAAATGTACATGCGTGGGGTAGAAAAGCATTTGTTAAGGCATCTTCAAGTAACAAACATGCACCCCGAGGCACAAAGTGTATCTTTATTGGATATCCCAAGGAAACAAGGGGATATTACCTATACAACCCCTTAGACAAAAGGGTTATAGTGGAAAGACATGCCATATTCCTTGAGAGTGAGCACATCTTTAAAAGAGATAGTGGGAGTGAGATAGACTTCGATGAAGTCGAGGCTCAAGATACACAGGAGTAGGTACAAGAACAGATTCCACAAAGCCCCATGGAAGAACAATCTGTTCCAGAGACACAAGAACTGCGTAGGAGCACGAGAGAGGTAAGAGAACCAGAAAGATATGGGTTTCTTGTAACTGAGGATGGTGACTCCTTATTGGTTGACAATGATGATCTTCTTACATACAAGGAAGAAGTTGAAGTCACATATGTTGCCAAGTGGCAAGAAGCCATGAATTCTGAAATGGATTCCAGGTATGAAAACCAAGTCTGGATTTTGGTAGATCTTTTAGTTGATTTAAAGCCTATTTGTAATAAATGGGTATTCAAGAAGAAACTGGACATGGAGTGGAACATCATCACCTACAAGGAACTACTGGTTGAAAAAGGTTTTAGACAGCATCAAGGAATTGACTATGATGAAACCTTTTCACCGGTTGCGATGTTGAAATCCATCAAAATCCTATTGGCCATTGCCGCTTACCATGACTATGAAATTTGGAAAATGGATGTCAAAACATCTTTCCTTAACGGGAACATACATAAAGATGTCTACATGACACAACCTGAAGGGTTTGTGACTCCAATGGATGCCAATAGGATATGCAAGTTGCAGAAATCCATTTATGGATTAAAGAAAGAATCAAGGTCATGGAACATTTGTTTTGATGAAGCTGCAATGGAATTTGGCTTTGTTAAGAATGAATGTGAGCCTTGTGTCTACAAGAGGTTTAGTGTAAGTGCAGTTGTTTTCCTAATAGTATATGTTGATGACATATTAATAATTTTAATTGATGTAATTGTCTTATAGTCAGTTAAGGCATGGTTGCATAAATGCTTATCCATGAAAGACTTGGGCGAGGCAGCATATATTCTTGGGATCAAGATCCATAGTGATAGATCAAAGGGAATGTTGGGCCTATGTCAAAGTACATACATTGACAAGATACCAAAGAGATTCAGTATGAAACAATATAAGAGGGGATTTTTTCCAGTGTCACATGGAATTCATCTTTCCAAGAAAATGTGTCCTCAGACACATGAGGAAAGAAAGAGAAAGTCAAGGATCCCTTACGCATCCATGATTGGGTCAGTCATGTATGCTATGCTATGTATGAGGCTAGATGTTTCTTACGCATTAAGTGTGGTAGGCAGATATCAAGCTGATCCAGGAGACCACCATTGGATGGAAGTCAAGACTATCCTTAAGTATCTGAGGCGTACTAAGGATATGTTCCTGGGTTATGGAGGATATGAGAGACTAGTCATCATTGGAGATGTAGATGCTAGTTTCCAGACTGATCAAGATGACATGAAGTCGCAAGCTGGATACATCTTCAGTTTGAATGGAGGTGCAGTGAGCTGGAAGAGCTCAAAACAAAGTGTGGTGGTAGATTCTACAGCGGATTCTCAGTATATCGCAGCTTCTAAGGTAGCTAAAGAAGCAGTATGGATGCGAAGCTTCGTCTAAGATCTGGATGTAGTACTGAGGAGTAAAGATCTTATCACACTCTATTGTGATAATACTGCAGTGGTGGAACTTGCTAAAGAGCCAAGGTCACATCAGTGGACTAAGCACATACATCGGAAGTATCATCTCTTGAGGGATTTTTCTCAGAGAGGTGAAGTTGCAGTGAACAGTATTTCCACGGAAGACAATGTGGCAGACCCCTTGACTAAAGCCTTGATTCAGCAGAAACATGATCATTATGTGAGGTCTAGCGGACTAAAAGTCATAGGCAGTTGGCTCTAGTCCAAGTGGGAGTTTGTAAGGGTTGGTGTCCTAAGAACCAACTATTTTTTTACTTTTATTACATGAATGTTCACTTATAATATTGTTCATTGTTCTACATGAATATAATATAATAATTTCCTGGAATATTTGTTGCATTAATAAGGTCAGGGAAGATCCCCGCTATGATGAGAACCTTGAAATTCTATAACAATATTCTTAATAAAGTTCTATGGATGGATGACATACTATTATAGGACACATAGTATACAGACCATTATGTGCGAGTACTCGTAATAAGACAAGACTCTCCCTCATGGAGTTCGCACTTGGTAATCTCCATGAAGGGAGATTATGAGAACAGACCCTCCAGTAGAAATTCTGTATGTCTAGGTGTCATCGGACATTTCTATCTACGATCGTGTGTAATGGTCCTTAGACCAAAATATTATCATTAACTCATGTCATAACTCACGCACTTAGATTTACTAATGAAAACCGTCACGCAGATAGTTGGCGGGAAGTAAGGTATGTTCGGTGCATCACAAATGACATGTTGTTAATGGATAAGTCGAGGAAGGATTTGTACATTCCATTTATGGAAGTTGATATATCGACCCTTCGATTGAAATAGAACTGTCGCATTAAATTCCATGGCCATGGAGTTAACGACGAGTTTATTTCAGGTAGTCAAAGAATGACAGATCATGCATATAGGTTTATGACACTGCCATGAAACCTGCTTAATGAGATATTGAGACAAAGGGATTAAATTACACAGTAAGCATTCATATGAGGTGGTACGTCAATCCGGCATCAACTTCTTTCTCTTGGGTGCCTTGACACATTGCTATATAGTAATCTTGGACTTTAGGCAAGCCTGCCTAATGCCAATGAGAAAGAGGCCAAGAGGGTCACACACTAAGTGTATTCAAGCATCTCAAGTAGAATAAAGATTATTTCCATACGTGGTCTAATAATTATTCAAGGAAGCAAAAATTGTATTAATGATGGAGGAAGAAGTAAATTAAAAACAAGATATACACACCGTGTATTAAAGATTACACGCCGTGTAGTTTTTCATGGAAAACAAGTACACGACGTGGATTAATAATTACATGCTGTGTAGTTTTCTTTATGGAAAGGAAATGAATAAATGAAAACAAGATATACATGCCGCATACATTAAATGTACACGCCATGTTGTTTTCAATGAAAAACAAGTACACACCGGGTATTTATTAATACACACCATGTATTTTTTCCTGTCGGGATTTTGAGGATATAATATTGTTTTAAATGATATTTGTTATAATCAGCATTGGTGCATGTCAAGGAACTAATTATTCTACATGGGGGTTTTAAATAAGAGTCAATGAAATAAATAAAATGCGTAACGCGTTTATTTATTGTCATAACTCTACACCCTCAAGCATGAATATAAATATCCTCACAACCCCAACTCTTTTCGTACCCCACACACAACATCTCTGAAGAATTCATTGAAGGCTGAACAAACCTCTTCCTCCAAGAATGCTCTCATGACTGAGAGATATCCTATTCCATCAGTCAAGAATATTTAAGGTGGACAACGCAAACAAAGGATTCTCCACGCTAGCACCCGGAGAATCCTGTGGCGACTTCTAGAGATACGAGGTACATGTGTGGATCACTGCTAGAGGGAGTCTACACGTGGATTTTGCGACACAACGATGGATCACATCGACAACGTGATCAAGAACATCAAAAAAGAAAGAACACCCAAAAGCTATTTCTTTATAATTAATTAAATTAATTATAATCAACCTGTAACGATCCTTATTTTTGGTTCCGGGAAAAACTTCTTCTTTGTCCTTTTCTATGATTCGATCCATGGAGACTGGAATTTGTCGTCGTATCTATCCCGGATTGATCATTGCTAATGATAAAAATCCATGTGGGCACATACACCCACATGCTTCCGCTGCGCCCTGATCCTTCAGTTTGTGACCTATATCTTCCTCCAATGCATTGGGTAAATATTTATTTCTCAATAGACTGACATTTCTAAAATGTAAAATGATCTCGGTTTAGTAATATATTTCCATAACAAGAAGTGAACTCACTTCTTTAAAAGACTTTACCATCTATGATAGTCTTGAAAATGATCCTTGACTAATATGAAATTATTTTTTACATGTATATATGTGCCAAATAATTCTATGTCTTATGTTATAATGTTAGGGTCTATTTTCATTGATTATTATGAACTTTTTGATTTATTCAATTAAATGATATTATGATATTTTATATAAAGGATAATATTTTCATATGTTATGTTCTTATATCTTATGATTATGATATTACCGATACCTCCCATGTTACTAAGAATTTGAGATCATCCATTAATATTTTTCTTTTCCCAGGGCCATGAAGAATGGTATAATGTATGATATATCAAAAATAGGTTTAGTTATGAATAAATAAGTGGGAGATATTGTAAATTACTTATAAACTAGTAATTTATATTTACGAGTTTCAAAATAATCTAAACATATATGTTTAAAAATGATTTAGGTATGTTTTGTAACAAATATTCTTAAAATATTGGAGAAATATATTTGTATGTCATGTGTGTTTAAAAAAAAATCACCATAGGAATCACGATATCATCACAATATTGTGATGATAATGTATTTTATATATGATCTATTTTCACACTTCTTCATTTTATCACTAGTGGATGTCTTCTCGAATACCATATCTATTTCATTCAACAGACATTTCAGTCTCACTTTCTAAGAAAAAATCATCATAATTAATTTACATTTAATAGGAATATAAATGATAATTCAACAATAATAGGATTATCGTCAATACTATTTAAAACAGTATCATTATCCATTTAATTGAGATGTCCATGACTGATTCCAAACATTTCAATAATAGTAATGATTCTATCCCTCTGGAGGCTTATTATTTATATAGGTTTTTTCTATTAAGTAAACATTCCAATCATTCTATGGTGTGTTTTTCCTCTTATAATTCATTTACTCAATTTTTTCACCTACACCATTTAATTTTTTTTTTTGATTATTATGTGTAGTATAATTTTGTTTCATCAATAAATTATATTGTCCATTTTGAAAATATACTCCTCTAATATCAATTAATGTCATCACATATTCTATATTCTTTAACAAATAATATTTCTATTAAAAATTGATATATTACATATCATATAAATCACCTTCGATATCATTAAATATTTATTTATGATCTCATTTCTTCGTATCATAATATAAAATCTTATGTTCCATGTTTTCATCAATATGGAGTGACTATATTTTGATTAGATCTTATTTTTATTCTATATAATTCCCATTTACATTATTACCATACACACCCATTTTATAATAGAATCTCTGTTATATTCTCTTTTATATAAATTTCATTCATGAGATGTAAATTCTTCTCATGAAATTATTCCATATATCCTATAATTTTCCAATTAATTTTGGTTCTTGATTATACAAAATCCTCGCTATTAAAAAAATATGATATTTTTTTCACAATTAAAATACGATTTAATTCATTTTATTAATTTTTACTTAACTCTTTGTGCATTATTAAATATTATATTTATTTGGTTATGATTTTCAATTTATTTTATGATTTTTATCCCTTTAAGAGGTTTTGTCCTCATCAAATTATAATTCATCAACATCTTTCTTTGGTCAGTAGTATTCAATGTGAACAATTTTATTACTCTTGAGTCATCTTATAAAATTCATTCCTTTCCCATCCATTTTACCATTCATAATTTCATTAACACAAGTGAAACAATATTATTGATATATTAATCATCATAAGAATTGATAAGGACTTCATATATTTAATTAATCATATTTCTCAGTGATTCATATGACATTTATAAATTATCATTCTTTTTGGAACCTATTTATGTCCTCATTACATACACAATAAGTATATTGGGTAGATAATATAGTGGAAGACCATATTTATCTTCGAAAGTTGAAACATTGGGATAAATTATTTTTAGAAAGTTTCTCAAAAGATTCATCCCACCATTGAACTGTTCATTTTTTCACTAAATCCATGAATATTGATAAATATTTCATTAATATATGTAATAATACTATCAACAACATATTTTTTCATCCATTTTATTATCTTAAAATCTAGTCTTAAAAATTTATAGCATGTATTGCTTTAAATTGAAATAATGGTCAAAGGTACTCCTCAATTTATCCTATGTATTCATATCAGTTGTAATACCTATCTGTAGGACCCTGGGACACCCTAAGAGCGGATGGGTGAATCAGGGTGAGAAATTTTTATTTTAATGTGAAGGATCTTGTTCCCACTTTGGTAGGAACTTCTTAAACCTGTATAATGAAAAGGATCAGAAAGCAAACATTCACATGCAGAAAGATGGCACAACACTTTTTACTTGGTTCACCACTCAGGGCTACGTCCAAGGAGCATATGCTGATAGGTTGTCAGTCGTATCAAAATCCAATATGCTTCACTAGTTATAGATTACAAAGGTTTGGGAACATTCACTCTGTCATAGGCTCACTGCCTTTAAAAGAGTTCAGGGACAGCTCACTGCGTCCCTCAGGTCACTCCCGTTGACTCCCCCTAGCTCACTGCCTTTGGTGAAGTCCCACTTAGTTTATAGATGTGAAGGTCTCTTCATCGTTGCAATAGAATGCATCCTCTATTGTATGTAGATGATCTGTTGAACTCTGATGCACTTACCCGTAGACAAATATCTCTTTTCACAGAAGGTATCGGACAATCTTCCAGCTTTCGTGCAGCTCCAAAATGATCAGCATTCTTCAACAACACCTAGCACGCTTCTCCAAACCCAATGCACAGGTTTCAATCACGGCGCGTCAGTCACTTGCGCGGCAAAAATTCGGTGCCCAGGTGACACAAACCCACTTGCGCGACACTACTTCCTTCAACTCCAAACTTGCGCGACTCTTCACCTTAATCTCCCAAACCACCTTGGGCACGCAGCCATCAATCGGCACACAGCTTCTACTTGCGTGACCGAACTACCACTTGCGCGAATCAACCTCCTACGCGATGAGATCTCAAAAAAAAACTCTAAGTCTTAAACTTTTTTGCAAATGAGTAGGGGTGGTCCACTATTTATAGGCAAACTAGACACCCTCCGTAGTGGCGCACAGGCCTCCTCTTAGTACAAGGTTTTCGGCACGCGGTTCGATCCGCCCTTTCTTCTGTCACGCAACTCACATGTGTGACCTAACCAATACTTGCGTGACGTTCTTTCCTATGACACATATTTTAGATCTGATCACGAAGAATAAACAATGCACAAGTTTCCAAACCTCCAAGACATCGGCGCGCAAGATCTTTCTCGACATGTAGGTCACTTGCACGACTAGCCCAAAACATGCACGGTCCTTATCGATTTTTCCATTTATCCATGTTCTGATCTTGAAAAACATATGGCGTGAAATTTTCCTATCCTTCAAGTACACGACATGAAAGTATCTTTTCCAAAAGCACTTTTCTCCTTTTATTGATTTTCAGGCCCAAAAATTTGGCAAACACTTGGAAACGACACCACCTTCAATACTGTTGTCTGCTTGAACTGTATGATCACTTTGCTGGAACACATTCTGAAATTCCACTGAGGATTTACAAAAAACACAAACCATACTTCAATTCATGCATAGAAGACCTTTGTTCCAACAATATCCCCCTTTGGGTTTGTTGCAAATTAGAAAATAAATTCAGTAGATCCCCATCAATGTGCAAACCAAAAATGCAAGAATCAACTCAGCCAACACTCTAAGTCTACGTGAGCAATGCTCGGTGTTGAAATCAATAGAGAAAGCTTGAATTGGGTTCCAGTGTTTTGGAATTCTCAATGACGCCCAAGAAGTATTACATTACCGATGTATTTCGTCTCATCATCCTATCACAGACACTGAATTTGCATCGTTTCACAGGAGCATTACATGCCTGAACATGCCTGAACATGCCTGAATTTATTCCTTTCTCCCCCATTGAAAAAAAACCCAAAGACCTGTAATTTTTTCAATGTACCACTCAAACCATACTCCCCCTGGATAGTATCTCCCCAACAAACCTGCATCACAACCATAAACAGATAAAAACAGTTATCATAATCTGGGAGTGGGGATTTCCGTAACCACCTTATGCACTGGGAGGTGGCTGAACACTGTGGTTTAACTGATGCTTCAAAAACACAGCCGTTGACAGTGGAATGGTTAGGATATCAGCCACGTTCTCATTAGTTCCCATATGATCCATTCTAATCACGCCTTGTTCAACTTTCTCTTTGATAAAGTGATATCTAATTTCAATATATTTTGTATGAGAATGTTGAACCAGATTCTTCGTAAGATCAATATTGCTATTCTTATCACATAAAATTAACATTGGTTGATTCACCTCATCACCAATATCTATAAATTGTTGCTTCATCCATATAAGATGAGTGCATTCCTTTTTGGAGGATATATACTTAGCTTCAGTAGTACTAAGAGAAGTACTTTCTTGTTTCATGCTCAACCAACCGACACAGTTATTCCCAAAACAAATGCTCCACCACTGGTGGACTTTTTATCCACAACCTCGCCAGCCCAGTCAACATCAGAAAATGATAATAATTCACCGTTCCTTCCTACAACAATGTATAAGCAACAATTGTGAGTACCTTGAATATACCTCATGATTCTTTTTTACTGCTACCATATGTTCCTCCTTTGGATTACTCTGAAAGCAGTCTGCAAGACATATTGCAAAGACAATATCTGTTCGTGTTTCTGTTAGGTACAGTAGGCTCCCAATGATCCTCATGTACTTGGTGGGATATACAGATGTCATATCCTCATGCCTTCCAAGTTTGTGTAGGATCAAAATGATGATGTAGATGCTCAATATACAAGAGGTGGAGGGTGAATTGTACTCTTTAAAAATATACTTAAACAAGGAAAGATCTATGTTTAACAAAGTTAAACTACGAAAATTCACAACACCTCTAACACCAATTAGAGAATTGGAACAAGGTATGAAGTTATAAACTTCTACTTCTACACACTAGCTTAAAACTGGAAATTGATTCTGAAAAACCGGTTCCGAAAATATAGATCCATAAAATGAAACTTAACTAATGTTTATAATATAATATTCTACCGTAAAGCGTATAGAATCTAAACTAATAAGAGTACAAGTGTAAGGAAATATAAGAGAGTTATATTTTCCTTACAATACAAATTTGCAGTAGAAAAACAAGTAGTGCAACTACAAGTAACAAGATATAAATCTTCTAACCCAAAAAGAAGGGTATCCAACAACCTTGGATAAAGGTCCCTTGATTTATACTTTCATGCAAGTCTGTCTTACCCACACAAGGGTAAGCCCTCGATACGAAGATCGGTGTCTCTTTCTTTCTATCCGCATAAGCCCTAAACTTCATCATAGTTGGAACCTCTGTCTTCCTCAGTAAGGAAGCCCTCAAACTTCAAGGTAGTTGGAAACTCTGTCTTGCTAACCACAGAAACCCTTGAATGTAATCACCAACATTCAGAGTCGCACGAAGAAATATGAACAAGAAGTTCAGTACACACAAAGCATGAAAAGCTTCTCTCTCTAGAAATAAACTTAACATCGTGTGGTCTCTAGAGTGATCAACTTGTTGTTGTAGAGTTCTTTCAAATGAGCTCTTATTTATAGGCTCGGTTGGAACGGTTGGCTCCATCCTCCAAATGTCTTATATTCCTTAAAATTCGGAGGGACCTGTACATGTGTCACTAAACCAATGTTCAGTTAGAAATAGAATGGAAGACATCGTTTTATAACAAAACATGTTTAACTGATAGCAGGACATCATTTTAAAATGAAACAAGTGTAATCATAAGAAAAACTAGAATTCGGAATGTATGGAAATAAAAGTTCTGAGTCTAACCAAAATGGAATTCATAGACTATGATAAAAAGGATATTTGGATTTTGTTTTAAAGGAATTCAGAACCTGAATTCTTTAGAGATCTGGAGTCTGAATTTCTATGGAAATTCGTAGTCTGGTTTCATTAGAGTTCAGAGTCTAAAGTTACAAAGTTTGGAATCGAACTAATAAAAGTTTGGAGTCGAACTTAGTAAAACTTCAGACTCCAACTAGTTAAAAGTTCATAGTCGAACTAGATAAATGTTCATTGTCAAACTAGTTAAAAGTTCGAAATCGAACTAGTTAAATGTTCAGAGTCGAACTACTAAAATTTCGGAGTCGAACTAATAAAATTTTGGAGTCTAACTAATAAACGATCGGAGTCGAACTAGTTAAAAGTTCGTATCCAGAATTTGGAGTGGAACTTCATTAGAGTTCGTATATAGAATTCAGAGTGGAACTTCATTACAGTCCACAACCAGAATTCGGAGTGGAACTTCATTACAGTTCACATCCAAAATTCAGAGTGGAACTTCATTACAGTTCACATCAAGAATTCGGATCCTAAAAACAGAATACTTTATACTTTAGTATTATATGATTCCTAGGTTTTGGTTATGAATCCAATTTTTTTTGTTACGAGAAATATTCATATCTGTAATAAAATCTAGATTAGGGTAAATTTTCTTAAGGAAGGAAATTTTCCTTATTGAAGTCAAATATAGATTTGCATAAGTATAAGGTGTTTTTGATTTTCAAAAAAATAAGGAAAGGAAAAGTCATAATGAAAACCTTATTGATTCAACGATCTCCCCCTTTTTGGAAAGCACAAACATCCTTACAAAAAAGAATATAAGGACTTTGAAAATTCTCATTAGACTCTGAAATTTAAAACATATCTCCCTTTGTTCATGGATGATAGGGAATACAACTAACTCCCCCTTAGGCATTGAAACTCTAAGGATTGTATTCTGAATTTCCAGAGTGGATTTTTCATTAACATGGAATGAAAAACTTTTTAATGAGAAACTCCACCTTACTTTAAGGATTTATATACGTAGAAATTTTTCTTTATGATCTTTTTCTTTCTCCCCTATTGAGTAGATCTTTTTTTCTTCTCCCCCTTTGTGATTTTAAAAAAGAATTTAGGGAATGGAAAAGAAAATATGGTACCCGAAACATATGTATATAACAAGATACAACCAAACAAATTTTTATTAGAGTTGACAATATTTTACAAGGAAAAATAAATACATCAAATGATCGGAGTGAGTTTATTTCTCTTCTTTTTTCCTTTGGGATCAACTTTTTCAACAATGGTTTGAGATTCTTCAAATCTCTTTGGTCTTCCTCAGCTTGCCTCTCTAAGGCTTTTATCCTTTCTTCTTGGGCTTTCAAATCATCTGCATGAGCCTTCATGGCTTCTTGCTACATCTTCACAAGCAGGTCTTTCTTTACCAGTCTTTTCTCATGATCAATCTGGAGATCTCTATCCCTTAAAAAATTTTCAGCAAGAGAGTTATCCTTATCATTCATTTCCTTCACTTGTTGAATCTAAGAACTTTTCTCAACAATCAGCTCATGTTGAAGATTCTTAATCTTTTTATCCTCATTGTCAAAGGAATCTTTTACATCATTCTGAATATTATCATATTCAGCCATGTCTTCTTCAACATTCTTAGACCACAAAGTTATTTTGCTGCAAGACTTCATATGCACATCATTATTGATAAGAAAACATCTATGGTCGGCCTCAATCATTATACACTTATCTGTCATCATAGATAAGGCTTCTGATTTCTGATTCAAACTATGATGCATCCTCTGACATCTAGAATCTATAGTTGGAAAAATCGGAATGGTGTCTACCAACTTATTCAGATATTTTACCACAAGATCATGACCATGAGATGATGACTCTGAATCAGATAACTTTCTTGGAGATTTCTCTTCCTTAATATGCACCAAACTCCTTTTAGAAGAACCACAAACTTCTTTTTTCCTGATAATATCTTGTATTGGTGTGTCCATCAGAACTTTCTTCTCTTTGTCAGATTTCAGAATGGGTTGATCATCTGGGGACTCTTCCTCACTTTCTGATAGTTGCACAATCTGGTCTTCATCTATTTTCTCCTTTTCTTCTCCTTCCTCAAGAAAATTCTTCTCATAAGATTCTTCCTCATCATACAATACATTTTCCTTCTCTTCTTCTTTATCATTATCATCCTTCCTACTTTATTTATCAAGTGGCTTTTCTAGAGTGGGTAATTTTTTAGATTTATCTTTTTGTTGATACTCTTCTACTTGTTTGATCAGATCATCAAGATCATCAGTTTCTTCTTCTTCTTCTTCTTCTTCTTGAACAACCTATTCCTGTTCTTTTTTAACAGCTTCTTTTTCTACCTCTTTAACTACCTCTTTACCCATGTAATTTTCTGAAGTGACATAGTTATTTTCTGGAGTCTCTGGTAAAGAATGTTGGACGTCGAAGGTTTCTGGAATGGGAATCTTCTCAGAGGATATCTCAGTATCTCTCAACAGAGATTGAACAACCTCAGCTTCATTCACCTTTTTCTTCATCTTGTTTTATTTAGCCTCTTTTTCAAACACATCTCCAACTTTTTCCCTTAAGGCCTTAACCTCAGTAGGGTCCAGTCTGAACTGTGGATCCCCTTTTTTCCTATTCTCTTTGTCTTCCCTCCTTTTTTCTTCCACTTCATATGTATAAGATTTCTGTTTCCTTGGCTTGGGAGGTGCATATTGAGTTTCCTTAGACTTGGGAGTTTTTTTCATCACCAACCAATCATTAAGCTTCCTCTTCTTAGAATATTTCTTCACTGGTTCACCCTTCTCGACATTTTCCGGAATGGCGTCAGCCTCTAACTCTGTTAAAGGGTAGAATTCTCTGGATTCAGCAGAAAAACCATCTTCATCCTTTTCAAAGTATCATCACTCACGAGCATAAGCTTACAATTCCGAACTTTGGACTCACATGAAACTTTGAAAGAATCTAAGCACCAGACTATCAATTTTGATAGTAAGGAAGGGTATATGATGATTTGGGCTCTCACGTTCCCTTCTTCTACATTCGTCACTGTAATCAAAACATGCCTCATCAAATTTATCTTCCTTAGATTTACTAGGAAATCTAGGACATAGATAACACTCTTCTTCAGGTTATCCTTGTCACCCCTTCTTGGTATGAGAAAACCTTGTACACACTAATGTAGAATCCGATTATTTGGAGTGAGATGAGAAATCTTAGCAGTCTTGGTGTCTTTGAGTCCAAGATATTTCAATGCCTTCATCTTGTTGAAACTTCCTTGCTCATCTGGAAGCTTATGTGAGCAAAACTCAGCTTCCCCTTCGTAGGATAAACCCACCAAGCTTGAAACCTTGGTGTAAGATAATTTGTGAGTCTTACCATAGGACATAAAGGAAAATAACTCTCTGTCATCTTCCTACTGGAAGGAAATAGAATTGTAGAACTCAACAAGTAAATCTGTATAAACCAGATCTTACTTCTCTGACTTAGACAAGCAAACATCTTCCCAGCCATTCAGTCTGATATTCTTGGATATGAGAGAATCAAACTTGTAGAAATCCGGATTCCCTAACCTTTCCCTGAATACTATCCATTTTTAGATTGGCTTTGAGGTAGACATGTCTTGAGATCTATCTTCAACAGACATTCAGAGTGGAGAGTTCTGGAAGATTCGGAACGACTTTGACAAAGATCAGAACGGTCCTTAAGAAGAGAGTCTGGACATCAAGACGTGAATGGTTTGAAAAACCGATGTTGGAAAACTCGTATGGTCCCCTTTATATAGTGGAAGTAGGTGACCTTCAGTCTTCTAAAAACCATTTAATGGTTGAAAATCCTTTTGATCTGATCTGACGGTTGAGAACATTCCCACAAGGAAAACTTGACTACGATCATTTGAGGTTTTTTAAGAAAAAATACTAGAATCTGAAATTTTTTAAAACACATAGGAAAACACATAAAAGAAAAATATGACTATGAAAACATAAGTAAGGAAATCATACCTTTTGTATTGGCTAGAAAGATTGTTCGTGATTGGTAAAGTTCTTCTTGAAAAAAATCACTATGAAAAGCTCACTACGAAAAACATCATTATGAAAGTTCACTACCAAAATTCTCATTATGGAAAATCCATTATAAAAATTCTAATTACGGAAAAATTATTATGAAAATTCTTAATATATAAAGTTCATTACGAAAATTCTTATTAGAGAAAATTCAATACAAAAATTCTCAATATGGAATATTTCAGTTCTGAAAATTTCCCTTGGGAGAATTTCTATTCTGAAATATCGATTCTGAGAATTTCCATTCCAAAATTTTTCAGAAACTTGTTACGAAAAAAAATTAGTTACAAAAGTTTGAAAAGAATAAAAATTGAAAATGAAAAATTTTATTAAACTAACATGAAAATGTACTCCCCCTTTGAGAAGGAGTTTATTACTGGTAGGGGAATTATTCAACAGAAGGTTAATAAAGAAGGATTACCTCACAGTTATCATTCCTAACTTCTGTTTAATGTATTGAAATCTATCGGAGGGTAATGATTTTGTGAAAATATCAGCAAGTTGATCTTGCGTTCCAATAAACTAAAGAATGATATCTCTTTTAAATGTGTGATCCCTAAGAAAGTGATGCCTAATATCTATGTATTTTTCACGAGAGTGATGTGCATGGTTTTTACTAAGGGAAATGGAACTTATGTTATCAGACAAAATTTGAGTCTTTGTAAAACTCAAGCCATAGTATGTGAGTATGTGTTTCATCCACAACACTTGAGCCCAACAACTTCCAGTTGCTACATACTCAACTTCAGTAGTGTAGAGTGCTACAGAATGTTCCTTCTTACATGACCAAGAAACTCATGATTCTCATAAGAAATTACATGTTCCAGATGTAATTTTTCAATCCATTCTACATCCACCAAAGTCATCATCTGAAATTCTTTTTAAGATAAAATAATTTTTAGAAGTATAAAATAATCCTAGATCCATGGTTCCCTTTAAGTAGCGATAAATTCTTTTCACTGCCTTTAAATGAGATTCCTTATGATTGGATTGATATCTTGCACATAAGCATACTGAAAACATTAAGTCTGGATGACTAGCTGTCAAGTAATGTAGGCCTCCTATCATACCTCTAAAGGATGTTTGATCTACTGGTTTCCCAGCTTAATCGAGATCAAGTGTGTTTGAGGTACCTATAAGAGTACTTATACTCTTAGTTTTGTCATATCCATACTTTTTAAGAAGATCTGTAATATAATTATGTTGAGATACATAGGTTCCTTCTGGTTTTTGAGAAATTTGAAAACCAAGGAAAAATGATAACTCACCCATCATACTCATTTCAAACTCAGATTTCATTAGACCCGGAAAGGAATCAATTAAAGGTTTCTGATTTGAACCAATTATAATGTCATCAATATAAATTTCAACTATCAATTTTTTTCCTTATCTTTCTTTATAAAAATGGTTGGATATGCATTTCCCTTAACATAGTTATTTTGAAGCAAAAATACTGTAATTTTATCATACTATGCTCACGGGGCTTGTTTAAGGCCATACAAAGCTTTGGTAAGTTTAAATACATGATCAGGATGTTTTGTATCTTCAAATCTAGGAGGTTGTTCAACAAAAACATCATCTTGAACATAACCATTAAGGAAATCACATTTCACATCCATTTGAAAATGCTTAAAATTGAAGAATTCTGCAAAGGCAAGTAAGATACGAATAGATTCAAGTCTAGCTACTGGAGTATAGGTTTCTTCATAGTCAATTCCATCTGGCTGATTATAGCCTTTAGCAACTAGTCTAGCTTTATTTCTTATAATGACTCCATTTCATCACACTTATATATGAAGACCCACTTTACTCTAATAATAGAATTTTCCTTAGGTCTTTCAACAAAGGTGCAGACTTTATTCCTTTCAAATTCATTTAGTTCATCTTCCATGGCTTTGATCCAATCATCATAACCTAAAGCTTCATCAGTGCTTTTTGGCTCCAATTGGGAAAGAAATTCTAGATGTTCTACTTCATTCGTCAAGGATCTTCTAGTCCTTACAGGTTGATTTACATCACCAAAGTTGTATGAACCTGAGTTTTCAGAATGGGTCAAAATCCCGACCCTGTTTGAATGTTTGTCTGGTTTCTGTGGAAACAGGGGAAAATGCTAAGTTTCTGGAAATTTCCAGACTACACGCCGGGTACTTTAATTACACAACGTGTATGTTTAGGAAAGTGGCCTAACTTGTGCTCTCCGAGTACATGCCATGTGGTGACCGTGTAGTAGTTTCTTACTACACGACATGTAGTTTTGAACACGCTGTGTAGACGCCCGACCATGTGAGGCCATACATGGCGTGTCGGCCATTGGCCGGGTAGAACCAGGGACACGTCACGTTCCCTTTGGACATTCCATGTAGTCTAGCCATGTATGAGGGATATACATGGCGTGTGGGTATTTCGGCAAGGATGAGAAGAGTAACCCGGTACACGCATTGTACCCCTAGGTACACGCCGTGTACTCATGTCGTCAGGTTCAGAAAGTAGGTCGGTGGAATTCAGCAATCTTATGAACAGTTAAATGACCTATAGACGGCGTATAGTCCTACGGTACATGCCTTGTACTTTATATTTTTTTGCTAAAATGGGAAGTAGCCTCGTTTTGAGCCAGGACACACCATCCTCCGCCCGGATACGCGAGCCAGGCAGGCCAAACCCCTTTTCTCCTCCCGATCGTCTGTCCGAGACCCGTTTCGAGCTCTGATTAGTGGTTTGGAACCCCCTCGGTAAGGCCTCGATTCCTCTTTGTCCGTTTTGTTTGATATTAATTTTAAAATGAGTTATAGCCCTTTGAGCGGTTTTGAATCTTATGTAGATTTACCACATTTTAGACCAAATTGGCGGGTGTTACCAGAGGAGTAGCATCGTGCGAGTCACAGGTAGGTGGTGCATACCTCATTTTGCGTTTTCGTGGTTGTTTTGGTGACACGGCTTTCAGCGCGTTTTTGGGTATTTTGAGCAGCACCTGTTTTATCTGCTTTTTCTTACTGTATTGTTTATGGGACTTCTGGGATGCTTTTGGGTATGCCCGGTTACCAGTTTGCATGAGTAGGGCCGGGTGAGGGGTTGTTGCTCGTCGGGGCATTTTGGCCAGGAAATGCCAAAATGGTTTTAATTGATATATGATTTTTATAAACTGTTTATTTTATTTTGTTAAAGCTTATAATAAATTGTTATAGGCATTTAAGACCTCTGTGCTGGTATGGGAAATCACTTGGTATAGTTCAATTCGACTATTTAGTTGGTTTAGCCTGGTTATGTTTTCTGTTTAACTATGTTATATATATGCGATTGATGAATTGCATCTACTGGACCCTTTGGGGTTATGTTGGGCTTGGCCCGGTTACGCTGGAGTGATACAGATCATAGGTTGGGGCTTTGCCCAGGTTACTTTGGGTGGTTTTGACCACAGGATTGGGCGTCATGGATGTCGGTTTGAGGCAGTACGAATGTCAGGTTGGGCATGGCTCGGGATACTAGGGTGGTGATGCCATCAGACTTGAGCGACATGGTCATAGGGACATGAGGTGTTAGACGTATTTTTGTCTTAGGAATATTTTGGTGATTACCACTCACCGGGACCTTGAGTAGTGTGCACACAAAGATACTGCGTGATGACGTGGTTTTGACCACTCATGTGGGTAGAGGCCCCTGTTGTTGCGGTTAGGTATTTGGTTGGGGGTACTTTCCATAGAAAGCCATGTGGGAGGTGAGGAGCCTTCAGGGAATTGGGCATGCCTTCGGGATGTCGGTACTTGAGGCACGAGGTGTCAGGAGGCACATGGTGCCTGGTTACTATTTTGGGCGTGCCTTCGGGACATCTGTACTTGAGACATGAGGTGTTAGGAGGCACTTAGTGCCTGGTTACTATTTTGGACGTGCCTTCGGGACGTTGGTACTTGAGACACGAGGTGTCAGGTGGCACATGGTGTCGGGTTACACGATAGAGATTCTGGCATTGTCCGAAGCAGGTGACACTCCATGGTGGCTGTTGAGCACCAATGGAGTTTTTGTTTATTTTTGCATTGTACTGATTACTTATTTCCTTGTAAATTCATGACTGCTTAAACACATATATTTGGTACGCACCATTGGGTGGTATCCTACTGAGATTTGTCTCACACCCTGCACGGGCCCTTCGGGATGCCTGCAGACCTTATGGATTTACGTGCAGGAAAGATGTAACGACCCAAATGTTTTCAATAGAAATTCCCTACTTATAAATATGTCATAAAATAACATGAAAACACAAAAAAATGAACTACTAAGTGATAATTAACCTTTAAAAATATGTTTTTCACATCTATGTTTTGAATTTTGAAAATACAACATTCACGGTTGTGTTCAAGATGATTTTTAGAGTATAATGAAACAAAAATAATTTTTGGTGAATAGTAACCTACCCGTATGAATAGTAAACTACCCTTATGAATAGTAATATGACCCTTATGAATAGTAAATAAGAGTAACATTACCTATGAATAATAAAATAAAATGTAGACATCTTAGAAAGTGACAATTTGACCTTAGTAAACGTTTTTGGTATTTTATAAGTCATAAATAATTAATTATAAATAATTAATTAATTTAAAAGAATATTTATTTCCCTCAAATGTATTAATAAATTATTTAATCAATGTCTAATAGTTTTTAGATAATTTTATGAGACCCTATGTAATTTTTGAACGAACTATAAAATCAGTTTTAATCTTAAAAATTGTTTTTTAAGTAAATTATGATTTTAATTGAATATTAAATTAATAATATTTAGAAATAATTTTTGAAAAATGGACTTCCTTTTTGATTCTACACATCAAAAAATGGTATGGGTAAATTTCTGGGATTGTTCTGAGATACTTGAATTTTTGATGAATAATATAATCCGATAATTCACAATAAATGATAAATAATGTATTAATTGAGTCATCGATGATGTTCTGATGATATAAGCCCACTTGGTTTGGGATTACAATACAAAATTACTATTCTTGGTCGTTCAAGACTCACTATTCCTTGTCTTAGGTGAAATTAATAAACTAATCCATTTTATATTAAGGAAACCCCTCTCCCCTCCACTATAAAAGCCACCATTCACTCCCTCTTTTCCTCACACCTCTCAAGCTCCAAGCATTCTCTAAACTCTCCCCAAACACCTTCCCTAGACCCTCCTCTACGTCCAAATGCTTCTGGTCTCATCAAAAGACCAATCCTATCTTCCTTAATGAGGATCTCAAGAATAAGATTTAAGAGGTAATTTCCTTCCCTCTTCTCCTTTAATTTCCTTTCAAGTTCAAGTTCCTTTCTTGATCTCTCCCCACCTATATTCATACAAATTGTTTTTTAACTCTATTATTATACATATACTGTAATTTTAGGATTCTAATGGGATATTATATCACCCCTCCCCCTTTCTCTCTTCCCTTTATTTTATTAATGAGAACGTTGGTCATGAGGTGTTAATTTATCATCTTCAAAAACGACATGCTTTCTTTTCCATTTATACCTTAAGATCTGGTCATGAAACCATTTTTATGGTTGAAACAGAATATTTAATATGTATTATGTTCTATTTTTTGTTCTGGAAATAACCTATTGCCATATTACTAAGTTAAAAGTTAAAACAAGTTCGTTGTGATCCAAAAACCACTCAAATTAACCCAAATAACCATCATTAAATTTGTATCTAATGATTCGTCCACAACGATCTAATATAATTAATTATAAAATTATTAAATGTACTTTAATATCATTAATAACATGTAGTATCAGTTCGTGATGTTTACCCATGCTCTACCCAAAGTTCAATTTAAGAATACTAGTGAACCACCCAAGAAAAACCCTAAAAACGAACATCCCCGAACAATGTTTTTAAACTCTATAAGTCATCAAAAGGAACATAACATGACATAATGAAACCATAATGATCCTATTAATGTACACATGGTTCTGGATTTATAATTAATGAATATAATGTCATTATACATGACATTAAAGAGAAGGAAGCATTCAGGTACAAGGTAAGGGGAAATCTCGAACCCAATTTTCTTCCTTCAGGTTCTCCCTCTTTCACTCCATTTTTGGATATGGTTACTCCTCAAAGATCATTTTTTCATCATTGACTTTACTTTTCTGGGATATACATGTATGTCACTATTTTTTATGTCCATCAAAATGTTTTCCAAAAGAACTCTTCTTTCAAGAACTCACCTTTTTCCTCTCATTCAAGGTTGATGGTTCTTGTATCAAGTATGTTGTTCCCTCTTTCTTTTAGGAACCCAAAGATTATGAATGTGTTATTATGAGATGAAACCCATTCCTTTTCATGGGTTAATTATGTTGATTTGTGTTATATTATCATTTTGGAATGCATGATAAATGAAAATGTTATGATGTGACGGGTGCGCCCGGAATTATATAGCGCAATATGAATGTTTAAATGTGACGGGTGCACCTGGAATTATATAGCACTCCAATGCATTGGGTAACGTGATGAATTTCATGAGTAAATGTGAAATGATGTGTGAACAATATTCTAGCTTGGTTCACAAGTATGTGTGGTAGTTAACAACTAAGACATGATGTTTCATATTTATGCATTGCCACACTTCAAGTCTATTATTTATGCTCCTCTCATGTTCATGATCTTTTCCCTATGTTATGATTATGCTCACCCCATGATGTATTGTTCTTATCTATCCTCTTACTGGGAATTTATCTCACCCCTTTTGATTTATATCCTCAGGTGGGTACATGTACTAAGGAGAGGACAAGTGCCACTAAGAATCTAGTGAAGAAGGAATTAAATAAATGGTTTATGGTTGATGTTGTATTTGTTATGTGTTTTCCTAGTTTCCCCAAGAAACTAAAACTTTGGATCCTCTTAGTGTAATACTATTATGTTTTTTATCTTTGAAATGATATAATAGTAATTTAAGAAAAGGTCGGGTTGCTATATTTGGTATCAGAGGAAATGTATAGTTAATTTGAGAATTAGGATTAGCGAAACCTAAAGAAAACCTCTAGCATGAGATTCAGTACAAAAATGCACACAAGAATATTTACCTAGGGATCCCATATGTTATGTTTTTGGTATAATTGTTTAAATGAATAAGTTATTCATGACTTATTTACTTATGTTTTTTTTTCTAACCTTTTCTATTTTAGAAAATGGTGGGAACCAGGAGAAAACATGCCAACAACTCATGCGAGGGCCAATGCAACGTTTGCCCGAACGAAATCCCCAATGATTTTAGAGGTGGAGTTAAAAAATTCATGGCGATGCTTACCCAGCTATCCTAGGTTATGAATAATAACCATAATAATGGGGAACGTCCTCCTTCACCAAAGAAGGAGAAACTAGCTATTGAATGTTTTATGGGGTAACGACCACCAACGTTTTGTGGGTCTTCTGATCCACTAGTTGCGGAACAATGGGTCAACTCCATGGAGAATATTTTTTCCGTAATTCATTATTCTGAGATAGAGAAGGTGACTCTAGCCTTCTATCATCTGGATGGAGAAGCTGATCAATGGTTGTCTTTGATTAAGAACACCAAGACAAGAGAGTAAATTAAAGAGATGGAATGAGAAGACTTTAAGATAATGTTTCTTAATATGTACATCCCACGAACTCTTCGCACGAAGATGGAGAGGGAATTTATAGAGCTCAAGAAAAAAGAAGGAGAATCTGTCACAACCTATGAAGCTAACTTCACATGGCTTACCAGGTATTCTTCGGGTTTCGTTATCAACAATGATATCAAAATTGATAGATTCTTTAGTAGATTAAAACCACACCTTTGAAAGGCTCTTGCAATTCGAGACTTTGGGAGTTATGAAGAAGTTGTTCTATGTGCTCTCAAAGTGGATATGGAGTTTGGAGAATGGTCCCACGGATATGGGGATAAGAAAAGAAAGATGGAGTTTCAAGCTGGTGGATCTAATGACAAAGGCGGGAAGAAAAATCAACGACCCACATGCCAAAAATGTGGGAAGTTGCACCATGGGAACTGCCTCAAAGGGATGGGTAAATGATTCAAGTGTGGGAAAGAAGGACACCATGATCAAGAGTGTCGAAATGATATGAAAAGGAAGGATAATGTAGCCGATGAAAGGAGAGAACCACTCGTGGTTCAATGCTACAACTGTAGGGAGCTAGGGAACTTTGCAAACCAGTGCACTAAACCTCGAGCTCTCGAGGGTAATCTGCGTCAGCAGCCACCAAAGCCAAAGGAACAAGGGAAGGCTTATGCCATAACTACTGCGGAGGTAGAGAATGATAATGAAGACGTACAAGGTACACTTCCTATTCAATCAAGAATGGAAAAAGTCTTATTTGATTCTGGTTCTACACATTCTTTTATATCTTGCGAGTTTTCTAGAACTATAGAATCGAAGCCCCAAAACCTTGAAGTAGAGATATCTGTAAAAAACCAAGTGGTGCAATCATTTCATCCCAAGTGTTTGACTCTTCTCCTGTTGACGTATGTGGGAAGTTTCTTCTGGAAAATCTCGTAATACTTCCCTTGGTGGAATTCGACGCTATAATGGGAATGGATTGGCTCTCGTTATATAGAGCACATATCAACTTTTGGGAAAAGGAAATATCTTTTCATATTCCGAATCATCCCATGCTCCTCTAAAAATGAATGGAAGATCGTGAATCTCCTTTGAAAAACCCATCAATGGTTTGGGTGTTGATTCCCTATGAAGAAGGATACCTCGCCCAAATGGTTGAGTCAAAGGAAAGTTCCAACCTTGAGGAAATGCCCATCATGAGGGAATACTGTGATGTATTTCCCGAAGAGTTACCTGGAATTCCCCCGGATCGTGAGGTAGAGTTCTCAATTGAACTCATACCCGGAGCTACTCCTATCTCATAGTCTCTCTATAGGATGGCTCCTATCGAACTGGAGGAGTTAAAGAAGCAGCTACAAGAGCATCTGGACAAAGGGTTCATACGCCCTAGGGCATCACCTTGGGGTGTGCCAGTGCTCTTTGTGAAGAAGAAGGATGGAACCATGCGGCTGTGTATCGATTATCGGGAAATCAACAAGATCACCATAAAGAACAAGTATCCTCTCCCAGGGATTGATGACTTGTTCGATCAGTTAAGAGGAGCTCAATACTTTTCAAAGGTGGATCGTCATTCTGGATATCATCAAGTAAAGGTGAAGAAGGAAGATATTCAGAAGACTGCCTTCCATACAAGGTATGGGCAATATGAGTTTTTAGTGATGCCCTTTGGACTTACTAATGCCCCTGCAATCTTCATGGATTTGATGAATAGAGTCTTTAGACATTTCCTCGACAAATTTGTGGCAGTGTTTATCAACGATATTCTCATATACTTCAAGAGTAAGGAGGAACATGAAGAGAATCTAAGACTAGTGTTGGAAACATTGATAATGGAGATGTTGTACGCCATGTTTAGGAAGTGTGACTTTTGGATGAATCATGTCACATTCTTTGGACATGTGATAACAAGTGAGGTAAT
The DNA here is from genome assembly GCA_963277665.1 of Viscum album. Lineage (NCBI taxonomy): Eukaryota > Viridiplantae > Streptophyta > Magnoliopsida > Santalales > Viscaceae > Viscum > Viscum album. The sequence continues at coordinate 70,971,187 of OY728155.1, read as the reverse complement.
TTCTGTGGATCATTCAAAGAAAAAGGCGATTGAGGAATGGCCTAGGCCCTCTAGTGTCACAGAAATCCGTAGTTTTCTTGTATTAGCTAGGTACTACCGACGTTCTGTGAGAAACTTCTCACAATTGTCAAGCCCGCTAATTAAGTTAACAAGGAAAGGGGTAAAGTATGTCTGGATGGAAGAATGTGAGGGAGGTTTCAAGGAGCTAAAGAGAAGGATGATCACTGCACCTGTACTCACACTACCAAAAAGTGGAGAAAGTTTTGTGATATATAATGATTCTTCAAAGAAAAGGATGGGTTGTGTACTCATGAAAAATAATAATGTGATAGCCTGCACCACACGACAGTTGAATATCCATGATCATAACTACCCGACACAAGATCTGGAGCTGGCAACCATGATTTTGTCCTTGAAAATATGGCGGCACTACCTTTATGGTGAGAACTGTGACATATACCCTGAACACAAGAGCCTAATGTATATATTCACACAAAAGGAGCTCAACATGCGTCAAAGGAGATGGTTAAAGCTAATCAAGGATTACGATTTCTCTATTCACTATCATCCTAGAAAGGCGAACAAGGTAGCTGATGCTCTAAGTAGAAAAGAACCTGCTACTCTATCCATGTTGCAGATTGAGAAAGACCCGATCTTCATGGATGTGCGAATGATGGATTTGGGAATCATAAGGGCAGGGGATACATCTTACCTTTCCTAAATGATTGTGCAACCATCAATCCAAGAGAAGATTAAATAAGCACAAAGGGTTTATGTAGAGATACAAAAGAGGGTGAATGCAGTAAAGGAAGGGAAGCTGCAAGAGTTCCATATCGACGATGATGGTGTGATTCAGTTTGGAATGTGGCTTTGTGTGCCTTCATCACCCGGGATAAAGAAGGAGATATTGGATAATGCACATAAATCAACTTTTTCTATCCATCCTAGGAGTACCAAGATGTACCGTGATCTCCGAGAACACTTCTGGTGGGATAACATGAAGAAGGAGATTGCGGAATATATATCAAGGTGCTCGGTTTGTCAGCAAATTAAAGTTGAGTGGCAAAAGGCCAAAGGTATGATGCACCCATTACCTATAACCATGTGGAAATGGGAAAATGTTACTATGGACTTTGTCACGGGCCTCCCGAAGATGTCAAAGGGAAATAATGCGATATGGGTTGTGGTTGACCGACTCACCAAGACTGCCCATTTTATTGCTATTTGGGAAGACCTATCTCTTGAACAACTTGCAAGAATATATTTGAAAGATGTGATGAGACTGCATGGTGTTCCACTCTCAATTGTCTCTGACCGTGACCCAAGGTTCACATCTAAATTCTAGAGGAGCCTTCAACATGCTTTGCGTACTAAATTAAATTTCATCACGACCTATCACCCCCAAACCAATGGACAGTCTGAAAGGACTATTTAGACACTTAAAGTTATGATATGAGCCTGCTCTCTTGAATTCAAAGGTGGTTGGGATCAGTATCTCCCATCGGTTGAGTTCTTATACAACAATAGATTCCACTCGAGTATTCAGATGGCTCCGTATGAAGCACTTAATGTGAAGCGATGTTGAACTCCAACCTGTTGGGATGAAGTTGGAGAAAGAAAGTTACTTGGGCTCGATCTTGTTCAAGTGATGATTGAGAAGGTTCAAGTCATCCAGAAACACATCAAAGCTTCTCAAAGTTGTCAAAAGAGCTATGCTGAAAACCGTTGAAGGGACTTGGAGTTCGACGTTGGAGATAAAGTCTTCCTTCGAATATCTCCATGGAAGAGAGTCTTGCGATTCGGGAAGAAAGGGAAGCTAAGCCCAAGGTACATTGGCCCCTTTGAGATCCTTGAGCGTATAGGAGCCGTGGCCTATCGTCTGGAACTTCCACCGAATACGGCTCAAGTTCATGATGTGATTCATGTATCACTATTGAGGAAGTACATACCAACCCCCTCACATGTACTAAACTCAGAGGTGGTGCAGCTGGAAGATGATCTCTCCTATGAGGGGAAGCCAGTAAAGATTCTGGATTGGAGAGATAAGGTTCTATGCAACAAGACAACCCAGCTCGTCAAAGTTTTGTGGAGGAACCATAAGTTTGAGGAAGAAACTTGGGAACCAGAAGAGGAAATGAAGGAGAAGTACCCTCACCTATTTGTGTAAAGTGAAATTTTGAGGGTGAAATTTGTTAAGGGGGAAAGAATGTAACGACCCAAAGTATTTCAATGGAAATTACCTTCTTATGAATATGTCATAAAATAACATGAAAACATAACAAAATGAATTACTAAGTGATAATTAACCTTTAATCATAAGTTTGTCACTTCTATGTTTGGAATTTTGAAAATCTGACATTCACGGTTGTGTTCAAGATGATTTTTTAGAGTCTAATGAAACAAAAATACTTTTTGGTGAATAGTAACCTACCCTTATGAATAGTACCATACCCTTATTAATAGTAATATGAAAATTTTGAATAGTAAACTAGAGTAACATTACCTATGAATAATAAAATAAAATTTAGACATCTTAGAAAGTGACAATTTGTCCTTAGTAATCGTTTTTGGAATTTTATAAGTCATTAATAATTAATTATAATTAATTAATTAATTTAAAAGAATATGTATTTCCCTAAAATGTATTAATAAATTATTTAATCAATTTCTAATAGTTTTTAGATAATGTTATGAGACCCTATATAATTTTTGAAATAACTATAAAATCAGTTTTAATATTAAAAACTGTTTTTTAACTAAATTATGATTTTAATTGAATATTAAATTAATAATACTTAGAAAATTATTTTTGAAAAATGGACTTCATTTTTGGATTCTACACATCAATAAATGGTTGGGGTAAATTTTTGGTATTTTTCTGAGATACTTGAATTTTTGATAAATAATAGAATCTGATAATTCACAATAAATGCTAAATAATGTATTAATTGAGTCATCGATGATGTTATGATGATGTAAGCCCACTTGGTTCGGGATTAAATTATAAAATTACTATTATTGGTCGTTCAAGACTCACTATTCCTTGTCTTAGGTGAAATTAATAAACTAATTTATTTAATATTAATTAAACCCCTCTCCCCTCCACTATAAAACCCACCCTTCACTCCCTATTTTCCTCACACCTCTCAAGCTCCAAGACTTTTCTAAAATCTACCCAAAAACCATCCCTAGACCCTCCCCCATGTCAAAAAGCTGATGGTCTCATCAGAAGACCAATCATAGCTTCCTTAAAGAGGATCTCAAGAGGATCATTTAAGAGGTAATTTCCTTCCCTCTTCTCCTTAAATTTCCTTTCATGTTCAAGTTCCTTTCTTGATCTCTCTCCACCTATATTCATCCAAATTGTTTTGTAACTCCAGTATTATACATATACTATAACATTATGATTCTAATGGGATATTATATCACCCACCCCTTTCTCTCATCCTTTTATTTTATTAAAGAGAACGTTGTTCATGAGGTGTTAATTTATCGCCTTCAAAAACGACATGATCTCTTTTTCCATTTCTACCTTCATATCTGGTCATGAAAAAAATTTTATGGTTGAAACAGAATATTTTATATGTATTATTTTCTATTTTATGTTCTGGAAATAACCTATGTAAATATTACTAAGTTAAAATTTAAAACAAGTTCGTTGTGATCCAACAACCGCTCAAATTAACCCAAATAACCATCATTAAATTCTCATCTAATGATTCGTCCAAATGGATCTAATATAATTCTATTAAAATTATTAATGCTACTTTCATAGAATTAATAACATGTAATATCAGTTCTGGATTTTTACCCATGATCTACCCAAACTTCAATTTACGAATACTAGTGAACCACCCACGGAAAACCATAAAAACGAACATCCCCGAACAATGTTTTTAAACTCTATAAGTCATCCAATTGAACATAACAAGACATAATGAAACCAGAATGTAAACTATTAATGTAAACATGGTTCTGTATTTCTAATTAATTAATATAATTTCATTATACAGGACATTAAAGAGAAGGAAGCATTCATGTACAAGGTAAGGGGAAATCTCGAACCCAGTTTTTTTCCTTCGGGTTCTCCGTCTTTCACTCCATTTTTTGATATGGTTACTCCTAAAAGATAATTTGTTCATAATTCCTTTACTTTTATGGGATATACATGTATTTCCCTAGTTTTTATGTCCATCAAAATGTTTTCGAAAAGAACTCTTCTTTCAAGAACTCACCTTTTCCTCTCATTCAAGGTTGATGGTTCTTGTATCAAGTATGTTGTTCCCTCTTTCTTTTGGGAACCCAAAGAATATAAATGTGTTATTATGAGATGAAACCCATTCCTTTTCATGGATTATTTATGTTGGTTTATGTTATATTATCATTGTGACATGCATTATAAATGATAATGTTATGATGTGACAGGTGCGCCAGGAATTATATAGCGTAATATGAATGTCTAAATGTGACGGGTGCAACCAGAATTATATAGCTCTCCAATGCATTGGGTAAAGTGATGAATGTATGAGTAAATGTGAAATGATGTGTAAACAAGATGCTATCTTGGTTTACAAGTATGTGTGGAAGTTAACCACTAAGACATGATGCTTCATTTTTATGCATTGCCACTCTTCAAGTCTATTATTTATGCTCCTATCATGTTCAGGATATTTTTCCTATGTTATCATTATGCTCACCCCATGATGTATTATTTTTATCTATCCTCTTACTGGGATTTTAGATCACCCCTTTTTATGTATATCCTTAGGTGGCTACATGTACTAAGGAGAGGACAAGTGCCACTAAGAAGCTAGTGAAGAAGGATTTCAATAAATTGTTTATAGTTGATGTTGTATTTGTTATTTGTTGTCCTAGTTTTCCCAAGCCACTAAACCTTTGGATCCTCTAAGTGTAATACTATTATGTTGTTTATCATTGAAATGATGCAATAGTAATATAAGAAAAGGCCAGGTCACTATAAAAGAGGCCAAATTCATGAGATGGGTTACGTTAGCTGTTGCATGGAGATGGTATAGACCTTGAGGTCATACCTAGCTTTGGTTTACTTTGTTCTGTTTACTTTTCTATATCAGAATGATTACATGTTTTAGCTACTATTGGTTAGCCATTGGTGCACTTTTTATATTCAGTTGTGCATGACCTGCTTTGGATGCATGCTTTGTTTTTTACAGTAGTTGTTGGAGTTGATTGCTAGCATGTTGTTATGTTTACTTCCTGCTGTAGCTGTTTCCTATATTGCTTCCACTATTTATTGCTATTGGATATGCTTTCGCTCTGCGGGTCTGGTTCAAGTGTGTTGAGTCTTTCTTTCCGCTGAATCTATACTGTTATACTCGGACCAGGACCCTTACTATGATCCTCCGAGAGGGTATAACCTCCCCACTATACCTATTCAGACCCTTGCTGCTAGTCGGAAGCCTTTGCCGTTCGGGGAGGTGCGCCTAAGGTAGTGACACTAGATCTGTTCGGCACTGTGTGGGTGGCTGGCCGGGTCTGGGAAATTACAATGTGGTATAAGATGGGTTCTTAACCGGGATTTAGTAGTAGTGTTTTCTGACTACTAATGAGATTGAGACTTCTCGTTTATTTCTGTCGGTTTTACTATTTGGGATATGGTAAACTGGAGATAAGTTTTTGTTACTGGAACTGGGTTTCTAACTTGTTCTTGGGTGCCTGCAGCCCCAGGTACGAGGGATGGACCATGTTGCCATGGGTGGAAATTGATGTCTTCTTTTTTTCTCAGATTACAGTTTATATGATTTCCACCTTTGTGGCTCACTTGATGTGTGATGTTCTTGATTGTGATATGTGACCCTTGACCCGGTGTGGTAAGGGAGAATTAGACCTTGGAATGGTATGAAAAGGCTACTTTTCCTGGCTTTGATAGGCACATTTTTAGGGTACATCAATTTCATAATTGCATGTATGATTTGTGAAGTGATAATACCATGTGAATAAAACAAATAAATTTCCATGCTTTATCTACTTTGAAAAGCAAAAAGGTAAAATTCCTGATAGAATTTCTAGTTGTTCAATGTGTATGCCATGCTTTATATTTTGTAGAATTTCATGTTGCAGGATATTTGGGTCTGACTCTTAATGGAGTAGACAAGTACTATGGTTGAGGCAGTGTAACTATCAGGATTGGGCGACTTGGTCATCGGTTTGAGGCAACGTGAGTTGTCCGGACGGGCATGGCCCGAGGTACTATCGATACTTGGCTCTGTTGATCGGGTAAGGAGGCCATGAGGCCGGGATGCCATGGGGCATGGGTTGCGGTGAGGGGGAGTAAGGGTAGTTGTTATGCACTGCCTTTTACTACATTCCTTATCTGCGTAGAATATATTGTCATATATATGTATGGGTTGTTTGAAAATTTATGGTATTCAGTGGGTTACTCCTTCACAACTCTATGGAGCATCAGGCAGGGGATGGGATACAGTGACGCAGGATCAGGGTCAGAATTCAGTACAAGAAGAGCACGAGCCACGGATGCGGGCTCAGGGACAGGATCAGGTTCATGATCCAGTGCAGGCGGGACAGTAGCCAGGTTTTTCATCGTTCGGGCGGTGGCTCGACGAGAAGCTCCGGGCGAGCCTGGTACGCGTCTTGCAAGTGATTGACAGTGGAGTTCAGGGTGCAGAGCCTTCTATAGCATACCTGACGCGAGCGTTCCAGTCGCAACACTTGTCGCTCTTCCAAGGTGAGGGTGGCCCGCAGGCGGCTGAGAACTGGATAAAGAGTATGCAGATGATATTCGAGTAGCTCGAGACGCCACTAAGGCAGAGTGTCAAGCTGGCGATGTACATGCTGAGAGGACCGGCGAAGCGTTGGTGGGATGTACAGGTTCATGCTCATAGACACGAGGGACTGGCATGGAAGGAATTCAAGAATAGGTTCTTCGAGCACTTTTATGCAGAGACTTTGAGGATAGAGAGAGCACGAGAGTTCTTGAGTCTCCATCAGGGAGATATGTCCATCATGGTCTATGGAGCTACTTTCACAGAGTTATCTCATTTTGCACTGGGTATGGTGATCGATGACGCAGCTAGGGTGAGGCACTTTTAGAAAAGCTTGCGACATGCCATTCGGGTCCAGGTGAACATTTTCAAGCTAGTTTCTTTCTCCGAGGTGGTGAATTAGGCACTTATAGCTGAGGGTAACGAGAGGGAGAAATCTCGCTTGGGTGGGACGACTGCTTCAGCTGATGGTTCGGACAGCGGGAAGCGAGGACGAGATGAGTTCCAGCAGGGCAGTCAGGCCAAGGGTTCAGCTAGACCACCTCGTGGGAGTTCTTCAGTGATTTTCTTCCAGTATGGACAGCTGGGACATGTTTGGGCGCAGTGCGACAGGCCTCTTAAGGAGTTCTGGGCATGTAGACAGGACGAGCATCTGGAGAGGTTTTGCAGGCAGCCATCTCAGATAGCCGCCAGGCAGGGACCAGGATAGACTGCAGCGTCTGGAGTTGGTTCAGGTTCGGTACTCGGAGAGGGTAGTCAAGGTTCAGATGTACGTGGAGTTCTCGACAAAGATGGTCGGACCCAGCTGAGGGGTCCGTGACCAGAGACTGGAGAAGCATCGGGAGTTCAGACGTCAGGCAGCCGTGTTTCAGGCCCGGTGCACACTGTGGAGCTGCCAGAGGCTGAGCAGGCTGGTGAGCTGATGACGGTTAGAGGTTCACTGCGATGTGACCGTGATCTCCATGTTTCCTTTTTTGCATGACCTATAGAGGTATGTCTATTTTGAGTGCACGAGGTGCATATGATCTTTGTGGACTTACTAGATTCTAGTAAGTTGGTTGGCACCATATCGGGTGTGTGATATATATATATATATATATATATATATATATATATATGAGGTGTCGTGGGCATCAGAGCATCGTCGATGCAGGTTACTTGAGGTGTCGTGGGCATCGGGGCATCATGGATGTGGGTTACTTGAGGTGCTAGTCACCGGGACCTCATGGAGGCAGACACCGATGCAGTGAGGGTTACGTTGAGTGTCGGAAGTGACACAGGAGCTCTATTGATGTGCAGGGGTGACGATGCGTCATAGGAGGATTTTGATTCCGAAAAACAGGTTAGTAAACCCTGTTTGCTTTATTTTTTTTGGGTTGAGACCGGGTAAGTAAATTCCTAAGGTGGGGAGTCCCCTTGACGAATTTATCTGGAACCATTGAGACCGGGGTAGGCCGGGTTGTTTAACTGGGATGAGTGTGTTCGGTGCCATCTCTTAGTTTCGTTTGGTAGCTTGGGGATGAGCTACGTTAAGGTGGGGAGTTTGTAAGAACCCGAGTTTTCAGAACGGGTCAAAATCCCGACCCTATTTGAATTTTTGTCTGGTTTCTGAGGAAACTAGAGAAAATGCTAAGTTTCTGGAAATTTCCAGACTACACGCCATGTAATTTATGTAATCATCGTGTAGGTTATGGTGAGTGGTCGATCGTGTGCTCGCCAAGTACATGCCGTGTGATGACTGTGTAGTAGTTTCTTACTACATGGCATGTAGTTTTGAACAAGCCGTGTAGACGCCCAACCATGTGAGGCCATACATGGTGTGTCGACCATTGGCCGGGTAGAACCAGGGACACACCGTGTTCCCTTTGGACATGCCATGTAGTCTAGCCGTGTATGAGGGATATACATGGCGTGTGGGTATGTCAGCAAGGAAGAGAAGAGGAACCCAGTACACGCCGTGTACCCCTAGGTACACACCATGTACTCATGTCAGAAGGTTCGGAAAGTAGGTTGGCAGAATTAATCCATCTTATGAACCGTTAAATGACCTATACACATCGTGTAGTCGTAAATTACACGCCGTGTACTTTCTTTTTTTTGTGCTAAAATGGGAAGTAGCCTCGTTTTGAGGCAGAACACACCATCCTCTTCCCGGATACGCGAACCAGGCTGGGCGATCCCATTTTCTCCTCCCGATCGTCCATCCGAGACCCGATTCGACCTCTGATTAGTGCGTTGGAACCCCCTCAGAAAGGCCTCAATTCCCCTTTGGCCATTTTGTTTGATTTTAGTTTTAGAACGAGTTATAGCCCTTTGAGCGGTTTTGAATCTTTTGTAGATTTACCGCATTTTAGACCAAATTGCTGGGTGTTACCGGAGGAGTAGCATCGTGTAAGTCACAGTTAGGTGGTGCATACCTCATTTTGTGTTTCCGTCGTTGTTCAGGTGACACGGCTTTCGGCGCATTTTCGGGTACTTTGAGCGGGACCCGTTTTATCGGCTTTTTCTTACGGTATTGTTTATGGGACCTCTGGGATGCTTTTGGGTATGCCCGATTACCAGTTTGCATGAGCAGGGCCGGGTGATGGGCTGTTGCTCGTCGGGGCATTTTGGCCGGGAAATTCCAAAATGGTTTTAATTGATATATGATTGTTATAAATTGTTTAGTTTATTTTGTTAAAGCCTGTTATAAATTGTTAATGGAATTTAAGACCTCTGTGCTGGTATGGGACAACACATGGTATAGTGCAATTCGACTGTTTAGTTGGTTTAGACTGGTTATTTTTTCTGTTTAACTATGTTATATATATGCGATTGTTGAATTTCATATGTTGGACCCTTTGGGGCTATGCTGGGCTTGGCCCGGTTACGCTGGAGTGATGCTGATCACAGGTTGGGGCTTTGCCTGGGTTACTTGGGTGGTTTTGACCACGGTATTGGGCATCATAGACGTCGGTTTGATGCAGTACGACTGTCAGGTTGGGCATGGCCTAGGATACAAGGGTGGCGATGCCATCGGACTTGAGCGACATGGTCGCAGGGACACGAGGTGTCAGACATATTGGTGGCTTAGAACTATTTTGGTGATTACCGCTCACTGGGACTTTGAGTAGTGTGCACACAGAGATACTCTGTGATGAGGTGGTTTTGACCACTCGTGTGGGTAGAGGCCCCCATAGTTGCAGTTAGGTATTTGGTTGGGGGTGCATGTCGTTGAAAGCCACGTGGGAGGTAAGGAGCCTTCAAGGAATTGGGAGTGCCTTCGGGACGTCGGTACTTGAGGCACGAGGTGTCAGGAGGCACATGGTGTTGGGTTACTATTTTGGGCATACCTTCAGGACGTCGGTACTTCAGACACGAGATGTTAGGAGGCACTTCGTAACGGGTTACTATTTTGGGCATGCCTTCAGGATGTCAGTACTTGAGACACGAGTTGTCTGGTGGCACATGGTGCTAGGTTACACGACAGAGATTCCGGTGTTGGCCGAAGTAGGTGACACTCCAGGGTGGCTGTTGAGCAGTAGTGGAGTTTGTGTTTATTTTTGCATTGTATTGATTACTGGTTTCCTTGTAAATGCATGACTTCTTAAACACATATATTTGGTACGCACCGTTGGGTGGTATCCTACTGAGATTTGTCTCACACCCTGCATGGGCCCTTTGGGACGCGTGTAGACTTTATGGATTTACATATAGGAAAGAGGCTAGCTTCAGGAGCGAGGTTACATTAGTTATTTCATGGAGATGGTATGGACCTTGAGGTCATACCTAGCTGGGGTTTACTTTGTTCTATTTACTTTTCTGTATCAGTATGCATACTTGTTTTAGCTTCTGTTGGTTATCCATTGGCACCCTTTTTATATTCAGTTGTGCATGACCTTCTTTGGATCCATGCTTGGTTCTTTACAATAGATGTTGCAGTTGATTACTGGCATGTTGTTCTGTTTACATCCCACTACAGTTGTTTCCTATATTACTTCCGCTGTTTATTGCTATTGGATATGCTTCCGCTCTGCGGGTCTGGTTCGAGTCAGCTGAGTCTTTCTTTCCCCTGCATATTTACTGTTATACTCATATCAGGACCCTTACTATGATCCTCCGAGAGGGTATAGCCTCCCCAATATACATATTCAGACCCTTGGTGCTAGTAGGTAGCCTTTGGAATTCCGAGAGGTGCGCCTAAGGTAGTGACACCAGACTCATTCGGCACTGTGCGAGTGACTGGCCGGGTCCGAGACGTTACAAATGATTCTATCACTAGGATGACTTTTAAGAAACACCTGGTTTGGGTTTTGTACAAACTGTTTATCAGCATAGGGTAGAAAATCTTCTGGGGTAAATGTTTCAGAAGTATCTTCTTGAACATTTTCCTTATTAGAAGGATCTTCTAACAAAGGCTGATAATCAGTTTTTGAAAACACATCTGAGGATGTAGGTTGGGATGGTTTAAAAACAAAAGGATCAGATTCAGCAAATTTTACATGCACTATTTCTTATGTAGTACAAGTGTTTTTGTTGAAAAATCTATAAGCCTTAGAAGTTGTGGAGTACCCTAAGAAAATTCCTTCATCATATTTTGGTCTGAATTTGTAAAGATTATCCTTAGTATTTAGGATGAATACCTTGCAACCAAAAACCTTGAAGTAGGAAAGTCTTGGTTTTCTACCATTCCATAATTCATAAGAAGTTTTATTAAGAAAAGGTATGATCAAAACTCAATTTATAGTATAAAAATCAGTACTTATAGCTTCATCCATGAAATGTATAGCTATAGAGTATTCACTCAACATGGTATAGTAATCTGTTGAAGAATTATATTTCTTCTTTCAAAAATGCCATTTTTTAGGAGTTCTGGGTGCTGAAAAGTTCTGAGGAAAACCTTTTCTACTACAATAAGTTTCAAAATCATAATTTTGAAATTCTCCTCCATTATCATTATGAATAGTGTTCAATGGAAGGTTTTTCTCATATTTAAATTGGGCTCTAAAACTTTTGAAATAAGAAAAATCTTCATACTTCATTGTTAGAAAATAGACCGATGTAAATCTAGTTTAGTCATCAACTAGAACAAACATATAGTATTTTCTTCCAATGCTTCTAGTTTTTGTTCGACAAAAAAGATCCATGTACACCAACTATAATGCATCAGTTTTTGAGACTTCACCGATCGATTTAAAACTAGATTTATGTTGCTTGCCATATTGACAAGGATTACAAACTCTAGAAGAATCAAATCTACGCTCCAGTAGATCCTTAACTAGTTTCTTCCTAGATAGTTTACATAAGATTATAAGGTTACAGTGACCTAGTCTTCTATGCCATAACCATGAATGATCTTCCATTGCACTTAGGCAAGGTAAGTCTTGCCTCATATGGTCTTCTAAGTTGAAATTGTAAACATTCTCTTGCCTATGGGTAGAATGAATAAATTCTTCAGTGGAATTCTGTACTAAGCACTTATCATTCCTAAAATTCACACGGTATCCTTCATCACATAATTGACTAATTCTAATGAGGTTGTTCTTAAGACCCTTTACAAAAAAACATTTGAAATCAATGTTTTACCAAGAAGAACAATAGTACCTATACCAACAATTTCTCCCTGAGCATTATCTTTGAAAGTTCATTTCCTCATTTCGTCTTGGTAATATTTTCAAAATAGCTTTTATTACCTGTCATATGCCGGGAACATCCACTATCCATATACCATGTATTGTTGTCTGTACTTCCTTTATCTTCCTGAAAATAAGAAAAGAATTAGACTTTCGGAATCCAAACTTGTTTGGATTCAAGATTTTCAGATAACAAAATTTGGGGTATCCACATTTGTTTAGGGAAATATGATATATGAAACCCAAGAGATTGGACTTTATTCAAAGAACAAATTTTCTTCCAGTTCCCACCACATTGACACTTGGTGCAAAAATTAGCTCTAAAAGGAACAAAATAGTTGTTTTTGAGAACTAGTTTTTGGTGAGTATTACCTACTGTAGTATTTTTTCCTTTAGGTTTAATTTGAGAATACATCTTGTCAAAAGTTTCCTTCCCAAAGGTAAATTTTGCAAGGAGTTTCTTTCGGGAATTTTTTTTGGATTTTAGTCTAATGACTAAATTCCTATACTCAAGAATCATTTCTTTAGAGTTATATTTTTCCTCAAAGATTTTTATTTTTGAAATAGTATTCTTAAGATATTTAGAAAGTTCTTCCTTATCAGAATTTGCTTTCTCAAAGTCTTTGGAAAGTTTTTCTAAAATCCCTTCTTTATCTTTAAGATCTAAAAAAAGATTTGAAATCTCTTCTATAAGAACTTCTTCCCTAGTATTTTCCTTGCCTAATTTCTTAGAAATTTTACCATTTTTTGCTTCATGTAACTTAGAAAATCAAGATACTTATTAATATGAAGGTTCATCATTTTCTGAGGATGAAGTATCTTCATTAGAAGTACTATCTTCAGAATAGTAGTTCTTATCAAGTGATAAGTTTGTTAAAGCTTCGGCAGAGCATAACTTAGCCATAAGACCTGTACGTGGAAAATAAGTATTAGCAATGAATCCCATATTCTTCTGAGCTGGTGAATCGTATTCTGAAGATTCACTTTCTGAAGAGTCTCCACAGCAAACACTCCAAGTAGTATTAGCTTTTAGACTTTTATTAGATTTAGCTTTGTAAAACTTCTTCATGTTCCTTTCAGAAGGCCTTTATTTTATTTCTTTCTTTTTGAGCATATAGAAATCAGGTCGTATGTGTCCACTTTTCTTGCTTTCATAGCATGTGGCCTCTGAATCCTTCTTATCTTTCATTTCCTTCTTCTTATACATGGATTGGAAATTTCTCTGACCATCTATCATGTTCATCCTTTGAGCAAGATTTGCTAACTCATTCTATGAGACTTCACTATCACTATATTCTAATTGAATAACCACCTTTTTAGACTTGGATATAGTTACTCTCTCAGGAGTATTATCTTTCATATGATTTGATGTTATAGTAAAAGAAAAAGTACCATTACAATTCTTCTTTTTGATGTTGCCATCATCTCTTTTCATCCTTGTTTCATGTTGGAGAAGAGTTCCAAACAGCTCATCTAAGGAGATTTGAGTAACCTTCATGTTCTCATCAATTGCTGTTCTCATTGATTCCCACTCATTGGGCATAATATCAGTAATCTTATCTACAAGAGATTAATCATCTAGACCTTTCTCTCCCCTATATTGTAAGATATTCACGATAGTCATAAATCTTTGTTGCACTTTGAAAATGGGTTCTCCATATGGAATGTTAAAAACATGATACTTAGCTCTCTACATAGCTCTTCTAGTCTCAATCACTTTAGATTTACCAAAATCAGTAACCTCAAGTTTCTTCCGTATACAGTTAGCTATTTCACATGAAGAAATTTTTCTATATATATTCCTAGTCATGGAACATAGTAGAGTATTGTGTACCTTATAGTTCAATTGATAATCATGGTTTTCTTAGTTTGTGAAAGCACTTACTTCCTTATCAGGAATTTTAAAACTTCCAGTAAGAATAAAGACATTTTCTACTCCAGTATTGATAACTAAAGTCTTCATTCAATCTCTCCAATAATCATAGTCATTACCATCAAAAATCGGTGGTCTTGTAGGATTAAGGTTGTTGATAGAACCGTTATTCATACCGGCCATCTATAAGAAAAATTTATTTCCACACAAACTTGTTAATAAAAAATGTTCGAATTCAAGGAAAAATATTCCTAAACAATGAAAATATAGTACAATGAGAAAAACTGAGCATGGAAAACTTATATGTGTGTATAAGTATTTCAGTTACCTGCTCTGATACCAATTGTAGGATCGAAATGATGATGTAGATGGTCAATATACAAGAGGGGGGGGGGGGTGAATTGTACACTTTAAAAATTTCCTTAAAAAAGGAAAGATATAAGTTTAACAAAGTAAAACTAAGAAAATTCACAAACCCTCTAACACCAATTTGAGAATTAGAAGAAGGTAAGAAGTTATAAACATCTAGTTCTACACACTTTCTTAAAACTGGAAAGTGATTCCGAAAAATTTGTTCCGGAAATATGGATCCGGAAAATGAAACATAACTAATGTTTACAATATGAGATTCTACCATAAATCATATAGAATCTAAACTAATCAGAGAACAAGTGTAAGGAAATATAAGAGCGTTATATTTTCCTTACAATAAAAAATTGCAGTGGAAAAACAAGTTTTACAAATACAAGTAACATGATATAAATCTTTTAACCCAAAGAGAAGGGTATCCAACAACCTTGGATAAAGGTCCCTTGATTTTTACTTTCATGCAAATCTGTCTTACCCACACAAGTGTAAGCCCTCGATACGAAGATCGGTGTCTCTGTCTTGCTATCCCCGCAAGCCCTCAACTTCAAGGTAGTTGGAACCTATGTCTTCCTCAGTAAGTAAGCCCTCGAACTTCAAGGTAGTCAGCACCTCTGTCTTCCTATTCCTAGAATCTCTCGAATGTAATCACCAATATTCGGAGTCGCACGAAGCAATTTGAACGAGCAGTTCAGTATGAACAAATAATGAAAAGCTTCTCTCTCTAGAAATAACCTTAACAGTGTGTAGTCTCTAGAGTGATCAACTTGTTGTTGTAGATCTCTTTCAAATGAGATCCTATTTATAGGCTCACTTGGAATGGTCGGCTCCCTCGTCCAACAGTCATATTTTACTAAAAATTAAGAGGGTCTTGTACACGTGTCACTAAACCAAAGGTTTGTTAGAAACAGATTGGATGACATCATTTTATAACAAAACATGTGTAACTGAAAGCACGACATCGTTTTACAATGATACAAGTGTAAGAATAAGGAAAAAAAGAATTCAGAATGTATGTAAATAAAAGTTCGGTGTCTAACCAAAATGGAATTCGGAGTCTGTGATAAAAAGGATATTCTGATTCTGTTTTAATGGAATTCGGAACATGAATTCTATAGAGATCCGGAGTCTGAATATCTAAGGAAATTTAGATTCTAGTTTCATCAGAGTTCAGAGTCTAAACTTATAATGTTAGGAGTCAAAATAATAAAAGTTCAGAGTCAAACTTAGTAAAAGTTCGGAGTCGAACTAGTTAAATGTTCGGAGTCGAACTAGTTAATAGTTAGGAGTCGAACTAGTTAAAAGTTCAGAGTCGAACTAGTTAAAAGTTTAGAGTCGAACTAATAAAAGTTCAGAGTCGAACTAATAAATGTTCAGAGTCAAACTAATAAAATTTAGGAGTCGAACTAGTTAAAAGTTCATATTCAGAATTTGGACTGGAACTTCATTAGAGTTCGTATCCAGAATTCGGAGTGAAACATCATTATAGTTCACAACCAGAATTTGGAGTGGAACTTCATTACAGTTCATATCCAGAATTCGGAGTGGAACTTCATTATTGCTCACATCTAGAATTCGGATCCTAAAAATCGAATGCTTTATACCTTAGTGTTATATGATTCATCAGTATTGGTTATGAATCCGATTTTTACTCTTAAGAAAAATATTGATTTGTGTAAGAAAATATAGATTAGGGTACATTTTTATAAGGAAATTTTCCTTATAGAAGTAAAATATAGATTTGATCAAGTATAAGGTGTTTGTGATTTTCAAAACAAGAAGGAATGGAAAAGTCATAAGGAAAACCTTATTGACTCAACAGTTTGGTTCCAACTGCAATCAGAGTTGACATTGGTTTGGAGTCTTCCATATTAAACATTTTCAGCAGCTCTCATGCATACTTTTCCTAAGAGATAAAACTGTAGCCTTTCCTTTGAGTCACCTCCAGTCCCAAGAAATATGTGAGCTCCCCAATCATTGACATTTCAAATTCTAATTTCATATGATTGGAAAATTCATCCACTGATTTCTGCCTCTTGCCACCAAATATAATGTCATCGACGTAAATGAGAACCCTGAACTGATCTTTCAGAGAATTATTCACATAGAGATTGTGATCTACTACTCCTCTTTTGAATTCCAGATTCTTGAGATAAGTATCCAGTCTGGAGTACCACGCCCGTGGTGCCTGGTTCAAGCCATAAAGTGCATTCTTTAGCTTTCAGTCCTTTGATTCATCAGCACCAAGATGAAAACCCACTGGTTGTTCAATGTAGACGTCTTATTCGAGTACACCATTTAAGAATGCTATATTGACATCCATTTGATATAATTTATATCCTCTTTAGAGAGCCATGGCAAGGAACAACCTGATTCACTCATGTCTAGCCACTGAAGCAACAGTTTATTCAACATCAACACCTTTAATCTGAGAATACCCTTTACATACCAGTCGAGCGTTGTTTCTGATAACACTACCATGCTCATAAAACTTGTTCTTGAATATCCATTTTGTTCCAAATCACATTGTGACCTTTCGGTCTTTGGACATGATACCATATCTGATTCTTGTCAATATGATCTAACTCATCATTCATGTATTTCACCCAGGATTCATCCTTTTCAGCTTCATTAAATGAGGATGGCTCCACAACTGACAGAAATGTAGATGGTGTGTTATTCCTCATCCTCCTTGTATGTGTGGGGGTATTCCTATCTCCAATTATTATAGATGGATCAATTTCTCCTCTTTGATTTCTCCTCTGAGGTTCAGTCGCATTCTCACCATCCAGGATTTCCTCTTCATATTATTCTTCTGAGTCTACATCGCGATGTGACCCCTAAGTGTTTTTTACACCTTCCTCTATTTATTTATTTGTATTTATTCCATGTTCACATTCATTCTCATCTTCTATCTCATTAGTATAGGTACTATTTGAAGAATTTGGGGTTTTTTCTTCAATGATCTTAACATCATTTCTTTTCACAATCCTCCCCAATCATTTATTGAAACACTTGTAAGCTTTTCTATTCATTGGATACCCAAGAAAAATTCCTTCATCAGAATTGTCACCAAACATTCCATGGTTTCCTTCTTTATTCCGGATGAAACATTTGCTTCCGAAAACAAGAAAGTATTTCAACGAAGGCTTCCTTCCATGCCAAAATTCTTATGGTGTCTTAGTTTCTCCCATATAATGCCCTGTTCGATTCTGAATATGCACTGTAGCATCAACAACTTCCTTCCAATAATGGAGAGAGATACCACTCTCAATCAGCATAGTCCTGGCCATATTGTTGACTTGTCGATTCCAGTGCTCAACAACTCCATTTTGTTGTGGAGTTCTCATAGTAGCTACCTCATGATGTATTCCATGTTTTTCTAGATAATTATTAAACTCAATGGACATTTATTCACCTCCATTGTCATATTGCAGGACTTTTATTGTTCGTACAGTATCATTTTCGGAAATCTGGCGATACGTTTTCATGCAATCAAGTACTTGTCGCTTCTTGTGAGTCACAATTACACAAGCCATTCTACTATAATCATCAATGAAAAGGATGAAGTATCTTTCTCTATGATTTCCAGAAACATTTATCAGGCCACATACATCTATATGAATGAGGTCAAGAAGATGTGATGCCCTTTTCTTCTTTGGACAATAAGAATTACAGACTAGCTTCCCATGAATGCAAGCATCACAAGAATTTTCACGTTCACGTTTCAGAATGGGGATATCCATGAAAATATTCAGTTTAGATATCTTTTCCATGTCTTGATGGTTAAGGTGCCCTAGCCTTCGATGCCAGAGATTTTTTTCTTCTTCAACGGAAAAATAGCTGGAGTTTATCTTGCTGTCAACTTGATATAAGTTTCCATCTGTTCTACAGCCTTTCATAAGAGAATTCCCTGTTTTTCCCATTATAGTGTAGCCTTTATGATTGAAATTCACTATGATCCCTGAGTCATAGAGTTGACATACACTGAGGAGATTGTGGTGTAGACCGTCCACATGAAGAACCTCAGTATTCTTCAACTCTCCATTGGAGAGAGCAGTATTCCCACTGCCTTTAATCTTCAAAGCACCATCATTACCAAACCTTACTATTCCATCAACCTTCATTTCAATGTTCTTCAAAAGGTCAGCATTTCCTATCATATGTGAAGAACATCAACTATTAAGAATCCAAGTGCTGCTGCTCTTTGTGGCTTTGAAGGCAACTTCTACAAGATTGGATTTCTCTATCTTCCTTTTTTCTTTCCATGAGATATTGGATTGAGTGTAAGACATTGACGGCCTTTTAATGATTTCTTCCACATAGTCAGATTCATCATACCCATAATCATCTTCCAGAGGAGAAAACCTGTTTGTGAGATCAACACGATCAGGATGATGAATATTGACCCGTTTTTGAGAGTTGTATGAATATCTTTTATCAAATCTCTTCCTGCAACACATAGCTTTATGGCCAAAGTTAGAACAATGAAAACAGTATCCATATCAACTATTTCTTCTAAAAGATTGAGGATATGAAGTCATTCTCCTTTTTTAACTTCCCAAATCTTCCCCATTCAAGTAGCTCCTTTCCACTTCGCAATATGACATGGTATGGCCTAGATAGCCACTGAACAGACACTTCATGAGAGGAAATGTCTTCTCACATTAATTTCTACTCATACCTTCACCCTTGGGAGAATATTTGAACTTCCTGTCATTTCTAAATGTTTGAGGATAATTGTCAGTTCTCCATTTAGTTTGGATTGTGGGTTCTTTTTCAGAACTTCAGACAATGTTTCAACATGTCCAACCATTGTTTTGTCATTATTTTGGCTCTCTTTATTTCCAGTAGTTGATGTCTCATCTTCAAATCCAATTCCACTCTTTACCATGCAAGCGGGTCTTTGATCACTCAAGATTTTTCCAACCCCATCTGAACCACACTAGGCTCTTGCCAGTAATTATACATCTGAGAATCATCCAAACTGTATTTTCTTCCTTGATTCTGTTCAAATTGATTCAGTCTCAAGTTTACTCCTAAGATTAACAACTTTCTCCTCAAGACGCTCAACAGTCTTGGACTTTTCTTATAGTCTGGATGTGAGGTCATTGATGACCTTTCCCTGCTCATCAATTCTCAACATTAGATCTACTACATCATCTTTTCTTTCAAGGATTTTAGAATATACTTTCACAAATTCTTCTAGTCGTTCAATTTCATCTTCAATTTCATCAACATATTCTGATGAGTCTTCCACCATTTCCTTCCACTTATTACATCTCTTACATTTATTCTCAAGCTTAGAGAAAGAATCATTAATTTGAATCTTTGGATCACCAATAGCAGTAATCTGATTATCTCTGCCTTTATTGATTGAGGATCATGATATTTTAGTGGTAGCCATCATGGAAGAATGGTTTCTAGTTTTAAATTCTGGTTCTTCTTCCTCACAAAATTCAATATCATCATCATCTTCTTCACAGACAAAACTCTTCCCATGTATTTTCGTTCTAGATTTTATGTCACCCTTTTTGAAAAAACTTTTCTTGAGGCTTATCAATGTCTTCAGCTTCGCTCTCATCGTTATCAAACATTCTTTAGCACTGAGAGACAATGTGCCCAACTCTTCCATAATGAAAACATGCAAGAGGTAGCTTACCTCTAAATTTACCTTTTCCCTTCTTCAACTTCTTGGCGATGAGAGAAATAGTTTCTTTTTACTCATCATCTTCACCACCACTATCTTCTGAAATTTTCAGTTTGTCCAAGGCTTTAAATGCCATTTCCTTTCTCACACGAGTCGTGGCATCTTTGGGTTTGACTCTCATCTTACATGCCACTAAACTACTTAATAGATAATCCATAGATAGTTTAGAGATATCTCATTCTTCAAGGGATGACACCTTTACATTGTACATGGGAGGAAGTCTTATCAAGATTTTATTTATGATATCAATTTCTTTGATTTCTTCTCCAAGACCTCAAATTGCTCCCACTACTTATGTAATTCGAATGAAGAATGAATATGCATTCTCATTAGGATGCATCTTTAGATCATCAAACCTATTGTGTAAAACCTGAGGTTTTCCCCCCTTACTTTGCTATCTCCTTCATAAATGTTTTCAAGATTATACCACATATACTTTTCTGATGTGCAAGTCATAACCATTAGATAAATTTGATCTGAAAGAGCCGCAGTGATATCATTCTGAGCTTTAGCATATGTGTCATGAACTTTCCTATCTGTATCAGTCATAGGAAGCCCTGTTGGATCAGTAAACAGTATTCTATGGACAGTAGCAAAGAGGAGTTCCATTATAAGGGATATTAAATGAGATTTCATTCTGTTCTTCCAAATCTGAAAATTACTTCCATCGAAGAGAGGTATTACCCTAGCGTTGACTGAGTTCTCCAGAACAACAAAGGACAACTCTAACACCAGCAACCTTTACCCTATGATACCACTTGTATGACCCCGGGACACCCTGAGAGGGGAGGGGTGAATGAGGGTGACAAGTATTTCTTTTAATGTGAAGGATATTGTCCCCACGTTGGTAGGAACTTGTTAAACCTCTATGATTAAAAGGATCAGAAAGCAAACATTCACATGCAGAAAGATGACACAACACTTTTTACTTGCTTCAATACTCAGGGATATGTCCAAGGAGCATACGCCGACAGGATTTCAGTTGTACCAAAATCCACTATACTTCACTAGCTGTATATTACAAAGGTTCGGGAACAGTTACTCTGTCCAAGGCTCACTGCCTTTACAAAAGTTCAGGGATAGCTCACTGCGTCCCCCGTGTCACTCCTGTTGACTCCCCCTGGCTCACTGCCTTTGGTGAAGTCCCACTCAGTTTTTAGACATGAAGGTCTCTTCATCGTTGCAATAGAAAGAATCCTCTGTTGTATATAGATGCTCTGTTGAAGTCTGATGCACTTACCTGTATAAAAATCTTTCTTTTCACCGAAGGTATCGGGCAATCTCTAGCTTTCGTGCAGATCAAAAAAGATCAGCATTCTTCATCAACACCTAGCACGCTTCTCCAAGACCGGCACGCAGGTTTCAATCACGGCGCGCAAGTCACTTGCGTGACACAAATTCAGCGTGCAGGTGACAACAACCCACAAGCGCGACACTACCTCCATCAACTCCAAACTTGCACAACTCTTTATCTTAAAAATCCAAACCACCTTGGGCCCGCATCCATCAATCGACACGCATCTTCTACTTGCGCGACCCAACTACAACTTGCGCGACTCAACCACTTGCGCGACGAAATCTCAAAAAAATATAAGGCTTAATCTTCGTTGAAAATGAGGAGGGGTGGTCCACTATTTATAGGAAAACTAGACACCCTGCGCGGTGGCACGTAGGCCTCCTCTTGGTGCGCAGGTTCCGGTGCGCTGGTCCATCCTCCCTTGCTTCTATCGCGCAAATCACTTGCGCGACCCAACCAATATTTGCGCAACCTTTTTTCCTATGCCATATATTGTAGATCTGATCACGTCGAATAAAGGGCACGCATGTTTCCAAACCTCCTAGACATCAGCGCACAAGTTCATTTTCGGCGCGTAGGTCACTTGCGCGACTAGCCCAAAACATGCATGATCTTTATCCCTTTTCCATTTATCCATGTTTTGATATTGAAAAACATATGGAGCACAAGATTCCTCTCCTTCAAGTACATGTCGCAGAAGTATATTTTCCAAAAACACTTTTCTCATTTTGTCGATTTTCAGGACCAAAAATTTGACAAACATTGGGAAACGACGCCACCTTAAATACTGTTGTCTGCTTGAACTGTATGATCACTTTGCGGGAACACACTCTAAACTTCCACTGAGGATTGAAAACAAACACAAACCACACTTCAATTCATGCAAAGAAGACCATGGTTCCAACACTATCACCTTCATGAAGTAATTAACTAACTAATAAAACTTTTTCCACATTCCCAACAAGTAAGTATTTATTATTTTCAATAGTTAATAATATGATTATTAGAAATTGGATGAAACAATCTATAGTAGATCCATGTACCCCATGTATGAGACAATTGAGGTCTAGAAGATTTCTATCCATTCACATCTCATACAATGTTCTTACAAATATAGTATCTACAAGGATATTAAAATAATTAGGATTGAACATACATCATGAATCATTATAAAGAAACTTCTACTAATGTTATGTCCACTGGGCTAGATATCCTGAAAGGGGGGGGGGGTGAATCAGGGTATAACTGATTAAAACAATTGTCCTTTTTGATCTTTTTTTTCATTATTAAAATAACTATCTTCTCTATCATTACCATTTCTGACTATGAACAAATATTAAACCATGCACATGACATAGTAATTGTATATGGTTCACCCTCATTGGGCTATGTCTAAGAAGCATACATCAGCGAGGTACTGATGTATCAAATCCAATATAAAGGAATTGTGGTTTACAAGTTGTATATAGACTCACTATCCCTCCTAGTTTACAAAAAATCACAATTTGAAAGGTCGGTGATCTATTAACTGAATTGTTCTCACCGCTTCTTTAGAATATCAATACCATTGTTTATAGACTTGTAGGTACTTTAATTTTATCTAATGAATGCATCCATTACATTATTTAGATTCTCTATTGATATCTCACTTTTATCCACAGCCAAAGACCACTTTTCCACTAAACATTTGGAAATACCTATCAACCACTTTTCACAAATCTCACAACCTCTAGGAATCTCCTCTTATTGAAAGAACAAATAAGTATTCACGAAGCACCATCTATCGTGAAGCTCAAACTAGCCTTCATGATGATATTTCCTTTTCGCAGACCTCATATAGAATTCTTAAAGTACACCTCTTTCATGAAGGTCACACTAGCAGTCAATAAGTTCAAATGATTTATTTGGGTTTTTAGGGCGGTGATCAAATCATTGAATCTGTGATTCTCATAACATTCAGTTGGCTTATAGCCTTCATGAATGACTTCACATAACAGCCTCAAAACTCATTTTTAAACTCAGAGAGATATAATTTTCATTGGGAATCTCTTTTATTCTTCAAAATTCTATAATAGGTATCCTCATAATTATTGGCTTGGCTCTTCATGAAGCTCCACCACCTCTAGTGCATTTTCCAAATCCGTGAAAACCCATATTCAAATCAAACCAATATTCACGATGATTCACTAAATTTTTTTGTTCCCAAATCTAATCATAATCTCATAAGATTTGGTCCAATAACATTTTCACAACCCAATGAAATCTTAGAGCCTTTCTTTAGGGACCACTAAGAACTATGCCACCGATCATGAAGCTCTATTTTCATAGAATCATGAAGCTTATTGATTTTGAAAAACATCCATGAGAACTCATTACTCATTCAAAAAACACAACTTACAAATCCCATCATTGTTAAATTCATGACTTTTCCATATTTTGATGAGATAATCATGGAAATGAACTTTCAATGATTAAAAAATATTTCCAAATTTTGGATCCCCAAAATTTTTCAAACACTGGAAAATGAATCCAACTTGTATCTATTATTTTTGTACTACCTATACATCATACATTCCATTGACATGTTTATTTTTCATCATTCATTTCCAATAAATTATCTGGAACTAAAAAATTCATCTTGAAAAAATTCTTTGTCAAAGAACACAATTAACTCAAAAATGATGCAATGTTACCTAGATTCATTTTTTCAAAATATCTAATACCACCTATATATATGATTCATGCTTATGTCAATGAGTTATGGAGGGGGTGAAACTATGATTGTATTTTTCTTTTTCTTTTTTATTCATTATACTTAACCTATAAAACCTATAAATCCTCTAAATCCAATCAATGGAGTTTCTCACCCTATCATTTTTTCTGGAAATTTATTAAACTGAATATGAAATGATATTTAAAAGGTTCTTCACCTATTATATCTCAATTATATGTTGGTTATTCATCAAAACAAGGATTTATCCACTACCCCAAAAATGTATTTAAAAAAATTGGTCTATAATTTTCATTCAATAATTCTAGAAACCTATATTATATAAAATTTATCAATAAAATATAATCCAAATAATTATATAAAATAGCTGGTGATCCTGCTGCCTCTTGATGTTCAAACCCCACAATCAGAAGAAAACAAAAATCAATAAGTGCATACATTCTTCATGAATATAAAAATTAGATGTTGATGATCGTATTTGAGGTATTAAAACAGCTATCATAATCATAATGTTTGTGGTCAGCCGAGATTTTGTTATATTTATCACAATAAAAACATTAAATCAAGGTAAAATTTCTTGTAGAATACTCACAATTACATAAAAATTGTTTCTATCCTTGGAGTATTTCATAGCATATGATTATCCACAATAGATACTATATTGGGTTCTCTCTCAATGTTTTCTATCACTTATGCAATAATAATGTAGATACCATATTTTCCCCCATTATTTTCATGGGTTCTTCATAGTTCATCAAATATTGAGTCCATACAACCAAAAAACAACAAATTTCATCAACATAACGGGATCTATAAATAAAACATAACTCCTCAAATAACATCCAATGATTTTCACCATAACTGCTAAAATATAATTTCTTATGGTAATTATATATATATCTCTCTCTATATATGATTACTAGAATAATTCATCATTTTATCCATTGAATGGAATGCTAATTACTCCTAGAAATATGTTTATAATAATTCCCAAAACATTTAGAAAATGACTATTGAAGAATTAAAAATACTATCATGAATCTCATAAATTAATTGAATAATATTTCATTCAACACATATCAAATATCCCTTCAATTTGGAATAGTTCATAACCCATTGGTGTTTTCCCCAATTACAATGAACTCTATGGAATTTTGTTGATGATTTTAATCATTTTTTCATTATGAACCACTCATAGACCATGGATTCCCTCCACACTAGAATTGGAAAAAATCGCCAAGTTATAGGCACCATTGTTAGACATGGATATATCAAAAGCAAATTTCATGAGCCATTGGCGTGGTATTGAGTGTGTAGACATTATCAATCTATAAGTCTCCCATGAAGAGTTAATTTCATACCATATATTCTATTATGGATGTTGAGAGTTTATCTAAATTGTAAAGGTTACACATATGTTAACCATGTGGATCAATATGGTTTGGTCATTATCTAGAGGCTTGTTTTAGGAATCATTATATTAACATGACCTCACATATGGATGATTCTTTCTCCTAGATTCTTCCCCATGACCACCATATCAACCTCTTGGAAGTTTCATTGGCCATGTTGGATAATAATCAAAACATGAGTACTTGTTCTATGGAATTGTCTACCTCATCCATTTCCATGAAAACTAAATTCCATCTTTTTATAAAATCTAACACATCCAACATAATTATTTTTGAAACATTACAGTTTTTATGTAATATTCAAAAAACATTATTTTTAATATATGTCTATAAAATATAATACTATATCTCAAATATGACCTGATTAATGATACAATAATTATAAAATTGAGATAAAAGTAAAATGTGAAATGGTTAAGTCAATCCAAAATAGTTTTAATATGATATATTAGTAATTTATGAACAATTGTTTTAATTTAAAAAACATAAATTGAATTTTTAAATGATTTATAAGATAATAAAAAACATTAATTGTCTACTTCTAATTTTTTTATTCTAATTTTTATAAACAAGTAAACTATTTTAATGATTATGATGTTAAAAAAACATGTCTCTTTAGTTTAATATTACGGATTTTCTAAAATGAAGAATCTATTAGATGTATTATTACTGAAATAATATTTTATTAAAGACTCTGACACAAAACAACCCTCTACATTATGGATAAACACCCCCTCTCACAATATTAGAAACTCACATAAAAAATTTATCAAATTTTCTAAGAATATACCATATAGCTAAACATATGTTAATGCCCTCTTATATTTCCTTCTATTTTTTTAATTTTCTTATTTATTATTCTATCATCTTATTCTTATATTCATGTTATCATCCTAAAATAACTAAATATAAATTATAAAAAAAATGTCTGATGATAATTATAATATATATAATCTATTCCATCCCCTCTTCAAAATGTATTACTATTTGTCAATTTTACCAACAATGAGGACATTTATAATGTTTTCTTATTATAACCCTCACAACATGTTAATATATATTAATATATATATATATATCAATAGGTGAGTTTTTTTATTGTATTATATAATATTTGATGCAATTTAATAATTTAATAACAAAAAAACATGTCCCTTATAGTAACACATAAAAATGTAATTATTGGAAACAAACATTACACTACACCATTTAATCCCGTATAAAACCTAAAAAATAAAATCTAATAGAATAATTTCCTCAATAATTTCATCAGTTTATGTAATATATTTCAGTATTAATATTTTATAAATCATAAAATTGTTGTATGAAAGGATTAAATGATTAACAAACTTGTGACCTCATAAATATAGTCACAACCATTCATTTCCCCTTGGGATTAATTGTAAATTTTTCAAATTTAAAATAACATTATTTTAAAATATTTTATAAGTGAATTTGATATATATATTTATTTTATTAATATGGAAATATTCATTATTCAAATTATTTGAGATGGATTTAAATCCATGAATAAATTATAATTAATGTATATTTTATTATAGATCCCGAACATTGATTCATCTAATGGTGTCTATAATTGTAATGACCATAAATTTTATAAATGATGTTTCATTCATTATTAAATTATATTCCAGTTTATTTAATGTGGTTATAGAAATCACATGTATTAATTTGGATATATTATGCCATTATATGGACAGTAATATCTTAAATACTATTAAAAATAATTACCATTGATAATATAGTATTTTTTCTATGATTATATTATTATAATATATTTAATTGTCATGATAATGTCAATATGATATAGATAAAACAAGAGACGAACTCAACCAGATGTAAAATACCCTATGAATACCATTTATCAATGATTCCCATAGAGATAACAACACTATGATTTTTCTTTGACCAATCCAAAAATGAGAATGATCAACTAAAGAATTATTGAAACCATTTGTAGTAGAAGATAATTCCCATCATGATCATAATCAATGTCAGGTTTTCTGAAGAACCCCATGAAAATCTTATCAACACACAACTTATAATTATAAAATTAAAATATGTAATAACTGTGTATTTATCTAAAATATAAAATGATGATTTTTTATATATTTATATTTAATAAAATTAGTGGAATATTTATTAAATTTTTAATTCAAATTTGAAAATTTTGGATAATGAGTTTGAGATAAAACAGTTTTTTATATTAATAGAGAGGAATTGAATTTTCGAAAAATAGATACTTTCAACCAAGAAAATAATTTTAATGAATTCATGAATTTTTTTTAAAAAATAATAATTATACTAAACATTATTATTATATAATATTTATTAAATATAATTTTTAACATCACTTTACAGTGTCCAAAATTATTTTAACAAGGGTCTAAAAATATTATTCTCCAAAAAAAACTTATTTACCAACAAATAAGGATTTTTATATTAATAAAAATATTATCCTATTTAGAGTTTTATTTGGAAAAAAGTTGTTTTATTTTTGAAAAAAAGTTTTGAAATATACCAAAAAAGGAATTTCAGATAATTTCTAGAGACAAATCAATTTCTATTTAATAATTTAATATCATATAAACATGTGGTGAGTAAGATGAGATAATAAAGACCCAAAATTAATGTGATATATTGTATAAATGGTTTCCATTACCGAATATATATTTTCACTATAAAATAGTATTTTTTATGTTATTTGACTAATTTTATATACTATTAATGAATCCTCTATACATATATAGTTTTTTATGTTTTTAAAATCAATTCATTGTAAACATGAATGACATCCACATAGAAAGGGTATTATGTTATTGATATAAATTATATAACATGTGTATAATTAAAATATAATACTATCTGTCTAATAAAATGAGAAAATCATCCATGGTATTCTTTGTGTTTTTTATTACATTGTCCTATAGAGTTCAAATATAATGTTTGGAAATTAATAACAAATTATCCACTATTTTTCTTCATAATACCTCCCTGAATCCAATTATTAATACCTATAAACCATTTTAGAAACACATTACTTTAACAATACCTCTATTTAATGCAAACACTCTTCTCATAAGTCTATTTGACGATTATTTAATGCATTTAGAAGAACCCACTCATATTAAGAGACCATATCCTTCTTTTGATTATTCAAGAACACCCTTTATATTATTCCCATTTTTTACAATTTAACATAAAAGAGTATTGTTTCACACATTATGATTGATAACCTTGTGATTTTAATGTGATTATGGATCACTTTAACTCTCTATTGTCCCTTTAAAGATCCATTACACACCTCAGTTTTGTTTCCAAAATTATGTTGTGATTATCGATAACAAACAATTTGGTTGTGAATATCCATCTTATATCCACTCAACTATCCTCTTCTAAATTTACTAATACTTCCTTGATTATTAAAATCACTATATACTACCAAAAATCATTTATCTTGTTACATAAGTTTATGATTGTTATCAATATGTTTTATGATTCATGTGGGATACAAAATCATCAACATGATATGAAAATGATTGTTGTTCCCAAATATCTCACTAATAAAATGGGTAATGTTTTAGTCTCCTTAAAAATCATGTATTGGATTAGAGAGTAAACCAAATCCGATATGGGACATTTTCCACCAGTTTATAAATGATGTTGTTGTTTTCTGTGACCTATATTTATGATATCATATTGGATGTTCTTTTCATATTACAATGATTCTTTTTTTGTTATAATAAATATATCATGTGTAATTATTGAATATTATGTTTCTCACCCATCTCATTAAAAATTTAAATTCTGTATGAATCAAAATAATATTCTTTACTATATGACTATATATTTTTATTCACATAATTATATCTATTTCTTTCTCTTTTGTTATGTATATCCCAATGTTTTCACATTTTTTTAAAGAATATTGAAATTTTATGAGAATCTTTCAAATGTATTAAATAATTTTGTTGTATAAATGTATCATGTTCATGTTTTATCTACCCATTTTTTCAAATACATCAAGATTCAAGATCAATTGGAATTTTATTATGGGTAAATTAATATAATAAAGCATTCATTAATATGTATTAATTATATGGGTTGTTGTAGGAAATATCTTATCAATTTATAGTTATTATTGGGGTTTGGATTAATTTTTTTTTAATTCATAGATATAATTATAAATAAAGGAAAATATCGCTAAAAATTGGAAACGTATAGAGTATGTGGTTAATGAGGAAACAAATCCATGTTTGGATAATCCAGGTGGATATGGCTATGGAACATATGCAAATATGGCTAATAACCATGAAAAATTCATATTTAACACGATTCAATTGTTTCTTAGCGCATAAAAATGATATTTTATGTACGTCTTTTTTAAATCTCATAATGAATATGCTTTAGTGAATTCACAATGTATTTACTAACCATTTTTTAGGGAACAAAAATTGTCATATGATTTTATATAAAAAAAATAGTTTATGTAATACACCAATTTGAACCTAGAAATTAATGTTTTAATCAATATATATAACTTATTAGTTATCACTTTAATGTTCAGGGTTTTATATTTATGTTTCTAATAGTTTACTGATACCCATTTAAAATTATTCCATTTATTAAGTCCAATGGATGAAAATAAGAGAAATTGAGTCTAAAAACAATGTGAATATTAATATAATGTCTTCCTAAAAAAAGAACACAAAATGATGGGATAATTATTCTAGAGATACTTGAAAATAAATTAAAATTGATTCATGTCCTGAATTAGGACCAAAACCATGACGAGTTACAAAATTATCAAAAAGGAATAGAAATTTTTAATTGATTCCTTTATAAGTAAAAGGACATCAAATATCATTTGATATTATATTACCTTTATTTTAGAGCAATGTAATTACTTTTTATAGTTGATATTCTCCATTTTCCAATTACATGAGCAAGATATAGTAACATTATAAGTTTATTTAAGGGATGGATATGATGATTAGTGGAAGAGGTAGGTTAATAATATGATTCTTATAGAGGATATTCAATCTATGGAGTTTATATAATTATTTATAATGTTTTTAAATATATATTTCTATCAAAAATATTATCTAAAAATAAATGGGGACATCATTAACATCATGGAATAGAATGATGAATCTATTGGTGTTTATCAGCTAATCTTTACTATAATTCCACGTTATGCCCCCCCACGTTTTCATTACAAAAATCATGTAATTTTGATTGATTCCTTTATTGAATGAAGGTGATTGTAGTTAATTCCTATCAATGAATTTATTTTACCAATATGAGTAATGTTTTTAATTTTCCTATAAAATTTGAATTGGGATCTTGGAATATCGAACTCTTTATTGGAAGAAGATGTGGAATATGGAGTTTCCTTATGGAATCAAAATCTAAATGTCTAATGGTGGAAATAAAATAAAATAATTCTATTTGTAAAATATTTTAGTGTATGAATCACAATAATTTACAATGGGGATAATTATATAATATAGGTCTAATAAGGAATGTAACCTAAGTTGTGATTTTTGACAGGAAAACCCGATAAAATTAATGGAATAATTGAAAGATCTAGTAATCACTGATCCAGTCGTACAATTTCTTAATTGAAAGGGACAAGAAAATTACTGAATATAATAACCTAATCAACAGTGTTAAGGATACAATCAATAAAAACAACCTCTAATAAAGAATGGGTGAGCTAATTCTATTAAAACTAGTGAGGTGGATCCTAAAAATGTAGTAGCGATATTAATGTTAGTCATTCATTCAATGGTACCGAACATACATTTTTCATACCATTCTATACATTTATGCCTATCATGAATATTTAGTATATGAATTAATATATAACTGAAAATCATCTAAGTAGAGTTATTAGTGAAAATGGAATGAGGGAAATTATTGATTCCTATGTATATAAATTCTCTACTATCAAATTTTTTTGAGGAATATACAGAAAAACCTTGTGATAAATTATATATAATGAATCAATTTTCTTTTTTGTTTTGTATGAAATTTCCTATATATATCAAACATTAAGAAATTATAAAAAATAACCCCTTATATCATTAATTACAATTTGATTATACACATTTTCCTATATGATGATGTATACTATTTTGTAACGACATATAAAAAATGAAGATTTTTTACGTGAGAGATATCATATCTTGATAAAATAAGTAAGAATAAATAAAATACCATCCTTTATGAAATTTTCATGGAGAGTGAGTATAATGATGTCTTTCTGATACAATATTTCGGAATTCCTCATGGAAAAGGTATAATTTTCAATCATAGTTACACATGGAACATCACCAATATAAATGAATTTATAATAAAGGGTTATTTTGAAAGATGATGAGATAACAAAGAATCTATATGGGAGTCTGGGTAAAGTGTTCATAATACCATCATATTCTCCATGGGGTGCATCAATCTATTTTAAAAAAAAAGGAAGAGTCAATAGACCTCTACATTGATTATCATCAGCTTATAAAGATCCTAATAATTAGAAAGTATCACATTCAATGGTTTTATGTCTTGTTAAACACATTATTGACAACAATGTGTTTCTATAAGGCTGATCTTTAGATGATATATTTTCAAGAAACCAATACTAAAGAAGATATCTAGAATACTTTTATCTCATACAAGGTATGAGAAAAATGATTTCATAGTGATTCCACTTTAGCTAACCAATTCTCAAGAGATCCTCATGGAATTTATGAATAGATTAATAATAGAATACAAGAATAAATTTTTTTTAGAATTTATGTATATATAATTATCCTCTCCAAAATAATAGAGGAACTAAAAGAGTATTTGAATAAAATATGGAAGAGAATGATAAAATAAATGATTTATATGAATTTAAAAAAATATGAATTCTGGTTGGGGAATGTAACATTAATAGGTAATGATATCACTTGTATTCAGATGTCTATATAACTTTCACAAATAGAATCAACTAGATAATTTAATATATTATCCTCTTTGATATAAATTTTTAATTTCCAGGGAATTACTAGGTACTATCATTAGTTTTTTCGAAACTTCAATGATTTTCAATCCCACTAACATATAAAATTCATATTAGGGTAATGTTTTGTTTGTATTGAAGAATATATGTATAGTTTTTAAAATGATAAATAAAAAGCATATCAATTTAGTAGTTCTATAACTACCCATTAGTGGTGTTGGAAGGTTGATATAAAATAATGCACCGATAAAGAGATTAGTGTGTGTTCATGTGAAATATTACTATGTGATGAAATATTCCTCCTTTTAACTATATATCCATTCTAAAAAATTACCCAACAAATTATCCATACTTGGCTATAGTGATCTTCAAATTAATGATTTGTAATAAATATCTATTAGGTTAGATGTATGGCATATGCACTGAACATAAAATTATTTTGACTAAATTAAATTAAAATTAGTTTAATATGATAAAAAATAGTGGATAGAGATGATCAATGCTTATGATTTTCTAATAGCATTGAAAAATTAGAATAAAAAAATATGGTAGATTGTCTGAGTGAAATGGGTCCTATAACTCTATCCATGATAATTATTCCTTGAGATCCAATTTTATTAGAGATAAAAATGATGTATGTGAGAATAATAAATGTATGTTCATACAACATTGATAAATTAATTATCAACAATACATTATTTAGAAGTTCTTGGAGACCTTTAATGATGACGTTGTGATACAGAAAAATAAAGTGAATATTAAGGAGATCAACATTACTGAAGATGTCGATATATTTTTTGGAACCCTACTATGCATCCCATCAAAAGTATAACTAAATAGAAATATATTTATAAAAAAAGGTTTCATGCCCTTCTCTATTTATCAAGGAAGCACCATGATGTATATATATTTGAAGATAAAATTATTATCGGATAAAAGGAAGGGGGGATAGTGGATAGTGTATGTCAATTCATGGTTTGAAAATAATTACAGGCTATGTTATAATAGCCAAATGGGATGATTCAATGATTTCCAATACCAAAATTTAAATTTTACAACACAACCCTAGATTTTATCCTTGGGTTCTCAGGGAAAATAAAAGGAAATAATTATATTTGGTTGGTAGTCGAACTCCTTTAAAATATAGGGTTGTTTATTTCAATCAAAAAGGATTTATAACTATATCAACTCTCGATGATATAAATAAGAGTAGTGGTATGATTTAATGGTGTTCCCCTCACAATTGTGTCTAATTGAGATCTGAGGACAATATAACACCAAATGATTTAAAAATTAATAATTTTATATTTGATGGAGTATTATATATGAAGTAATAAGATTAAACATACCAATATGTATATTTCATTAAATACCATTTTTTTGATAGCTCATAGAACCAACAACGTCATTTCTAAATGAACCATAATAAACTAAAATGTTATCCCCAAGCAGTTAAATTAGTTGTTAAGAATTGAAATAACTAAATTATAAAATTATTGGTTTTATATTTATTACAAATAATATAACAATCCTTTCATGTAAAATCAAATGTTTTTAAAATAAATTTACTTTTTTTAAAACTTAATAGTCCTGCATTGCTAAAAATATGTAAACATATTTCTTTAAAATATTAAAAAAAAAATTTAAAATTTTTTATTTTTTAATCAATATTCTAAAAATAATATTTAATTGATTTATTTAACTATTTCTTTGATAATTTATTTCTTAATTAATATTCATAAAAATTAGTTTTTTTAAACTACCATATCATT
Source organism: Viscum album (assembly GCA_963277665.1). NCBI lineage: Eukaryota > Viridiplantae > Streptophyta > Magnoliopsida > Santalales > Viscaceae > Viscum > Viscum album. The sequence goes on along the minus strand of OY728155.1, from coordinate 70,936,629 downwards.
TAAATAATATAAAAATTTTATTTTTATTTTAAATTTCGTTTGATGTATATTTAGATAAATTATTTTAATTTTTAATTTTTTTGTCATTGGAATCAATTTGATATTAAAAAATTTTACACTTATGAGAATTCTCACTTAGGAAACCCGTCATTGTGTCATGAAAAAAAAACATATAGTTTTAAATTAAATTACACATATTATGTGAATTAAATATTGATAAAATTATTACATATTTTGAAAAAAAAATTATATCATCCAATAAGGTTAAATATATTGTCGATAATAATGAATAGGGAAATCATTATAACTATTTTACCACTGTTAAGATAATAATGGGTTTATCAGGGGTTAAACTATGAAGATAATTGTGGAAAGGGACTAAAAACATGTCCAAACCCAATTTTATGTCTACATATTTATGTTATCACCTATAATGATCACTAAATTTACCTTCTAGAATCTTGGTTCAAGGAAAAAAATTCATCTAATTGATTATTATATAAACTTCCACGTGTTTCCACTCCCAACTTATAAAAGGAAATTACCTTTTTAACATTATGCACACTAAAAAATCCATTTGGATCTACCAATATTATCCCAAATAACAACCCTATCCCCCTCCAAACATTCAAATCCTTTTTATACTAAACACAACATATAAATACTTTTTGTGCCATCCAAAATAATTTTGAATAAGAAGTAGCTTTCTTTAACTAGTGTTTTCTTTTTAATCCTCCTAAAAAACCAATTAAATCATGATAATATAATAGAATATGTATATTACATACAAATATATGTTAATAAATCATTTCCATAGCCTACACCAATTTTATCTTCTATCAAATGGGAAAATAAAATGGTATCTATTTGTACGGTGGACTACCTCATCATAAATTGATATAAGATGTTTTCCATCAACTAACCTAGTGATTTTTCTAATTAGCTATTGTAGACATAACGAAATGTATTCAATGAACATATCCACAGAGTGAAGATACATTTATAACATAGAAAACCAATTTCAAGTATGAGAAAATATGTTTTCAGCAGGGAGGGAGAAGATAAATGATGGATTTTTTATTCCCTAATACTACTCCATAACAATTGGTATGTGGAATGATTCCCCATCCAGGAGTCGGTAGTGGATTTACAAGATTGATGAAACAAATGTGTTGAAAAATTAAATTCAATTTTGGAGTTTTGTCCAAGAAGAAATGTGGTATTTACCATCTCAATAAGTATATATATCTTAATGACCTTCGATTTTACTGGTTGCAGAGACCAAACTAACGTACTGATCAAATGTTATGGAACATTAAAGATGGATAAATTTGACGAGGTGACCTACACAGGGGAACTATTCAGAGGACCTATGATGCAATGTAATTTCTAAACCCATACGAAGAAGTGCTATGTGTAGGTCCTATATGGAGGACCTTCGCGAACAAATTCCCTTCGACCAGGTCCCCTTCATGCATATAAGAAGGACCTTTGGGCTCCCCAATTCAAAGTGTGGAAAATGTTGGAAGAAGTCCCAAAGATCGCGTTGTATAGCTATTTCTCCAAGATCCACCAAATGTTATCAGGTAGATTTCTAAAACATGGGGGAAGAGAGAATTAAATGGAGAAATGTGGGTCAATGTCCCATCAAGGTCTTGAACACATGGAGCTACGCGGAGCACCTATGAGATGCACCTGATTAATGCACCTGTATAGAGAACATTCAGGATGCACCTGTGCAGAGCAGCATCACAACACACATGAACTGAGAAGATGCGTAAAGCACCTGCATGGAGCACATTCGTGACGCACCTACATAAAGAACCTGCACGTTATACCTATACAGAGAACCGGAAAGGCCCTGTGAGTGAATTTAGAGATGTGTTTCTGAAATAATATTGTGTAATTCCTCATGGGTATAAGGATTAATTTTCAACAATACATACACATAGAAAATTACCAATATAAATGAATCTATAATGAATGTGTTTTATGAATCATGATGAGATGAAGAAGAAACTATATGGGAGTCTGGATAAAGTGTTAATATGCCCAACTTCTTCTCTATGGAGTGCGATAATCCAATTTATCAAAAAACAAATCGGTCAATATACCCCTACATTGAGTTTCATTAGCATATAAAGATCATAATAAAAAAAGGTATCACATGCCATGGATTTATGGATTGTTCAATCAGGTGTGTAAAACATTGTATTACAATAAGGTGGAACTGTGGAAGAGATATTATCAAGGAACATAGACTTAGGAAGATATCTATAATACTTCTTTCATTCATAGTATGAGAAACATGATTTCATAGCGATTCCATTCCGGCTAACTAATTCTCCAAAAACCTCATGGACATGATGAATAGATTAATTATAGAATACATGGATAAAATATTTTTACTATTTATGAATGATATTTTTATCCACTCCGAAAGCACAGAGAAACATGCATAGTATTTAAATACATAATGGAGGAGAAAGAGAAAATAAATGATTTCTGAAAATTACAATAAATATAAATCTAGGTTGGAGAATGTAACGTTAATAGGTAATGTTATCACTTGTATTGGAATATTTATATACCCTTCAATAATATATTGAATTTTAGAATTGAATATACTGAACACTATGATAGAAATCTTTAATTTCCATGGATTAATAGGGTGCTAAAATTAATTTTTAGAAAATTTAATGATTATCAATCCCACTAACATAGAAAACTCAATAGGGGTAATGATTTGTTTTGAATTTAGAATATATATAATGTTTGAAAATGATAAATAATAAGAATGTAACTTCACCAGTTCTATCACTACCCATTAACGATGTTGGAATTTTGATCTAAAACAATGCATCTATAAGGATATTGTGGCATGTTCTAATGAAATATTACAATGTGATGGCCTATTCACCCGCTATTTATATATCCATTCTAATCAATTACCCAATTTATTATCTATAATTGGCTATAGTGATATTCAAATTATTGATTTGGAATAAATATCTACTACGGGATATATGTGGCATACACACTAAACATAAAATCATTTTGACTAAATTAAACTATAAATAGTTTAATATTATCCAACATGGTGGTTAGGTATTATCAATGGTTATGATTTTTTAACAATATTAAATAATTAGAAAGAAAACTAAGTTTTAGATGGTCGGAGAGAAATGGGTACTGTAAATCTATCCATGATGATGATTCCTAGAGATCCAATTTACTTAGAGATAAAAAGGATGGATATGAGAATAATAAATGGATCATTATACTACATTAAAAAAAATAATTCGCAACCATAGATTACATATTGGATCATGGAGTCCCATAATAATGATGAGGTGTTGTAGAAAAATACAGTGAATATTTGGGAGTTCAGCATTGCTGAATATGGAGATATATTTTTAGGAACCTAAATATGCATCCCATAAAAATTAGAACTAAAGCGAAAATATATGTATGAAAAAAATTTCATTCCCTTATCTATTTATCTGGGATACACTATGATGTATATATATTTTATTAATATTTATTATGTGATAACCAGAATGGGTGATTGTGGGGAATGTATCATAATTCATGGTAATCCAATAATTCCAGGAAATTGTATAACAGCCAAATGGTATGATTCAACCATTTCCTATACCAAAATTTTAATGCAAAAGCAGAACTATGGATTTGATCATCAGAATCCAATGGAAAATAAAAATAAATAACTATATTTGGTTTGTAGTCAATCTTCTTAAAAATTGTGTGTTTTTTATTCCAATCAAATATGATTTATAACTAGATCAACTCTCCATTATATAAATAAGAAATGTGGAATGATTTCATTGAGTTACACTGACCATTTGTCTGGTTGAGATCCTTGGTTAATATAAGACCACATAATTTTAAAAAATAACAATATTTGATGGAGTATGATGCATGAAACACTGAGCTTAAACACCCCAATAAATATATTTCATTTAATTCCATCTTTTCGGAAGCTCTCAAAACACAGAACACCATTTCTAAACGAACCATAATGAACTATAATGTTATAACATTTCAGTTAAAATAGTTGGTAAGAATTGAAATATCTAAATTATAAATGTAATGGTCTTATAATGATTATAAATAAGATTACAATCCTTTAAAATATAATCAATGGTTTTAAAAAAAATGTACTTTATTTAAAACAGCTTTGTATTGCTTTGCTGAAAATATTTACACTTATTTCATCACAATATTAAAAAAATTATTTTCATTTTTTATCATTTTTAATCCATCATCATAAAATTATATTCGATGTAATTATTTTATTTTTAATAAGAAAATTTATTCCTTTATCAATAGTATAAATAATTATATTTATTTAAAACTACCCTTTCATTTAAATAATTGAAAATGATATTTTTATTTATGTTTTTTTTGAATTAAAATTAGTTAAATTATTTTATTATTTAAATTTTAAAGCCATTTTAATCAATTTTACATTTAAAAATTTTATACATAAGAGAATTCTCACTATGGAAACCCGCCATTTGGTCAAGAGAAGAGGTTTAGTTTTAAATTGGATTAAAAATATTATGTGAAATAAATTTTGAAAAAATGATTAAATATTGAAAATAATAAAAAATATATTATCTAGTAAGGTCAAGTATATAGTTGAAAATAATTAATAGTGAAAACATTATAATTGATTACCACTATTAAGATATAAATGGGTTTATCAGGGGTTAATCTATGAAAATAATTGTTGAAAGAGACTAAAAACATTTCCAAAACACATTTTATATCAATATATTGATGTTATAATCTATTATGTTTACTTAATTTCCCTTATAGAGTCATGGATCAAGAAAAAGAGTCCATGTAATTGACTATTCTATAAAATTCTACATGTTTGCACTCCCATATTTTAAAAGGACATGCCCTCTCTACCGGTATTAACACTAAAAAATACATTTGGATCTTCCAATATCATCCCAAATAATATCAATATTCCCCTAACAACCTAAATATACTTTTTATCATAAATACAACATATGGATACTTTTTATTCCATCCAAAAACATTTTGAAGAAGTGGAAGCGTTCATAAACTAGTTTTTTATTTTTTAAACTCCTAAAAATACTTTAAAACATGATAATATAATATAATAAGTATCTTACATATAAATCGAAGTTAATAAATTATTTTTATAGCCTACACCCATTTTAACATCCAGAAAATTGGAAAATAAAATATTAATCACCTGTATAGTGTACAACCTCATCTAAAATTGATATATGTTGTTTTCCATCAACACATCTAGTGAGTTTTTATAATTAACTATTGTAGAAATAATGTAATGTGTCCCATTAACTTTTACTCAGAGTGGAGATGTGATTATAACATAAAAAAATTGTCATGTATGAGTGAAGATGTTTTCACTTGGAAAGAAGAAGATGAAGACTAGATTTCTTTGTACCCAAATACATCTTCATACCAATGGTTTATTGTAATGACCCCCCTTCCATGAGTAGGTTGTCGATGTCCAAGATCTCTGAAAAAAAGGGTTGAAGAGATTAAATTCAATTTCCTTTTATCATTCAAGAAGACAAAGTGTATTTACCATATCAAGAATTGTAGATATCTTCAAGACATTATATTTGTCAAGCCGAGGACCCCAAACTAACTTAAGGATCAAAATTTATGGCACTCGTAAGATGTATAAATTTCACATATGGACCTACATGGTGGACCTACGTGGAGGACCTAAACTAGAAAATAATTTCAATACCTCTATGAGGAAGACCTACATGTAGGAACTACATAGATGACTTGTGCGAAAAATTTCCCTTGGACTAGATCCCCTCCATGCCCATAAATAAGAACCATGGGCTCCCTATATCTAATGCAGAAAAAGTTGGAAGAAGTCCCAAATCTCCCATTGCGTATCTCATTCTCCAAGATCCCAAAAAGAATTTATAATTAAATGAAGAAAAAACTATAGGGGAGTCTGCATAAAGAATTCATAATATCAAATTCTTCTCCATGGGGTGCATCTATCCAATTTATCAAAAAATGGATTGGCCAACAATCCTCTACATTGATTATCATATTCTTATAATGATCCTGATAATAAACAGTATCAAATTCAATGGATTTATGGCTTGTTCAATTAGATATATACAACGTGGTAGTTCTATAAAGTGGATCTTTAGAGGGGAAATTGCGAAGAAATAGAGACTAAAGAATATATCTAGAAGACTTTTATTCATACAAGGTATGATAAATATGATTTCATGGTGACTCTATTTTGGCTAAGTAATTTTTTTTAAAACCTAATGGACATGATAAATATATTATTTGTTGAATACATGGATAAAAGTTTTTTAGTATTTTTGAATGATATTATTATCCTGTCTAATAGCATAGGGGAACATGCTGAGTATTTGAATACACTATGTAATAGTAAGATAAAAAAAATGATTTATGAAATTTATAATAAAAACAAATTTTGGATTGATAATTTAATATTATTAGGAAATGTGATCACTGGTATTGGGATATCTATGTACCCTTCAAAAATATAGTTAATTAATTAATCAAACACACTAACCTCTTTGATATATGTTTTTAATTTCCATGGATTAAATGGTTACTATCATTAGTTTTTTAGACACTTCAATGATTATCCAGACCACTATCATAGAAAACTCATTTTGGGGTAATGATTTTTATGGAATGAAGAATTTGTGTAATGTATTAAAATGATAAAAAATAAGAATATCACTTCACCAATTCTATCACTACCCATCAGTGGTGTTTGAATTTTGATTGAAAACAATGCTTACAAAAAGATATTGCGGTGTGTTCTAATGATATATTAGAATGTGATAGCCTATTCCTCTAGATACCAAAATATAAATTCTAAAATATTACCCAACTGATTCGACATAATTGATTGTATTGATCTTCTCATTAATGATTTCGAAAAAATATCTATTATGTGAGATGTGTGGAATATTCACTGATCATAAAATCATATTGACTAAATAAAATGAAAAATAGTTTAATATGATCCAAAATGGTGGTTAGAGATGATCAAAGGTTATGAGTTTCTAACACCATTACATAATTAGAATGAAACCCTTGTGGATGATTTTCTAAGAGAAATGGGTCTTGTAACTCTATCCATAATGAAGATTCTTAGGGATCCAATTTTTGTAGACATAAAAAGGATGGATATGAGAATAATAAAATGATCTTCATACTACAGTTAAAAAAAAAACAGGTCTCAGAAATACATTATTTAAAGGATCATGGATTCCCATAATGATTATTAGATTCTATATAGAAATAAAGTAAATATTTGGGTTTTCAACATTGCTGAATATGGAGATATATTTTTTGGAACCTGAATATGCATCCCATCAAAAGTAAAACTAAAAAGGAAATATAAGTTTTAAAAAAATTTCAAGCCCTTCTCTATTTATCTAAGAAGCACTATAATGTATATATATTTAATGAAAATTTAACATTGGTTAAAATGAAGGGTTATACTATGCAGATTGTATCTCAATGAATGGTAAGATAATAATTCTAGGATAAGTTATAATTGACAAAATGTATGATTCAACCATTTCCCATAGTGAAATTTAAATGTAAAAAAACAGCCATGGATTTTATCTTTTATATCCCAAGGAAAATAAAAGAAAATAATTATATTTGGTTGGTAGATGAACTCCATAAAACGTCAATGTTGTTTATTTCCATCATATATTATTTTTAACTAGATAAACTCTCAAAGATATAAATAAGTGAAGTGGTATGATTTCATTAAGTTAAATTAACCATTGTGTCTGATTGAGAAATGAGGTTAATATAACACCTCATGATTTTTAAAAAAATTAAAATTCAATAAAGTATGATACATGAAACACTATTATTAAACATCAAAATAAATATATTTAATTAAATTCAATCACTTCGATAGTTTGAAAAATCCACAACGCCATTTGTAAATGAACCATAGTAAACTATAGTGTTATAACCTTGATGTTAAATTTGTTGGTAAGAATTGAAATAACTAAATTATAAATTTAATGGTTTGTATTGATTATAAATAGGATATGAATACATTAAAGTTAAATCAAATGTGTTTTTAAAACAATTTTCTTTTTCTAAAAAACATATTAGTCGTGTTATGCTGACAATAATCTAACAAATTTCTTCTAAAAATTTATTTTTTTCCCATTTTAATCCATCATATAAAAATTATCTTCTATTCAATTATTTAACAATTTATGAAATAATTTATTTTTTATCAATAGAAAACAATAATTATGTTTATTTAAAATAAACCTTTCATTTAAATAATATAAAAAATTTAATTTTTATTTAAAATTTTCTTTCATTTAAAATTAGTTAAGTTATTTTTATATTTAAAATTTTAGGTCATTAGAATCAATTTGATATTAAAATTTTTTATACATATAATAATTCTCACTTTTGAAACCCACAATTTGGTCATGATAATAGGTATAGTTTTAAATTGGATTACAAATATTATGTGAAGAAAATATTGAAAAAATGATTAAATATTTTTAATTAAAAAAATTATATTATCTAATAAGGTCATTAATTTTATTGACAATAATTTATAGAGAAAACATTAAAATGGTTTTACCACTTTTAAGATACAAATGGGTTTATTAGGAGTTTAACTATAATAAAAGTTTTTGAAAGTTACAAAAAACATGTCGAAAACATATATTATGTCTATATATTGATGTTATCACCTATAATGTTCTATAATTGACCTTTTATAGACTTGGTTCAAGAAAAGGTTGTTCATCTAATTTATTATTCTATAAAATCCCTCATGTTTCCACTCTCAACATATAAAAGGACATGCCCTCTCCACCACTATTCACACTACAAAATATATTGGGATCTTCCAATATCAACCCAAATAACATACATATTCCCCTCCATACATAAAAATCAATCTTATATCATAAATACATACTAGGAATACTTTTTCTTCCATCCAAAATAAGTTTGAATAAGATTTAGTGTTCTTAAAACAGTGTTTCCTTCTTCAACCTCCTAAAAATCCCATTAAAACATGATAAAAAAATATACTAAGTATCTTACATATAAATAGATGTTAATGAATTATTTTCATATCCGATACTGATTTTATCTTCCATCAAATTGGAAAATAAAAATTTAATCGTCTGTATGGTGGATTACATCATCACAAATTAATATAAGTTGTTTTCGATCAATGGATATAGTGATTTTCTAGAATTTACTATTTTAGAAATAACAAAATTTGTTCCATTAACATTTTTTAGTGTGAATATATGATTCTAAAATAGAAAAAAAATTCAAGTATGAGTAAAGATGTTTTCACCATGAAGGATGAAGATGCATGCTTCATTTCTATATGCCAAATACTACTACATACCGATGGGTAAGTGGAAGGATTACCCAATCCAGGAGTAGGAAATAGACTTCCATTATCGAGGACGAAAAGGAATCGACCCATTAAATTAAATTTCTGAGGATCATTAGAAAATACAAGGTGTATTTTCCATATCAATAAGTGTAGATATCAACAAGACATTCGATTTGACTAGTCGTGGAGCCCAAACAGACATACGGATAAAATGTTACGACACATGGAAGATGAATAAATTTCATAATGGGACCTATGCGGGGGACCTACATGGAGGACCTATGCTGCATTATAATTTCTACACCCCTATATTGAAGAGATAAACAGAGGACCTACGCGGAGGACCTGAACAGACAACTTTTCTTCAACCAGGTCCCCTCCATGCTTATAAATATGACCCTTGGTCTCCCAACTTCAAAGGAATAAAATGTTGGAAGAAGTCTCAAAGTTCCCATTATGTAGCTCTTTCTCCATGATCAATGAAATTTTCTCCAATATATATCTAAAAAATTATATAAGAGATAATTGAATAGTGAAATATTGTAAGAACATCACTGATTGTCTAGAACACATGGAGTTGTATGGAGCTCCAGCATGATGCAAATGTGCGATGCACCTAGGCAGAGAACCTACGTGACACACCTCGGTAGAGCACCATCCAGAGGGACCTCCACAGAGCACATCTGCGACGTACCTGCATAGAGTAGCTATGCGACGCACCTGTGCATAACACCACCACATCCCTCCTAGTCTATTTTGTGGGGACTACACCCTTGCACCCCCACTTGATATCAGGGTCATGTTAAAGCCACAACCCTTTGGCTCGGTCCCTATGCATCCGTTGATGACCCCATGAAAATGGAGAGTCTGAACAAAAACATTTGTGGTCTGGCCGAAAACAATTTCCATTGTGCCCTTTATGTCTACCAACATAAATCCATGGAATTCCATGATTTGAGACACTCTACCACACTCAATAAAGTACATTGAGTCAAATTACTCCTCTATGTTCCATTCACTAGTTATGAGTTAGGACTCTCCTTATAGATTCCTTGAGTACCTTGAGTCGATACACTCCACAAGAAATGCCTCAATACTCATCACCGGACTCCTATGCCATGTTAAATCTTAAATGGTCATCCTCCTTATGAGTAAGCCTCAACAAAACCTCAAGAGGAAAACCCTTCTAGTGAAAACCCATAACTGTTCAAGTATAAGGTCACAGTCATATTTTTCTCTACTTCATTCACCTTCACTCCTTTCTTACAATGGTCCCTTGTCCAATTTTATGTGAAAAGAGGGATGGCTCGTCACTTCACCCCCTTCCAGGGTCACCTCGTCCTCATCCAACATTTCCTCCATAGATGCGCCCACTTCCATCAGTAGAGGAAAAAAATGTGAGTTTCTTTGTTGAATCATTGACATCCTATTGTTTCTCACACCAAGAATCACTCACGTGGGATTAGATATTTTTCATGATCACAAAATTTTCACAACCAACAGAACTCTGAAAACACTTATTCCTATTAAAACCAAGATACGTTGGTTACCTTTTAGGGTCTGAGCTCACTGGATATCATTTTAAGGAATCCAACCCTAATTCCCTTAATCACAACATCCTCGTTACGAATAATCCAAAAATTAAACCCCCCAAATCACCAAGGAATCCTTTTTAAGAAGTAAGCACAACCTCATTTCTCTCAAAGGACTATAGTCTCCTATGAAACACATCGAACTACGTGGATTTGATTCCCATCCCCATGGGATATGTAGGAAACCTACTTGAGGTTCAAACCCAACACTTAAAATCACCATATTCTTCCTAGGCCATATTCTTTACAGGGTCTACTCTTACATGGAAAACCATATCTTGTCGACATTCCTTGGGTTACTTTGGCATATGTCCAACACCAAACTTTTAATAATAATTTTTCACATAGATTTGTTTACCACATGACATTAAATTGTATAGCTAGGTCCTTATCATATGACTATAATAGTTATGTTGTCTCTATTTAGAGGAACCAAACTACTAGGGTTCTGATTCATTTGAAAAGGATACATTTTTTCCCATTTTATGGTTACAGTCCCAATATAAAAAAACCATCATCTCCTTAGACATCAATAAATTCCAGAGTGCCCCACTTTGAGGCTGAAAAACCAGTATCTTCATAATGATGATTACAAGAATCTTGAAATTGTATACGAGAGGATACCATTGATGGAGAACCTCAAATACATATAGATATGTACATTAATGAGGAACCTTTAATATATAATAATGATTCTAAATTTTACACATGTAAATATGTGATTTCAAATTCCAAGGGAAACATATGATTCTACTAGGATAATTAATAAGGATTCCTGAAAATATCCTGAATTTAAAAAGAGAGTCGCAGAGTAGACAATAATTCCCCCTAAAAGGGTGTGATGAGTTTGACCTCCCATCATATCAAAAAAATCATGTTCCTAATTATTTTGAAGTTCAATCTAAATGAACTCCTACCTTTGGAATGAAGTACAATTTTGTATAAAGAAATTTTTGGTGTTTCCAGTTCCATGAATAATTCCAATGGAATCTTACGAGAATTAGTTATTCTAAAAACTAGAACACATGATTCAAGGAACTAAGAAACCAAGACATAATGTTTTTATATAATATTTATGTAATTATTATATATATATAATAATAACATCACTCATACACTGTTTATATCCAATTGAGTAAAATTATAATAATGTCACTTGTGTGTATAGATGACTACCACCTCACCAGGTAATGTGAATTTTTTTCAATTAATAAATATATGTAAAGTAATAATGATATGTTTAATGAATATAATATATATAATTATTATTATACCTAATATATAAAATTAATATACCATCCAGTTCCTTATCCTTTTACCCATTGAGTAAATTATAATGTCGAGCATGCATACGTACAACCTATCGTCTCCTCGAACCTAGGTGATCTATTCTCTATTATAAATATTCAATAATTATATTACAAATATATATAATAAAAAAAATTATATATAATTTAAATAATAATGATTTTTATTTCACTATACAGTATGGACTATAACAAAAACATTCATGAAAAAACATGCATGAGAAAACATGCCAATTAACACGTAAATGAATGGAAATAATGAAATATTATTAACAAATGCATTGTAAAATTTCATAAGGGGTGATAAATGATATTAAAATTTCTCATATGCTTTTATGAATTAATAATATATATAAATCCATTATAATGTATTTGAATGATTGTTCAACCAAAATGATGTGTGTTGTATGATACATCATCTCAATTCCAAGTTAGAGAGGAATATTGATTTTTTTGAGATAATATCTATTATATGGAGTATATAATGGATCTTTGACAGGAAATACTATGATTAATTAATAACTCATGGTACTGAAGGATTCAATTTTAATTATTTTATAGAAGAATATGTTACATAATTTGTGCAAAGTGGTAAATAATTTTATAAATCAATTTTATTTCCTTGGGTTATATTACATATTCATTGTGTTAGATAATAAATCTTTGTGTGATTAATCAATTTTTAGTATATTATGTTGTATTTAAACATATTTTAGTCTTATTTACATTTGAAACAGATAATTTATCACTAATTAATTCCCACGTTAACTTTATGTTCATTGTGATTGTTTATTTCACAATATCATTTTAATCATGTTTTTTATGATTGAATTTGCATTGAAGGAATGTGTTATATATGTTAATAATAAACCCCATGTATTTTGTTCTACAATATTTAATCATGTATTTATCATGAAATTATATCATTTTCTCAACACTATTCAATACAAAAAGTTTATAAATTTTGTTTAGAAAAATAAACCTCATTTATCTCTTCAGTCGAATATTTTTTTTTCATTCAAAACCATATTTTCCTGAAATTCCATCAAAAATGTTTTTAAAAATATAAAAAAGATTCACTAAAAAATTACATATATTATTCAATTTTTTAAGGAATCCTCTTGTTTTTTTCTAAATAATGCCCATTTTTAAAACAATATGTGAAATAAACCATTATGTAGATGTGAATAGAATGTACATTAATTACGACTAACCTGAAAAAACAATTTCTTAAAATTTATATTATAATATTTAGAGTTTATTTTCATTGAAATTTCATTAAAAATAAATTTTTTAACTTTAATATTTAAATTAATTTTAATGTAAATTAGATAGTTTAATGAAGAATGATCGTAATGAGGTTATTATGATATTTATAGTAATTATAGACAACAATACATCATTTTTATTATTATATAATAGGAGTATTTTAAATTTTTACTGTCCATAATCATTATATGGTTGGTTTATTTTTATTTTCCACAAGTATTGTATTGAAATTAAGTTTCTGTAATCATTTTTTAGTCAAGAATATCCCCTTTATATAATCACAATTATCTAATCATTAGACATTATATTTATCCTAAATATCCATTTTAATAGACTTGGATACAATTACATACTAAAAAATAAATTAACTAAACATGTTTTTTCAACATTGAATGTTAATTTTATATTTGGGTAAATATTGATTAATTTATATTCTTTAGTCAATACAGATATTTAATGAGATGACACATTGTTCTTTAATTAAATCGATTATTCAACATATGATTAATTAATTATAAAAGATGAAATTGGTGGGGCCTAGAATTATGTATCCCCTTGATGAATGGGTAGTCTCATGAGGTGAATCAATAAGGTATAATTAAATAGGTTTCTACATGTAATTTTAAACCATTTTGTGAATGATCTTGGTGGTATATTTATCATGATGTCTAAGATCATGATGTCCAATAATTAATCATTTCCTTAGTTAAGAATTATGTTATAATTATATTTGATATTTTCTAAATGTTAATATATACATAGAAATTCCATTCTTAGTTATTGACTAAATTGAATGTGGGTTCAATATTTTAACATTACATGTTAATTATTACTGATATATTAATGCAAATGTTGTTATTTAAAATGAACAACTATTTGTAAATTCACCTTACTATATTTTTTATTCACTATCCATTTATGATTATATAATTATTAAAATTTAATGTGTGGCCAGAAACACAATATTACATAGTGATTATTCCTTATCTAATAATTATTTTCATGGTTTGGATTAAGAGTATTGTGTGTTCAAAAATTTACATTTTCATATTGATATTCCGTGTAAATTATTCTACATTTACTCATAATAGATTTAATTTAAGATGAAAAAAATTATAATTAATATTTCAAATATAATTTAATGTATTACTATATTATATTAAATAATTAACTTGGTTATTATGCATTATTAAAAGGAATAAATACTCCATACTCAATGGAGGAGGTTCATTGAAATATTAATAATGGACATTAAATTTTATTATCACTATGTACACGCTGTTTATTTCATGTGTATAGGACACCTATGAGAGGATTGATAACCCGCGAATCCAAATAACAATGTGTGAAACAAGTACCAGACACGAATCCATGTTAATCTTCACGAAAGACTCTAACTTAATATCTGATTTGATATTCAACGTGATCATATTACGTGATGAGATATGTTTGAATTGTAAACCACATACATGATACATGCCATGAAATTAGTGAGTTGAAAATATTTTAGAGCAATTTTTATATCTAAAGTAAATGGAGTGTAAGAAAAATACACATTGTAAATGTATCTATATAGATTCCACATAAAATAGTTACATGATATAAATAACGTACACATCATGTAATGATCAACTCTATATATATGAAGACGGTCGTGTGTAGAAAAAAATCATGGACACCAAAACAATTTTCTCCCATTTTTTATTTTTTATTTATCATTTTCCTCAAAACAAATTGATTAGTCTTTATTTATTTAAATAATTACTTTGATTCTCATTTTTATATGAAGACTCATTTTTGGGTCATTATGATGTACAAAAATCAATACCAATTGTCATCCAACAACAAAAATCATTAATTCCTACCACATTAAAGTTAGTTTGTAATTTATATTACATGATTTAATTATTGATTTATTGATTTTGACTTTTTTAATTTTTATTTAATGAATTCAGTCTATTTCACTACTTTAATGTAATTCCATCATATACAAATAACCTACTAAGGGTTATGTGTTTAGAGTTGGATATGTTTTAATGTAATAAATCGCCAATTTGATGGATTGGTATACTGGAGTGGGTTACATAGAAACCAACATTAGTACACATTATGATAAGTCTATATTAATTAGATGAATACTGATAAACACTTCATCACATCATGATTATTCTTTTGGGTGACATAGTATGTGATAATGTCCAAAAATAGCTGACATACTAAATGGTCTTAGCAGATCCCTACTGTGATGATAACCTAGATGTGTCATGAAACTATTCGTGAATATGTGTTTTATGGATGGATGATATCATTTTAAGGGACACATATGATACAGGCTATCAGGGGCATAGAATCATGAAACCTTGAGCCACCTTCTCATAGTGTGCACCCTTTGTAATATATAGGAGGATATTATGACAACATGACTATCCAATAAAAAATAAACATTTATAAGTGTCATTATATTGATATCTTCTGAAAAGTATATTTTTCCATAGACATTATTATTATCAATAATGATTGTTATAACTCGCACGTGTAGATTTATTGAAGAGAATTGGGACGAAAAATGTTCCCAGTGAGGTAGGAAATGTTTTGTGTGTCATGTGTAATACTGCATTAATAAATAATGAGTGAAAAGATATGTCACTTAAATAGAAGTAGATATCTTAAGACTTTTTATGGAAATGAGATATACTAACTAAATCCATAGATAGGGTGATCTCTAGTCATGTTCAATTCCTAGAAATAATAGAATGAAAAATCAAGAACATGAGTTGATTGCACATGCATGAAACCCACTTTTTTGGAGATATAAGGACAAAGTTTTTATAATACATGGTATGCTTTCATATGAGGTGACATTTACTTGTGAACTCAAATTCATTCTATTGGGTTCCTTGACCTAATAGTAGATAGTAATCATTGACTTTAGAAAAGCCTGCCTAATGCCATTGAGAAAGAGGACTACAGGGTCCCACACTATGTGAAGCCAGTATCTCAGTTAATTACGTTATAATTTATGAAGTTGAATAAAAATTATTATCATTTGTAGTTTTTTAATTATTCAAGTATTCATGATCACATTTTTTTGGTCATTATTTATTCGAGATAATATATTGCATACGAAATATTTATTTATCAGTGTATAATGCATTAATATTTATTTAATAAAAAATTATTTATTATTAAATTCCCAATAAATATTGAGGAGGATTATTGGACCATGTTATGGGATCACTGAGAAATATTATTAAATAAAATTTGAGTAATTATAATTAAATATACCATGCAATTAATGAATATATCATTGAAATAATAGCAATGTATTATTATTTTACATAGGGTTTCACATAGATTAATAAATTAAGTAACGACCCTTGTGATAATTATTTATTATTACCAAGTGAATTAAATTCCTAGTTATGTTTTTCATCTCTATTAAACAAAGGGGCCATCAGACCATTTGACCAATGGTTTTGTGCAACACATCCCTCGAGAAAATATCCCAAGACATGAAAAAATTTCCCTATACAAGAAATATCTAAAGAATTAGAGATATCATCCCCCACCGAATCTAGGATAACAATATAGAAGTGATTCTCAAGGCTATCAACATTGGACATCTCAAGAAAAAGGATCTTCTATATTAGCACCTGTAGACTAATTCAGTGACATTTGGAGATACATAGAGAACATGTGGATCAACTCTAAAGGAACATATCCTTGGATTCTATAGTGCAACGAGGCCGCACCTTAGACCTTTGGTCAAACAAATCTATGATGAAATAATCAACATGGAGATAATTATTAAATTTAATTAAATAAATTATAAAAAATTATTCCAGACCATTCTTCTCGGTTCCAGGTTCTCTCTTTTTTCTTTTATATTTGAGTCAATAATGTGGATACTGTTATTTATCATTGTATTGATCCAATATTAATCATTAATCAATGAAATTTTTAATGTTGTGTAAAACCAATCCCACACTTCTGCTGCACCAAAAACCTAAAGGTGTTATCAAAGGATTCATATTTTTATTAATAATTATTTAAATTTTCTTTTATGATTTACAGTTTAATAATATAGTTTTTTGATTCATTTTTAATCATTATTGTAATTTTAATTTTGAGATCCATTTTCCCTCTTTTTTTCCTAATAGATCTAACAAAAATGAATAATTTTAAGATTAAAATTAAATTGAGGATCTCATCATGAGACACTGATGATTCTATCTAGGTAACATGGTAGTACACCTAAAATATTCCAAATTAAATGGTGTGTCATCTTCCATTCATGGAATTTAATCTGGATCACACACCATCTAGTTTTGTTCAGTGAACCAAGAGTAATTTGACAATTACTAAAGCCTTGTGCATTAATGACATGAGGTGTAGTTAATTATTACAAGACATGTTTAGCAGGACATACAAGTGCACATTCAGCCATACTACACACCATGTCACCCACTGGACAAACCATGTAGTCCCTCTGGGGAAGCGTTAGGTCAGGTATCCCATACATGGCCTACCATGATGGTGATCATGTAACATGGAGTCTACATGGTGTGTTCCCCACCAGACACACCATGTACTCCGACAATTTCTGAAGTACACCTCACACGCTGTTTCCTGAGGCATGTACTTTGGATGGATAGTGAGAAGCGCACATGCTGTGTAGTCCAATATACACATCGTGCACTTTTTCCATATTATGAAAATTTAAAAATTTAATATTATATTAATTAAACCTTGAGACATGTTCCTTAGTTTGGGTATAATGTTTGGGAATAACACATGATAGGTGTTTGACATATATATGTGAGTTTAATTAACATCTTCCCTATGTTCATATATTATCACATCACGTATGAGTTGTGTTACAATTATAATTCTATATGCAAGCTAAATATCACAAAGAATAATGTTTATATCAGTATAATAAATGATGGGTATATTTAGATGGGTATTCATTAGTCACCTCCAAGGTACAAGTTATGTACAATGTTATAGATTATAATCTCACGGAAATTCAGAAAAACTTTATGATAAAAATGATTGGTTAATTAAAGAGAATGATTAATATATTCCAGTATAATTTCATCATATAAGTTTGATTAATGAATTGAAGGGAATATTTATTATATTTCTATATCATTTGATTTTTGTGGATGATCATGATCAAGTCCAGACTATTTTATTTTATTAGTTCCTTTTTAATTTATTTATTAAATTAAAATTATTGTTTTGTGAGACTTCTCCTAATTAATATATAGGGAATGAATGCCTAGGGTTTTTATTGTAATCCCCATTCCCCCCTCACCTATGTGTGAGTTAATAGAATATGTAATGGAAGGAGATCCCTTACTAGTTGAGGGAGAACATATTTGGAGCAAAGGTGAAATCAATTCAAGGAGATACAATAGTGGACATGTGGAAATATGTATACATGATCTGAATTGGGTTCAAAGTGTTTCTCCCCTCTATTAGTGTTACATTAACAACCTCATGAAAAAAACCAATAGTAAATCCCCTGAAGATACCCATTAATTTTTTATGTCAATTGTATTCTTTTTCATTATCGATGTTTGGCACGATCACATATTTAATGAACTAACAAGAATACAAGATGGAACTAAAAAATGGCTTATAAATAAATATTACGTATACATGGTATATCACATAAGTATATCCATATTAATATTAACAAGTATGTGGGAATATAAAATTGGCAATTTGCGAATAATGGATAAATACATCAATTAAATAGTATGTCGGTATTGCCTTCCATTAATTTGTTTAGAGTATAACAGTAGTAAAAAGTTCTTGACCTACCATAGATGGGGTAATTTCAATTATCGTGGAATTTGAATTTGAGGTTTTTGGTTGATATAAATTTGATTACATCAAGGATTGACTTCCCTAAAAGAACTAAGTGAAACTACAAGGCAACGATTGATAAAATAAAAAATTAATGGATTTAGGATTGGGGAGTCCACTCTATATATAAAGGACATTGGAGTTAAAGCAATTATCATTTAGAATGTGAACTTAAAACCATTCAAGTTGGTTTACCAACCCATGTTGGTGTAATGCAATATGAAATTTTGATCCTTGCCGCTAGAATGTCCATGAAAGATGATATTACAAAGCCAATGGTGAGGGGTATTGGGTATCAAAAAATAGTCAGAAAATAATAGATATTTCATTATTTATTTGTCTATATTTATCAAGATAATTTCCTTAAACTGTGTTCAACTTATTTATAGAAACAACATCCAAAATGACATCAAACCTATAATTGTGATCTATACTCCAATAAGAAAACCTTCTCCCTGGGAATAATTTACTGGAGTGGAAAAGGTTCCTTTAGGTTATCCTTCTCCATGAGTGGAAACATTTTGTACTGGAATAGCCTTTACTTATTGCAAATGGAAATTAGGTGAGTGATAATGAAAAATATGTGTACGAGAAACATCTAAATTATGGTATGGATGTTCAGAGCCTCATGCTATCATCGATGATCAATGATATCTTGAATCAACATGTGAAAATAGAGTCTTATAGTATGATGTCTCACCTTCAGGATCTCTATCAAGATAAGCTGAGATAGGAGAGGTATGAGATCTCCAATATTTTGTTCAATATTTTGATTGGAGAGTCTATGATAGCTATAAAACATGTAGTCCTAATTATTGGATACAATGTGAATCTATACATCTTAAGGATTAGATTTTCAGAAGAGTTTCATATAGATCTCGTACTATTATCACTTCCCAAGACTATATGTAGTTTTATTATGAAATATAATATGAGGAATACTTATAAGAGTCTATTAGAGTTTCAAACCCAGTTTTCCTAGTGGATAAGGGCATGTGGTTTGAAAAAACCATAGTTCTTATTGTGAATAGGATTATGATGGACAATGAAAACTAGTTTCTGATTTAGAAACAAATTAATGCTTCATAGAACTATCTAACAATGAAGAAGAATATCCATATGTAGGGAAAGGAAAATGTGGAAGTATGCTTTGCATGTGGAAAGTCAGGACACTTTAAGAGAAAATACACCCATAGACTAGGAGAATCCAAAGGTGTGTTTGTTATTAAGTGGAATCTTTACATTTCTACACATTCTGAATTAGATATAGCTTGTGGGGCTGACATCTATATTCAAATATATGAGCCTAATAGATTCTAGAAAATTGTCAGAGGATAGGAGGATATGTGAGCTGCCAATGCTGTGAGACTGTACGCTCATTCAATTGCTTACTACCACCTCACAATGCCGATAGGGATGATTTTTATTTTAAATGGATATTATTATGTACCTGTTGTTACCCAAGACATAATTTCTTTAATGCGTTTAAATAAAGATGGATTTATTTTCATTTTCAAAAATAAATATTGTTATTATTATAAGTACATCATTTGTTATGGTATGGCGCATTTAAAAAATGGTATGTATGTATTAACTTAGGAGAAAAATGTGTTGGAAATTGATAATGAACCATATTTATATGACTCATACAAAAACTAGTTGAAGAATCACCGTTTTGGTCATGTAAACAGGATGCACCTGAAACGTTCTGTCATGATATTCAATTAGAATCTTCGGATCTAAAAACACATGATAGATTTCAATCCTATTTACAAGGTAAAATGACCCAACCACCACTTGGGGAAGATGGTGAAAGGGCCATAGAGAATCTTGGATTAGTACACACAGATGTTCATAGAACATTTCCAGTAGAATCTAGTGCTGGATATTCTAAAATAATTACTTTTAGTGATGACTTGAATATATATTGTTATGTTTACTTCGTGAGAAATATGTCCTTTGAGAAATTCATGGAGTTCATGAATTATTTAGTGAATCAACATGGTAAGAATATATAGAACCATAGATCAGATCGAGGTGTATTATATATTATCCAAGAGTCCAGTAATAAGAAATGGGAGTCTGGGATATTTTCTCAACCCATTCCACCTTATACACCACAGTGGAATGTTGTTATTGAATGGAATAAGAGTACCTTGTTTGGTATGGCAAGGGCGAAAATGAGTCAGGCAAATACGCCATTATTCTTTTGGTGGATATGAATTAAAAAATTTGTCATTGAAAATAAACAATGTACAAAATAAGGATATAAATGGGATTCACATCAATTAATGGTGTGGAATGAAACCCAGGTTGTTGCATACACATGTATGGGGATGAAAGATGTTAGTTAAGGCATTATTAAGAAAACTTCTTTCCCATCGGGGCACAAATTTTATCTTTATAGGGTATCCCAAGTAAAAAATTTATTCTACTTATACAATCCATCGAACAGGAATGTTATTGTTTGCACACATGCCTTCATTCTTTAGAGGGAGAATATCCTCAAAAAGTACAGTGGGAGAAAGACTAGCTTTGATGAAGTTGATGGTCATGATACAACAGAGTTGGTAAATGAAAAATGTACACAAGTCCGTGTGGAAGATCTATTTCCTAAAACAAATGTACAATGTAGGAGTACAAGGGAGGAAAAGGAAAAAAAGAGATAAGTATTCCTTATCACTGAGGATGGTGACTCATTATTGATAGACATTGATGAAACTATCTCCTACATGGAAGAAGTAGAGAGATCAGAATCTATAAGATTACTATAATCTCTGAATTATGAGGTGGATTCCATGTATCATAACAAAGTGTGGGTTCGGTTCAATTCTCCAGTTGATGTAATTTATGTTGGGTGTAAATGGGTGTTCATGATGAAACTAGACATGGAAGGTCAAGTCAGTAAATTTAAATCATGGCTAGTAGATAATGGTTTCAAAAAATTTCTAGGAATTGAAAATAAAGAACATTTTCTTGATTTTCCATGTTTAAATCCCCAAGAATCATACTCTCCATAGAATCATTCCATGACTATGGGATTTGATAGATAGATGTAAAAACTAAATTCCTTAATAGTAACCTCAGGAAGATTACTATTTGACATAATGAGAAGGGTTTGTGACAACAGGTGATGCTAAACAGGTATGTAAGTTTTATAGATCCGATTATGGATTAAAAAAAGAATCCAGATCATATAACATTATATTTGATGAATAATTTAGAGAATTTGGTTTCATTAAGAATGAATGTGATCCATTTTTTTAGAAGTAGTTTAATGAGAATTTGTCTGTTATCCTATTAGTTTATGATGGTGACAAATTACATATTGGAAACGACAATTCATAATTTAGGTTAGTCAATGATTGGTTGAACAATTTATTCTCTGTGATGTATAATGGTGATGTCTCATACATTCTAGGTATCAAGATCATCCGTGATAAATCAAAGATGCAGCTTGGATTAAGTCAATGAATTCCAATTTACTTGACACTAAAGAGATTTTGTATGGTACAGTAAAATAATAGATTGGTTCCAATGTCACAAGGTATACATCCATTGAAGAAAATGAGTCCCTGGACACAACTAGAGAAAGATAAGATGAGTATGATTCCATGCGATTGAGTGATAGGGTATATAATGTATTCTATTTCCTATACTATATTTGATGTTTCCTATTCACTTATCGTGATAGATAGATATCATAAATTTCTGAGAGTGCATCATTTTACTACTGTCAGGCCTAACATTATGCATTTGAGAATAACAAAGGATATAATCCTGCTTTATAGAGGAGACAATGATCATGTCATCAAGGGTATTCTGATACATGTTTTCAAACACATTAGAATGATCAGATGTTGCAGTCATGATATTTTTTCCCAATGTGGGAGCTATGAGTTGGAGGAGTTTAAAAGAGAAAGTTTTCCCTGATTCTATAGTGGAGTCCGAATATATAGAGGCTTCTAATGCATCAAAGGATTCCATATGGATTCAGATACATTCCATGAGCATGATGTATTACATAGTAGTAAGGATCCTATTACATTGTATTTTGATAATTCTGTATTGGTGGCTCTTTCAATGGATCCATTATGTCATCAAAAAAATCACATACTCCAAAAGTATAACCTTTTGAGGGATTTTTATTAAAGGGGTAATGTTTTTGTGGGTAGAGTGTCCATAAAAGTGAATTTGGAAGACCACATGATTAAAGGACTACCTCAAAAGAAGAATTAATATCATGTGAGAGAAAGCGGAGGGAAGGATGTTTGAAGTTGGGTCTAGTGCCAATTGGGCTCTGTTTGAGTTGGTGACCTAGAAACCAACTACTATGTAAATATTGATCAATTTGTATCCATTGGATGAGTATTAATAAAATATTTATCAAACCATTATTGTTCTTATATGTGATATAATATGTGATAATTTCATAATAATATATGTCACAGTAAAAGGACATAGTACGTCTCTTCTATGATGAGAACTCAGATGTGTCATGAAACTATTTATGGATATATGTTCTATTGATGGATGATATCATTTGATGGGACAAAAATATTATAGGCTATTAGGGTAGGGGACTCATGAAACCTTGAGTCACCTTCTCATCATTTTCTCCCTTTGTAATATCCAAATGAAACGTTTTAGAATAAGACCCTCCAGTTGGAAATCCACATTTATAAGTGTCATTGGATGTTCCTATCAATAGACACGTATAATGGTACTCATAAATTTTTATTATTATTATTATTATTATTATTAATGGGTATTATGAATCATGATATTATATGTATTAATGAAAACTATGATTGCATATGTTCACGGTGAGGTAGGATATGTTGGGGGCGTGAAGACTAATACTACATTAATGAATAGTGTGATAAATGATTTTTCACTTCTATAAAAGTAAATATCAGAGGCCCTTGGAAGGAAATGATATAGCAGAACAAAATCTGTTTCCATCCTCTCCTCCTATCACATTCAATTTCGAGATGTGAATGAATATGAAATCGAGCTCATGGGTTAATGACACATACAAGAAACCTTCTAGATTTGAAATATTGGGAAAAGGGATTGTATCACACGGTAAGTGTTCGTATGATGTGAAAAATCATTACAATATCAACTTCTTTCCCTTGGGATCCAAGAACTGTTTCTTGAGAGTAATATTTGACTATAATAAGGCATGCCTAATGCCTACGAGTTAGAGACATGGAGGATTTCACATATTATGTATCCAGTATCTCAGTTGAGTTATTTATTATTAAACAAGATGAATAAATTTTATTCCCAGTTGGGGTATAATAATTATTAAACTATTATTTATAAATTTTTTCAAAACTACTAATTAATAATAATATAATGTGGATCAAATATTTAGTTATCAGTTAATAATGAAGATATATTTATTAAATAATTTACTAGTAATTATTCAAGGCCCCATAAATATTGAGTTGGATGGGAGGACCAAATTATGGGTCTGGGGAGATACAATATTACAAATTATTTTCTAAAATTATATTTAAATATAACATACATGTTATGAACCTATCATGGAAATTATAGAATTTTTATTGTAATTTGACAGGGGCTTTCACATGGAATAAAAATACAAGTAAAGACCGTTGTGGTAATTACTTCTAATTACCTGGTGAATTAAATTCCATGTTATATTATTATTATTTAATTATAAAAGGGGTTATCGGACCGGATAACCAATGGTTGTGAGAAAAATGTACCTAGAGAAAATCTCTCAAGTCTAGAGAAGTTTTTCATTCTAAAGAACTCTCTCTAAAAAGAAGAGAGATCTTCCTCCACAAGATCAAGGTAAGTGCGATGGATGATATTCTCAAGGAGGTTAAAGTAGAACACCACAATAAAATGGATCATCTTTCCAAAAACCCATAGAATCCATTGGAGACATTCAGATATATGTAGTGTATGTGTTGATCACCAATACAGGAATACTATCATTAGATTCGACATCTCAATAAATCCACACCTCATACCTTTGATCGAATATATAAATGAAGAAAGAATAATCATGGTGGTAATTCTTTGATTTCATATAATTAATTATAAAAAAAATTCATCCCTTTCTTCGTGGTTCTAGGTTATATCCATTGTATGTTATATTTGATTCAATTATGTGGATACTAGTGTTTATCTTCGTATTCATACTAGATTAATCATTGATCAAAGAAATTGGAAAAGGAGTTTAGATTCCCATCATGTGCATCTGTTGTTCCCTGAACCTACATGGTAACCCAATGATTACTAATTTGATTAAAAAAAATATTGTAATAACATTATTCTATATACACCATGAATACCTAATTAGAAATTGAAGGTCCCTAACATAGTTGGAATTATGAAATATAGTTCTATTAGTTTGTAATGATTTCTACCAGGATGCTAAGATTCCTTCAGATATATTGTTAAATTCTATTAAATTAGAGAGAATTTTCTAGAATAGTTAGATCTAATTGGTTGGATGAAGATAAATTTTTTCATGTACACTTATTTGAATACTGAACCATTGGACTTTCCCATGATATATATAATATTACAATATTTATAAACCCTAAAATGGACCCTCAATGGTTTATTTTGTTATAAGTTAAAATATAATCTACACAGTCTCTAGAAAAATATACCCAATAGTAATACTGAGGAATACATCCAATTGGATCAATAAACAAGTGATTCATTTCGAAATTAGGTAAAATATAAAATGATATATTTCAATAAAAAAACATGAAAAAATTAAGTCTATAAGGCACGACGACCATACAAACCCCATATCCCATTTCATGAGAGGATGAAGCATGATAAAAAAGGGACACTACAAAATGATTCTAGATAGTTTTAAACAACTACCCACCAAAAATATCTTTCTCAGAAAAAATTGCGAAAATAATTTCTTTTAGAAGGGTTATGAAAATAATTTCTCTCATGTTATAATAACATAGAATGCTGGTGAGTTAACCACTTAAATAGACTGTTGAATATTTTTTTAAGTGGAATCATCCAGTAATGTTTATATACCCCTTATAGTTATTAACACTATTTAAATTTGGGACATTCAATTCAAAAGGAAGATTGTGTGATATTGGATCACATATTAATTTAATTCCAATGATTATATTTCAAAATCTAGTGCCTAATGAATTTAAAAACATTATTTTTTACTTTTTTTTGAATGATTTATCTGTTAACATACCCCATGGACCTATAAATAACGAAGTATTAATGGTTGTTGAATTCATCTATCCCACTGATTTGCTTTCCTATGATATTGAGGAAGAATGAGATGTCACCATAAATCTATAGAGACCATTTCTTACCACTGGGAAGGAGATAATATATATAAATTAAGGAAAGATTATATAAAATGTTGTTGGAGAACATGTATCGTTAGATTTAGTAAAATCCTCCAAGTGAAGTGGTGAATCATTATCTTGCCAATACATATTTCTTCTTGAAGAAAAAAGATTCTATTTTTAGTAAGGATACAAGAAAGACACTACAAATTTATTATTACAGATAATATGACCACATGGACATGAATTACACTACACATCAAATAATTTATGCCTTCCATCTATTCACACTTTCAGTTTTCAAGAATCATTCCATGATGGATGTGTATATGCTATTAGTATAATATAAATGGAATCATGTATATCCCTTCAAAATAATGATGTGCTGACAAGGATGCATTCTTTTATAGCTTAAATATGATTGACAATAGTTTAGGGAGTTATAGTATGATTTCATAGGGTTTAGATTTATTATTAATAAAATTAATAAATTTTAAATATAACATTCATAAAACTACAATAAAATAAAAAAAATCTTGTTATATAAAATAATAACATAATGTGAAAATGACATGGAGTAGAAAAATCATGATACATTCACCTAATTTATCAAAATAATTTTATTATAAAAAATAGCATATGTTGAAAATACATGAACCATAGGTTCATGACATTTCCTCCCCTCCCATATCTACTGTATTGTAATCCACACCCCCCAGATCGCTGCTCCTTCATCTCCTATACCAAACCACGGACCAGTCCTCACCCCTCTTCCCACAATTGCCCCCACACACTCTCGTTCATTATTTACCTTCAGAAATGTATTAATTCATCAAGGCCCAATCAATGACTTATAAACATGTGTCACAGGGAAAAAATACTCCATTACTCAAAGGATCAACTCATGAACCTCCTCTACCACTAGTTATCTGATCATGTAACCATAAAATTATATTTATCCTCCCTTGTAACTCCATCCAGTTTGGGGCCTCCTATGGACTAATCCAAGTGGATTCCCCACACCCTCACATGAACCCATTCCAACTCTATTCCACCCATGAGAATCATATTTGGTTACTCAATTTCTAGGAAAGTCCAAGGATATCTAAAAAGGCATTAGACCTGGATGTCCTCAAATATATTTACGTGCATGTGTGGTTTATTGATATTAATGGAAACATGAACCTCTCCGGCATCAAATATTTATACTAGGACAGATAAAATTATTTCATAATGATGTTCCTATAGACATTGGATCTCCAAATGGTTCATGTCACATTCAAATTTTTTTGAATCCTTGCGAGAGAATAGTGGGCTATATTTTAGTCAGATCGGTATATAATAAATGAATTTTTACATCCCTAATCCTCATTACATGAAACTGGATATAGGTAAGAATTATAAATCCATGTTTTGGGGAATTATTTCTTAAGAACAACCTATCATCAATAATTTTTTTTATTGAAATGTGCATATTTCTGTGCGGTTCCATTTTAAAAATTCCCACAGTGATCTAGCCTCTGACTGGTTATGTTTAAAAGAAGCACATGGATGTATTAGTCAAATAGAGGTCATCATAATAGAAACAACCATGGGATTATATTTCATCAATATGGAATGAATATATGTTACTTACTACCATACAAATGTATTGTGGGATCACAATATTCTAATTGGTGGAAAATTCATTATTCTCCCCACCCCTCATCTAGGAGTCTTTGATGGAACTTGGACTATTTCCACTATTGGGAAGATATATTAAATTTACATACTCATGATGCACAATATGGGGGTTCCATAAAATGTTAAGGAATGATTCAAGTAGACCCCATGGATGATGATTATACTTTTGTAGATCCAGTTTATCCTTCTAAAGATATTTCTCCCACTCATAATATTCCTTCGCCTATTTCTACATCTGATCATACTAACTCTTCTTCTTAAGCTTCACATTCTACCACTACTGCACCACCACCTATAAATCCATTTCAAATTCTCCACCCCTATAATCAGATATTTTAGGTTCTCCAGATTTTTATTTTAACCCATTAACTTATTTTCTTCCATCTAACTATTTTATTCATATTTCAATCACCTTTTAACTCCTTCCCTACCACCAGCCAATATATCCCCCAACCACTAGCCTCTGTAGACCCCACTACTCCCTCCAACCCCTCCCAACCTCCTACCTATTTCATATTAAATCTAGAGCTCAAACACCTTCCACCCAGTAGCATGTCTTAGTATATTAGGCACTATGGTTAAAAGGATCTACCTTTCCCTCTACATTTTTGGTTCCCTTGAATTATTCATTGTTTATTTCTACAACCCCAATATGGACCATTACCTCCCCACCCCTTTTCATGAATGAGATGAATTTGAGCACCATGGAACCTCCTATAAGTGTCTTTGACAAAACCTCTCCCATCATATATTACATTGATAAGAATGTAATGATCTAGACCGACACATTTCATAATTGAAATTTTTATACAGATACAAGAAAAAGATTCTATTCTTCTTCATTTTATTAAAGTGTACTCCTCATATACTATACACTATTTATGGGTTTATTATTTTATTTTTATTCAATTTAATATTCCTTGTCTTTCCATTTTTCGTATCTATGTATGAGGAAATTTTTATACTTCAATTATTGATTTCATATTTTCGTATTCACTTCAAAATTATTATATCAGTCTCTAGCCTAATTGTTTCCTATATGATCATTGATGATTATGTAATGCCAAAATATAGGCTTCTGAATTACATGTATCATCATTTTCCTTACATAAAAAGACATCTTATGATTCTCGATCATCATATCAATACTCATAATATTTTTCCATCAATTTAAAAAGGGAATTTTTTATTACCAAATGACTGTTTTGGTTGATTCATTCTTGAGATGATTAACCCCACCAAGCACCATCATGAGATCGATATCACTGCAACTAGTTTGTATAGGAGTCATGGGTTATATGCGAAAATGGAAAACAAAAATATTATTTTGTAAAAATTAATTGTTAAAATGAAAATGTTAGAATTTAATGGGAGGAAACGCTTAATTTTTATATATTTTAATTGTGTTTTTATGTAATTTTCCTCTTTTTTAGAACTTTTCATTATTTGGTCATATAATATATCTTTATAGATATTTATTGCACTTATATCGGATTAAATTTTATTACATTGACTATTCTCACGTACATATTTATTTATTTCATAATTGTAACCCTTTTTTACTAACAGTTTATCATTTATAGGTATTGTTTTCAGAAAATATTATCAGGAAAAATAAATTTCCATCATCATACTAAAATTTAACATATGGAATTAAATTCATTACAGGGATCTCCTGATTAAATAATTTGAAATTCATAATTTCCATTATAACCTATGAATGATTCTATTTATATATGTCCAATTTCACAATCAAAACAGTTTTGAAACTGATTCATTTTATGTGAAAGGATTCATTATTATTCAATGCTTTTAATGAAATTTTATTTTTTTCATATTTTCATTATATAAGGATAGATTTTAAACTAATATAATGGTTTAACTAGGCATCTCAATATAAAATGATGATTAAAAGGAAATTTTTAATAGATTGTTGAAATCATCTTTTTTATGGTTATAAATCTAGAATGATTTATGTGTTGAGTAATTTAATTCTAATAAATGATTCATTCATTTTATTTTGATTGACTTTTATTGGGTACTGTGACCCTGTTGAATTCCAAGTATTTAATATACTTTCATTTACAAGAGGATTCTAGATATATAGTTTTCTCTTTATATTGGTGGAAATTTTCTGAGAGATACATATGGAATGAAAACTAGTCATTACATTAATTATAATATTATCATGTCTATAAATTAATAAATATATTATTAAAATTATTAACGAGATCATTGTATTTATATTATACTCAATACCCACCATTTAAATTATCATTCTTTAGACCATAGTATTAGTTAATAACCTTTTTAGGATGAATCAATTTCAGGCCAATTATACCTTGTTAACCTAATATTTTCACTATGTATTATTTTCATTACACAATTTGTGGGGGTTTTGTAATATCTACAATATTAGTTATGTGGATACTGAGGATACATATTGTTGAATTTAAATTCGATTTATATGACATGGTTCATCATTACATTATACATTATATATATAACCTCATAATTTTAAAAAGAAGACATATTAAAAAACATGGGGTTGGTTTTAGGAAAGTCCAATATCCCAATTACTATACTATTTAATCATACGATGGATAATTTGTGGATAGGCTATGGATGGGAGATCTATCCTAGATATGATTTTTAAAAATTATTAAAAAATATAATATGGAACCTTATTTAAGAATTAATCCTATATTTTTCTACCTTCTTTGAGTAATTTGGATCAGAAAGGCATTTTTTATATTAATATTTTTTATACCTAAATTTTAATGATAAACCTCATTATACATGAAACTTTTCCATCCTTTATGAAATTTATTTTTTATCATCTACCACCAATCGTTTGCTTCATTGAAAATTAATCCTTATTTCATAATCCTATATGGTTAATTTTGTTTTCCATTTATGAAGTGGAGATGGTTGGGAAAATGAAATCACATGGTTATGAAGATGAATTCCGTGAATGAAAATTACATATTTTTTTACCTTGAGTGATGATCGAAAACTCATTGTGTTGTAAATTGAAAAATCATTATAGATACTACAGAACCAATAAAAAATTATAATTAAGGGAATAATGAATATGAATAATGAAATACACTTTTAGGAATGACTAGTTTTTTATATATGTTTGATTATAGATAACATTTTTTTACACCACCTATATTTATTTTCCTTGCTGTAATGCATGATTTCTGGTATATTTTGTTTTTGATTTGGAATATCTATTGAGATGGTTTTTTCATGAGGATAAGAAAATTTTCATGTGTGGGGAAACATGATAAGCAGAATTTATATCTATATTTTCGATATATTAATATATGGTTTGATCATGATTCATGAAATACTAAATATTGATTTGAACTTTTATGCAATGAATAGGTACTCATGACTCCATTGAGGAGATCCTGAACAAATTAACAACATGGGCATTACATGTTGAGAATAATAATTATTCAATATCTATTCCTCAATTACATCCCACCTTTAATCTAATGATGATCCCATCAATATAAAGTACAGGGCATGAACAATGTACGTGAAATAGATACATATTACACACCAAAAAGACATGAATTTAAATCCTAATGATTTGAATGAAATGATTTTAGTATAAGACGTGAAAATATTGAATTGTGATTCACATTGAAGATATTAGAAGTTAAATCCACAAGATCAATCTTATTTGAAACATTTTATGGATATGAGGTACATGAGGTGAAATCCATTTAGATGATGTTAATTTCTTAATGTAGAAGCCACTTAATGAAGTTACATTACATGAATCATTTCATCATCATGTAATGCATAACTATATATATTCTGATGATAGAACACAATCATATATCTCGGATTCCAGAACC
This sequence comes from Viscum album, assembly GCA_963277665.1. Taxonomy (NCBI): domain Eukaryota; kingdom Viridiplantae; phylum Streptophyta; class Magnoliopsida; order Santalales; family Viscaceae; genus Viscum; species Viscum album. The sequence goes on along the minus strand of OY728155.1, from coordinate 70,904,253 downwards.
TTTTTCTTCAACTCATCCTTTCTTCTTTCCCATATTCTTATAAACATGTTTTTTACTCTTTTTTATCATTTATATATCCCCGATTTTAATTTCAAAAATATTTTAATTTTTTTTATGATCTCATGTCCCAATTTCAGTACCTATTACCATTCAACATCAACTTTCACTGTGTTCATTATTATTTCATCCTTAATAATATATTTATTTGACATTACATTACTTAAAATGGTGAAATCAATATTTATAATTTTTATGAACATGAAATTTATTTCCTATCATTCATTTAATACTGACATGCATGGAAGGTATTCTTAGTGTTAGTGGTCAAGAGTATGGGTAATGAGTAATGAAATGAATATTTAAATCACTACATGGTAACCGTATTTATTGTAAATCTGATAAAATAAAATAATCTCATTCTTTTCGATCTAACATGATCATTATAGATCAGATCAAAGGACCATATCATTATTGGAGTTGAGAAAGCTAGGGCCAGTAACATGTTATAGTTTTATTATATATGTAATGCTTCCTGAAATTTGGGTATCTACTATCTCCATACCAAGGTGTAGTTTATAGTTTTGGTAGATTTTATTGGTTGGGTGAAGATAAATTAGTGACCCCTGTACAAATTTTTATCATAAGACATAGGTCTATCCCAACTTTGATTTGTGGCTATCTTCATCCAGAACCATAAAATTGACCTAAACCCTTCCTTTATATCTATGTTAAAATGAATTCTATTTTTCCTTTACAATAAACAAAGCAATAGTGATTATGAGAAATCAGTCTAATATGTTATTACCTCTATGATTCCTATTATTCTGTTGTCCCTATGGGTTTGAGCTGAGAAATATACATTACTATAACTTAGTAGTTGATAGTATTGTGTGAAATACAAATTATAATTTAATCAAAGATCAAGTGTAATCCACGATTCCATTATTAATAGTCACATTATGGAACAAATTCTGGTCATTTGAACTCACCCATATGTTGTTTCACTTACTCATAATAAAGTGTCTATACGATGAATAATGAAAGGATATACTTAATGGACTAATGATATTCTTGAAATTATTTATGTTGTGATTTGTATATAAATATTTATAATTGGATAAATTTATCTTCCCATTATAGAAATACTAATAGACAACTTGTTCTTCTAGGACGTGATTCCTTATATATTTTTCTAATATTGTAAACTAGACTTTGGATCTAGGTCACTAAAGTTGGTTTTATTATAGTTGGTATCTATGGAATTCTAGTAAAAGAATTGGGATCTAGATTGTGGAAAAAAATTAGGGAAAAATTAGTAGATAAATTTTTTTTAAGTGTAATAGAACATGCTAATATTATTCTAAGGTTGATATTATAAGGCTTCTCCAAGAAATACATTCCTTATAGATTATATAATAGAAGATTTTGTTCTCGAATAGATGAAACTCTTGGAAATTACTCTAAACAAACAAAATCAGGCTTGAAATGAGTGTCTCCTAATAAATAATAATGATCCTTACTGGGAAACTTATTTGAAACTCATGATGGATATTCATTAGATAATTCACATCAACATTATATTAAATTGTGATGTATTATAATATATTCTGATAATGACTGACCATTGATAACAATATGGTTCATTTTATTGATAATAATGTTTCATGATTTAGTTATATCTAAATGATTTTATAGTTTTCACATTGTGATTATTAGTGATGAAACTATGGTTTCTAGATTTTTTTAATAGATAGATCCTGATATAATATTGTTAACATTAAACATGATGAAAATTTTAGTGACTATTAGATGTATGATATGAGGCAACAATATCATGATTCTACCTAATCAGCTATTATATATGTTGAAAAAAACCAACAAAATTACTAACTCTTTGTGTAACCAATGAGGAGATAGATATAGTTCATTAATAGATCAATTTATGGAGACTATGAAGGAATGAAGGACCAATTTACATAATGTTAGAAATATGTAAAGAGATACCAAATATGGTGTTAGAATGGAATATGAAAATTTATTATACATGGAAATAAGGTCTAATAAAACCTACACTAAGGAATGAACTATATTGAAATAAAATAGTTGAATTATTTATTTATTTATATTGATGAAAATATATTTTAGAATTATTTTTTACAAATATTATTTTGGGGATAAGAATTAGGAATAATGTAATGATTTTGTATTATTTTTGAAGCATGTATATATTCATTAATGTACGACTAATATATAAATCATAGTCATATTATTTTAAGGTTGATCATATGTTCAAAATCATAAATTCTCAATTTCCAAATTTTAATTGAAGTAATATAACATGATTGTGTATATTTGTAGAAAGCATTTATGGGAATACAACCTATAAGTTTAGTGTGTGATAACAAATTTTAATGAAGAATTACAATACAGTTTTAATAGACATAAGATTTTGGTTTTGAAATCCTTTTTGTAATATATTATATTCGATGTTTTAGAAATTATAGTTCATCATAATTTTAGAACATGAATTTATTTTAAATTGATTTTAAACAAGAAAATCATTATACTGGGTGATAACAGGTCATATTCTACAAGATTACGGGTCTGAAAGCCACAATATAATGAAGAAAAGGGTTTAGCATCTAAAAATTCACAATTTGATGTCATTGTTACTGAGTCAATGGTATGGAAAAATTTTCAACAAAATCATTATTTTAAAGGACTATTAATTTACCCTCAATTGATATTATATGAAACAAGAATAAAACATTTTCAAGAGAAAATTCATAAATTTTAATATTTTTATATATTATAATTCTTTAGGGCCTTAATCATAATTCTTAAATTCTAATAGTGATTTTACTTCACATTTGAATATGTTTTTATTCTATAAATACTATAACAAACATATCACTGTAATCCCTATGGACTATATTAATTAAATCCATGGTGATATTGGGTAAATTAGAATGACCGAATGGAATCAATATAAATTCATAGTGTATAAACCTTTTTTGGATTGCTTTCAGGTATATGTCATCCTTATTTACCCATTATTGTTGATATAATAACCATGATAAATCATGGAAAATTATTTATAATCATGTAGATGATAAACATAATCAATATGGGATAGTTGATAATTATTTTTTCAAATGATATTTTTATGTTCTCAATAATCAATATATACTAACTATAATACATCATTATCCTTAAAAAATAGCATTGGTTAACTCTAAGGATACACACAAGTAAAAAAGAATCCTTGTTAAAAAATATCTGAGAGTTTCTTCTTCAATTTTTGATATTAAATTAGGGTCATTACATATGGATTCTTGTAAATAGTATTACCACTAGGTATGAATTCCATTGAAAACATATCTACATGATTTGAGGGATGGTTAGGAAAAACTTCTAGATAGTCATAAAGAAATTCGAACAGAAAACCCATATCAATTATGTTGAGTTTCACCCAAAAAATATAAGATATATGCACTTTCTGATTAAAAATTATATCCCACAGAATGGTTGTATGTTTCATTAGATTTCCATTATTTCAACACATGTTTAGGAGATCAAAGGTTGTGTTGGAACCTAAAATATAACATTAGTTAAATATCAATTTGTGTGGTATTTCTATAAATAAATTTTATCCATTCACACAATAACATAAAATTAAACTAATATAAGAATATTTTCAAGAAACAATTCAAACAAAAATTATCTATAAGAAAATCATAGACCTTGGATGTGATCATCCTGACATTTGGGGGTTTTAATAAAAAAATAATCTAAATCATTAGGTTGTAAATTTATACTCTGAAAATTTTATTAAAAAAAATTGGTTGGGTATATCAAAAAATAAAGTAATATAATTTTAGTTCTAGATTGAATTATAATTTTAAATTTACCCACATCATTATTTTTCCACTTATAAGAAATTTTTATTTGCAAATATTTCCCTTCCAATCATGGTTTCAGTGGTTATTGACATATATCATTATCATCATCATTAATATTTTTGGAACAATAAGAATAATTCACACACTCATAAAATTAAAAAAACAAATGTATTGGTGTTTCATTATTTCGATATTTCTCTCAATATTCATCGTTAACTATATTCTTCCCATTAGAACAACATTGGATTTCAGATTATTGTTCTTTCCACATTTGATACATGTCATTTTTCCCTTAAGAAAATTCCCCCCATGGATCCATCACAATATTGACCATTATGTGATGATCATCTTATTCTAAATATTATTTCAATAATTTACTTTGAAATCCAATTTTTTTTCTTATCAATACCATATTATTTATGGGAAACACAAATCTCCATATCCACATTGAGATCATCGAGAAACATTTATTTATAACTATTGGATTCTATTATGGAAAATACCAAATGGAAAAAATTGTTAATCCCCTAGAGAATTGACCAACCTTATATTCTAGTTGAATGAAAATACTAATAATCCTATCTCAATAGCCTGGTATAATTTTACTTTTAATCACTTATTGACTCATCAACCATTTTCATTAAGATGATATTTTTTCTTCGATTTTCAACCAAGAATATAAGTATTTTACTTATGAAAAAATAATTTATTAAATTGATTATATTTGATATATTCAGGTTTATATTCTCTTGTGTTTATTATAAGTGTCCTCAATAGACATTATTGAACTTCTAAACAACAAACAGGGAGCATAACATTATCTTGTTCTGAAAAATAATGAGTATGAAAAATATTTTCAGTGGTTCTGATCTACTGATCATTGGTTTTGGATAAATGAACTACTAAATTAAAATTGAAATTTCCTCAGGAAAGACTCATCATAATATTATTACTTATTTATATCATTTAAAATATTAGAATGATTAATATGTTTATAATGATTTTTGAGCATAACAACTATGTATTAATAATAGCTTATATAAGCTCCAATTTTCCAAGAGGGAAATCATTTCATTGTATTTCAAATTTAGCATTAAAAAAATTCCTTCATGTTATTACCATTGAAGTAAAACAACAAAAGAGTGTGAGATTAAATAATAATTGTTTTAAAACACATAAAAATTAAAATTTATTTATATGATTCAAAATAATGAAACCATATTCTATGAAATTATAGGTTTTACCTAGTTCATTTGAGACCGTTACAGAAGAATTGGGATTTTATCAAATTCTGAGACATATACATAGGCTCTTAAAAAAAATTATCATCTAAATTTACATGGTATAACTAAACATTTCATTGAATCCAACTACTATAGCCCATGCTTCTAAAAACAAAATATTACATATAAATATGCTGATTTTCTATACATAATATTTTGATCCACACCATAATCATTTTTATAGAATCATTTACAACAATGAAATATAAAAAAATTAGTTAATAAAATATCATTTTCATGTTAGAATTATCTTATTATTACTAGTACATATCATATAAATAAAATACTAAATAAATATTTCATAACATGGAAAAAGGAAAAATAAGAAAACAATAAGATTATATGATTAATAATGGTCAACATCCAATATATTAGTGGTCACACAAGCATGATATAATCGTGAGGTTATTAGAATATGATATTGAATTTTAAAACCCATACCCTTCATATAAAAGATCACAAAATTTTCTTATGGAAGAAATCAGGTTAGTAAACAAGGCATAAATCATAAACAAATCAAATAACAAAAACCATAAAAAAATTACATTGAGATACAATATTTATTTATGAAATACACATAATCATAGAAAATAATTTCATTAGTAATGTGGGTTCATTTAGAATGTTTTTCAAGATAACTTTGTTCACTCCTTAAAACATCATAGTAATAGTGGTTTTATCCCATGAATCTCATAATGGAAATAGTCCCTTATATAACTTGATTAAATCCTTATTCTGGGCATGTTTAACTAATGTCATATAAATCATTACACAGTGCCTTAGAGGTAGATAAACATTCAACACATAACATAATGAAAATTATAATTATTTGTTCAAGATAGTAATAAATAAGTAACAGTATAATATCCCTTGAAAAGAAATAGGATTGTTAAAAATTTCATCATTTCATCATAACATATCAAAAGGAAATGAAAAGGTTTATATATATATATATATATATATATTCATCATAAACATAAACAAAATTTTGATTAAATATATTTGGAATAATTAGATCAAATACCATTTTATTTATGAGTAAAAATAAGGATTATCTTTTTTAGGGAATATAAATACAAATAAATGATTATTACGACATTCTTGATTAAAATATCCTTTTTATTTTGAAGTCACATTAAAAATTGAAAATATATATGAAAATATTTTCTTCGAGTAGAACGTTTTGACAATATAAATGATGACTCTAAGAGAGAAAATATTCATGATGGTGGGAAAATATATTGATGAAGTGTAATTTTTGAAAATATTTAATTCATTATTTTTTAGTAAAATTCACAATAAACATTTTTTTTAAAATGATAAGAATATTAATTTCAAACAATATTTCCAAAATAAATAAGTTTTTAAGAATAAAAATAAAATATTACGTGATAATAATAAAAACATTAATTGAAAAAATAGTATATAACATGGATATATTGAAGAATGTTTTCAGACATAAGAGTGAAATAAACTTGATTTCCAATAAAATAATATATTCATTCCTCAAGAATAAAAATAGAGTGGATAATGAATGGAAATCATGAATTCATTAAATTAAAAGAGGATATGAAAATCCATATGAATATTGTTATTAGATCATAATATCTCTTTAGCTAATTCATAGTCATAATCAATCCCGATTAATAATGATTTTGTGACATAAAAACCCATAGCACTTTTGCGACATTTTAGTAATAATTCCGAGGAATGAAATAGTAAATGATAGATATGTATATATCAATTAGGTAAATAATATGTATCATAAAATATAAGTCATTTTTATACTATTTTCATAAAAATAAACATGTTTCTCATAAAGAATCTGTCCCCAAAAAAATAATGTGAGACCAAATTCACTTAACTTGAGTTCTCCTTTAATTAGAAACACTATAAAATTTAATATAATACATTTAAATTTAGTATAATTTTTTAACATTTCCTTTTGAAAAATTATAATATAAAATATGATCACTTTATGATAATTAAATAACACCTCTTATAATTAGTTTTTTATTAAAATTATCAATTCACAGTGTTAACTATTTCATATATCATTTGTATTTTAGTTCATTAGTTCTGCTACACTTAAAAATATTTTTGTTAAATTTTATCAATAAAATTAAAAATGATATAAATAATATATATATATATATATACATATATTTTCATTGTATATAAATATATTCTTCCATAATATTATTATATTGAAAAAATTGAATCACACCATTTACAGAAATGGTAAACTGTACATACACGCGAAGGTTGTTTACATTTTTCAATTGATGGAAAAAATGAAAAATAATAACTAACTTTTAAAAGATTATTATTATAACATATATATCATATATATTTGTTAAATTAAACCCCATTACCATCAAAGTATAATATTATGAAAAATATCACATCTCTTTGTAGAGCTGGTAGTTCACACACACACTCTAGTGGCGTTATTATCTCCAAATGTATTGGATGGTAAAAAGGTAGAAATGATTTTATATTTACTAATGTATAATTCTATAATAAATATCATGAATAAATATTAATATCATCATAAAACCCAACCATAAAATAGGTAAATAAAAATGAATGCTATCTCTGCGTGAAAATGATAATTTGTACACACACATGAGTGATGATTTCAACTATTTCATTCTTAGAAAGAGGGTGTATAATGGTATTTTAATAATCATAAAAATTAGTAAATATTATGAATTCTCAAGTTATTATTATATGAAAAATACATTTTATTTATATGATGTAAATATGTGTATACAGTTAACTGATTTTGTAAGGTGATTACAATATCATTGCAACCACTCCATTTGATATCCCAAATGGTCTATATAGTTTGAAATTATAAAAGAACAAAAAATATTGAATCTGTCTATTTTTTTATAATATTAATTTGTAATTAATTTTTAATATATAAACTTAATTTTGAGTTAGTAAGAAACAGATTGTATAAATTTTAAAACACTGGCGATGGCCCTTTTAGATTATTATCAAAATATTATGTTATAATATATTTATTAGTAATACTAATACATCCAAATATATGGGTTTTTGAATATAATGTTTGATATGTTTTTAAATACATCACGAAATATAATTTAGAAATTTTTTTCTATCATTTTTATACTTATCAGTTTGATTAACCCTTAGATGAAATATTTTTAATTTAATTATGATAACAATATTTCAAAAATAAATAGTGGAAATCTTTATCTATAATGTCATAAATATACCCTACATTATTTTTTTATCTTATTTAAAAAATCATATCCATCATATCTTATTTCATGATTTATTATGTTTATCAAATAAATTATCAAAATATTAATTAAAAAAATGATAACTATTTCAACATTAATAAAATTTAAATAATTTTAAATAATAGAAAAAATTAAATATTAATAATTTAAATATATCATTTTAACCCTAAAATAATATTAAATATTAAAATATAATTTTTTTTACTAAAAAACACACACATATAATATTACTTTTAATATTTTCAAAATCATTTGATTTATTTTTCCATAATTTAAAATATAATGTTTTTTTTGTATATATTTAATGTAATTATGTAACATATAATAAATATAAAATAATTACCATGATTAATATAATTTCATTACCAATAATGTTAATTCTAATATTTTTTATTTACTTTTTTATTCCCTATTTGAAAACATAATGGAAACATAAAACTAAGAGAGTGGAAAATTTGTGACATTATTGGATTTAATTAATATATAAATCAATTTCATAGAGACGTGTCCATTAAAAAAACATTATTATGTAAGGTGATATTTTCCAAATTAATATAATATAATAATAATCTAGTAGAAAAATTATTTCCTTATAACATAATTTTAATCTAGATTAACTCAGTTTAACCTATATTGAGGGGATAAAAAGTAAAATTGTAAAGATTCATATAAACTAAAAATATATGTTGTTTACATTCCATTTTTAAACCTCATTGTAATGTGTATTCAATAAATTTAATCTAATTCAAATATTTTTGTTGGAATGAAATAAATTTAAAATATATTCTCAAAATTTGTTAAAAAACATTTTTTCGAAATTTATTTTAAGCATGTAACAAGATTTTTTATGCTCATAAGAATCAAAAAATAATGTATGAATGATAAAATTTTTATTCCAATTAAATAAAATATCCATTCCATTAAAAATATGTATTAGTATTGATTAATACAATTTATAAATATAAAAAAATGTATGCATTATAAAATTTAAAAAAATAACACATTTATTGTCATATTTGTTTTTAATTTAGTCTTTAAATAAGTGATGAATTTAGTTACAATTGTATACAATGTATATTTTTCATAATATATTTATTATTAATCATAAATTCCAATATAAATTCTAGGATACAATGGAAACTTAATATTTTAATAATGTTTCATGGTTAAATTAAATTGTATGTTGTGTTACACAACTATCAAATAAATATCATTATTTAACAAGGAATATTTCATTATAATAACTATGTGTTACATATGATCAAAAAATGATGTTATAATCATCTCAGAATGATGTGTATCAACATAATTTTTACGAGAGAAAAGAATTAATAATTAAAGAAATATGATAGTAAAATATGACCAATATTAATATTAGAGATATCATTAAATAATAAACTATCCATAATTTATTGAAATGGTTATATATTTTTCCAAAGAATATGATTTTTTAACATTTCCTATTTTAAAAATTTAAGGATGTATAAGAAACCAATTCTACAGAAATTGTGATGGGTAATTAAATTATTTTATTCAAAAAAATATCCAAACAATATAAAAGATGGTGTTTAAAACTATATGTCTTTATAAAACATTTATCCTTGGTAATAATTAATAAAACAAATTCCTACATTTATTAAACTAATAAATTGATATTGATCTTTTTTTTGAGATAATAACCACAAAAAAAATATGCGGATGGTGTCATCTAATTATTCTGTAATTATTGATTAATTTATGAAAATTATATTATGTGTGAATAATTATTAAATGAAGAATAAATTTTTTCTAGTCATATTACATTTAGAAGTAGACTAATTTGAATGGAAGAAACTGAGCTAGAATACACTTTATAATGATAATGTTGGAGATGTCAAGAAGGAAGATTATATGAAAATATTTGAATTAATGTATATTCATTGAAAAAATCATCTAAAGAGAGGTAGAGTATTTAAAGATATTATGTAAGATAAAATTTAATAAATTAAAATATATATATAAAATATCACTTGGATTTCAGGTTACACCTCTATTAATTACAACAATCATTATCTAAAATGACTATATTTTTTAATTATTCCAAAAAATATATAAAAATCTATAGGTGTATTATTATTAAAGTGTTATTAATTGTTGGTTTTTTTGATCTATACTAACTAGGAGGGTTTTAAAAAAGTCATGCAATAGATAAGGAGATGATAAACTATGTATAAAAATTTATATTATATGAACAAATGATAATTAAGGAAAAAATATCCAATAAAAAACATTTTAATTAAATATAAAGAAACACTATACAAATTTATTCCATGAAATGAGGAAATACATTATTTTTTTAAACGATTGTCATATAATAATGGAATGAAAAAACACTTTTCCAATGCATTAATTATATGTAATATGGTAACTATAAATACTAATCTAAAAACATATGTATTAATGTTGAATAAAAATAAATAACATACTTTTAAAATGGACCAGGGGAATGATTATTCCATCACCACCTTTGAGGTGGGGAAAACATACATGGAAGAATGTAAAAATACTTTTAACTCATTATTAGTGAATGTATAATTTTATTTATATTCATACCTTTCCATAATAACATAATGGATTGAATGAAATATTGTTCAAAATCTATGATAAACTGAATTTGTGATATATATATATATATAATACTAGTGGTTCATTTATTACAACACATGTGTCAGATTCTTCACCAATTAGAATATGTGGCATGATATTAATACTGAATTTTATAAGAATTCATATTGTGGAATTTGATGTTATAATTTGACTAGATTGAATCTCCTCAAATAGAGCTCACATAAATTTAACGAAAAGGAAATATATTTCCTTACAAATTACCTTATCCCCATCCACAAAAATAGAGGATATTATTAATATCTATAAAAAATAATTTAATTATGTGGTTGTTAAAACCAAATATTAAAAAATATCATTCTAAAAATACTGATAAAAATGAAATAATCATCCTTAAATACTTACCAGTTATTTCCCTTGAAGAATGTATTTTCCACTTATTTGATAGTGAATTTTTTATATCAATAGAACTTATACCCAATTAGATATCATTATAGCATAATCCCTATTGGATGGCCCCATTATGATGTGAGGATTTTATGAGTCAATTAAATGATCATTTTTAGAAATGGATTCTATAAACTAGTTAATCACCATGGGGTGAACTATTACTAATTTTCAATATTAAGGATAGGTAAATGTGATTTTACATCTACTACAATAGTATGAACACAATTATTGTAATAAATAGATATCCACTATTTAGAAATGGAGATATATGAATTTACCTCTAAGGATCTCAATTACTCAAAAACAAGAACATTATTTTTGATAATAAACATTCTTTTTTATGTGAGAACATATCAAAAAATGTCCTTCTATATATTATACAGGAACTATGAGTTCATGATAAATTATTATTATAAAAAGAACATCACATCCTTAATCATCTAAATAATGGATAAATTTTTTAATACTATCATTATTTTTATGTACTAAAAATATTATCAAAAACATTAATAAAAAAAATAAATTTGAGGAGTATTTCTATTATTATATAGCCATATTTCATGAATGTGAAATTAGAAACTATGTTCAGAAATTTTTTATTTTCGATATAAAATGCCATATTTTTATGGTTTTTATCACAATGGGACTAGATTTTAAGGACACCTCAATAATGAATTATATTTTATAACATTATGTAGCCATAAATAAAATATTGGTCAATGATGATTCATTGAATGAATGGTTGGGTTGTATATTCATGGAAAACAATAATGTGATAACATATGAAAGGGTATATCCTATACGAAATTATAATTAATGACCAATGAGAAGAACTACCAAAGATAATGTAAAAAATTAGAAATAATAATGATTTTAGTGGACAAATGGAGTTACTACCTTTATAGGGAAATTTTTAACCTATATTTAGAACCTATTAGTTTAGAGTTTATTTTCACACACAAAAAGTTACAATACATAAATGATGATTATTGGAGGTAAACATAGATAAAAATTCTATAATCAATGAAGATATCAAAAGAAACAAATATGACACTATATTCACAACAAGTATTTATAAGTACACTATTTCATATATATAGACCACAACATGAAAATCATGAAGGTATAAAAGATATTATACCAATAAAAATTGTATTCCCAACCATTAAAAAATCAAGTTTTAAATAAGGGATGATCCACTGCTTTAAAATTTGGCGAGATAACCAAACGAAATGATATTTTATTGGCCATTAATAATTTTTTAGTAATATAATTTATAAAAAAGCATATATATGTAATAAATTATAGATATAATAAAAAAGTTATTAGATGAAATACATAGATCATTACTATCCATCCATAGTATATGTGATATGATTTTTGGTGATTTAATATAGACCTTATGGTGGGACAAAAAAATAATTGTGTTGATTATTAAACCTCAAAGTGCTTGGATTATATGTATGTTAATGATATTTCATTAATAAAAGGGTAATAATTATATAATTTAAAATAATAAAATCGAAATATGATTACAAAACTATAGATTGAGTTATATATAATCCTAATATATATAAATGAAACAATATTGGAAGGGATGAAGAGGTTTGACCCACAAATAAATCTCACTTCATCTCTCTTAAAGAAGAATAATCACATAATAAAGTCACATGGATAAATATAAATGCATTTTTAATTATAATTATGAATGAACATTTTAGGAAAGAATTTTGACATTTGAGGTTCACCACTATGACCTGTATGAGTCGTCTAAATCCCAAAAATATTGAGAGAAATCATTATAATATGTTATGACCCCATGAATGATGTTCAATATTATCGATATATTTAAAAAAATAATTTCATGTTAACATATTTATCAATGTAATTAAAAGGAATATTTGATAAATATAGTCCAATATTTTGATTCTTATATAATTTATGTTTCCAATCGTGTATTCTAATAGGAAACTATTATGCTCTAAATACGAAGTGTTATAGAACATAAACATTATGGTATGAACCTACTTAAATGAAGGTGACATAACCCTAATGTATTTGAGAGATGATATAGAAATATTAATCCATTAAGAAACACATTAAACTAGTAATTTTCAATAGAGTTCATATACAACTAATTATTTACGAGAATGTAGTTTGTAATGTAGATAGTCTGTTCCATAGAATATCATATTTGAAGAAATTAATATTTCATGAAATTGATGGAATGTTAAGCCCTATGTATATTATCCATCCCTAGATCCATATTCATGTAATTGATATGTCCTATGAAATAGAGCCTCCAATAGAGATAAATCAAGTTGATGATGTGTTCTTAATATCCCTCTTGCGTATGTAAATATTTTATCCATAACATGTATGTAATCCGAAAGTTGTAAAACTAGAGTGAAGCCTCAAATAAATGTTCTAATTGGTTTAAATATTGGAATATATATATAACATTATCTAACATATATAAATCACATTGAGATAGTTCATTAGAAAGATATATAAATAAAGTGATAACATGGGAACTTATGTTTGTAATGAATTAGATGGACCCTTATCTCTTTTGGATTACTATTATATGCCCCATGGTACTAAATCAGAGGATGGGGGTTCAAAAACCATTGGGTATAGGTGTTATAGTCATACTATAGAAGAACAATAGCAACATCAGAACTATAGCACTGGTTGTTGGAAGTAAAATAAGAACTATAACAGCCATGGTATTGTATTGGGTAGTCAAGAATCTAAAAAACTACTGGAGTACTATTCACTGATGGGATTTTTGGGAATACATATGGGCCATCTAGGACATGTAATGTGATTTAATGCCAACTAAGCCTACATGTCATGTATTGAGTCACCTCTACCTTGTAAAAATATGTTCTCTACTTTGTTTAAATAATAATGTTTCTCTATCCCCATTTTTAAGGGGAATAATATAACAACACAAAATTGTTTATATTGAATTTTCCATCCAACCATATGTGTGTGTAGATCGTAGTAATATTTTGTAATAAAAAATTGACAACATTATTATAAATATCAAAATAGAACATCAAATATTGGGAATTAATAATCCCCCAAAATCTATAAATAGTTCAATGGGATAGTAAAAAAATAAAATAATTAACTAATCATTCAGCAAAAAACATGTAATTTTTACCAAAAACTATAAGTCATATGAAAAACTCTATAAAAAATATTATTAGGATTTGTAAATTTTATTAGATATATAAAAGTACGAATTACGTTTTTGAATTACAACGAAAGTGATAAGAGGAATTCAAATTATGTATAAAAGAAATATGACAATTGGAATAGTAGTATATCTATTGGAATAATAACATGATAGATCTAATTTAACATGTATTGTCAATATATTCAAATAATAATATACTAGGAAATTTATAAAAAACAATATATGATCTAGATAAATTATGTAATTGATATCAAAATAAACATATAATACTAATACTTATATCAGTAAAATAAAAATTAATTTTGTATATGTATTTATTAAAATTTAATTCACACATTATTTTAAAAAAATCCACTTTTAATTCCAATAATATATTATTAAAATTACTAAATGTTGAATTATAATAACATAATTGGAATTTAATTCTTTTAATCATCTCATACAAATACTTGATGTTGATTTTTATTTTATTTTTTGTAAGCATGAATATTCAATTTAATAAAAAAATATATAGTTTTAGAAATATTGATGGTTCTACAACAATAAAATTTTAATAATATGCCAATAATTTTAATACAGATATTAACTTAGATAAAATGAATAATTTATATGATAAAATATCTTTTAAAAAAATAAAAAAATTAATCCGTAAATTTGATTTCTAATTTTATAAAAGTTAGTATACACCATTTAAATATATATAATTGATTTCACATTCCTTTAATTTGTATATAACAATAAATTCATTATGTTAATGGTTCACGAGTCTTAATAAAATGTATTTTTAAGGAAAAAAAATTCATAGTCACATATTATACTACTCAACCCAGGATTGGTTATGAAATAATTTTTTATTGATTATTATTACTATCAAAATCCTCTAAATCAAGTATAAATTCTCCCCCTCAGTTCATTATAACACAAATTTTAAAAGTAATCATTTTTTCAAAACATACCAATTATCACTTCATAAGGCACAAAAAATCCAAAGATAAGTTATAATTCCCCACATGCACGATGAATCTATATCTTTTCTCAATTATCTAGTAGTAACTTTGACGATAACTTAACATCATCTAATAATTCCTTAGTTTTTCCTTCATCGTCATTCAATATCAATATTCCAGTTCATATTCCAAAAATTATCATTGAAAAATAAATAATGAAAAAGTATACATTAAATAATTATTTATTGTAATAATTATATATAATTATAATATCTCCCACTATCTCTTTTTGGGTCATTTTATATTAGTGGTTTGATTGATTAATGATGAGGGAATTATAATATATATACATATCCCAAGATTTATGAATAATTAGCGGTGAAAAAATATATACTATAGTTATAGATGAAATTTTTTCACTATATTAGTTTATTTTGAGGAAATAAAATCAACGAATAAAAAATAATGAAGTCACCTTTTTCAATGAGAAAATATAGAATCATACATGTGAAGAAACTATATAATATTTTATTAAAGTAAACTAATTAATTAATATGTAAATAAATATTCATGAATATCATAATTAGGTGTAATATACTTTTCAAAAAATGTTTTCATATTCATAATTTTTTTTGAGTGGGAAAATAATTGAATAATCTAAAACTAGACCAATGGAAAGGGACCCTTATCCCATCAACTCCCATGTTGATTTATCCCATCTTTTTTAATTGGATCCCATTGAGGCTTCAAATATCACTTCTCAATGTGGATTTTTTAACTTCATTTTATCATTTTTGGGGATATGGGTGGTTATATACTATTGATTTAAAATATAATCAATGATTTATTAATTATATTTAATGACTTTTATCATAAATCCTATTATTTATTCTTATAATGTCTATTATTATTTTCATATTGTAACAAAATAATATA
The DNA here is from genome assembly GCA_963277665.1 of Viscum album. Classification (NCBI taxonomy): domain Eukaryota; kingdom Viridiplantae; phylum Streptophyta; class Magnoliopsida; order Santalales; family Viscaceae; genus Viscum; species Viscum album. Next base: position 70,887,648 of record OY728155.1, on the reverse strand, counting down.
TTACAAAATGAAACCATTAGATCATATGAAAGATATATTTCCATTGATATTATTGTAAATTCCATGTTTATTAATTGGTTAATGAGTTATTATATCCTTTATCCCCTATATAGGCATGAACTGTAACATACTAATTAATATTAACGAATTTTAAATTATTGAGGAAGTGATTTTGAGTTATGATTAAATATATCACAACCTAACAATATATCAATTTTTTATCCTCTTGCTCTATCCATATAACCAAAAATGGAATTATGATGTCCTGTTATATTATAACCTAATAAATTTTTACATTATGATGTAAAATTCATATTGATATATTTGTGTTCCCTAAATGGAATAATAATATCCTCAAAGAATATATTTTATGATGTTGTTGAGAAATATTGTATTATTAATCATATATATCATTGACCAAAATCATTATGTGATAATTTTCATAGTTACATGGTTTTATCCCAATCAATTCGAAATATTAATCATCATCTCAAAAACCATTTCATGATCTTCCAGTCAAAAAAATTAATGTATCATGGACTAAATTACCAATATCTAAATGAGTTTGATAATTTTATATAATTAAAAATTATGTTAACATTGAAAAAAAATTACAATTTTAATCTGTATAATTTCCTTATCAACTAAAAAACACCTTATTTATTAAATAACAAATACCATTTGGTAATTTTACTCTAAAACATTCTTTCATTATAAAATATATATTCTGATTTTTCATTATCCATATTTTTCATTGAATTCCCACATAAATTTTATATGTTTAACACATAGTTTGGGTATTTTCAATGATATTTCTACATGCTAATTTAGATTATTTTAAAAAATAACAGTATGTTTAGATGTCATTAGTGTGTGTTGTGTTTATAAATTGATTTTAATTGGAAACAATGTCATAGTGGATTTTATGATTCTTTGCAATTATATTTTATTATTATTCTTACCTGAATATTATGTGTATATAAATAAAATTAAAAATAGATGTAGCTATAAATTTGTTGTATAATGACAACAAATGTGGATAAAAAACATATTTCATTGACTATGGATATAGAAATGAGAATATATTAAACAGTGGGTTGTAATATTATATTATCAAAAAACATGTAATGGTTGAGGTCATAGTTTAATTTTATTTATGTTTTTTTGTGGTATGGTTCGATAGGTTAGTGTATTATTATTTCCTATGTTATAGTTATGAAATATAGTAAAATGAATGAAAAAATAATGTTGAATTTAAATGGAAATAATTTTGAAATTTTATGTGTAAATGTTATTCGAATTATATGATTAAATTTAAATGATTATAATTATATTTTCAGTTAATTGAAATAATAAATTATTGTGAATCATGAATTATATGAATGTATTTTTTGAATTATTAGATATTAATAATTTATATAATATATTTTTAATGCCACAAAAATAAGTGAATGTGATATCACTAGTATGGTAAAGATGAATTATACAATATAAAATTAAATGGAATGAACAATATGTTTATTGTATAGTTGGGGTGATGGTGTATTATATTCCTGATATATAAATAGTAATTTTTTAGTAGAGATGAAAATGTATTACCTTTTTATAGAGGTTTCTAGATAAGAATATGAACATAGGAATATATATTCTACTATTATATATCATATCAATTTTTTATATTTTGTATAATACATTGGAGAAGCTGGGTATCCAAACGAATTCCAATATACCATCTCTGGTATCTAATGAACCCCCAAATCGAGGATGTAGATGATATGTATAGGTTACTATTTCCCCAATTCTACCCATAATTCCATCTATGGTGTTTCATATATGTGTGGTTATGATATAGTTTAATAATCCTTTAGTAATATGGGTTTTCATACTATTATCTTATATGGAGGTCATATGTGTATATTAATTGTGTTTTTGTTATTATAATTTGATAATGCAGTGAGATTAAGGATGTTTCCCATTGTTATGTGGGGGTGACCTGATTATTGTGGAATGTGTGTGGAACATCAATCGATATAGTTTAAAATCTTATAATAGTACTGTATTATATATTGTTTTGTATAGTGTGTGTATAGTGAGAGTTGTTCTAGTTGAACTCGGATTTGATAAAAGGGAATTTTTTATTTATTTAATAAATATATATTATGATTCTCCATCATTGGAAGATTTTAATTGAGGTGGAACCTATAGATTTTATATATATGTTCACCCAAACTAATTTATAATATTTTGTTACATTTTATTTATATTATAATAGAATAAAATAAACTATACTAGTTAGTGTAATGGTTATTCTGTGGTGGTGGACTATTTTCAAAAGGAAATATTTGACTATTTGTATTTTAATTTTATAATTATTTATTTTTCCCTAAGAAATTATTTACATGGTTATAAGAGTAATTATTTTGATAGGATTATTTTAAATATAAAGTATATTTCTAATAGAATATAATAATATATTCTTAGGATAAAATTTTATAATTACAGTCATATTGATTTAATACACTCAAAAATAGTCTTCAAAAAATAACCAATTGGATGAAAACATTGATGATCAAACTCAACATAAGTAATAACCTGGAAGGGTCTAATGCTGGGAAAACTCATGAATGATGTATACTATTTCTATGGTGACCTATAAGATAAGGATTCAAGTTTCTGATGTACATAATGACATCAAATTTATTTTGGGTCTGTTACAAAAAAATTTATTTAATAAACATCGAAATATTTTTAATAGATATATTTACCATTGGCTATAGTGGTCATTTTTTAAATATGGTTCATGGATGAAGACATTGAATAGTTCAAATTGGTGATGTATTATATGATGCTTGAGAATATTATAGAAAATTTTACCCAATGGATGATGTGTTATGTATGATGAACATATATTAATATTTATAACAAAGTCTTTCATATTTTTGTAATTTGAATCTGACAATAAAATCTATAGCTTTCGAAATTAGAATATGATCACTTTTGTTGACCATATAAAGAGGATGATGAGTTACAACACATTAATATCATTATTATCAAAATGTGTACCTCAGTAGATATAATTACTTACTTTAGGTGTATATTATTAGTTAGAGATAGAATAAATGAAATATAATAAACTACTATGGGGTTATATTATATCATTGATGTAAAAATTGGAAATATAAAAAAACATTCATCACCATCTTACTATGGATAACAATTGAGTATGAATTTTCGGTGAGGTTCATAAACCTCATTCATTATTCCACTATAGTTCATTTGATTATGAAAAATAATGAGGGTGTTACTCCTTAATGATTCACCATAAGCATTATGTTATCATAAATTTTTATCATGTATATATTGATATAGGTAATATTGTTTTCATGGTAGTCAAACATTCATCCTATATGGAGGAATCTTCATCCCTCTTTCATTAATTTCGTAGGATTTCATAGGTCATAATCACTATTAAGAATATTAAAATGGTTTTTAACAACTATGTTCAATGAGGAATTGTATATTATTATGTGTCACCATAGTTTAATTTATTTTCCAATTAGAAGTAAAGTAATAGTTTGAAAATAATAAATTTTAAAATGTATCAATCCCAGAACATAACAATCGTATACCACACATCGTGATTTTAATCAATCATTTAATGAGAGTTTATGTTGAGTATATCCCCAGGGAATTACTCATCCATGGATTTGGGCCTAGGGAAGGTAAATACCATGAGAGTAAGGGTGAATCTAGGTAGTTCAATTTCATTTCAATGACCCACACAGATAATTGAGTATTGAAATTGGAAAAAACATCTCATTCCATCATTTTTAAATAAAGTAATTAATTTTGTAATTAAAAAATGAGAAATAATTATTTGGTTCACCCACACATTTCAAGTTAAAATATAATGAGGATTTTCGTATTCCCAAGATTAATTATGTTCTCACTTTTAAAAAATATTTATGGAAGATCTATTATCCCTATTATTACACCACCAATCTTATTTGAAAAATACACATAATTAGGGTCACTTATGTTTTATAATTGTAGAAATCCATACCATCTTAAATAATATCTACGATGTATTCATTTATATGATTACTTTTATCCCATTAATGATAATTTCTATTAATAAAAATAGTGTTTATTGATTCATAATAATTATCCAAGTGATAAATTCCACATTTCAGTAGATACTCTATAAGATTTATTTAATATTAATATATCCAATTTTGTAAGGATTATTTTTTAGATAAACCTCATTTAGACAATCATAAATTCATAAAATGAAACATCCTCACATCTTATTGCATAATAGTCATGAAACGTTCCTTCATACAAGAATTGAATAATTATATGTCTTATGTGATAATAGACCCCTTAAATTTTCTCAATGTATTTCTCTTAAATAATTTTAGAATAGATAACTATTTATAGTTTTTTACCAATAAATAATACAACATTCTTTTATTGTTTAAAATATTATTCCATAATTATTTATAAATTTTAATAACATTACATTAATATATTGTATTCACTACTCACATAACAAGAGAATATACATTTATTATATTATAAGTATTATTTTTCTCCCCAGTAGTGGGAAATTTCCTATAACGGACCATAAAATATTCTAAAGCCTTACCATTATTAATATCCCAAGTTCATTTATACTATCGGACCTTATCAATGAATATTTATAATAACACAATGAAAAATAGTTAAAAGCTCATATTTTAAGATTTTTTCCATAATATCATAATTTATGTTTGTTAAAAACCTCTAATAAATTTTTACCATCATATAGATTCCGTTTTACCACTAAAACTACAAATAGATATCAATGACTCACTCAACATATACTCTAAGGAATCATAAATCATGAAGAAAATAGTTTCCCAGGGACTTACTTATATTCTGTGACATTGACTACATTTTCATTAGCATTGCCTTAATAATTCCATTAAGTGGAAATATTTTTGGTCATCACCATGGAATCCCTGATTACAATTATTTTTAGAACCACCATAGACTATCAATTTTTTGAGATAAAAATTTCACTCCTTAATTCAATCTCTTGATAAAAAATATAAAATTTCAACTTTACCAATCATAAGTTTATAATCTTGTATCCTATGAATATTATATATTTATGTTTCTGTTCCATATTGAAAACATTAAATATTATTTCATCAAAATATATAGTACCAATTATTATTATATAATTATTTTTTTAAAAATATATTGGCTATTATAAACTCATCAATTTATCAACCACATCATATCCATGTACTAATCAAGTAAATAATACCATTTTCATTTTGATATACTTTACTGTGACGTTCTCACATTTTCTGGAAAACATTTTCCTCATCTCTATTTATAATAATATTATCCAACTACTCGATGTAAACTACATATCTAAGTAATCCATTTAAAAAGTATGATTTTAAATTTATTTTAAATATAATTAATACCGAATTTTCTATTAGGTTAAATAATAATATTCTTGTAATAATCATAGATAATTGAAGTAGTATTACACTTATATCCATACCCACGACATATTTCTATCTCGTATACAAAATTCATGAATCATTTTAAATATCAATGATTTATTCATTCCATTATTTTTCTTTAAAATAAATGTAGTCAAACGTAAATTATTATCAGTTAGGGTTGGAAAAGGTCCCACATATAATTAATCTTAAATTATTTATTCTATTCATAATACACATGGATCTAATTCACTACATTTCATAGTATTTAAAAAATAGATTTATAAAATAAACTATTTGTAACATCCATAATCTTGGTGTCTTCTAAAGGTGCCACGTACCCTGTTGGTCACATTACCTCAAGCACATTTTCCCATGTGCCAGAGATAGCTGACTAGTAGCGAGGGCCTTGGATGCGATTGTAGGAAAAGTATGCCCTCATAGTAAGAGAAATATAGTGGAACAGGAAAAATAAACAAGAGTGTAATCAGTAATACAATACAATGATGTAACATCAGAAGACTGATAGTAAATAAAGAACTGGAGCACATATATAAATGATGCATGTCACATATGTCTAGGAAACCATCCAAACAAGTCAAATTAATGAAATAAAGTACTAATATAAAGTAAAAAATAAAAATATGTAAAATCATATTGCATCGGAAGACTCATCTTGGTCCCATGCTCTCCATCTCCACAGCAATCAAGTAGATGACAAAGAAGGGTGGTTTCCCTTATATGTACCTACAATCATATAATAAGTTTTGATTGAAAAACATGACCCCAACCAGGTGTGAGATGAATCCCATTAGTCAGACCCTAAAAGATATGTGCCTAACTATCAGTGAATATAAATGTAGAACGAAATAGGCCAAATGAACCAATAAACAAGGAAGTGATGAAAAGTAACTGATCCTGCAATTTCTAATTACATTCATTTACATTTATTAATTATTCAAACTGTTGAAAAATGAAATCTCATGATCTAGCCTATGCTTTTTATCCCTTGTGTAAAAGTAAAAAAATACTTCTCAGAATACAATCTCTATATCATGTAAGACCGAGTCCAAGCTTGTGGTCTGGCATGGAAGACTCGTCACAACTAATCAGACATTCACAAGAAACCCTCTCAGAATGTTTTCACTATCCATCCCCTCTAGTTCAAAATAAAATTAATTCAAAAATGATATAATGAACATCAGGGAAATCTTACATAGTCTAATCCCTTTGTCTCACAAAAACAAAGAATCAATGCGGAAGAACTCAACGTCAATTCCGCCTCTGGTCTATAAACGATAAAATACAGACTCTTTGAGGAATAACTCAATTTCAACTCCCATTGTGGTCTCATAATGATATACTATAGGAAAAATGAGGAAGTACTCACTGTTAATCTCCCATGTTGTATTTCAATGTAAATATAATAGACACCCTAGAGAATCCCTCAACATCAATTCCCCCAATGGTCTAACTACACCAGGTTCTCATAGCCTAGTGTAATATAATCATACACAAACAATATTCGTCAGCCTAAATTAATCTCAACTAATACGACATTAAGTACAATGCATATCACATGCATTTATCAACCAGTAATAAGCAATAAATCCCATCCTAAAAAGCCAGGAAATGAAACAAGGTCTACCTCATAGGCAACCTCTACCAAATGACCATAAACATTCAAAAAATGAAATTCATCAACAGTGTGTACCTTAAAAAATAAACTTACCATAATGTATCAAAAAAACCCTTAGTCTGTCAATAAATATATGAAATAAGATAATAAGGTTAAATTCCTTAACATTAAATACCTGATTCAAGTGTAATCATCAATTAGGAATATATAACTCAATTCTGAACAATGAAAGGCTACGAGCTAAAAACCTTAACGTTGTACAGTGAAAAAATCTGAATGTCAGAACATGAATTGGTCTATAATGTCATAGATCTACAATATTGAAAAAAACATTCAACATTGGATTACTTAATAAAGAGGAGAAATCAGGAAGAGAGGCTCTAGGGAAAGAGATAACTCACAGCTGGGAATCTAATGCACCCAGCGTCGCCTCAATCGGGGCTCAGATGGAGGAACAAGAGGCGCTGAAAGATAAATGGGTGTACACTGCTCTCCTATAAGAGTCACAGGAAGAAGAAAGGGGTTATAGAGATGAGACATGAACCTCACATGATTAATCAAATAAAGAATACTACACAATGTGTTCATTTAATGTATTCATCGTATACTAACCACAAATGGTCCCCGCATTAGGTGGTCTACATAGACAAGTACTCAACTATTACATGGCTAGCACACGGTTACCCATTGTGACTGGGTACTTGGCATCTACTCAAGCTTACACGGCATGTACAAATAAAATTATCAAACTCTTACCATTTACACAAAAAAAACCAGAAATCAAGATCCATACACTAAAAGAAGATTTGTGTTCTGACGAACCTCCCCCTTAAAGAAATTCATCCCTGAATTTCCCATTCAATGGATGGATAAAAAGAAACATAAAACTACGTTGGCCACTACGATTGTACATCAACTTCCCACTCCCATGTCTCGTCGTGTACTCACCCGTGTTTCAATAACATCGGGACTAGGGGAATAGACCGGCTATAAAGAACCTTCATGATGGGATCCACAATCTGAATATGGTGCTCCTTGAAGGATGTATCCACCTCTAACTCAAACTCCTCGTGTTAAAAAAAGTGAGATGGTTCTAAAAAACATAATAGTTGAAAAACAAAAAAAGACGTAATGCATATCCCGATAACTATGAGGTAACTGCAACTGATAGGTAACTAGCCCGACTCTCTCCAAAACCTGAAAAAAGCCCGAAGTATCTTAGTGAAATAATCCCCTATATCGTGATCCTTGTATTCCCAAAACTCAGTGTGAGCCTAAGAAAACCTGATCACTGACCTCGAAATCTATAGGACATCACCGTCGATCGACATATGATTTCTAGAGAGACTGTGAAGTAGAAATCCTCTTTCGAATCATCTCCTCCTGCCCAATGTTCTCCTGAACAAGATGAGGTGTGAGCATAGCTGCCTATGCTACTTTTATCCTACATAAAGGTGATAGACATGGAATTCTAAAATAAGCATCATATGTTCCTATATGCATCGTCCCCTAAAATTTGTTATTTTAGGAAAAATACACTAGGGTATATTTCTATCCTATGATCCCCCAAAGTAGCATCCTAGGTAAATAAAGAATATGGCATTTTCATAATTATTAATATTTTTTCATTAAATATTAATTTTACATTAAAGGGGGTCCTATTTTCAATGTCATACCCAGTACACAACAATGGGTTTCATTGAAATCTTAAGTTGCACTCAATGTTGAGTTATAATAAAAAATAATAACATAATATTATTATTTTAAATGATATTTAACGCATAGTATTTGTATTGATGGAAACGAACAGAACATACTAAAATATGATTACACGTGTTTTTTATATGTTTTTACATTTATCCAATAAATTTTAGAGCCTTAATATGTAAACGAATCCAATTTTAAGCATAAATATTCTAATATTTTTAAAAGATTGGTTTACTGCATTTTAATGGAGAACCTTTTTCGAATATAGTTTTTTTAAATTTATAATTTCTATTTCAAAAAATAATATTATTATTTAGAATCAGGACATCAAAATTTAATTTGGATGTGATATTTATATTTTTTCGAGGATGTTCTTTTTTTAATTAATATTGAAAAATACTACATTTTAATTCCAAAATGATTTTAATCTAATTTATTAATTTGGATAGATTATGTTTTTAATTGGTTTTAAAGATTAATTAGATTATATTGTTATCATTTAATCCAATTTTGGTCATTTTATGTAATTTAACTTTGAAATTTAACATAAAAATTTGGCGATCTTTTAATTGTTATTATTTCATAAAAACACTCTTTTTGGTTCTGACAACATGAATAAATTTTAAATTAATTTATTCAACTTCTGTGTTTTAAATTTGGATAAATAGATTCTATATTTGGAATTAGGACGTCATTATTGTGTCAATTGGTATCTTTTATTTTTTGACATTATGAATAGTATCTTTATTAAATATTCTATTCAACAAAGTTAAATGGTAAATCTGGTAAAATGGGTAAACAATAATATTATAATATTATTAATTACACTAACATGTGTCCTCAACCTATTGGATGAAACCATTATAACCATGGTATTACTTGGGTTGAATTTGGGACCCCATGGAGACACTTGAAAGTGAAAATGACTCTTTATTAAAACTAATTTAATGTTAAATAAAATGTAACATAAACATATATCTCGAAGTAATTTTTTTTATAATGGGTTATATAAGTTATTTTTTCGACATTAAATAGTCACTATAAATATGAAAAGACTTCCGAAATCATTGTATTTTATTTATAATTTTTAGACATCAAATATATAAATTTTTTATGACATAATAATGATGTAAATATTACCTAGTTAATGAATGTTTGAAATAAATGATATTATAAATATTAAAATATATTTATTTTGAATCTTTTTTTTTCATCCAATAATTTAATTGATAATTATAACTAGTAATCGTTGAATTAATATAGTATGATCAAAATAATATATTTTTTACTGTTTTATTATGTATTGATATGAATAGTATATATATTGACCTAAATAAGTTTTAATAATTAATACAATATTTTTAATGATAAAATAATCCTAAAAATCAACGACTTGGCCAAATGACATATAGGATGTTAAAATTTTCATTAATGATCTATTTTATGGTCTATTGAAATATTATAGTTCATATATTCACCATTTATTATGAATATACAAGAGGACATAGTAAAAGTTAAATTAGTTAACTAATTGTTATTGCTAAAAGGTAAGGTCAATTTTATGCCTTAAACAGGTCTAAACCCCAATTGTTTAGAGGATTGAAAATAATAGTCATATTATATTAAAATTTAATGAGTTTGAGAATTATTTAATTACAAATGTAGTTTATAATAAAATAATATTTCAAACATTCAAAAAGAGCCCCTCCCCCCCTTATAAAAAGCCATCGCCTATAACCATTAATCACACCTATCAAGCCTCATGGATCATCAAAACACTTCCCAAATAAGCTCCAAAAATCTCTATCTTTATCATAAAATCCATACCATAGGCATAAATCACTTCAACAAAGCATTTTGGTTCAAACCAAAGGGAGTTTCCCTATTCAAAAGCAACATCTTTCCTCAAATTATCTTCTTTTATTTTACTCATTCAGTCCCTCTGATATTATTATCATATTTTTATTTAACAAAACCAGTATCCTAAATACACTAGGTTTTTTTATGAGAAGGATTGTTTATACACATACACACACCTCTTTATAATGGGTATATAACATACTATTTTTGTGGATGGTGAATTACTGCCAACCAAAACGATGATTGTTCAATCAAGTCCAACCTCATATTATGGTGGTCATTATAATTGATCTGCAATTATATATGATTTTTATGATTTTTATGTTATCTTTATGCTTCTTTAATACTATTTTATAACCTAAATTTATTATTTTCATGTAGTATATATGATTATTTCATTTGAGGAAGTACAGACTACCGCCCCTTAAAAGTGACATGACTCATTCATACCATTCATAGTACAATTAAATGATGGAGTTAATGAAATTATTTAACATATATAAAATATGATATTATAATGTAATAATAATATACCTATGTATCATATGGTTCTCATTCATTTTAAAATGATAGAAAAATAAATGGAAGTAGCGTTCATGTGTACGTACGGCTTACCGTCTCTATGAACGGTGCTTTTCATTTTCATCTATCCAAATGACATGGAATAATATATATACATCTATATTGAATATATAGGATATATATGATATATAAATAATGAATATCATATTGGGGATAATGTACATTTGACCACAATGACTACTTGTAATTATAATTAGTTCATTTTTATTAAATGTTCCAAACATCGAAAAAATGTCTTATATGAACTAAAATAATAAACTAATTTTTATAGCAAGGAAATAAGTGACATAAAATAAATAATAAACTAGAAATTGTTTTAATGAAATTAGAAATTATCTTATGTTTATTATTGTGGAAATTAAATAACGAATGAGTCAAGTCGTATATGAGGTAAGGGACATTGTCTCAATATCAATTTACTATGGCACGTTTTGATAATATACACCTCCTCCTTCTAAATGGTGTACAATAAAACCATTTGAATTTAACCATTATTGAATGGAAATATTTCTCATTGAAGATTTTTATAAAACGATAAAAGGAATGTTTTTTTGAAGTATGCGGCGATAATGACATCTCTTCCACTGTAATCATTATTTGGATTCCCATATAATCCTTAATGATTTTATAAAATCAAAAAAACAAATACATTATTCTGTTTATGGGTTATTTAGTATTGAAAATGGTTTTTGAAATGGATTGATTATTTCAATATCTTAAAATGGTTTCTTGTTATTGAAAATGAAATGTTATTAGTGAAAATTTTATATTGGCAATGTTTTATGTGTTGTGATTGTATAATGGTACATGGATATTTTATGGGTGGTTGTGTGATAAACCAAATGACGGGTGGTGCTGTGATAAATTAGTATGGGTGGTTACATTATAACCTCTAATGCATTGGGTATTGAAGTCGGTCGTGTGGATATTCCATTTAGTGATATGTGTGAAAGTCAACCGTATGGTTATTCCATCTTAGTATGTTTTTGTACCAAGTTACCGTTATATGTTATGTGTGATTTATATGAATTTTACGTTAATATTTGGGTTAAAAAGGCTATTCAATGAGGTTTTATTTAGTGAATAGTATTTACTAATTCATAAAGGTGATACATATTACTTATGCTAATGTATTCATGGTTTCTTGGTTATTTTGAATAACTAATAGTTTTGCTTCATTGTGAATCCCTTACTGATCTTTTTATGCTCATTCAATGTTTCTGATTTTTTTTGAATGATATAAGGCAGATTAGGGTCATGGATGAGATCAAAGGAAAATCATGATGAAAAAAACATGGAACTAAGCATGATTCTTTTCTTTTGATAGTTTTTTATTTTATGAAAAAAAGGATACTTAGTAGAAGTGTGTACATGTAATATTCGAATTGTTATGTATAAGTTATGAACTAAGTTTCTAAAGTCCTAAAACTGAAAAGACCATCAATTTGAATTATTAACGTAATTCCATATTATGTAATATTTATGGCTGGGTCCTTATAGTTGGTATCAGATGGCGTTATAAACAACTTTATGAGTTTGGATATTACTAAATTAATATCCATAAATTATTTTATGTTACGATTGAAATGATATATCATTTATAGATTACCATGTTGCTTAGCCTAAGATATTTCTATATTTAGAATGGTTTTTAGTAGAGGAAACATGGTAGCTCTATTGCGAAGGAATACAGAGGAGAATAACCTTCCAAATCAGCATCTTAAGTCGATCGGAATCAGAACTGAACAATTTCTTCTAGTTATGGATCATTTGACTCAGGGGATAAATGGTTTTGGTATACATTCACGAGACCAACTAGATCAACCCCATAGGAACATGCCTATAGTGGATCATTTCATGAGGTAATGTCCCCCATATTTAAATGGATCATCTTACCTAGTTCAAGTTGAACGGTGGATATATGTACTAGAAATTATTTTCTATGTCATGGTTTGTATAGACAATGAAATGTTTAGTCTTTCTGTTTACCCTTTTGAAGGTTAAGCTGAATTGTGGTGTTCGATGGTGAAAATATCTTGTATAGTTAAGATATTGATGCTCTATGTTGGGATTAATTCAATGGAACGTTTCTTGAGAAATATTTTACAAAGGAAGTTAAGTTATGGATGGAAAAAAACCTTGTTATTGCGTAGGAGGATGAATCAGTGGATACTTACGAATAAATTCTCACTCGGCTGGAATGGTATGCTCCAAATTTCATCTGAGATCTTGATAGTATGATAAATTGATTTTACTCAAGACTGAATCCGCAATATCTAAGATTCATACACTCTTATGAATTAAAAATCTATGAGAAACCAGTCAGATGAGCCAAGATGGTATAAATGGAGTTTTCTGATGATCATGTGTTCCAAGAGAGCCAGAAAAAGAAGAGGTCTAGTTGGCATGAAAAGGGAAATAATTAATAAAAATTCGTGGATGTAAGAAAGTTAAATATCTATCTTGTGAGAAGTGTTGAAAAAAGCATCCTAGAGAATGTTTATCAATTTCTAGATAGTACATCTAGTGTGGTAAGCCTAGTCATATTCCATGTAACTATAAGTAATATGATCAATAAGGAATTGAAAACCCAGCAGCAAGATATTATAGTTTTATTGAGTGTGTGAACTATTCCAATGTGTGTCCAAAGATGATTTCCAAGGGTGGAAACTAGGTATTTCAAAAGAAGAAGGGTATGGAAAAATATGTTTCTACTACTACAGTTGATGTGGGACAATCAAATTAATTAGTATCTAGTACTTTTTTTGTATATTTAGATTATGCAAATGTGTTGTTTGATTCTAGATCTAAAAATTCATTTATTTCTGAGAATGTTTCTTGTAAATTGGGAATTCTATCATATTATTCGGATCCTGAAATTCTGGTAAAACACCAGGAGTAAATGACAAGGAAAAAAAAATTATAAGAACATTTTTTTCCTTGTGTGTGGAAAGACTCTTCTTGCAAAACCATATTGATTTCCCTCATGAAAAGATTGATCTTATTTTTTTTATCGATTGGATTTCTGTTTATCATGCTAAGATTGATTTTTGTGCTAAATAGGCTTATTTCAAAATGAATCTATGTTTCTATTAAGAAAGACCCCTTGATTTTGAAAACCTACCCGGAATTTGAGAAACTAGTAAAATGTGAAAATGATAGTTACCTTCTGTATATTGTTGAAAACAAAAAAAACTATTAATATAAATGACGTTCTAGTGGTAAATGTGTATCTTGATGTTTTTCCTGATGAATTTCCTGGTATAATACCTGATCGAGAAGATGAATTTACTATTGACTTTCTTCCAGATGCTAATCCAATTTTAAAACCCCAATATCATATAACTCAAATGGAACAGTTAGAGTTAAAGATGATATTGTAGGAGTTATTAGATAAAGGATTCATTCGACCTAGAACATCACCATGGGGTTCTCTTGTATTGTTTGTTAAAAATTAATTGGATTCAATGAGACTTTTCATTGATTGTAGAGCATTGAATAACTTCAATGTTAAGAAAAAGTTTCATATGCCTCATTTCGATGATTTTATTGATCACCTCTAGAGAGCATAATATTTTTCGATGATTGACTTGAATTCGAAGTACCATTAGTTGAAAGTAAAGGAAATAGAAATTCTGAAGACCGTGCTTCATACATGATATGGCCATTATGAATTTATAGTTATGAATTTTGGGTTAACAAATTCATTTTCTCTATTCATGGATCTTATGAATTTAATTATGCTTGAGTTTATTGATAAGTTTGTGGCTGTGTTTATTAATTTTCATGTAATAGAATTTATGTTTACAGTTTTTTCATTATATGGATAATTTTCGAGACCAAAAAATCTGACGACATGTGATTATGAGGCTCGGAGTGCCAGGAATGATCCATCGATGTTTTGATAATCCTTAATTGGCGTGCATAAGCATTTTTCATTGAAAATTTGAATAACTCTTAAATGGATTTCCGGATCAGAAATGTGAGGGGGCCATTATGTTCAGGATAGCCGTTTAACCCTAGGCGCGACCTATGTTTAGTCAGCAAGGGCCCGATGTGAAGAAACCCGAAAATTGCATAACTATAAATCAAATAATTAAATAAAATAATTTTTATCTCAAATTCTTATTAATCATAAATGGGGACTCAGATTAAAAATATGAGATCACCGCTGAGCTCATGAGTGTATTCTTTCTTTATGAAGATACTAACATTGTCCGGCATTGGCCAACAGTGGAAATACGTTTCTGTTCATCAACAAAGTAATTAAGTAATAATTATTTTATTCTCAAAATCTATAACATATAAATGGTAACTCAGATTGAAATTTCGAGAGCACCATTGAGTTCTTTGGGGCATTTTCTCCATAGGTGAAGCCTAACCACGACTAGCATGGGTCGAGGGTGAAAATTATTAATTTATTTATCTTTTTTAAGTTACATTCAGTAAACGCACACATGAAGTTTTCTATCTTTTGAGCAGGTTCTTAGATTAGAAATCACAAGGCACCATTGAACTCATAATTTCAGGATTCTCTTATAGGAGACTTAACCTCGACGATTGAGGGTCAAGAGAAGAAGTTGTTTTTTCATTTTTCGCAGAGGATTAAATAATGTATATAATTTTATTTCAAATATACTCCCATGTATCCTTTTAATTTTTTGTGGCGGGGACCACAAGAGGGTGTTCTATAATTTAAATGTTGTGCATTAAATTCTTGGTTGCATAAAATGTTTAACAACCAATCCAATTAATTAATAGGATTAATTAATTATAAATAAATGAATCACCACTTATACAAAGAGTTATATTAACTCTTACTTATGATTGGTTTTCTGTCTGCATTGGAAAATGGAGGAGCGGGATCTTGTTTCTCTTGACGAAGAACAGAACTCACAGTTGGGAACCGAAGATCATAGTTCGTGTGGCGTTGTTGGAAGCTTGTTGTGGGAACAAAGAACACCGACCCACATTCAATCATGAACGCTCTAAGATGGATTTATGTGGTAGGGGTATTTTTTAAATTATGATAACTATTTAATTATCAATTCTTAGTGTTATTGATTCTAAAAAATGATGGCCAAACAAACACGGCCATCGATCTGCACATAGACGATGATCTTTTCTTATTCATCCCCACACGTTCTTCACATTTTCATTATTACAAAATAATTATGTGCACTAAAAACTCAATGTTTCATTGAGAATGGAATACATACATGTAGATCTCGACCCAAGGATCATAGAACATTATTCGTCACAATTTTCATGCTTAGAACAAAGATGTAGTGGCCCGCGTAGGGGTCGATGTGGCGGTGCTATTCTGATGTGTCTTTGGGGTGAAGATCTGGGTGAGATAGTTGGTGTGACAAACTACGTCGGTCCGTGCAGAGAGTCGAGGAGGCTCGTGGCGGATGAAGGAGGGATGGTGGACCATGGTAGATAAGCAGAGCCGACTCAGTCAAAGACGTGGGTGAGCTTACCAGGGGCTAGGCGGTGCGATTGGCTTGAGGCATAGTGGTGTGGCCAGCTGGAGGTACTGTGGCGTGGCTAGCCGGAGGTGGTGGCGTCAGTTCTGGATGTGCGTAGGAACCATACCGTTTCAAGAAGGAGTTAATTGGAGCATGATAAAACCATGGAAGAAGAAATGGTTGATTGGAGAGAGAAAATTAAGGATATGAAATAACAATAAGAATCATAAAATCATGGAAGAGTAGAGGAGGTTCTATGGGGAAGCTGCATACACCAAATTAATTCCCATAAGTTGATTGAATTTTGAGTTAATGGAAAAAAATCAAAAATCAAAAAATAATTAATAACAGTCATAAATTATTTTTATTATTACTTTTGATGATAGAACAGTTATTCATCCGTAACATATCTATGTGACCTCAGTTTAATGAACCTTCAATGACAGTATGAACCTGAATTCGAGACGGAATTTATGAGTCCAATATTGGATGTCTCTTTTGGGTATTGGGATCAGGTACCCAAAACACTCAAATAATAATAATAATATATTCTTATTATTATTACATCTTTGACCCTCCATTACTCCTTCATGCGACGTCCCATTGACATGGGGTCAGTGGCGATGTGATGATTTCATTAAGAAGGTAGATTTAAGTCTAATGTTGAATATTAAATTGTGGTTGGAGGCTTGGGTTCATGAAACACCGAATAATAATTATATTATTAACACGAGATATGGTATTAGACATATCTCCCTCATTCAGTGTAGAGATGGAAAACCATCTATGGAGTTGAAATACTTAAGATGAGGTAGCCCTTTTGAGAAACACCACGTGACATTCGTAGAATGTTGCATTTTTTCCTGGTTGGATCGTACTCGAATCGAACATGGCCATCATCACTAAAATGACTATATCTTACCGACCAGGTGTCTGATTGATGCATCGTATGAGGCATTAAAACCCTTATGACTAGACGGGCCATTGGGGTACCACTTCATTGATCTTCTTGGAGGTTGAGGTATTACTGATAGCTTTAGGAGTGGATCCTACCTGAAAAAAGCATGCTTAGTGTGGGAATCCTATGGTTGGATTTAACGTGAAGAAAGAGCATCAATCTTAAGTAGTATGGAAATCCATTGATCCTATGTGGGTCAGCATCAATCAGATCCTATGTGGGTCAGCGCTCTGTGATCCTATGTGGGTCAGTGCATACCGATCCTGTGTGGGTCAGATCCTGTGTGAGTAAATGAGGGTCATTTACTATGAATTCTATGTGTGTCAGCAACAATGCCTCTTAATAGAATATGATGATCTTGTTCATGAATAATCATCTGTACATCTATACTTTTGTTATACTTGAGTGTGAGCCGAGTCTTTTACCTTCGTGGTATTAACTATGTGGAACTTTTACATTCGCGGTATTACCTATGTGGTACTTATACCTTCGCGGTGTTACCTTCACGATGTTTCCTTCATTGTACTCTTAACTTTTTGTTTTACCCATGTGGTGTTACCTTTTGGGATTCATCATTAATGGATCAGTATTTTAAATGGATTAAAGTGTGGAACCTTATGTTTCCTCAGGTATGAGATGAGTATATTATCATAACTTGGGAATTTGTATGGGCATATAGCTCTGTAGAGTTGACTTCTTCGTGATTTGTGATTGAGGTATTTCTTTGTTGTTATTCTATTGTGTAACCCTTAGAGACCATAGTGGGTCTCAGGGTCCCTACTAAGTATTTTTATAATCACCCCTGCACAGGCTTCGCCTGCACCTTGTTTTGTCTTGTGCATACGATAGGCAGCATTGATCGAGGATGAGGGAGCCAGGACATGACGGTGCTCAGAGGTGGACCAATTGGGAGTGATGTGATGCTGGGACTACTGATATTGAGTTGAGCCTACCCATCAGGTAGAATCCTCATTGGACGATCTAGGAGCTATTTTTTATGTTTAGTAATATTTTTAATTTTCAGTTGGGCCTGTATTCTAGTCCCTTTACATTCCGCACACTTTTACAATGGCAGTTTACTTTGTGGTTGCTTCTTGTTCTTTTCCTGGTCTGTAAGTTTGATCAAGTTAAAAGGAAATGCCTTCCAGTTTTTGGAATATGCCTTTCTGGTGTTATTCGTGATCCACTGGCCTATGGAATGTGGGCTTGTGGTAGTTACAACATGGTCATTGGGGGATAGTTTGTGACAAATTCGTATCAGATGAGTCTGTTCTATCGAAAAACCAGGACTCTGGTCTTTTTTGGTGGCAATAGTGTTAATTGTTCTGACTGTGGTTATCAGTTTACAGAATCATGTTTTGGTGTGGCGGCCGACATATGCACACACCATGACCTAGAATTCTGATTTCTGACTTAGTGGACGGAAACATTGATTGTTTTGGAATTTTGAAAAGTTGTTCTTGTGATATCTTTGAGTCAACTCATCAGTTTTATCATATTCAATGTGGAACACCTCTTTTCTTTTAGGATTCTACCACATAGATAGCCATCTAGGATTCCCAAGAGAGTACATGATGATGGACCATCGAGCAACGAGGGTTCGGTGCAGGGCCCTCTTACTGTGTGGACACCTTCAGGTGGTGTACCCGCAACATCACCACCTTTTGGGAAACAATTATCTCGTACCGCACTAGTGGATCATGAATAGAGATTGAGCTCATTTCATGGGTTCTAGCGGTAGAATCCTCCAAGGTTTCAAGGCGAGACATATCTCTAAGCAGAGAAGGACTGGCTGGAGGCTGTGGCTAGAGTTTTCCACCTAGCTGGGACACCATTAGATCAGATGGTGATCCTAGCTACTAAATTTATCATTTCGTGACAATGAGGACGGTCCACGTGGTGATGGGTCTTCGGTACATGGACCGTTGCCCGAGATGATACCTTCGGGAAGTGTTCTAGATATATCACTGCATGTTGGTCTCTAGTTACATTCGGCGGTGCCGGTAGAGGACACATGTTGGCTTAGTGCCTTACACATGATTCAGCATCAGATGCCCCTATATTGCTGAGGTGATCCTGATTCACATGATCATAAGGAATTGCTTGAGGAGGTGGACGAGTTTTCATCTAGTCCAGGAACCATTCGATCTGATGGTGGTCTTGGTATAGATCCTTCTACGTGGCTCTACCGGAAGATGATAGGTTTTAGATAACCATGATCTTGGGAAGAGTGACTTTTCTATATACAATAATAAGAACCTTCCTCATAGAAGAGGGTCTTTTAAAAAAAACTAATAGGAGAGTGTTCCCTGTAGATTCTATATCATTGGCCGGATGACATGTCGGTATCAGAGTATTCATCGAGGCGTACTGACCATCCCAGGTACTCGATGAATAAAATATGGTTATTGCTTCTAGGCTCGGACCTCCTTGAGAGTTGTGTGTAGGGTCATACAAGTCTTCCCTATCCCCTTATGCCTTCATAATTATGATAGGGTACTAGGTATATCCTTTTTGGTTGAATGTTCTTTGGAAAAGAAGATACAACCAGTGAATGTTAGTAGTTGGAAAGTAGGAAACTAACGCCAGTCATAAAAATTGTGCATGTAAAATTCTTCAGGAAGATGAAGTGACAGGGACAAATGAATCCATAGGGAAGTAGAAACAGAAGTGGAGTTGGAAGAGTAGCATGAGGTGGTATATATTTCGAAATGTTATAATAACAACCCCAATGTGGTCCCCACCAGGCTTAGGGAGATGGAGGATAGGGGAGGGGTGTAGCTGCATGCGGTCAAGGACATTGACCCAATGGCTCCAGGAATGATTCAAGGTACGGTCTATGCCTACTACTCGCTTCTGTATTAATAGAAATAGGTACCAATCATTATTTTTTACAATTAATATTTTTAAGAACAAATGTTTCCAGTTAAACTAAATACATTACCCTTACGTCAGGAGATACCGTTGGGAGAAGACTCGAGAATCACCCAGATGCAGAGAGTGTGATCTGACCCTTGAGGAGAGAGTTTTGGTTGGATCCTCTTGGTGGTTGTGTCAAGGCCTTACGATGTTAGTTTGGGTATGGAAGGGACAAAACCATTTCATACACAGATTGACTGTATTAGGCAGAAAGGATGTAGTATATCTACAACAACAGAATTGGGTTTTCCTTGGTCGGTGAAAAAAAAGGAAACCCAGGTAGCATAGGATAAACTCAAGAATAGGAGGGTGCAACTTATCATTCATGAGTTGGATAGCCTTACCCTTGTGCCATCAGAAATTTTGAGCTTTCATTTCCAAATAGAAGGAACAGAGTGTGGTGATATCTTTTCAAAAGATGTTTTTAGGATTACCTACCTAAAGGGAGAAGGACTTCACCTTTGTATAGGTTCTTCCGGAGTTTTGAACCAGACTTCTACATGGTAGCGCCACCTTATTCAGATTTGACGAAAAAGTGGGTTCCTTTCCTATGGATGGAGAAGTTTTAGTATAGAATTCAAGATATGAGACCATGAATGAAGAAAAAAACTACGCTACCCAAGACCAGGAGATAGGTGTTGTGGTGTTTGCACCGAAGATGTGGTGGCACTACCTGATTGGTAAACAGTTTACTGTTTACTCTGATCACAAGAGTCTCAGGTATATATTCTCACAGAAGGACCTGAACCTGATACAATGAAGATGGTCAGAGTTCCTTCAGGACTATGAATTTGTGATAGTCTATTCTCTTGGGAAAGAGAATGTGGTAGCAAACGCACTCAGCAGGAGTTCTGGTCTACAACTGTTGAGTGATGAATCAAAGTAGCTAGTCGTGCTATGGATATCCTTCCAAGATAAAGAGAGAAAAGAATAACTCCAGTCTATATGAATTTATCTCCTCCATTTCATCATAAACTTCGGGAGGCACAACCTGGGGACGTTGACTGTGAGGCCCGATGAGCTCAGATATCGTCAGGATGGTATCCTAAAGGATTTTTTGAATGTGGGGATAATTTCGTTATCTTTAGAGGACCCACCATGGTACTATTGATGTTTTTTGAGGAGGGGTTGAGAGAGTTCAAAAAATCATTTTTAACAGTACATCCTATTGTGGAGATGATGTACCAGGACCACCAACGTTAGTACTAAGGGCCAGGGATTAAGGAAGCAATGGAAGAGTTTGTATCACGGTGCCTCACTTTGCAGCAAGTGAAGACTGCACAGAGCTGGCACAAATCTTATGCCGACAAGAGGCATGAGACTAAGATATCCTACGGGTCACATCTCGACGAGGATTTTAGAGATTACTCAGGGGCAGAAAGTTATTTATGAGGTTCATCAGAAAATTCTACATTCTCAGCTTAGTGGGTGAGGTGTTGTACCATCTATCTCTTCCACTACAGTTGCACCAGGTGCATAATTCTTTCCATGTGTCAGAGATGAGAAGATGTTTGCATGATCCATCGCGCATTATCGGATAGGGGAAGTTCAAAATTGAAGATGTGGTTAATTTTACGGATTTCCAGGTGGAGATAGAGAATTGACAGGAGCGAGTCCTTGGTGGAGGTTCGATCCCTCTATGGTGAGGTCAGTTGCAGCATGGGAACCTCCAGGAGAGCACATAGGAGCGAGAGGCTGGCATTCATGCTCATTGCCCACATTTGTTTGATTTTCCATTTTTTTGGCTTTTGGGGATGTAAATCCATAAGGTGGGAAGAACGTAATGTCACAGAATATCCATATATTTTTTTATTAACTATATGGAATTATTTCGAGACCTTAAAATCTGATAGCGCGTGATTCTGAGGCCCAGAGTGCCCGGAATGATCCATGGATGTTTTGTTAAGTTTTAATTTGCACCCGTAAGCATCTTTCCTTAGAAAGTAGAATAACTCGTAAAAAATTTCCCGAATTAGGAATCTAAGGGCACTTTTGCATTCAAGATGACATTTTTACCCTAGGCACGACATATGTTTAGTCGGCGCATGCCTCCAGTGAGAAAACCTGAAAATGGCATAAGCATAAATAAACTAATTAAATAATGTTATTTTGGTTTTCAAATTATTATAACTCACGAATAGTGAATTGTTTTAAAAATATGATACCCCTACTAGTCACATGGGGGTATTATTTCTTTAGGAAAATACTAACATAGGCCAGCGCAGGCTAATAGTGGAAGATTGCATTTGGCAGTAAATAAAATAATTATGTAAAAAAAAATTTATTATGAAAATACATTACATCTAAACGGTAACTCGGAATAAAAATCTGAGAGTACCGATGTGTTCATTGGAGTGTGTTCTCGGTAACTCCCCATGATTTCATTGTATGTTATATCATTAAATTAATTCAATAGCTGGCGCAACATGCAAGACCGAGTTCGAGCACACCACAACTTAACAAACTAGTTTTTCAAAACATTGTTATGAATAGTATTAACTGCATATTGAATCTTATATACTCTATATAATTTTAACATCCATATTATTTGTTTCTTAGAAATAATATATTAACAAATTCATTTTTTAAATAAAATAAGTATTTTTTGAAAAAATTAAATTTTACCTCCATTTAATCGAGAACCTATTTTTAAAACCAATATTTGACAGTTTAATTTATTCAAATTAATGAAATTAAATTCTTCTTTATCAGTGGGACATAAAAATTTATTTTGGATAAAATTATGGTACATTTCTGATAACATTCATATTTTGATGAATAGTGAAAATACTATGTTTTAATTGAAAAAAACATTTTTAATCGAAATAATTTATAGTGTTAAATTATGAATTTCAATGGTTTTTAAGTATAATTACATTATATTATTTTCATTTAATACAATTTAGGTCCTTATAAGTAATTTCATATTTAAATTCGACATAAACACATGTCAATCATTTGATAGTTTTTACTTTTTAAAACCCCACCTTTTGGTTTTGACAACGAGAATTAATTTTAAATTAATTAATGAATCATCTATGTTTTTAATTTGGAAAAATAGAATTTATTTTTTAATTTGGAATATCAAAATTAGTTTGGGTTGAATTTTTGTAATTTTCTGAAAACATTCAATTTTTGATGAAAAGTGAAAACACTATGTTATTATTTAAAATAAACTTTTAATTTAAATATTTATTTATTTTATTGAAATGTGTTTTAAGTAAAAAAAGATATATACTTCCTATATATGTTTAATTTAATTAATTGTAGTCATTTTATAATAAAATTAGATATATAAATTTTTATTGTACTTTTTATCGTCTTTTACCCACCTTCTAAGTGAATTTACCAATTTTCATAAAACACAATTTTACCTCTTCTGTGAGTTTAATTAAAAAACGACAAAAGATATAGTTGATATCAGTATGTAATATTTTTTTCAATAACAAGATATTAATTGTTGGAGTATAGTAACTTTTTTACTTTAATTTACCAGAGTTAAAAATAAATAGGGTAATTAAGTTTAAAAATGATATTATAATTACCCTAACACGTGTCCTAATTCTATTGGATAAGTGTAATTCGACCAAAAACAACATTAGGAATAAAATATGATCCCCTTTTTTCCACAGGGATTATATTAGGACATTTATTATTATTTTATTTAAATAAGAGTAAAAGGAGATAAATTCAATGTTTAATAACTAAAAAAATTTTAATCTAGGGATACACACAATTTAAATTAAACTATAAATATTAATTAGAAATATAATAATATTTCCAAAATAATGGTATTTTATTTATAATATTTATAAATTTAATAATTTATTTTATTTATGACACAATGATGATGCAGTAATTACCTTATTAATGAAATATTAAAATAATTTATTTTATAAATTACCAATTAAATGGAAATTAAGACTTCATATGAATTTAAAAAAATTTATATGATAATATGACATGTTATGGTTAGTTAAATAAATTTTATTCTAAGTGATAATGTTTTTATGGCATTCAAAAAAATCAAATACTAAATAGTGTCAAAATTAACATAATTGAGTTATTAAAACAAATACTATATTATTAATTGATTTAATTTTCCTAAAAATCTATGGTTCGGCCAAATAACATTGCTAAAATTATATATATTATTAATGAACCACATGGGTTTCTATTGTCTTATTATAATAGTTTTATTAACCATATAATATAAAAATACAAAGAGACATGGTAAATTTCAAACTATTTAACGAAGTGTTAAATCTAAATGATAAGGTAAATTTGTTGACCTAGAACTATATAAAACTTATTGGTTCAGAGTCTTTCGACCCATCCTCACCATATCTTTGAAATAAATCATTTTAGAGCCATTATAAACCGAAAATTATTTTATTATAAAATAATATTTAAAACTTTTCCTAATGTGACCCTCACCTCTCTTATAAAAGGGTTTTCACCTTGGATTAATTTTACATCTCCAAATCTATTTGGTTTGGCCAACCCCTGCCCAAATATCCTCCCTACATTTATCCCTTCATCCTAGAGGCCTTTCTTTGGTCATAATGTCAACCTACAGAGCTCTTTTCATCAAATCAAAAGGAAGTACGTGAAGAAGTGGTAAATATTTCATCACCTCTTTCAAATTCTTTTCTTCTTAAACTTTCTTTTCTTTGTTTTTCCATACTAAAATAATAAATCCAGTATCTTATATATATTGTGACATTATTATAAAAATTGTACAACCATATTCATTATTCTATCCATCATATGAAAGACAAAGTCACCATACGTCCATACTTACGGCTTACCGTCTCCGCGTCCTGGTGTAGTTTGTTATTCAAACACATCATTATTTAGATGGGTATAAAAAGTGTATAACTGATGTAAATAATAAATATAACATGTTATTAATTTTTATATATTATTTACCATCCAATTACATAATATTTAACCATAAATATAATGATATTGTCTCTCGTGCGTATGTACGGATTACCATCTCCACGACACGTTGAGATTCATTCCCACGTTCACCATTCAATGTTTATTATAAAATAAATATTATTAATAAATATGTAATATATGACATAATAATTATATGGAAACTGCCTTAAAACATTAAATAATCTTGAATTAAATGAATAATTCACATTGAGGATATTTTCAGGTTTAGAGTTTTAGAGAATTAAGACATAACTATTAAATCTCAAAGATTACAAAGTAGACACATCTACTCAGTTTCCATTTTTTCACAAAATAAAAACTCTTGAACAAAAGGGTCATGTCTAGTTCCATGTTTAAGATTGCATGTATTTCCATGATCCGAACTGTTACCCTATTCTTCTTTAAGCCCTATGGAAAACATTTCAAAAACATGGGATGAGCATAAAAATCTCAATAAGGGTTATAACAATACAGAAAGAAAACATTAGAACATGTATATATAAGAATCAATGAAATCATACATTACTAATACAATATAAGCACTTCCACATACCTCATGAAATCATAAGATTTGTGAATAACTCATATAAATCATAAGACATAATGGTAACTTGAGTCATTCATAACATTCTTACATATGGAGTAACCCTCATGGTTATGTTTGGAATACCCATCATATTATTTTCCCTAAATCGATTCGGAAAAACCTTAGAGTTTAACTCCTTCATGTTACCCAATGCATTGGAGAGCTATCTCGGGCACACCCGCCCTTAGTTTATCACAGAACCACCCTATTTCATGAACATTACCCAAGAACCATAACATAATCATAACACTTAAAACATGAATTAAAGAAACATAAAATTTCCACATTTCAATCACAATAGATCACATCATGATATTAATATAAATAAAAACATCTAATAAAATCATTAGAACTCTATGAGAGAAATATCCCTTTATACTTTGAAAATATTTAAAGAAGACATTTAAAAGATATTTTAGAATCAAAGTGTCCCATACCACTTTGAAACATTTGAAAATGTTTTCAAACATTCATGTGAATATAAATAAACCCATAAAACAATTTTTAAAGCATGGACATGGATGATAAATTTTTAAGAGAATAAATCTTTAAAACCATTTAAAACAATGTTTTAATAAAAGTGTTCTTTTCCATTTTGAACATTTAAATTATAAGCCACATAAATGTAGACCATTTTCAAAACATTTAAATTACTTGAGTATAGACATAATATGGATATGGAATGTAAAAGGGGATGTATATACACTTTAAAAAGAATAAAAGTGCATATCATCAAGAAGTGCCTCAAGGAAGAGAAATTGTGACGTAATCCCATTCAAAGATCATGTCATTAGTGCATGGATAAATCAATGACATAATTATGTGTGACAAGTATAAATACACCCAATATAAGTGTATATTAAGTTTAAAACAATCAGAGGTTATTCACATATACTCTTGGGAAAAGAAAACCACTGACATAGATATTTAACTCAATGAAATGAGATTGAGTTATGATTTCCTATACAAGTTCGTATAAATGACGTAAGAATTTATCAATGAGATGATTATGTTTATAAATAGTATATACACTCAAAGGTACATGGGAATTACAAAAAATATATTCCACACATAATCTTGGAATAATAAAATCAAGAAGTAGAGGTTTCCCCCCAAATAATTGAAAGTGGGTTTAGAAGTTCCCTTACAGAAATTTGACAGCCCAACGACGTCACTTTAGAATTCATAAAATGAGATGATGAGAGATAAAAGGGGTATCTAATCACTTGGACATCGAATTTACAGAAATAAGGATATATAAGAACATATACAATCATAATAATATTAACAGACCTAACAAAAATAAGTCTTTTAAAATGAGGAGGGTGAAATGTTCCCTTACCGATTTGGGAAACTTTCGAAACATACACCCCATTGAATAAGGGTCATAAAATGAAGACGTAAATACCCATAAATTAAATTATATAACATAAAGAGTAGAATAATGGGCAGTACATATACCACAGAACGTAAATAGTGTCAAATGTTTCATAAATCTCACGGTAATAAAAGTGAGATGATAAATCCCATACGAAAATTCGACAGCCTAACATCGCCACTTAAAAATTATTAAAATTAATTTATGAGAGTAAGAGGGGGTCTCTCATGATATTAAATTACAAATTAAATTATGTTTAATATAAAATAACATCCTCCAACCATAGAACATGCATTATAAATGAAATGACACAAAAGATATTACTTGAAAAGAAAGAGAGAGGTCAGATCCTTTACCTCAAGTCCGACTTGTCTTGTTCGTTTCTTTATATTTCTAATAATAAACTTCTGTCAATTAATAATCTCTTAAGGACCTCATTTAATTTTTATTATTCAATTCATATCACATATTATAATGTTATAATAATTAGTTACTTATGTGAGTTCATGTGTGACGTTTTTGTCGATGTACGGTACATGAGTCAAAATTGAACTTGTTTGAAAAGAATTGTCCGTGTGGTTATAATTACACCATCTCTAGAAAATTATTAATGATTTAAATATCATATATATCCAGTATATATTAATTTTATACTATTCTATAACATTTGGAGATAGAAAATGAAATGCACCGTTCATGGAGACGGTAGGCCATACGTACGCATGAACGCTACTTTCATTTTTTGGCCTCATTAATGGAATTAAAATTAAATGAAAGATATATTTATATATTATAATTCCATTTTAATTATATGTTATATAGTTTACATTATTTTATTATTTTCATTCTTTATACCTTCCATGTATTGCATGAACGAGTCACATCACTTGTTGGGTGGTAGTCCACACTTCCTCAAATGAAATTATCGCATTTCACAACATAAAAAGAATAAAAGTATGTTTTAAATGTAAAATAAAGAATCATAGAGTGGAAATAAATATTATATATATCATAAATAAATATAGTGCCATCCTAATGGCCACCATGAGATGTGGTATGAGAAGCTATAACAATCATCGTTTCGTGAGGCAGTAATTCACCATCCACGGAAACAGTATGTTATTTAACCATTATATGGAGATGTGTGTAAGTGTAGCTCGAATACTTCTCATATAAAAAATCCTAGTATATTGAATATACTTGTGTTGTTACAAAATAAAGGAATAAAAATAATTTAGGGGGTTGGAGATGCAAAATAAAACAAAAGAATATTAGAGAAGACGTTACCTTTAAATCGGGTAACTCCCCTTGGTTTGGACCAAAAGGGTTCATTGAAGAGCATTCTGTCTAAGGGAATACTTCTATGATGAATAGAGGGTTGTGGAGAGATAAAACGAGCAGAGTTTGGCTGAGACAATGGCTTGAATGGTGTGGGTAAGGAAGTAGAGTTGGTGGCCTTTTATAAGAGGGTGGAGGGGCACTCTTGGAAAGACTATAAAAGGTACTTTATTATAAAATGAATTTCAGATATCCAAGGTCCCAAAATTATATATTTCGAGGATATGGTGATGAAGGTTCGAAATACACCTATCCAATAGGTTTTTGACAAGTGTAATTCTTATATTTTACATTATCATTTTGTTTTGTTTCAATCGTTCATTAATGAGCTAATCGCTGCATCATCATGGTGTCATAAATAAATAAATTTATTTAATGTCTAAAAAATATAAAAACAAATACTACGATGTAGGAAATATTATTAGCTTTCCAATTACTATTTATAGTCTAAGAGATCTTTCATGTGGAAAAAATTAAAATCATTTTACTTTGGTGTTACATACTTTGGTTACATTTTCCATTCTTTAAAAAAATATGATAATAGGTCACTATCACACTAAAGAGATTCCATGGGGTCCCTAGGTTGGTACAAGGAATCCCATGATCGGCCATGACACCACCAATAGAATTAGGACACATTTTGGGGTCATTTTATATTTTTATGATATTATTTTATTACCCTTAACTCTCTAGTTACTAATTAAACACGATAATTAAAGATAATTACCATCGTTACTATTCATAATGTCCAAAAACAAGAGTCTTAATAATATAATTTGGACCTTATGATTACAAATATGGAATCCATTTTATCAAATTCCAAAAAAATAAATTTTAGTAATTAATTTAAAATAATTTACATTGTCAAAACCAAAGGCTGGTTTTTAAGAAGTAAAATCTATCAAAAGATTGATTTGTTTTTACATCCAATTTAAATGTGAAATTACATCTCATGACCAACATTGTATTAAATGATAAAAAAATAATTAAATTACACATTAAAACCAATTAAAATGACAATATAACTATATAAATGACTTGGATGAAAAGGCAGTTTGAATTATAATGCAGTATTCTTCACTATTCATTGAAAATGAACATTTGTCTGAAATATACCAAAAATTCACCCTAAGATATATTTGATATTTCAAAATTCAAAAACGATATCAATTTTACCAAATTCAAAACATATAAGTTTCATTAATTAATTTTATAATCAATTCCCACTGTCAAAATAAATAGCGTGTTTTTAAGAAACAATATATATTAAAAGATTGGCACATGTTTATGTCGAATTTCAAGTGAAATTAATTTAAATGACCAAAATTGGATTAAATTGAAAAAAATATTTTTATTACACTTTAATAATAATTAAAAAGATAATATGACCATATAAATAAATTAGACTAAAATGAGGTTTTGAATTAAAATATAGCATTTTAAACTATTCATTAAAAAATGTACTTTATCGGAAAAAAATACCAAAAATTAATACAAAGTAAATTTTGATTTCTGATTTTAAAAAAGAATTTTATTTTGTCAAATATAACATTAAAAATTGTCAAAAAGTGGATTTAAAAAGGGTTCACCATCAAACGGCAGTTAATCGACCTTTAAAAGAATACTAGTATATCTACGCTTAAAATTGGATTCATTCGCATTTTAATCATATAAAATTTATTGAATAATTGTAAAAATATTTGACAAGCATATATAATCACTTTTTAGTTAGTTCTGTTCCTTACTACCATTACATCAGCTAGGAGTTTACTACTATTTACAATAATATTATTATATTATTAGTGTACATCGTAAGATTTCAATGAAACTCATTATTTCGTATTGGGTACGCCATCAAACATAGAATCCCCTTTAAAGTAATATTAATATTTTATTCACAAATATTAATAAATATGAAAAAGTAAAATTCTTTATTTACCTGGATGTTACATCCTTCCCCCCTTTGGGGAATTGCGTCCTCACAATTTTAAAATTAGGCTCAGAAACATCATTGAATGTCCCACATGAGAACAAGAGTCAGTAAAACTATCACTTTAAAATAGAGAGAGAAGTACAATGGTCACCCAAGTTAACCCATACTAGGATTCCATGTATAGAAACATGGACATGGAAGAGAAAACAAAGGGTCACGTTCTGATTGAGTGTGATATAAAACATGTTTAGGAGAAAGATAACCTTCAGGAAATCAAAAACATGTGATGGGTTAAACGGTATTTGATTCCCCAGTATGAAAAGTTAACAGACAGCATTTTATTTTTATGTTCCTTTTCATTGAGGAATTTATTTATGAGCTTAACTAAATAATAAGGAAACATACTTACTTGTTGTGTAGACTTTCATCTCTAACTATATTTGTTACACACACTCATATTTTCTTTAAAAGACGAGTATTTAGGATGGCTTGGTCAAATTAAGAGCGCATTAATCAACTTCTTGGGAATCACCTAATCCACAAAAGAGAACTAAATATTTCCCATGTTTTTATACCTTAACCAAAACCAAAACAAAAAAGTTTAGTACAGGATTAGATAATCCCCAAAATGGGTAATCCTTTATAAAAAAATCTATTTTTAATCTCAAAAATTTGTCAAAAAATACCCAAAGTTCAACAAAGACCATTCAATAAACATCTATCCATAAAATTCTTCAATGTAACCAAAACTAAGATTTATACCCGAATCTCTGAAAGATTTAATCACATAGTCTTCCAAGATGAATCTTAACTTTTATCTCCAAATAAAATTAGCTTCTCTTAAAGTCTCGTATTGAAAAGTAATTATCCTAATCACATATCCTCCATGATAGGTTTATCATTTCCATAGATAACCCAAAATAAACATAATATTGATTCATAAAATAATCTAACTAAAATAAGAATTAGTTATACTGACCAGGGACTTCACGTAGTCCAGTGGTATGCGATAAATACTAGTCGCACTTTGGTTGTGGGTTCGATTCCCGCAGATTTGTTCGACGTGATGGGTGGTCACACGGTCTGCATGTTGTCTTTTTTCAAAACTATATAAATCTTAAAACATTCCCCAAAAAGAGAGAAAATCATCAAAAATAACCATAACATAATTTAACCTCTATTTTACCTCATGTATTTCATTTTCCATCATATAGTAAACCATAATTACTTCAAAAGTGAGGATCATATAAACCCTAATGGTTACCATTATAATTATTACCTGAACTTCCACATCGAGTTGGTTCTATCATATATGATTCATTAGGGAAATCACCAAGGTTCAAGCGGTTAATCATGACTCCTTGATAGTTGGTTTAGAATAACCATGTGATTCCCCATTGAATCCCCCATTTCATCCAGTCACTTAATCAGAGAACCACCATAGTTTCCTTCATACCCATTGTCACTTGGGTTCATGCTAGATCCATCCATTTACTAAAAAAAAGGTTTGTGTCAGTATATCATTAGAATCATAATATAATACTATGATATAATTATTCATGTTCTCTTAAACTCATTCACTTTATCTAAAACTATGACTCTTTCTGAAATCCTAACCATTATGGTAATGTCACTTATGATTAAATAATACTCTAACCTCTAAAGTTATCTAAACCGACATTTGATACCAACTATAAGGACCCAGCCTTAAAACATTACATTATCTTGAATTAAATGAATAATTCACATTGAGGATTTTTCAGGTTTAGAGTTTTAGAGAATTAGGAAATAACTATTAAGTATCGATCATTACAAATTAGACACATCTACTTAGATTCCATTTTTTCAAAAAATAAAAACTCTTCAACAAAAGAGTCATGTCTAGTTCCATGTTTTATATAGCATGTCTTTCCATGATCCCATCTGTGACCCTATTCTTCATTAATTTATGTGGAAAACATTTCAGAAACTTGGGATGAGCATAAAAATCTCAGTAAGGGTTATAACAATACAAAAATAAAACATTAAACCATGTATACATAAGAATAAATGAAATCATTATTTACTCATAAAACATAGGAACATCAACATAAATCATGAAATCATAAGATTTATGAATAACTCATAGAAATCATAAGACATAATTGTAAGTTGAGGCATTCATAACATTCTTACACAGGGAGTGACCCTCATGGTTACATTTGGAATACCCATCATATTATATTCCAAAAATATCTTCAGAGAAACCTTAGAATTTAACTCCATCACGTTACCCAATACATTGGAGAGCTATCTCGGGCTCACCCTCCCTTAGTTTATCACGGAACCACCTGATTTCATAAACATTGCCCAAGAACCATAACATAATCATAACACTTAAAACATGCATAAAAAACATAAAATTTCCACATTTCAATCACAAAAGATCACATCATGATATTAACATAAATAAAAACATCTACTAAAATCATTAAAACACTATGAGAGAAATATCCCATTATACTTTAAATATAATAAAAGAAGACATTTAAAAGAGATTATATAATCAATGTGTCCCATACCACTTCGAAACTTTTGAAAAAAATTTCAAACATTCATGTCCATATAAATAAATCCTTAAAACAATTCTTAATGCATGGACATGGATGAAAAATGTTTAAGATAATAAATCATTAAAACCATTTAAAACAACGTTTTCATAAAAGAGTCCTTTTCCATTTTGAACATTGAAATTATAAGGCACATGAAAGTAGACCATTTTAAAAACTTTTAAATGACTTGATTATTGACATAATATGGATATGGAATGTCAAAGGGGCTGTATATACACTTTAAAAAGAATAAAAGTGCATATCATCAATAAGTTTCTCAAGGAAGAGAAATTGAGACGTAATCCCATTCAAAGATCATGTCATTAGTGCAAGGATAAATCAATGACATAATTATGTGTGAAAAGTATAAATACACCCAATATAAGTATATATCAAGTGTAAATCAATCATAGGTCATTCACACTTAGTCTTGGAAAAACAAAACTAATAACGTAGATATTTAACTCAATGAAATGAGATTGAGTTATGATTTCCCATACAAGTTCGTATAAATGATGTAGGAATTTATCAATGACATGATTATGTGTATAAATAGAATATCCACACAAAATTTTGTGGAATTTACATCATAGAGATTCTACACATAATCTTGGCATAATAAAATCAAGAAGTATAGGTTTTTCCCAAAGAATTGAATGTGGGTTAAGAAGTTCCCTTATAGAAACTCGACAGCCTAACGACGTCACATTAGAATTCATAAAATGAGATGATGAATGATAAATGGGTATCTCATCATGTGGACATAACATTTATAGAAATAAGGATATATAAGAACATATCCCATCATAATAAGATTAAAATACCTAACAAAAAGAAGTCTTTTAAAATGAGGAGGGTGAAACGTTCCCTTACCAATTTGGGTAACTTTCGAAACGTACAACCCATGGAAGAAGGGTCATACAATGAAGATTTAAATACCAATAAATTAAAGTATATTAATTAAATAGTATAATAATTGGAAGTACATATAACACTCAAAGTAAATAGTGGAAAATTTAGCATAAATATCATGGAAATAAAAGTGAGATGAAAAATCCCTTATGAAAACTCGACAGCCTAACGACGCCACTTAAAAATTATTAAAATGAATTGATGAGAGTAAGAGGTGTTCTATCATAAAATGAAAATAAAAATTACAATATGTTTAATATAAAATAACATCCTCCAACATAAGAAGATTGATCTTAAAAGAAATGGCACAAAAGAGATTACTTGAAAAGAAAGAGAGAGGTTGGATCCCTTACCTCAAGTCCGACTTGTCTTGTTCGTTTCTTTTTATTCATGAATAATAAACTTCATTCAATTAATAATTGAATAAGGACCTACTTTAATGTTTATTATTAAATTCATATCACATATTATAATTTTATAATTATTATTTAGTTATGTGAGTTCATACCAGTCATTTTTGTCGATGTTCGGTACATGAGTCAAAAATGAAGTTGTTTGAAAAGAATTGTCCATGTAGTTATATTGACACCATCTCCAGAATAGTATTAATTATTTAAATATCATATATATACAGTAAATATTCATATTATACAATTCCATAACATTTGGAGATAAAAAATTAAATGCACCGTTCATGGAGACGGTAGGTCGTACGTACACTTGAACACTACTTTCATTTCTTTGTCACATTAATGGAATTAATACTAAATAAGAGATATATATAAATATTATAATTCAATTATGTTATATAGGTTACATTAGTTCATTAATTTCATTATTTATACCTTCATGTATTGAATGAACGAGTCAAATCACTTGAGGGGGCGGTAATCTACACTTCCTCAAATGAATTTATCGCATTTTCACAACATGCAAAGCATAAAGGTATATTTTAAATGTAAAATAAAGAAGAATAGATAGGAAATAAATATAATATATGTCATATATAAATATAGTTCCATCATAATTTCCACCCTGAGAGGTGGTAGGAGAATCTAAAACAATCATCGTTTCGTGAGGCCCTAATTCGCCATCCACAGAAATATTATTTTCTTTAACCATTAGAAGGAGGTGTGTGGAAGTATAGCTCGAATCCTTCTCATAACAAAATAATAGTATATTGAAGATACTGGTTTTCTTACAATAGAATGGAATAAAAATTGTTTAGTGGGTTGCATAAGAAAAATAAAACAAAAGAACATTAGAGAAGACTTTACCTTGAAATCGGGTAACTCCATTTGGTTTGAACCAAAAGGGTTTATTGAAGATCTTTACTCCTAAAGGAAAGATTATATGATGAAGAGAGGGAAGTGGAGAGATAAAACGAGTAGAGTCTGGCCGAGCCAATGGCTTTAGTGGTGTGGGTAAGGAGGTAAAGTTGGGGGCCTTTTATAAGAGAGAGGAGGGGCACTCTTGGAAAGTCTTGAAACGTTACTTTATTATAAAATGATTTTCATATATCCAAGGTCCCAAAATTATATATTTCTAGGGTAAGGTGATACGGGTTATAATTCCACCAGTCCAATAGGTTTTTGAAAAGTTGAAGTCTTATATTTTATATTATCTTTTCATTTTATTTAAATCATTCATTAATGAGTTAATCACTGCATATCATGGTGTCATAAATAAATTAATTTATTTAATTTCTAAAAATTATAAAAAAAACTATGATGTAGGAAATAATTTTAGGTTTCCAATGACTACTTATAGTCTAAGAGATCATTTATGTAGACAAAACAAAAATATTTTTACATAGGTGTTACATACGTTGGTTACATTTTACTTTCTTTAAAAAAAATATGATAAAAGGTCACCATCACAATAATGTGATTCCATGGGGTCCCAAGGTTGGAACAAGTCATACCATGGTTGGAAATTACACCACTAGTATCAGTAGGACACATGTTGGGGTCATTTTATATTTTTATGATATTATTTTATTACCCTTAACTACCCGATAACTAATTAAAAGCAATAATTAAAGATAATTACCATCGTTACTATTCATAATGTCCAAAAAAATAGTCTTAATTACATAATTTGGACCTTATGATTCCAAATATGGAATCCATTTTATCAAATTCCAAACACAGTAATTGTAGTAATTAATTTAAAATAATTCCTGTTGTAAAAACCAATGACGGGTTTTTAAGAAGGAAGATCTATCAAAAGATTGATTTGTTTTTACATCCAATTTAAATGTGAAATTACATAAGATGACCAATATTTTATTAAATGATTAAAAAATAATTAAATTACACCATAAAACAAATTAAAATTACAATATAACTATATAAATAATTTGGATGAAATTGCAGTTTGAATTAAAATGCATTATTCTTCACTAATTATTGAAAATGGAAATTTGTCAGAAATATACCAAAAATTTACCTTAAGCTATATTTGATATTTCAAAATTCAAAAATGATATCAATTTTACCAAATTAAAAACATAGAAGTTTCATTAATAAATTTTATAATCAATTCCCACTTTCAAAACAAATAGCGTGTTTTTAAGAAACAATATTTATTAAAATATTTTCACTTGTTTATGTGAAATATCAAAGTGAAATTAATTCAAATGACCAAAATTGGATTAAATTATAAAAATATATTTTGATTACACATTTAAAATAATTGAAAAGATAATTTGACCATATAAATAAATTATACTAAATGGAGGTTTTGAATTAAAATACATCATTTTACACTATTCATTAAAAAATGAACTCTGTCGGGAAAAAATACCAAAAATTTATACAAAGTAAATTTTGATGTCTCGATTATAAAAAAGAATTTTATTTTGTCAAATATATCATATAAAATTGTCAAAAAGTGTATTTAAAAAGGATTCTCCATCAAAATGTGGTTAATCGACCTTTTAAAGAATATTAGAATAAATACATTTAAAATTGGATTCATTATCATTTTAATAATATTACATTTATTGAATAAATGTAAAAATATTCGATAAGAAAATATAATCACTTTTTAGTTAGATCTATTTATTCCGGCCATTACATCGTCTAGGAGTTTACTACTATTTACAATAATATTATTATATTATTAGTGTGCATTGTAAGATTTCAAAGAAACTCGTTGTTGCGTATTGGGAATGCCATTGAACTTAGCATCCCCTTTAAAGTAATATTTATATTTTATTAACAAATATTAATAAATATGAATATGTAATATTCTTTATCTACATGGGATGTTACAATAATTCTACTGGATATATATATATATATATGTATGTCAATATGTTCTTACATATATCTTATTCACTTACTTCCGTTCAATATGATATGAAAACAGAAACATCGTTTATGCGTACGTACAACCTACAGTCTCTATAATGAGTGCCTTCCATTTCATATATGTATCTTTTATAAATATCTATATTCTAAATATGTATTATATATGAATCAATATTTATATTCTATAAGTATTTAAACCATTATTTAAATGATACAATCAAGAATAACAAGTTAGAACACAAACGATATAGAAAGCGATTATTACCCAAAATGTTAATTTAACATTGAAATCATTATTAAATATGTAGTATAAAGTCTTAAATGAATCTCGTATGATATAATAAATATTAATATGGTTATTGAATAATTTAATAACATACCATGGCCATTATACATGAGGTTAAATGTACCCTCCACCAACTGAAAGTGCAAGTTAAGGGTTAATTTCACAATCACTTTATTATATGAGGTTGTTTTTAAGTTTCTATCTAATGGGACATATTTATTATCGATGTCCTTATTTCATAAAAGAGTTTTCAAAGGGATTCATTTTTTGGTAATTTTTTATTAAAACAGCATTTTAAATGTTTTAAAGATTTATTCTTCTAAACATTTCTCATTAATGTACATGTTTTAAAAATGGGTTTAAGGATTTATTTATATGGACATGAATTTTTTAAAATGTTAATTCCTTTAAAAAGTTTCAAAGTTGTATGGGACACATTTATTCAAAACTATATGTTAAATGACTTACTTTATAAATTATGCGACTTTTAAATGACTTCATGAAAAATGGATGGTTCTCTCAAAGATATTTAATAATCATTTTCAAAAATGTCGACATACTTTATGGGATATTATTATTGATTGAGGTTGATTTATTATGATACAAATATTCCATATTGTATTGAAGGTTTTATGATATGTTTGAATCTGGATTTTTTATTTTTATACCATTTATGGTGTATGGATAATGTTTTAACATTTCTTATGATAGTTTTAATATGAATGTATATATTGTGTTTAAACCATTTCATATGAGGAATGCATTGGACTTAGTATGTGATGGGTGGATCCCAATAGATTTCCTCAATGCATCAGTTGGTCTAATGGGACAAACTAGTGTCTTGGCAAAAGGCCTCGAAAAATTATTATTCTTAGTCTTTGAATAAGGCCTTGATTATGTGGTTATGAAGTCTGCAATTATGCATTCCAAAATTATGAAAGTGGATTTTCATATTTCATGTGATTATTCGACTATCAGAATATCCATGTGAATAAGTAAATTGCATTATTTTATTTTATCTTTTCAATATTATGCTGATGTTTATGTTTAAAATTATTTTGTATTAGTATTATACATTGTCTTTAATGTTTATACTTATTTATAAAAGTTTCCTCTATATTGTTATACTTACTAAAAATATGAGCTTACCCATTTCTATGGTTAATTTTTTCACGGATGTGAAGAAGTATTTTATGGTTGACCTACATGTATAGATAAGGGATATTAATGTATTAAAAAGGGGAAATTTTTTTGATGTTTATCATTTTATAATGAAATGTAACGTTCATGTATATAATCTCTTTTCAAAGACTGCTAAACTGACTAGTCTTTCGGGACCTCATTCTTTATATAATGCCAATTTTATGTAATAATGCACCAACTCTGGGTAAATGAGGTTGGAGAATTACATTTGGTGTCAGAGAATGTTTAGAAACTACCTTGAAAATACATTTAGATAAACTCGTATTAGAGAACATTACCCTAAGATATACTTCCAGGATTAGTTTAGAAGAACATCCACGAATTTTTTTAATGTAGAGGTATTATGTGTTTTCTAATCAATACATCCTTGTCTGGATACGAGCAGGTAGACGCGGCTCGGGCACAGATTTACCTAGGAGTGAAAACTCCAAAAAGGTGTATTGAGATTAACCCAGTGTATCCTGATACACGACAATGGGCTTTGTTGCACTATTGGTTATGAAACTCCCAAGGGATATGCTTAGGATAATTCAAAATTTCAATACATGATATTATTAATGATTTAGGATTAAATACTTCCTCAATGAAAACTTCTTATGATTATAGATTAAATACATAATATTTTCAATTTACATTTGGTATTTTACACATTTGGAATTATTCAGTGGGGTTTATAAACTAACTTGGTGTAGGCCATTGTTTAGAAATGGTGCCTAGTAGAAGGAATGATAATTCTTGAATTACGTAAGATTGAAAGATTAAGAAGGATCATATACTTCATTGTATTAAGGAAACATTTAAAAAGGAAGTTGTTTCCAATGTATTCTCACCATATGAAGACATATTATCATGGGTTAATAATATAAGTAAATAATTATCTGAGTCATATGTCTTTGAAGGGAAGAAATAGGTGAAAAGGATGATAGAGAAAAATATGGATAAAGGAAGAGGGGAAAGAAGTATTTTCCCATATGTGATAACTGCGAAAAGAATCACCTTGGTAAATTCTTGAAGGAAATGAGAGTTTTTTATATTTTTGGAGAAAAAAGACACCATGTACGTGACTTCAAGGATAAGAAAAAGGTTTCAAACGTACAATGATTTATCTTCAAGGAGTTGGGACATATGCAAATCAATGTCCAAATCATTAGAGTATGCCCCAAATAATGCTATTGGATAATAATCAAGTTATTATACTACCACAAATGAAAACCAATGAATAGGGTTCTTATGTAATTAAAAAATAATTTCATTTCAGTGTTGTATCAATGATGTACTGGTTATATGAATTAGGGAAATAAATAAGGATTGTACTACAGTAATATTTCATTAAGGATTTGTAATTATATGGTTCTAAGAAAAGTGACTCAATAGAAAGTTAATTTTTTTTTGAAAATACTTTGTTGATGGAAAGATAAAACATTATATGGTTCTGATACTGAGGTATTTATTTTGGAATAATATCTGATTGATTTGGATAAATTATATTGAATATTCAAACTTCCTTGAAACTGATTAATGATTTTTATATTCCATCATTGTTGGAGTTTACAACATTTTTTGATATAATGAGTATATCCAGTATTCTATAAGGAATAAGGAGACATGAATGTAATCAATAAGGTTTTGTGGTAATTCAGGGTGTTACCATGTTTTTAAAGAATACATGACAAAGGAATTCACATGTTATTACGTGGAAAAATAGATCGTCATTTTGTTTATCTTCTTTGTAAAATTTGAACTTTGATTTTGGATAGAAGTGTTTTGGATAATTCTAAAGGGTGGAATGGATTCTTTTTTACGTTGGATACTATTTTTAATGTAAAATGAAATTTTGAGATTATTTTCTGATTGTCATAAAAATGACAACTCATAGGTTGATCGATAAACTGTCATGACCAGTAAAGCCGCTAGACTTGAACCTGCAACTGATGGGTGACAAGGGAAGATCACTTAACACTGGAATACATGATGTCATGATTCTTATAAATTAGTTCCTCTTAAATATTCTGATAAATGAATTATAAATTCATTATTTTTGGGACCCTATACGATTAGGAACAATAGAATATTTTTGATTTCTATTATCTTTTGCAGTAAATGATGAGTTTGTGGTAGAAATTAGTTGAAGTATGAAAATATACTTGTAAAATATTTTTTACTCTTATTTTATTAATAAATGTATTGTTAAACTTTAGTGAAGGGATCTTAAAAACTAAAATGTGTTATCCTAATACCATATGTTTTGTTGAACTGACAATATTTTAAATCATCATAGATTGATAGATTTGAGGCCCTCAAGTTTACACATGTAGGTGATTGATGACCTCATTCACTCCCTATTAATATTTACGTTTTCCTCCATTTATGTGTCTCCAATTTCCACCAATGTTCTCATAATCAAGATCATAATTTGGTAGTGAACTTTTCATTCCCTTTCCCTCTTATTAATAAAAAATTTTATTAATCCAATTTTGATGTTGGTTATCCACAAAGGTATTTTCCCATTTTTAAGCTTTTATTAATTAATAAAAATTTAAAATTATGAGGAATAAATTTATAAAAGGTGGGGAGAATGCAACACACCATGATTTTATAGTACGATATCTCATTAAAGTAATTCTATAGATTGCGCTACATAAAACACCGAGTTTGAGTGCCCCACAACTTACAAAACTACCTGTTCAAAATGTTGTTATGACTTGTATTTACTAAGTTTTGAATCTTATATACTATATATAATTTTAATATCCATATAATGTGTTTATTAGACATTATATAATAAAAAATTCAATTTTTATATAAAAGAAGTATAATTCACAAATTGCAATTTTACCACTTGTTAATGGAGAACCCCTTTTTAAATCCAATATTTGACAATTTTATAAATTAAATTTTATGAAATTAAATTCTTCATTAGAAATTTGACATAAAAATCCATTTTTTATTAATATTGTTACTTTTCTGATAACAATCATATTTTTGATAAAAATAGAAAAATATTATGTTTCAGTTGAATACAACTTTTTTAATGAAAATAATTTATAGTCATAAATTATTCATTTGAATTTTTTTTAAGTATAATTAGATTATATTTTTATTATCTAATATAATTTATGTCATTATATGTAATTTAACATTTAAATTTGACATACACACACATCAATCTTTTGAAAGTTTTAATTTTTAAAAACCCACTTTTTGGTTTTGACAACATGAATTATTATTAAATTAATTAATGAAAATTCTATGTTTTGAATTTGGTTAAATATAATTCATTTTTAAAATTGGAATATCAAAATTAAATTACGGTGAATTTATGGTATTTTTCTAAAAACAATAAATTTTTTTATGAATAATGAAAAAGATTGCGTTATTATTTAAAATCGTCTTTTTATTTAAATAATTCATAATTTTATTTAAATTTATTTTAATTCAAAATAAATATATAATACATATATATGTTCAATTTAATTCATTGGATTCATTTTATAATAAAATTATATGTATAAATAGTTATTGAACTTTTTACCGTCTTTTACCCAAATTCTAGGAGCATTTACAAATTTGCATAAAAAATAATTTTACCGCTTCTATGAGTTAAATCTCAAAACTATTAGAGAAATTATTGATTTCATTAAGTAAAATTTGGTTCAATAAGATTAAAATTTTTTTGTGAATAGTAACTTTTGACTTTTATTTACCACGATTAAAAATAAATAGGGTAATTAATGTTAAAAATGGTATTATAATTACCCTAACACACGTACTAATTCTATTGGAAAAGTGTAATTCGACTGGAAAATTTTTTTGAATAAAATACGTTCCCCTTTGGTCCACATGGATTAGATTAGAACATTTATTATTATTTTCTTTAATGAAGAGTTAAAAGAGTTATATTCAAAATTTTATAAATAAACCACTTTTAATATAGCGTGCACATAATAGAAATTCTTCTATAAAAATTAATTAGAAATATAAAAGGATATCCTACATAATGGTATTTTATTTTTAATTTTTAGACATTTATTAATTTAATTTAGTTAGGGCACAATGATGATGCAATAATTACCTTATTAATGAAATATTAAACTTATTTATATTATAAATATCCACATAAATGTACATTGAGACTTATGAATATTTCCAATAATTTTAGAGGTTAATATCACTTTTTAGGGTTAGATAAATATATTTTATTCTATGTGATAAAGTATTTATGGCTTTCAAAAAAATGAAATACTAAATAGTTCCTAAATTAACATAATTGAGTGTTTAAAACAGATACTATATTATTAATTGATATAATATTACTATAAATCTAATGTTCAGAAAAAGGACTTAGATAAGGCTATATATATTAATAATAAAACACATTGGGTTCTCTAGTCATGTAGTAGTATGTTTATTAAACATATAATATAAAAATACAAAGAGACATGACAAATTTCAAACTATTTAACTAATTGTTAAATCTAAAAGAAAATGATAACAAGGTGACATAAACCTGTCTAAAACCTATTGGATGAGATATTTGAAACCAATAACCACATTATTTATGAAATAAATCATTTTGGACCCATTATAATCTGAAAATGATTTTATTATAAAATAATATTTCTAGCTTTTCCTAAAGTGACCCTCACCTCTTTTATGAAAGGGTACATCCCATTCTCTTACTTTCACACCTCCAAAGACATTTTTCTCTGCAAAACCCTTCCCAAATATCCTCCCAAATTTACTCCCTTAATCTTAGAGGCCTTCCTTTGATCTTAAATCCAACCTATGGAGCCCTTTTGATCAAATCAAAAGGACGAACACGAAGAAGAGGTTAATATTTCATCACCTCTTTCATGTTCTTTTCTTCT
The DNA here is from genome assembly GCA_963277665.1 of Viscum album. Classification (NCBI taxonomy): domain Eukaryota; kingdom Viridiplantae; phylum Streptophyta; class Magnoliopsida; order Santalales; family Viscaceae; genus Viscum; species Viscum album. Next base: position 70,843,652 of record OY728155.1, on the reverse strand, counting down.
TCCACATCTTTAATATTTGTTTTTTCCAAAAAAAATAATAAATCCTATATATTCTATATTCATGGAAGTTATTTTAAAAAATGGTACAAAAATATTCATTATTATATCCATTATATGAATGACAAAGTCACCATACATGCGAACGTACGACTTACCATCTCCACGTCATGGTGTAGTTTGTTATTCAAACACTTAATTATTTGGATGGATATAATAATGAGTATAATTTATCTAAATAATAAATATATAATCTTAATTATTTTGTATATATGATATACTATCCAATTACATATGATTTATCCATCAATATAATGATATTTTCCCTCGTGCGGAGGTACGGATTACCGTCTCCACGGCACGATTAGATTAATTTCCACTTTCACCATTCATCAATGATTATAAAAATATCTATTATTAATAAATATGTAATATATGAAATAATAATTCTACTGCAGATATATATGTATGTATGTATGTATTTACTTACATATATCTTATTCACTTACTTCCATTCGATACGATATAAAAACGAAAACATCGTTTATCCATACGTACGACCTACTGTCTCCATAAATGGTGCATTCTATATCATATATTTATATATTATAAATATTTATATTCTAAATATATATTATATTTAAATCACGATTTATATTCTGGAAGTATTTAAATCATGATCTAAATGATACGATCAAGAATAACAAATTAAAACACGTACGATAAAGAAAGCAATTATTACACAAAATGTTAATTATAGATGGAAAACATTATTATATGGTTAGTATATAGTCATAAATGAATCATGTATGATATATTAATTTTGAATATGGTCATGGTATAATTTAAAAATATACTGTGGTCACTATACAGTAGGTTAAATGTACCCTCGGCCTAATGAATGTGCTAGGTAAGGGTTTATTTCACACTCTCTTTTTTATATGAGGTTGTTTTAACATAAGTATCTACTGGGAAATATTTACTATTCATGTCCATGTTTCATAAAAGAATTTTCAACTGGAGTATTTCTATGGAACTTTGTTATTAAAACTTCAATTTAAATGTTTTAATGATTTATGTTTCTAAACCTTTCTCATTAATGTCCATGTTTTCAAAATGGTTTTAAGGATTTATATATATAAATATGAATGTTTTAAATTGTTGATTCCTTTAAAAAGTTTAAATTTGGTATGGGTTAGATTGATTCAAAAATATCTTTTAAATGACTTTCTTTATAAATTTTGTGACTTAATGATTTCATGAAAAATGGATAATTCTCTCGATGATTTTTACTGATCATTTTCAACAATCCCAACATCCATTAATGGATATTATTCTTGATCGAGGTTTATTTATTATGATACCAATCTTCCATATTGTATTGAAGGTTTTGTGATATTTTTGACTGTTGATGTGTCATTTATATAGCATCCATGGTTTATGGAAAATGTTTTGACATTTCTTGTGCATGTTTTAATAAGAATGTTTATGTTATGTTTAAACCTTTTCATATGAGGAATGCATTGGAAATAATAAGTGACATGTGGAGCGCGATATAGCTCCTCGATTCATCGGTAGGTCTCTCGAGACAAACTAGTGTCGTAGAACAAGGCATTGATAAAATCTAATTTTTAGTCTTCACAAAAGGCCTTGACTATGTGTTTGTGAAGTTTGGAATTATGCATTCCATCATTATGAAAGTGTCTTTTGATATTGTGTGTGATTATTCGACATGTATAATATTCATTTGAATAAGTATATGGAATTATTTTATTTTATCTTTCCCATATTATGTTTAATTATAAGTTTAAAAGGATGTCGTTTTAGTCTTATATATTGCATTAATTGTTTAGGTTTATTTATGAAAGTTTCCATTATATTTCTATCCTTACTGAATGTCTGACCTCACCCCTTTCTATGATTTATTTTTTCCAAAATGTGAAAAATTATTTTATGTTTGACCTATAGGGATATGCTACGGGATATGAATGTGTTCAAAAGGGTACAATGTTGTTTTTGTTTGTCATTTTATAATGTATTGTAACGTTCATTATGTAATCTATTTTCCAAGACTGCTAAACTGATCGGTCCTTTGGGACATGATTCCTTGTATCATGCCAATGTTATGTAATAATGCATAGTCTCTGGGTAACTAGTTTCAGGGCAATACATTCTCCAATGGCGGAGCATAACCTAGACTGACATTGGTTGAGGGTGAATGTTATTAATTTATTGAACTTTTTTAAAGTCATGTTCAGTAAACATGAGAGAGTTGTTTTCAAAATTTTGAACTGGTGCTCATATTTAAAATATGAAGGCATCGTTGATCTCACAGAATCGGGATTTACATAAGGGAGGTTTAACATCAACCCTACTGGGTCTAGAGTAGAAGTTGGTTTTTTGGGTTTTTCTGACAGATTAAATAAAATAAATATATTTTATTTGAAATATCCTCCCACGTATCCTTTTAATTTTTGGTGGTAGGGTCCCCAAGAGGGTGGTCAGGCATTTAAATTCTAGGAATCAAATTCCTGGTTACACAAAATGTGTAACCACAAATCCTGTTAATTAATAATATTCATTTTTTCTAAATAAAAGAATCACTTCATAAACTAAGAGGTATATAAAATCTTTCGTTTGGTTGGGTGTTTGTTTTCATTGGGAAAAGAAGGAACATGATCTTGAGGCTCTGGACAAAGAACAGATCTCACAATTGAGAACTGAAGATCATCGTTCGAGTGGTGTCATTGGAAGCTTTTTGAGGGAACGACCAACACCAACCCACTTTCAATCGAGAACATTCCCCAATTGATTTAAGAGGTAGGGGGTTTATTTTGATGTATGATAATTATTTAATTGTCAGTTCCCCATGTTCTTGATTCTCAAAAAATGATGGCCAAATAAACATATCCATCAATCCACACTTAGACCATGATAATTTCATATTCATTATCCAGGCGTTCTTCGTGTGTTCTTTATCGAAAAATAATTAAGCACACTAGAAACTCAATGTTTCATTGAGTGCATCATATGAATGTGGAGATCTTGACCTGAGGATCACATAACTTCAATCCTCACAATTTTTGGGCTTAGAACAAAGATCCAGCAGCCCACAGAAGGGGGGATGTGGCAGTGCTATTCCAACATGTCTTCAAGGCACGACAACAGGTGAGATAGGAGGTGCAACGTACGGCGGTGGTCTGTACGGAGAGTTGAGGTGTCTCACGGTGGCGGAAGGAAAGATGATAGCCTGTGGTAGGACATCAGAGCTATCTCGGTAGAAGAAGTGGGCGATCAGACAAGGGGGACTAGGTGGTGCGGTTGGCTTGAGGCATAGTGGCATTGATGGCTGGAGGCATGGCATCGCGAATAGCCGAAGGTTTTTGAATCGGTTCTGGATGTGCGGAGGAACCATACCATTTGGGGAAGGAGTTAATAAAAGTGTGAGAAAACTGTGGATGAAGAAAGTATTGATTGGAGATATAAAATACATGAGATGAAATAATAATAGAAATCATAAAATCATGGAAGAGTGGACGAGGCTCTATGTGGAAGTCGTGTACCCGAAATGATTGCCCATTTATTGATTGAATTTGGAGTTAAAGAAAAAACATATAAATAAGAAAATAAAAAAAATAATGTTGATTTTTTTGATAAAAAACTTATTCATCTGTAACTTATTCGTGCGTCCTCGGTTTCATGATCCTTCAGTGACAATACAACCCTTACTTCGAGATGGAAATTATGAGTCCAATATTGGATGTTGTTTTCATGTTTTTGGATCAAGTACCCGAAACACTCAAATAATAATAATATATTATTATTATTAAATCTTAGACACTTTATAACTCCTGCGTACGACGTCCGATTGACATTCAATCAGTGGCTACGTGAGCCAACCATTAAAATGGTCGATTAAAGTCTAATGTTGAGTATTAAATTCTAGTTTGTGGCTCTGGTTCACGAAACACATAATAATAATGGTATTATTTTTGCGGGATCTTTTATTTTACATGTCTCCGTCATATGGTTTCAAAACCACAAACCTTATACATTGCTGAAATCATTGAGATGAGGAGGTACTGTTGAGATACTCCACATGACATTCAGATAATTTTGGAGTTTGGTTGGGTTGGATAATACACGAATCCAACCGGGCCCTCGGCACTAAAATGCATGTGACTTACAGACTTGGTTTCTGATTGATGTGATTTCTATTGCATTCGAACCCTTGTGACTTGACGGCCTTTTGGAAAAATTCTTCATGGAACTTCGTGGTGGTAGAGGTATGAAACATAGCTCGGGGATTAGATCCTCCTGGAATCAAGCGTGATTAGTGTGGGAATCTCGTGGCTAGCTGTAACGTGAAGAATGAACATCGAACCTAAGTGGGTCAGCATCCATCGATCTTGTGTGGGTCAACATCTATCAGATCTTGTGTGGGTGAGTGCATACTGATCATGTGTCAGTCAGATCCTGTGTGGGTCAGCGGGGGTTATTACATATCGATCATGTGTGTGTCAATAACAATGCCTCCATAAAGAAAAAGATGATCTAGCTTATGATTTATCATATTTACTTTTGTACTTAAGTTATACCTAAGTGTGAGTTGAGTCTTTTACCTTTATGGTATTACCTGTGCGGTAGTTTTACCTTCGTGTTATTACCAATGTGGTACTTTTAGCATCGTGGTGTTACCATCGTGATACTCTTACCTTCATTGTGTATCATCGTGGTGTTACCTTTGTGATATTATTCCTTCATCGATTAGTTGTGTATTTGGTATAAATGATGGAGGCTTATGTTTCCTCATGTATGAGATGAGTATATTTTTGATAAATTAGGTATATGTATGGGCATATACCGAAGTAGAGTTGACTTATTCATGCTTTGTGATTATGGTCTTGCTTTGTGGTTATTACATTTGGAAACTCTGGGAGTTCTTTGAGGGTCTCTAGGTCCCTAATGATTATTGTTATTCTCACCCTCGCATAAGCTTCACATGCACCTTGTTGTCTCTTGTGCATACAACAGACAACATTGATCGAGGATGACAGAGCCTGGACTGGACGGTGCTTGGAGGTGGACCATTTTGTGTGACGTGTCACAGGGACTACTGATCGTGAGATGTACATACCCTTAAGTTAGGATCCTTAGTGGATGATCTAGTAGTTCTTCGGTACTTTCAGTTGTACTTTTACATTTTAGTTGAACTTGTACTTTAGAGTTGGGCTTTTATTCCAACCCCTTAACTTTTAGCACATTTTTACTATGAAAGTTTACATCATGGTTTCTTCTTATTTTTTTCTTGGATTGTGTGTCTGTACCGGTTAAAAGGTAATGCCTTCCCGTTTTAGGGATACATCATGCTCGTGCTAGTCACCATCCACTCGCCTATGGAAGGCGGGCTTGTGGTAGTCACGACACGGGCCCCGGGTGATGGGTTGTGACATTAATGATATTTTGGTTTGTTATAAATGTAAATAGGAACATGAAAGTAATTTAAGGGTTGTATTTCAATCCATAAATGTAAGGAAATATTATGGGAAATGCCGCAAGTGTTAGTTTTGGTCACAAAAAATGCCATTACGTTGTCACATAGTTTTAATGATTTCCATAATTGTTGATCCTTAAAAAACAATAGTTTTTTAAGAATGGAAAAGACCTACAAATATAAGCTATATTCATAGTCTTTATAGTTTGTAAGGATGTTACAGACGGTTTTTTGAGAATTTTTCACAGTTATCTAGCCCACTAATTATTTTAACATGAAATGGTTCTATGTTCATATGGAAAAAATAAAGTGATGATTGGATTTAGGAATTAAAAAGAAGATTGGTGAATGCTATAAAATTGGAAATACATTCCAGAAATGCTTAATTTTTTATCTAAATTTATGTTTCATTGAACAAACTTGGATGTGTCCTTATGAATAACTATCAGTTAATTGCTTCTTCTTCACGTTATTTGAAACCTCATGTGTTAAATAAACCTACAAATGACTTGGAATTAGCTTCTGTTAGTTTTTTCATTAAAATTTTGAGGAAATATATTTATGGAGTAAAATATGAATTATATACTGACCAAAACTATTTGAAGTATATATTCACTCAGAATGAATTGAACATGAGACATAGGATATAGCTGTAATTAATCATGGATTATGATTGTAGGATTTATTACCATCTATTGAAGGAAAATAAAGTGGAAGATGCTTTGAGATGAACGAGTATTTATACATTAACCATTGTACGTCTGGAATATGATCCATTATTTTTCGGTATGACAATCTTGGTATACAGATTTTTGGTTCAGGGAATTTCACTGTTTTCTTCAGGTGGTAGTAAAATCATCCCTATCAGACAGAATTAAGAAAGTGCAGAAGGTAGACAGTGAGTTGCAGAGAAAGGTATAATTTGTTAATAATGGTATGTTACATTAGTTTAATATTTATAGAGACAATGTTTTGAGTTTGGAAGGATATTATGTGTGCCTTGTGATTCACAGTTGATGAAAGAGTTGTTATGTAAAGCACATTATTCTTCGTTTTCAGTTCATCCTGGAAGAACTAAGATGTACATAGATCATTGGGAGTATTACTGGTGCGATGGAATGAGAAGAGTTATTGTTAACTTTACATTGAAGTGTTTGACTTGTCAAGACTTAAACATCTAGCTGTAGTTATCGAAAGGGATGATTAAACCTTTATCGGTGCCAGAGTGGAGATGGGAAATTGTGTCCATGGATTTCGTTATATGGTTACCAAAGACTTCTTGAGGTAACAATGAAATATGGGTTATTGTTGACCAATTAAATAAATATTCACATTTTCTTCCAACTCTAGATACTCTATCTCTCGGTAAACTATCTCGATTGTATGTTATAGAGATGGTAAGGTTACATGGAGTTTCCCTCTCTATTATATGTGATCGACTTCCGAGGTTCACTTCTATCTTTTGGAAAGGTCTTTAGAAGTCATTTGGTTATAAGTTAAATTTTAGTGCATCTTTACATCCCCAATCAGATGGGTAGTCAGAATGAACAATTCAATCATTGGATGATATGATGTGTTCATATTCAAGGGATTAATAGGGATGTTGGGAGAAACATCTTTCTTTGGTTGAATTTTCTAATAGTTATAGTTTTCATTCCTGTATACAGATGGATCAGTTTGAGGCATTATATGGAAAGCAGTGTCGAACTCTAGATTTTTTGGATGAAGTAGGTGCAAGGATTCTAATGGAAATAGAATTGGTAGAAGATATGGTAGGTAATGTTTAGTTGTTTCAGAATAAAATGAGATTAGCTCAGAGTAGGAATAAAATTAATGAAGACAACCAGAGGAAAGATCACTATTTCGAGGTAGGTGATCATGTCGTTCTCAATGTTTTTCCATGGAAAGGTATGATGTGTTTTGGTGATAAGGGAATGTTGAGTCTGAGGTTCATTATACAATATGAAATCATGGAAAAATTTGGATCAGATGCCTATCGATTGGCTCTACCTCCACCTTTATTCGTGGTACACAATTGTTTTCATGATTCAATGTTGAAAATGTATTTTTCGGATCCATATCGTGTTTTGAGTCCTAAGGTAGTTCAGTTGGAGGTTAATCTCTCTTACAAGGAACAACCTGTCTAGAAATGTCTTAAAGAATAAGTATATTTATCAGGTAAAGGATTTTTGAAAAAACTATATGGTTGAAGAGGAAACATGTGAATATTAAAATAATATGATGGATAAATTCCGTAATTTATTATATATGTGAAAAATATTGTGAGGATGCAATTTCCAAAAGGGGGAAGGATGTAACATCCTAGGTAAATAAAGAATATGAAATTTTTGTATTTATTAATATTTGTGAATGAAATATTAATTTAACTATATAGGGTATTTTATGTTAGATGGAATACTCAAGTCACAACAATGAGTTTCTTTTAAATCTTATGTTGCACACAACATTGAGTTATGTTGAAAAATGTTAATATAATAGTAAAATTTTAAATGGTTGTTAACGCATAGCTGCTATATTTGTAGGAATGATCAGAGGTAACTATAATATGATTATAGAAGTTTTTTGAATGTTTTTAAATTTATCAAATAAATGTTAGAGGATTTAAATAAAAATGAATCAAATATTAATCATAAATACTCTAATATTTTTCAAAAGGTCGATTTACATCCTTTTGATGGAGAAATTTTATAAATCTAGTCTTTGTTACTTTTATATGTTCTATTTGACAAAATAAGATTTTTCTTTATAATCGGGACATCAATGTTTACTTTGCATGAATTTTTTTTTGTTTTCTAATAATGTTTATTTTTAATGAATATTAAAAAATACTGCATTATAATTCAAAACTACAAGTTTATCCAATTTATTTATATGGATATATTTTCATTTTAATTGGTTTTAATGTCTTATTAGATTATATGTTTCCCATTTAAACCAATGTGTGTCATTGGATGCAATTTCACATTGAAATTGGACATAAACAAGTGTCAATCTTTTGATAGTTATTATTTCTTAAAAACACTCTTTTTGGTTTTGACAATGGAAATTAATTTTAAATTAATTTATAAAAAATATGTGTTTTGAATTTGGAAAAATGGATTCCATATTTTGAATGAGGAGGTTTAAATTCTGTAAATTTATGTCATTATTTTTAGATATTATGAATTGTAACCTCAGAAAATATCTTATTTACCATGGTTAAAATTTAAATCTATTAAATAAGGATAAAAAATAATTTTATAATGTTATTTAATTACAAAAACATGTGTTCTAACCCTATTAGCTGATACATTTCTGACCATGGGTATCCTTAGCTCGATTGTGGGACCCCATGGAGCCACTTGTAAGTGAAATTGAAACTTTAAAAAAGTTAATTTAATGTTAAGGGAAATGTAACATAATCATATATCACATAGTAAAAAAATTATTATAATGGGTTATTTAAGTTCTATTTTTGACAAAAAAAAATTTAATTATAAATCTAAAATGATTTACTAAATCCTGGTATTTTATTTATAGATTTTAGGAGCCAAATAAATAAATATATTTAAGACATAATGATAATGTAATGATTACCACATTAATGAATGTTTTAAATAAATGATATTATAAAAATTAAAATAAATTTATTTTGAATCATTTTATGTCATCCACGATTTTTATGGATTCATATAAATTATTTTAATCAAATTAATATATGTTTTTCGAATTAATCATGTTTTTATAGTTTTTTAATGTCTTCATAAAAATAGTTTATAAATTGACATAAATGAGTTTATAAAATGAATACTATTTTATTAAATGATAAAATAAACTAAAAATATACTATTCGTCCAACAGACATATATGATGTTAAAAATGTCATTAATGTTCAATTTTTTGATCTCTTTACATTTTATAGTAAATATATTAATTATATCGTATGAATATACAAGAAGACATGGTAAAAGATAAATTAGTTTACTAAATGTTAAAGCTGCTATATAAGGTTATTTTTATGCCCTAAATCGCTCTAAAAAGCTTTGGTTGCAGTTATAGAGAATAATAATTATCTTAGCTTCTAATTTAATGAGTTTGGGACCTTTTGAAACTGAAATGTTTTTTATAATAAAATAATATTTTCAAACTCTCCTAAAGATCCCTCCTACCCCCTATAAAAATCTATCACCTCTAACCCATAATCACACCTCTCAAGCCACTTTACTCATCCATATTCATCACAAATAATCTCTCAACATCCCTCTCTTCATCCTTGAATCCTTACCATAGGTAGAAGGCACTTTATGAAAACATTTTTGTACAAAGCAAATGGAGTTACCAGATTTAAGGGTTACGTCTTCCCAATATTTCAATTATTTTATTTTAATTCTTCACCCTAGGAATTTTTATTCATTTATTATATAAAAAACCAGTATCCTCAATATACAAGGTCATTTTTATGAGATAGATTCAAACTACACTTACACACACATCCATCTAATGGGTATAGAACCTACTATTTCTGTGTATGGCTAATTACTGCATCATGAAACGATGATTGTTCAATCTTCTCCTACCACCTCTTATGGGTCCATTATGATAATACTATAATTATATATTATATTTATGGTATTTATGTTATCTCTATTATTCTGTAATTATTTTTTAGAATATACCTTTATTCTTTTCATGTTGTATATAATCAATATTTTCATTTGAGGTAATGTAGACTACCGCACCCTCAATGAGATATGACATGTTCATACCATACATGGAACATATAAAGGATAATGTTCATGAACATATGTAACTTATATAAAATATTAAAATAAAATGGAATAATAATATACCTATTTATCATTTGGTTTTCATTCCTTTTAAAATGAAAAAAATGTAATGGAAGTAGCGTTAATATGTACATAAGGCTTAATGTGTCCAGGAACAGTGCATTCAGTTTTATATATCCAAATGCTATTGTAAAGACCCGGAGCCTGACGTACATGGACATTACATTACTTTTGCGGAATACTTAGTACATTACAAAAACACACACACAAGGATCGTAATAGTTTAGTGTCTTTGGAAACTCGGAATATAATCTTCTAATCCTGGTGAAAGATCTTCAACATCTCCCATAAAGATCTTCTTTTTTTATACCTAAAACCTTTCTTTATATCCTGGGGAAAATAAAATATAAAAGGGTGAGCTCAAATTCTCAGTAAGGGTAAAAAAATAAATATCAATCACATCTTAACCTGCAAAAGAGATCATAATTTCCTAACATGGGATAAATCATGGCGGTGAAATGTAATCACAATAATCATAACATAAAACATGAATCTTTGTGGCATACACACATAATCATATAGAATCATTTCTTGTTAGTCAAGACTCATTGCCAAGACTATCTTAGTGGACAAAGTCCCTTTCTGAATCAAGTAACCCTCGTTTCAGTCCTGTTTCACTGAACCGGTATAACCTAACATTCCAGCCATGTCTATCTCATGAGATATAAAATCTTTACCCAATGCATTGGAGGGAGATATAGGTCCCACCCATCTTATAATGAATCCTTTCTTATGTGTGCCACATAATCATAAATCATACATCATCGCATAACACATGTAACAAAAATGGGATTCTTGAAACATCATGACATCATAAAACAAATCATAAAAGGTAAATGACTTCATAAAAATAATTCCCTCAAAACATAATCAAATCAATGTAATAATAGGGATAAAAACAGAAACCTATATTATCTTAGATGGAAAATAATTTTGATAAAACATTTGAACTCCATTCTTGAGGAAAATATCCTTTCTACTTCAAAAACACTTTTCTTTTCATAACATGTCATACAATTATAAACTAAAAGAATTTGATTAAAAATAAAATTGAAAACTTATAAAGGAAGATTCTTGGAAATAATGTTTTAAAAATCCATTCTTGCCGTATAAGTTAAAAAAACATTATTCGCGTACTTTTTTCGAAAAAGTCAAAAAAGTACCTCGTACAAAAAACGACAAAAGATTCCTTTCATATCTTTTACTAAAAACTCACCGAAGGGTAAAATAGGATTTAAACATTTTTAGGTGAATGGAAATAATATTACATATTGAGGAAACATGGATGTGGATGATAAAATACACCCCAGTAAATACCAAAGTATAAACAATCTCGGGTAAAAATGAGATTGTGATATTTCCCTTACCTTAGGTCCGACTTGCTTTGTAAGTGTCTGAAACTCTTGTATAATGATTTAAATCATGTTATTGACTTATTCCAGAATCATATTCATTGTTATTATATCATATATGGTCCACTTATGACTTTATATTACCTGTTCTTTTGTAAATTCATGTTAAAGTAGTGTTTTGGGTAAAATCGTCTCATTTGTCGTTCGTGTTTTTAACTTGTAATTATGAATATGATTACTTGGATCATGATTACTTATATCAAGAATGTAAAACATGATTTATATATAATATATATTCAGAATATATATATATATATATAATATCGATAAATGGAATGAAATACACCGTTCATGGAGACGGTAGTCCGTACGTACGCATGAACGCTGTTTTCATTACATTATTGAAGTGAATGGAATTAAGTAGATGACATAAATATAAATTTACATAAATCCAGTATCATTATTATGTCATATATTTCATTAGTACTTATTATATATACTTTATAATCATTCATGAATGGTCAATCATTGGGAATGAATCTCATCGCGTCGTGGAGACGGTAGTCCGTACGTACGAACGAGAGATGATATCGTTCCCATGGTCGTGGAATTGTGTTGAAGTGTATGTAGACTATTTCAGTATCAATATCACTTTATAATAATCAAATATAGTTACTCATTACACCATTATACCCATCCTATTAACGTGGTGATGGAAAATAGATTACACCACGGCGTGGAGACGGTATTCCGTACGTACGCACGCGCGGTGATTTCATTTTTCCGTAGGATGGATAGAAGGTGAATTAGGGTTGTTTCATATTTATAATAACATATCAGTATGTAATTAATACTGATGTTATTACTTTTTCATGAAACAAATAAAGAAGAAGAAGTTGAAGAAGAAAGAAATTGAAAAGATCGGTAATGGATATTACATCTTCTTTGAAACGCCTCTTTGAATCCTCCACTTAGGGAACTAAGATTGGTCTTTGAAGAAGACCAGGACCTCTAGGATTATTCTAGGGAAGTGGAGAAGGGATTTGGGCAGGGGTTGGCCGAGCTTGAGTGCTCCAATTGGTGTGAGGAGGAGGGGGAGGATGTGTCCTTTTATAAGGGAGGAGAGGGGCACCTTAGGAATATCTCAAAATATTATTTTATATTAAAGTCAAAATCGATTTATAATGGTTCCAAAGGGTCTTATTTAGAAGCTAAAGTGGGGATGGGTCGCAATAACATCAAACAATAGGATTTAGACAAGTTTAGGTTATTATTTTAACCTTATCAATTAGATCTAACTCTAAGTTAAATAATTTAACTTTTACTGTGTCTTTTTGTTTTCTTACACTATATGGTTAATACACTTACTATAACATGCCAAACAAACCCCAAATTGTTTATTATTAATATATATATCCTTATCTAAGTCATTTGGCCGAACCTTAGATTTTTAGGAATAAAATAACAATTAATAATATAATATTTGATTTAAAAACTATTTTGTGTCAATTTTGACACTATTTGATATATGATTTTTGTGAAAGTCATAACAGAATTATATGTTCGAACCAAGTTGATTAAATCAAAACTAATATATCATAGTAACCTAGCAAATTAGTGTAATTCATAAAAAGTCTCAAATTACATTTAGTTTGGTGTTTATAACATCAATTATGTCAATATTTCATTAATAAGATAATTACTGCATCATCATTGTGTCATAAATAAATTAAATTATTTAATGTCTAAAAATTACAAATAAAATACCATTATATATGAAATATTTTTGTCTTTCTAATGAATATTTATAGTCGAATTTATCTTATGTATAACCCCATATTAAAAATGTTTTAGTAAATAAACTTTGATTTTAACTCTTTTAACCCTTCTTTGAATAAATTAATAATAAATGTCCTAATCTAATCCAAGTGGGTCTAAATGGTCATATTTAATTCCTAAGTTTGTTTTTGGTCGAATTACACTTGTACAATAGAATTAAGACATGTGTTAGGGTAATAATAATATCATCTTTACCCTTAATTACCCTATTTACTTTTAACTGTGGTAAAAAAAAGTAAAAAGTTACTATTCACCAAAAATTATTTTCATCTCATTGAACCACATTTTAGTCCTTGATATTAACCGTGTCTCTCGGAGTTTCGAAATTCCACTCACAGAAGCGGTAAAATTAAGTTTTATGAAAAATTCAGTTTTTTTAGCTACCACTTAGTGGTTTCACTATTCATCAAAAATTGAAAGTTTTCAGAAAATACCAAAAATTAGGCCTAAGCTATAGTTGATATTATGAACTCAAAAATGATGTCTATTTTACCAAATTCAAAACATATCAGTTGCATTAACTAATTTAAAAATTAATTCTCGCCGTCAAAACAAATAGCGTGTTTTTAAGAGATAATAACTATCAAAAGATTGACACTAGTTTATAACTGGTTTAAATGTGAAATTACATCCAATGACCAAAATTGTATTAAATTGTAAAAATATATTCTAAATATACTTTAAAACCACTCAAATTAATAATTTATAACTATTAATTATTTTGATTAAAAAAGTTGTTTTTAATTAAAATTTAGTAATTTTCACTATTCATCAGAATATGAAAGTTATCCGAAAAGCACCAAAATTTCACCCTAAGCTAATTTCGATATTCCGAATCCAAAAATGAAGTCCATTTTGAAAAATAAAATTTAAAAAATTTCAAAAAGTGGTTATTACTATTCATAACGGCTAGTTTTAATAATATTTTAATAGCATATTGTTGTTTAGTGAAACTCATTATTGCGTACTACACACGCTATTGAGGAAGGTCGTGATTGCGTGTAATGCAAGGCAAGTCAAGGATGCGTGTTGTGCAAGCTCCTTTTGGTGTAGCGTACAACACAAGATATTAAATTAAAAAGAATATTTTTCATAAAATCTCGGGGTGTTACATTCTACCCCCCTTAAAATGAATTTCGCCCACGAAATTCGTCGGGGTTATAAATGGTTTACTATTCGAAATTTTCTTTGATAGAAACCCACATCGTAAAAAGGAATACCAAAACATGGCTTTAAAAACTAAAGTATGAAATGTAACGATTACCCAAATAAACTAATCACTGGGTTTCCACATAGGTGAAAATATGGATATGGAAGAAAAATCTAACCATCATGTTCTGATGGAGAGTGGCAGAGAACATGGCTATGGAAAAGCCAACAATCACAAATCCATAAATTTGTGAAGATCTAAGGTACCATCTGATTAATCAGATATAAGAGCACTAGGACGACATTTTTGGTTTTCAAGATCGTTTCCCTAAAGTTGATGAAATTGGAATTAGAAGAAATACTTTCGTGATTTCGGTATAGTCTCACCGTTGGTCGTTCTTTGGACAATTTCCACTTCATCTCTTAAAGAAATGAAGTTGAATTTGTCATTCGTGATGTGTTAGTAGATCATGTAATAGAATGATGGGTCATTCCATCTGTCTCAAACAAAAGGTTTGAAAAGTTATAAGTTCATCTTATGGTTTGATTAATTGTATATAGTTCCAAAAATGAACTTATACTTCATATATCATACCGCTTAATAAAATAAAACTAGTTTCTACTAAATAAGGACTTCTTGTAGGCCAGTGGTAGGCGATAAAGGCCAGTCGCATTTCGGTTGTGGGTTCGATTCCCATAGCCTTGTCCGACGTGATGGGCTATCGCCCGTCCTGCAGGTTGTCCTTTTTCTAAAGCTATATTATTATAACATCCCATCAATAATATCGAAAAACGTTTTATCCTAACTTATGTACTACATAATCCATTCTAATATTTAGGCTTATCTAAAATACTTCGGTCCAAGCTCATAGTATAAAGAAAATGATTACTTGAAATGTCACAGAACAATCACGTGAATGCCATCATTTATCCCCCATATATCATAAGATATATCTTGTTGGTCAAATTACAAACATGTGAATACCTTAATCATGTATTCTCTTGAAGAATGAATACCCATTGAACCTTAGTGAAAACATGAATGCAGTTAAAAGTTAACACCTTCCACATACCAAAATCCTCAAAATTCTATATACTCAAACCATGATATCACTTTGTCCTTATATCAATCATGAGCTCATGAATACTGTCAAACATTTCATTTTATCCTTATCCCTTAATTATGCTCATATCATCTACTTTCCAAAATATTTGAATCACTTTTCATGGTTACCGGTACCTTAAAATTATTGAAAACCACAATAGACCAATACATAAATATTTCAGTACACCATAAAAGTACCTCAACAACAATATTCCTGAATACCAATACATAAACACTTCAGTCCATCCACTTCAATGATAGTCCTGGAAGAAGTCCTTCCTTGATTTAGAAGTAACTTTTTAGGTCAGGGCATTGAGTTGGGTAATGCCCATGTTCTCCACAAATAAGACATTGAACTCCATAACAGTCTGTCACTCTATGACCCTTTTGTCCACACAGATAACATCAGTCCCTCCATTTGAGGTATTCCTCAGGGTTATTCTTCCCTTCTTTAGAAATCTCAATCTTCCCTTCTTTATGCTCCTCAACATGCGAACATGCATAATAGTTTATCTTCCTCTTCTTTGATGAATTAGGCATACCACTAAATTTCACCTTGTTAATCATATATCGCGATGACTGATTTGGCATAATCACAAGATCTTTCTCTCTAGGAATTACCCAATTTTTTTGCTCATAGTCACCAATTTGTCCATTGGATTCAATGTTAACCGAATTCCTTCTGGTTCCCTCCATTAACTAAAACACAAAAAGAATCTTGTGAGAGGAAAAAATCATGCTAGGGAAAACAACATAGTAAAGGGGGAGTACCCTTAATATCTAACATCTTAGGATAAATTCTAAGATCGTTACCTTAGTTCTAGGACTGTATCTTATACATATACTTATCCTTATGGACATCCCTAGACATACCTTAGAAATATCTCTAGGGATCTCACTAATGCTTTCGCATCCTAGTTTCCAAAGGTTAACTAAACCATTCCTCTGATACCAACTGTAGAGACCCGGAGCCTGACGTACATGGACATTACATTACTTTTGCGGAATACTTAGTACATTACAAAAACACACACACAAGGATCGTAATAGTTTAGTGTCTTTGGAAACTCAGAATATAATCTTCTAATCCTGGTGAAAGATCTTCAACATCTCCCATAAAGATCTTCTTTTTTTTATACCTAAAACCTTTCTTTATATCCTGGGGAAAATAAAACATAAAAGGGTGAGCTCAAATGCTCAGTAAGGGTAAACAAAATAAATATCAATCACATCTTAACCTGCAAAAGAGATCATAATTTCATAACATGGGATAAATCATGGCGGTGAAATGTAATCACAATAATCATAACATAAAACATGAAACTTTGTGGAATACACACATAATCATAGAGAATCATTTCTTGTTATTCAAGACTCATTGCCAAGACTATCTTAGTGGACAAAGTCCCTTTCTGAATCGAGTAACCCTTGTTTCAGTCCTGTTTCACTGAACCGGTATAACCTACCATTCCCGCCATGTCTATCTCATGAGATATAAAATCTTTACCCAATGCATTGGAGGGAGATATAGGTCCCACCCATCTTATAATGAATCCTTTCTTATGTGTGCCACATAATCATAAATCATACATCATCGCATAACACATGTAACAAAAATGGGATTCTTGAAACATCATGACATCATAAAACAAATCATATAAGGTAAATGACTTCATGAAAATAATTCCCTCAAAACATAATCAAATCAATGTAATAATAGGGATAAAAATATAACCCTCTATTATCTTAGATGGAAAATAATTTTGATAAAACATTTGAACTCTATTCTTGAGGAAAATATCCTTTCTAATTCAAAAACACTTTTCTTTTCTTAACATGTCATACAATTATGAAATAAAAGAAGTTGATTAAAAATAAAATTGAAAACTTATAAAGGAATATTCTTGGAAATAATGTTTTAAAAATCCATTCTTGCCGTATAAGTTAAAAAACCATTCTTCGCGTACTTTTGTCGGAAAAGTCAAAAAAGTACCTCGTACGAAAAATGACAAAAGATTCCTTTCATATCTTTTACTAAAAACTCACCGAAGGGTAAAATAGGATTTAAACATTTTTAGGTGAATGGAAATAATATTACATATTGAGGAAACATGGATGTGGATGATAAAATACACCCCAGTAAATACCAAAGTATAAACAATCTCGGGTAAAAATGGGATTGTGATATCTCCCTTACCTTAGGTCCGAATTGCTTTGTAAGTGTCCGAACCTCCTGTATAATGATTTAAATCATGTTATTGACTTATTCGAGAATCATATTCATTGTTATTATATCATAAATGGTCCACTTATGACTTTATATTACCTGTTCTTTTGTAAATTCATGTTGAAGTATCGTTTTTGGTAAACTCGTCTCATTTGTCGTTCGTGTTTTTAACTTATAATTATTAATATGATTACTTGGATCATGATTACTTATATCCAAAATGTAAAACATGATTTATATATAATATAAATTCAGAATATATATATATATATAATATCGATAAATGGAATGAAATACACCGTTCATGGAGACGGTAGTCCGTACGTATGCATGAACGCTGTTTTCGTTTCCTTATTGAAGTGAATGGAATTAAGTATGTGACATAAATATAAATTTACATAAATCCAGTATCATTATTATGTCATATATTTCATTATTACTTATTATATATACTTTATAATCATTCATGAATGGTTAATCATTGAGAATGAATCTCATCGCGTCGTGGAGACTGTAGTCCGTACGTACGCACGAGCGATGATATCATTCCCATGGTCGTGGAATTGTGTTGAAGTGTATGTAGACTATTTCAGTATCAATATCACTTTATAATAATCATATATAGTTACTCATTACACCATTATACCCATCCTATTAAGGTGGTGGTGGAAAATAGATTACACCACGGCGTGGAGACGGTATTCCGTACGTACGCACGCGCGGTGATTTCATTTTTCCGTAGGATGGATAGAAGGTGAATTAGGGTTGTTTCATATTTATAATAACATATCAGTATGTAAGTAATACTGATGTTATTACTTTGTCATGAAACAACTAAAGAAGAAGAAGTTGAAGAAGAAAGAAATTGAATAGATCGGTAATGGATATTATCTCTTCTTTGAAACGCCTCTTTGAATCCTCCACATAGGGAACTAATATTGGTCTTTGAAGAAGACCAGGACCTCTAGGATTATTCTAGGGAACTGGAGAAGGGATTCTGGTAGGGGTTGGCCGAGCTTGAGTGCTCAAATTGGTGTGAGGAGGAGGGGGAGGATGTGTCCTTTTATAAGGGAGGAGAGGGGCACCTTAGGAATATCTCAAAATATTATTTTATATTAAAGTCAAAATCGGTTTATAATGGTTCCAAAGGGTCTTATTTCGAAGCTAAAGTGGTGATGGGTAGAAATCCTATCAACCAATAGGATTTAGACAAGTTTAGGTTATTATTTTAACCTTATCAATTAGATCTAACTCTAAGTTAAATAATTTAACTTTTACCATGTCTTTTTGTTTTCTTACACTATATGGTTAATACACTTACTATAACATGCCAAACGAACCCCAAATTGTTTATTATTAATATATATATCCTTATCTACGTCATTTGGCCGAACCTTAGATTTTTAGGAATACAATAACAATTAATAATATAATATTTGATTTAAAAACTATTTTGTGTCAATTTTCACACTATTTGATATATGATTTTTGTGAAAGTCATAACAGAATTATATGTTCTATCCAAGTTGATTAAATCCAAACTAATATATCATAGTAACCTAGAAAATAAGTGTAATTCATAAAAAGTCTCAAATTACATTTATTTTGGTGTTTATAACATCAATTATGTCAATATTTCATTAATAAGATAATTAATGCATCATCATTGTGTCATAAATAAATTAACTTATTTAATGTCTAAAAATTACAAATAAAATACTATTATGTAGGAAAGAGTTTTATCTTTCTAAGGAATATTTATAGTCGAATTTATCTTATGTATAGCCCCATATTAAAAATGTTTTAGTAAATATACTTTGATTTTAACTCTTTTAACCCTTCTTTAAATAAATTAATAATAAATGTCCTAATCTAATCCAAGTGGGCCTAAATGGTCATATTTTATTCCTAAGTTTGTTTTTGGTCGAATTACACTTGTCCAATATAAATAGTACATGTGTTAGAGTAATAATAATATCATCTTTACCCTTAATTACCCTATTTACTTTTAACCGTGGTAAAAAAAGTAAAAAGTTACTATTCACCAAAAATTATTTTCATCTCATTGAACCACATTTTAGTCCTTGATATTAACCGTGTCTCTCAGATTTTTGAAATTCCACTCACAGAAGCAGTAAAATTAAGTTTTATGAAAAAATTCAGTTTTTTTTAACTACTACTTAGTGGTTTCACTATTCATCAAAAATTGAAAGTTTTCAGAAAAATACCAAAAATTAGGCCTAAGCTATATTTGATATTATGAACTCAAAAATGATGTCTATTTTACCAAATTCAAAACATATCAGTTGCATTAACTAATTTAAAAATTAATTCTCGTCGTCAAAACAAATAGCGTGTTTTTAAGAGATAATAACTATCAAAAGATTGACACTAGTTTATAACTGGTTTAAATGTGAAATTACATCCAATGACCAACATTGTATTAAATTGTAAAAATATATTCTAAATATACTTTAAAACCACTCAAATTAATAATATATTACTATTAATTATTTTGATTAAAAAAGTTGTTTTTAATTAAAATTTAGTAATTTTCACTATTCATCAGAATATGAAAGTTATCCGAAAAGCACCAAAATTTCACCCTAAGCTAATTTCGATATTCCGAATCCAAAAATGAAGTCCATTTTGAAAAATAAAATTTACAAAATTTCAAAAAGTGGTTATTACTATTCATAACGGCTAGTTTTAATAATATTTTAATAGCATATTGTTGTTTAGTGAAACTCGTTATTGCGTACTACACACGCTATCGAGGAAGGTCGTGATTGCTTGTAATGCAAGGCAAGTCAAGGATACATGTTGTGCAAGCTCCTTTTGGTGTAGTGTACAACACAAGACATTAAATTAAAAAGAATATTTTTCATAAAATCTTGGGGTGTTAAAGCTATAGACTATTGTAAATACATATATACAGAATATATATAATATATATGATATATAAATCATGAATATCAATCTTGAGATTATGGACTTCCGACCACATGGATAATTTGTAATTATATCTAATTCATTTTTTTACTCTAAATCTGAACATCGAAAAAATGTCTAATAAGAATTCAAATAATTAACTAATTGTTATAAAAATGTAAAAAGTGACATAAAATGAACAATAAACATGAAAAACGTTTTTATGAAATTATAAATTGACTTATGTTCATTATTCAAGAAATTAATTAATGAATGAGTCAAGTCGGACATGGTGTAAGAGACTTCATCTCAATATTATTTTTTTGAGCCATGTTTTGATAATATACACATCCTTATTCAACACGGTGTATAATAAAACCCATTGAATTTTACTTTATTTCAAAGGGAATATTTTTCTACGAAGCGTTTTACTAAACAGTAAATGGAATATTTTTAAATTTATTCGGCGATAATGACCTCTCCACCATCGTAATCGTTATTTGGATTCCTCTATAAGCATTAATATTTTATGAAATTGGAAAAAAAACCTTATTATATTTTTGGGTGTTTTGTAATGAAAATTATTTTTTAAATCGATTAATTATTTCAATATCTTGAAATGATTTATTATTATTTCAAATGAAATATTATTAGTGATATTTTTATATTTTCAATATTTTTTGTGTTATGATTTTATAATGGAACTTAGACATTTGATGGGTGGTTACATGATAAACCCAATTATGGGTGGTGCCGTGATAAACCTGAATGGGTGGTTACGTTATACCCTCCAATGAATTGGGTATGGAAGTCAGACGTATGACTATTCCATTTAGTGATATGTGAGGAAATCGACTGAATGGTTATTCCATTTAAGTATGTTTTAGTCCCAATTTACCTTTATATGTTATGTGTGATTTCTAGGGGCATTGCTGTAAAATTTTGTTTCAAAAAGGGAATGAAATGATCTTTTATTCAGGGATAAGTATTTACAACCTCATAAAGGTGAAAAGTATTACTTATGGCAATGTATTCCTGGTTTATTGGTTTTTTTGAAAAACTAACAGTTTTCCTTCCCTGTGTATCCCATAATGAGATTTGTATGCTCATCCCATGTTTTGAAAATATTTTCTACCAGACATTATGTGGATTAGGCTGAAGGAAGGGATCAATGAAAAATAATGATGATTAAAACAAGGAAGAAAGAATGTTTCTATTGATTTAAGACATGTTATTTTATAATAAAAATGATACTAAGTTGATGTGTATGCATGTAAAATTGAAATTTTTATGTATTAGTTATGATCTAATTGTCTAACCTAGTAAACATGAAAAGATTCTCAATGTTAATTATTAACATAATTGTTTCGCGCTCGAATTGGGGATGACCTCATTGGTTTAAGGTTCAAACATTCTAATCGGTTTCTATCGGGTTTGTTCGTAGTACCAGAAATATCCAACGATTCTATATACATTTGGACCTACTTTCCAAAGGTAGGTTCTCATTAGTTATGGAACGATGAGGCTTGAAAATTTTCATTGGTTGAGATGATGGGAGGTTGGACTCATCACACCTTTTTAGGGGAATTATTGCCTACTCTGGGACTCTCTTTATTGATTTCAGTTATGTTTGTGAATCCTTATTACATTACCAAGTATGAAAATGAGCTTTCCTTTATATCTGACAATCAATGATTATTATGTAGGTGACTTAGAGAATATTTTATATGTATTTGATGTTCTTCATCGATAGAGAATCATCTATATTTTTTATAGACTCTTAGTCAATGGTATTATTCAAAACATTATATAGAAATCTCTTGGTCATTATGAAAACCATACTGGTTTTAAATCCACTTAGCAGGGCACATGAAGTTTATTTTCATTTCGAAGGAAATGGATTATTTCAGAGTCGGGATCATACCCGCAGATGGGCTACCTACATATCATTGTTTATAAAAGGAATCAGAACCCACATAGTTCGAGTAAGGGATTATGATGTTTATGCATGATTGATGGATCGATGAAAGATGTCGTAATTAATTTTACACTCTAAGATCACAAGAGTCGTGCTCTATGTGAGAAATAAGAGTTATTGGCAAAACCAGACGATTTGTGCCATAAAAGATGCAATCATAAGATACAATGTGGGGCTTATATATGTATGACTTCCCAAATAGATGAAGATTGAGATTTTACATCAGGGAAGAAACTCAAGAACAAGGTCCATAAAGGTATATGAGATTTATGGAGATTTGGATACTTAACTTAGGACTTAATCCTAAGAAGGATGCCTAAATTAAAAAGGACTTATGGTTGGGTTTTAATCCTGATAAGGAAGCCCAAATAAAAAGTAAATTAATACTGGTTAAGAGAAATTAGGACTGAGGCTTATTCTTGAGAAGGAGGCCCAGGTTAAAAGAATCTAGAATTTGGAGACTTTGGGCATACTCTTAAGGAGGATGCCCATATTTGGGAATTTGAGATTTGGGCTTACTCCTGAAAAGGAGGCCCATGAATAGGGGACTTGGGGATTAATCCTAAGAAGGAGGCCCAGGATATGAGAACCTAGACTTGGGCTTATTCTTGAGAAGGATGCCCTGGTTAAGGATACTCTCATCTTAAAGGATGAGGTTGAATGAATGAAATCAATACCCTTAGTGACATAAAGATTTGTAAATCACTAGGTTTTGAGAGATGTTCCACATAATTCCTTTCAGATAAGGAATCCAACAAAGAAATAATGCCATGAATGATTTTGATGAGAGTTTTTATGGCTTAATCATGAAGAGGAGAGGTGGATAGGTAGGAGGGGAACCCAAAAAGAAGTAGGCATGCAGGTCCAGTGTGGGCGCGCAGGTTCTGGTCACGTAGGTATACCTGCGCGACAAATGGATACATGTGCGACGGTCAACCCATTTGGTAATACTTAGGTGAGACTTGGCTCAAGCCCTTAGTATTATCCATAGCGGATTCCAGCTAAGTGGTGCACATGTTCTGTTGAAGGGATAAGGCGGCGCGCAGGTGTTTTAATTTACCATAAGGGTTAGACACCAAGGAGCACAAGTGTTGATGAATTTCAACACCTAGGCCTTGTTTCCCCTCTTTATAGCTTCTGTTCTAGGTATGAAATTACCTTAGAAGTGTTCGGAAAGCATCAAGAAGAGACTTGGGCACCGGGAACTCAGATCTGGGTTTCGGGATTTTTTTCTTCCTCAAAATGGGGGGCCCATAGGTGATATTTATTGGCTGTTGAAGAACCCGAGAAAGAATCAAAGATGGTGCGCAAGTCACCTGCGCGACCACTATGCAGCGCACAAGTACACATGTGCAACCATGATTAAACTTGCGTAACCCAAGTGGGAATAAATCATTTTTCATGGCTTTCTCGATTTTATGATGTTTCTTCAAATGATGAGTCACTTTGTACTAAGGTATTCCCTTTTTTAAGCTGTTTAGACTTTGTGATGAAAGGGAGTGTCAAACAAAGTCCCCACTCAGAGTTGGATCCGAAAGAAATGAGGATGTGATTCTGAGGTAAAGAATAAAACCAATGAACATGTGGTGCGCAAGTGTTAAGTGCGCAAATGGAGGTGCATAAGGGTGATCCCCGCATGTTTCGGCGCGCAGGGGTGAGGCCTGGCCTATAAATATGAGGTCATTCCTCAGGAAAAGCAACCAGATCTGAACTCTTCTGAGCTCTCATCACACAAGTTTCCTTCGCTGTGCAAGTTACTCAGTTTTCCACTTCTTCATTTTGTGTCGCGCTGCTGTAGAGGTATTTGGACTTCCACGGTGATACCTGCACGTCAAAAACTTGCACGACACAACTTACTTGCGCATCAAAATTACACTGGCTCTCCATAATTCCTTAGCCATTTTTTCACATTTCATCAAAAAAATTAATAAAAATAAAGTCAATTAAGAGTTAATTATTCAACCTTTGTGCAGATTCAATGGGACTTAGAAGAATTGGAACAGCTGATGAACTATCTTGCATGCGGATTGATGACGTGATGAATGTTTTTGGCTCTGATTACTATGATATCTGTGATAACACACTCCCAACTTTGGATATGTACTTGAAGAAATATCATCATAAATTCCCACAGAGTATTTACATGCCTCTGTATGGCCATGGACATCTGCAAGAAGTCAACGTTCCTGATGCATAGAACTTTATGCCTGAGATGAAGCTACACTGCTAAACCTATATTTCGGTTATATTGTGCATTAAGAGCAACAATAATGGTGTAAACTTTCAAATTTTTCCTCCATGCCATTTCCTTGCAGATATGAAAATGGAAAACCAATGGGCTGAAATGTTTTTCGCTACCATTTGGTGGAGAGAATACAGTCATGGAATTAAAATAATATCTGAAAAGAGTACTCTCTTCAAATCGCACTTTACTTCAAATGAATCATTCTCAAATCCATGTATCCATCTTCCAAGTCTCTTGGACAGAAACGAAGACACTGTTTGATCAGTAGAAAATTTTCTAAAACCGCACTCAAGAACATTATTTAAAAATTGTTCCATGAAGAGATGGTATCACTGCATCTATTATTGTATCTAGTTGAATGAATGAATTCCAGGAGGATGCTGATGAAGCTCAGGATGTCGTAAATCAAATGAAGAGTTTATGTTGAAAGACTTTTGTAATTCATGAAAAAAGAAAAGAGAAGAGACTCTAATCTATGGATATCCTTATAATTATTTTGCATCAATGAAAAACACTTTCATCTTCAATCATATGTGCATGCATTTTCTTGCTACCTGCTTTAAATTTTAACTAAACCTAAGGTCCTTGTAAGCATAGTTTGATTTTTCTAGGATTCCTATAAATAACCCTACAAACATTGAATCTTTTAATTGCACAATATTCCCCAAATCATACAAAATGTATGTTCAGGGAGCTGGGACTTGACTTTTATTCAATGTTCCGTTGTCTTTTGTGAGTAGTTTAATGTCATGCACGTCTGACATAAAAAGTCTAATGTTTAATGTCGAAATAGCTTTGACTGAATGGATTAAAATTGACTAAATTCCTTGAAAATTTATCTAAAAACAAATTACCACACTCAAGTATGAGGGAAAACACGTAAACTATGACTTAAGAAATTTGGAATCTGAGGAATGATACGAAAAAAGGCTAAAAGGCAATAAAAGAAGTATTTCCCAAGAATGAAGTTACCAATATTTAAAAAACCCATTAGGGGGTTGAATTATGCAAGGCCGCTTAAGAGAATTGGCTGGATAGTAAAATAATATCATCTTTTCCCTGACAGGTCTGTTATGTAGACTGCTTATGCAAGGCTGCCTAAGGGAACATGCTGCAAAGTCAGGACAAAGAACACTCATAAATTTACTTTTCTACTGCTAAAAAGCCAGTGGAAGTTTATGGAGATTAAAATTTTCTAAAGAATAGAGTTTGCTGTAAGGAAAGATGTACTTTAATATGGAGAAGGTATTTCCAATCTAGATTGTCTAAGAACTGGATGAATGCCACTCCTATGAAGGTCTGACCCAATCGTAGGGAAGGGAAATATAAACCATAGACTTGAATACTTTCATATCATGAGGTAGAGTATGAGACAAATATGTTATGGATGGATATTTTTTGAAGATCCCTATATATTGTCGATAAGACCAATAAGGACAAAAGAGGTTTTCTTCCAAAGAATGAAGTTAACTTTATTTAACAAACCCGTTAGGGGGTTGAATTATGTATCACCACCTAAGGGCATTGGCTGCATAGTCAAATAATAGCATCTTTTGGCTGAAAGGTCTGTTATCTATACTACTTATGCAAGGCTGCCTAAGGGCACGTGCTGCATAGTCAGGTAAATGAACTCTCAGAAAATTGACATTTTGTGACTAGAATTCCTGAAAAGGGTTATGAATATCTGAAAATATTTATGTTTAGAAGTATGACACATAAAAATTTGCATTTATTCAATGCATGTAGAGATACACATACCAATGCTCACCATAATCACATTGTGGCTGGGTCCTGAATTGAGATACTGGACTTCACTACATATCCCATAAGGATGTGAATCAAGCTATACATAGGTCTTGAAATAAATTTTAACGTCTTGTGGGAGGAAATTGTAGGAAATCATAGTTTAGGGTCATAGAGCTCGGACCATTATAAGAAGTACACAATTAGTGTTTTATAAACCTGATGTGAATGAAAACTACAGTTTTCATACCACATTCATGTTTTCACAGGGGGACTTTTCAGCCAAGGTACTGAAAATGGAATTTGGGGTTAGGCCCAAAGACTTGGGGCTAGATTCGAGGGATGCTCGAACAATCCTACCTATCCCATAAGGATGGGAATCAAGCCCACGTGGTTCTACAAATACCCCATGTACAGATTTGGTTCATACATGTGAAGGGTGAAAGGGGAATTTAGTGCAATGATGGTTTTACCCAAGATAAAACGTTCAGGAAATGCCATGTATGCTTGTAGTCTTTGGAATATAACATGATTGGAGATCAAGGTAAACAATGATTCCCTCTCAAGTGAGGGTGTCACAAAATGTTGTAGTTTCTTTTCATACAAGACAAAAGTGATGTACAATTTAACGTCATGTAGCAAGGAAAAAAGTGAACCAATGTAAAGATATTGATTTTGGGGGTGTCTTAATGAATCAACATCCTATGAGATAGAGGTGAACCAATGTGAAGATATTGGTTTTGGGGGTGGCTTCACGAATCAATATCGTATGAGATGGAGGTGAACCGATGTGAAGAGATTGGATTTGGGCTTGAACATCAGGAGGTTGGAAACGTAACCAGTCCAGAAGGGAAGTATCAAAGTCCACGTAGTTAGATTGATGAATGAATTAGAAATCAAGTTATTCTTGTGGAAAACAAATTAAATATGGTTTTGGAACTTATGCATGATTAGGGGCCCAAAGAAGGTGTTATGATTGAAGTTTACTCTAAGCTCGCATGAGTCATACTCAGTGTGAGAAACATGAGGAAGGAACAACCCTAACGATGCACAATTTAATGTCATGTATGACATATAAGGGACTGTGCAGTTTAATGTCATGCAGTAAGGAAAATAAGTACACAGTTTAATGTCATGATGGATGTATTAGGGACTTCTTCACAGTTTAACATCATGTTTGTCATTGGGGTGTTGAACAGTTTAAAGTCATGAAGCTAGGATGTAAGAGAAGATTATGCAGTTTAACGTCTTGTAGTTAGGACTTTGGGGACTGTGCAGTTTAATGTCATGTAGTAAAGACAACACAGTTTAACGTCTTGCAGGATGTAAGGGACTTCTATACCATTTTGCGTCATGTATCTAGGATGTCATAGTTTACCGTCATGTTGGATGAAAAAGGGACAATACTGTTTAATGTCATGTTGGATGATGGTGTGAATAGTTTATGGTTGTATGCATTGACTGTTGGTTATGTAGTTTAATGTCTTGATGGACATAAGGGACTATGCAGTTTAAAGTCTTGAATTAAGGACAACACAGTTTAACGTCATGTTGGATGAGAAAAATGAAAATAGTTAAAGGTTATATGCATGGACCGTCGGTTATGTAGTTTAATGTATTACTGGAAAAAAGGGACTATGCAGTTTAAAGTCTTGCAGCAAGGACAACACAGTTTAACATCATATTGGATGAGAGAAATGCAAATAGTTTAAGGCCATATGCCTGGACCGTAGGTTATGTAGTTTAATGTCTTGCTGGATGTAAGGGACTATGCAGTTTAATGTCTTGCTGCAAGGACAACATAGTTTAATGTCATGTTGGATGAGAGAAATGAAAATAGTTTAATGTCATATGCATGGACCGTAACTGATGTATTTTGTGTTTATACAAAAAAATTGTTCCGAAATATGGCATTGATTGGAGTATTGATGAGTTCTCCATCCATTGAGATTAAAGAATAATCTCTATTGGAGTAGACCTTATGTACTGAATAAGGTCCTTCCCATTTTGGCTACAGTATGGGAGGTCTCTTTCCTGGTATCATTGGAGTTATGAGAACCAATACATATTCTCCTGGAATTAATGAATGAAGATAAACCTTTTTGTTGAAAGCTCGTGCTATTAAATTTTGATAGACTTCCAAGTGGTACAGGGTGCACAATCTTTTCTCATATAACTATTCCAATTCATCCAATCTCTTTTGAGATTGTTCCTCTGTATATGACAGATCACAAATGGCTACTCTAAGTGAAGGTAATTGAACTTAAATGGGTAATACTACTTCAATTCTATATTCCAGTGAATATAGACTTGACCTCATCGTAGTACCAGTTGTCATCCGATAAGCCCATAAAGCATGAAAGAGTTTATCTGGCAATGACTTCTTATCATTATCCACCATCTTTTGCAGTATGTTTGAATGAGTCTTTTTGAAGGCTTATATCTATCCATTGGCCGCTACATGATACCGAGATGAATGGTTGGACTTGATGTTGTATTCTTGATACGACTTCCTCACCTCAGATGAACAGAAGTTGGTTCCATTGTCCGTCAATATGGTATGAGGGACACCAAATCTGGTAATGATGTTAGACTTAATGAAGATAACAATACTTTTAGAACTAACTTCTTTGAGAGGTATTTCCTCTTCCCATTTGGAAAATAAGTCAGTAGCAGTAAGAATATACATAAACTTCTTGGCTGTAGATGAAGGGCAAGGTCCCACCACATCCATTCCCCATTTGGAAAACGACCATGAGTATTTAGCTGTATGAAGAAACTCTGGGGGATGATGAATGAATTTGGCATGTACATGGCATGAATGGAACTTCATTGTGAAATCAACACAATCTTATATCATTGATGGCCAAAATTATCCAAGCCTTCGAATTTGATTAGACAGTCCATGTCCAGACTGGTGGGCACCACAGACTCCTGCATGTACTTCTTTCATGACAGCCATTGTCTCTTCACCATCAATGCATATGAAGAGAACTCCATCAAAACCACTCTTGTAGAGAATTTTCTCTAGGTTATCTGGGCTATCATAAACATTAAAATTGACCACCGGCCTCTAGACTTGTTCTTTCCCAGCTCTATCAAGTAAAAGTGTTCCATTTTGAAGGTATTCCCTAATAGGTGTCACCCATTCTGTAGCATGACCATATAGTTTGGAAATGGGACTAATTTCATTGATTTCCTCAATTCTGGTCTGCACATAAGGTGAAATTGTATGACGGAGGGAAATACTGAGGATTGTCTCATCCCGATTTGGATCTTCCATAGCTGTGGCTATATTGGCCAGTGCATCAGCTTGAGCATTTTTTGATCGCGAGACAAAAGAAAATGTAGGTTCCATAGGAAATTCCTCCATTAAATCTCTGACGTAATCATATAAAGTGAACAACTCCTCTTTTCTGATGGCATAATCCCCATTGACATGTTTGATTACAAGGTCTGAATCACCTTTCACCTTTAAGTGAATCACTTGTGTCTGAAGCGCCAACTCTAATCCTGTGATAAGAGCTTTGTATTCTGCTTCATTGTTGGTACCGAATTCCCACAATAAGAAGGAATAAGGTAAAACTGCCTTTTCTAGGGAAATGATCACAATTCCTAACCCAACTTTGTTGAATTTAGAATCCTCCATTTTCATCCATGTTGGACTTCTAGAAGCACCATCAAAGTACATTTCCCATACTTGAGGACTATCATGAATAGAGAAGACTCCCTCATCAGGTAGTTCAACACCTGAAGATGTATCTTATACTGAAGGATTTTAAGCAAGGAAATCAGCCAGAGCGTGGCCCTTTATTACCTTTTGGGACACATACTGGATATCAAATTGCTGCAAAATAACTGCCCACCTTGCCAGAAGACCTATAAGCATTGGACGACTAAGGATGAATTTGAGCGGGATATTGCGAGATACCAATTGGACCTCGTGATGTTTCATGTAGTGTCTCAACTTCTGAACTACTAAGATTAATTCTAGGCAGCACTTCTCAATACTTGAATATCGGGTTTCTGCTTCAAACATAGTCGGACTGAGATCATAAGGGCCGTTTTTATTCACATCATCTTTCTTCTGAGCCAGAAAGGCACCCAATGATCACTCTAAAGCTGTCCCATAGAGGATATGTGGTCTTCCTTCCATATTTGGAATTAATACTGGTGGACTCAATAGATATTTCTTGAGAATATCAAATGCTTCTTGACATTCATCATTCCACCGATATTTAACTCCCTTCTTCATCAACTTGGTGATGGGTAAACATTTGCCTGCCAAATTGGTGATGAAAAGCCAAATATAGGAAAAGTGTCCTTGAAGCCCTCTCAATTCATTAAAATTTAGAGGAGGTGACATAGCATGGATTGACATTGTCTTCTCAGAATAGACTTCGATACCACGATAGCATACAACATAGCCAAGAAATTTCCCTGAGGTTACGCCCAAAGCACATTTTAAGGGGTTCATCTTCAAATTGTGTTTTCGATGTTTGTGGAATATGATTTCCAAATCAGACAAGTGATTAGAACGTTGTTTGGATTTAACCACCAAGTCATCCACATAACATTCAACAAATTTCCCTAAAAAGGGTTTGAAGATATGGTGCATGCCATGCTGATATGTTGCGCCCACATTTTTTAGGCCAAAGGGAATTACCCTATAGAAAAACACACACTGAGGGGTACTTAAGGCTGTAGATTCATCATCTTCTGATCCATTCAGATTTGATTATACCCAGAATATCCATCCATGAAGGAATGTGCTTCATAACCAGCCGTTGCATCAATTAAGAGTTCTGTTATCGGAACTATAAAATTGTCCTTAGGACAATGCCGATTAAGATCTCTGAAATAAATGAAAATTCTAATTTGTCCATTCTTCTTTTTCATAGGGACCTTAATAGCCAACCACTTGGGACATTGAACTTCTATGACAAAGTTAACTTTGATAATCTTATCCACTTCAGCTTCAATTTTTTTAAGCATAAGTTGGGTGTGTTCTTCTTGCGGCATGCTTGTATCCTCAATGTTCTTCTGGAAACCCCAAACAATGAGTAGAAACATTAGGATCAAGTCCTGGTAACTCTATATACTTCCAAGAAAATATATTTGGATTTCTCTTTAAAAATGAAATCTACATCTCTTGATCTTCAAGAGTCATGGACGAACAAATTAGAGTAGGGCACAAATCTTCTTTTGTACCCAGATTATTTCTCTAAGTTCATCCACGGTGGTAGGGATACCCTCTTAAAATGCTGGAGGAGCATCTCTGAGATCTTCCTATTATTCTTCAACATGCGTTATTTCTTCTGTTTCTACATTCATAGTAGATGATAATGTTGAATTTCCATGATCAGAAGAGATGTTAATATTTGAACATCTTGAAGAAGAGGCTTCCATCTCAGTTCTGATTGATGATGAAGGGTGTTTCATGGGTATTAAAGAGGAGATGATGGATTGAGAATTGACATCATCATTCAACTCTGACATTACTATAACTTCTTTTGGCCTGGTTGGTGAAGTATAGACTTGCTGGATTTCAGCATATGAAATGAAGACATCCCCATTTGAGCTTTTATCATTGTTTGGTGAATCACCAATTTATCCCACATCGTCTGGCTTGATTATCATGATTGAAAATATGGAAGTTCCCATAAGAGTATTTTGATTTGGGTCTATCATGTCAATTTGACAGATAGGCAACACATAATCTATACTCACATGTGTAAATGGATTTACTGGAATCTTTTCCAAACCAAATGGAGCATTAACCTTGGTAACCTTCCTTGATGTGGATTTATTCTATACCCTTCATGTGATAGAATTACACCTCATGCATTGAGATTCACATGTCTTTAATGGGGCTTTATAGCCATACAATGTCCCAATTCGACCATCGAAATAATATGTAAGACATTGATGGTATGATGAAGGGATAACCGCATTTGATGTAGCCAAGGTATTCCATGAAAAATATTTAAGGCTGTATCGTGATCAACAACCATGAAATATGAATTTGATACAAGGTCTCCAAACTGAGTTCTGAGTGTAATCTCGCCCAATAGTTCTTGTTCATTTTTATCATACCCTTGAAACATCAAAGTAATAGGAGATAAATCATATTTGGTGAGTCCTAATCGACGAATTGTATGAATGGGGATGAGGTTGACTCCTGAACCATTATCAATGAAAGATCTTCGGATGTATACACCATTGACCATTCTAGATAAGTTCAAAGGTCTAATATTTCCATGCACAACATCATTTATATCTTCATCTGTGAAAGATATCACTGCATGGCATTCTGTAGGATTATTCTCTACATTGTAGACTTCAGCTACAACAATTTTAGTTTTAAACTCCATAGGACTTTTAAAAACCTTGATGAGTGCCTCCAGAAGATCCTTTGATAGATTCAAAGCATCCAGAATTTATAACATTGACGGTACATGGGCCAGGTGTTTCAATACATCATAAATTTGATCCAAAGCTCTGTGTTTCCCAATAGGTACATGTGGTTTAGAAAGTTCCTTGTATGTTGATGATTTGGAAGTAGACAAATCTTGTATCAAGATAGGAGTTGAGAATACTCTTGTCTTTGGAAAATTAGACTGACTAGGTCTATTTACCTGTTGAGAGGAAGAAGGTGTAACCTCCAATCGATCCTCTAGAATGACTGTGCCTAGACTGAATCTTCCATGTGTGGAAGAACTTTCTTGTTCTTGTTGAGCTCACTAAAGGGCTCTGCCACAAGTTTCTACAGCATACACAGTTCTAACAGGGGTAGAATTGGAATCGTGGCTTCTGGGATATCCACATCTTCCTCTGTATCCCAGACTTCTGGAATTCCCTCAATCTCCTCTATTTGATATAGGGAACTGAGGTTCATCGAGATCGAAATTTTAACTAGCATGAGGATCTGTTAAGCAAATCATATTAATAGAAACAAATATCAGCACTTCATCTAATGAAGTCACTGCCTGACTAGCCAATTTAGGCTGTTCTGTTTGGTGGGACGGTGCCCGTGGCTTCTAAGTAGATGGCGTAAAATCGGCCAGAGTCAAAGACAACTCGGGCTTTCACACAATTTCATCTTCTTCGGATTACTCTACTTTCATTGAATTATGCCGTTTCATTGATGATTTTCCCTCTGATAAAGAGGGTTTTGCTGTGGCACTCATTGTAGAAGACACAATTGGTTTCTTCAATTGCGTTTGCAAAATGGAATGAGTTCGGTTGATCGTTTTACTGACCATCCAATCATCATATTTCTATGCATTTTTTTTGACTTCTTTCCACACACCTTCTTTCTCTGGATCTGTATCAGTAACACATAATACCTGAGTTGAGAAGCTTTCAATTTGACATGTCCTTAGTCGACCATTTTTCGTAGGAGGTTCTTAAAGACAAAACACTCTTGAATGGGATGCCCCAATATCTGATGAAATGGGAAATAGTTGGGATAGACTTCATCTCCTTCCTTGTTTGGCCTCTTGGGCTTGGCAATTGAACCAAAATATTTTCCAGAGCCGAAATGATGTAGCGAGGAACTTGTTCATTTTGGAAAGAATAATCCATTCTCTTTAGATCCTAAAATTCATTTCATATTTCATCTCATTGATCTTCTTGATGAAACGACCTCTGTTGTTGAAGCTCGAAAGGTGGATCCCTTCAGAAATATGTTGATTCTGAAATATAAGTAGGTATAGGTTCTTGTTTAAGTATTAATGTAGTAGTCTCTACATTACCCATTCTCTTTCTGGGAGCTAAGGAAATTACACGTGTTTTATCCTTTGTCTTCATAAGAGAGTCTTCAATCTGATGAGCAATAAAAGTAAGGTCTCGAAACCCTCCTGTGTATTTCCCAGGGATCAATGGTGTGTACAATTCATCATGAAAATTTGCCCCCACAGATTGGCAACAATTACTCTAGAGGGAGTGCTAAGATTAGGGAATATGTGAATCCTTTCTAGCATGCAATGAAATCAGAAACCCTTTCATTCCCCCTTTTCATACAATTTGTAAGATAAAAAACTGTTGTCTTTGGAAAAGTTGAGCTGAATTGAAGAAGAAATCATTGACGGAGATCTTCCCATCCAGTAATTGACCAGGATTGAAAACATGTGTACCAAACAAAAGTAGGACCTTGTAATGATTGTATAAAACACCTGATCTTAACAGCTTCCTGTTGCTGAGGGGTTCCCATCATAGGATCACAACGAGAAACAAAATGTGTTAAGTGTTTATCTGGGTCTCCAAAACCATTAAAGATAGAGAATGTGGTACTTGCAAAATTTTATGGGGGGGGGGGACTTTCATCAACCCATTCAGGGTAAGCACTCTTTTCTGGTTGAATTTGAGCTCATTTTCCCTCCATAGCTTCCAACCGAGATGTTAATGACTCAATAGTAGTTATTAAATTTTGAGAAACATCCGGTTGAGCATGGTCTTGAGTGGGTGCACTGACGGGATCTTGGAAAGATGTAGTGGCTGGTACTGCAACTGATGGTAGCACCGCCGATTGTTGTTGGACCTGACCCATAGGATTCGACCTATGAGGGTGTAATGATAAAGGAGGATATTCTTGATCCATCTTAGTATCCAAAACAAATTCCCTTGGCAGATTGACTCCAGCATGCTTATGAGGAAGACTACCTTGAAGTAGTTCTGCATTCAACCTCCTCAATTCTTTCATTTCTTCCTCCTGTTACACGAATCATTGCTCTAATGAGAGTGATTGACCTTCTCCCAAGGAAGGATATGTAGCCTAATTCATTCCTTTCACCTTGTTGAATCCCTTTCGGAGAGGGGGAAGTGGGTTATTTGAAGTAAAACCCAGATTCTCGGTAAACCATTGATTTCGTGTACACACACCTTCTTCATTTATGTCTGTGCATACAACTACTTGAGAAAGAACCTCTTCATTTGATCCCTCTTAATGAACCTCATCTGGTAGATTAGTAACAACATCATTGATGACATTAATTGATGTATAATTCATTGCATCCCTTCTATCTAAATTTCTGCTATATTTTCTTCTTCCATGTACCTGATGAGACATTGCCTTTTGTCGATTTGATCCCTCAGGAACTTCTTGATGAACCGTAATTTGGAGGGATTCTCCTGATAATTTGGATCTTAGTTCCTCTTGGGGATTCTTTCACAATCGATAGAATATTGACGTTCTCTAAGGAATAGATTTAGGATTTGAAAAGGTCCCCAGTCCGGTGGACTAGGGTTGTTCCTGTTGTTCCTGCTCAACTCCTCGAATCCTATATGTTGATTCTGAGGGTTGGGTTAAAAGATTCCTCAGTCTGGAAAGATGTGGTGGTTCTCTACATGCTATATCTGAGACCTTCTTAAAAGCTCTCTTAATCTTGTGGAATTTAGTCCAAAATTTGGCTGGATGCATCAACATGCATCCACTTTTATCACCCGGCTCAGAAGACCGTTGGATGATTTCTAACAATTCTGTCACTTGATGATGTGCTTTCTCCAAATGAGAGGCCTTCTGAATATTTTCGTTTGACTGATGTAGGAGTAATTCAAAACATTTTTCTCTATATGCTTGACTTTGAGAAGAACTATTTGAGGCCTGTTTTTGAGCAAGCATTTGATTACAAACAAAGCCAATTGGTTGTGGCCGACCATGGGCAATAACATTGCATGAGACCATTTTTTGTGGGTTTGCTAACTGGAGAGTACGGTGAAATGTAGTTCTCCATTAACACCCCATCCCCTGATATGAATTCCAGATGGGGCATTGGAAATTAAGTGGGGAAATCTTCTTAGTGTGCCAAGGCATGAACGTTGATGGGATCTTTGCTACTTTTCAGCCTTCAGATGTCGATAAACTGAGAGAGATGCCAAGTCAATTTGGCATTGTGACCCTTCTATTATCTTGACATGATTTTCATATTCATCATAAGATAATATATTCTTTTTCAATTGACAAAGAGTTTTCTATATGTTGAGACGAATATCATGAATTCTATCTTCCGTCAACATCTCTGGAATGTCATACTGAGAATCATCCAAAGGCCAAAACATGACTGGAACTTCTCGTTTTGCCAGTTGTTTTCTCATATTCATAACTTCCTCTTTATCATTCAATTAAGATTCTTCTATCTAATTAGACTAGAGCTGGTGCTTCCTTGTTTCTTCATCAGATTCAACAATATTGGTAGAGAATTCACTGATGAAACTAGATGATGAACGACCCAGGGGTGGTTTGGAGAATGACCTACACCCCAGGATATCTTCTGATTGAGAAAGTATTTCACCTTATAATGGTAAAGAATCAGACCTCACTGGTTTCACATTTTCAAGTGCCTCAAGATAAGAGTGATTTCTCATCACTAAATTTCCCATTGGAGCATTTTCCAAGCAATGATAATTACTACTACGGAGAGGACTTTCACAGCTAAATTCATCATCATGTGGAGGACCACCAAGGTGGGTTACAGTAAAAATGAAACATTATTCTCCTTGGTCTTCTGGCCACACAGAGGGTTCTTGTGGCTCTCATCTAATGATAAAACTTCGAGATCGACTGAACTGTCATGTAGAAGGCCTTTTTGAGGAAGTGTCTGATGAGGGCCTTTAGAATTAATGTTCCCACTATTTGGAAATGAGAAAGTAGAATATTTAATTCCAATAGATAATTGTCTGAGTGCATCAAGAACTCCAGCATCGGTAAAGGCCTTATTACAAATTATCTCTTGATTTGTTGACTATGTTGGGAGGGTCTTCTTCTTAGATTCCTTCTTACTCAATTTAGGATCCACTTGTTGATGAAAGTGGTCATTATGGGCAGGTGTATGTGCCTGCTCAGGATAAATAGCCAGGTTAGGCTGATTATCTCCACTCAAATTAGGTGTATGTGCCTGACATGGTTGTCCATATGATATTGAGGAGTACGCCCACAACCCTCTTAGACTAGAACAGAGGTGTGTGTCTATTTCGGAGTGATATGTTGATGTGTCACTCCACTGGTAGGGATAGATTTTTATGTCATTCCCTAAGATGCTACTGAAGCTGTTATAATATCCTGGAAGGCATCCAGAATATGAACAAGGATTTTCTTCTGCTCTTTCACTATTGACCGAATGTGTTTGGTGACTTCAGCTGCAAGAATGGGGATATACGTCCATTCCGAGCTTGGAGTAGGTGTATGTGTCTTCTCCTATCCTCCTTTTCCTGTCAGTGAATTCTTATAGTACTCAAGTGTGGGGGCAGAGAGTTGAGTCTACCTCCTCTTTGTAATTGGGTATTTCCAATTAACTTCTCAGGGTGATACAAAACGACACTATTGGTAGGCTTGATCAATACTAGCATGTGTATGTGTCTGTTGATTGCACTCTGCTGAACGTGGTTGATGGAATTCCTTCAATACTGACATACGAGGCTGCTGGCAGGATTGATGAGTGTATGCAGCTGTATGTGCCTGTTTACCAGTTGTCAACACATTGGGTTGGAGAGCTTCATCAAATGTAGTCAGACGAGTTTTTTGACTAGCTGATGATTTATAAACAGGTGTATGTTCCTATCTATAGTACTTCACCGGAATTGCCTGGTGGGATTGGCGGGTTGCTGCCAGAAGACTTTGCTGGATAGCAGAATTAAAACTGATGGGTGTGTGTGCCTGCTCATTGCTTGCCACCAAGGTAGGTTGGTGGACTTCTCTAGAAATGGTAGAGATAAGAACCTGCTTATTGTTGAATAGTCGTCGCCTCTGGTGGTTCATCTTGCCTGCACGGGTTCGAGGAACCTGAGCCAAACAACTGGAGATGATACCCTCATCATGTTGAGGGCACACTGGCGCACGAGCCTGGCGACGATTGTTGATGGGAGCCCTCTGGAAGGACTCATGTTTCCTTGAAATAAGGCCTTCAGTGCCCTTCTAATTCACCTCCCCAGAATATGGGAGGGAATGGTGATTGCGTTCTGGGGATAATGACCTGAAATAGTTGGAGATGGTGGTTGGAACCACCTGCTTCTTGATCACTGGTCATCGCTGTCCGGACGACCATGGTAAATTATTGACTTAGAGGGCTTTTCAAGTGGCCTCCAAAGTCAGAATAGTACTATTTTGACGGTAGTCCTTAACCAGTTCATTTGATACCCAGCGTTAAAGAAGCTGAGTAGGTGATCTCGTGCTCAGAGTGAACGAAAATCTAGCAGGAGTAGTAGTATAGGCATTCACAGAAGAGGTATTCACAGGTGTGAACTTAAGAGAATCCATTTCTATAACGCATAAGATCATGGAAAAGAGTCTGTGATTGATATAACAAACATAATCAAGATAAGTTCATCCACTACATCTTTTGGATGATCACATATGTTATTTATTGTTTTTTGGCCATCTCATTGAGTTTAAATAGGGGCCTAACAAATAAGTAAAACATCATTTTAACTTGGTTAAGGATTCACATCCGGTTCACCATTATTTGTCTCATGCTGGAATTGGGGATGACCTTGTTGGTTTAAGGTTCAAACATTTCAATCAGTTTCTATCGGTTTTGTACATAGAACCGAAAACATCCAATGATTCTATATCCATTTGTACCTACTTCTCCAATGTAGGTGCTCATTAGTTATAGACCGATGAGGTTTAATAATTTGCATTGGTCGTGAGGATGGTAGGTTAGACTCATTACACATTTTTTAGGGGAATTATTTTCTACTCCGAGACTCTCTTTATAGATTTGAGTTATGTTCATGAATCCTTATTAATTTACCATGTATTAAAATGATCTTTCCTTTAAATCTGACAATCAATGATTATTATGTAGGAGATTTAGAGAATCTTTTATATGTATTCGAGGTTCTTCATCAATAGAGAATCACTTATATTTGTTTAGAGATTCTTAGTCAATGTTATCCTTTGACACATTATATAGAAATCTCTTGGTCATTATGATTACCATACTAGTTTTAAAGCCACTCAGCAGGGCAGCTAAGGTTTATTGTTGTTCAGAAAGACATGGATTATTTCAGAGTTGGGATCGTACCCGCAGATGGGCTACCTACGTATCCTTGTTTAGAAAAGTAATTAGAACCCACATAGTTTGAGTAAGGGTGTATGATGTTTATTCATGATTGATGGATCAAACAAATATGTCATAATTACTTTTACACTCTAAGCTCACGTGGGTCATGCTCGGTGTGATAAACAAGAGGTATTGGTAAACCCAGACGATTTGTGCCACGAAAGATGAAATAATAAGATATAATGTGGGGCTTATGTATATATGACTGCCCAAACAGATGAAGATTGAGATTTTAAATCAGGGAAGAAACCCAAGGACAAGGTCCATAAATGTTTATATGATTTATGGAGATTTAGATAATTAACTTAGAACTTAATCCTGAGAAGGTTTCCCAAATTAGAAGGGATGTATAATTGGGTTTAACTCCTGAGAAAGAATCCCAAATCAAAAGTAAATTAATACTGGTTAAGAGAAATTATGATAGAGGCTTATTCCTAAGAAGGTGGAACATGTTAAAGGAATTTAGAATTTGGAGACTTGGGGATTACTCCTAAGGAGGATGCCAATATTTGGGAATTTGAGATTGGGACTTACTCTTGAAAGGGAGGCCCATGAATAGAGTACTTGTGGCTTACTCTTAAGAAGGAGGCCCAGGTTAAGATAACATGGACTGGGGCTTATTCTTGAGAAGGAGGTCCAGGTTAAAGATCCTCTCATCTTAAAGGATGAGGTTGAATGAATGAAATCTCTATCCTTATTGACATAAAGATATGTAAATCACTAGGTTTTGAGAGATGTTCCACATAATTCATTTCATATAAGGAATCCAACAAAGAAATCCAACCATTAATGTCTTTGAAGAGAGTTCTGATTGATTAATCGTGAAGAGGAGAGGTGGATAGGTAGGAGGGGAACCCAAAACGAAGTAGGCGACAAGTCCTGCGTGGGTGCGTAGGTTCTGGATGCGGAGGTATAGTTGCACGACACATGGATACTTGTTTGATGGTCAACCCATGGGGTAATAATTGGGTGATACTTGGCTCAGGCCCTTAGTATTATCCCTAGGGGCTTCCAGATAAGTGCCGCACGGGTTCTATTGAAGGGATAAGGCAGCACGCAGGTGTTTTAATTTCTCTTATGGGTTTGACTCCTAGGAGGATAGGTGTTGGTGAATTTTAACAATTAGTCCTTGTTTCTCCTCTTTAGAGCTTCCGTTATAGGTATGAAATTATCTTATAAGTGTTTGGAAAGCTTCAAGAAGAGACTAGTGTGCTAGGAACTCAAATTTGGTTTTCCTGATTTTTTTTATTTCCTTCAAATGGGGGGGCCACTGGGGGTATTTATAGGCTGTTGAAGACCCTGAGCGAGGATCAAAGGGGGTGCGCAAGTCACCTACATGACCACTATGTGGTGCACATGTATACATTCACGACCATGGTGAATCTTGCGCGACCCAAGTGAAAATAAATTCCTTTTCATGCCTTTGTCGATTTTTTGATGTTTCTTCAAATGATGAATCACTTTGGACTAAGGTATTCCGTTTTTTCAATCATTTAGACTTTGTGATGAAAACAAGCGTGAACATTAATTCAAGATCATGAAATGTTTATAGCTGGGTCCATATACCAAAAATATAGGACACATTCTTGAAAATTGACCTCCAACACCTAAATCGTGTGTTTGGGATGTTCATATGTCTGGGGTTGATAAGATTTTCTCATAAGTACCTGTGTACCAAAAGCCCTCAGTTGTCCCTGCAGACACGATAAGTAAAACATGTGTCCCTGTCTTAAACAATAGAGTGTGTAACACCATGAAACCATTGTAAAGACCCAAAGCTTGACGTACATAGACATTACATTACTTTTGCAGAATACTTAGTACATAACAAAAACACACACACAAGGACCGTAATAGTTTTGTATCTTTGGAAACTCGGAATATAATCTTCTAATCGTGGTGAAAGATCTTCCACATCTCCCATAAAGATATTCTTTTTAAAAAAACCTAAATCCTTTCTTTATATCCTGGGGAAAAGAAAACATAAAAGGGGGAGCTCAAATTCTCAGTAAGGGTAAACAAAAGAAATATCAATCACATCATATTCATAAGAACATATCTTTTGGAAATCTTAACCTGCAAAAAGAGATCATAATTTCCTAACATGGGATAAATCATAGTAGTGAAATGTAATCCCAATAATCATAACATAAAACATGAAACTTTGTGGAATACACACATAATCATAGATAATAATTTATTATTAGTCAACACTCATTTCCAAGACTATCTTAGTGGACAAAGTCCCTTTCTGAACCGAGTTCACTCCTCGTTTCAGTCCTGTTTCACTGAACCGGTATAACCTACTGTTCCAGCCATGTCTATCTCATGAGATATAAAATCTTTACCCAATGCATTGGAGGGAGATATAGGTCCCACCCATCTCATAATGATTCCATTCTTATGTGTGCCACAAAATCAAAAATCATACATCATTGCATAACCCATGTAATAAAAATGGGAATTTTAATCATCATGCCATCATAACATTTTTCATATAAGATAAAAGGACATCATAAAAATAATTCCATCATAACATAATCAAATAAATGTAAACAAATAGGGATAGAAACATAACCCTTTATTATCTTAGATGGAAAATAATTTTGATAAAACACTTGAACTCCATTCTTGAGGAAAATATCATTTATACCTCAAAAACATTTTTCCTTTTTTAACATGTCATAAAATTTTAAACTAAAAGAAGTTGATTAAAAATAAAATTGAAAACTTGTAAAGTAAGCTTCTTGCAAATAATGTTTTAAAAATTCATTCATTCCGTATAAGTTAAAAAAACATTCTTCTTGTACTTTTGTCAGAAAAGTCAAAAAGTACCTCGTACGAAAAACGACAAAAGATTCCTTTCATATCCTTTACTAAAAACTCACCGAAAGGTAAAATTGGATTTAAACAATTGTAGGTGGATGGAAAAAATATTACATATTGAGGTATCATGGACTTGGATGATAAAATACACCCCAGTAAATACCAAAGTATAAACAATCTCAGATAAAAATGAGATTGTGATATTTTCCCTTACCGTAGGTCTGATTTGCTTCGTAAGTGTCCGAACCTCTTGTATAATGATTTAAATACTGTCATTGACTTATTAAAGAATAATATTAATTGTTATGATATCATATATGGTTCAATTATGACTTTATATTACCCTTTCTTTTGTAAATTCCCTGTTAAAGAGTGTTTTGGGTAAAATCGTTTCATTTGTCATCCGTGTTTTGACTTGTAATTATTCATATGATTACTTAGATCATGATTACTTAATTTCAGAATATAAAACATGATTTATATATAATATATATTCATAATATACATATATATAATAAATCAGTAAATGGAATGAAATACACCATTCATGGAGATGGTAGGCCGTACGTACGCATGAAAGCTGTTTTCGTTTCCTTATTGAGTTGAATGGAATTAACTAGATGACATACATATATATACACATAAATACAGTATCATTATTATGTCATATATTTCATGAATACTTATTATATATACGTTATAATCATTAATGAATGGTTAATCATTGAGAATGAATGTCATCGCGTCGTGGAGACGGTATTCCGTACGTACGCACGACCGATGATATCGTTCCCATGATCGTGGAATTTTATTGGAGTGTATGTATACTATTACAGAATCAATATCACTTTAAAATAATCTTATATAGTTATTATTTACACCATTATACCCATCCAAGTAAGGTGGTGGTGGAAAATATATTACACCACGACGTGGAGACGGTATTCCGTACGCACGCACGCGTGGTGATTTCGTTTTCTGTAGGATGGATATATGGTGAAATAGGGTTGTTTCATAATTATAATAACATATCAGTATATGAGTGATACTGATGTTATTACTTCATAATGAAACAACCTTAGAAGAAGAAGTGGAAGAAGAAATAAAGGTGAAAGAATCGGTAACGAAAATTACATCTTCTTTGAAGCGCCTCTTTGAGACCTCCACTTAGGACACTAAAATTTGTCTTTGAGGAAGACCAGAACCTCTAGGATGTTTCTAGAGAAGTGTAGAAGAAAATTTGGCAGAGGTTGGCCGATCTTGAAGGCTCAAAGTGGTTTGAGGATGAGAGGGAGGGGGTGCCCTTTTATAAGGGAAGAGAGGGGCACCTTTGGATTAACTAAAAATATTATTTTATTATAAAGTCAAGTTCGGTTTTAAATAAGTCCAAATTGATTTATTTCGAAGCTAAGGTGGGGATGGGTCGAAATCCTCTCATCCAATAGAATTTAGACAAGTTTAGGTTCCTCTTTTAACCTTATCATTTAGATTTTACATTAAGGTAAATAATTTTACTTTTACCGTGTCTTCTTGTGTTCTTACACTATAAGGTTAATAAACATACTATAAGAAGCCAAACGAACCCCAAGTTGTTTATTATTAATCTATATAACCTTATCAAAGTCATTTGGCCAAAAATTAGATTTTTTGGAATAAAATAACAATTAATAATATAATATTTGTTTTAAAAACTATTTTATGTCAATTTTGACTCTATTTAGTAATTGATTTTTTTTTGAAAATCATAACAAAATGATTAGTTCGAAAAACGATAATTAAATCAATACTAACATGTCATATTAACCTAGAAAATTAGTAGAATTCAAAATTATTATAATTTTTCACTATTATGGTAATTACTGCATCATCGTTGTGTCATAAATAAATTAATTTATTTAATGTCTCAAAATTATAAATAAAATATCATTATGTAGGAAATCTTATTATGTTTCTAACTAATATTTACAATCGAATTTATCTTATGTATAACCCTATATTAAAAATGTTTTAGTAAATAAACATTGATTTTAACTCTTTTAACTCTTCTTTGAATTGAATAATAATAAATGTCCTAATCTAATCCAAG
The DNA here is from genome assembly GCA_963277665.1 of Viscum album. Classification (NCBI taxonomy): domain Eukaryota; kingdom Viridiplantae; phylum Streptophyta; class Magnoliopsida; order Santalales; family Viscaceae; genus Viscum; species Viscum album. The sequence continues at coordinate 70,798,772 of OY728155.1, read as the reverse complement.
TGGGCCTAAATGGTCATATTTTATTCCTAAGGTTGTTTTTGGTCGAATTACAATTATCCAATAGAATTAGGACATGTGTTAGGGTAATAATAATATCATTTTTACCCTTAATTACCCTATTTACATTTAACCGTGGAAAAATAAGTAAAAAGTTACTATTCACCAAAAATTATTTTCATCTCATTGAACCATATTTTACTTAATGACATCAACCGTGTCTCTTGGAGTTTTGAAATTCCACTCAAAGAAGTGGTAAAATTAAGTTTTATGAAAATTTCATTTTTTTACTACCACTTAGTGGTTTGACTATTCATCAAAAAATGAAAGTTTCGAGAAAAATACCAAAAATTAGGCCTAAGATATATTTGATATTATGAACTCAAAAATGATGTCTATTTTACCAAATTCAAAACATATCAGTTACATTAACTAATTTAAAAATTAATTCCCGTCGTCAAAACAAATGGTGTGTTTTTAAAATATAATAACTATCAAAAGATTGACACTTGTTTATAACTGGTTTAAATGTGAAATTAAATCCAATGACCAAAATTGTATTAAATTGTAAAAATATATTCTAAATATACTTTAAAACCACTCAAATTAATAATTTATCACTATTAATTATTTCGATTAAAAAAGTTGTTTTTAATTAAAATTTAGTAATTTTCACTATTCAACAGAATATGAAAGTTATCTGAAAAGTACCAAAATTTCACCTTAGGCTAAATTCGATACTCCGAATCCAAAAATGAAGTCCATTTTGAGAGATAAAATTTCTAAAATTTTAAAAGGTGGTTATTACTATTCATAACAGCTAGTTTTAATAATATTTTAGTAGCATATCATTGTTTAGTGAAACTCAGTATTGCATACTACACACGCTATCGAGGAAGGTCGCGATTGCGTGTAATGCAAGGCAAGTCAAGGATGTGTGTTGACCAATCTCCTTTTGGTGTAGCATACAACACAAGACATTAATGAAATTAAAAAGAATATTTTTCATAAAATCTCGGGGTGTTACATTCTACCCCCCTTAAAATGAATTTCTCCCTCGAAATTCATCGGGGTTATAAATGGTTTACTATTCAAAAGTTTCATTAATAGAAACCCATATCGTAAAAAGGAATACCAAAACCAATCTTTAAAAAAAAGTATGAAACGTAACGGTTACCCAAATAAACTAATCACTGGGTTTCCACATAGGTGAAAATATGGATATGGAAGAGAAATCTAACCATCATGTTCTGATGGAGAGTGATAGAGAACATGGATATGGAAAAGCCAGCAATCACAAAGCCATAAATTTGTGACGATCTAAGGTACCATCTGATTCATCAGATATAAGAGCACTAGGACAACATTTTTGGTTTTCAAGATCATTTCCTTAAAGTTGATGAAATTTATATTAGAAGAAATACTTTCGTGATTTCGGTATAGTCTCACCGTTGGACAATTTCCACTTCATCTCTTAAAGAAATGAAGTTGAATTTGTCATTTGTGATGTGTTAGAAGATCGTGTGATAGAATGATGGGTCATTCCATCTGTCTCTAACAAATGGTTAGAAATGTTATCAAAAAATACATAAGTCCATCTATAGTGAGATTAATGATATATAGTTCCTAAAATGGACTTATACTTCATATATCATACTGCTTAATATAATAAAACTAGTTTCTACTAAACAGGGAATTCTTGTAGGCCAGTGGTAGGTGATAAAGGCCAGCCGTACTTCGGTTGTGGGTTCGATTCCCACAGCCTTGTCCGATGCGATGGGCTGTCGCCCATCCTGCAGGTTTCCCTTTTTCTAAAACTACATTACTATAACATCCCAGAAATAATATCGAAAAAAGTTCTATTCTTAAACAATACTAACTTATGGTTAACATAATCCATTCCAATCTTTAGGTTTATCTAAAATACTTCAGTCCAAGCTCATAATATAAAGAATACGATTACTTGAAATATCTTTAACCAAGCATGTGAATACCATCATTTATCCCCCATATATCTTGTTGGTCACATTCCAATCATGTGAATACCTTAATCATGTATTCTCTTGAAAAATAAATACCCATTAACCCGTAGTGAAAACATGAATACTGTCAAAAGTTAACTCTTTCCACATACCAAAATCCAAAAATTCTATATACTCAAACCATGATATAACCTTATCCTTATATCAGTCATGAGATCATGAATACTATCAAACATTTAATTTTTCTCCTTATCCCTTCATTATGCGCATATCATCTACATTCCAAAAATATCTGAATAACCTTTCATGGATACTGGTACCATTAATCATACACTTTCAAAATTCAAGGAAAGACAACAGTGTAACAATCCTTAGATGTCTCTTTATTCCATAGTACCATGAGATTACTTATACAACATTACACCTGATAAAAATGTAATCATTCCACTACATTCTTAAACCATTGACTGAGCTTCAACAATTCTTTCATCTCACATATCATTTGTAGTCTCTTCATCATCATCAACATAAATACTACCCATACGACCATACTGATTCTCTTCATGAGACTTTACCTTAGGAAATTGGTTTGCATAATGCCCGTACATTGCACATTTAAAACATTATCCATTGTTGATGTCGTAGGAATACCATTATCCTCATCCCTGGTGTTAACTGAACCTTTTCCTTTGCACTTACTGGCTTTGTGTCCTTCTTTTCCACACCCAAAGCATCTTCCAGTTCCTTTGAAACATTCTCCTTGATGCCTCTACCCACATGATTTACAAAGGGAAATTGAACTTTCTTTCCTCTATGATCATCATGAAACTCCATCTTTCTCTTATTAGATGAGTCAGGAAACTTACCAAATTTTACTTTATTGATCATATTATGAGATTGCTGATTCGGCATAATAATGATGTTTGGACTTCCAAATCCAATTTCATTTGATTGCTCATCATTCCATTGTCCATCATATCCTCCATTATCTTGAATCATCTTGTTTCCTTCCATTTCCTAAAACCCAAAAAGAATAGTGTGAGAGGCAAAAATCATAATAAAGGAGGAGTAACTTCAATATCTAATATCTATGGTTTAATCTAATATCGTTACCATAGTTTTAGGACTATATCCTATACGTATACTTATCCTTAGGGACATCCCTAGACATACCATAGAAATATCTCTAGGGATCTCACTAACGTTCTCGCATCCTAGTTTCCAAAGGTTGACTAAACCTTTCCTCTGATACCAACTGTAAAGACCCAAATCTTGACATACATAGACATTACATTACTTTTTCAGAATACATAGTACATAACATAAACACACACACAAGGACCGTAATAGTTTAGTGTCTTTGGAAACTCGGAATTTAATCTTCTAGTCGTGGTGAAAGATCTTCCACATCTCCCATAAAGATCTTATTTTTTTTAAAACCTAAATCCTTTCTTTATATCCTGGGGAAAAGAAAACATAAAAGGGTGAGCTCAAATTCTCAGTAAGGGTAAATAAAAGAAATATCAATCACTTCATATTCATAATAACATATCTTTTGGAAATCTTAACCTGAAAAAAGAGATCATAATTTCATAACATGGGATAAATCATTGTAGTGAAATGTAATCCCAAATAATCATAACTTAAAACATGAAACTTTGTGGCATACACACATAATCTTAGAGAATCATTTCTTATTAGTCAAGACTCATTGCCAAGACTATCTTAGTGGACAAAGTCCCTTTCTGAACTGAGTTCACTCCTCGTTTCAGTCCTGTTTCACTGAACCGGTATAACCTACCATTCCAGCCATGTCTATCTCATGAGATATAAAATCTTTACCCAATGCATTGGAGGGAGATATAGGTCCCACCCATCTCATAATTATACCATTCTTATGTGTTCCAAAAAATCAAAAATCATACATCATTTCATAACCCATGTAATAAAAATGGGAATCTTAATCATCATGCCATCATAACATAATTCATATAAGATAAAAGGACATCATAAAAATAATTCCATCATAACATAATCAAATCAATTTAAAAAAATAGGGATAGAAACAGAACCCTTTATTATCTTAGATAGAAAATAATTTTGATAAAACACTTGAACTCCATTCTTGAGGAAAATATCTTTTCTACCTCAAAAACATTTTTCCATTCTTAACATGTCATAAAATTTTAAACTAAAATAAGTTGATTAAAAATAAACTTGAAAACTTGTAAAGGACGCTTCTTGGAAATAATGTTTTAAAAATCCATTCATTCCGTATAAGTTAAAAAAACATTCTTCTTGTACTTTTTGTCGGAAAAGTCAAAAAGTACCTCTTACGAAAAACGACAAAAGATTCATTTCATATCCTTTACTAAAAACTCACCGAAGGGTAAAATTGGATTTAAACAATTGTAGGTGTATGGAAACAATATTACATATTGAGGGAACATGGACGTGTATGATAAAATACACCCCAGTAAATACCAAAGTATAAACAATCTCGGTTAAAAATGAGATTGTGATATTTTCCCTTACCTTAGGTCTGATTTGCTTCGTAAGTGTCCGAAACTCCTGTATAATGATTTAAATAATGTCATTGACTTATTACAGAATCATATTCATTGTTATGATATCATATATGGTTCACTTATGACTTTATATTACCCATTCTTTTGTAAATTCCATGTTAAAGAGTGTTTTGGGTAAAATCGTTTCATTTGTCGTCCATGTTTTGACTTGTAATTATTCATATGATTACTTAGATCATGATTACTTAATTTCAGAATATAAAACATGATTTATATATAATATATATTCACAATATACGTATATATAATAAATCAGTAAATGGAAATAAATACACCGTTCATGGAGACGGTAGGCCGTACGTACGTATGAACGCTGTTTTCGTTTCCTTATTGAGTTGAATGGAATTAAGTAGATGACATACATATATATACACATAAATCCAGTATCATTATTATGTCATATATTTCATGATTACTAATTATATATACTTTATAATCATTCATTAATGGTTAATCATTGAGAATGAATGTCATCACGTCGTGGAGACGGTATTCCGTACGTACGCACGAGCGATGCTATCGTTCCCATGATCGTGGAATTTTATTGGAGTGTATGTATACTATTAAAGAATAAAAATCGCTTTATAATAATCATATATAGTTATTATTTACACCATTATACCCATCCAAGTAAGGTGGTGGTGGAAAATAGATTACACCACGGCGTGGAGACGATATTCCGTACGTACACACGTGCGATGATTTCGTTTTTCGTAGGATGGATAGATAGTGAAATAGGGTTGTTTCATACTTATAAAAACATATCATTATATGAGTGATACTGATGTTTTTACTTCATCATGAAACAACCTTAGAAGAATAAGTGGAAGAAGAAATAAATGTGAAAGAATCGGTAATGGAAATTACCTCTTCTTTGAAGCGCCTCTTTAAAACCTCCTCTTAGGGCACTAAAATTGGACTTTGAGGTAGACCAGAACCTCTAGGATGTTTCTAGGGAAGTGGAGAAGAGAATTAGGCAGTGGTTGGCCGATCTTGAAGGCTCAAAGTGGTGTGAGGAAGAGATGGAGGGGGTGCCCTTTTATAAGGGAGGAGAGGGGCATCTTTGGAATAACTAAAAATATTATTTTATTATAAAGTCAAGTTCGGTTTTAAATAGATCCAAATTGATTTATTTCGAAGCTAAGGTGGGGATGGGTCTAAATCCTCTCATCAAATAGAATTTAGAAAAGTTTACATTCCTATTTTAACCTTATCATTTATATTTAACATTAAGTTAAATAATTTTACTTTTACCATGTCTTCTTGTGTTCTTACACTATAAGGTTAATAAACTTACTATAAGAAGCCAAAAGAACACCAAGTTGTTTTTTATTAATATATATAACCTTATCTAAGTCATTTTTCCGAACCTTAGATTTTTAGGAATAAAATATCAATTAATAATATAATATTTGTTTTAAAAACTATTTTATGTCAATTTTGAAACTATTTAGTAATTGATTTTTGTGAAAATCATAAAAGAATGATTAGTTCGAAACACATTAATTAAATCAATACAAACATGTCATAGTAACCTATAAAATTAGTGTAATTCATAAAAAGTCTCAAATTATATTTATTTGGGTATTTATAATATCAATTATTATAATTGTCCACTATTATGGTAATTACTACATCATCATTGTGTCATAAATAAATTAATTTATATAATGTCTAAAAATTATAAATAAAATATCATTATGTATGAAATCCTATTATATTTCTAATGAATATTTACAATCGAATTTATCTTATGTATAACCCTATATTAAAAATGTTTTAGTAAATAAACGTTGATTTAAACTCTTTTAACTCTTCTTTGAATTGAATAATAATAAATGTCCTAATCTAATCCAAGTGGGCCTAAATGGTCATATTTTATTCCCAAGGTTGTTTTTGGTCGAATTGCACTTATCCAATAGAATTAAGACATGTGTTAGGATAATAATAATATCATTTTTACCCTTAATTACCCTATTTACTTTTACCCGTGGTTAAAAAAAGTAAAAAGTTACTATTCACCAAAAATTATTTTCATCTCATTGAACCACATTTTACTTACTGAAATCAACTGTGTCTCTCGGATTTTTGAAATTCCACTCACAGAAGCGGTAAAATTAAGTTTTATGAAAAATTCATTTTTTTTACTACCACTTAGTGGTTTCACTATTCATCAAAAAATTAATGTTTCCAGAAAAATAACAAAAATTAGGCCTAAGCTATATTTGATATTATGAACTCAAAAATGATGTCTATTTTACCAAATTCAAAACATATCAGTTACATTAACTAATTTAAAAATTAATTCCCGTCGTCAAAACAAATGGCGTATTTTTAAGAGATAATAACTATCAAAAGATTGACACTTGTTTATAACTGGTTTAAATGTGACATTACATCCAATGACCAACATTGTATTAAATTGTAAAAATATATTCTAAATATACTTTAAAACCACTCAAATTATTAATTTATCACTATTAATTATTTCGATTAAAAAAGTTGTTTTTAATTAAAATTTTGTAATTTTCATTATTCATCAGAATATGAAAGTTATCCGAAAAGTACCAAAATTTCACCTTTGGCTAAATTCGATACTCCAAATCCAAAAATGAAGTCCATTTTGAGAGATAAAATTTCTAAAATTTTAATAGGTGGTTATTACTATTCATAACGGCTAGTTTTAATAATATTTTAATAGCATATCGTTGTTTTGTGAAACTCGGTATTGCGTACTACACACGCTATCGAGGAAGGTCGTGATTGCGTGTAATGAAAGGCAAGTCAAGGATTCATGTTGAGCAAGCTTATTTTTGTGTAGCGTACAACACAAGACATTAATGAAATTAAAAAATATTTTTCAAAAAATCTCAGGGTGTTACAACCATAGAATTTCTTAGATGTGCAAGCATAGAATTTCACAGATTAAAAACCATCCATGCTCATCAGTACTGAAGGTCTCCTAGATCGGTCATAAATGTGAAAACTTCATATGTCTGTTAATGAAAACCCAATATGCATCATTCCCTCAAGGTGACCTCAGTAAACCAATCACAAAATCTATCGCGACATCATTCCACTTACACTCGAGAATGGGTAACTACTGTAAATGCCCAACCGGTTGCTGATTCTCCACCTTCACCTACTAAAAGGTGGAACACCTCTTAACAAAACAAGAAACATCTATATTCATAACTGACCACCAATAAGACCGATGTATATCTCTATTTCCGACGCTTTCACTGGGGCGCGCGCATCCCTCCGTGGAGGACGCGCAGCTGTTGCCCCGCATTCCCGCTTTCCAAAGGCGGGCGGCATTCGTTCCTTGTTCAGGTACGTCTGCTCCTTGATCAAAACAGGATGATGGGATGTCGGTTCTTCCTCCTGGGGATTCCTCCTCAGAACTCATCACCTAGTCCGGGTCTCCCTCATAGATTTAATACGTTGTTCGTGAATCTCATTCCCGGTGCCATATCTTCATGGACGCCGGTTAATTACACTACTTCCGTCAAGACATTCCATGAGGTCTTGACATGGTAGCGACCTTCGGTCGGAGTAAACCGCAACATTAGGCATGTCAGGGAATCTCTCGGTGCATGGACAAAGGGGAACCTATATTCTTCCTCATAAGAGGACATCTCAAGGGTGAATATCCTGAAGCATGTATCTGAGGTTTTCCTCAGCTTCCCGTGTTTAACACAGGGTATCTTCCAAGATTAACGTCTAGCAGAGACGGTTACACCAAAGGCGTGTCATCCGAGGTTTTCCTCAGGCATCTCATGTTTATCACGAGGTAGGCCGCGAGTTTAACGTCTTGCAGAGACGAAATGAGGGTGATCAGAACATCCCATAGAGACGGATCATATTGGTATATCCCAAAGGGAGAACATCTAGAAGATGGATGGATCAGAACGCCCAATGAGGACGGATATGAGGTAGTGCAGTCCCTAGAGGGGAAAAGGGTGATGAATCGGGGTGTACACAGAGGACAGCGACCCGAAGATATGATGGGGCTTACATGTGGAAAGCAGCCCATGCGCCGCTAGGAGCAGCGAGGAAGTGGATGACATGATTCCACCGGGATGTGGCGGCCCGGGTGAGAATCAAGATGGGTGATGGATGGATGAAATGAAATCGACGTGGAATGAAATGCGACCATCGCAGGGGCGACGGTGAAGTTGGGCTTGAGCCTTGAAGAGGCTTCCTACGTATCCCTGTGGCAGGGAATCAAAGTCCGCGTAGTTCGGGATGGTGCCGGTGAACTGACGTGAAGGTGGACCTTGGCCCGATGGATGTCGTCAGCGAACCAACGTGAAGGTGGACCTTGGTCCGACGGGCATCGTCATCGTACCGACGTGAAGGTGGACCTTGGTCCGATGAGAGATGGGCTTGAACCTCGGGGAGGCTTCCTACGTACCATGCCTTGACATGGATCAAAGACTTCGTAGTTCAAAGGGTTTTATCGGTGAACTGACGTGAAAGTAGACCCGTGGGTCCACTAGTGGTGGGCTTGAACCTTGGGAAGGCTTCCTACGTACCATGCCTTGACATGGATCAAAGTTCTCGTAGTTCGGATTAGGGAATACAGTTTAACGTCGTGCGGGATGATAGTGAACCCTGACGTGAATAAACGACGGGCATTGGGTGTCGGTGAACCGACGTAAATGAGGGACCTTGGTCCAATGGGAGATGGGGGCTTGGCACACCGACAAGAAGACGATTTGGGCCAATGTTTGTTGGGCTTGAACCTCAGGGAGGCTTCCTACGTACCATGCCTTGACATGGATCAAAGTCCTCATAGTTCGGATTGGGAAATGCAGTTTAACGTCATGATGGATGTAGGTGGAACACGACATGAATTGGATGATGGGTGGGCTTGAACCTCGTGGAGGCTTCCTACGTACCATGCCTTGACATGGATCAAAGACCTCGTAGTTCAAATGGGGCTTTGTTGGTGATCTGACGTGAAAGTGGACCTTGGTCCAATGAGTGGTGGGCTTGAACCTTGGGAAGGCTTCCTACGTACCATGCCTTGACATGGATCAAAGACCTCGTAGTTCGGGTTAGTCACAACGGCTTGCCGTCGGACTAGAATTGGGTGTACAGTTTAATGTCATGCGGGACAAAAGGAGGCATGCAGTTTAACGTCATGCTGGACGAGGGCGAAACTCGACGTGAATGAACGACCGAGCAATGTGTCTTGAACCTCATGGAGGATTCCTACGTACCATGCCTTGACATGGATCAAAGTCCTCATAGTTCAAGTGGGATGAGTCACAGCGGATTGCCACTGGACTGGAATGGGACCCGACGTGAAATGACGGGTGGGCTTGAACCTCATAGAGGCTTCCTACGTACCATGCCTTGACATGGATCAAAGACCTCGTAGTTCAGGTGGGAATGGGTCGTAGCGGCTTACCACTAGACTAGAATGCATTTTAACGTCATGCTGGACGGGGGTGAGACCCGACGTGAAATGACGGGTGGGCTTGAACCTCATAGAGGCTTCCTACGTACCATGCCTTGACATGGATCAAAGTCCTCGTAGTTCGCTAGGATGGGTCACAATGGCTTACCACTGGACCAGAACGCAGTTTAACGTCGTGCTGGACGGGGGTGAGACCCGACGTGAAATGACGGGTGGGCTTGAACCTCATAGAGGCTTCCTACGTACCATGTCTTGACATGGATCAAGGACCTCGTAGTTCAGGTGGGAATGGGTCGCAGCGGCTTACCACTGGACCAGAATGCAGTTTAACGTCGTGCTGGACGGGGGTGAGACCCGACGTGAAATGACGGGTGGGCTTGAACCTCATAGAGGCTTCCTACGTACCATGCCTTGACATGGATCAAAGTCCTCGTAGTTCACTAGGATGGGTCGCAACTGCTTACCACTGGACCAGAACGCAGTTTAACGTCATGATGGACAGGGGTGAGACCCGACGTGAAATGACGGGTGGGCTTGAACCTCATAGAGGCTTCCTACGTACCATGCCTTGACATGGATCAAAGTCCTCGTAGTTTGCTAGGATGGGTGTCAGGGTCGGTGCTACTCTAAGCCCATGTGAGTCATGCTCGGTGTGAGAAACAAGAGGTTGCAAGGACCTGACGATCACGTCGTGAAGGGAGCGTCCGTGAGAAGCGAAGAGGGGCTTACGCGTTAGTTGGCCCATGGTGCTGGGACTTACTCCAGGATGGAGGCCCATAGAAAATAATGATGATGATTTCGGGCTTGAGCCTTGAAGAGGATTCCTACGTACCATGCCTTGACATGGATCAAAGACCACGTAGTTCTTCTGATGACGGCTTACCGCCAATTGGGGGTTTCAATGGCTTACCGCTGATTGGGATCACAACAGTGGATGGGGCTTACATGAGGAAGCTGCCTGGGTGCCGCTATGGAGCGGCAATGGCGAATGGGGCTTACGCAAGAAGCTGCCCAGGTGCCGCTATGGAGCGGCACTGGCGAATGGGGCTTACGCAAGAAGCTGCACGGGTGCCGCTATGGAGAGGCAATGGGGAATGGGGCTTACGCAAGAAGCTGCCCGGGTGCCGCTATGGAGCGGCAATGGAGAATGGGGCTTACGCAAGAAGTTGCCCGGGTGCCGCTATGGAGCGGCAATGGCGAATGGGGCTTACGCAAGAAGCTGCCCGGGTGCCGCTATGGAGCGGCACTGGCGAATGGGGCTTACGCAAGAAGATGCCCGGGTGCCGCTATGAAGCGGCAATGGAGAATGGGGCTTATGCAAGGAGCTGCTCGGATGTCTTCCTCATTTCTGGCCATGAGGGCATCCCAACTCACTGGTGAGTTGAGGCCTTCGCTTATGCACTAGTGCACAAGAGGGAAAATGCCAAGGGGTGTTGGAATCAGGCCATTGTAATCATGGAATTGAGCATCTTACGCTTGGAGCATAAGGCATCTCATGTTTGGAACAAGAGGCATCCTACATTAGGAACATAGGGAGAATACTACAGTTTATAGTCTTGTAGGTAGGACTATTGGCATCTCAGGCTTGGAGCATGATGCATCTCTTGCTTGGATAAAGAGGCATCCTATGTTAGGAACATAGGGAGTACTACAGTTTATAGTCATGTAGATAGGACTGTTGGCATCTCATGCTAGGATCATGAGGCATCTCTCTTATAGGGTGAGAGGCATCCTATCATTTTTTAGATAGGGAGCACTACAGTTTATAGTCTTGTAGATAGGACTATTGGCATCTCATGCTAGGATCATGAGGCATCTCTCGTATAGGGCAAGAGGCATCCTAACATTTGTTAGATAGGGAGGATACTACAGTTTAGAGTCATGTAGAAAGGACTATTGGGCAGAAGGTGCCTAGAAATGGTTGGTGTTGTGACTTACGCAAGGGTGGCCCTTTCTGGTTCAACCTGGCATAGGAGCCAAGTGATTGGGTTTGGAGGAGTTGCCTGAGGGATGGTTCGACTCAAGGTACTCGGGGAATTGATGATTAGAATCTCGACTCATGACATGGAATGAAACCAAGAGGATATGTCAACTCAAGGTGTTTCATGGTGTGTGGAGGAGTATCTCAAATCATGGTGTTCTGTAGGTGGAAGGTGGGAGCGCATAAGGGCGCAATGGAAAATCCCGGCATCCCGGCTCGAAAAGTTCGCGGTGCGACTCGCCATTTTTTCATGGGGGTCTGTGACGGTTGCGAAGGGACCGGCCCGGAGGGCCGGGACCGCAGGTCGGCAGTGACGCCGAGCGGGGGTGCGGGGGCGCAGCCCCCGTGCTATGGACCGGTGGGCACGAAGGTGGGATCCTCGCGAAGGAGCTTCGCGGAGCAAAGGTCTCGCGAAGTAGCTTCGCAGAGCAAAGGTCTCGCGAAGGAGCTTCGCGGAGCAAAGGTCTCGCGAAGTAGCTTCGCGGAACAAAGGTGTCTCGCGGAGCTTAGTCCCGCGGAGCAGCATCGCGGAGCATGGGCTCGCAGAGCAAAGGGCTCTCGCGGAGCTTGGTCTCGCGGAGCAGCATCGCGGAGCATGGGCTCGCGGAGCAAAGGGCTTTCACGGAGCTTGGTCTCGCGGAGCAGTAACGCGAAGGAAGCTGCTCGCGGAGCATGGCTTCCCGGAGCCGCAATGCAGAGCTCCGCTCGGCCGCCCAAGGGGCGAAGTGGCCGTGGCCGTCCTCTCTTGGAGAAGGGGGTGAGCTGGGTATTTATAGGCAGGGGCACCACGAAGCAGACCTTCCGCGCCACCTCAGGAGCTTCGCGGCACGCTCGCGAATGTCAAATTCGTTCGCGGAGAGGTACCGCCTCCGGAGCTTCGCGGCGGGCTCGCGAACGTCAAATGTGTTCGCGGAGAGTTACCGCCTCCGGAGCTTCGCGGGACCGCGCTGCAGGGGTGCTTCGCATCGGTGCTTCGCATCAGTGCTTCGTGAGGGGTCTTCACGGCTCATCATGAACGTCAAACGGGTTCGCGGAGCCTCTCGCCTCATTACTTCACAGCGGCGCTCCGCGATCATGGAGGGGGGCTTCGCGAATGGGCTTCGCGAACCAGATTTCCAGCCAAACATCAAACGTCCATAACTCCTAATCCGTAACTCCGTTCGGGCCCTATGACCTACCAAATCGAAGCTTAAGAAAAGTTCTACGATCTTGGATCGTGTATGGAAGCATTTGTAAAATTTCAGGAACGCGTTTTCCGGGGTCAACAATCTCGATATAGCTTGGTAACACCAGGATAAACTGCACAATCTCAGGAATGAAAATCTCATAGTAACTCCTTGTGTATACCTCATGACATCAATATGACCCCATGAAAACACAAGACCTCATCCTCACATACGGTCCACCCAAGAGTAGGGTCCTCTCCAAAAACTCTCTCTCGCAAGACTTAGCCATCAGAATCTAATAGAATCTTCATTTTAACTCGATCTAGAAGAGTAGAGGTAAGATCTATAGAAGAAAGAAATGTCTTCCCATGTCTGTCGTGCACATCCAAATGCATCTCAGATAAAATTTCCATAAGATTCTACTCATTACTGGCCTCCTGAAGTACCTATATCTGAGTCCTCTTTCTCAACATATCAGCCACTATGTTTCATTTTTCATGTGTGTAGGCCAGCTAAAAGTCCATGTACTGAAGGTATTCAACCCACATTTTTTGTCTCAAATTATGATCACACTGAGTAAATATATACATGAAATATTTGTGCTCAGTGAAAAAGAAAAAATGGTCTCCCAATAGATAATGTCTCCAACAACGTAAAGAATGAAAAAATGTTGCTAACTAGAGATCATGCATTGGGTAATTCCTCTCATGTGGCCTCAACTACTAAGACCCATATGCAATGACCATTCCCCCGTATAATCAATACTCCCAGGCCGATACCTGATGCATCATAGTACATGGTATAACTCTTTCCCGACTCTTGAAAAAATAGTATCAGTGCTGAATTCATCCTTCCCTTCATCTCTTGAATGTCTAAATCACATGAATATATCCACAAGTAATTCACATCCATCATTATCAGGCCTATAGTGGTTCTTCTAAGAATGGAATTTCTTGTATAAAGTATCTTTAGTAAACATCATGCTCCAAAAAAGTATGTACCTCAAAGATGTTCTTCGACTAATCCAAGGAAACTACATCTCTCACTTTCTTTGGGTCTACTGATACTCCTGTCTCTGAGATGACATGACCAAAGAAGTGAATTTTGTCTATGAAAATGTGTAATTTTGAGAGTTTTGTATATAGAAGATGTTCTCTCAGTGTTCTCAAAATGATCTCAAGATGGGTGGCATGGTCATATTGTGTGTGAGAGTACGCCAAGATATCATCCTCGGAAATAACCGCAAATGAGTTCAATTAAGGATGGAACACTCGGTTTATATGTTCCATGAAAATATTTGGTGCATTCTTGAGACCGAATGGCATAACCACATACTCTTATATACCATACATACTCCGAAAGTTTCTTAACGGTATATCTGGTGGTATAATGTGAAACTTATGATAAGAAGATGTCAAGTCAATATTCGAGAACACACATGCTCCTAAAATCTTATCAAATATGAAATTAATTTCCAGAAAAGGATATTGGTTCTTGAAATTCAACTGGATCAGCTTCTAATAATCAACCAAATTTCTAACGGTCCCATCCCCCTTATTCACAAAAAGGATAGGAAAACACCATGGAAAAGTACTGGGATAGACGAAACCATTTTCCTATAACTTCTCTGACTGCATCTTGAGTTTTTGTAACACTAAAGTACCCTACCTATAACGAGTAATGGACACTAGTGCCACTCATGGAACAAGATCAATAGATAAATCTACCTCTCTATCCATATATAAACCTGAAAAGTCATATGCAATGAAATTTATGAAATGATCCACCACTTTATAAATGTCCATCTTTGATGTTCCCTAGACATCCAGATATTAACTAGAAATCTTGGATGTAATAACCCCCAACCCATGATGCCTTGGTCCTGATCTTTTTGCCTACACATCCCATTAAACCTTTTTGTAGAAAAGAACATCCCTCTAGTGAAATGAAACTCACCCCACAAAAATAACAGTCCATAAGGGCCTAGAAGGAGTTGAACCAATCCATTTCATGAATGACATTGATGCTAGTCATCTATCAAAAATAGAGGTCCCACAAGAAGTAACACAAAAAAACCTAAAGGGTTCACTCCATGATCTAATGTAGGCAAGCCATTATAATCCCCAACAGAGTGTATGGCTTCATAACATCCTCATAAGTAAATATACCAAGCTCAAGGCTCACCAAAACAGTGATAGATATAAAACAATGGGATGGCCCTATATAAAAAAATAGTAGAAGATAAACTAAAGAAACTAGAATTGTATCTCTAACTGTAGAGTGTTTGGGATCCTTCTTATACTAAATTAGCTCCACTGAGAAAGTATGACTTATACCGTTTCCCTACAACCCAGCCTGCTTATCATGAGCTAATCCACCCTAATGTCACTGAAAACCTGAAGCATGAATACCAAATCAACAAACTCTTCCTCATCTTGAATGGTCAGATGATTTCCAGTTCCCTGATTGTTCAGAAACGGGTGGTCCTGCTCATGAACGCATAGTTATAAAATAACCTATGTCACTATATGATGTAGTGAAAAATTGGAAAACTACTAAATATGGCCCATATTTCCACAAGATTGGCACTTGAATCGGTATCTTGGGTAATGAGGCCTCGTATTCCCTATCTTACAACACTGGTAGCATACCACATGGCTACATGAAGTAGTATCCCATCTACATGGATCACGGTGCATAGACTCCACGTGACACATCCTACTATTTGCTGGAGAAAATCCCACTCTAGATGTTGAACCGCCTTATCTATCACCTGCAGACTCACTCATATTACACTCGATGATCATCACCTGGTTGAGAATAGAAGATATGGATGTCAACCTAAAGATGTTCACTAGGGATCAGATGTCATGTATGAGACCGTCCAAAAGAATCCTGGCCTGAAATAACTCATCACCCCCTATAATGGGTGTGAATCACTAAAGCTCTATGAATCAATAAGAATACTCCATGAATGAAATAGTTTAATGTTCTAGACCCATGAAATCTCGGGGTCAATCAGCCCATAAGGTCTAGGGGTAGAAATATCCATAGAGGGTCTTCTAGAGATTTTCCTAAGCCATAACTCTTTGGCATCCCAACTAAGGTATCATATCCCACCAACTATTGGAAGAATATCGAAACATGTATGTTGAGATCTTCATCTTCCTCTCAATAGGTGTATTGAGATACTAGAAAATATAAATCATGGCTTCTAACCATGACTATGCATCCTGAGGTCTGTCATCCCTAGAAAAAGTGGGAGGATGATGATGCTGAAAACCAACTTCAACAATACCATAGATAGTGAAACATGTGGTGCTACCTGGTAAGATTTTATAAAACACATGAATCCTTCTCAGAACTGTGCATCAACACTTATGTCTGGTATAATAGCTGGTTCCATGAATGTAATGAC
Organism: Viscum album; assembly: GCA_963277665.1. Classification (NCBI taxonomy): domain Eukaryota; kingdom Viridiplantae; phylum Streptophyta; class Magnoliopsida; order Santalales; family Viscaceae; genus Viscum; species Viscum album. The sequence goes on along the minus strand of OY728155.1, from coordinate 70,782,212 downwards.
AGGAGGATATGCTAGTAGTCCCTGATCTACTGTTTCTAGTGTCTGATCGTCGCTCTATGTATGGTGCAAAACCAGAGGACGTCTTGTTTGCATGACCTTGTAAGGTTAATCACACACCTTAGTTGACGATTAACAAGGACAGAAGATTATCTGTTCAAGAAAGGGAAATGATAAGAGATCATAAATTTTTATCAAAAAAGGTTACAAAATGTGTATATCCTCTACATGGAGTATTCCCTTGGGTTTCAACATAGGGTATACCTCTTCCCAACCTAGTCATGAAACACACACACCCATATCATGTTCATTCTATAACATGTCATGTACTTGTTCTTTCCCTCCTGCCCAAGTTCTTCTGCACAACTAAACCACACATTTCCCTCCTAGGTAACACTACATAGTGTGTTCACACTAAACATGATATATACCACTTATGTTCTAACTTCCATTGTCGTTTTTCACACGGTCAGAGACACGGTTGATTCTTCATGGCATGTAATAATAGAAGACGACATTTGAAACCTAATATATATCCTCCCATTTCATTAGTCACATGGGTGGATAAATTGACTATTCATCATGGCGTGTACTCCCAATACACAACCTGTTATACAAAACATTCATCAACTTTTGTCTCCACTCCCAAAGTTAGTCAAATGTTTAATCTCTACACAGCATTTACATACTTAACAAAACGTGTACTTATGAAAATGTGTTTCTTCAAGAACCAAAGATCACATGGTGTGTGTTCATAACATCACACATCTTGTTTTCTAGTTTTCTAGATATTATTCCTCTCAAATTCCTCCTTAAATGTAACATACCAAGTAAGTAATGAATAATAGATATTTTTATCTATGTCTTTTAATGATTAATATAGTGTTATAGAGGCTTAAAATTAAAATAAATACAATCTTATGCATGGAATACACTAATATTCTTAAAAGATTGTTTTACTGCCTTTTGATGGCAAACCATTTTTGAATCTATATTTTGACAATTTTATAAACTATGTTTGTCAAAATAAACTTATCCTTTATGATTGGGACATCAAAATTTACCTTGTGTGAATTTTTGGTATTTTTCTGACAATGTTCATTTTTTAATGAATAGTGAAAAATACTGCATTTTACATCAAAACTGCTTTTTAACCTAATTTATTTATATGATTATATTATGTTTTGAATTGGTTTTGAAGTGAAATTAGAATATATTTTTACCATTTTATCCAATGGTGGTCATTGGAATCAATTTCACTTTGGAATTAGACTTAAACTGGTGTCAATCTTTTGATACTTATTATTTTGTAAAAACACGCTATTTGCTCTGGCAGCGGTAATTAATTATTAAATTAATTAATGTGACTTATATGATTTGAATTTTGTAAAATAGACTTCATTTTTGAATTCGGATTATCAAATATAGCTTAGGGTAAATTTTTTGTAATTTTCTGAAAAACTTCAATTTTTGATGAATAGTGAAACCACTAAGTGGTAATCAAGCAAACTGATTTTGCAGTTAAATGAAAGTTTACCACTAATGTGTACTGAATTTTGAAAATCCGACATACGTGGTTTTCATTAAGAAGTAAAATGTGGTTCAATGAGATTATAATAATTTTTTGGTGAATAGTAACTTATTAAGTTCTTAATCGCGATTAGTGGTAATTAGGGTAGTTTAAGGTATAAATAATGCTTTAATAATAGGAAATGACCTAGACACATGTCCCAACCTTATTGGTTGTGTCATGGCCGACCACGAAAAGCCATGGGTAAACTTGGGGACCCCATGGAGACACTTTGGTTTGGAAATGACATAAATAACTTTTTATTAAATGTTAAAGTAAAAATGACACAAACAAGAGATTTGTTACGAAAACAATTTTTAAATGGGGTTATAAAGATCCGATATTTGATTATAAAAAGTCATTGGAAAGATAAAACGATTTCCTACATCATAGTATTTTTTTTATGATTTTTAGACATTAAATAAATTAAATTATTTATGACATAATAATGATGCAGCGATGACATCATTATTTGACGATTTAAATAAAATGGAAAGATAATGTAAAATATATGAACTACACATGGCCAAAACCAATTGGACGAGTGGATTTCGAACCCTTATCACCTTATCCACGAATTATATCAATGTGGGACCTTTTGAAACAGAAAAACATTTTCAAATAAAGTAATATTTCTTTACTTTCCAAAAGTGCCCCTCCTATACTCTTATAAAAGGCCCCCAACTCTACCTCATTTCACACACTCCTCAAGCCTTTGGCTCAGCCAAACCCTGCCCATTTACTCTCTCCACATCCCTCTCCTCATCCTAGAGGATTCCCTTTGGGCAGAATCCTTTCAAAAAAAGCCTTTAGGCTCAAATCAAAAGGAGTTACACTTTTAAAGGTAATTCATTCTCTCATGTTCATTTGTTTTATTTTGCTTCTCCAACCCCCTAAACTCTTTTTATTTACTTCTTTTGTAACAACACCAGTATCTTCAATATACTAGGATGTTGTTATAATATTTATTTGAGCTACACTCTCACACAACTACATCAAATGGTTAAAGAACATACGGTTTCTGTGGATGGTGAAATTCTGCCACCCGAAACGATGATTGTTCAATACTCATTTAACACCTTCAAAAGGTGGCCATTATGATGTCACTATTTTTATATATGATATATAATATGTTTATGTTTTCCTTAAGCTTCTGTTTTTTTCATATTGGGCATACCTTTATGGTTTCCATTATGGGTAAACACGATATCTTCATTTTAGGAAGTGCGGACTACCGCCCCCTAAAAGTGATTTGATTCGTTAATGCCATATGTGGGATGTGTAAAGGATAAAGTTAATGATATTATATATGTTATTATACTGGAATTATAATATACTCTTATATCATTATGATTCCATTCCAGAAAATATGAAATAGAAATGGAAGTAGCGTTCATGCGTACGTACGGCTTACCGTCTCCATGAACGGTGCATTTCATTTCATACCTCTAAATATGATGTAATATTATAAATGCATGTATGTACTGGATATATATGACATATATGATATCTACATCATGAATACCATTCTGGATATAATTAAACTTTGACCAAATTAACAACATGTAAGTGTAAGAAATCTATTTTTGACTTAAGAACCAAATACCAACAAAATGAACATTATTAACTTAACTGATTACATGATGTTCATAACATGGTATAAAAGGAATAATGAACTTGAAAAAGATTCATAAGAAAGTAGAGATTAACTCAAGTTTATTATTCAGGAGATTAAAGAACGGTCGGGTCAAGTCGGATACGAGGTATGGGACTTCGTCTCAATCTCCTTTCGTTGAGGCATATTTTATTTTATACACAACTTTCTTTTATACGGTGTATAAACCCCTTTGACTTTTACATTTATTCAAAAGGAATATTTTGTTATAAGAAGCGTTTAATAAACGACAAAAGGGGAATGTTTTTGTCGTACGTATGCGGCGACAACGACTTCTCCGCCGTCGTGACTGTTATTTGAGTTTCGGCTTCCTCTACAAGCCATACCTTCTTTTTAAAAGAAAAATAAATACCATGTTTTAATTTTCTTTTATTTTAGTATTGAAAATGGTTTTCATAATGTTTTTATTATATCAATGTGTTGTATTGATATCTCGTGATTGAAATGTGGAAATATTATGTTTCCTTTATGCATGTTTTATTTGATATGATTATGTTATGGTTCTTGGGCATTATTATGAAGACGGGTGGTTCCGTGATAAACTAAGGGCGGGTGAGCCCGTTATTGCTCTCCAATGCATTGGGTAACGCGAAGGAGTGAAACGTTAAGGTTTCTCCGAAGAGATTTAGGAAATATACTGTGATGGGTATTCCAAACGTAACCAAGAGGGTTACTCCCTACGTAAGAATGTTATGAATGACTCAAGTTACCTTTACGTATTATGATTTCTATGATTAATTCATGATTTTATGAGGTATGTTAAGGTGCCTATGTTTTATGGGTAAATTATGATTTCATTCTTATGTAGAATTGAACTCATGTTTCCTTTCCAAGTTTTTTTTATAACCCATACTAAGTTTTTATGCTCATCCCAAGTTTTTGAAATGTTTTTCACAGGTCAAGGGAAAGGTACATGATAAGATGATAGAGTCAAGGATGTGTCAAGAAATAATCCATGTTTTAATTTAAATGTGTTTCCATTGATGGGAATGAAGAATACTGTCTTTATGTAACCACTTTGTTTATATGTGGAATGTAATGCATGTTTTATGATCTAATTCTCTAAAACTCTAAACCCGAAAAGATCCTCAATGTGTAATCTTGTAATAACTCAAGATTAAGTAAGGTTTAAGGCTGGGGCCTTATAGTTGGTATCAGAGGTCGGTTTAGATAACTTTAGGAGTTAGAATTCTATTAAATGGTTATCCAAATATATATATATATATATATATATATATATATTTGAAATGATATATCATTTGAAGATTACCATGTTTCTTTATCTAAGACATGTTTGTTCAGAATGGTTTTCCGCAGAGGAAACAGGGAAGCAGTGCTAGGAAGGCATACAGAAGGAAATAACCTTCCGAATCAGCATCTTGAGATGGTCGGAATTGAAACTGAATAGTTTGTTGCAGTGATGGCATAGTTGACTCAAGCGATAAATGGCGGTGGTATCCACGCACGAGATCAGCTAGATCAACCGCAGAGGAACATGTCAGTGGTGGAACATTTCATGAGGCAACATCCCCCATCATTCAGAGGATCATCTAACCCTGTGCTAGCTGAAGGGTGGATTAAAGCACTAGAGAAGATTTTTGATGTCATGGGGTGTTCAGACAATCAAAAGGTTAGTCTTGCTATTTACCGTTTGGAGGGTGAAGCAGATCAGTGGTGGTCTATGGTTAAAAATATCAGGGACGCCGATGAGATTGATGCTCTTGACTGGGATGAATTCAAAGGTATGTTTCTTGAGAAGTATTTTCCTAAGGCTGTTCGACTTAGGATAGAAATGCAATTCTTGGAATTGAGGCAAGAGGAAGACTCAGTGGCTGCCTATGAAGAAAGGTTCACTCGATTGGCAAGGTATGCTGCAAATTTTATCCGGGACCTTGATAGTAAAATCAATCATTTTTACTCAGGATTAAAGCCAAATTATCGAAGGGAATTAGCTTCTCGTGAGTTTAAAAGTTATGAAAAGCTTGTTCGATGTGCTGAGAAGGTGGAAATGGAGTTTTCCGATGACCAAGTGTTCTATAACAACCAGAAGAAGAAGAGACCGAGGTGGCAGGAGAAATGTAAGAATTCTTCAAAAAAGTCTGATGGTAAGAGAACTTAGTTTCCAGTTTGTGATAAATGTGGCAAAAGGCATGCTGGGGAATGTCTTCTGAATTCTGGGAAGTGCTACCGATGTGGTAAGATGGGACATAAGGCTCGTGATTGCACTGAAAAGGATCAAGGTGAAGGTAAGAACAAATTTGATTTACAGTTAGTGAAATGTTATAAGTGCAATGAGATGGGTCACTATGCAAACGAGTGTCCGACAAGGAGCTTGAGTGATGGGAAGCAGTTAGACTACAAGCAGAAAGGGGTGGTGAAATCCTTTGCAACTACTTCAGCAGATGTCAGGCCATCAAATGAAGTTGTATCAGGTACTTTGTTTTTTTTTTCAAATTATGCCAGTGTGTTGTTTGATTCGGGGTCTACACATTCTTTCATCTCTGAAACCTTTTCTAGTAAAATGGGAATACCATCTCAAGAAATGACTCCTGAACTTTTGGTAAAAACACCTGGGGGAAGTGTCGAGGAAAAAAGAATTTATAAGAATCTTCCTATCCTTATCTGTGGAAAGAACCTACTTGCAAACCTTATTGTTCTACCTCTAGTAGAGTTTGATGTTATCCTGGGTATGGATTGGCTCTCTATTTACCATGCTAAGATTGACTGTAGAGCTAAAGAAGTTTCTTTTCAGAAAGACTTTCAGTTTGTTTTCAAGAATGAACCCTTACTTTTGAAAACATATCAAGAGGCCGAGAAACTTGTAAAAGATGGAAATGAATGTTACCTTGCACACGTCGTTGAAAATAAAGGAACTGTTCAGATTAATGATGTGCCAGTGGTAAATGAGTATCCTGATGTTTTTCCTGATGAGTTGCCTGGAATAATACCAGATCGGGAAGTTGAGGTTACTGTTGACTTAGTTCCTGATGCTAAGCCAAATTCAAAACCCCCTTATCGAATGGCACAAATTGAACTTTTAGAGTTGAAGGAGCAATTGCAAGATTTATTAGAGAATGGTTTCATTAGACCTAGCACATCACCATGGGGTGCTCCTGTTTTATTTGTTAAAAAGAAAGATGGTTCTATGAGACTTTGCATTGATTATAGAGCCTTGAATAATATCACTGTTAAGAACAAATATCATTTGCCTCATATCTATGATTTGTTTGATCATCTCCAGGGAGCTCAGTTTTTTTTCAAAGATTGACTTGAGATCGGGGTACCATCAGCTGAAGGTAAAGGAGGCAGATATTCCTAAGACCGAGTTCCGTACGACATATGGCCATTATGAATTTGTAGTAATGCCTTTTGGGCTAACCAATGCACCTGCTGTATTCATGGACTTAATGAATAGAATTTTCCATGAGTTCTTGGATAAGTTTGTGGTGGTTTTCATTGATGATATTTTGGTGTTTTCTAAAAGTAAAGAGGAGCATGAAAAACATTTAAGGGTTATCTTGCAAACCTTAAAAGAAAATAAACTGTATGGGAAATTCACCAAGTGTGAGTTTTGGTTGCAACAAATTTCTTTCCTTGGTCACATTGTTTCTAAAGATGGAATAACTGTTGATCCTGTAAAAACAAAAGTTGTGGAAGAATGGACAAGACCCACAAATGTAACCGAGATTCGTAGCTTCCTTGGTTTGGCGGGATATTACCGAAGGTTTGTTAGAAATTTTTCACGGTTATCTAGTCCAATGATTAAGCTAACTCGGAAGGGTGTTAAGTTTATCTGGACAAAAGAATGTGATGATTGTTTTCAGGAATTGAAAAGAAGATTGGTGAATGCTCCAGTTTTGGCACTACCTTCCAGGAATGGTGAGTTTGTTATATACAGTGATGCTTCATTGAAAGGACTTGGTTGCGTCCTAATGCAGAATGATCAGGTAATTGCTTATGCTTCACGACAGTTGAAAACTCATGAGGTAAATTACCCTACACATGATTTGGAATTAGCTACTGTTGTTTTTTCTTTAAAAATTTGGAGGCATCATTTGTATGGAGTAAAGTGTGAAATATATACCGATCACAAAAGTTTAAAGTATATATTCACTCAGAAAGAGTTAAACATGAGACAAAGGAGATGGCTGGAATTAATCAAGGATTATGATTGTACAATTCATTACCATCCGGGAAAAGCAAATAAAGTGGCTGATGCTTTGAGTCGAAAAAGTAATGCTTCATTAACAATGTTGCATTTGGAACGTGATCCTTTGGTTAACGATTTGATGAACATTGGCATAGAAGTTGTTGGTGCAGGAAGTACTTCTGTTTTGTTTCAGGTATCAGTGAGATCTTCTCTATCAGATAGAATCAAGCAAGAACAGAAGCAAGACAGTGAGTTGCAGAAAAGGGTAGAGCTGGTTCAGAAAGGTAAGTTGCCTGAATTCAACATTGATAATGATTGTGTTTTGAGATTTGGGAAGAGATTGTGTGTGCCTTGTGATTCACAGTTGAAGAGAGAGTTTTTATGTGAAGCTCATAGTTCTCCATTTTCAGTTCATCCGGGCCGTACTAAGATGTATAGAGATCTATGGGAGTATTACTGGTGGGATGGAATGAAAAGAGATATTGCTGATTTTACTATGAAGTGTTTGACTTGTCAGTAGGTTAAAGCAGAGCGGCAGTTACCGAAAGGGATGCTTCAGCCTTTACCAGTTCCAGAGTAGAAATGAGAGAATATATCCATGAACTTTGTTGTTGGATTACCGAAGACATCTCGAGGTAATAATGCAATCTGGGTTATTGTTGATCGCTTGACCAAATCTGCTCATTTCCTTGCTATACGAGATACTTTATCTCTTGATCAACTTTCCCGTTTGTATCTTAAAGAGATAGTCAGGTTACATGGAGTTCCTCTCTCCATTGTATCGGATCGTGATCCCAGTTTTACTTCTAACTTTTGGAAAGGCCTTCAGAAGTCGTTGGGTACTGAATTAAATTTTAGTACAGCTTTTCATCCTCAATCAGACGGGCAGTCAGAACGAACAATTCTGACATTGGAGGATATGCTACGAGCTTTTTCTATGGATTATCAGGGAAGTTGGGACCAACATCTTTCTTTGGTTGAGTTTTCATATAATAACAGTTTTCATTCCAGTATACAGATGGAACCATTTCAGGCATTATATGGGAAGCGGTGTCGAACTCCAGCTTTCTGGGATGAAGTGGGTGAAAGGAAGATGATGGGACCAGAATTGGTAGAAGAGATGTCAGAAAAAGTTCAGCTGATTCAGAAACACATGAGAACAGCTCAGAGCAGGCAGAAGAGTTATGCGGATAACCGGAGGAAGGATCTATCTTTCGAGGTAGGTGATTATGTTTTTCTCAAGGTTTCTCCTTGGAAAAGTGTGATGAGATTTGGTAAGAAAGGAAAGTTGAGTCCACGGTTCATTGGACCATACGAAATTCTGGAAAGAGTTGGATCAGTTGCATACTGAGTGGCTTTACCTCCGATTTTATCTCAGGTACACAATGTTTTTCACGTTTCGATGTTGATAAAGTATATGCCAGATCCATCTCACGTTTTGAGTCCAGAGGTAGTTCAGCTGGAAGAGAACCTATCTTATGAGGAACAACCGGTCCAGATTCTTGACCACAGGGAGCAAGTGTTACGGAATAAGGTGATTCATCAGGTAAAGGTTTTGTGGAAAAACCACATGATTGAAGAAGCAACATGGGAATCTGAAAATGCAATGAGGGATAAGTACCCCCATTTATTCGATAAGTAAATAAATTGCGGGGATGCAATTTTCTAAAGGGGGGAAGGATGTAACATACCATGTAAGTAATGAATAATAGATATTTTTATCTATGTCTTTTAATGATTAAAATAGTGTTATAGAGGCTTAAAATTAAAATAAATACAATCTTATGCATGGAATACACTAATATTCTTAAAAGATTGTTTTACTGCCTTTTGATGGCAAACCATTTTTGAATCTATATTTTGACAATTTTATAAACTATGTTTGTCAAAATAAACTTATCCTTTATGATTGGGACATCAAAATTTACCTTGTGTGAATTTTTGGTATTTTTCTGACAATGTTCATTTTTTAATGAATAGTGAAAAATACTGCATTTTACATCAAAACTGCTTTTTAACCTAATTTATTTATATGATTATATTATGTTTTGAATTGGTTTTGAAGTGAAATTAGAATATATTTTTACCATTTTATCCAATGGTGGTCATTGTAATCAATTTCACTTTGGAATTAGACTTAAACTGGTGTAAATCTTTTGATACTTATTATTTTGTAAAAACACGCTATTTGCTCTGGCAGCGGTAATTAATTAGTAAATTAATTAATTTGACTTATATGATTAGAATTTTGTAAAATAGACTTCATTTTTGAATTCGGATTATCAAATATAGCTTAGGGTAAATTTTTGGTAATTTTCTGAAAAACTTAAATTTTTGATGAATAGTGAAACCACTAAGTGGTAATCAAGCAAACTGATTTTTCAGTTAAATGAAAGTTTACCACTAATGTGTACTGAATTTTGAAAATCCGACATACGTGGTTGTCATTAAGAAGTAAAATGTGGTTCAATGAGATTATAATAATTTTTTGGTGAATAGTAACTTATTAAGTTCTTAATCGCGATTAGTGGTAATTAGGGTAGTTTAAGGTATAAATAATGCTTTAATAATAGGAAATGACCTAGACACATGTCCCAACCTTATTGGTTGTGTCATGGCCGACCAAGACAAGCCATGGGTAAACTTGGGGACCCCATGGAGACACTTTGGTTTGGAAATGACATAAATAACTTTTTATTAAATGTTAAAGTAAAAATGACACAAACAAGAGATTTTTTACGAAAACAATTTTTACATGGGGTTATAAAGATCCGATATTTGATTATAAATAGTCATTGGAAATATAAAAAGATTTCCTACATCATAGTATTTTTTTTTATGATTTTTAGACATTAAATAAATTAAATTATTTATGACATAATAATGATGCAGCGATGACATCATTATTTGACGATTTAAATAAAATGGAAAGATAATGTAAAATCTATGAACTACACATGGCCAAAACCAATTGGACGAGTGGATTTCGAACCCTTATCACCTTATCCACGAATTATATCAATGTGGGACCTTTTGAAACAGAAAAACATTTTCAAATAAAGTAATATTTCTTTACGTTCCAAAAGTGCCCCTCCTCTCCTCTTATAAAAGGCCCCCAACTCTACCTCATTTCACACACTCCTCAAGCCTTTGGCTCAGCCAAACCCTGCCCATGTACTCTCTCCACATCCCTCTCCTCATCCTAGAGGATTCCCTTTGGGCAGAATCCTTTCAAAGGAAGCCTTTAGGCTCAAATCAAAAGGAGTTACACTTTTAAAGGTAATTCATTCTCTCATGTTCATTTGTTTTATTTTGCTTTTCCAACCCCCTAAACTCTTTTTATTTACTTCTTTTGTAAAAACACCAGTATCTTCAATATACTAGGATGTTGTTATAAAATTTATCTGAGCTACACTCTCACACAACTACATCAAATGGTTAAAGAACATACGGTTTCTGTGGATGGTGAAATTCTGCCTCCCGAAACGATGATTGTTCAATACTCATTTAACACCTTCAAAAGGTGGCCATTATGATGTCACTATTTTTATATATGATATATAATATGTTTATGTTTTCCTTAAGCTTATGTTTTTTTCATTTTGGTCATACCTTTATGGTTTCCATTATGGGTAAACACGATATCTTCATTTTAGGAAGTGTGGACTACCGCCCCCTAAAAGTGATTTGATTCGTTAATACCATATGTGGGATGTGTAAATGATAAAGCTAATGATATTATATATGTTATTATACTGGAATTACAATATACTCTTATATCATTATGATTCCATTCCAGAAAATATGAAATAGAAATGGAAGTAGCGTTCATGCGTACGTACGGCTTACCGTCTCCATGAACGGTGCATTTCATTTCTTACCTCTAAATGTGATGTAATATTATAAATGCATGTATGTACTGGATATATATGACATATATGATATCTACATCATGAATACCATTCTGGATATAATGAACCATTGACCAAATTAACAACATGTAAGTGTAAGAAGTCTATTTTTGACTTAAGAACCAAATACCGACAAAATGAACATTATTAACTTAACTGATTACATGATGTTCATAACATGGTATAAAAGGAATAATGAACTTGAAAAAGATTCATAAGAAAGTAGAGATTAACTCAAGTTTATTATTCTGGAGATTAAAGAACAGTCGCGTCAAGTCCGATACGAGGTATGGGACTTCGTCTCAATCTCCTTTCGTTGAGGCATATTTTATTTTATACACAACTTTCTTTTTTACGGTGTATAAACCCCTTTTACTTTTACGTTTATTCAAAAGGAATCTTTTTTATACTAAGCGTTTACTAAACGACAAAAGGGGAATGTTTTTGTCGTACGTATGCGGCGACAACGACTTCTCCGCCGTCATGACCGTTTTTTTAGTTTCGGCTTCCTCTACAAGCCATACCTTCATTTTAAAAGAAAAATAAATACCATGTTTTAATTTTCTTTTATTTTAGTATTGAAAATGGTTTTCATAATGTTTTTATTATATCAATGTGTTGTATTGATATCTCATGATTGAAATGTGGAAATGTTATGTTTCCTTTATGCACGTTTTATGTGATATGATTATGTTATGGTTCTTGGGCATTATTATGAAGACGGGTGGTTCTGTGATAAACTAAGGGCGGGTGAGCCCGTTATAGCTCTCCAATGCATTGGGTAACGCGAAGGAGTGAAACGTTAAGGTTTCTCCGAAGAGATTTAGGGAATATACTGTGATGGGTATTCCAAACGTAACCAAGAGGGTTACTCCCTACGTAAGAATGTTATGAATGCCTCAAGTTACCTTTACGTATTATGATTTCTATGATTTATTCATGATTTTATGAGGTATGTTAAAGTGCCTATGTTTTATGGGTAAAGTATGATTTCATTATTATGTAAATATGAACTCATGTTTCCTTTCCATGTTTTTTTTATAACCCATACTGAGTTTTTATGCTCATCCCATGTTTTTGAAATGTTTTTCACAGGTCAAGGGAAAGGTACATGATAAGATGATAGAGTCAAGGATGTTTCAAGAAATAATCCATGTTTTATTTTAAATGTGTTTCCATTGATGGGAATGAAGAATACTGTCTTTATGTAACCACTTTGTTTATATATGGAATGTAATGCAAGTTTTATGATCTAATTCTCTAAAACTCTAAACCCGAAAAGATCCTCAATGTGTAGTCTTGTAATAACTCAAGATTAAGTAAGGTTTAAGGATGGGGCCTTATATTAAATATGAAAAATATTTAATTTTGTCTATTAGATGTCAAATTCTGACCCGTGAGAGCCAATACTCCAACAAATCAATGTTTTTCATCCTTATTCACATCAAAACATGACAAAATTAAATTAAAAATTAAACATGATCCACCAAATTGTTATCCAAGATGTCCCCTAACACCACATGGAACAGAGTTTGGTTTCCATAAAAATGGAACCTTACATATTACCTTTCCCTATCAAATAGAAGGTATTAAATCAAAGAATCTATCACAAATCATTCATATCTAGCAAAATATCAATCACAATAACATGCAATGGGTAATTCACCCTAAATGGAATGACAGGAATGCATGACATGTGATCTCTATCATGTTCTTAAATGATGCCTGAGATGGAATACCCTCATCTCATCGAGATTCAATAGAAACTGAACATCAACGACACCAATGAAAAACACACAATACAAGTGAATCACCCAATGATGAAATCAAATCAACTGCATCAATTGGAAAATTAGAAAAAAAATTCAATAATCAAGGTAACATGACTTTTCCTTGTACATGGGTTATCTACTCCCTGGAACATTTTATAACCAACAAATCATTCTTTCTCATCCCTGTCTATAGGCTCTAAACATTAAGGAAAGTAGTAGAAAATAAAACATCCTCTAATACAACTTTGTAACGTCCTCGATCCTGGTGTCTCCCAATGGTTCCACGTACTCGATTAGTCACTTGACCTCAAACATATTTCCCTGAATGCCAGAGGCACCCAACTTGCAGTGAGGGCCATGGGTGTAATAGTTGGTAAACTATGTAATTATTTGAAAAGAAACACAAAATAATTTAAATAATAAAAAAATGTGGAATAAGTAATACCACACGATGAAGTAATAGTATAAGACTGATAGTAAATACGAAACAAGAGAACATATATAAATGATGCATTTCACATATGTCTAGGAAAGCATCCAAACAAGTCAAAATTTTAGAATATAGTGCTAAACCAAAATAAAAAAACAAATAAAGTCCTGTAGCATCGCAAGCATCAAATTGGTCCCATTCTCTCCATCTCCACCGTAATCAAGTACCTAAAGAAGAAAAGAGCTTTCCCATAAATATAATTTCAATCATATAATCTATTTGGGTAAAAAAGATTGAATTAAAAAGTGTGTTAGATGAATCCCTACTGGAACATTCCATTTAGATCAGTGCCACACTGTCAATGAATATATATAGCAGTCAATGTGAAAAATGAGGTAATAAACAAGGAAGTACTCAAAAGTCAACAATCTTAAAGTTTCCAACTACATTTATTAACATATTTTCATTATTCAACCCATTGAATAATGAAATACCAGGATCTAGACTAATATTTTTATCCCCTTTATAAAGTAAAAAAGAGATGTCTCATATGAACATCTAACAGTAATGTTATACTGAGTCCAAGCATGTGCTCTGGCTTTATAGACTCTCCACAATCAATCAAACATTAACATAAAACCCTCTTGGAATTTTCTATGACAATAACCCCTATTGTTCAAAAAATCATAAATTCAATAAATATATAATATCCCTTTGAGAATGATCACATTGTCTAACCTCATCAATTCAATAATGATATAATGACCCTTGGGGAAAGATCACATGGTCTAGCCCCTCTGGTCTTAAAAAAACAAATACTCTCCAAAGAAGCACTCACCATTAATTCCCCCTGTGGTATTTTAATAATAAACTACAAAATCTCTGAGGAAGAAATCAATTTCAATTTCCCTTGTTGTCTCGTAATATAATTCTATAGAAACTATGAGGGAGAACTCAATGTCAACCCCCCCATGTTCTAACAATGTAAATATAACAGACACTCTAGGGATGCCCTTAACATCAATTACCACAATGGTATAACTACATCAGGTTCTAATTGCCATGTTTAATACAATCGTACAAAAACGATATCTAGAATCCCAATGTAATCTCAACTACTACATGGTTGAGCATCTAGAATTCATAAAATGGGAATTTAACATGAAGTAATAAGCAATCAACTCCATCCAAACAAGAAAGGAATGGAATCCTGGTCTACCTCATAGGCAACCAAGTCTATACAGACAAAAGAATTCATACAATGAAATGCACCCATATTGTGTCCCATAAACACGAAACATTATATAAAATACCAATTAAAATACAGTCTATCAATGAATCTATGGAATATTGTAATCGGGTTCAATTCCTTAACAAGTAATACACAAATCATGGATAATCAGCACTTAGGCCTATATAACTCAAAGAAAAACATAGAAAGGCAACAAAACACCTACCTTGACATTGTACGATGGACAATTTTGAATTTTGTCCCTTGAATCAGCCTAAAACATTGTAGATCTACAAAAAGGTCAAGAATTTTCAACCTTGGATAAATCATGAGTGATGATAAATTATAAAGTAATGCTCAGTGGAAAGAGAGAACACACTGTGGGAATCCGAAGCACTGAGTGAATCATCAATCGGAGCTCAGATGGAGGAATAAGAGGAACTAGAAGATTACAGGTCATACATCACTCGACTGTATGATACATGGGAAGAAGAAAGTGGTTCTAAAATATGACTTGAACTCAGTTCGATTAATCAAATAAAAAGAAAAGTACAAAGCATGTTCATTTAATGTTCACTCCATGAACTATCCTCAACCGGTCCTGACAATAGGCAGTCCACACAGCCTTGTACTCGTCCATTAAAAATCCAGTTCATGGCTACCCATGGAAACCAGGTACACAACATGTACATGGAAAATTTCCAAATTCTTTATTTTTTCCCAAAACACTCGAAATCATTATCCATACCTGAAAAGAAGATCCAGGTTCTTATAATCGTGACATTTTTGGATCCATTATTATCCACATTAGAACTATTATTTCTTGGTTACAAGTGATATTATTCTTATTTAATATCCTCTAATTTTTATCTTTTGTGTAATTTTTTATCTAACTTAATTTTCCTCATCATAGGAATCATCATCAATATTAGTATTAATAACATATTAGTCCCCTGTGTATTATTTCATTGTTGTGGGGTTATCTTGATGGTAAATATGTGTGATATTGATGACTTAATTAAAATAATCCCATAGGTGTGGGAAGTGAGATCAATAGACACCAATAAATATTGACAGGATTCCAAAACGTTTATAAAGAAACCCTCGTGAAAATCAATGGTAAATAATGTTATATACATATAACTAGTGAAGGATTTTTCCTCTAAAATGATTTCCTTAAAGGGGGTCATGAATCAATTTTATATGAATAGAATTTCCATTTCATAAATTTCCGAGTCTCTTATCAAATTTATTATTTCATTATTTCATATACTAATCTGTGTGAGGCCATGGGATTCTGAGGATCTATTGAAGTGTATATCTTAATCTTGGTGTTTTTTGAATTAGAGAATGACCATGATGTGATTGAATTTCAATCAATTATCTTCTGATATAAATACATTAATATAATGTCATATCTATTTTTGATAGATTTAAAAAAAACTTGGTACTCATCCAATAAAATATTTTAGTTATTCTTCCTACAGTTTTGATGCCTTTAACACTATGTCATAGTTTTGGGTTATACATTTTTTTGACATAGTTGGTTCTATTGGAATACTGTTATAAAAAATTATTATTTAAACAAATTTAAATCTAAATGAATATGGATATAGAAAATATTAATCAAATATTTTTAATCTATGAAGAAATTGAGTTTTTGTTTATTTATCATCAACTATAAATATTATTTTTCCTAATGACTGATCATGTTAAAATAAACGTCATTGATATGTATGAGAAGTTGATGCCTTTTTGAAACGCCTAAAAATTAAATGGAGTAATGTTATGTTTTCTTGAGCCTATAATGTGGTGGATTGAAGGAATAAATTAAGTGTCCAAAGAATCAATAGAATATATATAATAAATAAATATTTCCATTTTTCACCATATAAGATCATAAGAAAATTAGATTTAGGGTAGGTATAATGTTACCCTTCTAATGGACCTATCTTGATAATCATCCTTGTTTGTAAAGGCCAATTAGAATTTATGAATAGGGAATCATCTTCTTATTTGTATGAAAATAATTACATACCCATAAAAAATGATATGGTCAGGTAGAGGATCCCTAATGTTGGGGAGATATTGAATTGTAGGATGACAGGGCTCTATAATTTTAATGTAAATCAAAATGATTTTATAAAATCATAAATCCATAACTCTTATGGTGGAAAAATGTTTTGAAACCAATACATATGATTCTGACAACTACATTAAAGAGGATGTTTGTTACAACAATTTATGTTATTATAAAAGAAAAAATGTTTATGATTTTGGTTGATCATGACCTGTGAAAATTATGAGACTAAGGAATAATTATAATCACTTAAAGAAAACTATTTTGAAAAGATCCTCTAAAAAGAAAATATATATTTTTTCCAACGATTTCAGGGGGAAAATAATTAAAAAATTTAAATTATTCTTCTTCTTCTAGGGAATATATTTAATTAATTAGATAATTGGGTTTATGAACATAATTTAAAGATACTCAATATATAATATTATATACATATTATTTATGATACATATATTGATATCATGAACCTAACAATATAAATGAGTGAGAATAATGTTATATATAATCAAATTGTTTCATATAAAACCCTTTACTAGGATTTATTCTATTATTTTAGTTATTTAGTGGGTTTTAGGTATAATGTAGTGGTTGTTTGACTATGTTAATATTAGAGAAAAATTAGATAACTAAACAAAAGAATATTTTTAGTTAATAGATTGATGAATAAAATCATACATGTTTGATGGACAGAATAAAATAATTTAATATTCTAGATAAATTATTATATTGTTTGAAGAAAAATTGATTCATGTAGCTGTTATGTGGTGAATTAATTTTGTTAATGATTAATTTTTAATGATATGTATTTCATGTAATGTGCAGGTGATTATTCAGATAGTGGACTAATACTAGTGCACTAATTATTTTTATTTATTGTGGAATACACTCTATGTTCATTTTAGGGTATTATTTTGGGTTATTATTAAATATAATAACCTATCCAGTTTCAATATATTCATTTTCAATAAAACTTTCATTGTTAATTGATATGGCTTTCCAAATCCATGGATCATGTAGTTTGATTCATTTTCTCCACCAATCTAGTCATATTCTCAAAAATATATTCCAGAATCGGGAAATGATTCATGATTTATTCCATTAATGTTCTAATATATTAAAAAGTTGAATTTCCAAACAAATTATAAGACATTAGTTGATATGCTTACATGACACGCTATTCGATGGGTTCCTAGAAAAACTCCATTCATGTTAATGTGACTCAAATAACATTTTACTATCCTCATTAAAAATTTGTAACTTAAACCATGAAAAATTGAATTTATTTTATCATTAGAATAATTTCAAATAAAATTTAGTGAGGGGTATTCTATTCTCCAAGGAACAATAAAAATATATTATAAATATTACCATATGTCATGAATTTTTAATTTCAAAATTAGTTATATATGTATTTAGGAAATATAATTATTCTGCTAATGTTATGTATTCTATGGTTTTTTATCCACCTGATCTTTTATTATTGAGTGTAAATTTCTTAATGAATTTACACTATCATATTCATCCCAAAATATTCTTACACTTGATATTTGTATACATCATTTTTTTCATTAAAAAAGATTATATCTTTTTATATATTATATTTCAAATATTCGTATATTTCCGAGTACCGAAATACAACACCATTAACATGATGGTGGTGACCACTGATCAAATCATCTTACAATAACCATCATCAAAAAGGGAATGGTATCTTACCCTAATTATAGACATTGTTTATATAGGTCCACACACAACAACATGAACCAGTTCATGGGAAATTATTGATATATACTAGTTTTATGTAAATGTTATCTAAATAAGTTTTTCTTTTTTAACTAGAATAAAACATGTGAGTATGATAATAAAATGCATACATGGTAACCATAACTCTATCATTCTTCAACAGGTCCTCTATTGACAATTCAACCATGTGACTTAGACATGTATTCGATAATCTATTTTCATTTTTACATTGACATAATTCACATATACTTTTACCCAAAGAAGATGTACAATTTACATTTTTTCATTTCAAATACATCATTTCTATATTATTTATTCAATTAATGAAATCATTATTTATGATGAAATTCCAAGCATACCCTGAGTAACATAGACGAGTTACAATTATCACACTACTTCGGAGAAACATAGAAACCAAAACATTTTCATCTCTCATGTCCTTCCACCAAATATGTATTTTCCCAGTAAAATTATATTTAATTATTTTTCATTTTATTATCTTGTGGATCCTTTCTTATCATACATGATGTTATTGACAAGTATTCTAATTTAATATATTTCGAGAGGTTCATCCTACGTTAAAGAATCTCAACATGGATTGATTATCTATATTCCTAAAAATATATACATGCACTACAATATGATATATCTTGATTTTTATACATGTATTTTTTATTAACATCATTCGTTGATTGGTTAATCTATTTTTTAATTTAATAAAATGAATCAACCCCATCTTAAAATGTAAAAAAAATATTTTTTCTATAATCTCACATGATTCATTGATATTTTATATATAGTCTCCTCAAGTACACTTTAATACATGTCAATGACTCCTTAATGTGATATAACATTCCATATATTTAAATATACAGTATACCAATATGTTTGGAATGAAAGAAAACATGAAATTTTTAGCATTACATGTTTGTATTTATTAATCATATTCATATTTTTACGACATGAAATTAAAATATTTGTTATCCTAGTATCCCCAAATTCTAATAAAATCACACCATATTTTTATGTACTCTTTTGACTCCTACAGATAGAATTAATGGTCACGTGGGTTCATTTAGTACATTGATTCTCAATGATAATAATATTTACCTATATCTTTAATGTTTCTGATTGTGGATTTTAATCAATTAAAAATACCATAAAAGCAAGAAAAATTACCATACCATATTTTTCATTTTCAAATATATTTTTCTTTAGTAGGAAGGCCTTAAATATTTTCTTGGTCCTCTATTCTTATAAATTTCCTTCTTAACTACCCATTCAATCTCATTTTCAAATTGCATTTAGAGGATTGAAAATATCTCCTCAAATACTATTTTTCATTAAAAATGATTACTCCATTATAACAATAATTGATATAATTTGATCATATATACACTCATTTATTTTTGAAAAATTAATAATTTTAATATACTATTTGATATTCATCAATTACTATACATTATCCTTTATGATTTCTGGGTATTCAAATTTCAGTTTTCTAATGTCTACTCTTACCATTGTCATAAGTTCTTCATGTTAATAGAATAAGTGTTTACAATTATAAACCACTACATTTCATTTCCTCATTTTGGATCTTGAAACATCATTACCATTAGTTGTAACCTCTAAAAATCCATGTAGATCAACTCTCCCTCATCCATCTTCATCATCGTCAAATTTTTTGTATCATTTTCCAAAATCCATTAGGAAATATTCTTTTTTTCTTTGTAGTAATCCATTTCTAATAATTATTTGTCTTTAGATAATAATCCCTTTTGAATGTATGTTTATCATCACAACGAATTGTTTTTTAGTGGTTCCCTAACTTTCACATATGGTGAATATTTATCAATGAGGCTATCATCATCATTTTCATTACATTGAACCATATTTTAAAACACCTCTACAAAATTACCAACAATTCCACATTAATGTAAAATGATTATATATTTTTCTATGATATTAAATTTTCCCCTAATAATTTTTTATGCAATAATGACATAACATCATCAACGACTTCATATTCTACATCATTCTTTTTGGTGAGATTCCATAATTCCATAAACTTCACATCCTTAGAATTCCCCATTTCCAAAACCTTTTTATTATTTCTTATCATATCATTTTTAATTATTGTATTATGTAGAATATCTAATTCTATATCGATTTGATCTGTATCTTCATTCGTACATATATTTAATTTAAATTTAAGTGGAATGTTTCAAATGATTCTCTTGAAAATGTAAACATCATGATGTTTTTAATTGAATCAACACATACGATCCATAATTACTTTTATAGAGTCATATATTTCATTGATAGATTCATTCGTTTTATCCCCATATCCTCATTCATGTTCAAAGGATCATGTTTTACATATCATTACAATTTTCAACATTTACAATGGAGATGTTTTAAAATAATATATTTTTGTGTACTATAGTTATATTAAGGAGCAT
The DNA here is from genome assembly GCA_963277665.1 of Viscum album. Classification (NCBI taxonomy): domain Eukaryota; kingdom Viridiplantae; phylum Streptophyta; class Magnoliopsida; order Santalales; family Viscaceae; genus Viscum; species Viscum album. The sequence continues at coordinate 70,761,191 of OY728155.1, read as the reverse complement.
AGATTAAATTGTGTGTGTTTGTTTGAAATTATTTAAAAAGGTTTAATGTAATAGGCCCTAGAATAATATTTCTAAGGTGTTGTTTTGATGTGTTCAATGAGGTAAGATGATTTTAACAACCAAGGATATTTTTTTTTTAAAATTTTGAATTGAATTAAAAATTAATGCAGAATAGAAATTATAAAAATTTGGTAATATTATGATTAAATGATATTATTTTTGAAATATTAATATTGTAAGATTATTATTACATGTTAAATTCATTGAATTCATAAATTAATGTGAATAATTATTTATGTGGACTAACCTTTTTAAATAATAAATGTCACATACTATAATAAATTTCTAATGTGGTTGAAAGTGGTTAAATTTATAATGCAAGTGTCTCTAATTTTAAATAGATTTTGAAATATTAATTGTGAACATGATAAGGTTCTTTTATTATTTTGGAATTGATTTTTTACATTTAGTGGTTGAAATATTAATTATTTTATGGTGATTAAAATGCAATGAATACATGTTTATAATTTTTTTCAATATGTAGAGAGTAACAATCCTGACCCCAATAGCACTGAGTCTATTTTTTATTTAATTACAATGGAATATATACAAGAGATCAAATAACCATGGATATATTGTTTCAGTATTCTAGAATAAATATATACATACATGAATATTTTATTAAATTGGTAGTTAAACATCAACCATAAAAATAGAAAATAATATTCATCCTTGAATATTATTCAAAGATCTCATTTTCATAACTTGGGAGTGAAAACCCATAAAATGTAATGATAAAATTATTATTAATGATAACATATAACTGAATCGTCAATAAATAAAAATTGAATCATAATAACTATGGAATAATAAATATAGGAAGCAAAATATCTTATAAAATATGTCATTTAATAAATAAAGTGAGAATAAAAATACATACATATATTTGTTCATTGTAAAAATATCATGTATAGTAATAAATAAATAATAATTTAATGAAATATATAATTATTATAATTCTTGTATCTCTAATATAAACCACTATCATCATATACATTCCAAATACATTTTAAGTCCTTGTGTAGAAACATATTTGATTCTATTTAGAATTAAATGTGAAGTATTTTTCACCAACTTTTTGATATGATGAGATATATTGATTAATGAAGCTGATATATATAATATCATGGAACACCTATCAATTAAATTACAAATAATTATTCAAATGTATATTTAACTCCTGACAATTTTCCTTATCAAAATATCCATATTGAGTAGAGGATTCCTATCTAGATATATTTCCCTAATTAAGATAACTTTCCATGTAAACATTGTATGTAATAATGGTATACGACATATATAATAATCATAAACATGTTATAATAAATAAGTATATTTAATGAAGTTTTAAATGATTTATGATTTTAAATAAATGGTTCAGAATATGATCCACATATAAGGAAATATGTTCATAACATAAACAATATTCCCCAATGAATGTAAATTTAGATATTGTCCCACTCAAGAATCATATCATTAATCCAATGAATGAATTTTGAGTATTCTATATAAATCAAAATAAAAAGAGTTTAAATACCACATATTATTATAAAAAGTCATTCTATACATTACCATATCATGAAAAAAAAATTAAATAGATTTTTTAGCTGAATAATTAAAATTGAGTTAAGAAATCTCATCCCACGTTGTAATATATAGAACTCCATGCCCCATAAATTTAATAATCAACAAATGAAGCATATAAAATAGTGAATATAAATAAATTCATGAATAATATATCAAAAGGCTAGTATACATAAAACATCCTAATGAAATAAGTGGGAAATAAGGAATATCATACTGAAATAAAAGATGGATGAGAAAACACATACCATATATCTGAAAGCATTATAAAAATTTACATTTTGTACTAAATAATAAAATTGAATTACTTAAATATTTAATTTAAAACCTATTAAATATATATTTTATATATTTTGAATTTAGTTTCTTCATTTATAGACATTTCGAGAAGTTATAATGTCTTATTTTTTCATTCTAGGAGCATTCATTTAATCGTTGTATTGATATTTCCCTTGAGTATAAATACACAAGTTCTTATAAGATGGGAATAAACTCTCTCGGTCTGGAAACTGTGAGGGCACCTGCAGCCGGTGTCGCTGTCCATGATGTGCAAGTTGTTGCTGGAGGTCCTAATTCCCCAGTTCAGGTGGAGATTGAGAGGCAATATCAACACATGGATCTTGGGGCTGTGAAGCTGGCTGGGAATCAAGAAACTCATATCAAGGAAAGTGCTGATGCCATTGGTGCTGTGATGACAGTGGATGGGATGCAGGAATCACCTGGGAGGCAGGCGAACAACATTGAGCTTGGCAATCGGTTTTCATGCCTGGTGGATATTGATCTGGTTCTGGATCATGAGCAGGATGCCAAAAGGGCTCATGAGGATCAAAATTCTGCTTCCTTAGGTGCTAATGTTGAGCCAAGGGTTGCTAGTGTTGGCAATTGTGATCAGGATCTGGGAAATGAGAAAACTTATAGTGCTGAGAAGGGCTCTGAAGCAAATACAGATAATGGTTCATTATTGGACAGCTTAGCTGGAGATTGTAATGTGAAAAAAGGCATTCATGGTGGCGGTGACAGGTATAGGGTGGTGCACATTTCTGGTAGCTGGGGGGACTGCTCTGATAGTGGAAAAGAAAATGATGGTGGTATGGTCCAGCCCTCCTATGGTGGTATGGTCCAGCCCTCCTATAGTGATATTGTTCAAGGTGGCCGAATGAAGATGTCTGACAGTGAAGGTGTCATGACTGCGCCACCAAAGAGGAGGCCAAGGAGAGACTACACGGGTCTACCCAAACCAATGGCAACAAGGTCTGCACACAAGATTGGAGCGTCACAAGATAATGTTATTGCAAATGGGTACAGTGGAAAATGAAGAGGAGGGTCCCCGAAGAGGGACAAAGGATTCAGTGGAAAGCGGCCGGTCAAAGAGAAGTTGTCTGAGGAAATGTTGCGGAAGAAAAATATGTACCTTGAGCTGATGCGCAAATACGAATCTTCTGAATGGGAGTCAGCTGATCCTGGTGATGAGCTATCTGATGTTGGGGAGAAGGATGCATACGGCTTTGATGTTATGTAGCGTGTTATTTTCTTCTGACTGTACTTGCACTTTTCTTTTAATAAATTTGGGGGACCAGGCTTATGCCTGGTTCAGACTTTCCTGGTAAACATTCTGTAAATATTGTTAATCCTATTTAATATATCTAAAATAATATTTATAGATGATTAGTTTATTTTTGATTTAAATAAACCTAAACAAATTCTTCAGTGCTATGTCTAATTATTGTAATCTATTTTTTGTTTGTGTTATAATGGATTTCCATGATAAATGATTAAGTCTAATCCATTCTATGAATATAATTGTTTATATCTGTGTACAGATATTTGGCTATGTCTGAAAATCCCTTAGTCTGCCACCGGTTATGTTTTTCTGGGAAATGACCCAGACATAGGGAACTAGACATTGTGACCCAGACACCGTGACAAGACACTATGACACAGACACCATGACCCAGACACCATGACCAGACACTGTGTCTAGACATCGTGAATCAGATACCATAATCATACATATTGATCATAACACCGCATCAGTGCTTCCAGTTCCTGATCCATATATAACTGTGCCATCATGACTGCATCATTGCCGAAAGTCAAAGAAATAGACACTATTTCATGGAGACACCACTTCAGCAAGACAACATTTCCAGATATACTATGACTTTGTTTCTTAACATGTTTGGTAATTTTTCAATTTAATCTCCAACTGTCATATTTGAAGCTTTTAAATAATGTTGTATAATTAAATGTTTCTATGTAGACATGTCACCTAACAGTAAATGGTTCGAGGTGAAGAATACATGCATCATGTTGGCTCCAACACATTTACTCCATGAATAAAAAGAACAGCATGTCTATAAAAATATATATAAGAGAGAAGATAAAGAGACAAGTGTGTGCGTGATAACGAAGAAGCAAGAGCATTCATTAAGGAAGAACCGACACATGAAACTCGACAGTTATGAAGAACACAAAAATCATACTCAAATCCTAAAGTTGATATCAATTTTCACACTTTTAACATCATGAAGAACACGAGCCAGACTAGCTGACTTACGATACTCTATTTTTGGCAAAAGGACTCAATTTCTGTAGCTGATTTATCCTAGAAGTCATGAGATGCATAAATATTCACTCATAGAACATATAACCTTATCTCATAATTTCTTTCTCTGTTGTGTATTATTTTTATCTTTAGAGAAATGTTTTTTTGTGTCTGTATAAAAAAACACACTCTCTCATACATCAAACAGAAGGATACATGATATCCATTCTCATACATCTTCTTAGACTTTTGTATTCCCACAGATAAGTGCGGATGTTGTCCTTGGGTGACCTGACTATTCATACCCACGATGAACTGTGGAAGAGGTCGGTGACCTAGATAGTCTTGTGTATAGTTGTTAACCCTGATGCACGGTGTGGATCATGTTTATTTATATAAACTTCTTGGTGGTAGGTGATCACCAATTGGAGTGGATTAGGTCTTGATAGGAGACTGAACAACTTGTTTTATATCTGCTATGTTGTTTAATTTAGTTTTCTCTCTTTTTCTATATAATTGATAAATAAATAAATTTATTTGATAGTTAATCATGGAAATAAGTTATAATTGATTTGACTTGTTATAATTTCTTCAAAATAAATGTTAATAACTGATAATAATATTACTGAGAATTAATCATTCTTCTGATAATTTATTTAAACATTCAAACTTTTATTACCGTATTATATTGATTAACTAGGTTGTATTTAAATTTTTGTTGGAACCTTTCTAAGACTTAGTTTAAAACAAAATTTTTTTTATAGATACTCAATTCACCACCTCTTATTTATTATACTCAGACCAACATTTGGTATTAGGGGATTTTTTTTAAGACAATGTTTTTGACCATATTCAACATTGATTTTACTAGTACATTAAAGAACTGTAAATTTTTGTTAACTATAAATTTCTATCTCCTTAAATGTATTTCTTCATCATAGAAAATGGAAGGTTCTACAACAAATAGACCACCATTCATTAATGGAACCGGTTATTCTCATTGGAAAATTAAAATTAAAATGCATTTAGAAAGTATGATTTTTGAAATCTAGTTTTCAATTATTGAATAATATAAGATTCATGCTGCTAATTGAATCACTTGGGATTACCCTACCTAGACTTACTACAATAAAAAATTGTAAATCCATTAATTCTTTATATATATCTTTAAGAGATGAGGAATTTAATAGAATATTTTCATGTAAAACTACCCAAGAAATATCAGATACCACGTCTGTTTCACATGATGTAACATCTAGTGTGAAGTAAATGAGCCTTAAAATTAATTCTATTAAATATGATAACATTAAAATGAATCCTGGTGAGCCAATATCTTACTTTAATCTCAGGTTCAATGAAATTTTATACACATTTGTTTCCCTTGGAAGATATGTTACTACCAAAGAACATATCTTACGGATTCTTAGATGCCTACATGACAGATGGAGAGGAACCTCTCTCTCAATTAGAGAGTCATGCGACCATAGAAAGCTACCTTTAAATGACCTCATTAGAAAATTGATGATGTATGAAGAAGATCTGAAATTCAACAAGGAAGAGGATGATGATCCCAAAATAAGATATGTTGCATTAAAAACCACCACTTCTAAACCGAAAGAGAACGAGAAGTTGGAAGCCTATGTAAAATGTTCTAGTATTCAACCATCATCACCTGATAGTGTTGAGGAGAGGGATCAATTATCCAGATGGTTTGAGAGATTTTACAAGATGGAGAAATTTTTCAAAAAGCCTAACATCAAGGAAAGATATGATCATAAAGGAAGATAGAAGGATGATTGGAAAAAAAGTGACATGTCTGATGAGATAGACTGGTATGAGTATAAATGAAAGGGACATATAAATGATGACTATCCCAAACTCGTGTATATAATGAAATATGAGGGAAATGCTAGAATATATAAAATGGAAATTAAAGAAACATGGAGTTCTTCTTAGGATAATTCGAGTAACTCAAATTCTTCACATCATGAACATGTTATCAAATCTAGTAAGTGTTTTATTACAAAAATATATGAGGTAACACTTGAATCTCTTTTAAAAAATTCTGATTATTCTGGTGATGGGAGTGGCTCTGAAAATATGTCTAATGAAGAAATTTTTGAATACTATAATATGATTAAAGAGACATGAAATGAATTAAAATATAAAAACAAATATATGACGAAACAACATGCTTGTACCTCAACTGTTAAATCTAAACTTACTGTAGAAACAGAGAAAAATGATCAATTATTCAAAGAAGACAATGAACTAAAGCTATCTAATGAGAAATTGAATAAGTATCTTGAAAGGTTTAATAAAGGTAGAGATACCATGGTACAAATGCTAGGTAAACTGATTTCTCCAAAATATACCACTGGGATTGGCTATAAACCTGGTAAATAAAATCTTGGAAGAACTAAATTTTTTTTAGTCTAGGACATACCTCATTAATTATAGTTCTGGAATCCATTCTACTAGCTCATGTTATGATACACTCCCTACTGTTTCAATATTTTCTATACCAAATAGTGTTTATTTTTCAAGTACATTACATTATTATTATAGGAATCTTATGAGGAAGATATGGGATCCAAAAGCACTAGTCACTAATATAACTGGACCCAAATAGTTATGGGTACAAAAATATGTTTTTAATTGAATATTTTGTATAAAAATTACCTAAAGAGTTCATGTAAAAGCTTATAGTACTTGGATAATTGGTGTTAAAGACAAATGAGAGGGGACTATTCATGATTCATGAATTTAACAGAAATTGATGGAGGACATGTCAACTTTGGTGACAATTCCAAAGTAAATATTATTTTCCTTGACCAAATTAGTAAATCAAACTCAATTTTTATTTCCATATTACTTTTTTTTGATGGATTTAAATATAATCTTCTTAGTATTTAACAACTATGTGATGATGGATTTCATGTTAAATTTTAAAATGTTGCTTTCAATGTTTTCAATTCTAAAAATGAATTACAGTTTTCTGTATTGAGAAATGAAAATGTATATTCTGTTATTATAGATTCTTTTGTCTCTCAAAATGCTTAATGTTGTAGTGTATTTCACAATGAATCATGGCTTTGTCATAAGAGACTGTGACACTGTAATATTCACTCTGTTTGAAAGTTAACTATAAATGGTTGGTCAATGACCTACCCAAACATGAGTTTCCAAATGATAAAGTGTCTAATCCTGGTAAAAATGGAATGTAACACAAAATTTCATTTAGATCAAAGAAAGAAGTGCCAACAAAACAACCTCTCTAATTGGTTTACAATGATTTGTTTGGACCATCTAGAGTTTCTAGAATAAATGGAAATCCCTATGTTTATGTTCATGAAGATTACTTTTATAGATATACATGGTCTTTTTTTGGCTCACAAATATTAATCCAACTCTCATTTTATCAAATATTCCAAAACTATAAAAACTCATAGTGGACTTAGAGTTTAATCATTATGATTTAATCATGGATTTGAGTTTGAAAATCAAGAGGTTGAATCATTTTTCTCACAAAATGTCTTCATTCAAAATTATTTTCCACTAGAACACCTCAATAGAAAGGAGTTGTAGAAAGAATAAATAGAACCACACAAGAGATTGCTAGAACCATGCTTAGTGAATATGACTTGCCTATTTATTTTTGGGCTGAAGCTGTAAATACAGATTGTTATATTATAAATATATTGTTGATTATACCTATTCTAAAAATAACTCTATATGAGTTATGAAACAAAAGAAAACACAAAGTAAGCTACTTCAATGTTTTTGGATTCCAAGTCTATATCCTTAATACTAATTTCAATCTTGAAATATTCGAATCCAAGAGTGATGAAGGATTCTATTTAGGATATTTAATCTCTAGTAAACCTTATAGAGTGTTTAACAAAAAACTAATTGTGTGGAAGAATCTGTACATGTAGAATCTTAATTAACAAATCCAGATGAGCCTAATACAACTCCAGAGAACCTGGAAGATGATGTATGAAATATTGAAAATAATTTAAAATCAACTAACCTTCTGATGAAGGAATCTATGAAAACACCTAGTTCTGTAAATTCTTTAGATTCAAGTCACAATGAACATGTCCTTGTTAAAGAACCATAAATCACTAGTCTGTCTCTTTCTAGAACTGTTAGAACTCTTAAGAGACATGCTTTAGATGATTTTGTAGGACAATTTGATAATGAAACTCATAAGTGAGAATCTCTTCAAAATTAGGTTGAACATCAAGTCTTCTTGTAACAAAATCAATCTAAATAAATTAATGATGATATAGATGATGAATTTTGGGAGATGGCTATGCAAGAAGAGCTTAATCAATTTGAATGGAACAATGATTGGAAACATGTTGACAGACCCAAAGTCATATTCACCATATGCACTAAAAGGGTGTTTATAAATAATGTATATAAAGCTAGTAATATAGGTAAAAACGTGGCTCGGTTGGTTGCATATGGTTATAGTCACAATGAAGGAATTGACTATGATGATACCTTTTCCCAAGTATCTAGACTTGAAGCCATTAGAATTATTCTTTCTTATGTTTCACATTTGAATTTCAAACTATATCAAATGCATGTTAGAAGTGAATTCCCAAATATTTATATAGGTGAGGTTGAATTTTTTGAGCAACAACCTGGTTTTACAAATCCTTATTTTTCCAAAAAAAAAAATTATCAAAAGCCTTATAGGGTTTAAAACAAGATCCATGAGCTTGGTATGATAGATTGAGATCATTTCTTATTTCCAAAGGATTTAAAAAAGTAATAGATAATTCTACACATTTTATAAAAATAATTTACAATTATTTTTTAGTATTTCAAATCTATGTAGATGACAATATCTTTGGATCTTCAAAAAAATCATTACATATTGAATTTTTTGAAATGATGAAAAACGAATTTGAAACATGTTTAATGGGTGAACATAAATTATTTCAGGGATTTAAAATAATTAAAAATAGTGTTGGTATTATTTTAAATAAAATAAAATATACAAATGTTTATCTAAATCATTGTGGTTTAGATATCACTAAAGGTAGTGACACTACAATGAGTAGTACTTGTAAGTTAGATCATGATGAAGATGGAAAATCTATTGATCAAACCACTAACAATGGAATGATTGGATGTCTTCTCTACCTAACTACCATCCATCCTGACATTATCTTTAATATGTGTATGTGTGGTCGTTTTCAATAAATATTTACGGAATCTCGTTTATAAGAAGCTAAAATAAGTTCCAAATACCTCAAGCATGCAACTAATCTAGGATTGTTTTATCCTAGTGGAAAATCGTTTGAGTTAGTTAGTTATCATGATGATGAATTCGGTGGTTGTAAGTTAGATAGAAAAAATCACCAATCGAACATGACACATTTAAGGCACGTCACTAGTATAATGGTGTAGAAAGAATCAAAACTCTAATGAATCATCTACTTTAAAAGATGAATACATAGCTATTAGAAATTGTTTTCCCCAAATTTTTTTGATGAAACACACCATATTAGATTATGGATATTAATTTAGGGATATATCTATAAATTGTATCAATAAAAGTGCTATTAACATCTCAAAAAATCATGTTTCACACTTTAGGACAAAACATATTGATGTAAGACATCAATTTTTGAGAGATCATTATCCAAAATGTGATATATCTTTGGAATTCATTGGAGTTTATATCATCTTGCTGATATATTCACCAAAAAATTAAATTCTAAAAGAATAGATTTCATCATACATGATTTGAGAATGATAAATCTTAAGCAGTATGTATACTGTTTCACATATTACTGTTTCACAAGATAATGATTGGCACTTACTATCTCAAAGAATATAGTTGCATAGTTTATAAATCACACAGTTATAGTCTCACCGTGAAAACCTTTAACGGTCTCACTGTGAAAGCCAGTTTCGATCTCACCGTGAAAATTAGTTACAGTCTCACCATAAAATATGATTAATTATTTTATTTACATAATATATCCCATATAGTGGTAATTAGTTATTTTACCATTTTACTTTCCCACATGTTTTATATCACAACACATGATATCCCTAACTGATAAAATGAATGAAGTTTCACTCTTTCTTTACCCGAGCTCCCTTCTCTCAAACTGTAACCCCAGTTTCAACTGTTATCTCTCACAAACCATCATTGAATGCCTATGATGAAATTCACATCATCGTCAACTCCTATGAATTTTAGTTCAAAGAGGAAGATAAAAATAACACCGATGTTAGCACACGAAGGCCCTATTAATCTGAATCTATTAGACAGAAAAGTGGTACATGAAAAAGAAATATGCCTAAGTGGATTCTGTCATGTATGCAATTGGTTTTGGAAGTGGTAAAAGAGAAAGGATGGCTTGATTGGTTCACAATGGACGATAGGCCGATTTAGCTGAAATTAGTTTCACAGTTTTAACAGTATGTTCAAATATTTTTTGATATAGAGTATGCCATTATTGTGAGAAGTTCGATCAATGGAAAGAGTTTCATGTTTTATTTTAGGTTATAGGCTTCATGCCTTATGATACATCATGATGGTATTTAGAGGACTACTAGAGAGGTTATCAACCTCCAAGTGAGTTATTTTATTTTGAAGAAGCATTTGGAATGAAACAAAGCGATTATCCATAGATGCTGAGCTAGATGGTGAAACCATACTTTGGTTTAAGTTTGTTCGGAATCAGACTAGCCCTAAAAAAGGTTACATTCCAACACTCAAGTATAAGGATGTAGTTTTGATACAACATATGATGAATGGACATTAGATCAACCTATAAAAATATGTTATTCTTTATATGTGTGATTTGATCAAGTAAAACTCTCTATCAACCTTTCTATTATATACAAGGCTTATCTCAACAATAATTCATTCAAAAAGGGTGGTTGGAACAGATGAAGATGTGATTAATGATTATGAGTTCTATCCCTCAAATGTTACGGTAAAGAGAATTAAAATCATTTGGAATCCATGGAGAAAAGAATTGTTTGAAGATAATGACATTGTTTATAAATATTTCAATCTGGTGGAACACTCTTCAAGACCTAAAGTCATTTCTGCTCCTGGATTGGAACGACATGAAATTGTTGAGTATTCTAATGAGTAAGAAGAAGAATAATATGTTGTACCTGTAAGGGGAACTATTCTAGATGATAAATAAAATGAACCTATTCTTCAATAATTAACTGAGAAGGAAATTCATGTTCATAAATAAGATTCTAATATGGAAGAACATACTACTTCTAAGAAGAATATGTTACTAAGGTAAATTAAAAGGATATTTTAGAAGAGCATATAGAAGAATATCTTTCTCATGCGCAAGAAGTGTTTATGAGGAAAATTTGGAGGAAATATTTGTCCCTTAAATTATCCCATCTACTGAAGAGAGAATAGAACAAGACTTTCAGTTTTCAGGAAGGAAAATGAGAGAGGATATTAGGAATGTAATTATGTAATAGATCAATGATCTATTTATCTTAGTAATAAGAAAAATACATCATTTTATGGGGAGAATCCCCCTAGTTTGGAAAGTGTTGAAGTGAAAAATATAGTTTATCATAGCATAGTGGATAAATGGTATATATTCCCTAGTTATTTTAATATAAAAGAATACCGATAAGCCTCAATGAATGGTATAGACCTATCTAAAGTGTTTTGGAGTGAAACCAGAATCTGTTATTGATGTTATGACTACAATGGAACCAGATCCTATACCATCTCTTATTTCAGAGCAATCACAAGAACATTCAAACTTGTTGAGTAAAGATGATTTGAATTATTTTGAATCCACCATATTGGCTAGGGTTAAAAAGCTCATGAATACCCAACCGGGTCATGTAACCAATTAAAGTGAAATAGATACTGCCCTATTGTTGGAAAATATCATTTGGAAAATTCATCCAAATATGCATCATGTGATTCAAGATGTCGGAGTTGAGAATAATAGCTCAGTTATGATATAAAGTATCTCAGAGGAATGATTGATGAAATGCAGAGAGTGATAAACTCAAGGCCAAAACCTTTTTCCCATCATTTTTATGATATTGGTTGTAAAATTCCATAGGAAGTAGCCTCCCCGATGTAACCTAATCTAACCTCCATGGAAGTAAAGATAGCTAAAAGAAATAAGATGATTGTTAATGAGACGCGTGAGATTGTTATTAGCCTTAACAACTAGACTGATGTGTATAAGGGCCATCTCCAGAAAGTTCTAAATCAAATGAAGTCCCTTAATTTGGTTGATACTGCCTCTCATTCCTCTGGACAATCATCTCAACATTGTTTAGACAATGATCTTCTCAAAATAGTTATCAATGAATAACATCAGGCTCTGCTTGGTGGTTTTGACAAAGAATATCCATTTGTAGTTGTCAAGAACAGTGACTGAGTTCTTGATTTGGTGATAATTCATTCCAAAATTGCAAATAATGCTCAAAAAGAGATTACTATGAAGATGGATTTCTACTTCAATAGGATATTCCTGAATCATGACATGACCAACCACTTCATGTACCTTTTAGTGAATCTAATAATCCCTCCACTCACTCATAATTTCAAAACTCAAGTCCAAAAGCTCAATGATTTCACTCCATTGTTGGAAAAGTTTATATAGATCAAAGATGAATTTGAGAAATCAACGTAGTTTGGTGGAGAGATTATTTCTGACTTCATCATGCTCTTCGGACCTTATCTTCATGTACAGAGTAATTCCATTGTGGCTCTTGTAGTTTCACCCCTGAGATATCGTTTTCCTACCTTCCCATCTTGTTCTCATGCCTCTACATTTATGTGTGTCACTCAGGATCTGAGTCAGATCAGTCCTGTTATCCTAGATCAATATCTTCCTCAGTCTTGCACTACACCTACCTTGGACCTTCTATTTTTTGAAGGCTTTCCTTAACCTTCGTTGTCCAATGGTTCACTCCCTTATAACACTTACACCTCTGGTCCTATAGATTTTTCATCTACCGATGCTTCCACGGTCAAAGAGAAGACAAGCCAGTGCTGAAGAAAAGTAACTACTATATCTTGGTGGGGATGGTTTTTGTACATTTTCCTTACTATTTTTGATGACACTTTTTATCCATATAATGGATTGTGCAATAGTTTTATCTATTGTTTTATTCACTTGTATAATATTTTTAATAATCCAAAAAGAGATAGAAAAATGTAATATAGATGCTCACTAGGGAAGAGACACATTACATATGAATAGATATCTCACTCACATGATATGTGATCATAAAAAAGGGGGATATTTTTGGACTCCTCATGTGTTAATCATGTTTTAATGATCACAAATCCTATACATTATATAAAAAATGTTCATCTTGTTTAATCTATCTAATGACATGTGTACAGATGATTAGTTTAATTATGATTTAAATAATCTTATCCATGATCTTAAGTGCTATTTTTAATGAATGTAAACTATTAATATCTTGTGTAATAATTGATTTCATTCAAAAATCAATAAGTCTAATCCATTATATGAATATCACTGTTTAAGTCTGTGTACAAATATTTGGCTATGTTTGAGAAACCGTGAGTCTTCCACAGGTTATGTTTTTCTGGAAAAGGACCCAGACACCGGGAACCAAACACTGTGACCTAGAAACCATGACCAGACTCCATTACCCAGACACTGTGACCCACACACCATGACCCAAACACCGTGACCATATATCGTGACAAGATATCATGACTCAAATACTGTAATATGACACTGTGATCCTAACACTGCATCTGTGATACCAAAACATTCTCCATATATAATTGGGTCATCCTGACTATCTCATCGCCAAAATGAAAAGAAGGATACACTCTTTCAAGGATACACCATTTCACCAAGACACCGTTTCCAGACAGACTATGACACAATTTCATAATCTGTTTTGTTGTTTTTCAATTTAATCTCTAATGCTCGTATTTGATGATTTTAAATATAATGGCATAATTTAATGTTTCATTGTATACATGTCACCAAACAGAATGAGGTACGTGGTGCAGAATATATGCATCATGTCGGCTCCCCCACATGCACTCCAAGATTAACAAAACTAGTGTATCCATAAACAAATATTGAAAATAGGCGATAGAGAAAAATGTGTGTGCATGATAACGAAGAAGAACGAGCATTCTAGAAGTAATAACCGACACATTAAAATCGACCCTACTGAAGTAAACTATAACACCCCAAGCTTTCATGGTACTCTTCTCTTTGAATAATACAATAGCGTGTGTTATATGAGACTTCGACTTCTAACACACCACAACCACTCAAACAAGCCGTTAATAATAGTAATACCCACTTTTTAAAATTTTATACATTTTATCATTCACAATGAACTTCATTTTTTTGATTCGGAATATCGAAATTAGCTTTGGGTGAATTTTTGGTACTTTTCTTATAACTATCATATTTTGATGAATAGTGAAAATTACTACATTTTAATTAAAAAAAACTTTTTATAATACAAATTATTAATAGTGATAAATTATGCATTTGAGTGATTTTAAAGTATAAATAGATTTTATTTTTACCATTTAATCCAATGTTGGTCATTGGACATAATTTCACAATTAAAGTGGACATAAGGAAAAGTCAAACTAGTGTAGCCATAAACAAATATTGAAAATAGGCGATAGAGAAAAATGTGTGTGCATGATAACGAAGAAGAACAAGCATTATAAAAGGAATAACCGACACATTAAAATCGACCCTACTGAAGGAAACTATAACACCCCAAGATTTCATGGTACTCTTCTCTTTGAATAATACAATAGTGTGTGTTATATGTGACTTCGACTTCTAACACACCACAACCACTCAAACAAGCTGTTAATAATAATAATACCCACTTTTTAAAATTTTATGCATTTTATCATTCAAAATGAACTTCATTTTTTGATTCGGAATATCGAAATTAGCTTTGGGTGAATTATTGGTACTTTTCTGATAACTATCATATTTTGATGAATAGTGAAAATTACTAAATTTTAATTAAAAAAAACTTTTTATAATACAAATTATTAATAGTGATAAATTATGCATTTGAGTGATTTTAAAGTATAATTAGATTTTATTTTTACCATTTAATCCAATGTTGGTCATTGGACATAATTTCACAATTAAAGTGGACATAAGCAAAAGTCAATCTTTTGGTAGTTATTATTTCTTAAAAACACGCTATTTTTTTGACAAGGGGAATTAATTTTTAAATAAATTAAATAAACTTAAATGTTTTTAATTTGGTGAAATATACTTCATTTTTTAATTCATAATATCAAATATAGATTAGGCTGAAGTTTTGGTATTTTTTGAGAAACATCAATTTTTGATGAATAGTGAAAAACACGTTGTTATTGGTTAGAAACCGATTTTTTTTAAATAATTATTTATTATATTTAAATTAATTTATGTCAAAATTGATACATAATACTTATATAAATTCATTTTAATTCATTGGAGTTAGTTGAAAATAATTTTAGATATATAAAAATTTTATAGAACCTTTCACCGTCTTTTACCCACCTCCTAAGAAAATTTGAAAATTCATGTAAAACATAATTTTACCACTTCTGTGAGTTGAATTTTTAAAATCCAAGGGACACGGTTAATATAAAGGAATAAAATTTGGTTCAATAAGATAAAAATATTTTTTGGTGAATAGTAACGTTTTACTTTTATTTACCGCGGTTAAAGGTAAATAGGGTAATTCAAGGTAAAAAGAATATTGTAATAATTCCAAAATACCTTAACACATGTCCTAACCTTATTGGATGAGTAATGGCCGACCATGGGAATCTTTGGGTCGATTTGGGGACCCCATGGAGCCACTTATGAATGATAATGACACATTAGATTAATTAATTTAATGTAAAGGCAAAATTAACAAAAACAAAAACCTTTTGTAATTAATTTTTATATGGTTTTATATAAGTAATATTTTTTACTATAATTATTCATTATAAAGATAAACATATTTCCTATATAATGGTATTTTATTTTCAATTTTTAGATATTAAATAATTTAATTTATTTATGACACAATGATGATGCAGTAAAAATCGTATTAATGAATCATTAAGATAATTGATATTATAAATACCCAAATAATGGTTATTTGAAACTTTTTATGAATTAAAATAATTTTCTAGGATAATATGAAATATTAGGATTGGTTTTACGAATTTATTTTGAAGTAATAATGCTATTATGAATTTATCCAAAACAAAACACACAATAGTGCCAAAATTGACATAAAAGTGTTTTTAAAACAAATATTATATTATTAATTGATATTCTATTCATAAAAATCTAAGGCTCCTAAAAGAACTTATATAATAATTTTTTTATCATTAATGGACCATTTGGGGGTTGATTAGATGTTTATAGTATGTTTATTAGCTATATTATATAAAAATAAAAACTGACATGGTAAATGTCCAACTAATTAACTAAGTGTTATAACTAAAAGATAAGGTTAATATAATTACCAAACCTATCTAAAATATATTTTTTGAAAGGATTGTGACCCATACCCACCTTATACTTCAAATAGTCCTGTTTAGAACCATTATAAACCGAATATGAACTAATTTTAAAATAATACTTTAAGTTTTTCTTAAAGAGCCCCTCCTCCCCCTTATAAAAGGACACCACGTCTAACCAATTCCTCACACCTCTCGATACTTTTGGCTCATCCAAACTCTACCCAATTAAGCTCCTTATATCCCACTTCTCATCCTAGAATCCTTAATTTATGTACAAGACACTTCTACAGTCCTTTTTGGTCAAACTAAATGGAGTTACCCAAATTTAAGGTAACGATTTCTCTTAGCTTCTTTTCTTTTATTTTACTTATCCAACCCCTAAAATCTTCTTATTCATTAATTTGTAACAAAAATAGTAACCAAAATATTCTAGGATATTTTTATGAGATGTATTCTAACTACACTTACACACACCTCTATCTAATGGGTGAAGAACATAATGTTTCTGTAGATGGAAACCAAACGCCTCACGAAAAGATGATTGTTCAATTACCTCATATCGCCTCTCATGGTGGCCATTATAATGGAACAATAATTAAATAATTTATTAATGATATTTTTTTATATATAATCTTCTATAATTCCATTTCATATCATACCATTATTTGTTTCATCTTTTATATATATACGATAATTTCATTTGAAGAAGTGCGGACAACCGCCCCCTCAAAGTGATATGACTCGTTCATACCATACATGGAACGTATAAGGAAAGGTGTTAATGAACTTAAGTAACACATATAATATATTATATTATACCAGAATAATAATATTCCTAGGTATCATTTGGTTTTGATTCCTTTTAAATGAAAATTGAAATGGAAGTAGTGTTTGTGCATACGTACGGACTACAGTCTCCACGAACATGATGAGATTCATTCGCCATCATATCCATTCAACTCTATTTCTCTTTTGATGATTAAAAAAATGTTTTAGGACTTGATATAATTTTTTATATTAATAATATACAACCTATCCATAACAATCACTTCTTATGTAACAAAACATATAAAATAAAATGAGTAAGTTAACACTCGAAACAACGATATGCTAAAATATTATTAACAAGGAAATATTAAAAGATCATATATGATATAATATTTATGTATATTATTCTTGTATAATATAATAAAAGTTATTTAACTATTATACAGGAGGATAACCTACCCTTGACCAAGGAAAAGTACATGGTAAGGGTTTATTTCACAATCTCTTCATTATACGAGGTTGTTTATACGTAATTATCTATTGGGACCTCTTTATCATCCACATCCATGTTTCATAAAAATATATTTCAAAACATTTTTACTATTTACTAGAAAATGTGTTAAATTAATTTATACCCTTATGTGTTTTGAAAGAAATATTTCTGTCATTTTCCAAACAAGGTGCTTTTTAACCTTTTCGACTAAATTAAGGTATGAATTTTTTTTAACTTATACGGATGGTGCTGCTATTTTTAGCCATTATAAAGTCGTCGAAGCTTCCCATAAAATATTATAAGAATTTTTTCAAAATAATGGTTTTCCCTATAATTATGTGACTTTTAAATGATTTCAAAAAAGCGATATTTCTCTCAAATAGTTTTGATTTCATATATGTCAACATCCTTTGATAAATTTTACACTTGTCTGAAGTTGATTTATTATGATACAAATCATCCATATTGTATTTAAGGTTTTGCGATATGTTTGACTGTGGATGAGTTATTTTTATTCCATTAATGGTTTATAATTAATGTTTTGGAATTTCGTATGCTAGTTTTAATATGAATGTATATATAATATTTCATCCTCTTCTTAAGATGAATGTGTTGGACAAGTATGTTCCGGGTTGGGGACTAGTAAACGTAAGCCCTCTGGGTTGGGGTCCGGTTACAGCAGACCCTCCGGGTTGGTGTCTGGTTATTTGAGGCACTCCAGGTTGGTGTCCAGTTATTAGAGGGACTCCTGGTTGGAGTCTGGTTACCGATGCTCTCCGGGATGGAGTCTGGTTACAGTGTCTCTCCGGGTTGGGTTCCTGTTACAGTTATCCCTTAGGTCTTGGCACTAGGCCTTGACACATAAATTAATGTTCGACATTATGCATTCCCTCGGTATGAATGTGGTTATTGATATTTCATGTTATTATTCGACTAGTAGAATATCTATGTGAATGAGTAAATGGTATTATTTCATTTTATTTCTACCATATTATGCTGAATTTCATGTTTAAAAGGATTTTGTTTTAGTTATACATTGCATTAAATTTTATGCATTTTTATGAATGTTTCCACTGTATTGCTTACCCTTACTTAGCGTCTGAGCTATCCCATTTCCATGTCTTATATTCTCCCAAGATTCCAATAAGTGTGTTGTGATAGATAAGTAGGGTTAAGACAAGGGAATAATGGAATCCATAAAGATTATTTATGTTGTTTTGTATGTATTAAAGTGAAATGTAACATTCATGCATGTAATCTATTTTCCAAGACTTCTAAACTGGTCGGTCATTTGGGACATGATTCCTTTTAATCATGCCAATGTATTACAATAATTCACTGACTCTGGGTAACTAGGGTCGGGGCGTTACAACTAGTATCATAGGAAGTTTAGCAATAACCTTGGAAACCAGATTTAGATGAACTATGATTAGAGCACATTACCATAAGATTGACTTTGATGATTATTATAGAAGAACATCCTATAATTTTGGTATTTTAGATATTTTTTGAGTTTTCTGAGCAATACATCCCTCTTTGGATACGAGAAGGTAGAGGCGGCTCTGGCACAGATGTACCTAGGGGTAAGACCCAAAAACAAAACATTGAGCTAGACTTGAACGGGAATGGGTGCACGAAAATGAGCCTTGTTGTACTCTTGGTTACTAAACTCCCGGGGGATATGCTTAGAATAATTCTCATTTTATTTACAAACCCTTATGAAGGGTTTATGAGTATATACTTGCTCAAAGAAAACATTTTTATGATTATGGATTATTTCCATAAACTGTTTAATGTATGTTAATTGTTTTACAAGCTTGGGATTAGGTATTGTTATTTATAAACTAATCTAGTGTATGCCATTGTTTAGAAATGGTGCCCAGTATAAGGAATGAGAACTCCAGAAATATGCATGATCCAATGTGTAAGAAGGATCATATCTTTTATGGTCTTATGCCAGAATTTAGATGGGAAATAATATCCCATTTATTATCATCATATGAAGAAATAGTATAATTTGTTAATAAGATAAGTAAAGAATTCTTTGAGTCCTATGGATTTGAAGGGAAGCCAGAGAAGAAAAGGATGGTAGAATGAAATATGGATAAATGGAATAAGGGAAAGAAGGATTTTTGAATATATGATAAATGTTGGATGAATCCCCTTGGTAAATTCTTGAAGGGAATGGGAGTTTGTTATAAGTGTGGAGAAAAATGACACCCCGTACTTGATTGCAAGGGTAAGAAATTTTTTACAAATGTACAATGCTTAATCTTCAAGGTTTTGGGACACTACACAAACCAATGTCCAAATCATCAGAGTACGCACTAAATTATGCTATTGGATAATAATCAATGTAATGATACTACCTCAGATTAAGAGGAATGAATAGTTTTCTTATGTTATTATTATAGAACTATTTTATTTAAGTGTTGTATCAACATTATAGTGGTTACATGAATTATGGAGATAAATAAGGATTGTAATGCAGTACTATTTTATTAAAGATTTGATATTATGTGGTTCTATGAAAAGTTACATAATAGTAAGCTAAACTTTTTTTTTGAAAATACATGGTTGAAGGAAAGGAAATACTTAATATGGTCCTATTAATGAGGTAGTGATTTTGGAATAAGGGATGGTTGATTTGAATAAATTATATTGGATATTCTTGACTTCCTTGAAACTGAATAATGATTTTTCATTATTGGAGTTTACAACCTTTTTGGATAGAAGGAGTATATGTAGTATTCTATAAATAATAAGGGAGCATGAATGTAATCAACAAGTTTTTATGGTAATTCAGGATGTTACCATGTTTTAAAATAATACGTGATGAAGGTGTTAACATGTTATTACATGAAAAAAGGATCTTCCTTGTGTTTAAATTCCTTATAAATTTTGGACTATGAGTTTGGATAGTAGTATATTGAATAAGTCCAAAGGTTGGAATGGATTATGTTTGAAAGGTTATTTTTGGATTTTTATAAAAGGACAACACGCAGAACGTGTGACAACCCATCACGTCGGACAAAGCTGTGGGAATCGAACCCACAACCATAGTGTGATTGGTATTTATCGCCTACCACTAGACTACATGAAGTCCCTGGATTGTATAATGTAGGTTTTTAATGGGTATTATATGTGAATTATAAATTCATTATATTTGGAACACTATACGATTAGGATAAATAGTGTATTTTTTAGTTGTATTATGTTTCGGAGTAAAAGATGAGTTTGTTGTAGAGATTTATTAATGGATAAAACTCTAAGTATAAAGTAAGAATATCCCCATATGGTTTTAGCCTATCTCATAAATAAATTTCTCAACATTAAGAAAAGGAACTTAGAACAAAAACGTTGTCCTAGATAGTACCTTAGATCATAACAAATTTATGGCTTTCAGATTATTGGCCTTTTCATAGCCATGTTTTCTACCACTCTAAATCAGATATTGATGGTTATATTTCTCTTCCATATCTATTTTTTCCTACATGGAACCCTAGTATGTGTTAATTTCAGTAATCTTCATACTTACCACTATTTATTTTAAATAGAGGCCTCATTAATCCTTTTTTCGATGCAGGATTTGAACTATGATATTTTGAAATGTCAACCCCAAGTTTCCACTACCGAGCATAAATTTCGAGGACGCAATTTATTGAAGGAGGGGAGAATGTTACAAACCAAGCTTTTTTGGTACGCTTCTCTTTGAATAATACAATAGTGTGAGTTATACGCAACTTTGAGTTCTAACACACCACAACCAATCAAACTAGCTGTTAAGAATAGTAATACCCACTTTTTCAAATTTTATACATTTTATCTTTCAAAATGAACATCATTTTTCAATTCGGAATATCAAAATTAGATAAGGTTGAATTTTTGGTAATTTATGATAACTTTCATATTTTATGAATAGTAAAAATTACTAAATTTTAATTAAAAACAAGTTTTTTAATTGAAAAAATTAATAGTGATAATTTATTAATTTGAGTGATTTTAAAGTATAATTAGATTATATTTTTACTATTTAATCCAATTTTTTTCATTGGAAATAATTTTACATTTAAACTAGACATAAGCAATTTTCAATCTTTTGGTAGTTATTATTTCTAAAAAACACGCTATTTGTTTTGAAAATGGGAATTAATTTTCACATTTATTAATTCAAATAATATGTTTTGAATTTGGTGAAATAGACATCATTTTTGAATTCATAATATAAAATATAGCTTAGGCTGAAATTTTGGTATTTATCTGAGAAACATCAATTTTTTATGAATAGTGAAAAACACTGAGTTATTGTTTAAAACTGATTTTTTATTTAAATGATTATTTATTATATTTACATTAATTTATGTCAAAATAGATACATAATACATATATATGTTCATTTTAATTCATTGGAGTCAGTTTATAATAATTTCAGATATATAAAAATTTTATTGGACTTCTCACCGTCTTTTACCCACCTCCTAGGAGAATTTGAAAAATAACATAAAACGTAATTTTACCACTTCTGTGAGTTGAATTTTGAAAATCCGAGAGACGCGGTAAATATCAAGGAGTAAAATTTTGTTCAATACGATAAAAATAATTTTTGGTGATTAGTAACTTTTTAATTATATTTACTGCAGTTAAAGGTAAATAGGGTAATTTAAGGTAAAACGAATGTTTTAATAATTCATAATTACCTTAACACATGTCCTAACCTTATTGTATGAGTAATGGTCGACCATGGTCATATTTGGGTCGATATTGGGACCCCATGGAGCCACTTATGAATGATAATGACATTTTAGATTAATTAATTTAATGTAAATGCAAAATTGACAAAAAACTGTTTAGTAATTAGTTTTTATATGGTGTTATATAAGAAATATTTTGACTATAATTATTCATTAGAATGCTAAAATATTTACTACATAAAGTTATTTTATTAATAATTTTTATACATTAAATAATTTTATTTATTTATGACACAATAATGATGCTGTAATTACTGTATTAATGAATGATTAAGATAATAGATATTATAAATACCTTAATAAATTCTATTTGAAACTTTTTATGAATTAAAACAATATTCTAGGTTAATATGACATATTAGGATTGGTTATATGCATTATTTTTTAATTAATAATGTTGATATGAATTTATCAAAAACAAAATACCCAATAGTGCCAAAATTGACATAAAATAGTTTTTTAAAAACAATATTATATTATTATTTAATATTATATTCCTAAAATTCTATGGTTCAGAAAATGGGCATATATCATGATATTTGTATCATTAATGGACTACTTGGGAGTCGATTGGAGGTTTTTAGTATGTTTATTAACTATATAATATAAAAATACAAAGTGACATGGTAAATGTCAAACAAATTAAATAAGTGTTAAAACTAAAATATAAGGTTAATATAATGGCCCAAACCTATCTAAAATATATTGGATGAAAGTATTTAGACCCACCCCCACCTTATATTTTAAATAATCCAGTTTGGAGCCATTATAAATAGAATATGAACTTAATATAAAAAAATACTTTATGTTTTTTCTAAAGAGCCCCTCCTCCCCCTTATAAAAGGACACCACTTCTAACCAATTCCTCACAACTTGCAAGCCTTTTGGCTCGTCCATACTCTACCCAATTAATCCCCTTATATCCCTCTACTCCTCCTAGAGGCATTAACTTAGCTAGAATTCATTTCAAGAGTCCTTTTTGGTTCAAAATAGAGGGAGTTGACCAAATTAAAGGTAACAATTTATCTTTGCTTCTTTTCTTTTATTCTACTTATCCAACCCATAAACTCTCCTTAATCTTTTATTTTGTAACAAAAACAGTATACTATATATACTAGGATATTTTTATTAGAAGTATTAGAACTACACTTACACACACCTCCATCTAATGGGTGAATAACATAATGTTTCTGTGGATGGAAACCAAACGCCTCACGAAACGATGATTGTTCAATTATCTCCTACCGCCTCTCATGGTGGCCATTATGATGGCACTATAATTAATTATTTTATTAAAGATATTTATTTTATATATAATCTTGTGTAATTAAATTTCATATCATACCATTATTCATTTCATGTTGTATATTTATACGATAATTTCATTTGACAAAGTGCGGACTACCGCCCCCGCAAAGTGATATGACTCGTTCATACCATACATGGAACATATAAAGTATGGTGTTAATGAACATAAGTAACACATATATGATATTATATTATATTGTAATAATAATATACCTATGTATCTTTTGGTTTTTATTCCTTTTAAATGAAAAATGAAATGGAAGTAGCGTTTGTGTGTACGTACGGACTACCGTCTCCACGAACACGATGAGATTCATTCCCCATCGTATCCATTCAGGTATAATTCTCATTTGATGAATAAAAATATTTTTTAAGGACTTGATATAATTATGTATATGAATAATATATAACCTATCCATAACAAACACGTCTTATGTAACAAAACATATAAAAGAAAACGAGTAAGTTAACACTCGAAACAACTATAATACTAAAATATTATTAACAAGGAAATATTAAAAGATCATATATGATATCATATTGATGCATATGATTCTTTTATAATTTAATAACAATGATTAAACTATTATAAAAGAGGTTAACCTACCCTCTACCAAGGAAAATTACAAGGTAAGGGTTTATTTCACAATCTCTTCATTATCCGAGATTGTTTATACGTAATTATCTATTGGGACCTCTTTATCATCCACATCCATGTTTCATATAAATATATTTAAAAACATTTTTACTATTTACTAGACAATGGTTTAAAGTCATTTAAACCCTTATGTGTTTTGAGAGGAATCTTTCCATCATTTTCCTAACAAGATACAATTTGACATTTTTGAAAAAATTACGGTAAGAATGTTTTTTAACTGATACTGCGCGTGTGGCTATTTTACGCCATTATAAAGTCATCGAATTTTCCCATAAAATCTTACAAGAATGTTTTCAAAATAATGGTTTTATCTATAATTATGTTCCTTTTAAATGATTTAAATTTTTTTATTTCTCTCAAATAGTTTTGATTTCATCTATGTCGACATCCTTTGATAAATTTTACACTTGTTTGAAGTTGATTTATTATGATACAAGTCATAAAAATTGTATTAAAGGTTTTGTGATATGTTTGACTATTGATGAGTTATTTTTATGCCATTAGTGGGTTATGATTAATGTTTTGGAATTTCTTATGATAGTTTTAATACGAATGTTTATGTTATATTTCATCCCCTTCTTAAGATGAATGTTTTGGAATAGTATGTTTTGAGTTGGGAACCGGTAAAAGTAAGCCCTCTGGGTTGGGGTCCTATTATAGAAGACCCTTCGGGTTGTTGTTCAGTTATTAGAGGCACTCTAGGTTGGTGTTCGGTTATTAGAGGCACTATGGATTGGATTCCAGTTACAGAGGCTCTCTGGGATGGAGTCCAGTTATAGAGGCTCTCCGGGTTGGATTCCGGTTACAGTTATCCATTAGGTCTTGGCACAAGGCCTTGACACAGAAATTAAAGTTCAGAATTATGAATTCCCTCATTATGAAAGTTATTATTGATATTGAATGTGATTTTTCGACTAGTCGAATATCCATCTGAATGAGTAAATGGCATTATATCATTTTATTTCTACCATATTATGCTGATGTTGAAGTTTAAAAGGGTTTTTTTATTATACATTGCCTTAAATGTTTATGCTTATTTATGAAAGTTTCTTCTGTATTTTTTACCCTTACTAAGCATTTGAGATCACCCCTTTCTACGTATTACTTTCTCCCAAGATTCCAAGAAGTGTGTTGTGATTGATATGCAGGGTTAATCCACGAGAATAATGGCGTCCATAAAGATTATTTATGTTGTTTTTTATGTCTTAATGTGCAATGTAACATTCATTAATGTAATATATTTTCCAAGACTGCTAAACTGATTGGTCCTTCGGGACTTGATTCCATGTAATCATTCCAATGTATTAAAATAATGCACTGACTCTATGTAACTAGGGTCGGGGCATTACAAAAACAGAAATCATAACCAAATCCTAGATTCTACAACATATTTCACACTACAAACTTCACAAAGAACACAAGCTAAATCTAGATGACTTGCGATACTCTATTTTCTATAAAAGGACTCGATTTATGCATCTTCTTCATCCTAGAAGTCCGGAGCGGCATAGAGTAACACATAGAGAACTTCTAAACAAATCTCATCATTTTTTATCTATTTTGTATTATTTTTATATTATGAGCAGTGTGTGTGCCTTTATAAAAACATGAAATGTATCAAACATAATACTGACGGATACAATATATCTTTTCGCATACATCTTCTTACACATGTGTATTCACATGGATAAGGGTGGAAGAGTTCCTTTTGTGACCTGACAGTTCATCCTCACGAAGAACTGTGGAAGAGGTGGCTTGACCTGGATTGTCCTGTGTACTATAGTTAACCGTTATCCAGGGTGTGGATCATGTTAATTTTTATAAAGTACATAGTGGAAGTAGATCACCAAATGGAGTGGATTAGGTCTCAACTTGTGACTGAACCACTTGTTTTATTTCTACTATGTTCTTTAATTTAGATTACTCTATTTTACTATATAATTCATAAATCTCTAAATTTCATTTGGAAGTTAATCTTGAAAAGAAGTTATAATTGTATTTCATTATTATAATTGCTTCAAAAGTAATGTTAATAACTGATATTAAAATTACTTAGAATTTATCAACCTTGTGAAATGTTATTTAAACAGTCAAACTTTTATAATAGTATATATTTTCTTAAATGGGATGTATTTAAACATATTGGGAAACCATTCTAAGAATACATTTCAAACAAAAACTTTTATAGATACTCAATTCACCCCCCTATTGATTACTCTACTCTGACCAATAGAAATAAGGAAACTGTATGTAAATATTTACATTTACCAAAAAATACAACACTAAATGTATTATTTTAATGCATTTATTTTCATATTCCATTATATAAATATATTATATCATCATTTATGAGATGACTAAATTTTATTTTTAATTTTATAGAAAATGATAGTATTCTATTTGTCACATTAATATTCCGAATTATTAAATTATCATTCCAACATCCATGTAAACATTAATTGGTAAATCATGGTTCATTTGAGATAAGTTTTGCATTCAATTAATGGCATCAGATAAATTTATTTAATAAGATACGTGTAACACATCATTAATAATGATATGTGGAACACCTAATGAACATTGGAGAGTCATGGTGTCATTTCAAATTCCTAATCTACAAATCCAATTATTACCATTATATAAAATGTTTTGATTTATATGGGGACCAATTTCCCATTCATACCATACCTTTTTACACCCTTCCAAGGATATATTTCTGAAAAACATTATCTCAATCATGAAATTAAAAATCATTTATCATTTATTCGGAAAAAATATTTTTCCTAAATTAAACGACATTATTAGGAGTCTGGATAGTCATTAAATATTTAAATGTGTCTTCAATCTATTTTAGGAAAATAAATTTCCTCTGCCCAACTTCAAAAGATTTTGTTAGAGTATAAAATCTATTGATATAAATTTTTCAATATAGAACCATTTTAAAATGATTTAATTTTAATTTCAGACTAACTTTTTATATGAGGGTGATAATGCATAGTCCAATGAATCTCAGTATCCAAATCCTTATAAAGACTCTAATTTTGATGTAAAAATGATGATCCTGAAAAAAACTAATAGATAAAGGTGTACCATGCTATCTTGTTACATCATTAATATATATTCTTTCTATGAAAATAATGGGAAAAATGTTCTCTTGTATAATTAAAATGTGTCAATTTTGTAAGGAGATCAGTAATAACACATATAATATCATTCATTCATGGGGTATTTGGAAATCTAGTGAGGGAATCCCCAGAAATTTAATAACACATTCACATCAAATTAGGATGAGTTTTCATGAATCATATAGGATAATGTGTCTCACCTTTCCCATATTGAGAAAATAGACGTCAAGACACATAGTTTTATATTTCCAACATCATATTATAACCCTAATAATATTCTTTTAGAGCTCTATATATCATGGTACTGCCATTTTGTATTGAATCATTTGAGCTTTGAGCATCAACCAATAGTTCCATTTTTAGCTATTGCATTGATGTAACACATAGCCTCATTCCAAATTTCATAATCCATCCCAAAACAAAAATACTTATAATGTTATATTCCTAATGGAATTAATTTTCATTTGAATCATATCATGATAATAATGATACATTTTTATCTTGCCCAGAAAATACAGTATTTCACTCATTATAAAATGGTGTGATATTTCCCCTCATTAATAATTCACATATCATTCTTTACTAAATCCTTGATCATTTTTTCTTTCTAAAACATGATTTGGGTTATATGTCTGAGATCATTATATCGTAAGGCATAAACTTCCTTATTTTCTTTTCCTATGTGGTAGTGTGTTGAGAAATAATAAACCTTGAGTATATCAGGTAATCAAATTTTCTTGATTTTGTGTTCTTTCTGTGTAATTATGTATTAAACCCTCTTTTGATCTGTATATATCTCTCATCATCCATAAAAGAGGTAGTGTATTTGAATATTCAATGAAACGATTTTGGATATCAACTGATTATCCTAAACTCAACAATCCGATTCATGAATCTTGAGCTACCGTGGTGCATATGAAATGAAATTTTCATTTTTTATTATTAAAAAACTATGTCCCCTCAATTATTCATCACAATATATCAACAAGCATTCATTTATTGATAGAATAATCAAATTAAATGAATTTAATAATCATCTCTAGAACTCTTCAAAAGATTCTACACACTCTTTTGTCAATAGAAACTTATCATCATTAAGTGTGTTCTTGGTTAACGAGTTATCCAATCAGGATAAATTCTAAATGAAATGACTATAGAAACTGTCTAAACCAATGAACCAAGACACCTAGGTTATGATAATTAGAGTATTCCATTTTTTGGATTTCCTTTTTATTTATATGATTAACTTTGAATGCTTCCTTAGAGAAATGTGGACTTGAAATGTATTTTCCTGAAGCCATATTTCACATTTGTTGAATATAACATATAATAGTTTTATTCTATTAATCCCAATAAGAACTAACATGCAAGTCTCAAGATATTCAATGCTTTTATTATAAACCATAATATAATCAATGAATACTAATATAAAATATTGAATATATTCCTTTATCACATTGTACATTATATTTATAAAAACTGAGTGTAAATTAATAAATCCAAATTGAATTATTTTAATCTCATAATGTCTATTCATATTATGAGAGGAATCCTATGAAAATATTTATTCTATGATATCATTTTATGATACCCCGAATGGAGGTCAATTGTCAAAAAATATTTATCTCTACGATGTTGACAAAATAAATCATCAATTTGGGGCATATAACACTTCTAATTTATTAGAATAGTATTTATTTCTTAACAATCTATGTATAGCTTCATGGATACCCATTTTTTCCATAATAAAGAGAATATGTCCCTCCCCATGTATAAATAGTATGGTAAGAAATCACTTTTTAATAAACTCATAAATTTATTTCACCATCTCCCCTAATTCGATTGATTCCATTCTTTAATGTGTCATTGATATTTGTCTTTCATTAAGTATTTACACATTGTTAAACTCGAAATCCCTCTCTTGTTTTTTTCCATGTATTTCAACATGTAATAAATAATGGTATTCCTATGAAATTGGTACATCCTCAAATTCATGATTACCTTCTTCATTCAATGATGTTACTTTATCTTCATACCAATGAATTTCATTTTATAGAGATACTGTGAGTGGATATATGTAATAATCAGATGACTAATCTTATTCTATAAAGATATGGAATATTATAACTTCCTCACAAATCATAATTTCTATTTTATTACATTAAATATTCACTTATTATTTTGAAATCTTTCACATAACTTGGATTATATCAAAATTAGTAATAGGAAAAATTATATGGTTTGTAAATAAAGCACATTTATGGGTAATAATATTTAATATGTGACACTTATTTATTTTAGTGAGAAATCCATTAATTATTGAATTCATACTACCTAATTAAATCAAAATGTAAATGTTTAATTTTATTTGAAAACATTGATGATATAAAATACTATTATGGTTTTAAATCAAATAAATAAGTTTCTAATTTCTAAGATTGGATTAATAAACTGGTAACCACATAATTTGGTTCTTATAATTTATCAATGGTGATCTCATATTCTTAGATATCTCCCCTTATCATATTTTGATGTAGATATACCTTATTCATATGAAATTGATTTGACCAATTCCTTATTTCTCTACAGTTGATATATAAAAAATCATATATCGGTTTGTTCCATTTACATTCATTATATCGATGACCCTGTTACACTAACATATAAAACACTAATATTCCTCTCTAGAATTCACAGTGATGATTCATTCCACAATATAAACATAATGGCAATTTAGTTATTCCACTATTATTCGTGGATTCTTTAAATTTTTCATGGGAATTATATTATCTCTCTATGTCTTGATTGCCCATGAAAATATAAGATCTAGAAAATTCCTTCTCCACTTTTATTGAACTTAATATTAACTCATTACATTGTGACAATGTTATATAAGACAGTTCCCATTGGATACGTGGCTTAAAACATTAAAATAATTGATCAATCTTATTTTTCAATCATGTTCATAATCTTTTTCATATATATTTTGTCTTCTAAAAGGTATCTTCATACTCTACTACATTCACTTCATCCATTTTAATTAAGATAAGGAATATTATCTTCATTTCAATTAGATTCTCAGGACATTAATATTTCTCCAGGAATGGTTCCTTAAATTTTATCCATTCCATGTATTGTATTTCCCCTTTATCCTTAATATTCTAGATCAACTTCTATAGAAGATTAGAACCACCCTTGAAGAAATATTCTTCTAGAACTACCATTTCCCTTTTATAACATTTTAATTCCAAAAACATCATTTCAGGGTACTTGATCTATTTCTCATCTATCAATAAAATATTTTTCACACTAAATTATTTTTTCTTATTCCATACAAACCAATTTAATATAGGTGTAGTGTGATTTTTCTACATATCCTAAGTATGCTATTGTAACATGGTCATGAAATTCTCTTACAAAACACCAACTATGTTGACTTGGTCAATGGGAAAATCCATACATTTTTCATGGTTATTGATTATGTTTCCTCAATTTGGATCAATCATTAAATAATGGTGCCTACTGAGTTAGGAAATAATCATCATTAGAAGTGATACATAAATCCCAATAGGGAATTATTATAATTTACATGTTAATTTGAAATATTGTTCCCTGGGTTTATATTAATCCTTCTTTGATATAAATTGTATTAACATCGACCCCAGTAGCCCAGAGTAACTAGTTATTTTATTTAGATGCTAAATACACAGGTTTTCACATCCCCAAGGATAGATCAACTTAATAGTTTTTATGAACATGATATATACATCGTAACCTTATTACAGTATTAATTATTTATAAAATATAAAAAGGAAAATAAAGTATATACTAAAAAATTATTCAAATATTTCACCATCAAAACTTTGGAATGAGAAAAAATAAAAGTTTTTGATAAAATTATCATAAAGGGTTACATACTATGGAATCATTACTCAATATTGAGTGATTCTTAATTAGTGATGAAGAATCAATATGGGAATGAAAATAAAAAAATCATATACCATTTAATCAATAATCATAGAATAATAAATAAATCAATAGATTTTGTCATAGTGAACTTAAAAGGGATATAAATTAATGAATATTGACAGAAGAAAATTCATAATTATTAGACGTTATTTATCAGGAACATGAACCAATTATGTTAAGAAATTAGACTAGATGTTTTGAGTTTATGGGTAGAAACATATCTAATTCTTCTTGGAAACTAATATAATGTGTTTGTCTCTAACTATTTTTTCTCATGCAACCCGTTGATGCATTGAGGGGATAAAATATTTTTGTAAGAACACATCTCTATATGTTCAAATGATTTTCCATACACATATTTAATTCATGATAAATATTCCTTATAAAAATATCTATAATAGGTAGAGGATATATATTTTTCAATATTTCCCCAGTTAAAATAATATCCAATGTAATCAGTGTACATAGAAATTGTATTTGTATGAGACACAAAAAATATCGACGATACCAGAAATATTTATATCTAATTAATTCTTCAATGACTGATGATATTAAAAAAATTGCCAGTAGATACCCTGCAAACAAGAAAATAGGTGCATAATACAAAAAATATGAATAAATGAATGAAAATAGAAACAAATTCTTATTGAAGGGTCATATAATTAGTTGAATTAATTCATTATGAGTAATAATTATAAACCCACATAAAATGTGTGAATACGACATAATATAATCATAACTCAATTTACACATATCCTTAGACTAATATAATCAATAAAAATTATGTATAAACAAATGAATGAAAATTGAGTTATGATATCCATTAAAACACTGTAATCAATTGATGAGTACACCCCACAAAATCAATTATCATAAAAGTAAGAACATAATAACATAAAGATATTGATATTGATAACATGATGTATCAAATGGGTAGTATATGTACACAAACACATGAAATAAGTGGTGAATTAAGATAACCCCAAAATACTAATTATGTGATGAGAACCCCCGTACAATATGCCCAAAAGCGTAATTTAGATGTAATTTATTTTATGGATAACAAAATTAGATTACATAATTATGTATTTTAGAGCAACATAAATTTATATTTTAGTTATTATAATTTTATTCAGTTCATATATGACCATTCTAATGAGTTAGAATGTATAATTTAATTATTCCTGGAGATTTAGTTTTATAGTTCGTTGGCCAGTTCCCTTGAGTATAAATTTTGAAGTTATATTCAAAATAAAAAATCTTCTATAGAAGTGAAATTAAATATTACCAATGAACAAAAAATTTATTAAATGGTATCATATATCATTTTTTATGGTATGAGGATGATTCATTAGGTAAAATGATTATGAAAATGTTTTAATATATTTTGGATTTTTTTGTAACCAACATGAATTTGTGTCATTTTATTCAATATGATCATTTTATACTGGTTCCAAAACTAAAATCAATATAATATTTATATTATAATATTATTTATCAATAACAATGGTTATATAAAATCCTTTAAGGTTGTAATGTAAAAAAATCATTTTCTACAAATGTTGTGAGTCGACAAAACACAAACGATGTTTTTATTTTTAAAATAATAGAGGAAGATAAGAAATTTGATGATGGATATTACATAATCACAATAATATTCTAGTATATATATGATTCATAAGTTCCTATGTAACTTTTTAGAGGATACTTGAGGAGATAATAAGAAAATAAATACAAATAAAATAGAGATATGAGGGGTTTTACCACTTCAATATCATCCCATTAGGAACCTCCTTAAGGAACTTATACATGGCCCAATGGAAAGGCCAAAATATCATCGACACGTGGAGGAATATTGTTAAGGTAATTAATTATAATTTATAAATGGTTTAATTATAATAATGTGCAAGGAGAATTGGAGGTGAGTGGTGGTGTTTATTGGGGGAAGAGAGGGGTGTTTTTTATTATATTATTTATTTGTTTATTATTTTTTATCAAGACTATAAATAGTTTTGATTACCATGAAAATGTATAGTAAATAAAGAATTTTTTTTAATAATAATTAGTTCCTTCCACATCTATATGTCAACCATTTCTCAATAATAGTATTATTTACATTATAAAATTAAATATTGTAAATTACTATATTTCAAAACTCACAAAAAATCAATTATTTTAGAAAAAAACGAAAATTAAATAAATAAAATTTAATATTTTTAGATATTTAAAATTTACTATATTTTATGGAATAAAATATATTAATAGGATAAATTTAATCTTTTATTAATATCTTCATTTATTAAATATTTATTTATTTTAATATTATACAAATTTTATGCACATTGGAAAATTAATTATGGTCATATAAAATATCTTATAAATAAAATAAAATAAAATATTATCTTCTTAATGTATTTTATGAAAATTAATATCTTTTTAAATCAGTATATTAATCCAAAAATTTTACATAATCATTTATGTTTCACAGACTACCAAAACATACGTTATCATTTATTAAAGATGAATTTTATTATTACATGATATAAATATACCATATTTAATTTATGAGATACCTAAATTTTATTTATATTATCAAAGGTGATTTTATTATTCTAATTGACATAATACTATTTCAAATATTCACATTACTATTTCAATAATCATGTTAATGTTTGATTGTATATCATGGTTCATTTCATATAAGTGTTGTGTCCAATGTAATCTGTCAAATACATTTATTTAAGAGGATACATACCATAAAATCCTTGTGTGTTATATAGAAAACCATATAAAGGTATTTTTTTCTATTATATATCAATTCATATATTATTATTTCTTATTCACCAACACAATTTGGGGTAAGTTGTTCGATTATTATATGTGGTCTTTATTATTTACTAAACCCCTAACATCATTAATATCAATGACATGGATGACAGATTTCTTGTTGTCACATACAATTAGATCAATTTGAGGTGTTGTTAAATGTTATTGGTTGTGTGGTTATCAAATAAATCAATGGTTATGAGGTTATTGGAGTGATATTTTTTCATATGTATATATTATATGAATGATGATATTGTTGTTGTTATTTTGATATGAGAAATAAAGGGTGATAAAAAATTTATTCCATTTTTATTTTAAGGTGAAAATATTAGCGGGGAAGAATGCATGTCATTCCTCCTTAAATATTAATTTATGATTTAGAAAGATATTTTATTATATATCGATTTATATATTTTGTCCATGGGTTTATGTGTCATAGTTTACAAGGAATTGGATAATATTATATTTTTATTTTATTCAAAATATATTTACATTAAATATTACTCTTTGAAAATATTTTTTATATGGGGAAACCTATAGTGTAATCATGTATAGTCACACCCACTACTATATTTGTATTTATTATATTTTTAATGATTAATTCAGTCATCGAGATAAACTACAGTAGCCCATTAAATGATTGTATTTTGTGTTAGCGATTCTATCATTTTCTATATTTTACTCTTTTTAATTGAATTTATAGAAGAAATTTTTATTTTTAACAATATATATATATATATACTCTAGTTTTTATTTTAAGTATTCTATCATTATGTGGGGTTGTTTCTTATTTGTTGATTGAATTATTTTTCTAGAAGAAAAGAGTCTAATGACCCTTGTATGTTTCATTAAACTCCCATCACTAATATCTAACCCATTATATTTTAAATTATACTATATGGATAACACATAATATAATTACTAATCAGGAATGGGGTAATTTTATATTTTTTGTGAAAAATAGGTACTAGTTCTATGTTAGCTTATTGGATATAGTTATTTTTAAGAATTTGTTTGGATGATATTTGTTCATTTGAAATAAAACTGTGATATAGGCTACATGGACCCTCTATAGAGTATTAAGACCCATGACACCTAATATAGGGACCTTCAAATATTACTTAACAATATAAGGCTGGTATTTTATAGTTCAATGTTTGAGATCATGGGTGTAGTACTTTTATCATAGTTCTTTATAAATTAGTTTCATTTTAAGAAGGTTTCCAATGAAATTAAAAAAATTACATTAATGTTATTAATTGAGAACAATATCCAGGGATATAGAGTTTGTTATTATTTTTATGAATTACTGAAGTATGATAACCATATATTGTTCTGGATGGTGTGAAAAAAATCAATTCTCTATTATATCATATAAAATTAGACCCTAATTAATATGAGTAAGGGATGATGACTTTACTTGAGTTTTATAAATAAATTAAATAATAATTTAAGGAATATATCTTCGATAAATATATATATATAGTTGCATAGAGTATACTAAGATCACATTTCAAATAATTTAGAAGAAAAAAATATATATTTCCATTAATTTATAGCTTAACAAAAGGTACAAATACGAAGTAGCGGACAGTTTATATTGCTGACCATATTGAGAAATAGGTGGAATAAATGATTCTCATGATCCAAAATAAGAATTATTTCTTATATTTGATGAAAAAATTCACCAAGTAGATTGCGTTTCTCACCGTAAAAATAGTATAAAAAGTTTAAATGATTTTGGGTTTAGGTTCATGAACGTCCTATATTATTCCCCTATAACTTTTCTGGGTGATGAAATGACAATAATGAATTTATATTTAGTGGTAGGTTAATACATTCATTGCGCCGAACTATATCAAGTTGTTATTAATGACTAAAGTCATTGAGAGTAATGTACAACTATAGGACTCACCATAATTATTATTTATGTATAATTTTTTATATTATATCCATGGATAATGGTTTTATTTATTTGTTAGTTATTCATTCATCATGTGAGGATGCATCATTAGTCCTCTTTTTCCCTTATCTATAGATTTTGATTTTCTAGTCATATAAAGGGAAACCAATAATAGTTTTCATTAGGTATATTTTTTAGAATATTTTATGATAATTTATATACAATTTCTTCATTTTTAGTGTTTATTTAGTATTATAGTAGATGGTGGACCCAAACAGGATCATCAATAATGAACACATAGAAAATATTTAGAATTTTATAAACATATAGAACATAAAACTCAATGTTATGATGGATTATATAGAGGATAACACTATTACATTTAAACCACTATTACTGGCCCCATTCATGAATCATACCATAATATTGGGGTGAATCATTGTTTGTTAATTTCTATTAAACAACCCCACTAAAATTCATGTCCACTATTAGTTGTAACAATTATATTAATCATAGAAGTTATGATCCATAAAAAAATATAAATAGGGAGATATGAAATAATCAAATGGCTCTCTATTTGTTTTTATGTTAATGAACTACAAAATTTAAATAAAAACATGTAAATTAATCAATACGATCACAGTTTTTTAGAATGTTCATAGCAGACTTGCTTCCCCTAATACGTAGCAACCAATAATATTTGTATAACTCATATATCAATAAATCAGTATAAAATACTTATTATTATTTATCTAATTTCAATACAAAATAATATTCACTATTTTTTATTTCAAAATATTTATTTTATTTCATTAGTCAACATATATAACACAAAAATATGCCTGTCTTGAATGTCTTCTTTTGATCATAGTGAAAATTTAAATAGTACCATATATAATCTAGGAAATATATTTAATGATCATGTTACCCCAAAATTTTGTATGATTTTTTTTCACAAAACTAAAAAGTAAAGTAACATGTGATTTCTATATTTACCAACAATTATTTACATAATTGATGACTTCATTTAATCATTACAAGATAATCTACAATAATTTATTTTTATTAAGTAACAGTGCTGTGAAATATTATGATCACATTTATCACTAAAAAACATTGGATTATTTACTTACATTTGGATAGACCAATATACAAAAAAAATTATTTGATACAATAAAATTAATTTCTTATATTTTAACTGATCACACACAACTCAACTTTCGTAGAATATTTATGCCACTCTGCATCCATGAGAATAATCCTACATTGTATATGGATTCTATTATTCATTATGTATCCTTTAAAATATCCTCAACAATCCCAAAACTATTCTATTTCCTTTTAATTATAATTTCCTCATGAAATTTTCTTCTAAGGAATACTTTCAACAAACCTTTTCAAGAAACACCACCAAAAAAAGTAAAAATTATTATTTAGATACATTTTAATAAAATATCCCCCTTTGGGTTTTTTGAATATAAAAAAAACACTGAAAGAATAAAATTGAAAACATTTTACCTCTATTAATCACGATAGAGACAGAGGACCTATAGAAATTATTCAATATGAAAAGTAATATATGTCATTGTTGGAAAATAATTTTTCAACTACTACTCCTCATTGAATAACATAGTTCATCTATTGGGACCCCCCTTCACCTCATTCTTAGTTATCTCCTATGATAATTTATCATTATGATTATTATTTGATTATAAATATATTCTTAAAAATAATTTTAATGTTTTTTATTGACATTACAATAGAGAACCATGCTACTCACACTTCATCTTTATATCCCCCGTTAATCATCTCCACCAACCCTCATTGTCAGTTTCATAAATATACCCACAATTAATTTGAAATATATCTCTAACATTGAAAAATATTTAAAAGGTAAATATATTATCAGATCTAAGTGGAAAATAATAATTAGAACCATTTGGGTAAATATAGTCCTCACATTAGGGTGTCTGGGATTCATTACAACAGTAAGAATGTGTGGGGAGTTGATAAGACTTTAATAGTAAGAAAATACTTTCCATTTACCTCCATGGGTAAGGTAGTTATCATGTACTTTACAACAAGATGATCTGTAGGTATATACAAAAATTTTACATTTCCAGGATCGTCATTCTCCATTATGATTAGATATTATATTTTAGTTTTGTTATTTCATGGCTCAGGGATATTTTTTCTAAGGTAGATCACACATTATTTATGAAAATTTATTCTAAAATGAGGATTAAAATCGCAAACAATATATATAAATTTATGATTTATCTAAAATAGTTTTATATAGGCTTTTTTCTTCGAAATATATTGATCTTTTGTAGTGATAAGTCAAATACAATCAGGTTTTATTATAAAAAATGAAATGAAATTCATTCAATGATAGAATGTACCACCTGATGTTGAAATTTTATTATATCATGGGTGATACCATTATGAATATAAATATTCCAATAACTATATCATTGATGTTAAATTATACCAAAAACCCAAATCCATTATCCATGGGATACTCAATTATATTCTATTCACCATTTCTAATTAGATTTCTATAGGAATACTACGCTGCATTATAACATGATTTTTAAAAAACAAAATGTTGGTTCTTTTCAATATAATTTACAATAATATACCAATTATATACCTATATTTTTGTCATTTAATTCTAATACATTGGTATCACTTGCTTTAATTATGTTGGTTCAAATTTTATTTTCTTTCACCTTTAAATCATATTCTCCACACCATTTTAGAAACATCCAATAATTTTTAATTCTGAGATGAATATTTTAATTCACCTTGTACTAGTTTCATACCATCTAAAAGTTTTATATCTCTGATAATACTATCATGATAATCATACCTCATGCACTATTAAATATAATTCCTTGTTCCCCATTTTATCCAACAGAAAACGTTTCCTCATGTATATTAGAAACATTATCCATTGGTCACTCTATTTATTTATGTGATCAAATCCACCATATAGAAAACAATGCTTCATAATGTCATAATAAATTCAAAAATACCATGGTTTATATTATTTAAAACACTCATATAGTGACTTATTTAATGAAATAATTTAGTAATTTTCATTGAAATTAAAACAAGTCAGCTTGTCGATATATTCCAAATCCTAAAAAAATACGTTTACAAATATTGATATCACAGCCACCTAAATACCTTGCATCCGGTATACACAACAATATTAATGAATAAACAATTTTTTTAATCACGTATAAAGGGTAAAATTGTTTATATACATTTATACATTCAATCTACGAGTATAAAAATGCAGCTCAATACACGTTTTAAATCCCCATGATTCTATAATTTATATTATTATAAAAAAAATGTTATCCTAATTATATTCTTATCCATTAGAATTTAATATCCTCTGATATATTTTTCATGGAAATTTTTTCTTCCTAAAATTTTATAGCATAGTATATTTTCTCATATTTAGAATCATTCAAAAAATAATTAGTTATACCAAATATTATAGAGATTTATACTATAGAGACATCATTCTCCAAACTTTAAAAAAAATTGGTCACTAATAATGTAATAATCATTAATTTATACCATGAGATTTGGTTTCATTTATGTTTTTTCTCTAATATCATTTTTTTCATTTGTAGTGACTTATTTAATATTAGTATTTGAAAATTTTTCTTCCCAAAATCATGTCACATCCTCATCACTCGCTTCCGTAATTATCTAAATTTTATTAGATTCCACTCAATTTCCTCACTATTGATATATTTTTTATAAAAGACCATTCCAATAAATTTTTTGGAAAAGGTACATTCCACGATCATGGACATATATCATACAAAAATACATTCATGTAAATAATAATAAAAAGTTTTATTATTTTTAATATTGAAAACAAATCAATAACAATAGAAAAATATGTTGAATATTTAAGTTTCATTCAATCCATAAAACCTCATATGTTGATTCTAATATTCTATAACAAACAATATTTATTTATTGAAAATATTGTCAGATTTCAAGATTTCATAAAAAAAATTACCATCTAGGTATTTATAAAAAAATAATAATTTTTTTATGTTTCATATGATATATTTTCTACTCTAAATTGTGTTATTTTTTTACTAAGTCTTAACTACTGATAATTAAATCTATATAGAATTCTAATAATATAGAACTCATCCTACATATTTCTACGATTTCTTTAAAAATTAATTTATAGTGTAAAATTTTATTCAATAATATTATTATTTGCCTCCATTTTAGGTTGAATTAATCATCTTAATACATCAAACGTATGAGCGATGACCACCAACCTCAACATCTTCATGTAGTTTCCAATAAAAAAATATATATCAATTTCAATAAATATTCCATGGTGAAATATGTATAAACACATGAAAATGAACTATTTTAAGAACCCCTATTGATTTATAGTTTTTCTAATGATGTATTTCTATATTAATTTTCCCATTTTATAAATCATCAAAAAAGTGAGTATGATCAGCTAGAATTTGTTTGATATCATGAGATATGTTATTATTCACCAATTCTTCCAAGGAAAGTATTCTCCCTTCATCATGTGTTTTACATCAGAATCTATTTTATCCTTCATTTATATCAATCATAAATTCGATAGACCACTAATGAGGTAGATATTCCACTTTATGCACTAACATTTAATCATAATTTGTTAAAATTGTCCAATAATATTATTCATCATCACGGTTGGATTCAATACATGTAGTGAGTAAAATTTTTTTCTTAAACTTATAAAATTATGAATAAAAAATAAAAAACCATTTAATTATAAATGATTATGTATTCTTCCCTTATATTTGGATACCATTGAAAAAATAAGTTTTAAATATATATGATTTTCAAATCTGAAAAAAAATTATAATTATTTTTGATGCATGTGAAAATATTATTTTTTCCTATAATCATAGAAGTGAATCTACATTCAATTTTATTGAAAATTACTTAATAATTTATGTATATATAAATTCTATAACCCATTTTATCTATGCTTTGTTATTTTTTAGCCAATCCCTTATCTTCACAATTTTATTTTACAAGTATATTTTTCCCCGATGAATATAATAGACCAGCAATATCATAAAATGATAACAATCAATTTTATATTTTCATCTTACTTGATGAATCATTGAGAGTCTTTGTAAAATAATTTCTAGTCCCCTTTGTAAAACTCCTCTAAATAATTGATTATAAATATATGGTTATATAACTATATCAACCAATTTATTGATGTAACAATTGAATGAACACAAGAAATTTGGTATAATAAAATGATTTATTCATTTATATTATTCACTATTATTATTATTAGATATAGAGTACACACTTTTAATGTGTACTCAAATTCCAAAATAATACCTATAAATTTATGGTGTGCTATTTTTTTCCATTCTACATAATTGATGACCATTTTGTTTATTGAGATTCCAAATTTAGAGTCCATCCAAAATAAACCTTCAAAATTTAAGTCAATGTTTCTAGACATTTTGATCCATCCTCAGATTAAGATTGAAATGTTTTCATTTACATACCATTAGTACTTAATCATACAAATATTTCTCAATAACACCTTTCTACTCTATTACATTTTCACCCAGATATTAAATATATTTTAGTAACATCATATATATAGAAAAAAATCACCTTTAATATTCAATTTCACATCACAAAAAAAATATAAACTTAATAATTAGCTCTTCTCAGAGATTTCAGGTTTTTAATATGTGAGATTTTGAAATGTCTAAATTTAACTAAACCTGCTATTATTCATTTTATTTCATGTGATATTTGAAATGATGAACCATAAAATTATATTCCTATATTCTAGAATATGAAAAATAAATTAAATTTTCAGTAAAAAATAACTATTCAATGATACCTTCTCTCCCTTGAACATACCCTCAATCATCATCATTGTGTTTCTTTAACAACTTCACTAAGTATTTATTTATGTATTTATAGTCATTAAATATATAATATTTTGATCCTTAGGAGTAATTCTCTTCTTAGTAATATTGTTTCATCATCTTAATTAACTTTTTCATGGTTCTCCTTTGACCATTCACATTAGATAGAAATTTCTTTTTCATTAATTGATCATCTTCTCCATCATTTTGAATGTTATTTATAATCATTGTGGAAAATTTCATGAACATTCCCCATGAGAATCTTAATGTTAAAATATTCTATTTAATATTTCTTTTTCCCATTTTCAACCATGATTAATGTAAAGACATAACACCGTTAAACACATATTCATACTTACTAGACTCCCTGATGGGATTCTAAAATGTAGTTATTTTAAACACCTTAAGAAACTCATTTTCTACATTGTCATTATAATTTATCTTCATATCATATGAAAATAGTAGTATAAAAAATATCCAATTTTTACACATTTTAATATTTACCTTCATACAATAATCTTTTTATAATAAAATAAATTTACCAAATTATAACAAATATAAAAAAATTCATTACATCATTGAGGAGTTCATTGAGTCGAAAAATATCATCCAAGATCAAATTTACAATATTAAATAATATAAACACAAATTAATTTCCATACTATATTAATATTTTATATTTATATGAAAAAAACAATTAATTTATCATCATATTCAATCGAAACAATTTTGAAGTTGTCTTAAAATCTTTTAAAAGGTACTTCATGTATTTAAACAATTTTACCTTCATATAGATCATGTCAGCCAAGTCTACCCTAACCCATTGTATCACATGGAATATATATACAAATCATTTTGATATCCTTTTAATTGGGTTTCATTTTCTTAGTGATCTATAATATGATGTATTGAATATATTTTGACATACATGGCTATAGATATAAATTATTGTTTTATCTGATTCTAATAGATTTTAAATTCAGTATACTGAAGATTTTAGTCCCATTAGGATTTTCAAAAAACATTAATTAAGTATAATACAAATGTCCAATTAATTTAACAATTAGTTATAAAATTAATTACCTTTAATTGGAAGGGTAAGTAATTTTAGAGGTTGGAATAAATTACCTTTTATTTATTTATTTTATATAACCATAGACTCTGGTCACGATACATTATTAGTGTGAAAAAATATCTCAAACACTCTATATGTTATGTGATAAATAATGTAAATATTTATATAAGAAATTTTTTCTTCATTAATGGAAAATTTTATTGTCTAATGAATATGAAATATTAATTTTCACTTTTCATAGAATGAATATGTGTCTGATATTTTATAAAATTCATATCAGAATCAGTTTCCCTACATTTTAACACCCAAATATGTTTTCAGAATCGACATCTCAATAAATCCAACTCACTAAATTCTCACACTTTTATATCTCATTTCTCAATTAATTTATGTGTACTCACTTTCCCATCAAAATATTCTGTTGTTGAGATCAACCAGTATTTTTTCCACATAAAATCGAATTTCATGAAGAAAATTTCATTATAGATATGAATGATATATAAACCAATATATTTGTGGAAATGTAATGAATGTAATTATAACTTTGTTAGTGTGCTTAAATGATGTTTTCGAAACCAAAGTTTTTACATACACTTATCTACAATACACAACTACATGATTGTGTAAGATTAAGGTTCATGTAAAATTACATCAAAAAAACTAAATTCACATTTATGATTTTTGAAAATCAATGTCTAAAATGTTATCTATGTAATGATATTTATTGTATAATGTCTTATGTGACTACTTTTTGGAATGAATATTCCCTCACAAAACAATACATGATTCAATAAAAAGTTATTCCTCCTCTCGGGCTTATCTCATAAAACTATACACTTGTTATGTGTTAACACCACTACATATCTATTAATAAATGCTTTCCTTGTAAAATATTCATATATTTTTATCAAAAAAACTATGAAATATCCCAAAAATATCGAAATTATTCAAATGAAATAATTTTATTAATAACCAATGATCATTTCCATTACGGAACATTTTAAAATATCATTTCAAAAATATTAACAAATCACTAAAACATCATATTCGGTAACATTTGTTCACTAGTATTGGCCTTTGGATAAGAAGTTTTGTAGTTGTAGTCAACATATAAGATGAATAGGGGGAAGTTCCAAAATTTTATTACTAAAAAAGTTTTATACTTTTAGTTCTATGAGTACCCATGACTATTTGTGGATGAATATTTCTATATTCTACTATAGATTATGATTTGTTCACAGTATGACTCTTTCACTCATTTATTTCCCATACCAAATTCTATGAATTGGTATATAAGGTGGAAT
Source organism: Viscum album (assembly GCA_963277665.1). Taxonomy (NCBI): domain Eukaryota; kingdom Viridiplantae; phylum Streptophyta; class Magnoliopsida; order Santalales; family Viscaceae; genus Viscum; species Viscum album. Next base: position 70,716,345 of record OY728155.1, on the reverse strand, counting down.
GGATGCCTATATGATTGATTTTATATATCATAGTTTAAGACTATATATATTAATGGAAGTGTATAGTTGGTGTTTGTTGACCTTCGAAAGGTTTTGATCATGTTATAAATAAATATTTTTATATATAAACCCTGAAAATTTCATTCATTATAAGTATTAGGAGTATTATGTAAAATATATCATATATTTATACCTAATAATTATGTTATTACTTAATTTATACTGTGAAAAACTTTTTATTATAAAAAAATTATTTTCTAGATAAAATTATTTTTTATTGATCTTATTATATCATTGGTGAAAAAATTAATGTTAACTTCGATATAATTTTCTTCTTAGTAATATTTGAACAGTAATAGAGGATATTCTAAATGTCTTCCTTTAAGTGGTTATGAAACTACCCATTAATGATCTACTACTTTTGATACAGGGTTCAAACTGAGTTTCATTATAATATATATGGATTATAATAGAATAGAGTCATCTTACTTGTGCGTGTGTTTGACCTAGATCAATGATTTATTGTGTAAGCATTTTATTTTGAACATTGTATCATATTAGGTAACTCTATTAATGTTTCATAAAAGGTTGTATTGTGCATGTGGTTGTTCATGGATTAATAATGATTTTTTCACGGTGATAGTGAAGATCAATTACCCCTAAATTAATATATATTACGTATTTTAGTAGTATATGGGATCTAATAAGTTTATATAGGTGGATTTTTTATATAGATAACATCATATGAAATTGAAGGATAGATATTTTATGAAAACCAATTTCGAATGTAATTATCATATCCTTTAGTTCTTGGGGACATATTTTTATCTTTTGAAAATAGTAAAATTCATAATGGGGATGATTGAATTAATTTTAGATTTAGGACTAGTTATTGGTGGCTTAGTTTGATTATATTCTATTATATGAAGAATATAATAACACTAATATACTAATTTTAGAGTTTTGTGGATTTTATTTAGAGAAATATGTTGTATGACTTGTTGAAAAGGTATAATTTTGGGTTAAAAGTTTCGACTTCCCATAGATATATCTGATATATGTAGGTTGTGTTTATCTATATTTTGATGATTGTTTTTTATTTTCCTGGGAGGAACAAAATATCATTTGGATGTTACATTACATCTTATTTTATTTAATTATTTTTATTTGTATATAATTTATTATAGATTTTGGAACAGCAGATATAATTGACTATGTAAGAGAAATATTATGTATGGATATATTATCTTTTGTTTTCATTTAAATATCAAATATTTAAGCTAATTATTTCCCTTATACTATTTTTTCATGAGTAAGGAAGAATATTCTAGATTTATTATAAACTATACAATCATTTATTAGGTTGTGAGTTCATATTAGGATGGATGGTGATATTTTATGGTCATAAATAGTCAAATAATTTATAAAATTATTTTCCAGTGATGAATTTGTTCTTATAACTAGAGTGTTTTTTAAAACAATAAAGGCATAATCCTATTGGAATGTAATGTTTTTTCTTCCATTATCATTGTATTATAGGGTTTATAATATAACATTGGGATTAAATTTTAGTCAACATAATTTGTCATAGTTCATAAAACACATTATATTTGAGATCTCATACACTACAAAAAATAAAAAACATGTTATCTTGTGCATTTTGGTGGAAAACACCTCATGATTCCAATTATAAATGTATGGATGAATTAATGATATTGTAAGATCTTTAATTTTATCATATATAAATGTATGATTTTAGTATTGAATAATTTATTTTTAGGTTAATTTTAATAATTAATGTGTTTTTAATGTAAGGTAACATAATTTGATAGATACTAAGGTTAAGGTGTGGGTATATAACCTTATCCAATGATATTTTGTTTATTTTTGTTCAAATGATGGAGAACATGAATAATTGTTTTTAGGGAATGTGTTTTTTAAATGTTATAAAAGTGGTAGTTTTTTATATTTTATTGAAAACGAATTGTATAATATAATTTAATATTCATATATCATCATGAAATGATGGATATATTTTTTATTAGATTATTAACCAGTAATTGGATATTTTTGTTCTTAACGTTTTGTTTTTTAGTTGTTTAAAACTATTAATTGATTTTAAAATGTCTCATTGAAACATTTGGATGTTACTTATAGTAAATTGGAAGATATATTGATTGATTTTATAGTGGTTTTACCTTTATTGTTGGGTGGATTTTAGTGCATATGTGTAGTTTTTGATTTATGTATAATTTATTCGAAACCATGATATTTTAAAATATCACTATTTTATATATTATATACAACAAAATACACTAATCTTAAAAAAACCAAGAAATATAAATATTCAAATTTTATAGTTATAAAAATTGAATAAAATTAGATGTTATGAATAGTATTAACAACATTATGAATATATATAAAAATATTCGACTCAATAAAAATGTTTTCATAAATTCAACAGATATAAGCACTAAATTTTAAGTAATTTCAATCTATTCATCAAAACTATGTTTTACTCAAAAGAATATTTCTATTGAATTAGGTGTAAAATCATTATATTAATATATCTAAAAATTTATTTGATGTTTTTGGATAAAATTATTTTTATTTTTATAAACCATAATATTAACAATATCAAATTGTTAAATGATAGGTTTTTTCTATAATGATTTACTTCCAGTTAATTGTGGAAAAACTATTAATGATTGTTTTCTAAAAATATTGTTAATTAGATTTTAAAATACCCTTTATTCATTTAATTTTACTAAATTAACACAGCTAACCTATAGTCATACAAAATAATCATAATTTCATAGTAATCAACAATATTCATGTTTTTGGTATATGTACAATTTGAGCTTAAAATATTATTATATAAAAACATATTTTCAATGTGAATTATGAAATTAATCTATATGTAATTTATATCAATAATAAAAATTTAATTTTATAAAATATTATTTATATTTATATTCAACAAGTAAAATTTATTCTTTGGTGATTATTAATTGATTTTTCATAATAAGATAATTTTTTACTAAATAGTGATTTTTTAAATGTAGTATCATTTCTAATGTAAAAAATCCATAAATGTTATACTAATATATATGAAAGCAATGTATAGTTTAATTTCTATAAAAATAATACAAACATGTTACAAAAAATTACTAACATGTAAATAATAATTTATTCAATGATAAATATTAAAATCATTCTCAATGCTGACTAAGTGGAGGTGTGTTAATTGAAAAGTCAACATTGATTCACTAAAGATAATATTTGACAAATAATATGTCCATGAGCATGGTTTATTAAATATAATGTTATTTCTGATATTTTCATTTTCATTTTTTAATTTTGTAGTTATATAAAATGTTACATATCCCGATTATTGTGCAATGATTGAGTAAATATGGAAATGTGGAAATTACATATTAAATAAATTTTTGGGAAATAGATATTACTACAAGTACATAATGAATATATATAAAATAATATAAATTATATATCAAATTGATATTTTATTATTGTAATTTATTTGTATTTTTTATTGATGAAATAATTAACATAATGGCTTTTGAAATGGGGATGAATTTTTTTTAAGAAATAGAAAATTCGAGTAATTTATTTTAAAAACTCAAAAAATAATTATTTCTTGAAAAAATAAATTGTAAAAGGAATATTATAGCTTAATATAAAATAATAATGGTGTCTTAAATTAATACAATCTGATTCTAATTTTTTTTATTTTATGATATTAAATTATGTTAGTTGATTTGAAATTAATATTAATGTTATTTTATAAACATATAATTTTAATAAATTTTTTTAAAATTAGAAAAATATTTGATGTTTACAAGTTGATATGTATATGATAAAATAAATCACTCCCAATTCATTTTTTATTCCATTTTCACCACACGTTAAAAATTATAATGACTTATAATTTAATATTATGTTACCACATGCAAATTAAATATAGTTTTACTATTCCAATAAAATAATGATTAAAGTATCACATAAACTGATAAATTTTTTTATATGATATTTAAACTGTATATTACATTATATTAACCTCTATGTACACATAGAAACATTTTGATTGAGAATTACTTGAAAATATTTTAAAAAGATTAGATATTTGCAAGAATTTTCAACACCACCCTTATTAAAGGACAACCCTTACATCACATAATTACACCAATATAAGAAAACAATCTAAACCAATAACATTAAATTAAAATTATAAGAATAATTATAAATGTTTTGGAGGTTCCGGTATCCCAAAAATACAAATGCATGGATCATTAATTGAAGACCCAAAGTTGTTATTTACAAAAAAATATGTAATTTACTTAAATGATCACTTCCATTTTAAAACATTTTTCACTCACAAAAATCATGGTTTTTTTCATAATGTAATAAATTTAGAATAATTAATATTATGAAATGTTATTATAATTAGGAATCCATAATTTTCCACCATCTTTATCATCAACTATGAAATGGAGTTATCGCTCGTGTATATGTATGTGATACCATCTCCATATTTTGATTTAATTACATTTTCATTGAAACATTCATAGGTGGTTATTATTAAGGTTTTAATGTTTATATATTATATTAATTAAATTTTAAATATTCTTAATGTATATTATCATACCATTGTAATTTTCTAATAAATTGTTGGAAAATGGTAACATTATTCATTCATTAGTGTGGACTACCACTTCCAGGAAGCGAAGTAATCCATTTGTAATTTTTTTAATAGAGGGTAATAAGTGTATATTTAATTAATATATGTATGAAATATTTGATATTATAATATTTATATTGGGTATATTTATTATTTTGTTTTCTTTCATTACATACATTGAAAAGTGAAAGCAGAATTTATATATTTGTATCCTCTACTATGTCCATGAATGGTGTAAATTAATTTTCTATTTAATCCTTTATGGATATAATTTTTTTTATAATTAATATATAATATACAAAAATATATTAATTTATTTTATAACATAATAATATTTAATTTAAATTTATTTTATTGGTGGTTAATGAACATCCATAGCAAGTCGAACGCACAGTAAGGTATTTCTAGATATACTTTTATTTGTAGAATATTGATAATAAATTCACCACTCATTTAATTTATATGGTGTATATACTACCCCATTGAAATGTTATATTACTAATATCTTTATTTTAATTACATTTAAATTCTAAATTCTTGTTATTCATTCATTGGTATGATTTAAAAGATACCAAAATTATAAGTTATTTATGTTTCAAGGTAATTTTAATCGATATTTTATATGGATGTATTTTCATCAGGGAAATTATATGACCCTTTTATAATAAATATGTTACATTTATATTTTCTTATAGTTACATATACGAATACATGTTTCCCTTTTATTTTTCTCTCAATACCTAATTAAGAAATCAAAAGAATGTTTTGTGAAAACATTAATTATTTCAATCCCCAATGAAAAACAAATTTTATTACACATCTTTGATTATATAAAATGATATAATGTTTTATTTTTTTATTTTAATATTTTTTATAATTTCATGTTTCACCATGATTGGATTTTTTAAAAAATTTAAAAATGAATCTTGATGTTTATTTTTAAGTGTTACGCATTAAATGTTTATTAGAAAATCATGTATAAAATATTTTCTTTATTCTTATATAGGATGAGTGGAATTACCCACCATCCTTAAAAATCAATTAATTGATTAATAATTTACATTACTAAAAGTGAAATTCCAAATAAAAAATTTTCTTTACATTTTATTTAATTACAATATTATTAATAAGAGATTTAAAAATGAAAGGGAATTTTCCTCGAGAAATATTACTATGATCATTAAAATGTAATTTGGGTATATGTTATCATCATTTGATGGTAACATTATTTTATTTAGGATTTATTATAGTGACACGGGATAAAGATACATGTATATTACCTAATTTATGATAAATATTAAACATATTACAAAATTACATGCTCGAGGACTGTAATTGTTTTGTGTCTTTAAAAAAAGGGAAACAATATTATATGATGGTGAAAGATATTTAATGTCTCTAGTAATGATATTCTGATATAGTACTGATACCTAAAACATATATCCTATCATGAGGAATGGAAACATAAAAATGGGGTGAACTCAAATTATCAATCAGGGTAAATAATGGAAATATGTAATCATAACATGAACTATAGGGTATAGAAACGTGATCATTTCCATTATGTCAACTCCCTACATATAAGATATCATAAACATGATACATGGTATAAATATTTAATGTTTATAAGACATTAATAATAAATAAATGAAGAGAATAATCCATGGAAGATTAACATTTTAATAAGACAAGGAATTGTGGTATTCACATCAATTTATGACATCATGAACATGTATATTGTGAAACAGATATATAAATTACTTTATTGAAATGAAATCAGGACATCTCATAGGCTTATGGATATGAAACTAGGTCTACACATATTGATGGTATCATGAAATATGAATCACACTTAACATTTTGAATATGTAATTGGGTTCATCCATAATTTTATGGACAACAAAACAGGTCCTAGCATGTCATTTTGAACATTTAATCAGGTTCACGCATAACATAATGAACATGCAGGATGGATCACTCATTACATTTGGAACATGTAATGAAGATCACACATAAACATAGTGACATTTGACCTATTTTATCCATACAATTGTGAACATGAAATAAGGTTAATTTATAACATATAAACTCATTATTCATCCATTCTTACCCAATGAATTGGAAGAAAATATAGGTATCACCCATAGAATAATGAAATACTCCACACATGAGCCATTATATAATTAAAAAATTCATCATATCATGACCCATAAAATTATTTGGTATTCATAAACATCCTATTATAATCAATGAAATTAATTTGGTATCATTAACATTTCATCACATCATAAACTATGGAAAAGAGATATGTTTCATAATCTTTTATTAAAAAAACCCATTAAAGAAGTGGGTATCATAAGCATGTAACCAATGGAATAGAAATGGATTTCATAAGTATAATTCTATAAAATCCTAAACCATTCAATAAATGATATGAATTTATCCTTTTAATTATATTCTAAATTTGAATGAGTAACACCAATTGATTCCATCTTAATAGAAAATGATATGGAATTATATTTTTTAATAATTTATTTGATGAAAATATCCTTTCTTATTTGAATATTAATTTAAATCTATAAAATATTTAGAAAACCATTTTCATTTTGAATGTGTTGAAATTATATAATGAAGACATTAAATCATTTAAAAAATAATATCCCTCAAAAAATTATAACAGTTTCATGATTCAGTTTTGAAAACCTTTTTCCTTGAAAACCTATAAAATAAGGTTGAAATTTTTTTGAAATAAATTATTGAAAATATATTGAAATAATATAAAATTGAATTTAAAACATTAAAAAATGTATTTTACTTCATAAATTTTTAGAGATGATTGGAAATGTTTTGAAAGAAAATTTCCTTGAAAACTTATAAATGAATCTTGAAATTTCATTCAAAACCATTTCATTCAATATTACCATTAAATATAATTTCATAAAAATTTACCCTTTTAACATGAAATTAAATCTTCACTTAAATTATTTTGGATGAATTCTTATATTTTATATGAGGTAAAATTAATATTACCTTTAAAGAGAAAAATGTTAAGAAAAATTACTTGTTAGAAATGTCATAAGATGATTATTTTGATAAAATTGTTAAAAGATAAAAAGGGTAAAACTTTATTTAAATGATTATATAATATTATAATATTATTCGAAATTATTTTTGAAAAAATGTGTTTCGAAAGAGCAAAAATTTATGATCTAAGGGAGAGGTAATGAATGTCTTTCTTAAGAAAAATTCTTGACCATTTAATGTAACAAAGTGTGGAAAAATGGTACCCTCATTTGGATATAACAGTTAATATCCAATGTGTAAGAAATTAAATAAGTGTTCTTGAGATATGGATCATATGATTTATGTAATGGGAGTATAATCATAATAAATATCGACAAATGTTGATATTGTAGCTATAAACCATTGAAAATTTGGAAACCTTAGAAGATAAAAAATCAAAATAATATAATTACTGGAAGAATAAAAATGTAATGAAAATATGTATATTCATGATGTAACATGTCAATATTAGTATATAAACCTCATGATAAAATATATGTTAATAACATGGAATGTATTTCAATGAGGGAAAATTGAGGAAAACTCAAATTATCAATTGAAAACATTTGAATCATAGACCATATGATAGGAATATCATTAAACAGATATATAAACAACAATTAATTAAATTTTGTGAATCATATAATATATCCATTGGATTTATACACACCACACAAATGATGTTAGTGATGATTAATGTATTAATCTCATGATAATAAAAAGTGACAAGATATCTCTTAAATTGTGACTTGACTCTTTTCATACTCATTCAAACCACTTGTATAAAGAATATAATTTTATTATAAATCTATCACCGAACTATATTATGATATCTAATACAATATATGTTTTTATTATGACTTTATATGACCCTTTTATTATCATTTCAATATTAATGTTTCACTTCGGTTAATATTCTCTTTGTTTTTCACATATGTCTTAATTTGTTTTATCTTTAGTCCTTGTACTTATATCATGATGTAAATAATAAAAAAATTATATAAATATAATTTATATTCATTTTATTATTATTATATTAATCTATGGAATATATAATTTTGAAATAGGACACATCGTTTATCGAGATAGTAGGTTTTATGTACTCATGAACGGTGCTTCCATTTTATTGGAATATAAATATAAAGGTATTAATATATATATTTATTTTCAATCAGAATTATTATATCATATATATCATATAGTTTCACTAAACCCGTCCTTCAGGCATTCCATTTTTTCTGTGGATGAATCACATCTCTGTGAAGGGGCAGTAGTCCGAATTTCCACAAATGATATTATTATAATAATAAACAATGGAAAGTATAATGATATGTGCTTTAAAATTATTTAATAATTGATAATAAATAATAAATATAATATATTACATATATAAATAGATATTCCACTGTAATGTCCACCATAATATATGACAATTAAAATTGAAAAATCATTTTTTTGTGAGGCGGTACATCATTCTACAAATAAAAAATATGTTTGTTACCCATTAGATGGAGGAGTGTGTAAGTGTATGTTGAAATAATAGAATAAAACCTCTTAGTATTTTTAATATACTCATTTTTATACCATAATGGAATAAATATATTGGAGGGCTGGATAAAGAAAATAAAAGAGAGGATCTTGAGAGAAGTCGTTAGATATTAATTGGGTACTCCTTTTGGTTTGTTCGAAAAGGCTTCCTTGTATTTCATTCATACAAAATATAGTATTATAGAAATAATAGAGTGATGTTTTTATGTTTATGAGAAATATATTGGATGAAACTTTGTGGTTATATTTTTGTGAATAAGAGGGATATGCGTTGGCCTTTTATTGGGATTGGAATGTACACACTTTGAATTTTGTAAACATGTTTGCTATAACAACTTTTTTTTAACTTAAATAAGTCCTAAAAAGAACAGAAACTAAATAATTGAAGTTATATGTACGAATAATGGACATAAAAGAAGTTTTGTACAACTTTATAGGACTTTTGATCACATAATGTTATGTTTTATTACATAGTTAACCTAATTTTTCTCATAATCATTGTAATGGGTTTTTATAACTTGAAAGAATATTTTCATTCAAAGAAAAATATGAACATATTCTAAAATATAAATTATAATTATTCCAAATATGGAATAAATTTTACAATGTTTATTGATATAAGAGGTTTAAAATAATCTAAAAAATATATCGTTGATGGGACGATACAACTGTTTTTTAAAGAAAAAATGTTCAAAAATTTTCTAGGTTATAATACCATAATTCAAAGACAAATTTATTAAAATTACATAAATTATATTAATTTATAATAATATTATATATTTAAAATTTTAAATCAATATAAAATGTTATTTTACTTTATAATAAAAATATAGGGAAAATCTGTTTTGAACTAAATTCAGCATTTTCACTATTCATTTAAAATTAAATTCCACAGACAAATACCAAAAAATTCCCCAAAATAAATTATTATGTTCCAAATTCAATGGTGAAGTTTATTCTAAAATATTAAATATATAAAAATTAAAAAATTGAAATCAATATAGGTTCTCCATTAAAAGGAATTATAAATTCCTTAATCATATTTATACATCTAAGTATGATTTTCTTATTTATCTTGTGTCTATCAAATATATTTGATAATTATAAAAAATACATTATTGAATATATTTCATATATATTAAATTAATATCACTCAATAATAGTAATTAATTTATTTTATTATGGTAAAACCTCTTTGTGTGTATAATGATTTTTTCCTTTATATTCAATTAATTTTCATTTTCATATCTAATTAATTTTTAATGACTGGATTTTATATTTGTGTAAAACATATATTTTAATATGTTAGCTTTACCTTTTCATAAAAATAAATTTAATATATATGTTATATTAAATAATATATCATTATTTTGTATAACTCAATCTTTCATGTTACACAAGCCATCAAGGAAAGACAATGTTGCATGTAACACAAGTTATCCCAATTGTTCCATGTAGAGAAAGATAAAATTTATATTTAATGTAGTGGATGATTAAATTTTATTTGTATAACATAATCCAAGAATAGTTATTTAATATAAATAAATCATTTTCCTATGTTTCATGAAATGAAAAATATCAAAATTATTAAATTATTTTGAAAAAAAAATATTTCACTAAATCTATTGGTGTCAAATTATACATGCCTTAATATGAATTTATTCCTTGAAATTCATTTGGTTTTTTGTAATGTTTAATACTATTAAAATCCATTATCTATGTGAAAAACAATTTTCTCAACATCTCGATCACATTATGTGTTACATACAATTAATCAATGTTTCTCATTTTGAAGACATCATCAAACATTAAAAATATATTTCTCAATCATTAAATAATAAATATAAATAAAATACATATATATTTAATGATTTATATAACATATCCATTAAATTCCAAAACATAACTTCTTCATTCATCCATTTTTCTTCTTAAATCATTTCACAGCCTTCATCAACTAATTCCTTAATACCTATTTCGTTGAATATATGAATGATTTCTAATGGTTACTCAAACTCAATATGTTTATGCTTCTTATAATTTATGTACAAAATACTGGATGAAGAATGAAGGATAACTGAGCAACTGCTGGAAAGGATTGGAAAATAGTTTATTTTTCTATGGGTTTTCCATGTTACCCTCCCCCCTCATTGGTTACTCTTTTTTCATAATTTTAATAAAGGGGCGTCGCCTCAATCTTTTAAAAAAATGTACAAAATACTGGAAGAACAATAAATACCTTCCACATTTCATTTTCGGTATATTTATCTTCAAATTTATATCCAATACTCATATAATGTTCATTATTCCCATTAAGATATTTCCACTTGGGAAATAAATTTATCTAATTCCCATACTATCCAAATCTTCCAAATTAAACGATAACCATGTTCCTTTTAGTTCTATCCAATCACTAAATCCAAAAGGGATAGGGTTAGAAACACATATCAAAAAAGAAAACTATAAAACCATGAGAAATTACATATATGATGTGTAAATTATGAAACCATACTTAATCTATGACACATTGGGTTTATAATAGGTTATTAATAGTCATCATTTTTTTCAAATCATTCGTAATGGGTTCTGAAGAGTTTTTAAATTTATAATGAATATCCCCTTATAGTGTCAAACTGAGTGTGCATCTTGGCTCATTTTCAAGTACCATATCACCCAGAGTCGGGTCTGGAACATCTTTTCATATTCCTTAATACTTGGTACCTCTGTGTGAGATCCACATCCACCAGTTTTAAAAAGACATAGATGTATTCCTTGGAAACCACTTAATCAACCATTTAAAACAATTATACGAAATGTTTCCTAAACATTCCCTTATCCTTGCAGAGCATATAAGATCACCCCTCAAAATTATCCATAGAAAAAATCTTCTAACATTGTGGATGATCTTGAATGTCTCATGAAATGCTTTTCCTCTCTATCCCATGTTCCTAAAACAATCGTTTATAACATTAGGAAAGGAATCATAATAAAGGGGTGATCTCATATTCATTGTAAGGGTATATAAGGGAAATGTGTAATAATAACATGATCATATGTGTATAAGAATGTGAGGATAACATATTAAGATCATACCATATATATCAAAAATCATAATACTATGAGACATAATAAATAATGGTAGCTCATACATCTATAATCATAAGAAAATCAGGATCGTTATCCATGGAAGTGTTATATATGAATAATACATGGTATTGAGTCATACATATCAACATATGAAATTTTAATCTTGTATTAGTTGAAAAAGGTTCATAAAATAAGTTATGGACATGAAATTATGACCTCTCATGGGCTTTTGGAACTTAAACTAGTTCTATTCATGATTTTGTGAACATGAAATTAGTATCACATAAAACATTGTGAACATGTAGTCAGGTTCATGCCTAAACATGTGTACATGTTACCGGGTCCAAGAATAACATTGCAAACATGTTACCATATCCCCACATAACATTATAAACATATAATAAGGTTCACTCATAACATTATGAACATGTGATCAGTTTCATGCATAAACTTATGTACTAGAAATCAGGAAAATGAATAACATTGTGAACATGTTATCAGGTTCATGAATTACATTAACACTCATGATTCATCCATCAGTACTCAATGTGTTGGCCAGAGATATAGATACCACCCATCTCATAATAAAATTACTCACACATGTGGCACAATATAAATTAAACATTTCTCATATTATGACCCATAAAAATAAATTTTTTTGTAAACATACTTTTATAACCCATAAAATAAATGGGGAATCATTAACATCTCATCAAAGCATAACCTATGGAAAATAGATATGTTACATAATAATTTTATTATACCATAACCCATGAAAAGAAGAGGTTTCCAAAATAATATAACCCATGGAATATAAATCTGAGATATAAGCATCATTCCATCAAAAGAAAAACCGATGGAAAAATTATATGAATAGACCCTATAGATGAATTACATTAATGGAATTAGAAAATTAACTGAAGTCAACTTATATGGAATATAACATAGAAATATTTCTTGAATGTATTTATTGATGAAAATATCCTTTATTATTTGAAATTTATTTTTAAAAACATATCTTTTAGAAAAACATTTTCCTCCAAAATGAATTGTAAATATAGAAGATAGACTTTAAATTATTTGGAAATATTTTTCCCTCATTAAATTAAAAAATATTCATGAATATATTTTGAAATAATTTTAACATGAAATAATTTAAAATAAGCATTAAAATATTTTGAAATTAATTTCCATGAAAATAATTTGAAAACATATAAAAATTTATTGAACACGTTTTGAAAACCATTTTCCTTAAAAACAGATAAATGAAGCACCGATATTTTTTTAATACATTTTCCTTGAAAATTATGTTTGAAAATATTTCCCTAAAAATTAAAATATTACAAGAAAACGAAGTTTTAAAAAAATGATGTCGAGTAAATCCATAAATGTCAATTGAGGTAAAAATAATATTTTATTTTAAATGTTCAAAATGATAGAGAATCTCCATGTTGGGAAATGGAAAAGATTATTCATTTAAAAAAATTAATGATAAAATGGGTAAAAATTTATTTTAATAAATATTTTATAGTAGAATATTATTGTTAACCTTATTGAAAACATGGTTTTGATGGGAAATTGATTTTTGACCAAAAGGGAAAGGTAATTTTTTACTTTCTTAAAAACACATTCTTAACCATCTTATCAAAAAGAGATTGTAAAATGGTACCATTATTTATAAATAACATGAATATAAAGAGCGTAATAAATATATTTTCATTTTTTGAGATATGGATCATAATATTTCCTCAATGGGACAATAATCATAATTAATCATGGAAAGTGGTGAGATTATAGCCATAAACAATTATCAATTTGGTTACATTGAATCATAAAAAAATTGAAATAATAAAATTACATTAATCTTAAACTATCATGAAAGAAATTTTATTCATGATGTAACGTGTCAAAGGAAGTATATATACCTTAGGAAAATATATAGCTCCATAAAATGGATTGTGTCTCAAAGAGGGAAAATTGAGAAAATATCACTTTACAGATTTTGTAACATTTGAAACATAGAGCTTGTGATGTAAATATAATTAAATAGATATGTAAATACCCATAAATTAATGAATAATAATCATATAAAACATTCCGGGGAATATATACACCACCTAAATGAAATGGGTGATGATTAAGGTGTGTATCTTACCATAATAAAAAGTTAGATGAAATCCGCTTACATTACGTCATTACTCTCATTATAATCATTCAAACCACTTGTGTATTAAATATAACTATTTGATACATATTCCAAAATGAAATATTATATTATATAATAGCATATGTGGTTTTTATATTGTAACATCGAAGGTAGTTATAAAATAATATTTTTCCATTCTAATTAATATTTATGAATAAGATATTAATATTTGTTTAAAGGGGAAACTATGTGAAATACTATACTTGACATGCAAAATGGGATTCTCCATAATATTATGTTACACAATAGACTGAGTTATACAAATAAATAATACTTTATTAATGTTATTATTTTAAATTTTAGTTAATTCCTAACTATTGAATGTGAAGGAATGAAACAAACAAACTATATTATGATTACACATGTTTTTTAAATGATTTTACATTTATAAATATAATGTTATGCATAAAATAATCTTATATTTTTTAATGGTTGGTTTACCCCCATTTGATAGAGAAGCATTTTTATATAATGATTTTGACAATTTAATATGTTCTATGTGATATAATAAACTTCTTAATTTTTTTGGGACATTAAATTTTAGTTTAGTGTACTTTTTGGTTTTTTTGATAATATTCATATTTTATTGAATAGTTAATAATATTTCATTTTAATTTTAATATGCCTTGTCATATAATTTATTTTTATATTTATGTTCTCCATTCAATTGGTTTTAGAGTTTATTTGGATTATGTTTTAATTTTTTAATCCAATGTTGTCCATTATAAGTAATTTCACATTTTAATTGGACATTAAAAAATGTCAATCGTTTGATATTATTTAATTCATAAAGTATTTTTTTTGTTTTAAATAATAGAATAAAGTTTAAAATATTTTTTTATTCTATTATATGTTTTTAATATGGAAAATAAGATAAAATATTTTGAATTATAAGGTCCAAATTATGAAATATGTGTCTTTTATTTTTAGACATTATGAATACTATATTTGTTAATTATATTTATTTACAATGGTCAAAGGGTAAATCATGTAAATAAGGGTAAATATAATATTATAACAATATATAAATACCCTAACAAATGTATAATCCTCTTTTATGATATTTTTATGAGCATTAGTATACATGGGATGAATTTAGGACTAATGGAGCCACATGGGGGTGATAATGAACTTTTATAACATTTAACTTAATGAGAAGTGAAATATAACATAAACATGTATCTCTTAACTAAAATACATTTTATTTGGTTAATATAAATGATATATTTGATTATAAATTGTCATTAAGAAGATAATATTATTTCCTATATCATTATATTTTATTTATAATTTTTATACAACAAATATAAAATATATATATTGGACATAATGATTATTTAGCTATTACCTTACTAATGAAATATTCAAATAAATGATATAATAAATATTAAAAGATATTTAGTTTGAACATTTTGATTCCATGAACAATTTTTATCTATAATTTACATGTGATGGATGAGTAAATTCATTTGGTTAGACGGAATCATGTTTTTATAATATTAAAAAAAATCAGTTTCTAAATTGTTTCAAAATTAATATAAATGAGTTTTTAAAACAGATATTATTTAATTAAAAGATATAATAGTACTAAAATTATACAATTAACACAACTAAAATAAATAATTTTTTAAATTTAAATAATTATACACTTTTGTTTTTCTGTGTATTTTATAGTAACTATAGTATCCATATATTAAAAAAATTCAAGAAAAGTGGTATGAGTTAATGTTTTTAACTAAGGGTTAAAGATAAATTATATGGTTAATTTTGTGACATAAACTTATCAAAAACATATTGGATTTCTGTATTTAAGCACATAATCTTCTTATCACTGAAATTTATTAGTTTTTAACTATAATAATTTGAAAATAAATTTATAATAAAATCATATTTCAAGATATTCCTAAAGTTCCCCCTCCCTATTATAAAAGGCCACCACATATTCCCACTTTTACACACATATCATGCCCTTTGGACCTTCATAATTATTCTAAATTAATCTCCCAACAACCATACCTTCCTCCTAAAATCTTTACCTTGGGATGAAGGATATTCAAGAAAGCATGTTGGCTAAAATCAAAAGTTGTTACCTGATTTAGAGGTAACATCTCCTATCAAGATCCATTCAATTATTTTCCTCATACAACACCCAAGAATACCTTTATTAGATTCTTTTATAACAAAAAAAACGTATCCTAAATGTACTCGGATGTTGTAATTATAGGGGTTCGAAAAACACATTCACACTCCTCTCTATCTAATGGATATAGAACATAGTGTTTCGGTGTATGACGAAATGCTTCCTTATGAAACAATTATGTATCAATTTTCTCAAACCACATATCATGGTGAACATGAATTGTAAACTATTTTTATATATGATATATATTATATTTATATTTTCTCTATTATTATGTAATTTTTATAAACAAATCATTATTCTTTCCATAATGTGTAAATATGATAATTTTATTTGAAGAAGTGTGGACTGCTGCCCCCTCAATGTGATAGGACTAATTCATTCCATAAATATAATGTATAAAATATGGAATCAATAAACTTATTTAACTTATAAAACATTGATATTATACTGTAATTATAATATAAATATGTATCTTTTATTCTTTATTCCTTTAATATGATAACGACATGAAAACCGCAATCATGCGTACATACGGCCTATCATCTCCATTAATAGTGAATTTCATATATTATCCCCAAATGTTATGGACTATTATAAATAAATATATCAGGTATATATGTTATATTTAAATAATTAATTATATTATGGAGATAATGGACTATTTACCACTTGAGTAATTTGCATCCGAATAAGATCATTTTTGACTGAAATACTGAACATCGACAAAACTTCTGATATAAACTCAAATAATTAACTAATTGATTTAAAATGATAATAAGTGATATAAATTTAATAGTAAAACATAAAAATGTTCTATATCAAGTATTAATTAACTTAAATTTATTATTTAGGAATATATAGAATGAACAAAACAAGTCGGATTAAAGGTAAGGGACTCCATCTCAATCTCCATTCACTGAGGGATTTCTTCTTAATATGCACCATTATTCGTTTATATGGTGTATATACAGCCACTATGGAAATTCATAACCATATTGTATCTATAATAATTTTATTTTTTAGATAAATCATATTAATATTTTAATGATCAATGTTCTATGGGGCACCTTGAACATTTAATGATTTAATTTTAAAAACACTGTCTTTATGAAATTTAACTACATTTTTATTTATATGTGAATAAAAATAATATAAAGGAAATATTAGGTGAATATTTATTTACATTATATGTTTTAAAAAAGGAATATTTTTACATGAATCATTTTACTTTCTTTACAAAATGACAAAAGGAATGGTTTTTTAACATATATGGAGACAATAACTTCTCTTCCATTGTATCTGTTAGCTAGTATTTGGCTTCCTCTATAAGACTTAATGTCATTTCAAATGATGATAAATCCCTTATTCAATTAATTGTGTATATTGGTATTGAAAATGGATTCTTAAATTAAAATTTTATTTTTATATGTACTTTTTTTTCATATAGGATTTGAAAAAGCTTTAAAAAATGGTGTTTTATTATGAATGTGTTTTAATAATTAAAATTAAAATGATCATTATATGAAATGGTTGTGACCAATATATATTATAAAATCGGTTGATCCCCATTATAGATCACATGTGATCCTAACACAGTATATTTTAAGGGTTGATCCCTTTTTTAGCTCACCAGTGAGCCTCATATAACCTATATGAAGGATGATCCCAATTATAGATCTCAAATTTGGAATTTAAAAATATATTAATTCCAATTGGATGATGTTTTAAAGTGTTTTAGTTGTATTATTCCATAATTAACATACATGAGTTTTAATTCCTTGCAATTGGTTTTAGTGTTTCTCATTCAGTAAAAAGTACAAATTTTATTCATGTGAAATTTTTTTGTTTCATCTTCTCAAAGCACATTGAATGGGTAATTGGGTTTTAACAAGACTAATGGGTTTTCTTTATTTTTATGTCCCCTAATGTAATTTTTCTTATCGTACCAATACTTTAAATATTTTTATATGATTTATTGTAAAATATAGTCATGTTTGGAATCATGGAAAAGATATGATGATTAAATATGAAAATAAACCATGTTACTTTTTAAATGTTTTTATGTTATAGAAGAAAAATATACATTTGGAAGTGTCCAATTTGTGTTTCCATTTTTTTATGTAATAGTTATGGCCTATTTCTCTAATTCTATAAACCTGAAATAATCATCAATGATAATTATTGACCTAACTCAATAATATGTATTGTTTAATATAGGGGCCTTATAGTTGGAATTATAGGTTTATTTATATAACATTAGTGGTTGAATATTGTTAATTTATTTTATATAGATGATTTTACTTTATGGTTAAGTTCGAATCATGTAGAATTTTAAGATTACATTGTTTATTCATATAAACTATGCCTTTTAATAATGGTTTTCTATGTAGGAAAAATGAAAGATGTAATGGGGAGGAAACAAGAGGCAAACAACCATTCTAATCAACAACATGAGCTGGTGAGAATTGGAACTAAAGAGCTTGTAGAAGTGATGGAGCAATTGACTCAGGCTATAAATTATAGTGGTATCCATGAATGAGATCATCCCAATCAACCAAAGAAGTTTATGTGAGTAGTGGAACAATTTATGAGGAATCATACCACATCATTCAATTGATAATATAACCTAGTGGTACCTGATGGATGGATAAATTCCCTAGAGAACATATTTGATGTTATGGGATGTTATATACATCATAAGATAACTCTTTCCATCTATCATTTTGATGATGAATCTGATTGATAATGGTCATTATTTAAGAATAATAGAGTGAAAATTGATCTTGAAGCCATTTAATGGGAAGAATTCGAGGATATTTTCCTTGAGAAATATTATCCTAATGTTGTTAGGCATATGATGGAGAATGAATTATCTGAATAAAAGAAAAAGGATGATGATTGAATTGTCGCATATGAAGGGAACTTCCCAATATTTTCCCTGAATGTTTAAGATTTTATTTGAGAAAGGGAATTAAATTTAATAAATTTTACTTATTATTGACACCAGGGATAAAATGACCTTTTTCATCTCCAGAATTTAAAATATATGAAAAACTGGTTTGTCGTACATAGAATGTTGAAATTGATATTTCCAACACTTATGTTCCATGGGTTGATAGGATTAATAATGTTCAAGGTGCCAAAAAATTGAAAAGAAAATAAAAAAGAATTATAGAGGTAACCCAAAATTTCTTCCAATTTTGGGGGGTATTAGATGGATATTGAAATTGTGAACGGTGTGGTAATTTTTGTCGTATTGTTTGTGATTGTAAAGAAACGGGTCCAGAATAGTCTAATAATGAGATAACAGATGGGTAGTTTATAGTAAGATTCCATAACTGTAATGATTTGGGTAATTATGAAAATAATTGTTTAGAGTTAATTAAAAAATTAGTAAATTATTTTGAGTGGAAACAAACAGGTTTTGGAAAAATCATTTGTTGCTACTACAGTGGATATTCAGACATCTGGTGAAGTGATTGAAGCTCCTGAGAGCCCGGTAATTTTTGAAGGATAACCATAATTTCATGTTATTAGGCCCAACCATTGAGGTTTTATGTGATGTGATAATAAGTAATTAAGGTCCTTTCTAGTAGATTTTTTTAGGTTATGTTTATGTATAGATATTTAATGTGGATGTATGCCTTTTCTTTTAGACCTCAGTTTTATGATTTTAATAACCTTTATGGTTTGTTTGGTATTTTATAACTAAGTATTTTCATAGGGACTTACATTATATTATGGGAATACTAAGAGACTGAAAATGTTCTTATAAAATAGAAATACATCAATTAGTTATGATTCCTTTTGATCTTATTCTTGAATTAAATTTATTCCTCAACTCATTGGAAATGATATAAAAAGAAAAAAAATTATTAGTTTAACTTTCTCATTAGTTATTTGACCCATCACATAGTTATTTTTTTGATGGATGACCATCCAATGAATATGTTCTCTATCAGTCTCTATTAGTTTTCAATCCTTATATTTATTATCCATGTCTATGTTTTCCAATAGAGAACCCTATTCTATGATATCTCAGGTGACCTGTGTACTTAACATTGTTTATTTTAAGGTAAGGGTTTCATTCACTATTTTTCTTCATGTGGGAATTCAATAATGTAATTTTTTTTATTAAATTATTAACTACCCAGACCAAATCTAAAATTGAAAGGATGCATTTTCCAAAATGGGGGAAGAAGGTAACAGACCCAGAAATTAAATAATAACATATTTCCATCAAAATTAATATTTATGAATTATTTATAAATTTTTGATTAATGGGTACATTATCATCGTTAGAATATTTTACATGAAACAATGGGTTTTTGTAAAATATTATGTTGAAAATAATGTTGAGTGATACCAAAAAATAATACATTATTAATACTATTATTTGAAATAGTATTTAATGCCTATCCATTATATTGGAGTGAATAAATTAATCTAACTATATTATTAATTCACTTGTTTTTTTAAATGTTTTTAAATTTATAAAATAAAATTTAATCACAAAATACTCTAATATTTTATAAATGGTTGTTTACGTCCTTTTCATGGAGAGCACATTTTAAATTATGTTTTTGACAATTTTAAATGTTCCATGTGACATAAATAAATTCTTATTTAGGAATGGGAAATCCAAATTTAAATTTGATTAATTAGTTGAAAATTTATTTGAATTATCTTTTAATTATTTAATCCAATGATAGTCATTGGAAATAATTTATCATTTAAATTGGACATAAACACATGACATCTTTTGTATGTTTTTACTTCATAAAAATTCATTTCTCTTATTGACAATGGGAATTAATATTAAATTAATTTCAGCCAATTATATTTTTTTAATATCGAAAATATGATACAATATTTGGAATAATAACGTCTATATTATTCATATATGTAACTTTTTTATTAGGACATTATGAATAGTAACTTCAGTAATTAATTTTATTTACCATATTTAAAGGGTTAATCAGGTAAATATCGTAATAAATAACCTTATAATAATATAAATTTACCATGAATCATGTTCTAATCCTATTCTATTGGTTATTTGCAACCATTATAATCATTGGGTTGAATTTATGACCCCATGGAGCCACATGGGTGTGATAATTACATTTTATAATATTTATTTTAATGAAATGAGAAATATACAATAATCACATATCTCATAGATAAATTAATTTTCATTTTTTTATATAAATAAAATATTCTACTATAAATAGTCACTAGATATCTAATAATACTTCCTATATCATGGTATTTTATTTATAATTATGATACAATAAATAAAAAATATATTTATGAAACAATATTGATGAAATGATTAACATATTAATGAAATATTCAAATAAATGATATTATAAATTTAAATATAATTGTAATTTGAACATTTGGATGCCATCCAAAAATATTTTGGATCTAATAGAAATGTGAGGGATGTGTTATTGACTTTGGATCGAAGTAATAAAGTGTCACGACCCGTCCTCGGGGCCCGTGGCGTGACTACCCCAGGCCCGCCTTCCATAGGCCAAGGGCTGGCGACTAGCACCAAAGGTGTAAAATCCCGATAACTGGGAAGACATTGCCTTTATAAAAGAAAAAAATCACCAAAGAGTACAAGTGGAAGCAAAACACTAAGTACTAAAGAATTGTGGAAAAGTAAATGGGCCAGAATACAAACCCAAAAGAAAGTACGACTACAACTGAACAAGGTACAACAAAAAAAAGACAAACAGCTGGAAGAAGGAAGCAGCTCCTGGGTCGTCCTCCTCGGATCCTACCTGAAGGGTAGGTACAGATAGCACAGCTCCTGGTCGTCCACCACGGATCCTACCTGAAGGGTAGGTACAGATAGCCTCCTCCACGCTCTCGTCCATCAACCTCCTCTGTGAGTCATCACGTCGTGTAGTCCACCTCTGGGTACTGACTCGTCGTGTATTCCACCTCCGGGTATTGACTCGTCGTGTAGTCCACCTCCGAGTACCGACCAGTCCTCGAACACTCGGCCTCCGTCAGCACTGTCTGTCGTCTGCAACCAACACAACGAGGTGCGGGCATAGCCCGTGCAGGGGTGAGTATAACGATACTCAGTACGGAACCCGAGACCCTCAAGGTCTCACTAAACCAACAAGGATAACCACAAGAAGATCTCAACAGATAACCTCTACTTAGATATATGCCCATACATATACCTAAGTTATCATGTAACCCATCTCAATCATGAGGTAAACACAAAGGTCAAAAGTCTCAGCTCAACCAGGATTTTCATTATCGAAACAGTAACTGCTGAAGAGATCCGTCTCTGGAGTGTACAGTGGTCCTGTCACGACTACGAGGTACTGCTCATTAACCTAAGATTGACGAGGTACTCCTCATGTCGAGTACCGCGGGCCTGCCACCTCACACAGTAGTGCTTCCCGCCGGGGTCTACCACCCAAACACGATAGTGCTCCCCCCTCATAGCCTACAGAGGTACTTCTCCTATCGAGTACCGCGGGTCTACCACCTCACATAGTAGTGCTCCTCCGCTGTGGGTCTGCCACCTCACAAAGTAGTGCTCCCCACTGGGCTACGTAAGTCACTCCGAATCGAATCGGACAAGCAGTCTTCAGGTCTCTACTGGCTACACTGTCTCCGTACTCCATACGCTCGTCTCTAGGTGGGTCCACTCCATGAGCTACAAGTCGATACTCCAAGTATCTCAAAGACCCACGAAGAAGTATCTCAAAGGACCACCTCGTCATAGGTGTCTCAACGCAATAGATGGCGCGTCAATCGGACGCTCGGTCTATGAGTTATTAGCCTTTTCGTCCCAGGGGGCCGGTTGGTTTTGTAAGCGAACCAACCCGGCCGTATCTCAACTGTACCCTGAACTCCCATAGGGTATACTCATAGGGACGATTTCTCGACGAGATCAACAACGTCGCTGACGGTTCATCAAACGGACGTCCTGTCTGAAAGATATCATCTTTTTCCGTTCCAGGGGCCCGGTTGGATTTCGGGTACAATCCAACCCGTCTATAACCCAACTGCATCCAAAACTCGGGCAGAGGATTCCAAAAGTTCCGTATCGACAACAGGACGCAACGAGACAGACGGCGCGTCAATCGGATGCCTGGTCTGTGAGTTATTGGCTTTTTTGTTCCAGGGGTCCGGTTGGTTTCGTGAACGAACCAACCCGACCGCACTCCGACGACATCCAAAACTCGAGCGGAGTAAGCCAAAAGACCCGTCTCACTTAGAGGAATCCATCAAAGTCGACGGCACGTCAATCGGACGTCCGGAGCTTAAGATATAAGTGTTTCCGCTCCGAGGGCCTGGTTGGTTTCATATCCGAACCAACCCGGCCGAACCCAAAGTAATCTGAAACCTTGAGTGCAATATACCGAAATGACCGTCTCGATCCAAGGATCGCGTTGCCACTGACGGCGAGTCGTTTGGAGGCACGTAGCTCAAGTTACGGGCAATTGACCGAAAGTGGTCCGAAAACGGGGGTCTCGGCCAGGGCCGACCCGGCCCGACCCCCCCTGGGTCGGCCCGAACCGGGTCGACCCGACCCGAGTCCCACCCAGCTGGGCCCGGCCCGGCCCGGCCTGGTCCAGCGTGGTCCGGTTCGGTCCGGCCCGACCGGCCGGCCGCAGCTCGGCCAGCGCGGCCGAGCGGACGCCGCGGGTGGGGTGCGCGGCTCCCCCACCCTTCGCCGCTGATTGAGGCCGGCGGCAAACTGTCGGCCGCCTCCCTTCCAGCGGCGCGCCGCCGCCGCCTTCTGCGGAACACCGGACGCGCTCCGGTGGTCCGTTTCTCCTGCCGTCTTCGCCTATGGTCCTCCTAGGACCCGAACTTCACTGCGAAGGCCTCAAAATCACCTTGCGGCCTCATTTGTCGTCGCCCGTCGATCCACACATCAATAAAAAATATTCGGGGGGTTGTCGGGCCGTGTTCGTTTGGCCCGCACCCTCCGCGTTAGATAATATCAAAGGGAGAATTATTCAACACATGAAAAAACAATTTTAATAAATTAAAATTGTTCATATGAAACTGGTTCTTTAAATTCAATGAAACATTCACGGGAATATAAAGGTATTTCCAAAGTAAATCCCTACCTCGCCAAGTCGTCGCACGTGGGTTCTTCGCGGATTTGATCGCCGTGGAAGGAGGCGATCGTCGCGTCGCGGAAGGCGTCGTGTCGTCGCGGAAGGGTGTCGCGTTGTCGAACTCCGAGGTTCAAGAACAAAAAGATTTAGTTAATAATAATTAAATCTGTGCGTTGATAAAAAACACAAAGGAGTTCAAAAAGGATCCCGAAATCTCTTACCTCTAATAGATGATTGAAGATTTCATTGCAGAGGAAGGAACATCATAGAAGAGGAAACGTCGGCGTCGCGGCCCACGGCGCCGCGTCGTCGATCTCCGCGGTTTCGGCGTTCTTCGTCGGAGGCCGGTGTTCTTCGCATTCTTCACTTTCTTCGTGAAGAAGGGTGAAGGCACAAGAATTTTTTCAAAGGTCTCCCAACGTGAAATCCTCAAGATGTGGCATTGGTCTTATTTTATTACTACGCCAATAGATTTCAAACCGGTTAAGAAACGAATAAAGAGATAAGTAACAACCCATTAATTCGTAGAATTAATTCAATGAAATAAACCTCCCAATTAATTCAACGAAGAAAACCGCCCAATTAATTGGTGCGTTAAGAAATTAAGAAAACGCGTCAGTTGACTTTCATAATGACGGGGTTTCGCGGGTGCGTTACTTATCGGAAAAGAAACTGTAGGGCTCGTGCGGGTCCCACCTCACAAATATCCTACCAAGAGGGTAGGATATTTTTTGATAGCACCCTATCCGTAACAACTCCACTTAAGCAGCTTTAATTGGCTTTAAGGTGACTTCCAAGTGGCTTAAGTGAAATAAAATAAAGTTTGTTGTACAATTATTTTATTTCTTAACTTCAAGCCCGAAAATTAAAAACCACACCCGAGCAAATGCAACTCCGGAAGAGGAGTTTCTAAGCAATTACTGGCGTTTCGATTCCATCGGTGCCCTCAGAATTCTATTCCGAGCACCGGTTCAAAAGTTAAAAAAAACCCGCTCGTCCGTTCACTGAACGTACCCGAGCCAAACTTCGGAAATTGATTCCGGGCACACCAGGCCTCGGAATCAGGCACCATCTAAAACTGCGTTCTTGTAAAATTCCAAAAAAAAATTAAGAAAAAAATTTCCTTGGAATTTACGGGTCTTTACATTACTCCCACCACAGGGCTTTACGTCCCCGTAAAGCTTCACCACAAACATATGGATACAAAGGAGGTACTGAGCACGCATCTGAGCCTTCCGCTCCCATGTGCTCATCTGGAGGTTCCCGTGCTGCCAACAAAAGTGTAGCAGAGGAATCGATCGTCCCAGTAGGATCCGCCCCTGTCGATCCTTGATCCTCACTAGAACCTCCGTGGAAGTAACCCCATCGCGATTGTCCTGCTCCTCATTGTCGATGA
The DNA here is from genome assembly GCA_963277665.1 of Viscum album. Classification (NCBI taxonomy): domain Eukaryota; kingdom Viridiplantae; phylum Streptophyta; class Magnoliopsida; order Santalales; family Viscaceae; genus Viscum; species Viscum album. Next base: position 70,690,098 of record OY728155.1, on the reverse strand, counting down.
TATGCGAAGGGTCGAGCATGTATCTCCTCAGTTGAGATACCTGGAAAACATCGTGCACCTAGTGCAATTGAGGTGGATGGGTCAAGAGGTAAACCACCTCGCCTACCCAGCTGAGGACCTAGAAAGGTCTGTTGAACCTCGGAGATAACTTGCATCCCTGGCCACATCTTTGTAAACCTCGTCGAGGTGAGGCCCGTAAGAAGACGTGGTCGTCATCCTCGAACTCCAGAGGTCTCCATTTTCTGTTAGAACTGAAACTCAAAACGACTGCTGCTACGAGGGTAAGGTTGACCGACTCAAGAGTGATCAGTCGCACCCTCCTATGCAAGAGTTACCCTGTGCTGCCTGTGGTTTTCTTTTTCGCCGACCAAGGAAAACCCATCCCGACGTCGTAGTTAAACTACAACCTTTTTGCCTAATACCGTCAATTTGTGTATGAACTGTTATTTCCTAGTCCATACTCAAACCAACGTCGTAAGGCCTCGACGCTGCCACTAAGAGATTCCAACCGAAACTCTCACCTCGATGATCTGACCACACCGTCGGCGTAAGTGTGATTATCGAGTCTCCTCCCAAGTTATCTCCAGACGTGAGGGTCAAGTCCACGGCTTACCGGAAACTCTAGGTCTGGAACAAGATTTGTGAAAGAAAGGAATGATTCATATAGACGTCTGTTACTACAACAGCTAGTAGTGGACACAGACTATCCCATGAATCATTTCTAGATCCATTGGGTCACACTCCTTGAACGCAAGCAGCGACACTCTTCCACCGCCCTCCAGCTCCCTCAGCCTGGCGGGGATAACTAAGGCGGGTGGTTGTATCATGTTAAGATGTACACCACCTCATACTGCTCTCCTAGCTCTGCCTCTACGTCTGTTGCTTCGCAGACTCATCTATCCTTAAATCTTCCACTTCTTGAAACATTTAACACGCCTGAGTCTCTAAGACTGGCACCGATTTCCTGTTTTTTAGTGCACTGTGCAGTCTTCATCCGCTCTTGAATGAACTGGACCTTCTTTAGTCTCCCAAGATCTGCTATGATTTCTTCTTTTCCGATAAGAGAAATCTAGTCTCATCCCATGGATGAACCACATTCGTTTCCTAATACAGTCAATCCTGACATGAATGATGCATTCATGCCATGGATGACGTTGTAAGGCCTCGATGTAACTACCAAGAGATCCAACTATCACTCTCACCTCCAAAGGTCAAGTCACACTGTCGCCATCAGTGTGAGGTCACTGGGTCTCCTCCAGTAGAGATCTCGAAAGTGAGGGTCAAGTCAACAGTTTAACCGGGACCACTCAGTATCAACCAAACAAAAGGACAGGAAAGCAAACAAAGATAAGTGTCTTTTTATTATTACATCTCATAGTACAAGAGACAAAGCAACTACAGACAAACATCAACAAAACCAGAAGCAACAGGATCAATAGCCTACAGGTCGGATGCTAGTCCTGCTCCTATCCATCTGCTTCTGGAGCTCCATGACCATAGGCCTCAGCTGCCTGAATCTAAGCTCTCGCATGTCCTCCTGTCCCCTGCTGTCGAGGTGGGCCTCCTGGTGGTGGTGGAAACATCCCGAATCGTCGTCCACCTCCAGCTTCCTGGCCATCTCCTCTTCCATGGCCGCCTGCTCCTTGCGGTCCGCCCTGATCGAACCTCTACCTCTACCTCAGAGGTTATTCATTTAACTACTGGTCAGATGCATGGCGGGTCGGACAGTCACGTGTTATGTGACCAATTCCGCCGCAGGAGTAACACTTCATGGCAGGTCTGGCTCTATCACTTCCCTTGGTGCCTTGCACTACCAACCCTGAGTCACGCGGTCGACCACCTGTAGGTCTGGTCCTCTTGGACCCCTGCATCATCTGTCTACTGCCCGCTACAGAAGACTCTGTCGCATGCCGACTAGTGGTGGGTCCTGCTGCTAGAGACTGCTCAGTAAGGAAACTCTCCACTAAGAGGGCTCGCTCCAACAATCCTATCTGCGTCGGAATGTTGTGCGATACAACCGAAGCTCTGATCTCCCGCCTGAGCCCCTGCTCGAAGGTTCGGGCCCTGAAGAACGGTCCCGTACCACATCTGTGGAGTAGCACGAGAGGTCTGTGAATCTCGCTGGGTAATGCGCCACTAACATGCTTCCCTGCCGCAACTGAAGTAGCTCCTATATACGCACTGATCGAAGGGTGGCTGGTACAAGCTCTGCCCTGAACAGGCTCTCGAAGTCTGCCCATAGAAGTGTCGCCTCGTCATGCATCTGAAGTATCAGGCTCCACCATCTTCCTGCTGCTGCATGAAGAAGGCTGGCAGCAAGGACCACCATGAAATCTGTCGGCGTCCCCACTAGCCTAAAGACTCTCACCACAGCCTCCAGCCAATCCCCAGCTGCCTGCGGGTCCGTCCCTCCCTGAAACCTGGGTGGCCTCTGGCGCTGGAACTCATGCAGTGCGCTCAAGCGACATGCATCCTCTACTGCTGGGGCTGGTGGCATCGGTGGCCCAACGGGTAGTAGTACCGCTGGTGCCTCCGCTGGTGCCTCAACTGGGATAGGGCCATGTACTGAGGCCTTGTCGCTCGGCGGGCTATCAGTACGTACCACTCTCGGGGCTCTAGCTGGTCTTCCAAGGGGAGGCATCCTGAAAGAAACAATGTGACACGGTCAAAAGATTATACCTGGTGAGGTGACCTGGTTTGAGATGACATTTAAATAAAACTTCTGTAAAACACACACGCAATTAGTGTTTTTGTGCACAATGTCGGAAATCAGTTGTCAGGGTCCTGGTGTATGGATACATCGGCCGCCCGCACCAACAATGGACTCCCTGAACTGAAAACCACACTCGGTACTCTTAACACTATTGCTTCACAGAAAGAAACATCAGAGTCATAAGTTCTGCGGTAGAACCGAACTCCTCTGATACCAATTTGTCACGAACCGTCCTCGGGGCCCGTGCCGTGACTACCCCCAGCCCGCCTTCCATAGGCCAGGGGCTGGGGACTAGCACCAAAGGCGTAAAATCCCGATAACTGGGAAGGCATTTCCTTTATAAAAGAAAACAATCACCACAGAGTACAAGAGGAAAAACACTAAGTACAAAAGAAATGCTGAAAAGTAAATGGGCCAGAATACAAACCCAAAAAAAGTACGACTACAACTGAACATGGTACAACAGCAAAAAGACAAACAGCTGGAAGAAGGAAGCATCTCCTGGTTCATCCTCCTCGGATCCTACCTAAAGGGTAGGTACAGATAGCGCAGCTCCTGGTCGTCCACCACGGATCCTACCTGAAGGGTAGGTACAGATAGCCTCCTCCACGCTCTCGTCCTTCAACCTCCTCTGTGAGTCGTCACGTCATGTAGTCCACCTCCGGGTACTGACTCGTTGTGTAGTCCACCTCCGGGTACTGACTCGTCGTGTAGTCCACCTCCAGGTACCGACCAGTCCTCGAACACTCGGCCTCCGTCAGCACTGCCCGTCATCTGCAACCAACACAACGAGGTGCGGGCATAACCCGTGCAGGGGTGAGTATAACGATACTCAGTAGGGACCTCGAGACCCTCAAGGTCTCACTAAACCAACAAGGATAACCACAAGAAGATCTCAAAATATAACCTCTACTTAGATATATGCCCATACATATACCTAATTTATCAAGTAACCCATCTCAATCATGAGGTAAACACAAAGGTCAAAAGTCTCAGCTCAACCAGGATTTTCATTATCGAAACCGTAACTGCTGAAGAGCTCCGTCTCTGGAGTGTACAGTGGTCCTGTCACGACTCCAAGGTACTGGTCACTAACCTAAGGCTGCTGAGGTACTCCTCCTGTCGAGTACCGCGGGCCTGGCACCTCACACAGTAGTGCTTCCCGCCGGGATCTGCCACCCAAACACAGTAGTGCTCCCCCCTCATAGCCTACAGAGGTACTTCTCCTGTCGAGTACAGCGGGTCTGCCACCTCACATAGTAGTGCTCCTCCGCTGTGGGTCTTCCACCTCACAAAGTAGTGCTCCCCACTGGGCTACGTAAGTCACTCCGAATCGAATCAGACAAGCAGTCTTCAGGTCTCTGCTGGCTACACGGTCTCCGTACTCCATACGCTCATCTCTAGGAGGGTCCACTCCATGAACTACAAGTCGATACTCCAAGTATCTCAAAGTCCCACGAAGAAGTATCTCAAAGGACCACCTCGTCATAGGGGTCTCAACGCAATAGATGGCGCGTCAATCGGACGCCCGGTCTGTGAGTTATTAGCCTTTTCGTCCTAGGGGGCCGGTTGGTTTCGTAAGCGAACCAACCCGGCCGTATCTCAACTGTACCCCGAACTCCCATAGGGTATACTCATAGGGACCATTTCTCGACGAGATCAACAACGCCGCTGACGGTTCATCAAACGGACGTCCTGTCTGAAAGATATCATCTTTTTCCGTTCCAGGGGCCCTGTTGGATTTCGGGTACAATTTAACCCGGCTATAACCCAACTGCATCCAAAACTCGGGCAGAGGATGCGAAAAGTTCCGTATCTACAACAGGAACGCAACGAGACAGACGGCGCGTCAATCGAATGCCCGGTCTGTGAGTTATTGGCTTTTTTGTTCCAGGGGCTCGGTTGGTTTCGTGAGCGAACCAACCCGACCGCACTCCGACGACATCCAAACCTCGAGCGGAGTAAGCGAAAAGATCTGTCTCACTTAGAGGAATCCATCAAAGTCGACGGCACGTCAATCGGACGTCTGGAGCTTAAGATATAAGTGTTTCCGCTCCGAGGGCCCGGTTGGTTTCGTATCCGAACCAACCCGGCCGAACCCGAAGTAATCCGAAACCTTGAGTGCAATATACCGAAACGACTGTCTCGATCCAAGGATCGTGTTGCCCCTGACAGCGAGTCGTTTGAAGGCACGTAGCTCAAGTTACGGGCAATTGACCGAAAGTGGTCCGAAAATGGGGGTCTCGGCCAAGGCCGACCCGGCCCGACCCCCCTGGGTCGGCCTGAACCGGGTTGACCCGACCCGGGTCCGACCCGGCTGGGCCCGACCCGGCCCGGCCTGGTCCAGCGTGGTCCGATTTGGTCCGGCCCGACCGGCCGGCCGCGGCTCGGCCAGCGCGGCCGAGCGGACACTGTGGGCGGGGTGCGCGGCTCCCCTGCCCTTCGCCGCTGATTGAGGCCGGCGGCGAACTGTCGGCCGCCTCCCTTCCGGCGGCGCGCTGTCGCCGCCTTCTGCGGACCACTGGACGTGCTCCGGTGGTCCGTTTCTTCTGCCGTCTTCGCCTATGGTCCTCCCGGGACCCGACCTTGACTTCGGAGGCCTCAAAATCACCTTGCGGACTCGTTTGTCGTCGCCCGTCGATCCACACATCAATAAACAATCTGCGGCAGGTTGTCGGGCCATGTTCGTTTGGCCCGCACCCTCCGTGTTAGATAATATCAACGGGATAATTATTCAACACATGAAATAACAATTTTAATAAATTAAAATTGTTCATATGAATCTGGTTATTTAATTTTAAAGAAACGTTCATGGGAATATAAAGGTATTTCCAAAGTAAATCCCTACCTCGTCAAATCGTCGCACGTGGGTTCTTCGTGGATTTGATCATTGCGGAAGGAGGCGATCATCGCGTCGCGGAAGACGTCGCGTCGTCCCGGAAGGGCGTCGCGTCGTCGCGAAAGGGAATCGCGTCGTCGAACTCCGAGGTTCAAGATCAAAAAGATTTAATTAATAATAATTAAATCCATGTGTTGATAAAAAACACAAATGAGTTCAAAAAGGAACCCGAAATCTCTTACCTCCAACAGATGATTGAAGATTTCGTTGCGGAGGAAGGAACGTCGCAGAAGAGGAAACATCGGCGTCGCGGCACATGGCGTCGCGTCGTCGATCTCCGCGGGTTCAGCGTTCTTAGTCGGAGGCCGGCATTCTTCACGTTCTTCGTGAAGAAGGGTGAAGGCACAATAATTCTGTCAAAGATCTCCCAACGTGAAATCCTCAAGATGTGGCGTTGGTCTTATTTTATTACTACACCAACGGATTTCAAACCGGTTAAGAAACGAATAAATAGATAAGTAACGACCCATTAATTCGTAGAATTAATTCAACGAAATAAACAGCCCAATTAATTCAACGAAGAAAACCACCCAATTAATTGGTGCGTGAAGAAATTAAGAAAACGCGTCAGTTGACTTTCATAATGACGGGTTTTCGCAGGTGCGTTACTTAGCGGAAAAGAAACGGTGGGGCTCGTGCGGTTCCCACATCATAAATATCCTACCAAGAGGGTAGGATATTTTTGGATAGCACCCTATCCTAACAACTCCACTTAAGAAGCTTTAAGTGGCTTTCAGGTGGCTTCCAAGTGGCTTAAGTGAAATAAAATAAAGTTTGTCGGACAATTATTTTATTTCTTAACTTTAATCCCGAAAATTAAAAACCACACCCGAGCAAACGCAACTCTGAAAAAGGCATTTCTAAGCAATTACTGGTGCTGCGATTCCATCGGTGCCCTCAGAATTCGATTCCGAGCACCGGTTCAAAAGTTAGAAAAACCCGCTCGTCCGTTCACTTAACGTACCCGAGCCAAACTTCAGAAATTGATTCCGGGCACACCGGGCCTCGGAATCAGGCGCCGTCAGAAACTGAGTTCTTGTAAAATTCCAAAGAAAATTAAGAAAAAAATTTCCTTGGAATTTACGGGTCTTTACATAAAGCTTTTATTACTTTATCAGAAATCAATTTCTAAATATTCTCAAAATTGACATAAATGTGTGTTTAAAACAAATAAATTTTTTTAAATTGACATAGTAGTCCTAATAATATATTATTCGGACTTATAACTTATTTAATGTTAAAAATTAAATTATTGATAAACAGGTGATTCTTTTTCAATTTTATATTAATGGTGTTAACCATATATTATCATAATACAAGAAGACATTGTATGAGTTAATGTTTTTATGTAAGGGTTAAGGCTAAACAATAAGGTTATATTTGTGAAATAAACATTTCCAAAACCTGTAAGTTGATAGGGGTTTTACCCATAATCATATTATCTTCAAAATATATAACTTTTTAACTATTAACATTTGAAAAAAAATTATAATAAAATATTATTTCAAAACATTTCTAATGTGCCCCTCTCCCTCTAATAAAATCAAACCACCTTTAACCACTTACACACACCTCTAAAACCACTTGAATATCCAATATTATTCTCAAATAATACCCTAATATCCATAACTTCAATATAAAATCATTAACTTGGAATAAAGATAATTAATGAAAGCATTTTGGATACAATCAAATAGAGTTACCCGATTTAGAGGTAACATCATCTCTCATGATCCCTTAAGTTATTTTCCTCATAAATCCCCCAAACCGATATTAATAGAATTATTTTAAAAAAAACCAGTATCCTTAATATACAAGTATGTTTTTATGACTATTATTATACCTACACATACACAAACCTCCATCTAATTGATATAGAACATACCGTTTCTGTGTACGGTGAACTACTCTCTCATGAAATAATGATTGTTCAATTTTCTCCTTCCACCTCTCATGGTGTCCGTTATGATGGAACTATATTAATATATTATATATATTATATCTATACTATCTCTATTATTTTTAATTTTTTTAAAAATATACCTTTATGATTACCACAATCTTTAAATACGATAATATCATTTGAGTAAGTGTGGACTACCGCCCCTCAATGTTATATGACTCTTTCAATCCATACATCGAACTTATAAAATATGGAGCTAATGAACTTATGTAACATATATAAGATATATATTTTAATGAAATTACTATATACCTATCTATCATTTATTGTTTATTACATTAATATTACAAAGAAATGAAATTTTCATTCATGCGTACGTATGGCCTACCGTCTCCATAAACTGTGCATTTCTTTTCTTATCTCCAAATGTTACGTACTAATTTAAATACATATATAATCTATATATATGATATTAAAATCATGAATAATATTATAGACATAATGTAATTATGAACAAATGGATAAGTTTCATCAAAACTAGTTCATTTTTGACTCAAATACTGAACTTAAAAATGACGAACTATATGAACAGTAATAAATAACTAATTTCTATAATATGTTAATAATTGATTAAAATAAATAATAAAAATTACAAATGTTCTAAATAAATTCAAAATTATACCATTCTTTTATTTATAACATTAATGAACAGGCGATAGATATCAGACTAAAGGTGAGGGACATCATCTCATTATCCTTGCATTGAGGCATTCCCTAATAATAGGAACCTTTATTCATTTATAAAGTATATATAAAGAAATTATGACATTTAATATCAATATTTTATCTATACTTCTGTTATTTATTAAATCACGGTGATTAATATTTAAATGTTCAATGTGGTATAGTACACCTTCAACATTTAATGATTTAATTATCAATTCTATTTTATTCAGGATATTAAATTACATATTTATTTATATGGGTATAAAAGATATATATTTTATATTTTATATTAATATTTAATTTCATTAAATTTTTTGAAAAGGAATATTTTTATAGGATTTTTTTTAATTAGTTTAAAAAACAAAAAAATGTTTTTTAACCAATATTATAACAACAACTTCTTTACTGCTGTAACCATTGTTTAATATTTGGAATCCTATATATGACTTAATGACTTTTAAAATGAAAAAATATCCCATATACATTTATTTGGGTATCTTGGTTTTGAAAATGGGTTCCTAATTGAAAATGGTAATTTTTTTGTGGAAATGTGTTTTCATATGGGATTATAAGATACTTTCAAAATTAGTGTTTATAAAGAGAATGTATTATTAATATAATGGAAATTGAGAATTATATTAAATGGGTGAGCCCAATATAACTTATAAGAACTGTTTTGAAACATTATAGCACACATGGGTTCCTGACATAGCTTATATGAAGGGTTGAGCCCCATTATAGCTCATAGGTGAGCATGATATAGCATATACGAAGGGTGATCCCCATTATAGATCTCTAATTTTGTAGTCAAGAATAAATTTATTCCAATTGGAAGATGTTTGAAAAGGTTTTATGTATATGGTTTTCCAGGTCACCTAAAGAAATTTTATTTTCTTGCTATTGGTTTTAGTGTTTTTCATTGAGAAATTTGTTTTAGTGTTATGCAAGTGAAATGTTTTTTCCAACACTCAAAGAACATTGAATTGGTTATCAGGTTTTAACATGAATAATTGTTATTATTTGTATTTATGTCTCTTACTGAGATATATGTGTATATCCTATGTTTTTAAATGTTTTCACGTGATTTAATGGAGAATTGACTGAAGGATAGAATCAGGGAAATGTTGTGATAATTAAATATGAAAAGAAACCATGTTTTTTAATAGTTTTTATGGTATAGTAGAAAAAGATAATGTTTTTAGTTCCCACATTGTATTTCTATTTTTATTTAATATTGATGGCCTAATTTTCAAAATATATAAAATTGAAATAATCCCCAATTTAAATTCATGAAATTACTTAGGCTTATGAAATTTTTATGTATGTGTCATTGATAGAATTAATATTTTCCATATTTGTTTGTATGCATTTCAATTGTTTAAATCATATTAATTTATAAATTTGAGATTATATGAATTATATTTAGGTTTTTTTATTATTTTGAGCCTAAATGAAAAAATGGTATTGTTCTGTAATTTTAACAGGTTTTTATCATAGAGGTAGGTTTGTGATTCCTCAAAAAATATATACCCAAATTTCATGATTACATTTTTTTAGAAGAAATATTTAATTTCCTTCATTTTTTTCTTCTTGACTAGGGGCTGAATCGATCATTTATAGGCCGTAAAAAATCAATTATGTTGGATATGTTTTTGGGTGGAAAACATGGACCTCACCACTATAACGGAAATCTATCTCGACCTACACACCTCCAAATTTGGTGATGCCACATTGGGATGAAAGAGTAATAAAAGGGGGCATTCAAAAAATTAATTACATAGAGTTTGGAATCAATTAAGGCTGCCATTAGGCGACATATTGTTGAAGGAAGCTGTCTCGATCCTTCTTCTAGAAACATAAATCACCAATGAAAAATTATTAACGCCTAAAAACGGTGTCCAAATGAGATGAAATTTGGAAGGTGAATGTAGAAGATATTAATGAACAACTTTAATGATTGGGGTCCACACATTATTCATCCAATTAATGGCTCCAAAATGCAACAACTAGTGGAGGAAAGAAATCTATCTAAAAAATGAGAGGGGCATCTACCTCTCATATCATTCCTTCCCAACCCCACACTATTCGGGGCACCAAGGAGAGGATGCCACATGCCATTTAGATTTTTCTTGTTTCTTTTTATTTTAGTTTTATATTCTCATGTAATGCATTCATATTTTTTATATTAAACAGTTTCCCTTTCTTTTTCCACTCCTTTTATAATCTAATCTCTGTCTTCTATATTTCAAACATGATCTGAATGCAATTCTCTAGGGAAAATGACTAACTCAATGCTTGGACACGGTGGTGGTTTCACAGTGTTCATTGTTATTGAACTTCAATTTAAAATGTTATAAATTTATTTGTGGTGGAAGCAGGAATATTGGAGAGGTGTGGTGCTCATCCACCATGACCTATTTCAAAATCCATTCATTTCCATTGATTCATTCAGTCTCTCTCACTTTTCTTAGGAAAACCCTTCATATTTTGGAGTTGGGGTTTCTATGTTGGATGAAATGGCATAAAGTGGAGTCGGGTATTTTTGAGACAACATTCTTGGTTAAGGTATTATGTTGATTGACTATCCGAGGAGGTGGGGTTTGGTGTGCCAAAGGCAAGTTAGAATCACACACTCTTTAATTTAAAGGAATGTAATTCATTAATGTGGTTTCATAAAATGAATTATAAAATTTAATTTTACGAGTAAACAAACAATGAATGAACCCTTATTATCCAATCCTAGGACCAAGAAATTTCTTCCCTAATTTCATTTTATTTGCATCTAGATTTCAATTTTGAATTTCATTATTTGAATTGTATGATTTCCAAAACCCTCAAAAACATTATTTTCAATAATTATTAAAAAACCAAAAAGTATTTGATTAGGTGAATTAGAATTTGTGATTGAAATGACTACAATGCTCCTCAAGTGAGACGCCCCTGGTCAGCCACTATGCTGCATTAGGGAAATAAATTTTTTTTTTCATGCCCTATGACATGCATGCATCTTTTATTATAATTACAACATTACATTTCCTTCTTATTAACATTTCTATGTTATGGTTTCACTTTGGGGAATATTCACATTGTTTTCTGCATATGTCATGATTTATTATATCAATGTTCGTTACACATAGATCATGATTTAAAGAATATAAAAATCCATAGAAATATAAATAATATTCATTTTATTTTTGTTATAATAATCTATAGAATATATAAATACAAAATGGAATAAACCATTCATAGACCTGGTAGGTCGTGCATACGCATGATTGGTGCTTCTGTTTTATTGACGTATTGAAAAAATGTAAATGACATAAAAATATAGATTGAAAAATATATAATTATTCCAATATCATTATTATAATATATATCATATAAGTTCACTAAACCCATGATTAATACATTTCATGTATTTTATTAATGAATACAATCAGTTTGAGGGGGCGGTAGTCCACACATCCTCAGACAAAAGTTTCTCAATAACAATAAAATGGACTATAAAAATAAATGTGTTTCAAAAGAATTTATTACGAATAAAGATAAATAAATATAATACTTATTAATATATTATTATATTTTACATCATAATTTCTAGCATTATAGGCAATATGGAAAAAAGAACAATAATTCTTCTATGAAGCGGTTGTTTTCCAAAAACATATACAGTATGTTTGTTACCCATTACATAGAGGTTTGTGTATGGTTATGATGAACATATAGAATAAAAACAAATATAAGATTTTAAATATTTTTTTATAAAATAATGTATTAATAATAGTGTTGGTGGTGGAGAATAGAAATAAATGAAAGGAGGTTGAGATAGGTTTTTTCCTATCAATAAGGTAACTCATTTTGGTACATGCTGAAAGATATCATTATATTTAATTAATACCATGGGGAGGATTGTAGGTGTAAGGGTGGATTGTTTTAATGTTTATTGGGAAGATATTAGATGATCCTATGTGTTTTTAAATGTGTGAATAAGAGGGTGATGTGTTCTCCTTTTATAGGGAAGTTAAAGGACAATGATAGCATTATGTAAAACATGTTTGGAACACCAACAAGTTTACCAAAATTGTTATTAAAAACAAAAAAAACATAATAATTTAAATATTGTGATCAATTAAGTTCAATTCAAATGGTTTCATATAATTTTGTAGGTTATTTAGCCCCTTAAGAATATGGTTTAGTATATTAATAATCTAATTTTACACTTAATCATTGTAATTAATATCAATAACATTTCCTAATAGATTATGTTCAAAAATAAATTTTACCTTATTAGAAATTATAATTTATTATTATTAATAATATTTAATCCATATTTATTAAATATAGTCCCAAAAGTGTATGAAATAAATTTAAAAATAATCACACTGACAGGAAAACACTATGAGGATTTACATTTAAAACGACGAAGTGTTTGTTGTGTTATTATACCAAAATTCAAACAAAGCTTATTATAATTTATAAATTGGATTAATATATAATTATAATATATAATGACACTATTAAACCAATTTAAAATGTAATTTATCCTTTTAAATAAAATATATAATATGATGTTTGGAACTATAATTCATTATTTTTCATTATTCATTAAAACATTAATTTTCAGAGAAAAATACCAACAATTTATCCTAATAAAATTATTATGTTATTCATTCAAAAATGATATATATTTTGAAATTTAGGTCTAAAAAATTTCAAAAAATGGATTCAAAATCGGTTCTATATTAAAAGGATGTATAAATTCCTTAATAATATTATATGTTTCAAAGAATATAATTTGGTTTATTTTTATCTGTTTTCTGTAAAATATATTGTATGAATCAAAAAAATAATTTATGGATTGTATTATATATTTTAATTTCATATCACAAACAATTTTTTTATTTTAATCTATTATGGTAAAATATCTTTTTGGGTCTAATCATAGTTTCCATTGTATTCAATTGGTTTTTATTTTTATTTTTAATTAACAAGTAATATATAAGTTCATTTTAAATTTCTATAAAACATAAAATTTTATATTTAGTTAACCCTTTTCATAAATTATTATTTAATGGATACATTATATTAAATAATAAACATTTCTTTTTGAAAAATATTTCTTTCATGTAATACAAGCAATTGAAGAAAGTCATTATTGTGTGTAATGAAATATATCCTCAGTGTTCCATGTAGATAAAGCTAAAATTCATGACTCATTTCTGTAATATTAACTTGGATTTCAAATAAATCAATCCAAACATAGTTATTTAATTTAAAATAATAATTTTTTACTATTTATGGAAATGACGAATAACAAAAAGAATATATTAATATAAAAAACAATATTTCACAAAATATCGAGGTGTTAAATAGATTCAAGTTATAAATTTTTTTATTATTTATCTAGATGGTTATTTTTATGATTTAAATAATTTTAGGTAACCCATTTTTTTAATGGGTTATTTTATGATGAATAGTTCAATTTTTTATGAAACCTATCTTCATTGACTAGTTTCTGATATGGTCTACGGATGAATTTTTTATTATATTTTAGATCACATATATATGGATTTGATTCATTGATACTTGGGACAAAATTTATATAGCCGTATAATTAATTGTTTAATGATTTATATTTTATTGGATAAATATGTGAAACATGTCGATGTTCTTGATCCATTATGGTAATACAATAGATGTGTTTGACCAATTACGGGAAACAACACAATGTTATTAATCGATAATGGAAAATATGGGTTGAAGGGTAATCCATTAGATTTCATGGTCTTAGTATATAACAATAATAAATTAAATGGTTTCTATACTTATATTGTTTACACACTCATATATATTAAACATACGGTTCATTATTGATTTATGACTATTCCTCACACTTATGAATCATTTAATATTGAAATTATAATTCTATATTCTATAAGGCATATGAATGATAATTGATAGATTGGGTATAAAATATGTAATTCATGGTCAGGGTCTCACACTATTCTTATTGTATTATGATTCCATTTAATAATCTAAAGATATCAACCATGTTCACATTTACTAATAATCTGATCTAACCCTTTGATATGTTTCCCTATATTTTGTTTTAAATGTATTAATTAGTTTATAATGACAAAGGTTACAAAATGTGGTGATCAATATGGGGGATGTAGGAGATCATTAATGATAAATAATGATTGTGTATCCTCTCTCCAAATACAATTATCCAATATGTTCCTTGAGCATTTATTTATTAAATGTATTGAATATATATCAATAATTGTGTAATATTTAAGTATGGAAAACATTGACTATTTTATATGGGACTCGATGATATTTTTAGTCAACTATTTGATATTAGATTATGTTAATTTTTTTGAAATCCATCGGAATAAAAATATTTATATGAAAACATCATAATTTCCTGGTAATTAATGTATTATTTGTTTTTATAAGTTATTTATCATTTTCTAGATTTTATAAGTGGAGGCCATTTTTAACAGATTTATAGAGAGATTATAACCCTGAAAAGAGGTGGTCAAGTACATCTCGATAAACATTTTTGTTCATGATGACTATGACCTTATTATTCATCTTCATTGGCAAAACTAGTGAATATTTTTCCATTAACTCTATTTTTCATATGGTCTGTGAATACTGGATTTGAATCTATGATGACCATGAATGAAATTGGTCAAACCTCTGGTGTCATATATTTAAAAGCTGGTTTCATGATTTAGATATTATATGAATTAATTATCATAATTAAATGATTACCTAATATGATTAAGTTTTCTCACACTCGGATGTTTTTTCAATGGATCGAACTAGAAGGATTCACATCAATGCAAATTGCGATATAAACTTCAATGATTTTCTACTTGAGAATCACAATAAAAAGGGACCACGAATATTAAAATTTTGGTTTAATACTAATAATCTCTCCAATAATTTTATTAATATCCTTGTTATCTATGATTTTCCAAGAAAAAATAATTTTATCAGATGAATTTCTATAAATACAAAGGAAGAATTATGTTTTATCATTATACAATATGAGAATGTTGAAATAATAAAAAAATTGAATGTACATTAATAACATCAATATGTTTTGGGTAAGGGAAAAAAGACACATATTATGTAATTTCAAGGTGAAAGTGAATCAATTTATTAATGAAATAGACAATAATAATGGTGAATCTATGGAATCATTGACACTTAAACAAATTGAATGTGTAATTTATAGAATTATGAATATATATGGATTATGGGAGAAATCTTATTTACAATATTATTATGGTTTTTGAATAATTATTTTCATGATGATCATGAAGTGACTCTAAATTACATATAAAGAGACGATGTTGTTAAGGAATAAGATGATGAAGTCTAGTTATCATTTTTGGAAGGAAGTAGAATGATTCATGTATATATGTAATAGAAATCATGTACTATTTTGAGGATATATGAGTCATAAATACATATTAATTCTTATGTAGATGATTTTCATTATGTATTTTTTAGTATTTTATGAATGTTACTAATGATCTATACATGAGATTCAATAACAATATGATATTTTATGGAAAACATGTGATTGATGGGAAGATGACCTTTATTAGTTTCCTACCATCGAGGTGGTGATGTCTTGTGGGGATAATGGGATGAAAAAAATGTATATAGTTAAATGGATTATAATTGTAGGGTCCAGAAAAATATATAAAAGAGATTCTACCCACTTCCCCCCCCCAAGAATTGGGGGAAATGATGGAGAAAACTCAAAGGATGCACAAGCCGAACTGGTCTGCAGACCGGTCCCATGAAAACACTACGTGGCCAGGTTCCATGAAGCACCCCCTCTACGGACCCTTGTCATTCGCCGAATGGAGGCGGAGATTCTCCGTAGGTGCAAAGCAGGACAAGCACCGAACCTGTCCACCGTCATGATCTGCCCCAGCTGTGATCCGCGTCGACCGACCCAGGCCGCATCTGCTGTCGTTCACAGAATGGAGGCGGATCCCTACACGGCCATGAAGAACTCCCCGAGCTTATTCATTTTGAGGGGGAGATGTGCTCAATGCCCCCCGTGAGTTGCGGATTGACCAAGTCCTCCGTAAACCGAGTCTTCGGTCATGGGCCTCTGTAAAAGGTGTCGATCGACCACAGATAAATTTCATTCCCCTCCTTATAAAAGGAGACTGAGGGGGAAGAGAAGAGACAATTCAGAGAGATCGACCAGATTCAGGTAGAATGATTTCAAAGGAAGAAGCATAGGATTTCACGAACCGTGAAGTTTCATTCCGAGAACCAGCACAGCTATGAAGCTGGAAGCGAATTAATAAAGAACTGAAAATTCATAATAACTTGGTAAATAGTTAACCTAGAATAAAAAAGAAGATAAGGCCGTGAACCATGGAACCTCTACTCATGTACTCCCCACGGAAAAGGGAGTTTTTTCCTCTTTTCTGATCCATCGCACTGCGTAGCACCCTCCTACGCAGGCAAAGCCCCGACCGATGAACCCCTAACTAGAGCCACCCTAGGCCTCTGCTGCTCACATGGTTCCCTCTACATACCACCCTGGTACGCGTGCCGAACACGAATCCACAAACCACATTAGTTCGCGGGATTCCCATTAGTCTGCGGACCACCCTGGTTCGCAGGATGCCCATCGGCCCACGGACCACCTTGGTTCGCAGACGACCTCTCTTGCTGCGTAGCACATCCCTACACAAAGGGTGCCACCAATCATACTCCTGTGTGGCCCACAAGTTCCTTCGGAGTTCCCATTTCCTGATCCGGATAAAATCCTCCCAGTCTGATCTGATCCTCCGCAGCTCCCTCATTGGCTCATTCATGGGACCTGAGCTGAGGCCTCCACCGGAGCCACCGTACCCGTGTGATGTAACCTTCTGGCATATCAACACACCGCTTTGAGTTCACATACTCATGGTAAGCAGGGGAGAAGGGGTTTACCTGACCCTTGGGCAGATTCCCTAAGCATTCCTGGGTTCACATTCCAACGGTAATGGAGGGTCCGAGCCCGGGATCCCCCTTTCTGCCCCTCCACTTGTTGGGGTCGGGGCACTTCTCCCTTCTTCAGGGGGGGGGGTAGTAAAATACCCCTCAGAAGGAAGCCCCCATGCACCTCCGTACTTCCCCATGACAATGCCTAAGGAAGGGCGTAGTGGGGAAGGGTGATGCTCCATCCTTCTTTGTGGTCAAGTCCCTCTCCCACTGCGCTTTGTCACCACGAGAATGCATCTCGGAGTAATCCACGACCTTATGGGATGCTCTATGCATAATCCCCACTCCACTTCCGATGGACGCACCCTTTACAACGTCAACATCTTGTACCTGCTGCCTCTTGTTTCTCACACCGAGCATGACTCACATAGTCTTAGATTAAGAATCGACCATTAAATCCTACTATGGTCCTCCACAGAGTGTATGCCACAAACCGTTGTTGTGGGACTCCTCGGAGTGTAAGCCCCAATCCATTTATCTAGGCCTCCTCCGAGGGTAAGCCCCACTAATGAGAACTACGATGTCTTTGATCCATGTCAAGGAATGGTACGTAGGAAGCCACTATGAAGTACAAGCCCACCACCTGGTTGTTCTGAGAACCCTCAGGTTGGTTCGCCCCCATCCCACATGATGTTAAACGATACATTCGAACTACGTGGACTTTGATACCTATCTCCTAGCCATGGTACGTAGGAAGCCTTCCTGAGGATCAATCCCAACAACCGGTCGATCCGAATATCTTCACATCGGTTCATCGCACCACTCCTAGGGCCGCCTTAATGACTCCAGACTCCTCGGGCTTATTAATCTAATGAGGGATGGTAATCCTCGGGGTTAAATGATTCTAAATCCCTGCATTCAGCCGGCCATTGACAACCAGGATAAATTTGTAGATACTATTCTTGGGCAAAAATCAAATATTCGCAAACATATGAATACATCTTAAATCTACAATAGAGTCCCGGAAAAGGAAATAATTCCCCCCAAAAAAGATTGATGAGCCCGATTTTCCATCCTCTCGACCAATGTGAGTACTTAAGCATTGCTGGCCAAACCACCCAGCGAAGGCCTGCCTTTGGAAAGCAGGTCCGCGTATCGTGGATATGGAACTGTTGGGCATTTCAAAGAGAAGACCAGTGTACCCAACCTTAGCAATTGAGTGGGGCCCAGCCCTTTGTGAGATTGACTGTTGGGCGTGTCGGTCCTCCATCTCCACGAAGAGAAATAGTTTGAAACAAAAAATTGTGAACCCAACATGAATATTTATCCAAACATGATGGATTTAACCAAATCCCACTCTGTGCTCCGTTTATACTCACAAGGAGGGCCAATCAAGGTCATTAATTACACATCAGATCATGAGATGCTACTTTGACGGGTGTGTTGTTTGTATTTGTTAAATTATTTTACAGGTACCACACAGAACACCCTTCGATCCAATGGCATCACGAAGGAACTCACATGCACGAACATCAGGCTATGCGATGACCAGAAATCCTCACCAAAGGAGGATCCTTTCACCTTCCCAACATCTTCAACACTGGGTCTCAGATGCGCTGATCCGAGAGTACCACCTGAATGGTACTCTACCAATGGTGGAGGTGGCCATTCACGCCCTCCAATCCGTCAAGAACCGCCGGTTTCCTACCCAACAGCGACCGCGGGAGCAGATCCAGATGGCCCCCGTCGCTGTCTCCAACCATTTCAGGAGTCTATCCCCGGAACGAGACAACATGTACCTCCCTTATCTTAGGGAGGCAGATGATGTCGACGTTGAAGACATCATCCCTACTAATCGGGGGTTCTGTTCCATGGACCCCACCGGAATACATCATTGTGTTCATGCCATGACTCAACATCCTCTTGCTAATGAGGATGTTGGCCCAAGGATCCGGGCCCATGATTCACGAGCTCCGGCCCCTCGAACCACCCGACGAGGGCGACAAACATACAACCAGGGACCGATCATCACCCTTGTCCCCAAGGAGGTGCTCCGCTGCCCAATCACGTAGACACATCACAAACAGGCACATACACCTGTTCGCTCCTCCCAATCCCGCCATCCAGATATTGCAACATCATATGAGCAGGGCCGCATCCACACTGAGCCCCGTCAAGCCCGTCGCTCACACAGGACGACACGTACCGGGCAGACACCTCTCCCAACCCAGGGTCGTGAAGCCCTCCAACCCGACGTGGTGGTGACCCTACGTCTGCAGGACGAGCTCCCAGCAGGTCCTCTTGATTCCTACCATCATGGCATGGTGGCGATCAATAAAGCCCACCACCCAGATGTGGTGGAAACTCATAGATAGGCATGTCTCCCTGCCAACAAAGGCCACTGGCGCGATACATTGGGAATCCACTATATGCAGGGCCAGCTCCCTATAGATGCAAGTAAAGTTCCCCATCCCAATGTGGTGGAAAACGGAGATATAAACCGGCATATCTCTACCCGGGGGACGATTTGTTAACCTTCCATAACACAGAATAATTGTCAGTACCCACTTACCACTGGAGGAATGGAGCAGGATATTCCTACTCTAATACCAGAATTGTCCATCACACCTGTTCCAGCCAAAGATGACTCTCTTCATACCTGTAAATGATGGAGGAGCAGGTATCGATCTAAGATAATATATTGCAGACTTTCCAGAATGTAATTGCATCAGCGACAACAGCAAGGAATCGGGCCTGTGAGACCGTCTCACCAATTGAGGTGACTAATATAAGAGACGAGATAGCCTCCTCAGAGCATATCTACATCCCTGATTCCTCCCAGGAGGGTCTCCGACTATATTCAGCGATGTAAGGGAAACTGTATTGAGTAGCTTCACTCATTCTAACTGGGGGACACCCATTCATCACGGTGGATTATCCAGAGCAGGCATATATCCCTGCTAAAAGTCATTATGTTCGTCGGCGTATCGCGACAACATTACGAGACCAAATTAGACAGGGACCCAAAGGTGAAGGTCGTTTTCAACAGTAGATGGTCCCCGCTGCCCGCAAAAAAAACACACCAAACGCGCCGAAGGCAACCGGAAATTAAACAGCGGGTTCATGACTCTGCTCTGCTAGAAGCTGGGGTTCCCAATGCCTCTATGCACATATCAAATGCTCAGAAACATGCCCACACATTACCATATTATGGGAGTGGCAGTAGTAGTTGCGAAGGTCCTCCCCGCAAACCTTCTACCAACAGCTCTGAAGGACCTCCCCAGAGCACCCGTGGGTGCCTCCCCCACGGGTATATAACAATTGATCACGAGAGCTCCTCTTTTGATGCGAGTCACGGAAACCCTCCATGTGACCAGAAGACCGAGCAACAATAAGGTCCTCCACTTGCTATGGTCTACCCTAAAGGTCCTCCGTGGGGTATACGCTGCAAACACTCTCCATGTAGTGGGAAAATAGATTATGATAGTAGTCCTCGCTATCATAGTCATAACTGTGGAGGCCCTCACCGTAGTGACGTCACATCACGAAAAGAAGGCCCTCCCCTTTTTGTGGCATGCCCTGAAGGTCCTCCCCAGGGGTTACGTTGCAATGAAACTCCATGCAGCCAGGTAGTAGATCACAATGGTATTCCTCGCCACCCTGATAACGGAGGTCCTCCCTTTAGAGATGTCAAGCAACTAGAAGGTCCTCCCCTCGTTGTGGTACATTCTGAAGGCCCTCCCTAGGGTGTACCCCACAGATATTCTCCCTGTGGTAGCTGTAATGGTATTCCTCGCCATTGTAGTAGCTGTGATGGTAGTCCTCTCCACCAAAGCCGCCATTGCGAAGGTCCTCCCCACATTGTCCCCAAGCAACAAGATGGTCCTCCCATGTTCGCAGTGTGTCTTGAAGGTCCTCCCCGGGATACACATCGAACGTCAAACCATGATGGTCATCCTCACCATGATGGCAGTTGTTGTGAAGGCCCTCCTCGTAACAATGTTATGCAGCAAGAAGGTCCTCCCCTCACTACAACACGCCATGGAGGACCTCCCTAGGGTGTGCACTGTAAAAGTCCTCTATGTAGTGAAAAATCAAGTAGTAATGGCAGTCCTTGATATTGTGGCCGCCATTGCGAATGTCCTCCCTACAGTGAAATATCATATTGACAGGAAGGTCCTCCCCCTGCCGAATCAAGCACAGAAAAGCCCTCGTATGATGAGCCACTCAGAAGGACGAGATCATGCATGTCAGATTCACAGTTGGTCGCCAACGACACCCTTCTTCAACTAGGAGACGGTCAAGGTCCACGTTCATCTTCTCATGTACGGGCCAGCCATGCACGATGTGTAATTTTTGAAGAGAACTATGTGAGTCTTGATTCATTCCCTCACATGATACGTAGCGACGTCAGGATCCCCTATCCTAGCCCAGCCATTACCATGTGAAATAAGATTAAAAATGTCCCCTTCCCCCGTGAACGGACCAGACTCGTGTGGGGTGTACCATCCAAAAGAGAACTACGTGCGGCTTGATTACTGCCTTCACAGGATATGTAGCGATGCCAGGGTTCCAACTCTTGGCCCAGCCACCCGCAAATGAAAGTTAAAAATGCCTTCTCCCCCCTTGTATGGACCAACCCTGCACGAGGTGTACTTCTTTTAGTGAACTACGTACGACTTGATTCCTGACTTCGTAGGATACATAGCGACTCCGGGATCCCATATCATGCCCCAGACACTCCCAAATGAAATAAATTAAAAGTTATCAATGCCCCTTCTCTAGTGTGTGGACCATAACTGCACAGGGTGTATTGAAAAGAGAACTATGTGGGGCTTGATTCCTACCCTCGTAGGATACGTAGCAATGTCGAGATCCCCTATCTTGGCCCAACCATTCCCAAGTGGAATAAGAATAAAAATGTACCCTTCCCACGTGAACGGACCAGACCCACATGGGGGGTACCATCAAAAAGAGAACTACGTGCGGCTTGATTCCTACCTTCACAGGATACGTAGCGATGCTAGGGTTCCCCATCCTGGCCCAGACACACCCAAATAAAATTTAAAAATGTCTTCTCCCTCCGGGTAGAGACTAACCCTGCACATGGTGTACTTCTATCAGAGAACTATGCGCGGATTGATTCCTGCCTTTGCAAGATACATAGCGACACCGCGATCCCCTATCCTGGCCTAGCCACTCTCAAATGAAATAAAATAAAAGTTAACAATGCCCTTTCCCCAATGTACACACCAGAACTGCATGGGGTGTATTTAGAAGAGAACTACGTGCTGCTTGATTCCCACCTTCATAGGATACGTAGCGACGCCAGGGTTCCCAATCCTAGCCCATCCACCCCCGAATAAAAGTTAGAAATACCCCCTTTCCCTCGTGTATGGACCAGACCTAAATGTGGTGTATTTTTTCATCCTTACCGCCTGATGTTAAGCTGCCTAGATAATGAAAGTTAAAAATTCCCATTTCCCAGTGTATGGACCAGACCTGCATGGGGTGAATTTTTCATCCTCACTGCACGACGTTAAAATGCACGGATAATAAAATTTAAAAATGCTCGCTTTCCCTCGCGTATGGGACAGACCAGCACGGGGTGTATTTTTTCATCCTTATCGCATGACGTTAGACTGCACGGACTGCGTCCTTACCGCACAACCTTAAACTACACGGATGTTTTCGTGATCCACCTAAGATATATGGCGAAAAGAGATGGAAATAATCCTTGTGCATTTTGATGCATCCTCCCCATACATCAGACTCCACGACCCGGACAATTATGGATCCTTATAACCATTCATGGCCATCGAAAGATGAAAGTTATAGACTCGTGGACACCTTTGAATGACTATGCATACCATTCCCTCAGCGGATCTGCATATTGATAGCACATGGCCCATCTACCAATGTCAAGATTTCCACAAGCGACACCCTTCCTAGCTTTGTACGTTTACCAAACTTAGAGCCCCTATACCATACCTCCTGATCAAGAAATTTATGGCGCATTGTTTTAGAAGTTCATCCCATTTTCACATACAAATGAAACCAGGGTATCCCTACCTGGTTAGCCTATGTATCCGCCCATGGTTCAAATGATGACCTGCATCTACAAACGTCAAGCTAGGACTAGACTACTTTGACTCAATGAACAATTTCAGTGAAGCTGTTTCTTGTATGCTTGGACAACATTATCACCACATGTCGAACTCTGTACTGTGAGCAATATCAGATTTTCATAATCATTTGCAGCCATCGCAAAGGGAAAGTTATCAAACCGGGACACCTTTTCATGACTATGTATACCATGCCCTCAGTGGCTTTGCATATTGATAGCCCCTGGCTCGTCTACCAAAGGCATGATTTCCTCGGGCGACCCTCATCCTAGCTCCATACGCTTACCGGCCTCAGATCCCCCATACCCCATATCCTGATCCGAGAAACCTCTGAGTTGCAGTTTACAACCTTCATCCCCCACCCTATTCAGAGTATATCTGAGCATGTTGACTCAGTTATCCTTCGAGTGATTGCAGCAATTGTCACCCAAATGGTCCAAGCTCTATGACCACTAAACAAGGAGTACTTAGTCCTTAACACACGACGATAAACTACATGGAGTGAAGGTATACCCGTGCACATAAGATAAATCAGCGCAGGGAGCTCTCTGAGCTTTAATAGCAACCAGGGCTGAGTATGCCCGACATGCCCAGACAATTTCTTACCAAATGATAGACTTCGTGGCTTGAACAATCGCGAATCCTCATAACAACTCACGGCCATCGGAAGTGGAATGTTATTGACCTGTGGACACCTTTTCATGACTATACATACCATGCCCCCATCGGCTCTGCATATTGATAGCCCCTGGACCATCTACCAAAGCCAATATTCCCACAGGCGACACTCTTCCAAGCTCCGTACGCTTACCGGCCTCAGAGCCCCCACATAACTTCTCCTGATCCAAGAAGCCCCGGAACCATGATTTACATCATCAACCCCGCTCCACGTCTTGGGCATGCCAAGATGTTCAAGACCAGTTACATTCTAATTGAGAGTGGCCTTTTCATCTACGTCTTTACCGCATTACGTTAAACTGCACGGAACATCTTGGGCTATTGGAATAAAACTACAAAGACCAAGCATTAAACATTTGGGGAAATGCCTTCAACTACAAGAATTTTCACCAGTTTTAAAAATTCCCCCCATCCTTGACGCATGACGTTAAACTGCATAGAAGTTATCCTAGTAGCATGACGTTAAACTGCACTAAATGTAAAAGTTCCCCTATCCTCACTACATGACAGTAAACTGCAAAACATCCTTTAATAATGCCCCTCATCATTACCACATAACGTTAAACTGCATGGTCAAACCCATCATGGGTTCAATAAGGAATGGAGGCTTTTCTCTGTCCTTCAGTGCACGGGTAAGACCTGCATGACCCACCGTCTCGAACCACAGTAAGAAGGAATGACTTCACCCATTCTTGGGAAATTTAACCTAGATGTTTCTCCCATATCCAGGAACCCTATCCTCATAAACCTACTCTGTACTTAGAAAAAGCCGAACTGTCATAAACCACCCCTGGTGGTCCCGAACCCCAACTTCCATGATGTTTCTCGGCTATCGGGAGAATGCAATCATTGACCCATGGACACTTTTGAATGTCTATGCATACTATGCCCTCAGTGGATATGCATATTGATCTCCCCTAGCCCGTCTACCAAAGTCATGATTTCCTCAGGAAATTCATCTCTCCATACGCCTCTTAGCCCCTGAGCCCCCATGTCCATCTCAGAATTCAGAAACCCTCTGAGCTAATGTTTACAAGCCTCTTCCATAACCCTTCTTGAATATGATTGAATGTCTCTAACAAGATTACCAATAACCAGGAGAATCCATTCCATTCTAGATGATGTCCCACCCACATGACTTTAAACTGCACCAACCTCCAACCATCCTTTACGCTGGATAAATGTGTAGGACAAGAACCTTGCTTCCACACTCTTGATTGATACAGATGTTCTCGAAACCATTCAGGCGACACGTACACTTTCCAAGCCACCCCCGGTGGTTTTCATAATTCTCCAAGCCACCTATGGTGGATTTCATGAGCCTGAGATTCATGAAGTCCTATGGCCATCAGAAATGGAGAGTCATTGGCTTAAGGACACCTTTACAGGACCATGCATACCATGCCCTCAGAGGCTCTACATATTGATCGCATGTGGCCCGTATACCAAAGTCAAGATTTCCTTAGGTGATGCTCTTCCTACCTCTACACGTCTATATGGCTCCCATGCCTTGAGACATGCACTGCATGTCATTCCAATCGAAATACAGTCCCTCTAAATGCGTCTGAAGGATATCGAGACATCTTTTAACCAACTATAACTTATTGTGTCCCTCGCCCAACAATATTTGGTCAAAACTATTCGACCTAAAACATCAGTTATGATTGTCTTGTCGGCGGGACTTTAAACCGCTCACAAAATGAGGCACAAAGCCTGTTAGGCCGAAAACCCGAAAAGGGCGACCTAAGAAAACATTGGGCCACACCCGCTGGGTCCACACCAAATGGGCCCAAGAAAATCTAGGGGATTAAAAGAAAAGGAAAACTTTTTTGGGGTTTTCCTACAAAACCCTAGCAATAGTCAAACTATGCTCACTGGATCCCATGGTCCTAGAAAAAGTCAGAGCCTGTCTCTTTTTTTTATGATCAATTCGGATTTAGTGGATTGTATTTAAGAAATAATTGTTCCCGTAACAATCAAATTTCACAGCAAGGAAATATTCACATAGATTGCATTCCGCTAAGACAAAAAAAGGAAAAAAAGAAGGTGATGACATCCACAAGCTGGGGACTCTTCTTCACAATGACAAAAGAAGAAAAACAAGATCGTACAAGGATGGATATAATAGTCATAAGTGAGACAGGCTTGCTCTCTCCATCTAATCAGCAACCGTGTGGTAGAGGTTTTTTCAACTCTGCTCCAGCACAGCCTTCTCCAGGGCCTCAACATCGGCCAATGAACGAGTGTGCCACACCGTTGTTTGGAGGTCACTGATGCATTTCCTGGTGGCTTCATAATTATCAGTCATAGTTGAAAACTGATCCCTCAGCACTGCCGCTCAAGCTTTTCATTCACACAACTCTGTAGATAGGGTGACCACTTGATCTCGAGAGCTCGCCTCCTGTGCTATCAGCTGGCGGAGCTTCATCATGGCTTCCTCTACGGCTTGGGTCCCACAATGACAGGCAGCCACATGAGGAAGTTTGTGCTCACTAGTAGAAACTTAATTACGGGAAATGACAACCTGGAAAAAGAGAAAATGATATTGCCGATAGTCAAAGACACCCTACCCCAAAACTAAGAATAGTTGTCAAAGAGATTTAGTTTTGGTTTCCATTTAAGCCAGAGGAGTTTCGATGAAAATCTCATAAATCCGGGGCCTCGCCCAACTACGCACTGCTCAGTGGTCCTCCATGACATAAGGATCTTTTGTATCCTCGATAGACGGCATGAGAAGAAAGTTTGGCATCACGATCAGCGGAGACATGTGCACACTAGAAGATGGTTCTGAAGCTGGAAGATCCTAAGCCTCTAACCCTGGTTCAGGCTTGGGAATCAAGTTTCTATGTCTAGTATCAGCTGGAAATACATCAAGATTTGTCTCATTAGGACCCAAAACCACATGTTTATCCTCATCCATATCCAAGAATGTTGGGTCCATTTGAACTTCGGTCGTAGAAGGATCGGGAGAGGGAAATCCCATGAGTCGCTTTGACCGACAAGACATTAGTATGTCCTCCTTCAGAGCCGATGAGGACGGTGGTGTATGCATTACCACCTGTATGAATCCTGATTTGGGAACCTGCTGGACATCCTTCCCCAGGATTCCATCGAGATAATGTTTTACCCACGTTCTTGCATACTCCAAGGACAGGCTGACATCCGATCCTATGCCAGGAAAGACAATTCTTGTGTCAGATCACTCCCGCATCAGTATCATCCACCATTGACGGAGAGTGGATGGGTCTAGTCCTAGAACCTAAGGAGGAGGAAGGGAATCTTGGAGTTTCATACACCCAAACTGGCAGGAAAAACTATGTGGGTCATACAACTTGCATAGAGAAATGCCATTGATCCATGTAGAGAAAAACATGTCCCATAGTGAAATCACGTAAGAGCATTCCTCCAGGATCCCCTAGCGGTTGTTGACCATGACCCCAGAAAGGGTGGGGTAGAGAGTGAAGGCAAAGTGGGATAAATTTCTCAGAAGATCGATGACTTCATCAAAACTAAGGGACTTCATACGAACCCCCGTTATATCAAGAAGAGTAGGCCGGAAGGTAGGAGATGAGGTGACTATGTTATGACAATATTCATAACAGAGGCAATGATCTGCTATCTAGCCATACAAGATTTGAAATGGCCCACTCAGACTGTAGGGTGATCCGCCCTCCTGCATGTGGCTTAGTAGTTCACAAATATGAGCCAAAGTGGGCATGACCAAATTCACCGGGTGAACCACTACCAGCTCAAAATCCATTATCAAGGTGAAAACCCTAACTCCTGGGTTGATATCCCGAGAAGGGAATAACCACCCGCCCGGGAACATAGAAAAAAACCTTCCAGCATGAGCACAGGTGGCACACAGGGGCACACCTCAAAACCTCATTAAAGGTAGTTTCCTGCTTCCAGAACAACCGAGTCGGAACCTGGGATGGTTTGTGACCATTGAGAAGGATGAGTCCTAGGGCGCTTGACCTTCGGCATGGGAACAATGGTGTTCAGGAATTACCTTATCCATGTTCTGTATGGAATAAGAGAATGGGCACGCAAGGCCTAACCCAGTGAACACTCCGCCATACCTAGTAGATCCCTCGCCAGCGAAGGCACCTGTTCGACATCATCCCATGCATTAGGGGTATGCAAAAACTCGTCATACATCTTACCGATGATCGAGAGCCCTCCTAATTGATAGATGTCCCAAATACTAATGCCAACATCACCATGGGAAAGGTGGAAAGTATTAGTGTTTGAACACTAGCGACTGAGCAGGTCAGGTCAGATCAGATATGGTGGATAAACAAAAATTTCGGAAGCCCACACTACGGAGTACAAATTGACTACTTCTAGTGACTCAGGAGACTCTCGGAAATGATGATGGACCCAGAAGGCCCACGCCCAGTCATTTGAGAAGAGCCCGCCAGACCGAAGATCCCACCTAGGAATCCGCCCTGCATTGGGATCCACTCAAGAAAAGATGATAATAGAAGGGTAATTATTGAGGACAACTTCTTGAGATAAGTCTTGAGTGCACTGATAAATTTGGGTCCATACAGAGCCTCTAAAAATGAAGGTATCATTCGTATTAAGATCATAGATCATCTCCCCCAATTGGGCGAGGTTTCCTCGAATAAACTTCGGCCACACTTCCAATAAAGGTGATGAAAGACTTGAGAAAGTAGGTGGGATAGGGACGTTGTCTTGAAAACCGAAGCTGTAAAGCATAAGTTGATTTAATAGTGGATAAATCAGGAGCTCAGGAGGGGGAAATCCATTCAAGACACCATTGTTGGGAGTAATGGATTAACTGGGGTCCTCCATGATGCTCTCCGCTGTACGAGTCATAGAAAAGCGTATCCCTGAAACAATTGGGAGAGGCTCGACAGAAGATCTAGGTGCAGGGCAAGGGGGAACCATGTGTTCTCCCTGCATTATGAAGACCAGTGAATGGTTAGTCTGGAATAACAAAATCTGGACAAAAATATCAACTGTATGGAAAAGGATTTGAGAATCCATCGTGGTAAGGTCTGGAAGCAGTCATCAAAAGGTGGTTCATGATTACTGTATCCCATTAACCAACACTACATGGAAGGGGTCTTTGGTACCCTATCCCACGGAGCGTTGGCCAGAAAACCGCGAACCAAGTTCCTTCGCAGAAACCTAATCTCTGATTTAAATGATTAGTCTCATATGACTTAAGAATTTTTCAACATCTAGATGTTTTCATTTCGCGAAGCGAGTTCCTCTACGGCCCATCATGACTTACTTTTTAATTAATTAAAAGTTTTAGTTCGTGGATAGAGGTTGATCCGTGGAGGGAGGAAACCACCAGGGAGGGATGGTTTGTAGATGTTGCAGCTGGTTCGCGGACGATGCGTTTCGTGAAGTAATGAGCACGCGGAGACAGAAAAACGTAAAATTTTGGTTTCATGAAGAATCCGGAAAAGGAAAAATGAAGGGCCCCCCGTATTTATAGTCGTGGTCCTCTACTAGGTCCACTCCCCTACCATAATCCATTCATGTTTTAGGACCACTCTGCATCGGAATGGCCTCCTCTTCATTCTGATCGGACCCCATTCCGATGGAAGGCATTTGTATGGTCCTGAAAAATCCGCAAAGGAGATTCTACCCAATTCCACCAAAGGAATTATGGTAAAGGATAGAGAATACTCAAAGGATGAACAAGCCGAACTGGTACTCAGACCGGTCCCAGGAAAACACTACATGGCCAGGTTCTGCGAAGGACCCCCTCTGCAGACCCTTTTCGTTCACGGAATGGAGGCGGAGATCCTCCGCGGGGCACAAAGCAGGTCAGACGCCGAACTGGTCCACCGTTACCAACCGCCTATGTCGTGGACCGCGTCGAACCGCCCATGCTGCATCTGCTGTCATTCGCGGAATGGAGGCGGATCACTATGCAGCCGCAAAGCACTCCCTAAGCTCATTCGGTTTGCGGGGGAGATGCTCTCAATGCCACCCGTGAGTTGCGGATTGACCATGTCCTCCGTAAAACGGGTCTTCGGTCATGGGCCTCTAAAAAAGGTTCTGCGAAACCACAGATACATTTCATTTCCCACTCTATAAAACGAGACAAATGTGGAAGAGAGGGGAGGATTCAGAGAGATCAACCAGATTCATGTGGAAGTATTTTGAAGGAATGAGCATTGTATTTCACGAACTAAGAAGTTTCATTCTATGAACCAGAACAAGTATGAAGATAGAAGAAAATTAATAAGGAACTGAAAATGCATAATAAATTTGTAAACCACGTACCTAAAATAACAAAAAACAGAAGACCGTAAACCAAGGCCCCTCCGTAGATGTACTCCCCGCGGACCAGGGAGTTTATGCCTCTTTTACGATCCATCACACTGCGTAGCACCCTCCTACATGGGTGAAGCCTCGACCGACGAACCCCCCGAACGGTGCCACCCTCGGCCACCGCTTCTCGAATGGATCCCTCTATGTACCACCCTGGTACACGGGCTGAACCTGAAGCCGCGAACCACCTTGGTTCATGAGATGGCCATTCGTCCGCGAACCACCCTAGTTCATGGGATGCACATCAGCCCGCAGAACACCCTGGTTCACGGACGGCCTCTCCAGCCGCGTATCTCCTCCCTGGAAAAAGGGCACCACCACTCATACACATGTGTGGCCCACCAGGTCTTTCAGAGTTCGCATTCCCTGAGCTGGATGAAATCCTCATAGTTCGGTCTGATCCTCCGCAGCTCCCTCATTGGCCCATTCATCTGCCCTAAGCTGAGGCCTCCACCGGAGCAACCAGACCCGTGTGATGTAACCTTCAGGCACATCAGCATGCCTCTTTGAGTTCACATACCCACTGTAAGAAGAGGCGAATGGTTTCCCCGACCCCTACGTGGATTCCCTAAGCATTCATGGTTTCACATTCCCACGGTAATGAAGGGTCCGAGCCAGGGATCCCCCTTTCTACACCTCCATTCATTGGGGCCGGTGCACTTCTCTCTTCTTCAGGGGGTAGTAAAATACCCAACAGAATGAATCCCCCATGCACCTCCGTACTTCCCCACAGCCATGCCCAAAGAAGGGCGTAGCAGGGAAGGGTGATGCTCTATCATTCTTTGGGGTCAATTCCCTCTCTTGTTACGCTTTGTCACCATGTGCATCCTTCTCGGAGTAAGCCCAACCTTATGGGCCGCTCTATGCATAAGCCCCACTCCACTTCCCACATACGCACCTTTCACGACGTGATCATCTGTTCCCTGCTGCCTCTTGTTTCTCACACCAAGCGTGACTCACGTGGGATTAGAGTAAGCATCGACCATGGAATCCTACAATGGGCCTTCTCAGAGTGTATGCCCCAATCCATTGCTCTGGGCCTCATCAAAGTGTATGCCCCAATCAATTGCTCTGGGCCTCCTGATAGTGTATGCCCCACTAATGAGAACTACGAGAAATTTGATCCATGTCGAGGCATGATACGTAGGAAGCCACTATATGGTTCAATCCCACCACCCAGTTGTTCGGAAAACCTTCACGTCAGTTCGCCCCTATCCCGCATGATGTTAAACTGTACATTCGAACTACATGGACTTTGATCATTGTCTCCTAGGTAGGTTACGTATGAAGCCTTCCGGAGGTTCAAACCGAACGACCAGTCGATCTGACTATCTACACGTCAGTTCATCACACCACTCCTAGTGCCTCCTCAATGAGTCTAGACTCCTCGAGGTCATTAATCCATCAAGGGATGGTAATCCTCGGGCTTAAATGATTTTGAATCCCTGCGTTCAGCCGACCATTTCCAACCAGGACAAATATATGGATACTATGCTTGGGAATAAACCAAAGATTTGTGAACATATGACTACGTCTTAAACCTATAACAGAGTCCCAGAAAAGGCAATAATTCCCCCCAAAAGGGTGTGATGAGCCCGACTTCCCATCCTCTCGACCAATGTGACTTCTTAAGCATCGCTGGCCAAACCACCCAGCGAACGCCTGCCTTTGGAAAGCAGCTTCACGTATCGTGGATATGGAACCGTTAGGTGTTTCGAAGCGAAGACTGGTGTACTCGACCTTAGCAATTGAGCGAGGCCCAGCCCTCCGTGAGATCGACAGTCAGGCGCGTTCGGTCCTCCATCTCCCCGAAGATAAATGGTTCAAAACAATATTTATAATATTTTAAATAATTAGTGAAATTATGAAAAACTAGTTTACGTGATATTTTATGTATTTTTAACATTTTAATATTTACAGAGAATAATCCATAATCTATAATGTTATTACATGAAGGATAAATCAGTGAATTTTGGTAAGATTGTGTACTTTTTTGTGGTTTTATTGTAATTCCAGTTAATAAAATGTTTTATTATAAAACATTACCATGTTATTCAAATATTTGGTATTTGAATATTATGTTATAGTATGTCATATTTTTTGTGATATTTTTCTCTAGATTTGGGTAATTTAGTGACTAGCCCTTTTAATTTTTTATTTTGGGAAGGGTTTGAGTTTTAATTATTTATGGAAAGTATTATTTTGAAATATTGGTACTATTAAATGACGATATAGTAGGATTTAGGAAATTACATTGAATGTGAAAATATTTTAATTTTATAAATATACATATGGTAAAAATGACTTATCATTGATTTATAGATCTTTGGATTTGTTAAAAGTTATTTATAGTGATTTATCGATGAATTATTATTCTTTATTTCATCCAGTATAAGATAAATTGGGAATTAATTGAAGAAAGGTAAAAGTATGAGAATGTGATTATGAAATGAAATCAAATAATGTAGCTATATATTCTCATGTTATGTATTCTGATAGCTAAAAAATATCTCATCAACTATAGGAAATTATATTGTAAATAAACTACTTTATTGTTTTTTCATTTCTAATGAATTGATGTTCTGTTTTTTAACTCATTGGTTTAATATTTTTTAGTGATTAAATCTGTCATGCTCATTAACTTTGTCACAATCAAGGATCTGTGTAAATTAATATTCTTCTTGTCCTTAACTGTGTATCCCCATAATTGTAAGAACTATGTTTTTCATGTAGGTACGGATCCATTAATTCATGTTTAAATTTTTTCATCAGAGTTAATGTTGATTCCCAATGAGTTAAGAAAGGTCTAAGTGGTGTTTGGGGAAATCTCTGAGCCTGAAACCCATCTATTTGGGAAAATATGCCAAGTCTCATGGTTTGTGCGAGTTTAGAACATAGATTTCCAAACCGTGTGGATTTTGTTTTTCTAGACCGAGCCACCTCACATGGATAGCACACAGATAAGAAACCTAATCATGAAAAGTGTCATTCTACTTAGGTAATCAAGCATAGTTTGTGAATGATTTGTCAAAATGTTTTGACAAACTGTCCACATGATGTTTTATGGGTAAAAGTTTAAATTTCATCTTAATGATATATGTACCCCTCCTTCCTCCCTAATCTTAGAACCAGTGATATTATCCTATTTATCTCAAAATTTTGGGTTCTTTAAATCTAAAAGGTATGAATCAAGATATCTATTTTATATGTGATCTGATAGAGTATTTCATCCTCAATTTGGATGCATAATGGTAAGTCCTCTAATTACCTTGATCCATTAACCTTGTATTTTTTATCTCAACCAAGTTATCTAGGTATGATAATTTTTCTACTCTTCTTACATATAATCCAATACATAAAAAATCAAGGGCCAATACCGGAGGAGGATAGTCATACAAGCCTATGGTGGGTGTTCTGTTACTCATCCCTCATGTTCGTAGTTTTTGGATTTGTTGTGTGGGGACCACCAATTTCATCGGATTATATTATTTGAATTTATATGACATTATTATAATCATTAGAACTATAACATTACACACTATCAAAATATTTAATTAAAAGATGGTTTAATTCACACAACACCATTCATCCCATGTAGGATGTTATTCTGTTTTTGTTTTAGTGTTTTGACACATTTGAGACACCATTCAGGTGTGCCATGGCTTTACCTTCCTAAGGGTAAGGTTTTCTATGTTAAATAGATTATTTTTACTAAGAAAATATAAACAAAAAGTATCCTGTTTTCTCACCAATTTACCTACCATACGTTAGGGTTCATGTCGATAACTAAATTTGAATGAGTATTTTGTTGCATATCTGTAGAAACCTTTACCACATTAAAGAAATGTAAAAGAATGAACCTTGAATATGAAATATGAATTGAATGGATTAAATGGTTGAATTATACATGTCCATGTCACACTAGTGAAAGGAACAAATTGAACCAAATGACATTACAAAATGTTTTCATGCTACTTGAATATATAACACTAATGAACAGAATGGAATGAATTGAAGGATATATTACATGACATCATAATTAAATTGGATTGTCCACACTCGATATCGCCTTGGATTCGGATCAGATAATTCCATGAGTAATCAGCAACCCCATTATGATTCATGGATACAACTTTCGTTGGATGAAAGCAAACTTGATCCCAATCCTTGTATATTCTTGGATTTATAATATGAAACTGTAAGATCCATTCCTTATAATTACATGATTCCATGGATACACTCTTTATATCTAGTATAGAAAAAAAGGTTCCATGGTTAAAGCCCCTCAGGACCTATCTCTGTTTAGCCCCATTTTACCCTGGATAATCACCTTGGAGTCATTAGGCAGGTGATTATGAAATTCCTTGGACAATGCTCCTTGGATTGCACTCTTACCCCATGATAGGCTATAGTTATTTCTGATTTGGAAAACCTTGAGGTATATATCTCCTTGGTCATTACCATGGGTCTTCAATATTAAATATCATTATAGGTCTCCTTGTTATAACTTGGAAACCTCACTATTGTTAACATGTGACATATTCATAAACTGGTAATAGTCCAATAAGGAATTGTTGACATGTTCAAACCCATGTCGAGGGATAAAGCAATTAATTGGATATTTAGTTACATTGTACAACTTCAAATTATATATTCATTCGTGTACACTTATATTTCCATGACACATGTAGAATCTTATAGACACCATTCGTGGAAGTTGATTGAGATTTATCTCTCACAATATCGAGGAACAGTTTGGTACAAAGAGTAGATGAAAAGGTTCCAGGTGTTGAAAAAGAGAACAATAGAACAAAAAATAGTTGATTTATTACTTTTTAGTATGGATCTTGAAATAATATGACCATTCTAGAGTATGTATTCCTTGGATAGTCCTTGTATTCCTATAAACTTTTGTGGAACAAGTTTTTCATTCTATATTCAATCCATAATTTCTAGTCTTCTAGATACGTGTCATGTCATCAGTTGTGGACTATTATTCAAGTTGCTTCAGTTAGTTTTATTTTTGTCCATATTTTTCTGACATTCAATCTATTCACTTATATTGCTTCCTCTATTTACCATTATTTACATGTATCTGTTGTGTTACCCTTTGGTAATGTGGGAATATTATACCCACTAACAGACGCTAGGCCCACTCTGTAAGTCCATCGCCTCTTACATTCAGGGAGATGCGCTTGAGGAAATGTGTCCCACTGGGATCGGGGAGCCCATTATGTGGCACCTAGATCCATAATATCACAATATTGTTCTGTTATTTGGACACCTAGTTATATTTTACTCTCGATGTCCTTCACATTTTTTGTTTCCTCTATTCATTAGTGAGTTTTATTAACCCAATTTAAGATGGGGTTTTAACCAAATAAATATTCATATATAAATAAAACTATAACAAACAACAATATTAAATTGTGAAGAAGTAATTTATTAAATGGAGTAATTTAACAAACATGAATTTATATTAGCGCAATGTTTTATTGAATATAAAACACAGAACAACATTCATAGAGAAATCAACAATATTATTATTTTAATTTTATTGATATAACCTAGGAATTAAATTGCTTCATATGAATAGGATTGCCCAAATTATGAAATAAAAATAAATTCCCAACAAAATAAAAAATAATTGATAAATTATTAATAAATAATCACTCAATTATTAGAAAATTCAATTTTGGAATTTTTTTTAAAACAAAAAAATATTTTTCTAATTTTTGGGATCTCATATTTAAATAAATATCATTAAAATTTATGATATTATTTTTATTGAAATAATTTCAATATTTAAATAAAAATTTCAGAATTATCTTTTGAATAAATTTATTATTTTTCTGAAAAAAATAATTTCGAGAAGAATGAAAATAATTTTCCTCTACAATTCTTTTCTAAAACAATAATTAATATTCATTTAAATTTCAATTCATGATTTATATTTTATAATAATTTAAAATTATCATACATTTTTAATATTATATCTTATTAATTACATTGTAAATGTAATCATACTTTATTTTTATTTAAATTCATTTTTGGGATTACAAATACTATTTTCAAAAAAAAATCATTAATTTGTTGAAATTTATATTTTATGTAAATTATATCTCATAGAGGAATTAAATTATCAAAAATAGTATTTTTTGTATTCATCAAGTTAAATAAATCTTTTGAAAATTGAAAAACAAATTATATTTTTATGACTTATGGTATATTTTATAACATCGCCAAAAAATAAAAAATATAAATTTTTATGAATAATATCAAATTGAATCATATAAGATAAAATAATAAAAATCATATATTAATATAATTGATATCCTCTAATTTGAAATATATATTATGATAAATATGGAATTTTTTTAGTGTCAACAATGTAGTTATTATGTAAGGATTAAAAAAATAACATATTAAATAAGTCATCATGACCTTTATGTGACTATATATACCAGTTAAATGAACATAAAATATTATAATGAAATTATATTATTTATTTCTCTAATATTGATTAATTCAAATTTTATATAATGATATTATTACCTTATACTCTTATGTAATTCTTCCATATTTCCTTTGAAAGCATTATAAAAATTGATTAATTTATATTTTGAATGAGTAAAAATAGTATTTTTTAGAAGAATTAATGTGTATGAATAATTTCATATATATTTATGATGTTTTAGTATTTTTAAAGAATTAAATTCAAAATGAAACATTTTATTTATTCCATTTGTGCCAAATTAAATCAATCATTTGTGTGACACCCCACCCCTACCTCATTGGCTTGAGGAGAAGGTGAGTGTTATTTGCCCTTAAGAGACATTCCCAAGGAGCCAAAGGCTGGAAATAAATGCTGAGGGCTCCAAGAAAATTATGGCAAACGATTTACCCGTAAGAGAAAACCAACCAAATAATCCACTAACCACCAGTATATGAGTCATGTCAATAAAACAACCAAACATGTATTCCCAAAAGACAACGAAGTTGTACCACAATAAAACCCAAAACCAATACAACCAGACATGTCTACACCACATCAGAGTACAAGCGGAAACCAAACAACAAACACTATGAAAAATGACACCACCACAACTCCACACCATGATCCAAGAATCATGCTCCACCAAGACATCACAATGCACCACTAAAGGAGGGAGATGACTTACCTTTTCCCATGTCATGATACACAACCATTACAAAGACACCAACGTGTCAAAGCAGGGGGTGAGTACAAAAACTCAGTAGGTTTTCCCCAAATTACATCCCTACATATGACCCTAGGATAAAACCATTAGAACATTTATATAAAAAAATTTGGAAAAAATAAATCACAAGTGAAACCATTACCATAAGCCAAACACATCCTTACCAAGCCATATCACCCAATCCAAATGACCAAGGTAATGCCAAACAAACATGCCACAGGCTATTTCATAATTCACACACTAGCACAACAATTTCCAACTTGCAATGTAATGCACAACAAACAACCAAAAGCTTTGGACTTTCGCACAACCCGTTCACCCATTCACACAAAAACAACCAAAATGTGGTACTTCCACCCAAATCATTCACCCATTCACACCAAAACAACCAAAATGGTGGGACTTCTGCCCAACCAGTTCACTCATTCACAACTAGAAGTACTTCCCAACCACTACCCACATGGTGGTTCTTCTGACCATTATCAATCACCTTTTATTGTGACATTTCCCTGCCACTTCCACATAACATTTAAATTAATCCATTATAAGCATAAAATCACCATGGTCTCAACATCTTACAATCAACCCATTCCATTGCATATCAATCCACTTCAATAAATCACCCATTTGTAGAAAATCATTTTTTCTGCCAAACCACATTTCAATAAAATAACCTCTTTATTGAAATCCATTTACATCAAAAATTTCTCAAATCAACTATAGAATTCCATTTTAAAATCTCCATTTTATAATCCACAAGAAAAGAATTTCATCATAAAACCCCATTTTCCCAAAAATCCTAAAATGGATTTCCAACGAACTTTGCACATCAAAACACAACTAATTTCAAGCCAAACAAATTTATTGTATCCAAAAACCACTAACTCAAACAAGTGGAGTTGATAGAGAAGACACATACCATTAGGGTTCCCGAGAAATCAACCAACAAGCAAACACAACACAAAACCGGAGAACACACCACCAAAACCTCTCAAGATCCCCTTTCCTAGCATTCATAAGCATTAAAATCAACATCCAAGGCATCCACACCCCTATATCTACAAACAATGGGTGTAGATCTAGGAAAAAGAGAGATAGGGAGATGCAGATCTAGAGGAAAACACAACTAAACCAAGAGGAGATACTTACCCATGATAAACCACCTTCAAAACACCAAGCAAACTCATCAAAACGCTTCCAAATCGACTGAGAGAGCACCCTCATCATCTGATAACCCGAAATCCTAATTGAGGCTCGAGTGGGTGGATGTTTTCAATGGAATGAAGCATGCCCAAGTGAAACTGGGTTTTAAAACCGTATTTTTATGTTGCCGCACAGTTAGTCCGCACGGTTTGGAAAACCCTGCCCTAACCATCCGCATGCTACTACCTCGAGAGCAAGGGTTCGCACTATTTCCTCACACAGTTTGGAAAAATGAGCACAGGCCATGCGATCCCCACTCTCCCCCCCTGCACGGTTCCCTAGAGAATCCGCAAGGTTTCCTATAACCATGTTCAAGTCGTTCTCCCTAAGAAAATCCTCCAAACTCATTCAAAACCATTCCAAACTCTCCCAACCTCTTTCCAACTCATCCCATGCACTTTAAGAACATTAAAAAGAATAAACAAAGGCCACATACCTCAAACCAGGGGTATTACATTATCCCCACTATTGTTCTTTCCATCCTCAGAAAGTAGTAAACCCAACTTTGGCCGAAAGTGTTGTGGTCATTACTCGACCATCTCTTTCTCCTGCTCCCATGTATCATCTTGAATCTCAGCATGTTGCCACAAATACACGAAATGAACCGATACATTTACCATGCAAGACTTTCTCTTGCCTATACCGACCAACACTGGCACATTCACCAACGAAGCATCTGGTTGTAGCTCAACAAGGTCCCATCAAATCACATGTTCACGATCTGGTAGATACATTTTCAACTGCAACAGAAGAAACACATTGTTCACCGCACTGATCCTAGGTGGAAAAGACAAATGATAATCCACCTCAGCAACCCAATCAAAAATATTAAAAGGTCCAATATACCTCAGAGATAACATTTACTACTTCCCAAACTGACGATGTCCCAACCTAAGAGAGATCATCAAGAAAACATAATCACATACCTTGAACGACAATGGCCATCGATGATGATCTGCATACGATTTATAATGACTCTAAGCCATCTCCATTCTCTTCCTGATCAACTTTATCTTCTCCATAGTCTCATGGACAAGGCTTGGTCCAACAGTCGAGGACTCACCCGTTTCCACCCAACATAGTGGAGAACGACACGGTCTCCCATTCAATGCTTTAAATGAAGCAATATGTATGGATGCCTGATATCTTTTATTGTAGGAGAACTCAACCTACAACATGTGTTTCTCCCATGATCCACCAAAATCTGGGACACAAGCCCGTAACATATCCTCCAAT
This sequence comes from Viscum album, assembly GCA_963277665.1. Taxonomy (NCBI): domain Eukaryota; kingdom Viridiplantae; phylum Streptophyta; class Magnoliopsida; order Santalales; family Viscaceae; genus Viscum; species Viscum album. The sequence goes on along the minus strand of OY728155.1, from coordinate 70,650,104 downwards.
GTTTGTATCGTCCTGTCAGATTAACCATCCGTTTGAGGGTGATAAGTTGCGCTCATAGTCAACTGTGTCCCAATGGCTTGTTGCAAGGATTTCCAGAAATGAGATGTAAAACTCAGATCTCTATCTGAAATAATCGAAACTGGAACACCATTCCTCTTAAACACCTCCCAGATATAGATTTTGGACAGATCCTCCACCATATGAGAGTCATGAATCGAGATGAAATGAGCTGACTTCATTAGCTGATCCACTATCATGCAAATGGTATCGTGCATTCTGACCATTCTTGGGAGACCTATGAATGAATACATCCCTATCTTCTCCCACTTACGAACATGGATTGGTAAAGACTACAGCATTCCTGCTGGCCTCTAATGCTCTGCCTTGACCTGCTGAAAAGTCAAGCATCTTGAAACAAACTCAGCCACTCATCTTTTCATACCAGCCCACTAGAATAGTGCTTTCAATTCTTTATAAATTTTCTGAATTCTAGGATGAACAACCCACCTGGAATGATGATATTCCCTGAGAAGATCCTCTTGAAAACCATTTGGTACAACCATCTGATTCTGAAAACACAAAAATGAATCTCCATTCAGTTTCCAACCCTCAATGGTATCCCCACCATTGAGTATCGACCCCAAGGTCACACACTTAGAATCAGATATATGTGCCTCTTTAACCAATCCAACCATGTCAGGAATCAAAATACCAGAAAGAAGACGTCTCTACCACCCTGGTCTTCACATTCCAATCATATGTCAGCTATAACCGACAATAACTGCCACTGGTCAGATGTCTATTTTACCACCTGAGCATATGATTTTCTACTTAATGCATCCTCCACTGAATTTATCTTACCTGATGTGTACATAATGTCTAAATAAAACATCTTGACATATTCCATCCATCTCCTTTGCCTCAAGTTCATATCATTTTGTGAGAAAATGTGCTTTAGGCTCTTATGATCTGTATATACTGTGAATTTATAATCGAAGAGATAATGACGCCACACTTTCAAAGCATGGAAAACTACTGCCAACTTCAAATCATGAGTTGGGTAGTTCTTCTCATGCACCCTCAACTGTTGTGAGCCATACGCAACCACATGATTCACATTCCTGAGAACACACCCAACCCTGATCATGATGCCTCACAATAAACCACAAACCCTTTTCCTTTTTCTAGAAAATCCAATATTGGTGCTGATGTAAGGCGACCCCTTAGTTCTTCGAAACACTACTGACAAGGTTCATTCCACTAGAATAGAACATTCTTTCTTGTCAAATCTTTAATCGGTTAAGCCAAACATGAAAAATCACGAACATAACGCTGATAATAACCAACTTGACCAAGGAAACTATATATCTCAAACACAGTCATTGGCGGTTTCTGCGAGATAATAGCCTCTATCTTTTCTGGATCCACTAAAACACCCCTTTCAGAAATCACATGTCCAAGAAAACGAACTTCCTGTATCCAAAAGTCACACTTTGACAATTTGGCATACAACAGATGATCCCTCAAGATCCCTTTCACTGTCTCCAAGTGTTGCTCAATACAGAGCCTCAAAGTTCCATTCACATTTTTCACAAACAACACCGGTGCTTCCCACGGGGACGTCGTAGGCCAAATATACCCTTTGTTTTCTAACTCATCCAATTGGACTTCCAATTCACGCAATTCAGTAGGGGCCATCTGATAAGACGGATGTGAAATAGGACTGGTCCCTGAAAGGAGATCAAATGTAAACTCTACTTCTCTTATTGTAGGTAACCCATAGAAATCCTCAGGAAAACAATCCATGAACTGATCCACCACTGCCGGAAGAAAACTATGCTCAACACCCATTACCGATTCCAACAATAACACCGCCAACTAATACAACAACGTGCCTACTGCTGGTGCCGACAAACCCATTGAAACTTTCCTTTCATGCCTCTCTTCTCTAAATATATGTCTAACACCATCGTGTGTCGTAAAAGCCACCATTCTCTCAACCCAGCCGATGTGGGCCTTAAAAGCCACCAACCAATCAATTCACAAGATTACATCAGACTCATCCATCTCAAGCATTGAGAAATTCCACATTAGCTCAACCTCTCCCACCACAATACAACATGCTTTACACAATGAAGGATCGACACTCTCTCTGACCCAGAGGAATTTGAAGTTAGAAAATTGAGGGCAACATTTCTACCATTAAAACCAGAAAATCAACCACACGTGCAACTATAAAAGTGTGTGAAGCATGCGTATCTAACAACAACTGCATCTATGTAGAATTTTTAAGAGTAATACCTCACCCCTTGGATGGTCCCAAATGATCATCCACCACAACCTTCTCAGTTCCGAACTATGCTTTTGTTTCCACACTTTGCTCTTTATTGCTTTGATGTGGCATCGTGGTATTCTGAGAATCTCCATGACCCACTTTACTCTACTTCTGAGGGGTATGCTGTTGTCCCCATCCCGTCGAAGCATACAACGTCTACGATCCCTGAGGTGTATCACGCAAACCTAACCTCAGAGCATTTCGACAATAACACTGTGGATGCCCCATCTACTTACAATTATGATATTCTTGAGGTTGTGTCCTACAGTCTCGCTTGATGTGGCTCGTCGAACCACACTGAAAACATCCTGGTTTTCTTTGGGGACTTAGAGGAAGATTCACCGATCCAATCGTTGGATTATGTGCCATAATCCCACCCTAGGAATAAGTGTCCCTCCTCTGCTTGAACCCAGCGTTAGAGTTCCCAATATTACCCATTGGTACAACCATGCTTCCTCCACCCAGAGCCCTCAATAGATCATGCTTAGCCACTGAGGCTCTAATCACCATCTTTGTGTAATCATCTATACACAACACTGTTATCTTGGAATGAATTTCCCCCCTCAAACTAGCTTTGAAGATAAGAGATTTCAATAACGTGCTACCATCCACCTCGAGTGAAAACCACACAAATTTCATAAACATAACTGCATACTCCATCACAGACATATGCTCTTGCTTCAGATAGAAAAAATCAGTCGTGTGATGAATTTTCAATGTATGTGGGTAGAATAGTTTTTTAAACAATTACTCAATGCCTTCTTAAGTCATTCCTTGTTCGTTTCTAGCATGAAATTCGAATTCCAACCACTGAAGGGAATGATCTTCCAACAAATACATGGCCATCTTCACTTTCAACTCTACTGGTGTTCCCAAGAACTCAAAGATCTAGTTCATTCTATTCAACCATGCTTTTGCCCTCTCTGGCTCTAAATAACCCCTAATGATGGGTGGATTTTGCTGTTGAAAATGAACAACATGATCCATATGCATTGGTTCATCAGCTTTGTTCCCACTTTCCACAGCATGGAAAGCATGCACTATACTTTGCACTAGCTTCTGGTTTACCTGAGGCTCAGGTGCAACCATGTTCTCATCAGCCACTTCCGGTTGGTCTCTACGATGCCTACCGGGTTCCATTTCTATAAACAGAAATCAAACAACCATTAGTCTCACTTACATAGACATCATGAATTCCTATTTCAAATCACATTACATAACACTACCGCACAAGGCTTTCCACAGGTTCACATTTTCCATGTTTCACCATTTTGAAAACCAAACCATTTTGAAAATATTAAATTTATTCACATTACAATTTCACACATTTGCAAAACCATTTATCAATTCACCCCATAATTCATTATACCCTAATGAAATATGCAACCTAGAGGTTAGTCATTTCTACCTTATATTCCATGCACATCACATTGGCTAAACCCACGACAATGAGATTTCTAATGCCTATAGGTGTATCCAAAACACTTATATACCCAACTCAATGGTAACATGAAGTTCAGAAAAAAAAGTTTATCTACATCCTTTTATTCTATACATTCCATGCTCCGACATTCCTATGCCTTGATACCATCCTAACTCAAGGAATATACCACAAAGAATGTCAACTCCAAAACCAAGGCGCCAAAGCAACCGAACAACTGCTCTCACTTGAATGCTAAGGACTGAACAATCTGATACCACTTGTAACACCCCACACCTACCTCATTGTCTTGTGGAGGCGGTGGGGGTTACATGGCCTTAAGAGAAATTCCCAAGGCTCCAAATGCTTGAAATAAATGTTGAGGGCTCCGAGAGAAATTTAGGGAATGATTTTCCCTTAAGAAAAAACCAACCAAACAATCCACTAACCACCACTATATGATGCATGTCAATAAAACAGCCAAAAATTCATTCCCAAAAGACAACAAAGTTGTACCACAATAAAACCTAGAAAAAATACAACCAGACATGTCTACACTACATCAGAGTACAAGAAGAAACCAAACAACAAACACTACGAGCCATGACACCACCACATCTCCACACCAAGCTCCAAGCACAACCAAGACATCACAATGCACCACTAAAGGAGGGAGATGCCGTACCATTTCACAGATCATGATGCACAATATTTGAAAAGACACCAAAGTTCCAATGCAGGGGTGCTTATTAAAACTCAATAGGTTTTCCCCAAAAGACTTCGCTACACATTCCACTAGGATAAAACCATTAGCACATTTATATAAAATAAATCACAAGTGAAACCATTACAATAAGCCAAACACACCCTTACCGTGCCATCTCACCCAAACCAAACCACCTGGGAAAACCAAAAAATCATTCCACAATCCATTTCATCATTTACACACTAGCAAAAGAATTTCAAACTTGCAAAGAAATGCATAAAAATATAAAAAACGGGGAGACTTCCGCCAAAACCGTTCACCCATTCATACCAAAAAACCATAAAGATGGGACTTCCGCCCAACCCATTAACCCATTCAAACCAAAACAACAAAAATGGTGGTATATCCTCCCATCCCGTTCACCCATTCACACCAAATCAACAAAAATGGCGGGACTTCCGCCCAACCCGTTCACCCATTCACAACTTGTAGTACTTCCCAACCACTATCCACATGGAGGTTCTTTCAACAACTATCCAACACCTTTTATAGTGAGGCTTCCGGCCCACTTCCACACAACATTTCAATCAAGACAAATAAAGCATAAAACCACCAAGGTCCCAACATCATGCAATCAACTCAATCCATTGCATATAAATCCACATCAATAAATCATCCATTTATTGAAAATCATTTTCCGTGCCAAAAAAAATTCAATAAAACAGCCTCTTTATTAAAAACCATTTCCATCAATCATTTCACAAATCAACCATAGAATTCCATTTTAAAATATCCATTTTAAAATCCACAAGAATAGAATTTCATCATAAAACCCCATTTTCCCCAAAATTCCCCAAATGGACTTCCAACAAAATTTGCGCAACAAAACACAATTAATTTCAAGCCAACCAAATTAATTATAAACAAAAACCACTAGCTCTAAATAGGTGGAGTCGAGAGAGAATCCACCTACATTTATGGTTTCCATGAAATCGTCCCATAAGCAACTGCCCATCAAAACCAGCTAATGCACCCCTGAAACCTCTCTTGATCCCTTTACCTAGCATTAACATGCCTTAAAATCAACATCCAAGGAAACCACAACCGTAGATCTACACACAAAGGGTGTAGATCAAGAAAACCGAGAGATAAGGAGATGTAGATCTAGAGAAAAACACAATTAAACCAAGAGGAGATACTTACCCAGGAGAAACCACCTTCAAAACACCAAGGAAGATATTCAAATTGCTTCCAAACCAAGTGCGAGAGCACTCTCAACCACTGAAAACCTGAAATCTCGAGTGATGCTCAAGTGGGAGGAATTTTGGAGAGGAGTGAGGCAAGACCAAGTGAACTGGAGTTTTAAAACCATATTTTTAATTGGTCACACGGTTAGGCCGCATAGTTTGGGAACCCGTGCACTACTGTGCACATGCTACTTACTCGAGAGCAATGGTCTACACAGTTGCGTCGCACGGTTTGGAAAACCTTGTGCAGGTCGTGGAAAGCCTATTGTCTCCCCCTGTACGGTTTCCTAGAGACTCTGCACGGTTTCCAGTAACTGTTCTCAAATAGTACTCCCTAGGAAAATCCTCCAAACTCATTCAAAACCATTCCAAACTCTCCCAACATCTTCCCAACTCATCCCATGCACTTTAAGAACATAAAAAACATAAACAATGGCCACATACCTCAAACTGGTGGTACTATAGTTTGGGAATTGATTATAATTATTTTATTTAAAAATAATTCATTATTAACCTATATAAAATATTAAAATTTTGAAATAAAACAACGAGGAAAACATATTGTGAATGGTTTTATTTATTCCCCATGTCTTATAAAATTTACACCTCATATATAGAATTAGATTCTCTTAACAGTGATAAATATATTCTATCTTGTTATGTTAAAATAGTGTAACTAGTTTGTCAAAATAAAAGATACTGTTTTAAATACAAACAATTCAATTCGAAATATTATTTTATTATTACATTTCATTAATAACCTATTTAGATTCAATTATGTATCCAGTTGGAATCATTTTATTTTATAACTACTTAGTTATATTTAATTTATTTAATTTTATGTCTTTCTTTTACCTCCATTATGAAAGGACACACCATCCATAAATTATTTACACCTCATTTAGAACCCTATATTCAACAATAAAAGTAAATTTATCTTCTAAAAATATTTATCCTAGTTGTGGGGGAAACTGAATCCCCAAAAGAGTAACCCTATGGTTCTTAACATAAGGTCTAAAGGTGTTATTTAAAATTTAGAGAAAACTTCATTGATCAGTATCATCCTAAAGAATTCATATTTTACCTCCTCTTAATCAACTATATTTATCATCAAATAAAAAATTAATTATAATATATCTAATTTTTATTAATATTTTTGAATCCTCCATTACCCACAGTTAATCACATCAATTAGGATGTAAATTTCTTAATCTAGAGTGCATACAGTTTACTATTTCCATATATCAATACAATTAATTTTTTATCACAAAATTTCATCGAGGGTAATATTATTCATTAAAAATATATATAGGAAATTAATGACAAAATTATCCACCATTAATAATAATATCATATCTAACTTTGTACATTTCAAACTACTGGGAAACGATCATATTGGTCATGGTTACATATGGACTACCACATATATCAAGTGATGTGATTCATTTTTTCCATTATTTACATGGATGGATGTAAGGATTGATTTTTTTAATATATATTATTCTTATTGTATATTTATTATTTTTTAATTTTCAATTCTTTATCAATTTTCTATTACAATTAGATAAATGTTAAAAATATTGTTCATGAATATATATGGCATACCATATCCATGAACATTGTAATTCATTTTTAGATCTCTATCGTCATAGATAAATATTAATGTATTTGTAAATAATATATATATATATGTCTTATATAATAATAAAATAAATGAATATGGTATTGATGTGTTCAAAATAATATTTTTTGTATTTTAATTTATATTAGACCTAATTCGAACTTAGTGTATGGGGGATTTCTATATTCACATTAATTTCATGCAGAGTAATGCTATATTCATGGCTCAAATAATTGTTGTTGTTTATATATATCTCCTTAGAAATATTACTTCTTTATATCAGTTTTTTAAAATATAATAAATGTTTCAAATCATGTTACTATTTCCTAGGGAATATGATTAAAATTATACCATGTGGTAATAGATTTATTTATTAATATAAATTTAATTTAGACTTTATATAATTGAATAAACATGTATGAAATTATTTTATACTTTCCCAAAAAATATCATACATTTTAATTATCCTATGTTTACTTCAATATAATGAATGTTTCTCTTTCATTAACTAATTCTATGTACTGAAAAAATTGAAATAAATTTTTATGGAAAAGAAAATAATTTATCCCATCAGTCAAAAACCATTTTACCTGAATATAATTATTTGTAGAAATGTTTTAATTAATGTTATTATAATTAAACATTAAATATTGAATGTAAATTTTAACCATCAATGACTTTTTATAAAAATTCATTACAAATAAGTTTTCTTATCATTTTCTGAACGAGGTAATTTTTTTTCATAGAAGGAGTGAATTGAATGATTAATTTTAACTTAAAATGAATTAATCCATTTTAAAACATAAATCGTGAAATGTGATATGGATTTTATACCATTGACAGTTCCACACAATCTGATGAATAATTTTTATGATCATTGAGTGATTATGTATAAAATTGTATGTTATTGTCATGATATCATAAAATCATGATTATCTTATTCATTAGTAAGACCATCGCTGGATATCTTCCTTGTTTAACCATACTGAGATATTAATATCACACATTATGAAGTTTTGTTTCCATAGGTTTTGATGAAATTTCTTATGTTGGGTATGTCTATGAATAATAAAATAGGATAAAGTCATTATCTAGTATGTTGTATATCATTCTTGGGATATGAAGATTTTGTATCTTTTCTAGAGATACACTAAACCTTTACAATCCTCAGGTCCATATTTTTCAAATATACTTCATTTTAATACAAAAATATAAAATTTATGTCTAAATAAGGGTTCAATATAATGTTATCTCACTTCTTAAAGATTATGGTGAAATGAATAGTGGATATGTTGATGAGGCACTTTGAGAAAAAATCATTAAATATTCAAGGACTTATAAATATTTTAGTCACGTATTGTTATCCTTGTTTTACATTATGAAAAATTAAAATATTATATAATCATTTTGGATCCCAATTATTAATAAATATTTTATTCCATAAATAAATGTGTTAGAAAATAAATTAAATAACCAGAAATTTAAAGGACTTTATTTTATGCATGTAATCTAGTTTTTTCTGGGGATTTTTCAAATTCAACCATTTATCAAATCTTCATAAAAAAAATTAGATGTAATCATCTATATCAAGGAAAAATATGACGAGTTTGATGGAAATCCATCCATACCCTAATTATATTTTATTATGTTTAGCGATTCATTGACCATTGGTTTGAATTGTGTGAAAAATATGACAGGCAAGGTTCAAATGATTCTATAGTGGTTGAATGAAAGATTGTACCATTAAAATCCCTTTGATATTTAGATGAGGAGTTAAATGGAACTTCAGATTAGTGATCCTCTATTTCTAATAAATTGTTCTCATCATTGATAGAGGATTTTAATTTGTGGTTGTAGTAATTATTCTATATATATTATTCTTTCTTATGCATCAGATGTTTTTAGGGGATTCTTAGGTTGGTTCCTCCACTATATGTATATTGTGACACCCCATGATTTCATATTGTGTTATTTATTCAAAATAATTCAATAACTTGCACTACACGCAACACCGAGTTAATGCGCACCATGACTTACCAAACTAGCCGTTATGAATAGTAATACCTACCTTTTTAAAATTTTATAAATTATCTCTCTCAAAATGGACTTAATTTTTGGATTCAGAATATCAAAATTAGCCTAGGGTGAAATTTTGGTACTTTTCGGATAACTGTAATATTTTGATGAATAGTGAAAATTACTAAATTTTAATTAAAAACAACTTTTTAAATCAAAATAATTAATAGTGATAAATTATGAATTTGAGTGGTTTTAAAGTATATTTAGAATATATTTTTACCATTTAATACAATGTTTGTAATTGTAAATAATTTCACAATTAAACCGAACATAAACAAGTATCAATCTTTTGATAATTATTATATCTTAAAAACACGTTTTTGTTTTGACAGCGGGAATTAATTTTAAATTAATTTCTGCCACTTCTGTGTTTTGAATTTGGAAAATGGATTCCATATTTGGAATTAGGATATTCATATTGTGTAAATGGGTAACTTTTATTTTTAGACATTTTGAATAATTACTGCGGTAAATATTTTATTTACCACGGTTAAGGGTAAATCCGGTAAATAAGGGTTAAAAAATAATATTATAATAATACTAAATTACCATAAAACGTGTCCTAACCTTATTGGTTGATACATGTTCGACCATAGGCATCTTTGGGTCGATTCTGGGACCCCATGGTGCCACTTGTAAGTGATAGGGACACTTTATTTTAATTAAGTTAAAATGAATACAAAAATGACACAAGCATATATCTTTTAGGAAAACAATTTTTACATAGGGTTATATATGTTGGATTTTTGATTGTAAATATTCATTAGAAAGATAAAACGATTTCTTACATAATTATATTTTATTTATAATTTTTATACATTAATTAATTTAATTTATTCATGACACAATGATGATGCAGTAATTACCATAATAGTGAAAAATTAAAATAATTGATATTATAAATACCCAGATAAATATAATTTTAGAATTTTAATGAATTAAACTAATTTTATAGGATAATATGACATATTATGATTTATTTAATTGACTTTTTTCGAAGTAATAATTCTGTTATAAGTTTCAAAAAAAATCAACTATTTAATAGTGTCAAAATTGACATAAAAGAGTTTTTTAAAAAAATATTATATTATTAATTGATATTAAATTCTTAAAAATATAAGGATCGGCCAAGAGACTTATATCAGGATAGGTGTATCATTAATGGACCAATTAGGGGTCTATTGGATGTATATAGTAGGTTTATTAACTATATAATATAAAAATACAAAGTGACATGGTAACTGTCAAACTTATTAACTACGAGTTAAAACTAAAAGATAAGGTTAATATAGTAACCCAAACCTATCTAAATTATATTGGTTGAATGGTTTTCAACCTATCTCCACCTTAACCTTTGGAGATTCAATTTTTGAGCCATTAGAACCCGAATATGAATTTATAATAAATTAATATTTCTAGCTTTTCCAAAGGTGCCCCTCACCCCTCTTATAAAAGGGCACTCCCCCTTCTCATTACTTCACACCTGCAAAGCCTTTTTGTTCGGCCAAAATCTGCCCAAATACTCTCACAACTTCCCTCACATCATCCTAAAGGCCTTCCTTTAGTCAGAAAGCCAACTTAAGGAGCCCTTTTGATCAAATCAAAATGAAGAACCCAAAGAAGAGGAGGTTAACCTACCCTCAACCAAGGAAAAGTACAAGGTAAGGGTTTATTTCGCAATCATTTCATTATCCGAGGTTGTTTATATGTAATAATATACTGGGATTTATTTATCATCCACATCCATGTTTCTTCGAAATGTATTTCAAAACATTTTTACTATTTACAAAGAATATGGGTTAAAGTCATTTATACCCTTATGTGTTTTTAATGGAATCTCTCCATCGTTTTCCAAACAAGGCACTTTTAACCTTTCGACATATTTAAGGTAAGAATGTTTTTTTAACTTATACGGCGGGTGTGGCTATTTACCGCCGTTATAAAATCGTCAAAGCTTCCCTTACAAGCCTATAAGAATATTTTCAATGTAAATGTTTTATTTTATAATTATGTGAATTTTAAATGATTTTAAAATGAATATTTTAAGAATTTTTGAAAGGTACTCTTTATCAAGATCATAATTTTAAATGTTTTAAAGATTTATCTTTCTAAATATTTTTAATTGAGGTCCATGTTTTCAAAATAATTTTAAGGATTTATTTATATAGACAAGAAGGTTTTGAAATGATATTTCTTTTCAAAAGTTTCAAAGTGGTATGGGACACTTTGATTCAAAAATCTCTTTTAAATTACTTCCTTTATAAATGTTTGAATTTTCAATGATTTCAAGAAAAGAGATATTTCTCTCAAATAGTTTTTATTTCATATATGTCAACATCCTTTAATGGATTTTATGATTATTTGATGTTGATTTATTATGATACAAAACATTGTATTGTATTGATGGTTTTGTAATATGTTTTGATGTGGATGTGTTATTTTTATATCATTCATGGTTTATGGAGAAAGTATTGACATTTTGTATGCTAGTTTTAATACAAATGTTTAGTTTATGTTTAAACCTTTTCATATGGGAATGCATTGGACTTAGGAAGTGACGGGTGGAGCCCACTATACCTCTTCGATGCATCGATAGGTCTCATGAGACAAACTAGTGTCTTGGCACAAGGCCTTGGAAAAATCTTATTTGTTGTTTTGACACGAGGCCTTGGCTATGTGGTTATGATAGTATGGAATTATGTATTCCATCATTATAAAAGTGGTTATTGATATTGCATGGGATTATTCGATTAGTAGAATATCCATGTGAATAAGTAAATGGAATTATTTCATTTTATTTTTTCCATACTGTGTTGAAGTTAATGTTTAAAAGGCTTTTTTTTAGTTATACATTGCCTTAAATGTTTATGCTTATTTTTGATAGTTTCCGCTATATTGTTATCCTTACTGGGCATTTGAACTCAACCCTTTTCTAGGTTTTATTTTTCCCAGGATGTGAAGAAGTAAATTATGAATGACCTACAGGGATATTATGAGGGGATAATAGTGTGGACTACAGATACATTATGTTGTTGTAGTAGTTTTTCACTTTATGATGTAATGTAAAACTTTATTAATATATCTAGTGTTTCCAAGGCTACTAAACCAATCGGTCTTTTGAGATTTGATCTTTCTTGTGATCATGCCAATGTTATGTAATAATGCACCGACTCTGGGTAACTGGGGTTAGGGCGTTACAGTTGGTATCAGAGGAAGTTTAGTACAAACCTTGGAATCTAGATTTAGATAAACTCTGATTAGAGCACCTAGATTTAAGATGGACTTTGAGGTTTAGTATAGAAGAACTTCCTAGAATTTTGGTATTGTAGAGATTTTGTGAGATTTATGAGCAATACTTCCCTGTCTGGATACGAGCAGGTAGAGGCGGCTCTGGAACAGATGTACCTAGGGGTAAAACCCGAAAACACCGCTTTGAGCTAGACTCGAACGAGAACTGGTGCACGACAACGGGCCTTGCTGCACTCTTGGTTACGACACTCCCGGGGTATATGCTTAGGATAATTCTCATTTATTTACAAACCATTATGAAGGGTTTATGAGTATATACTTCCTTAAAGGATACATTTTATGATTATGGATTATATCAATAAAATATTTAATTTATGTTATTGAAGTCAGGGATTATGTATTGTTATTCATAAACTAATCTAGTATATGCCATTGTTTAGAAATAGCGCCCAGTAGAAGGAATGAGAACTCAAGCAATACACATGATACAAAGAGAAAGAAGGATCATATATTTCTTTGTCTGAAGCCAGAATTTATAAGAGAAATAGTCTCGCATGTATTATCATCATATGAAGAGATAATATCATGTGTTGATAAGATAAGTAAAGAGTTTACTGAGTCATATGGCTTTGAAGGGAAGCAAGAGAAGAAAAGTATGGACGAGAGAAAGATGGATAAAGGGAAGAGGGAAAAGAAGAATTTTCCCATATGTGATAACTATGGAAAGAAACACCCTGGAACTTGCCTGAAAGGAATGGGAGTTTGTTATAAGTGTGGAGGAAAAGGTCACAAAGTACATGACTGCAAGGGTAATAAAATGGTTTCAAATGTACAATGCTTCATTTTCATGGAGTTTGGACACTACGCGAACCTATGTCTCAGTCATCAGACTATGCCACAAATGATGCTATTGGATAATAATCATGTTATGATACTACCACAGATGAAGAGGAATGATTAGAGTTATTATGTTGATTATGTCATTTGAGTGTTGTATCAACAATGTACTTGTAATAATAATTATGGAGTATATAAGGATTGTATTGTAGTACTATTTCATTAAGGACTTGAGATTGTGTGGAACAAAGAAAAGTGACTCAATAGCAGGTTAAATTTTTGGAAAATATATGGTTGAACGATAAACCATAATATGGTTCTGATACCGAGGTAGTGATTTTAGAATAAGACATGATTGATTTGGATAAATTATATTGTATATTCTTGACTACCTTGAAACTGATTAATGATTTGAATATTCCATAATTATTGGGGTTTACAACATTTTTGGATTGAAGGAGTATATCTATTATTCTATAAGGAATAAGGGATCATGAATGTAATCAATAAGGTTTTATGGTAATTCAGGATGTTGTAGTGTTTTAAAAGAATACATGATGAAGGTGATCACATGTTATTACGCGGAAAAAAGGATATTCATTGTGTTTACCTTCCTTATAAATTTTGGACTGAAGTATTTTGCATAGTTCTAGTTTGGATTATTTTGGAATGACATAAAAGGACAACCTGGAGGTCAGGCGGCAACCCGTCGCGTCCGACAAGGCCGCGAGACTTGAACCCACAACCAAAGGGCGACAATGGTGTATCACCTACCACTGACCCATGTGATGTCCTGGATTGAATAATTTCATTTTTTTATCGTTCTGCTAGATGAATTATAAATTCATTTTTTTAACCCTATACGAATAGGATAAATAGAATATTATTTTTATGATCTATTATCTTTTAGAGTGAAAGATGAGTCTGTGGTAGAAATTAGTTAAAGGATGGAACTCTACTTGTCAAGAATATATTTATCTTCTTCCCTTATTCTATGAAGAAATTAATTCTTATAATTTATTTAAGGAATCCTAAAACCAAAAATGTGTTATCCTAATACCCTATGTTTTGTTGAATAGAGGGTATTTCAAATCATCATAGATTTATGAATTTAAGGACCTCAATTTTAAACTTGTTTGTGATCGATGACCTCAATCACTACCTATAAATATTTATGTTTTTCCTCCAATTATATGTCTCTAATTTCCACCAATGTTATCCTAATCGAGATCATAATTTTTTGGTGACCCTTACATTTCTCTTTTCCTCATATTAAGACTAAATTTTAGTAAACCAATTTTTGATGTGGGTTTTCCCACAAAGATCTTTTTTATTTTCAACCTTTTATTTTCGAAGAACAATTTCAAATTGCAAGGATGCAATTTATTGAAGTATGGGAGAATGTAACACCCAAATATTTCATAGTGTGTTATTTCTTCAAAATAATTCAATAACTTTCACTACACGCAACACCGAGTTAAAGCGCACCATGACTTACCAAACTAGCCGTTATGAATAGTAATACCTACCTTTTGAAATTTTATAAATTCTATCTCTCAAAATGGACTTCATTTTTGGATTCGGAATATCAAAATTATCCTAGGGTGAAATTTTGGTACTTTTCGGATAACTTTAATATTTTGATGAATAGTGAAAATTACTAAAGTTTAATTAAAAACAAATTTTTTAATCAAAATAATTAATAGTGATAAATTATTAATTTGAGTGGTTTTAAATTATATTTAGAATATATTTTTACCATTTAATACAATGTTTTTCATTGGACATCAATTCACAATTAAACCGAACATAAACAAGTATAAATCTTTTGATAGTTATTATATCTTAAAAACACGCTTTTTGTTTTGACAGCGGGAATTAATTTTAAATTAATTTCTGCCACTTCTCTGTTTTGAATTTGGAAAAATGGATTCCATATTTGGAATCAGGATATTCATATTGTGTAAATGGGTAACATTTATTTTTAGACATTTTGAATAATTACTGTGGTAAATATTTTATTTACCATGGTTAAGGGTAAATCCGGTAAATAAGGGTTACAAAGTAATATTATAATAATTTTAAATTACCCTAAAACGTGTCCTAACCTTATTGGATGATACATGTTCGACCATAGGCATCTTTGGGTCGATTTTGGGACCCCATGGTGCCACTTGTAAGTGATAGGGACACTTTATTTTAATTAAGTTAAAATGAATACAAAAATGACACAGGCATATATCTTTTAGAAAAACAATTTTTACATAGGGTTATATATGTTGGATTTTCGATTGTAAATATTCATTAGAAATATAAAAAGATTTCTTACATAATGATATTTTATTTATAATTTTTAGACATTAAATAATTTAATTTATTTAAGACACAATGATGATGCAGTAATTACCATAATAGTGAAAAATTAAAATAATTGATATTATAAATACCCAAATAAATATAATTTGAGACATTTAATGTATTAAACTAATTTTATAGGATAATATGACATATTAGGATTTATATAATTGACTTTGTTCGAATTAATCATTCTGTTATAAGTTTCAAAAAAATCAACTATTGAATTGTGTCAAAATTGACATAAAAGAGTTTTTAAAAACAATATTATATAATTAATTGATATTAAATTCCTAAAAATCTAAAGTTCGGCCAAGAGACTTATATAATGATAGGTGTATTATTAATGGACCAATTAGGGGTCGATTGGATGTATATAGTAAGTTTATTAACTATATAATATAAAAATACAAATTGACATGGTAAATGTCAAACTAATTTACTAAGAGTTAAAACTAAAAGATAACGTTAATATAGTAACCAAACCTGTCTAAATTCTATTGGTTGAATGGTTTTCGACCTATCCCCACATTAGCCTTTGAATAATCAACTTTGGAGCCATTATAAACCAAATATGAATTTATTATAAATTAATATTTCTAGCTTTTCCAAAGGTGCCCCTCACCCCTCTTATAAAAGGGAACTCCCCCATCTCATTACTTCACACCTTCAAAGCCTTTTTGTTCGGCCATACTCTGCCCAAATACTCTCTCAAATTCCCTCACATCATCCTAGAGGCCGTCCTTTAGTTAGAAAGCCATCTTAAGGAGCCCTTTTGATCAAATCAAAAGGAAGAACCCAAAGAAGAGGAGGTTAATCTACCCTCAACCAAGGAAAAGTATAAGGTAAGGGTTTATTTCGCAATCTCTTCATTATCCGAGGTTGTTTATATGTAATAATTTACTGGTATTTCTTTATTATCCACATCCATGTTTCTTCGAAATGTATTTCAAAACATTTTTACTATTTACAAAGAATATGGGTTAATGTTATTTATACCCTTATGTGTTTTTTAAGGAATCTTTCCGTCGTTTTCCAAACAAGTCTCTTTTAACCTTTCGACAAATTTAAGGTAAGAATGTTTTTACAACTTATACGGCGGGTATGGCTATTTACCGCCGTTATAAAATCGTCAAAGCTTCCCTTACAAGTTTATAAGAATATTTTCAAAGTATATGTTTTATTTTATAATTATGTGAATTTTAAATGATTTAAAAATGAATATTTTAAGAATTTTTGAAAGGTACTCTTTATCAATATCATAATTTTAAATGTTTTAATGATTTATCTTTCTAAATATTTTTAATTAATGTCCATGTTTTCAAAATGATTTTAAGGATTTATTTATATAGACACGAAGGTTTTGAAATGATATTTCTTTTCAAAAGCTTCAAATTGGTATGGGACACTTTGATTCAAAAATCTATTTTAAATTACTTCCTTTATAAATGCGTGACTTTTCAATGATTTTGAGAAAAGAGATATTTCTCTCAAATAGTTTTGATTTCATCTATGCCAACATCCTTTGATGGATTTTATGATTATTTGAAGTTGATTTATTATGATACAAAACTCTGTATTGTATTGAAGGTTTTGTAATATGTTTTGTTGTGGATGTGTTATTTTTATACCATTCATGGTTTATGGAGAAAGTATTGACATTTCGTATGCTAGTTTTAATGAAAATGTTTATGTTATGTTTAAACCTTTTCATATGGGAATGCATTGGACTTAGTAAGTGACGGGTGGAGCCCGCTATAGCTCCTCGACGCATCGGTAGGTCTCATGAGACAAACTAGTGTCTTGGCACAAGGCCTTGGAAAAATGTTATTTGTAGTCTTGGCACGAGGCCTTGGCTATGTGGTTATGATAGTCTAGCATTATGCATTCCATCATTATGAAAGTGGTTATCGATATTTCATGTGATTATTCTCTTAGTAGAATTCCATGTGAATAAGTAAATGGAATTATTTCATTTTATTTTTTCCATACTATGTTGAAGTTCAAGTTTAAAAGGCTTTTGTTTTAGTTATAAATTGCCTTAAATTTTTATGCTTATTTTTGAAAGTTTCCGCTATATTGTAATCCGTACTGGGAATTTGAGCTCACCCCTTTTCTATGTTTTATTTTCCCAGGATGTGAAGAAATAAATTATGAATGACCTGCAGAGATATTATGAGGGGATAATAGTGTGGACTATAGAGACATTATGTTGTTGTAGTAGTTTTTCACTTTATGATGTAATGTAAAACCTTATGAATATATCTAGTGTTTCCAAGGCTACTAAACCAATTGGCCTTTCGAGATTTGATCTTTCGTGTGATCATGCCAATGTTATGTAATAAGGCACCGACTCTGGGTAACTGGGGTCGGGTCGTTACATATATTATACCCACATTAACCAATTTTTTTATTAAATTGTAAATATCACCATGATAACTATTCGAACATCATATGGGGTGAATTTTATATTCAGAAAGATGCTTTCTCACTATTTTTAATGATAGTGATTTGGGATAATTAAGCAATGATGTTTCATGGGAATGAAATTTCAGACATGTATGTTTTATGTGGAATGAATTTTTTTGAGTATTTTCCATGGTATTTTGAGTCTAAAAAACTGGTGAAATACACTACATTATTTGTAGTTATAATTATTTCAATAGAGAAAATATTTTACAATGAAATTAATCAATTTATTTTCATATTTAATTTATAATCTACGTTATATAATTAATGACACTTAGATTCATTGTTTTTTAATAAATCCTGAGACATTAGTTGTTGAGTGTTTTTTATTCCATGTAATTTATTCATTCTCAATGATGGGAATAAATTTATCTCTATTTAATATATAATCCTTGTAATTCTAAGTCAAACTCTTGCATAACATGTGGTATTGGATGTATCATGGGGGTGATCAGTGGTAAATTATTACGATTACATTGAGAATGATTTATTTTCAAGAAATCATGTCATGGAAGAGACCACACTATGATTTTGTTTTTTACTTTTGAACTACTTTTGTATCTCCACATGGTGGAATGGTTGTTGTCCATGGATTGATGTATTGGGATTGACTTCCATTAATTTAATTAGAAAATAAGATAATAATTTATCATCATGAGATTTTTTATGAAATATTTTGGTTCATCTAATCATGATTTATATTTTTTAATGGTGATGATTGGATCAAAAAGGGAGATTGATCACATCATGGTTGAGGCCGTGTTCAGAACATGAAAGTCATTAATGAATTCATGGAAATATATTTCTTATGGTTTGAAGGAAAAATTAATGGAACCTCATCTTGGTTTGATAGTGTTTTCATACTTCTAGTAAAACTTGTATTCATGGTTAAAAAATATAAAAAAGTATTATTTAATATTTTATTCCATAAGTATATTTTTATCACTAATATAAAACCCACAAAAAACATGATATAGATAACAATTTGATCGGTTTTTCCTCCAATAATTTATTAATAAATTCTGTTTTATATCATCCCTTATTTAGTACCATGATCTATCTTCAAACCCTATGTTTTCATTGATATTTCCCATAGTGGTTCTCTGAAACCTCAATAGATCCTTCAATCCATAACAATAAGAGATATACTAATCATAATATAAGGTTCTCTTATTCATTAGTATTCATTTATTCTCTTATTTATTATATATATGGTACATGTGGTTGTGAAGAATGTGTAGATGTGATTGCAAATTACATATTGATGATGGATTATTTCCTTTTGGGAGGTACCTTATGCGATTTTCAATGTTTTTATGTACATTAAACTCATTTTATTGGAATATAAAATTTATAATTTATCTGAGGTAAGTGATTCTAATATTAAATTTTCAATTATTATTGTTTGGATGGTATTATTATTGTTTATGTTTCATTGGGTAAGGATATGTGGCAAGAAAAATTAAATATTAACAATTTGATTGATATTGGGAGGGAAGTAAATTGATGATGCAATTAGTATATTTTTATTGTTTTTTCATTATGATCATTTATATAATTTGTTTTAATATGATATAAATGACCTATAATAGGTTGGCTTACATAACAAATTATCTAAACAATATATATTTATTTTTAATATTTATGGTTATGTGGTAAGGTTGAACATTCTCTTGTATTTTTCTATTTTGTAAATTATGAAATAGGAGAGTAATTATTGTAGTTTATTTGAAGTTGTGATATTTTGAGGTATATATATTTTTTGAACAAAAGATTCCAAGGTAATAGATATTTATGGATCATTTATAACTAGTATAGTGAAAAATAATTTCATTTTTATCTAATGTAACCATGATTTAAATTCAGATAAATGGGTTACTTTAAATGAGGTGTAGGACTATACGATGGCATACCATGAAGAATTTATTGATTGAAGTCCCATTTGAAAAAATAGATAAATTGAAACCCAAAGTCCATACACTAAAACAAAACTTTTCATACTTACTATCATCTAGCTCAACCATGACTCATAGAAGTTTCATTTTCTATCTAACAACTGCGAACAGAATACCAAAAGAACATGTGGTGGGTCAACATTTCTAACGCGACACATATAATTCAAAATGAATCTAGTTTCAATAATTTTCAAACTCTTCTTCACCGCTAGACCAAAATTTCATCATTTATAATGACCAAGGGTCACTATTCATGGACTAATGGCTCAGATAAATTGCTCTAAAGACTAGTTCTTAAGAATAGTACAATTGGTGTATTAAAAAAATACAATAGCTTCTATATTACCTTCATCGAATCATTTCTAATACATTTCCACAAAAATATTATAATTCTAAATTTTTATCATAGGTAATTGAAGAAAGATTATGGGGTAGATAACACTAATCACAACCCCATTTTTATACATTTTTTGGAATATGTTTATAATGTAATAAATAAATTATTTTTTTACGAAACGAGAATAATTGAATATTTTAAATTCATTTGAAAAATTAATTCAAATTAATTACTAATATTATTATAAAATTATATTAATGTGTTTGGTTAATTAAAGGAATTTTATAGTTAACTCAATAAATGAAAAATTCATTTATATAATTATAATGTGAAGTGATTTATATAATTTATGTGAAATTGCTTCTAAAATATGAAATGAGCATATAGATTTGGTCATTGTTTAGAAGTGGAACTATTTAGATGTGATTTAATACATTGTAACTAATTTTTTCTGTGTGGTGATATTGATATGTTTATAGGTTACATATAGAGTGGTTTAGATATGAACTCGTCCATAAGATTTTTTTATATGATATTTTATAAAAATTGATATTTTTTTAATTATTACACAAAAAAATATAATTACTGAAAAGTAACTCATGAAAATATTATGTATTAGGATTTGGTTAACTCTATAAAATCCAAGATGTTAGTGGTATGGATAACATGTTACTCCCCCAATAACACTCTTCAATATGGTAATGGTGGGACTATATAGCATTTTTTATGTGTTTATAAAATAAACAAGTTGTAATTTTTTATCTTATATGCATATGAATAATTATTATGGATCAAATGTATAACATTTGATAGGAGGGGTATAATGTAATTGTTTGGGATATTAGGGAGATATTATTGAAATAGAAATATATATAAGGAATTTTCATCAACTTATTTTTATTAATTTTCATTTTATTATATATATACATATTAGGAGAGCGATGATATTATGACAATGTGTAAGACCCCATGATTTTAGTAAAAAGTTGTTTCAAATAAATTCATTTCTTCGAAAACATGCATTACACATAACATCATTTCAATACTAACCGTGATATATTATTGGAATAATATTATTATGTGTTATCACATAGTCATTGGATTCATGAGAATGAAAAAGAAAAACTAAAAATTCAAAACTAGTTTCATATTAGTTTACAATATTAGTTCTTTTATTATCACATAATTATAAAAGAAATTAAAAATCATTTTCAAAGAAATTAGTGGGTTTCTTAAAATGTTTTATGTGAACAATTTATATTTTATCTTTATATGTCAAATGGAATACTATTGTTGAATCCCTTTCATGAATTGTTTTAATAATATTTTCAATAAAAACTTTTAATAATCGGTCTATAATTTTCATCGGAGGGCATAAAAATATAACTCATTTTATATTTAAAATTTTATATTAAAAAAAATATTTTCCAA
Source organism: Viscum album (assembly GCA_963277665.1). Taxonomy (NCBI): domain Eukaryota; kingdom Viridiplantae; phylum Streptophyta; class Magnoliopsida; order Santalales; family Viscaceae; genus Viscum; species Viscum album. The sequence goes on along the minus strand of OY728155.1, from coordinate 70,628,063 downwards.
ATTATTATTTATTATTAATTTATGGAAGTTTTTTGTGTTGAAGATGATATAAAAAAATTCATATATATAATTGGGAGTTTGAAATTTTATAAAAGGAGCCTAAATTTATCATCAATTTCACGAGTAACAATTGTGAACATTATCACATCAAAAAATGTTAAATATGTTTAATCTTGGTTTGAATAAATTTATAAGGACATAAATTTTCATAATTAAATTTATTTGATGAATATAATTAATCTCTTATAATACTAGTCTAGAATTTACTTCTTTTAATGAATTATCATCCATGAAAAGGACATTTATAATATTTAAAACAATTAAAAAACAGTTTGTAACTCTCTTAGTAATAAATATTTTTTATGTATTCACATAGGAAGAAATATATTAATAAATTTGTTTTGATAATAATTTTTAAAATAATGTAATAAATTTCATAATATAAGTTATTTTTTATTATTCTTAATTATTTAATTATAATAAATTCTTCTGCTAACCTGATAATGTATTATTTTAATTAATAAATAATGTTAAATATGAATTCAAAAATATTAAAATTTATATAATATCATTGTGTTACGGTTTTAAGAATAAAAATTTGGAATAATATTATATATTTGATTCATGAAAAATAATTATATTAGTAATAAATATTTTTATTTATGGATAATAATTCAAATTAAATGTATATTTTCAAAATTAATATTATAGATATTTTATAAAAATATTATTAGATTAATTTTGTTAAAAATAATAAAAAATAATATAATTTGAAAAAGGATAACATATATGGTTTATAATTTAATATAATATATATTTGTAATCTAGTTTGAATTATTTGGATTGGGAACGAATTTTTTATAATTTCATATCTTATGAAATTTCAAGTACATCCTTTCCTTGAATTATAAAACCCCCCTTATTTATATTATTCAAAACACTTTTATACTCATAACTCTGCATTCATCTGCCAATATCTCTTATAAAATTCCATAGGCACATATTAGAGGGTTTTTTTCTTCCAAAAATTAAATACTAATAAACCATTAGTGGAGAAATAATTAATTCATTTCAATGATGAGGATGATAGGACACATTAAATAAATGTGTAACTCAACATTATTGATTTTTATCTAATTGTCTTATTGATGGTATATAATTCATTATACATCACATTTTTATTTCCTATGTAGTAAATATGGAATTGAATGTCTTTTATGAATATTATTATAAAAATTAAGTTTATTTATATTTACATAAATTGATATTAATTTTTTGGGACTTATGAATCAAATGTTTCTAAAGTGATAAGGGTTTTACATTATGTTGAAAAATATTTTTGGGATTTATAATGATTAAAATCTGATGTTGAAATCTTATGATCAATTTATGCAGATACTCATTAATTTTATTCTCAACTTGTTATTTCTTGAAAAAATATATATTTCGTTCATTTTGCATAGTATATATACTCAAGAGATTAAAAATATAATTTCATTAGATGATAATATTCATTTATCTTTTAGGTCAAAACCAAATTTTCGTAAACACATTTGTTTTTAAATGAAATTAACAAATATATTTCTTATTGTTCTATTATTTTTTATTTCCATTTTAATCATTTTTTCCTTTTTACAAAACATCATGAATGGAATAATATTTTCATTTTCATATCAATGTTATTTATTGAGTATTTGATAAAACTTTTGATGGTATAACTTTTAAACTTTTACTAAAAGAATGATATTTCCTTCCATTATTGATGATCAATGTTATGATTATTTCTTTAAAAGTATCACTAGTTATTTTCATTGAATTTTGATCAATAATGTTTTAGAAAATTTCAAATACCAATGTGGTGATATCAAAATGGAATGGTTGATTTATTCAATATATTTTAATGCTATTATGATAAGAAATATAAAAATTAATGTGGATTATTATTTTTTGGAAATATGATCTATGGATACGAACCATAATATTTTTCTAGATTTTTTTGTGTCGTCACAACTTATTTATGGAAGATTTTTCTTTTTCTAAACATACGAAATTATATAAAATGATTGAAATCCATTTATTCTCATGGTTTTTGGTATGTTGATTTTTTTATCTTCTAGGTTACATTTATGTGATATTAATTATAAGATGGGAGGGACCTATATATATCTATAATGAAGTGGGTAATAATTAATGTTCCATGACAAAAAAATGTACACGATAAGGTATCCCAATATATTAATATAGTATACATGAGGACATTCCTGCTGTGAAGCCAGTACACAAGTTCTTATACACATCCTATCTTGTTATGAACGTCATGACCCATCCCATGGGGCCCATACCGTGGCATCCACAATCCCGCCTCAGATAGGCCAAATGTTGACGACTACCACCAGGTCATCATATGTGACAAATGGGAGGTATTTTCTTATGAACCGGTGAAAACACACCCATCTACAAGAAAAAATGGATGGAGAGTGAAATAATTAGGTAAATATAATGCTTTCATAGCACTATGTCTCAAAAATAGAGTACAATAGAAAGTAAAGAAGTAAATTACAAGCAGACGAAAATATAATCCCAACAAAAGAAATACAGCTGCATTATCTGGACTGTAAACATGGGTACTAATGCTACTATGGGATGTTATTGAAAACTCATCTCCTTATATGATCTCAAAAATCACTGTTTGGTCCGGGACTTGGTCATGTGCCTCTTGTAACTCCACTAATGAATCGGTCAATTGCAAAAGACACGAAACATGCGGGCAAAAGACATGCAGGGATGAGTAAACAAATACTCATTAGGGGACCCCAAAACAAAATATAAAATTAAAAAAATAGGAAACAATACCATGAAGGTGTAGTTATATCAACATAATTATATGTCAATAACTTATATAACAAGAACATTTTGTTATACATGTAATGTATTCCCAAATGCAACATCTCATCCACTACCAACCATAAGGTTCTTCTTGTCGCATGATCGATCATGGGAGATCCCGACACTCGAGCTACTAGAAAGAAATCATGTTGAAAATTTATACCAAAAGTATCTGAGACCGCATATGGTCTCATACAGTCAATATGTTTCCATGAGACATCCGGTCTCATCAATATAAGGAGTCTTGATATCACAACCAATATGTGGTCAAAGGATTCTGGTCAAGGAATGCTCGTACCATGTGTAAAAACACCTTGAGATATTATGGCATCAGAGACCCCTGCAAGAGGTCCCATTAAATTGGGCCCCACACAAAGAGAACACACTAATAACTACATGATTCATGATGGCTAGGTCATCTCATGAAGGAAGGAATCAGATCCCAATACACACAAATGGGTCCTTCAACCAGGGCTTACTAGAGACATCCTGGCCCTACTTCAATTATCATCATAGAATGGGGATGAGATACCATGTAAATATTTGTCACACCTATACTGAAAACCATATCTATGGAACCACAAAGTGGAGTGAGTAATGATCGGGCCTCTCGTTGCAATTCAAGCTCCAGCCTGTAGAGTCACTGGGAAAGCTAGGACGAACCAACTCACTTCAGAACATTGGTATTTACTTATAATAGGAATGAGATCCTATCTCGAGCCTTCCAATAGAAACTCAATGGTATGATCTATACCTCTACTATCAACCCCTATGAATAGATTTTGGATCCTTCATCGATCCGTCAAATGAAAGAAAACGAGAACGCAACCATACGCTACTGGTCTGACTAAAACCCACAAAAGACATCTAAAAAGGATTGCCATGTCGAGAGGGTACCTAATCTATAGATGCATCATAAAATGGAAATATGGTTTGCATGTTACTGTAATTTTAGTGAGAATATGCTTTTTCGGTCTGGGTCCAAGCTGCCCCAGTAGAACTGACCCAACCTGACAAGCTAGGTCCGACTTGGCCCACCTTGTTGACCCGGTCAAGTGGACCCGGTCGGGCCCACTACACTGGTCCATCCGAACACATCGGTTCGGCCTGGTGCCAGTCATTTTTTCCATCCCAAACCAATAGAGTGGGTCGTTCTTTACCACCCATCACGCGGTGGGTGTTGCGTCTCTGAGCCACCTCACGGATAACCGTGGGGTCTAGCTAGCATGGTCTGGTTGGATTGTGGCCCACTGCCACAACCACCAAAGAATAACGGTGACCCCTTTTCACCACCCATATTAGTTGGTGTTCACTCCTCTACTGTATCTACACGTTGCATCCACAGCATGCTAGCGCACTGTTGGTTTCTTCCTCATTCCACCCGACATGTTCTGGTGGTATGTTTTTCGATCCAGAAGAGGATCCAAAATCCTTAGGTTGCTATCAACTTTATATGTGGCTCTGATTTCCACAATGATAAATTATGGTGAACATCCATTTGAGTAGTGATATATACCATGCCGCATCAATCTGTTATCCACTGCCTTCATCGCACCTCCATCATTTTGAGTCCATCTCAGAACTGTTATGTTAGATCATTGCATCAAAGATCATTTTCTCAATGATCAATCGAACACCAAATATTGATCCAGGGGACACAAAATGATTAGTGTCGATTAATAAAGAATGTAGGGAGGAAAGGAATGAATCAATGAATGTGGATGGAACTCAAATGATGTTTGAATCAATTGTGGTCCATTATTGTTATAACGGTTAACCAAAAATCACCAAGATATTCTATCGTTAAAACCCCACAAATCGAACCCTCCAGCAAGAAAACTCGAATCATGGGTCATCCTTTTCATGGGGTGATACACATTTTTCATTTAACTCCAAAAATGGGGATGGAAATATTTTAATAAAAACACCTTCCTAGAAAAATGGATCATCTAGAGGAAGGAATTATCCTTTGATGGCAATATGTCTATGAACATCCTCTGTCCGTCATCGCTCGTCAGATTCATAAAATAGGTGGGAATTGTTCGTTTTCATTGTGATTCATAGCTCATCTCCGCTCATCATTCACCAGCAATATTCCTCCATAGCCTTAGAGAAATCTCTAGGGCTATCCCCTGATCTCATATCTATGTTAGGAAATTAATTGGTGAAAATCAATTCAACATTGATGTTATTAAGAGTTAAAGTGTCACCACACTGTGTCACTTATGATGGGTACCATTTTATATTTCATTGCATGAAATTTCTTCTGATTCATTGTGTAACATTAATGTAATAAAATAAAATAACATTGTAAGTATATTTAATTTTTTCTTATAAAACCTTTGTAAAATATTTTCCACAGTCAACCCACAACGGTTAATGTTAGGTCATGCCTAAGGGTAACCCACTGCTCTAAACACTATAGTGCCCTCATATTTCAATATGAGCACTTATTTAGATATTACTAAAACCGAGAAAATTTTATATTTAAAAACATAACATTTTTTGATGGATTATTCCATGCACACTGGGCCTTATAATCACACATTTTCTCTACACATAGTCTCGTAATTTTCAAAATAATTTTATAAAAATAGATCTAGTAAAATCCGAGTAATTTAATTCTCCTCACCTTTAGTCATAACATCCTCGAAAATCCAAATATTATCTACTAAAATTAATGGTTAGAGTACCTTGCATGAATCTATGACTTCTGCTCCCATGTTCTCCTATTGGGATCCATATGCTGCCTCCTAAACCACACCAATGGAAATACTCATCCACAAAGGATGATTGATCTTCATTGGGTACTCAACCTATGAAACTTGATTGTTGATGTCCAACTCTACCTAAATTACAGTGTAAAAAGGTGTAATGAACGAGTCACTTCAACTATGACACATGAAAGATGTTGTGTACCTGGTTTGATTGCAGGGTAGAGACAAATAGTATGCTACCTCACCAACACTATGAAACTCCTAAATAAAAAAAATATTATCCTCAATGATATTATGCCACCCAGAAAAAAAATCATTGTAACCCTCATCTTGGTGAGACCCAAATGAAGACATATTCTCCCTCTTCCAACTCCAAAGTTCTCAGCAGTCTTCTAGTCCAAAACCTCAGATGATCCTATGAATTCTTCACCCACTCCTAGATGACCGACACATTCTCTAAGAATGCCTCAAATAGTCCCTTAAAAAACTGGGGTGTAAAGCGAGCATCATGATCTGAAACAATAGTCGATGAAACTCCATGGATTAGAACTATCTCCAGCACATGGAGGCATCCGAAGTCATATACTAAACTCTGTTTCTGGGTAGTTAGTTAATTGGCTAACATGGGGAGTTAGTCAATGATACGATAGAAGGTATCACATCTCCTGGATGTATGTAGTAAAACAATCACAAAGTCCATAAATATTTATTCCCATTATCATCTTTGTACCCAATAATGAAAAGGAGAAACCCATGCCAAGAAACGGGGATCGAAACAAATAGTTGACATCCAATGAAAAAAAATACAAACATGCATTCATATTTTATTTCAACAGGAACGCCCAACATCAAAACTATCTATAATAACCAGTGCTGACCTTTACACCCATATGCATATCCCAATTCTTATTTCCACTCTAGGAATCCACAACTATAGTTGTGTGTCTCTAGAAAAGAATGGTGTTCTCCCCACCATTAGAATTCCCATTAGTTGTTTTACCTTTGGGAAACAGAGTACGTAAAGCATCAGAGCTAGTATCTCTGAATTATGTGTGTTTCACTCATTTAAGAGTGGAAGGTTAAAAACCAAGAACTAGAGATAAGACGCTCCAACTCCATCTAGGAAGGATAATCGCAAGGAGTCCAACCACTCCAATTCATCATTCAGTAACTACCAAATTGATTCCTACTAAGAGAATATGTATCCACGTTCCTCTTCCAATGAGATTGAAAAAATACAAGTAATTATCCTTTAATAAATCAAATAATTTCTTTTATCTCATTCTCATGTCCTTTTAAGAGAATATATTCTTAATAATTGTATAGATTAAGTCCATGATGTATCACTCGCCCATCCGTTTGTACCTCCATATCATCAATCCATAGACCACAAATTCTAACTTGAGATTCTTGGTTAGGAAGTTCTTCTTTAAAACTCTATATCAACCCTCACTAGATTCAATGAAACTTCATCCTATGAGGTGATGTGTCTTTGAAACCAAAGACCTCTCGAATCAATGATAGACACAGCAAGAGGTTTCTGTATAGTTGATGCTCTCGATGTGGGTCCTAGACCATCCTTAAGTGTCTCATGTTCTCTTCTTCAGATGCTGAGAAAAAAATTATATCATGAATGAAGATCACTAAGGTTTCCCAAGGTGAAATAATGGTTCTTAATATGACCATCTCCTACAAGTCCCCCCATCGGCATCCCCATCTCATGAAGCTTTTCAGGAGACTTATGATATAATAAAGTAAATATTGGTTCCACCCAAGGGTGCTGACCAAAATAGTAGCCTAAAACATGATAGAGAGGTAAACCTAGAACATCTTATAGGATTAAATTCTTATACTCTTCCTCCATTATGAAATATGGTCACTCATAACTTCCACTACCCCGAGGGTCACACTAGAAAACTAAATAGAAATCAAATGAAACCTCCTATTCTTGAGTCCATCCAGAGATGAATGTATTTTCCTATTGTTTATAAAGGAAAAATAGTTCCATCACCAAGAAATAGCCACATAATTTTCCAAAAAACATCAATATTAGTAAAAACTATAGATTTACTCAATATCAAGAATGATAACGTAAGTCCTCAACACCACTACAGATAAATCTCAACTGAAACTCTTGCCACCATGTGTCAGGTCACACTATCTAAGAAAGTGTGTGGTCATCTGGTCTCCTCTAGTAGGAGTCTATAAATGTGATGGACAAGTCAATGGTGTAACTGGAACCTCTAGGTATCAATCACCAAAACTGACAGTAATGTAATTCACATGTACAAGTGTATATAAATACTACAACTAATGTATAATGATAGAGTTCATACCTTGTATCATCCCTAGAGTATTATGGTCCTATGCCTTGATAGACTATAATTGTATTCTCTCATGTCCTCCTGCAACCGGAGTCTGATATGGACAACCTAGAGGTGGTGGTGGTAACACATCGAATTTCTGGCCACCTCAAATGTCTTCCCCAGCTCTTCTTCCACAACTGTCACACGACGGATCTATATGCTCTTATCTATTCATTTTCCATTGTAGTTTATCAACCAATTATCTGATATAAGCATTAATGGTGGGACAATATCGTGAGAGATGTAACAGTTTTTTTAAAGAGAATTAAATCCCATTCGTATGATAACTAACACGTCCCTGTATCAATTGATGAATCCTTTGTTTCAAAGGATTGCATTTTCCACTATCTATCGGTAGGTATTGCTACCCTGGATTCTGGGAATTCCCTACTTTTTATGCCTTTGACACACATTTGAACACAACGATTCTTCATCCAACACCAAAAGAGCCATCCACAACAATGTCTCGAAAGCTGCATCCACATGAATCATTATCGATGGGTTTTCTAATTGATCATCAGGAGAAACCATCAACAACTAAATATCCTACAGAATAATTTCTTTGTGATTGGCTCCCATCAGGGACGCCTCATCATGTATTGGGAAGAAATATTGATCCTATTAAGAAAACCATTCTAACTGTTTTCGTGAATACTTCCTGAAGAAAACAATATTTATCATGGGTAAAAGAGTTAACCGGGTGAGCTGGTTCATGAAGGACATGGAAATAAAAACTCATTCCTATATGATGTATCTAACATTGTTTCTCACGGGAACTATTATATACATGTACCAGGTCGAAAAACATATTCCCAGAGTACTCATGTATGGATACGTCATTCGACACACTAGAATTGGAGTCCCTGGCATAAAAGCCAAACTTGATAAACATAATATTGTTCCCCAAACAGATATAATTGACTCCATGTCCCAATGTGGAACCGAAAAACTCATCTAATACCACACTATCATGACCCTTTACCTAAGGCTTATGTTGGGACTACATTAATCCCACCTCTGAAAGGCTAGGGGCTAGAGGCTAGTGCTTAATAGTAATATCCCACAAATTGGAGACATTTTCATATGAACCTGTACACACACACCCAACTCCAAGACATAGTGGATGGAGAGTGAAAACACTATATAGAGAAAATTCATGCATAACACTACAACCCAACAATAGTGTATGACCCAAAGTAAAGCAGCAAAGTAGAACCAGGCCAGAATAAAATCCCTCCAAAAATAAGACAACTATAATTCTTTAAATGTAAATATAGTTACTAAAGCGGTTGTAGGAAGACTTTATTAAAACCTTCACACATCTGATCTCAAAAAGCATAGTTCGGTCGTGTTCCTAGTCATTCTACACTTAAAACACCTCCAACGAGTCGGTAAACTATGCATGACAGGACATGTGTGGGAAAATCCCATGCATGGGTGAGTAAAACAGTACTCCGTTGGGGACAACAAAACAGAAAGTAAAAGACCAAAATGGAAACACCACCTTGTAGGTATACTCATATAAACAAAGGGTTATGTCCATAAGACATATAAAAATAAAATTTAGGAATACTCATAATCTATTCCAAGACACAATGCCCAATACACTACTACACATAATGATCTTCTCGTAGAATTATCAATTCAGATAGGTTAGAATCTTGATGCGCCATAAAAGAAAGAAAATAGAAAAAGTATACTAAAAGTATCTGGGAGATCATATGGTCTCCATACAACATGAAGGTACCCTGAGAAATCTAGTATCATTGAGACAAGGTGTATTGATATCTTATCAAATCCTTTATCACATGATTCTTCTCTAGACATGCACATTCCTGGAGAACTCTCTCCTTGAGCAGTGAAGTCCTCAGAGACCCTCACAAGATATTCAAATAAATTTTCCATAACCAATGACATCACACTAAGAAATACACAAATCACGATGGTTAGGTCATGTCACGATGGAATGAATCAGATCACAATACATAGATTGGGGGGTCCTACACCCCAATCTCACTAGGGGACATCCTGGCCTTACTAAAATTATCATCTTGTATAGGGGATGAGTGTCCACATAAATATTGGTCACAACAATACCAAAATCTACATCTATGTTACGAAAAAGATATGTGAGGACGGGTCATGCCTCTCATTGTGATATATGCTTCTACCCACAAAGTCACTTATAATGATGGACATGGCCAACTCACATCAGAACACAAGATATTTTCTATGACAGTAATAAGATTCTGCATGGAAAATTCATATAGAAACCCAAGGGTATGATCTCAATCACTACCATAACCCTTAATTATGGGATTGGGATCAAACACTGATCCCTAATATAAATGGAAAATAAAACAGCACAATCCACATTTGGAATAACTAAAAAACCTCAAATCGATCTCTAAAGGACCGCCTTGTCGAGAGGATCACAATGCTGAAAAAGGATCATCAAATAGACTTATTTTATTAGTGTTAAAATCATTTTAGTGAAAATGGGATGAAGGGTTCCGGGGTCGGTTGGACCGACCCGACCCGGTCAGCTACCCCAACCCAACCCACTAGAAAAGTCCAGTTTGCACTACCAGGGATGTGGTGGGCGCCACATCTCTAAAGAACCCTACGGGTGGTTGTGGCTTCCCATTTTCGTGTCTTAGTTGGAATCTGGCTCTCAAGCCACATCTCCTAATGACCTCTTATAGAAGCCACTTGGTAGCCCCTATTCGCCGCACGTGGTAGTTCTAGCGGGCTCATCTGCGACACTGGCACATGGCCAACACTAGCGCACCAATGGATTATTTTGCGGCTACCAGATGCACTTCGATGGTCCATTCCTCAATCCATACGAGGTTTCAGAATCCTTGGGTCTCTACCATCACTTCCATGGGCTTCAATCCATGCCACAAACATTTCCTCTGAAAATATGATTGAATGGTGATACCTCTTGCACTGCCTTTTCGGTTTTCCACAATCGTCGTCACTCATCCATTGTGTGGGGTCCATCCCAGATCCATGATATCCTATCATTGTGTTGTGGAGATATTTTTCAATAATCATTTAATAACTAAATGTAGGGTCATGATAAAAATGATGAATGCCAACAACAAACAAATAATGGAAGGAGGGAAATAATGAATAAAAAAAGATGAACAGACGTCGATTGGTGTTTTTGTTAATCGGGGTTCATTTATGTTATAACGGTTAACCAAAAATCACTAATATATTCTCTCATTAAAACTATAAAAATTGAACCCTCCCACATGAAGTGTCGAACCAAAGTCAACCTATTCATGTATTGATCTGAGTTCATCGTTTATATCTAAGAACCGGGTAAGGCACGATATAGATAACAACCCCTACATGGATATTATGATACCATAGGAACGAATTTTTGGTTGATGGTGATCCATCCACAAACATCCTCGATCTGTAGTCACTAAACAGATCCTACGAAGAGGAGGGTTGTGTTCGTTGTCATTGGTGATTCATCTCTCTTTGCTGCTCATAGTTCTCCCATGTTATTCCTCCACAGCCTCAGATAAATCTCCATTTTCATACCCTAATCTCGTATCAATATAAGGATATTAATTGGGAAAATTTGATTCAGAGTTTCTGTTACATTGAGTTGCAGTGTAACCATGCTACTTTATTCATTAAGGGAAAAAGATACTTGGTGGTTCTGTCAAAACACTTCTGAGTCATTGTGGAACATTGAATAAATAAATACAATATCTTCTTAAGTTTATTTCATATTTTCTCTTAAATCATCAGTAAAATATTTTCCACCTTCGACCTATCCCAGTCAATGTTAGGTGATACCTATGTGAAACCTACTAATCTAAACAGAACAGTGCCCCTTGATTTCAAATAATACAACTCATTTAAAAGGTAATAAAACCTAGAATATGATCTATTTAAAAAATTTTCTTTCCCTAGTAGATTTCACATGGAACACGACAACTTGGAATCACATGCCATCTCAACAGCTGGTCTCATAATTTTCTTTAGGATTATATAAAAATGGATTTGGGAAAATCTAAGTTCATAAAATGAATGTATTTGTAGTTGGTCATCATATAATATATTATATTCATACATGTATTTAATAATTCAATTTATTGATCAAATGTGATTCTCCCAAGGAATATGTTATTTGATTCCATTTTTTCTAGACTTATAAATTTCAAATATTTATTTCATGAGTAATGAAAATGATCAATGATGTGCAGGGAAGGAATGTATAATTTTAAACTCATGTCCTCATACACTAATTTTTATGTTACACATATGTGATCTTATATATCTCCAATTTTTACCATTACTGAAAATTAGAACTCACGCCCTCATATTTTTCCTTTTCTCAAGTTATGAATAATGGTTTTTTATATACTATGACTAAGTGTGGTGAAAAATAAGAATATATATTTGGGATATGATGTATAACTATTTTTTACTATTTTTTTATATTTCCATGTTTTAAATGATATGAAAACTATACGACTTTATAATGGATTACATTATAAATAATTATCATTATTTTAATGGAAAATCAATTTATGAATTGTTCAAGTCTCTATAGTTGGTATGAGAGTACGAATTATTTTACCGTTGGATACTATGATGATAAATATTTTGTGATAACCCTTGAGACAAGTCTCTATATAAGGTGTCTTGATTTAGAAATAGATTGAACGAGTATTCATGATTATGTGGTTTACCATTGGGGATTAGTGTACTCAAAGTTTGGATTTTTATTTTTTTCCATTGATAGAACCCAATAGAATCATTTTAATGTAGAATATAGTGTAAATTCAATTATGTTTTACATAGAAACAAAAAAATATTGGAGAGGTAATGATAAATATTATTCCTACGATCCCACAACATTATAAAGCTATGATTTATGATAAGAATCCTGGAAAGAAAAAAGTGGGATTGATGTGATGGTGAATACATAATGGGAGAACATCAACCTTTAACTATTAGGTCCGCTAATCCAATGATTGGGGTGAAATTAATTTGCAACATTTAAATTTTATTTTCCATTCATCAATGAGTAGAATACGAAGAATTAATTTTGGATCCCTGTAGTGTGTATAATATATAAGATATATTGGGGAATAATTGCAATAATATATAAAAATATGATGAAATTCATTCCATATAGGTAAATGGTTTTATGATTCTTCATTTCAACAAGTACATTCAACAAAATATTCCTAAAAATAGTTATGTAATTACTAGAGATAAATTGAAAGTTTTGAAGAATTTCTTGGTATCTATGAAGAAAATTTCACAATAAATGGTAGGTATTCTTATAGTATTACCATCTAATATAATTGTAAGAATATTCGATTCATACGTGTCTAAAACAATGTTTCCAATGTGAGTTATCCTTATGGTAGTACCGAATTTTCCTGAAAATTGATTTATATGCTATTTTGGTGGAAATACAGATTGTAGTTACCCATCAATATCACAGTTTTTAAAAGAAAATAATGATGATATTTAATTTAAATTCTAAAAATAAGGATACAATAAGAATATACTTCCTTTTTGATAAAAATTTGGAATTTAATGGAGTAAAAATTGTTTCATGGTGGGTAATATACTTTTATTTTTGTATTGTATGTCTATTGACTAAATGAATGTTGACGATGTGGGGAGAAGTAATCTATTGATATAAATAATGGTAAATTTATATTAAATGTAATACCCACAATCCAGGGATCCAAATTCCATTAGTATGATAATTATACTAATCGATTCCTAAATCCAAAGGATAATGGAAATGATAATATTCTACCACATATTAGGCCAGTGAAAAAGGGGAATCTCATGAAATAGAATTTATTTGATAAATTGTTTAATGATGATGTGGTAAAAGAAAAAATTATTAACCAATATTTAGCTTTGAAATGTATTATTTTATTCTTAATCAACAATCCCAATTATTTATTATGAGTTTTCTCAGGGTATTAGAGTACCTCCTCAATGATTAGATGGTGAATTAGTAGTGAAAACCCTTAATTGTAAAATGATAACATATTACGTATATTATTCATATTCGGTCGAATTTAAGGGTATTTTACGTCATGAAATTCAGTTTAAAATCTATTGATTTGAGTGATATTTTGTATGGATATGAATTGAAATTATATAAAAACATTCCCGAATTATTTCCATTGAAGGGAAATAACGATAGATATTATGAACAATCCGATGATCTTTTATCAGTGGGATAGTAAATATGATCATCCTATGGAAATCACATACATTATATGGGTCTTGATTAAAATTAAAAATTGGATTTTATCTTATTTGGATGGATAGAAACTCATCATGGGTGATATTCTTAAATTTTTATGACATTTTAAAATTCATTCTAGATGAGTTTCATACTGTTTTACTAAATTGTGATGTTGTATTGTAAATATAACTACATCCAGGATATACTAATATTTCAAAGAAACAATATAGAATGATGCTAACTATGTTTTAGTAATTGATTAAATAATTGTAAGAGAATATTTTAAAAATATTAATTAACCCAATTATATCACTTTTAGGTGAACATATTCTGTTTTTGAAGAATAAAAATGGATCAATGAAAATTTTCCTTGATTATTGAGAATATAACATGATCATGGTAAATAAAAAGTATTATATACCCAATATTGATGACTTTTTGGAACCACTATGTGGTTCAAAACACTTTTCCTTGATTTCAATTCTTTTTGGATATGGTCAATTAAGGATGAATAAGTTGTGCATATCCATGAAAACAATATGACCCATGTGTGGAAACTGTGAATTTAAAGTGATTCCTTTTGATATTACTTTTCCCTTGGTTACATTACTGATCTATTGAATATAGTATTAATATATTACCTTGATCATTTTTGGTAGTATTTATAGATAATATTTTTATATATTAAATGAGTACTATAGATCACTGATAGTACTTTTGGATTGTACTGAAGACCATAAGTATGTAGAAGCTATATGAAAAATTATTAATTTAATTATTTTGACTATATAATGCTTAATTTTTGGTCTATATAACACCAAGAGAAGGTATATTTGTGGATTTATCAATCATTTGATCAATTAAACATTGTACTATACGGAAAACTATAACTGAGATCTATAGTATTATTAGTTTGGATGGATATTATAAGTTTATTTTGGAAAAAATTTCATAGAAATTGAATCCAGTTCCCATGTTAACTCATATGGGAGAAATGATCCATGAGATAGATAAATGTGTTGAATGTTTCAAAGAACTAATTTAAAGTCTCATTATATAATATTTTCTTATATTATCATATAGTGTAAAATGATTTTTACCTATAATGATTCATCAAATATGTGATTGGGATGTGCCCTCATGAAAAATGGTATGATTATTGTGTCTGATTCACAATAACGATGGAACATGAGCAAAATTATATAACTAAAAAATCGGAGTTAAACATTTTATTTTTTTCATTATGTATATAGAGAAATTATATTTATAGAGAAACGTGTGATATATATTTTGATCAAAATATTTTATAGTATATGTTCACTCAAAATGATTTGAACATGTGCCAGAAAATATGCCTAGAGCTGGTTAATTATTATGTCGTCTCCAAACATTATATCCTTACGAATTCAATAAAAGTGGTAAATTATTTGAGATTATTGTATCATGATTTAATTTTTTCCTTGAGGATCAAAAATTGTTAAATATTCATTTATTCTCAAATGATTGAGCTATAAATATTAAAGTATAAGGATAATTCATTTAATGATCAAATAAGTGTCCAACCATCTATCAATGTATGAATTAAAGGGTAGTAGAAATAATATATAGAATAGAATAGTTTGAAAATTCATATCAACTCCAGTGTTGACTATGATGGAGTAATATGGTTTAAGAATCATTTATGTGTCCCCTCAAGACCAGTTTTGAAGAAGGATCTATATGATTAATCTAACAGTTATTTATTCACTATTCTTCCCAGAAGTAAAATAATGGAAATTTGTTTTTATATATTATTTATTGTGGGATGGAATGAAGAAAAATATTTTATAGTTTATATGTCATCTCGTGGAATTTCATCATGTTATGGTGGAGATATAAATGTTTACATGTATTATACAATAATTACCCATATGAAATTGGATCTTGGAAAACCTCACACTGTATTTTTTCACTGTACTTCCCAAAACAACTAAAGAGAATAATTATATAACGGTTTTAGTAAATAACATTATAAATTAAGATAAATTCATTGAAATTAGTGAATATTCATCTCTAGATCAACTTTCTAGGATATATATTAATGACGATTTGAGTTTTCATGGAGTACCACATTCCATTGTATCTGATCGGTGTCTGATGTTTTCCATATTATTATTTGGAAGTATTCAATAGGATATTTGTAAGTAATGGAGTTTTATTTTGGTGTATCATCCACATAAAATTATTTTTTATGAGAAAACAATTCAAATGTTGGAATTTTTTTTTATATTTCTATATTTAATTATTTTTTTGTGAACAACACCTTTAATTGGTAGATTTTTAGTGCAACAATAGATTTCCTTACACTATTCACATATCTCTATGTGAAGTCCTCTATTTTAGAAATTATATAACTCAAATGGTTTGAAATTATTTTGGATATAGAAGTCTATTGGGACCCAAACTCCCTGAGGTAATGGAAGAGAAGGTAAGAGAAATTCGGTGGTATACAAGGGCATATTATAGTCAAAACAAGTGTTCTGATAAATTTTCCTAGAAATATTTAGAGTTTATTTTTATTTTAATGTCTTTCCTATAAATATATCGCAATAAATGGGTGATGATATATGGAATAATGGGCATCGTGAGTCCGATATATATTTGTACCATCAAAATTTATTATCATTATAGGAAGATAGCATAAAAACTTCCACTTCCACCAAAACACTCTCAAGCTGATGATGTAATACATGTATATATCAATGGGATTTACATACCAGAAACATAACATGTACATTACTAATATTTCATTACATTGGATAAATAATAATCTTATGTGAAATAAGTAATGGAAATTACTGAACGGCGAGAGATAGTTCAACAAAAAAATTCCACTCACAGAGTCAACTTTTAGTGGCGAATCCACATCTTTTAGGAATCTACATGTGAACCCATGGATATAATAGAATATAGATATCCTAAATTCTCATATCAAAGTGATGATATTATAGGGAGAAGATAATTTTTTTGGGTGGAAAATACCACACGTAGATATTTTATGAAAAAAATTCAAATAAACGTATTTCATTGATAGCTTGTGAAACATGAAAAAAGAAGTATAAATGACATGTGAGTTACATTCAGAATTTTATTAGTATTTTTATCACCTATAATATGGATTGAATGTTTTGAATTTGACTAAATATTGGATAATTATTTTATTGAGGTTTATATATAATATATTAAAAATAGGACATTATTATTTTAATTTTTTTGAAGGGAAAATTAATGTCATTACTTGAAAAATGTATTTTTATAAAACCAGTTTTTTGATCATTTTTCAGTAAAATTAATTTCATCCTCTTAATATTATCAAATTTGGTAAATCTCATTCGATAGATAAAATTAATTGGTTGATGTTTGGTAAAGAGTCCTATTTTGTTTTTTTACAATGGGGATACAAACCATGGAAAATTTTATCAACTTAGTAAATCTTTGAATAATCAAGATTTGATAAGTTGGGGTTGATGCCTCCTTATTATTTAATTAAAGGATTTTATCTCTTTTTCAAGTAGAATATACCCTTTTCATGGACTGTATCCTCATAATGCAATCATAATGCAAATCATTGATAAAACTAAATGATGAAGCATTAATATTTCCCTATAATTATTATTTGATAAGTGGAATTATAGGCCAATCACCATAGTATCAAAATTGATATCATTAATGGAATGTATTCCAAGAAAATAACATTTATGATATTGAAAACATTTAATTACGCATTTTTTAAATACCTTATATGTAATAATCGATTATGTATTCAAATAATGAAAAGAAACTAGTTTTTATATATATTTTTATTCATTTTGAGATAAATGATGTTATTTTTTTGAAAAAATTTTGTTTCTATATTTAGTAATTATATAATGATCATTACTTCTTTTGAAACAATACTGAATTATGACACCAATTAACAACTAAAATAAAACAATTGATTTTTAAAATTTTAATAATTAATCTTATTTATGTGAGTATGTATGTTACATGTATTTTTATATGAAAATTATATATTCTTATAATGTGATAAACATGGGATTGAATTAAAAAAATATCTATATGTCTATTACTTCAAATTTAGTAAATATATTAAAAATATACATAAATGATATATTATCCGAATAATGTATAATAATTTAAAAAAATATTAAATATAATAAAATTTGAATAAGATGATAATTCATGGTTGAAACTATCATCCCATTTGAAATTATTATACATTTATAACCAATTTGATCGAGAATAAATTTATTTTTAGTTAATAATTTATGAAATTCTATGTTAGTGCTATCCCTTTTTTATAAAAGTACATTTATTATATCTATTCATCACTAAAAATTTATCTTTATGCCTTGAAAACCTCTTCCAATTTCTATTATACAATTATTTAGCCACATCATATTGGTTTTGGTATTCTCCAAAGACCAACTGATAGCCCTGTGTACATTTTTTAAAGTATACTTTTTAAAGAATTGGAATTTAGAGAATATTTAAATTTTGTGGCACTCATGGTAAAGAATTTTCATCTAACATATGTTTATATGTCACACATGCCATATACACCAATTATTTATATTTTTAGTTTATATATTGAACATGAATTTTTATTATGATTCTTCTTATTAATAATCTATAGATTTACTTTTCAATATAAATCAATTTCATTCCTGAGAAATATAATTCAAAAGTTACTAATTTTGTAAGGGTTTTATGTTATGTTCACATTATTTGTTTAGATTTTTATTGTTAAAACCTGATAACGAAATCATATGATAAATCTATTAAGATACTCATTAATTTTCTTCTACTTTGGTTATTTCATGAAAATACAATGTTTCATTATTTTTACTCAAGTAATTTTTTCATGATATTAAAAATATAACATTGAAGGAAATTGAACAACATTTTCTACTTCTCTTAATAGTAAATTTGTTTTGAAGAATAATTTTACTCTTCCCCTATGATTTTTTGATGATATTTTAAACTATGTATAGATTTTTACAAATATATATTTGGAAGAATTGTTCTTGTGCTTTTCCAAATGGGGTACTTTGATACTTTTCTAACATATGTTTTGAAGGAATGGTTGTTTATCTAATAAAGAATGGATGAATCTACCCTCCATTAAAAATGATAAATGGTTTGAAGTCTAATGTATAGGATTCCATTTTTAATAACCGTGACAAAGTCATCCAATATATTTTACACATTTTAATATTTTAAAAAATTGATATCCAAATTGAAATTATATTTTTCTAAAATAATTATTTAATTATATTTTGATTCATCAATGAAAATAACCATCAATGATTCATATGATTTTCTAGTTTGGTGAGACCATGATAACATCTATTTTCTTTCTCAATATGGTTTATTCTTATAATGAAAATATTTTTATAAAACCTTTATCATATATATTTCAAATTCTATGAAAAAGGTTAAACACAATTGTTTTCATAAGATCAAATATGAAGAATGGTTTATGATCATGTGGTGCACATATGTTTGATTAACATTATGTGATGAGTGGGACCTATATCTACCTCAAATTCATTTGGTAATGATTAATAACCAAGGTAGTATCCTAAGCCAATTGTGGGTACATTGGAGGTTATCTGAATCCTAATGTAGTTACACATGTGGTTAGTCCAAGCATATAATGTTATGAATACCATGCTTGGTAACCATGGAAAGAGGTTTTATATTCATATGTGTATGAAGAAACTCAATTAATTATGTTCATGTTATGATCATTTGGGTCAGTAATGTGGATTCATTTGTGATTCATGTATTTTCGACTCTTGTAAAATTTTACTTGACCGAGTATTATGATCTATGATATATAGTTCATATATTTATAATTATAAAATATAATCCACGTACCCTTATCCTCTTATGAAACATATTTGATCATAGATATACCACATTTTTACTCATTATGATAATTATATCTTACCCTTTCTTATCTTTCATTTTCCAATGTTATAATGAATTTCTTATGAATTATATGTCTAAATAAGGTGCTGGTTATGATGATATAAGTGGGAGATGGTTTAGAAAATATATGATTTTTTTGTTTCTATATTTATAAATATACTAGTCCTATATAATTATGCTGTGGAAAACTATGTTATGTAAATTAAATTCATCTATATAGATGAAATATGTATGTATGAAGACTTCATGTTGTTATAGTTTGTATTATAGAGAGGACTATTTAAACATTATTAATTGGGATGTGAAAATATTTTTGAGAACCCGAGGGAACATAATATTTATATGAAAAAATACTAATGATTTTGTAATGATCATGAATGTCATTGGATAAACATTAGTTTTCATATATGATGGTTTAATGATTTATATATCCAATAAATTCTTTTGTTGTGATTATGGTGTTTTCAAATTTAATTATTATTTCTTAAACATTGATTTTTGGTTTTTTTCAATGGATAGAACCTAATAGATTCAAGGTTATGATGATTTCCAAGAAAAATAAATTACTATCGTCATGAGAAAAAATATTTTATAGTAGTTAGAATTTAAATTATCAATGTTATTCTCACAAAAAATTCTATATATATGAATGATACTATGATTCCAAATGAATTATGTAGGGAACCACATTATGTTAACTCTTTCATGATAAAATATCTACTATATATTAATGGGTCCAGTGATCTAGTATTAACTGTGTAATGGATCAAGCTAATTATAAAACTATTTTTCATTAACAAGTGTTTATAATAAGAAATATCTATTCTTAATATCTATTCATTATAAGGAAAATTAGTTCAATTAATGAATGATATAAAAAATAGAAGCAAATAAGACAAAATTGACTCCGTGGAATTGGATGAATTTATGGGAAAAATTTCAACATGTAATTTCATATTATTATTCATATAAATTCTATTAAGGAATTTGTTGAGCTTAAATATATGGATGATTAATCAGTTTCTATATATGATTAAAACATTACATTACTATTGAGGTATGTTTTTTGTATTGTCATTCAACCAAAAATTATTATTGATCATTTCATTAGTGCCATAAAACCATGCATTAATCATATTTATTAATAAAGGACTATATAATATAATAATAAATTATTTGATCTTCCATTATATTCAAAAATGATTATTAGAGTTACCCAGAAATAGCATGGTATTAACAATAAAGGATAATGAATTCATAAATAAAATAAAATCTATTGATATATTTGGATAATAAATAAATTCATTGAAAACTGTGGAAGGGAAACTTGATGAATTTTTATTATAGGTATAAATATATTTTGTATCTATAGAAATGAAGTAAATAAATAATCTAACTAAAAAAGTGATGTGATGAAGTTATCTAATTATGTGACTAAAGATAAATCTATAAATAATTACAAACTAATATTTCATTTATTCAAATTCTTATAGAACGAGAAATATTAAAAAATTTATGTAATATGAAGTATGAGGATGATTATCATCATTAATAATTAACAATTCTTAAATAAAAATTGAAATAACATATGATAATAAATTATGATGAAGGTTGTGGAGATTTTGTGTTGAAAGTAAAACACATCATCCACTATAGAACTACTAATTTCTTATTTGATTCTATATCTACCCACTATTTAATGTTTGAGGAATGTGCTAAGGGTATTAAAATACCACATCAATGATTATATGATGAATTACCAATTAATAACACTTATAGTACAATGATACAATCTACCAATTTGATATTTATCTGGTTGATTTTTTTTGAATATTGTTCCAAATAATATTATTATCCTTCATATTGTTAATATTCTAGTTTTTTTTGGAATGGAATGGATATTTTAATATAAATCCCACATAATCTATTGAAGTGAATTCACATGTTATATTCTGGAAGAAACAATGATAAACTATCATTTTCATGAAAGATATATAATTCTGATAAAAAAACATTTCTAAGGGTCGTAATTCTAATTCAAAAGGGGAATTTATATTATGCAGTTTAGGAGAATAACAAGATCAAATATTTGTTTTTTTTTTGAAATTTGTATTTGTGTTCACATAATAGTTTTATAGTCTTACAACAAATGGTGATTTTTTGTTTTCAATAGAACTCTTTCTTGGTTCAAATCCTATTTCAATCCAGAAAATAGAATATCCATGATTGGACAGCATGAATTGAAATTCATAAGGGATTCCTTTTTTCAAATGATTCGTCTTTGGCTGAACCTATTTGTTTTGATTAGAAGAATGATGGAGAAATGAAACTATTCACTGATAATCGAGAAATGAACAATATCCATATTAAGATCAAGTATTATCTACCATATATAATGATTTTTTGATTATTTTAACATATCAAAATATATTACCATGATTATACTTCATTATATATATATAATCAATTGTGGTAAAATGAGAAGTATATCAAAAACAAAACTTAAAAATGGTGGGTATAATATGATTATAATGTGACTCATTTTATTATTAATAATTCCCATAAAGTCTTCATGAATTAATGAATAAAACATTTAGATATTACACTGATAAATTTTTCATAGTCATATAGATGATATTCCTATATATTAATAAACTATTGATGGAAATTAAGATCACTTGAGTATTTTGCTAAAGTACCAATGGATGGGTATGTTCTATGAAAAAAGTATATACTGTGATTATTGGATATAAAATGTTTCATTTTTGGTCCTACAACATCATGAGGGGTATATCCATGGATCCATGAAATAAGGATGATGCTGATCATTTTCCATGACCAACTATTTTGATATTTTATCATTAGTTTTCTTTTTTTTTGGTTGGAGATTATCTAATCATTTTTTTGTATATTTCATAGAAATTGGATGCAAAAAAATGAAAATCGTATGGGATCCATGTTCCATTGGATTGATTAATGTGATAAATGTTTCAAGGCTCTAAATATAATGTTAATTAAGAAATCATTTCATACATTACAGAGTAGTTTCTATGGAACAATAATATATAGTGATGCATTGATGTAATGGTTGGGGAATGTCCTCATAAATATGATATGGTTATAGATAATGCCTCATGAAATTTAATTGTTTTTAAAAAAATTACCCAACTCCTAATTCAATGATATATATGGTTCATTATTCATTAAATATATAGAGACATGATCTTTATATAGAATGATGTTATATACATATTTAACACAAAATATTAATGTATATAATAACATAAAAAGAGTTTAATATTTACAATAGAACATGGTCATAATTGGTTAATGATTATTATTGATCAATACATTACCATCATGGGAATGAAAACAAATTTTCTGAATCTTTTAATTGAATAAACCACTCTAACTTATTTAACATTTGGATGAAAATATATACAATATTTTATGATTTCCAAATAATGGATCTAGAAATATCAAAGGATATGATAAAATAATATTTGGTTCAAATGAGTGTTAATCCATCTAACCATATAAGTGATATAGAGTTTTGGAAGGAATATGTATAGAAATAGAAAAAGACAATAACTGTTGCTAACATCATCTTTTATTGTGAGGGAGTGATAAGTTTCAAGAACTATTTTTCCAACACTACCATAATTTTGATAAAGGATCAATTAGATGAATCTAAACGTTATTCACTATTTATTCATCCTATAAGTACAATGGTGTATATATATTTGATATATTATTTATTTTATGTTGTTATGAAGAGTGATATTTCAATGTTTTTATCTCAGGAACTAGTTTTACCCAATTTACTGATGAGATTCCAAATTCTAAGGGGATGTCAAAATCAGTACCCCATACAAGGGTAAAAGTGGGAAAACATCAAAATATTTTATGTCAATGGAATACGATTAATAAATAGAATAATTTCTTATGGTTTATATGGTATTTAAATAAAAATTTGTCATAAATGATTTTCATTATAGAAGATTATTATATAAATCATCTATAAAGATAACGTGTTAAGGAACTGTCATGGGTTCCTAGAGGACCACATTCCATTATATCTAATTGAGATATAAGGGATACAATGATGTTCTTTGGAAGACTTCAGTAGTCTTTTGACATATAATTTTCATTTAGTATGTTGTATCATCCTCATACATATAGTTATCATTTGATAACCATTAGTACTATAGAAGGCATATTTAGATATATCTCAATAAAATTAAAAGCTAATTTGTATCAACACCTTCCATTGGTGGAAATATCGTATAATAACAACATTCATTATATAATTCAGATTTCTCCTTGTGATGTAATCAATTTTTTAAAGTGTAGAAATTTAATTTGATTGATTAAATTTGGAGAATGAAAGTGATTTCTCGATCACTAACACATCCTACTTGTCGCATCAAACCTTATTTCATGATTAAAAGACTGTCGACTAGTAGTCGATGCATTCGATCTATTCATATTTGTTTCTTGGATTTTAAAATAGATCACAAAATTACGGCTTCTAGACTTCAAACACATCATGATAATGTTAACCTAAATGTAATAGTTTATATTGGCTTTATTTTCTTCACCGCGAATCATCAATGGATCTCGATTTATGCTCTCTAAATGTTATTATGACTGCCATATGATACGCATCACACCTACAATTGAGGTATGGTTATGATTACCCAAACTGCAAAATTCCATTTCAATGTCAATCGATCCTGCGTCTGATTGGAATCCACATTGTTCATTTTTTATGTTTAGATAGAATGAATATGTCTATCTACCATCACATTTCTCCCATAACATGTGTTGAATTTGATAAAATTATGTTTGTATTTCTAAGCCTCATGTTGAGTTATTTTGGGACATTGTAGGTGAAGGGTTTCATTATAATATGTTTATTATCATTGAATAAAATTGTGACTTCTATCCCTGGGGATGAAAATTGATTATCAAATTGAGGATTTTATGTCTGTGAATCTGATGATGAAGGAGTCTGGAATGAGAACTACGTAGATGATAATGGTCCTAGGTGAGAAAATTCTTGTTAGTGGAAATCCCTTGGTGGTAAGTGGGTCATTTATAGGTCATGAATTGGTTTCCCATAATAGACCTCACAACAAGGATGTCTGAGACTCTACACATAGGGGAGTTAGTCCTGGGGGTGTCAAAGAAAAAGGACATGCCTATGGATCCAAAATTGAAAACAATTATTGGCAGATTGAATCATGATCTGTGATTGGGGAGTTCTACAAATACTTAGGTGACTAAGGGTGCTTTAGTGGATTCACGTAATGAAATTGAAGGAGTATCTATTAGAAAATAGAATGTTGTGAATTCGAATTCTAAAACCATTATCGGTCTTTAAGGTGGAGAGTTCCAATATGGAAATAATAGTATATCAATTGTGGAATTAAAATTGGAGGTTGAAGATGTACCCAAGATTCCTACAGTTACTTCTTACAATGTGGCATTCCGGTCAGGGAAATGTATATTTTATGGAGGGTAGGAGGAGGTGCATTTGGAAGAAATCGGGTCATGAACTAGAAGTGAGGGGCTTGATATCAAACTTATTAATCATTTTAAAGGGTTAGTAAACAATGATCTAGTGTATGTGGTTTAAACAGATCCGGTCAGGTTATCTATGAATGAGAAGAAGGCCCTAGGAATGATTCTAGTAATTAGAACTCCAACCAATCTTTTGGGGATTTTGATGAAAATGATATGGAAAAAAGTCATCCAAGACTGAGAATAAGAAAGAGTCATATGATTGTTCATACACAAATAATGGACTAGTAGTATTTTCCAATATCAATAGAGACTATATCCCCAATGAAGTTGAAAGATAAGCTGGTAGATATTGAACCCATAAATGTTTTCCAACAATTGGAACCTATCGTAGTGCATGAAGAATATATTAAATTCCTATTACACTAGAGATATGAGATGATGGAATATGTTATGATGATTAAAGCTACAAATGAACATTCAAACAGAATAATGTGTATGTTATTGAAGGTATCACCTTTGAGGAGTTGTGTTCTTGGATCGACAAGAAGAATCTTTTCGTGATAAGAGGGTTCGATGAATGTAATATCAATGTATAGGAGTACATCCAGTCATGGGACATGCTGGAATTTAGGTTAGAAGATATTTTAATTGATCATCTATATTAACAGGTAAAAACTATCTCTTCAAATTTATATAGGTAGTTTAAATCTAGAAGACTTATGTTTTTCTTTAATGGATCCTTAATTTTATTTTTTTTGATGATAAGGATTATATCATTTTCCAGCAATATGTTTGATCATTATATATATAATTTTTAGTCAGTGTATAAGGTGATTATATTTATAATTAAGGGAATGATGACCCATCTGTATTTCATTTCCGTTGAAATCCTTGATCACATAATTATGATTTCTTATTGATTAGTGCTTCCTCCGAATATATATCATGACCATGATATATTCCATATGTCTTTATGGAGGTTGAAAAATGTCGGGCTCTCACATGTAATAAACATAGAGCTCATACCAATAGAGTAAAATATCTATTTATGTGGAACAACATGATGAATTTATATATTATTGAGAGACAGGGATCTACGATACTAACAAATCACATGTTCAATGTTTTGTTGTGAAACCACATTTTTCAAGAAGCTATAGATTGACCATAGTATATAAAGAAATATAGATATCCAAAAAATATTGAATCAAATTAATGTATTTATTAGATGAACATAATTTTAATTGTTTATAATTTTACACCCCAATATTTTAGGAAATTTATTTTAACTAATTTTATTTATTTTATAGTTTGCAATAAAATCAACAAAATGTCTAAACAGATCGTTAATTAAATTTTCAATATGAATATTATATTTTACCCCATGATATTAGATTTTATTTTATAAATAGGGAAATATAAATAATAAAATTTTTGTCTTAAAAATATAAAAAATAGTTATTTTTAATCAATAAATTAGATTTGATACAAAATCAAAATAAATCATATTTTTTCAATCAAAAATTTATACACATTTAATGAATTTTTTAAATAATAAATTTAATTTTCTCTATTTGGTGAATTATATTAATGGTATTTATATATAATATTTTTTTAAAAATATTATAAATAATCATCCAATATTTTTTTACATGTGATAAAAATTTAGTTTTTATTCTTAAAAAAATGATTATTTCTGAAATAAATTTTCCCAAATTTTTATTATAAATAAATTGTTCAAGTAATAGTTTATTAATTTTATTAAAATTTATTACATAATTACAATTATGAATATTAAATTTAGAAAATAAGAGGAGTATATATTTAGTCAATATGAATAGTATCATTGGTAAAATTTATCTCCATGGTAAAGTATAAGTCTTGTTTGAATATAGTAAAACTATGTGATAAGACCATCAAATTTCAATTTAATTCTTATTTGATATAAAATAATATATAAATAATATCATAGGGAATTTTTTTAATGTATGATTATACATTGAATTGACATGAATAAAACAAGGAATGATGAATGATACAAACAGGAATACTCTTCTTTCTAAATATACTTTATATATTAACATATGGAAAAAATAATTTTGAACAAATATTAGTAGTTATTTTTAGATTTTTAAATTATTTACATTTTTTATTAATTTTTAGTAATATTATATTAACCATTAAATATTATGAAACAATGATAATTCATGTCTTTAATCAATATAAATATATAATAAATGATGTTGAAAATATTAAATGTAATATAATATAAATGAGGTAATGTGTTCCATGATTTATTTAGATCAATATTATAGAGTATTTCATAGTTAAATAATTATCACATAATTAAAAGGTTTTATTTATTTATTTTAAGAGAAAATATATTATACTGTCAAAATAGACATTATTGATATATTATCAAAATAAAATTTTATTAAATTACTGTAGATTCAAAAAATTCAAAAATTGGGATAAAATGTATAATATTTGGTCATAAATTTCATTCAATTAACATTTATAATTCATTTGGAATATATTTATTGAGGATGAATTTATTCTAATTTAATCATTTTGGGAATTTTATGTTTTTTAAGAGGTGGTGCCTCAGTCAAAGACCAAGGCACAATTTTTTGAAATAAGAGAAAGGGAATTTCAAAAGTCTGAAGGACAGAATCTTATTACAATCCTTAATGAAAAAAGTGAGCGAGTCGTCAGGAAAATCATCCAACCATGTAATAACCTGATTGACCCCTTTGTTGCCAAGACTATCAGCAACCATGTTCGCTTCACGGTACACATGTGTGGAAATGTAGTTGAGATCCATCAGCGAAGTAAGACATTTCATCCATCGAGAGGTAAGCGGCCATGCAAGGTGCACCACCCCCTTCCAAATAGCATGGACAACAGTGGTTGAATAACATTCAATCCACACCTTCTTCTAACCCTTTTTCTTGGAAAAGTCCTCCACATGAATGACTCTCAACATTTCCTCTTCCATGGCCGATGCCATACCACATCCACCAAAAAAGTAGCCAATGCATCTTCCAAGAGAGTCTCTGAAGATGTCACCACAACCTGCCGGACCCGGGTTTCCTCTAGAGGCACCGTCGACATTCACTTTGATCCATCCTGAAGCGGAGCTTGCCAGAAGACTTCAATGGTCCGTCGATGTTTCCTATAAGATCATTCAATGCGAAGATGGTGGAGGATCTCAAAATCACCAACAGATTTGTCATAATGATATTTCTGAAGAGAGGCATCATCCTTGATGGCAATGATAATATGTGTTTTACCTAAATTGAGACTGAATGAAAAATTATTATGAATAAAATTATTTCAATCATACCAGATCCCGTGCAGGAGCTCTACCACCACAGTCGGAAGAAGATTCTTGATTTGTTTAGAAAAATCCCAAATCACACTGTGTTGAAGTTGAGAGCTGATAGTACCAAGAAGAGACCATCTACAACAAAAAATGTTATAAATATAATTCAAAAGAGCAGCAGCTGTAGCACAAGACAAGAACAAATGATTAGCATCCTCGCGGTGTTGGTTGCACAAATGACATCTAGAGTAAAGAGAAATCCCAAAGGATTGAAGGCACAGATCGGTGGGGACCCAATTTTGAGCAACACGCCAAATGAGAGTAAGTAGAGAGGGTTTTATCCAAGGTTTGTTAAAATATTTCAACCAAACTAAGATAGAAACATAATTGCTAAAATTGTTTTTGTAGTAGATTTTAGAATCAAGGTCTACATTAAACTCATGTTCCCAAATAAGGAAATCACCAGTGTCGGAAAAAGGATAGTTGTCAATGTTTTGTCTGATATGATTTGTAAAGTTGATGTCATGAGATTTAACAACATCAAAAATAGTGGAGTTGGTATTTCCAGGAGTAGTGGTGGATGATAGCATTGAGATTAAGGGGAAGCCAGTCCAGTTGTCCAGTTGAAAATTCATAGAGGAATCAACACTAACCATCCATCTAGAGTTGTGCATGATATTAAGGAAAGAGTTTCTTATGGATGGCCAGATGGAGGAAGTGATGTAACCCAAGTTTCCATTCTGAAGCTTGGAAACAAATCTATTTTTATGAAAGGGCAAGGAATCAGAGTTGTTGTGAATAAAATTCCAAGTCATTCTAGCATGAAGTGATTCGTTAAAAATCTTAAGACTTTTAATCCCAAGACAGCCTTTATACAGGGTTTTAAAACATGTGACCCATGGTATGGTGACATGTCTTATTTCAATCGTACTACCAGTCCAAACAAAATTTTTAATGCAAATGTTGATTTTTTTAGAAGACTAGGAAGATAATTGTAAACCATTATCGAGTAGACCATCTTGGAAACAATTGTAGACATAATGATACAAGCTCTACCAGACATAGAAAGAGATTTACCTTTCCAAGAATAAATTTGATTGATAATTTGATCAACAATTCTATGGAAATAGCTGGATTTTGGTCTTCCACAAAAGATAGGCACTCCTAAGTAAGAAAAATGGAAAGAGACTTCTTTGATTCCTATGAAATCGATGATATGGATTTTTCTGTTGGGGGAAAATTATTCCAAAAGAAGACAAAATATTTGTTCCAACTTATCTCTTGACCCGAAATATCACCATAATGAGCCAGGGCATTTTTGAGGTTTAGGGTGTTCCTTTTCTCACCTTTTAAAAATAATATAATATCATGAGCATATAAAAGATGGGTAGGAACATTTAAGTTTTTAGAATCTTGAATGGCCTCAATTTTGTTTTGACTCAAAAGGCTCGTGTGGAGTCTACTTAAATAATCCTTAGCAATGGAGAAAAGAATGACAGATAGAGGATCACCATGCATATCCCCCTTGGTTCATTTAAAGAAACCTTTTGGGGATCCATTAACAAGCACAGAAATGGAAGCTGAATTGAATAAGGTGTGGATCATATCAATAAAAGAATCATCAAACCCAAAATTTTTAGAACCTTTAAAAGGAAGTTTCAATCCATGGTGTCAAAATCTTTCCTAATGTCCAGTTTAATGGCCACATTTCATCCTCTAGTGACTTTATTCAGCATATTAGTACATTCCGAGGCAAGACAGATACAATCTTGAATAGTTATTCCTTTGATAAATCTAAATTGGTTCCAAGAAAAATATATTATGGAGATAGAGGTTAGTCAATTAGCAAGAAGTTTGGTGATAATTTTATAGAGGGTTTTGATAAGAGAAATAGGTCGGAAAAGGTGAATCTCATCAGCACTATCCACTTTAGGAATAAGAGTAAGAAATTGAGCATTTAACCTATGAGAGAGAACACCATTGGAGAAAAAATATTTAACCAGTTTACAGACATCCACAAGGATGAGATCCCAGTATTGCTGGATGAAACAATTGTTGATCCCAACATGTCCATGGGCACTATCAGGGTTGAGACTAAAGACAGTGGACCTGATTTAATAGTCCATAGGCATGCTTAAGAGAATTTCATTATGCTCAGCAATTACCATATTAGGAATATTGTTAGGAAGATGAACCTTATTGACCTCCAGACCATTAATAAAATTGTGGTAGTAACCAACAACATGATTAGAAATGGCATCCTCAGTGTCAAGAAGGGTGTCATTAACTCTAAGAAAGGTAAGGGGCCTACAGATTTTCCTAATTCTGTCGAGAGAATTGTAGAATTTAGTATTTTTATCACCATCCGAAAGCCATTTGGTTTTAAAGATCTACTTTTGCATGATATCCTTGAGCTTCAGAAGATATTTATGCTTCAAAAGAGATAGTAATTTCATCTTGGGGGTCAAGGGAAAAATCAGAACAAGTATAAGAGTTTTGAAGACAATAGAGGTCATTCTCCAAGGAGGAGATGTCATCAAAAAGATATTTTGTTTTAGAAAAACACCAACCCTTGAGATGTTGTTTCTGATGTTTTAATTTATCCATGCAAGGAAAAGAATCATTCTGGTGTCGCATACCCTCCCAGAAATATTTTATCATGTTGGAACATTCTGGGACCGCAGCCCAAGAATTGTTAAATTTAAAAGGAAGGGGAGATATTAATCCCTTAGAGATGTAACTAAACAGAATATGGGGATGATTAGAGTTGACCTTGGGTAGTGAAATACTAGATAAGTATTCCCATTTATCAAGGGTAGTAGCATTAGTGTAGGCTCTGTCAAGTTTGCTAGCCACTATCCTATTGAGGTAAATTCTATAACAATTATACTTAGCACCAGTAAGGTTTATTTAAATAAGGTTACAATCCTCAACGGACGCTTTAAATTCTCTAGTTGAGGTGGAATAATGTGACGGTCCAATCTTTTCACATGCGAGAAGAATGGAGTTAAAGTCACCAACCACCAGCCAGGGATCCTGAACAGATCTAGAGAGTGAAAGGAGGTCATCCTAGAGGGGTCTTCGTTCTTGATATCGGTTCTTTCCATAAATCAGAGTGCAGACAGTATTAACATAAGAAAAGGAAAAAAAACAAGTAAACATTTGATCAGAGGTTTTGAAAACATTTATAGACTGCAAAGAAGAATGATAAAACATCCATAGAGTTTCAGTAAATGTACCATCCCTGCAAGCACCAAGGAAATTATAACCAAAAGAGAATAAGTGTAAATATTTAGAAGAAAAATTAATTTTAGGTTTAGCATTAGAAAATAATTTTGGTTTGTGAGTCAAAATAAATCTCATAATCACAATAAATGTGTCAGAGTTAGCTAAACCCTAACAATTCCTATATAAGAAATTCATTTGAACCTGTGTTTGGAGTTAGAACACCCTTTTTTTGTTCCACTCGAGACCTTATTAATTGTTGACTTTCTGTGTACATGAGACGATGAAGGGTTGGATTGTTTTCCCTGCTTGTTCTTAGAAGAGGCAACAGAGACATTAGAATCCTTTTTAATATCAGCTCCCCGATTTTTTTCCAAAGAGATTTTAGCCACAAGTGAAGTTGTTTGGAAATCTTTTGGAAGAATATTGGGTGTGAGAGAATCAGGAAAGTCTGAGGAGACAGTGACTGTGGACATGGATTCCACTGCCACTGTCTGTTGTGGATTGGAATCTAAAGAAATAGATTGAGCAGTTTTAGCATCAGGGTTATCCTGTCTATCAACAATTTTTGGAGTAGATCCAGATATAGTGTTTCGAGGCATAGTAGTAATGTCATTTAAAGAAACAGAAACTTCACTGTTACCCTGTTTTGAGGCACTGTCAGAGGATAAGGCAGCTTTTTATCATAAGGCTCCTCTACAAGTTTGGTATAAGATTTGTTCCTGCTAGTGTCACATTCCTTTCCTATTTCATATGCATTAGAGGGGGATGGATCTAAAACATGATTTTGAGAAGATGCGATAGATTTTGATTATTCATGTAAATCATGGCCTTTTTCAATATTTTCCTCTTCCTCAACCATATTGCCCCAAGATTTACCCATGCTAAGGGGTTAAAAGCAGTTGATATTTTTACCCAGATTTCATTTTTTTTACTGGGTTCCTGGGACTCAATTGAAGTTTCTTTTCCTTTTTTATTCTCCTTAATAACTTTCCACTCATGCTCTAAAGGCTTGACAACTTGTTTTCTTACAACACGAAAATTAGCATAGTTGTGACCTATGATTTAGCAAACCTCAGAAAAAGGAGGTAGTTTCTTATATTCAATCGAAATTTTAGTTATGTAATCATGAGCACTGAAAGTTATAGAGTTATGAAGATTTTATTAGAGGTTCACTTCCACCATAATTCTTGCAAAGATCCCAATTTTAGCATTAAGGGTTCTTTCATCGATTTTTATAGGAGAACCAATGGAAGATACAATATAGTTTAGGATCTGAGGATTGAAAAATACCAGCTCAGGCCATGCAGCTTAATCCATACCTGAGCTATATTGTTTCTATGTTTGTGTGGATTGAAGGGAAAGTCCCACTCAGATATCCTATGAAAACTAGGCTTCAAATTTAAATTTCCAATCTTCCTTATACGTACAAGATCATCATGTGAGTTAAATAGGATATGGAAGTAGCCTCTTCCTATTGGAACTAAATTCCAGTTTTGTATGTTCCAGTAATGTGAAATCCTATGTTTCAATTCAATTAGAGGCCAAGGCTGATCACCTTTTAGATATGAAACATGACCTAGGAAATCATATCTGCATAAATGAGCCCTTTGTTGGAGCGCATCAGCATCGGCCTCAACATGAAGTCCTCCATCTTCTATCCTTTTAGATAGGGGAGGATTCATTTCCTTCAAGTTTCAAAGATCTGGTCTTTTTAGTGCATCGATGAAAGAAACATCTTCGGATCCCCCCGCATATGGTTGACAGTGTAAACTTCCAACCGGTGGCTGAGAATCATGAGTTGTGGATTTGTCTTCCTTGGAAGGGAGGTCCCATGCCGGATCGAAGACCGCCATGTGGGATTATCACAAAAAAAAATGAATTTCTGGCGCTAGGGTTTTCGGTAAAGAGGGTTCGAAGAGCTCTCAGAAAATCGCCCAACGCTCCCATCTGCCCATTTTCAGATAAGGCTCCATTTATCAAAGGTGATCTCTTTCCCACTGTCTGTATCTTGGGAATTTCATGTGTATCATCTCCCTCCATTATAAAAGGACATCCATTCATTATATTTATCACACAACATTCAACTTATATCCTTTCCACATCTAGCTATTTATATTATATGCATACCTATACAACTTAATGTGGTTACGGTATTCCCAAATTAACAACCCTATATCCCTTTAGATGAGATGTAATGGATTCGTTCGAAAAAAGAGAAGTTTAGAAAGCTTTTTATGAAATTATAACTCAATTTTATGGATTTTAATCTCACCTTAATTTATGTGATACAAATTTCATATACACAACATTCAAAACTTTTGTGGTATATTTATTATTCATAATCTATTTTATGATTATAATTATGAAAATTATTGTGATTCACATATCCATATAATGTTATTTACTTCATTGTAATTATGATTGAAAGACACCAAAGTGATTATTGTTTTATGTCACAATAATTTTTTATGGGGATTTATTAATATTATGTTACGATGATTAAATATTATTATCAAACTACCAATTTACTGATAAATATAATTATTCTATA
The DNA here is from genome assembly GCA_963277665.1 of Viscum album. Lineage (NCBI taxonomy): Eukaryota > Viridiplantae > Streptophyta > Magnoliopsida > Santalales > Viscaceae > Viscum > Viscum album. The sequence goes on along the minus strand of OY728155.1, from coordinate 70,593,232 downwards.
CTTATTTAATGAAAATATTCTTCATCATTTCATTTACCTCACCTTATTCACTCAATAGAAACACAATGTTTTTTTGTAAAATCAACATAATTTTCTTCTTCAATTTAAATATATATTCTTCCATTTTCACGTTTTCCTAAAAATTTATTAAATTATATTATAATATTATCCTTTTATTATTTAATGAAAAATTATATAATTTTTTGTTTTTACAAAATGGTTTTAAATGAAACTTTTAATTGTCATGCAATTAAGGTACATATGAAATTTTCATAAAAATGCATGGTGTGAATGTTTTTTATCATATAAAAAATTAATGGAATTTCACACTAACAAGGTAAAAAATTAGTTATATGATTCCTTAAAAATTTACAATGTTTCTCTTCAATTAAAATACATTAATAAAATTTATAATGATTTTTATCATTTAATGAAGTTATTTAAAAAAGTAAAGTAAATTTTTCTCAATTATTTGTTAAAGACATTCAATGCCATAAATGATAAGAATCTTAAACTTTTTTCCTGAAAAACATGTAAATTGATCTAAGTATACAACCCATATACATTCTATTGATGGTTAATGATTATGGTGAGAATATTTTTAATAAACCTGTACCTTTAGCATGGGTTATTCTATGTTGAAATATTTTTGAAACTCATTTCCATTGATGTGTTACCATATATATAATGTTCTATAATCTTTTATTTCACATATATATTATTTTAATTAACTTAATGGGGACCTAAATCTACCTCATATGAGTTGTGTAATTATTAATGTTCAATAATCTCATTGGGTACATGTGATTTTATCCTTTTCCCAAAAGAGGGTACAATATTTTTTATCTGAAGCCTGAAGTAGGTACAAGGGTGGTTAGACCATGTCTGACATGCCATTAATGCCATGGTGAGTATAATTGATAGATGGATTTCAACGCATATTTTTATGAAACAATTCCACGTATTATGGAAGTCCTATTATCATATGGATCATGTTTTCTCATTCATTTTTTATTATTGTATTATATACTTCCATGCATTATTCCATGAAATAATATTATGATTTATGATTTATATGGAATGTATTTCCAAGGTTAAACTCATGTTATTACACACATATGCTCAATTTACCCATATATGATCATTAATATCTCCTTTTTCACCCTTATTAAGGATTAGAGATCACCATTTCTTACGTATACTATTCAAATGTTATTAAAAATTGTTTTATATATGACATGTATAATAATGGTGATAGTTATGAAGAACTATGTGGATGATGAATTCGACATATTATGAGCCATGTATTAATGTTAATATGTATCCACCGATACTAGAACTATATGTTTATGGAATGGATAATTATGTTATGTAATGAATCATAATCTACATAGTTGTAATATTTATGTATGAATAGTTCGAGTCACAATATATAGGTTGTAGCAGACCTTGAGTATGATATGTTCTGACTTTTAAATTTATTCAATAAATAGTTATTCATTTTATTTAAAATAAAAATTTTACATCATAATACCTTGTGTAATATATGAAATTATATTCTCCACACATATTTTAAATCATATTTTTATATGTCTTTAGGATAGATTCTATGATTGAGTTAGACCGTAATTGATCGATGAATAATGATTAGTTGGTGTTTGAATTTATTATATAGGAGTATTATTACTCATTAAATTCATATTTGGAGATAATTAATTATTTTTATGAAATAATAGGCATGGTTATATTTTCTATTGGATTTTTATTATTTTATGAATTGTGTTACAAACACTTGAAGATTTTATAATATATTTTTCATTATGAAATATGTTTTTTTCATTAGCTTCCGATAAATGAAAAAAATACATTAGTGAATTATTACTTATTATAAAACATAAAAAGAAATAAAATGATAAATATTTAAATTAAATTGATAAATTTAATGATATTTAAAAACATTCAATGTCACTTAGAGAAGTGCAATTTATTCTAGAGGAACTATTATGAATTGTTTAGTATAATTATACCTTTTTATTTTATTTAATACATTGGGGAAATTGGGTCTTCAATGTTTTGGTAAAATTAACATAATAAATTCATATAATGAAATTCACGAAATAATTGAAAATTGAAAATTAATTTTAGCCCAATAATTTCATGATAAATATAAATTTTGTAATTAATAATGTTTTTTAATTTACTTTTATTTTAATAGATGATTTTACATATTTGGAGTATTTATATTTTATTAAATTTTAATTTCACTAGAATAATAATTTATGATCACTCATACTTTATTTATTTATGGGATAAAAATAGTTGTCAAATAATTTGAAGGTAATAAAGTTATATATTTTATAAACAATTTGATTGCTGTCAATTCCTTTTTATCATAATAAAACATATTGATAACATTTTTTGATGATTTTAATTATACTTGTATATAATATATTAAATAATAAATATTAACTATCATACAATTTTTTATTTCTATGAATATAATGGTAATAAATTCAAGTTGAAACAAAAAGATACATTTTCCATCCTAATCTTTTTTACTCATTTTTTGTGCTAATATTATAATTAATATATAATACATCATGATATTTAATTATATTATATATATTATATATTTTAAAATCATCATAATAAATATTTTTTATATGTTTTACATAATTGTTAACTACAATAAATAGTTCCCATGGTAAAATACATATCACTGCATTAAGGATTAAAATAGTCAACAAGGGGTTAATGTTAGAAATTACATTTAAAATATCACTAACAGTTGAATAAATTTAAATGGATTATTTTATCTCGACCTTTAAATATACAATATTATTAATGTTCTAAAATTTATATCAACTTTCCCATGAAATTGACTACCAAAGATTTTAATGTAAAGCGTAATTACATGGGTTCCACTCGCCTAATTTATGAAAGGGTAATTCATTTCATCACTTATCCACAAAATATAATAATATTATATCAACATTGATATAACTATATTCCATCTAAAATTTCTTTTCCATGACATTTTGGGTATTTCAGTCCCAAAATACATGTCCAAGAAGCCTTAATGTTTTTTCCAATTGACATTATCGAAGGAAGAGGAATATGTTTTGACCAAACTATTACATGTCTCTTTTTTCCAAACATACTCAATATATAACATAAGAATATTAATATTATAGAATTATTATATTTAATATAATAAAATGAGGTTATTTTAATGATAAAACCATTTTATATCTTTTTTATATCCAATATAAAATGAGAGCATCCTCATGGGTACCTGCAGAACACTTCCACAATGATGTACTGTAATTCACAATTCCATATCATCTCTCATGGAAATTTATATAGATGTATTTAATAAATATAAATAATTAATAATTAATAATTTTTATTCGTGAATTTCATATTATTTTTTTTATTCCATTACCTTCATTCAATAAAATTTAATGGTATCACTAATATGCATGTCCAGACTACAACCTCTATGAGGTGAAGTAATTCATATTTTATAACTGCCATAAATGGTTTTTTATGAAAGTGTATTTAATAAATATATATTTAATATATTAAATTATTATTATTCTTAAACCACCTAAATTTTTAATAGGGGAAGTAGTGAAACTTATACATCCATTGAAAATTGAAATGATTGTAGAAAAATATTAATTTTTGTAGTGAAATTTTAAGAAAGTGTTTATTTAAAATTATTAAGAAATAATATATAGTTTGAGAAGTATTATAATTGTTTATATATATATTTATAATACAAATAAAATTTGCATATATTTATATAGTGAGTGGGAGAAGCAATATAGGACTGGATGTAAGGGCTTCCTCATCAAAATTCTTATTCATTGAGATATGTTAAGAAAATAAACACCTTACTTATTTTTTATGATATATATACTTCCAAAAAAATTATTTTATTATTTCCTTTTAACATGTTACTAATTTAAAAATAAAATATAATTTTCCTACATTAATTTGGGTTTGATTCAAAAATTAGAAAAGTAGTAAGGGTTGATGTTACCATCTCACTTCTTATATGTGTTATATATGTTTCAATGTCAATTTGTGGTATTTAATATTATATATCAGATATACCCAATATATTTTATATTTATCTATTTTTAATGAGTTTCAAATGCACTATTAATATTTTTACCCTGTTTGGTTCTCAGAATGACCCAAATTGTTTTCAATAAATGATGATATTATTTTCATTTTTTGTTAGGTGTATTGTTTCTTCCATCTACAATATCTGTAAAAAAAATTATCAAATTTTATATTCATCAATTAAAATAATTTTTAATAATTTTTAATAATTATTTTATATACTATTAAATTATTTAATAATAAATATTTTAATTTTTTATATGGGTATATTTCACTACTTACTAAAGTATGAAAAATACTCTTTACTTCTTACAAAATCAATGGTGTTTACTTCAGTAACGTATGTTCTCAATTATAAATAATCCTTATCAAATTACAATGGATTTATAAAGAAACCCATATTATAATTTTTATATATATTTTTTTATTTTAAAAATTTTACCAATAGAAAGTGATTTTTGATTTTCATTCCGATAATATTTATTCTTATTTTATAAAAATAATTCTCAAATATGGAACCATACATCCTGTAATCATATGATTCATTATAGATACCCTATAATAACACTATAAATGATCATTTATTTATATAGATAACAATTATGTAACGTAAAAAAGTTTCTGATACAGGTTCCTTTCTACAGTTTATGATATGATTAAATTATTAATGTTATTATGATTTTTGGTGAATATTAATATGTTTTTCATTAGGTGATGGTGGGGAATATAATTATTTATCCCTCTATTTAATTCATTAAATATCGATTTATGAAGATATAATAATAAAGGAAATTGGAATTAAACTATGAAAATTACTGGACCTCATCCACCATGAATGGAAATGCAATGGGGAGTGATCCTAACACTAAAAATTTATATGAATTGTTTTCCAATAATTTCAAATTCTTTGATGGCTTTCATTTCCTGGTACAGAAGGTTAAACATTCATTATATGAAACAAAAAGTTGTGATTGAACAATACTAAATAATTATATTAGATAGCACTAAAAAGCACAATTATTATATTGTGATACATATTATTTGGATTTCCATTGAAAGCTTGTGTTACATTATGGAATTAATTATACCAAACTACAATATACTATTTATATTATTATAAAAAAGGAATTACTATTAACACATGTAATTTAGAATGGAGGGTATGAAATAGATAAAATATATTATTAAAATATATTTAAATATTGTTTATAAAATTAATATACTTTCAATTAATTATTTAGAAATGACAGTAAAAACTATTTGAAAATATAGAAATACTTTTTTTAAATAGATTTTAATGCACACAGAATTTTTAACTAAATTAATTAAAATTCACTTTTCAGGAAATATTTTAATGAAATTAATATAATATATATTCAATAAAATATTTAGAATTCATATTATGTATATTATAAAAAATATATAATAAAATTCAATTTCATGTAATAAAAGATGTATTTTTCTTACATGCTCTTTTACCGCATATGAAAGGAAAATTTGTTTATATCTTGAATATTGATACATTTAGAATTTATATATGATAACTTGAACATAATTTTTTTAAATTTTAATTACAATATTTCTCTGGGTAAAATTTTAGTAATTTTCTGAGAAGATTTATTTTTTAGGAATAATGTAAAATAATAATTCTAATTGAAACATTTTATTATAATTTATTTCTTTAGTTATTTTAAAATTTTAATTAGTTTAAAAGTAAAATTAATTTAATTATACATACGTAAATCTAATTTAGGTCATATAAATCAATTTTTTGTTGAAATTGGATACAAAAAAAATTCAAACCATTAAACATTTTTACATCATGACCCATTACTTCATCCCATATATGGGATTAATTTTAAATTATATATTTGAAATATATTTGTTTAAAATTTAAAAAAATGGTTTTAAATTCTTAATGATTATTTTTTTCATTTATATTATGTTTAACTTATTTTTTGGAAGAAAATATTAGTAAAATTATTTAAAATATATTAAAATATTGAGAAAAAAATGAATTTACTTAGTTGTTAATCATTAAACATAAGGGTTTAAATGACCTAGAAACATGTCCACAAGATATTGGATGCACATATATAGAATATTTCTCAATTATTATATAAAATTTACCAAAATCGGAAGATCGGTATGAAATGGATTCGTTTTAATAGTTTTTATACATTTGTATTTACAAGAATTCCACTCCTCCGATATAAAACAACACTCTCCCCCCTTACAAATCCACACCCATAAAAACATTTCTCATATTAGAACCAGAAAAAATATGATCCCAAAATTCATAATCACACCATATATTACAAACTTTTGGTAGAATGAAAACCAATGAATACCATTGGTGAAATCCAGGATGAGTTATATGAAAAATAGGTAATGTTATTTTACAAGAATTTTTGTTTTATTTCTCTCTCCAAACCTATAATTAATCTTATTCCATGCTTTTATAATAAAATAATAATCGAAAATATCATTAAATATTATAGTTTTTTATGATATGCAAATTCACCCCTTCCAACATTTGTGATAGAAAATCATCGTTCGTGGGTATATTACACTACATCCTTGGGAATAGATTTTGTTTTCTCTTACACTACCACCATTAATGGTTTTGAATAATAATTTAACTATTTTATTATTTTATATAATTGAAATTTATTAATAATTTATGCTTCTATAATTATTATGTTACACACACAATCATTCATTCAATTTTATCGAAATATGATAACTTTGGTTTTTGATATCTGGACTACAACCTCTTCAAAGTGATGTGATTTGTTCAGAAATTACATGGAATTTATTAATTATAGATTTAATTAAATTATGTGATTTATGAAATAAAAATTCTATAGGAAATGTACTATAAATATTATTTTATTTTATTTCTCGAATAATATAACATGAAAATTGAAACAACGTTCATGCGTACACACATCTTACCATCTCCATGAATGGGGTATTTCATTTTATATTCCTCTAATTATTACATTACTAAAAATAAAATATATATATATTATATTTTTAGAAATTTTTTAAATTATTAAATATGAAAATAATGATCTCAGTAATAGGATCAAGAATAACAAGTCAAAACATATACAAAAAATATTTTTCTTACACAAAATGTATCATTATCTTAAAATTTCTAATAAGTGTGTAATATAAATTCATAATAAAATAATATATTATTTAATATATAAGAATATTTTTCGTTGGAATATTTATAATGAACATATATTTATTATAAAAGTGTTTTGAACATGTACGATGAAAGTCAGGAGTTATGGTAAGGGGATTTCTAATATAAATTTATTTATACAAGCTTATTACTTATTCACCACACATTATTTTTAATGGTTTATATAAATAACATGATTTTTTTATATTATTATGGTCAATAAATTTATGTGTATTTAAATATTCATTTTCTTATCTCACCTTAATATGGTATATAGTTCAAAAGATACAAATTGGTTGGGTAATCTTGTCTTAATTTTCCTTCTTTTAGAAACACATTAGGTTTGGAACCTATATTATGATACAAGTTGTATATAATTCCAATTATAATTTTTTATCAAGATTATTTTTATTTTTATTATATTTATTTATTTAGTTATTCTTATTATATCATGGGTATTAGGGATCAAAATTACCAAAGTAGAATGAGTTTATTGCAACAATTATATAAATTTTTAGGATTGGTTATGTTTATGATTCCATTGAAGAAATATTCTGATCCATATCTATTGAAATCTAATTAATATTCTTATCCTTGGGTTATTTATAAAATATTCATTTATTGGTACAATTTGTACACTATCTGGTGCTTAAAATGATTAATAAAATATTTTTTATAAAATATGACATTATCTTTCTCTTCACCTAGAAAATCGGTTTTCCCAAAAAAACATGTCTTCTATTTCTTTAAAAATAATGGTCTACTATTATAAAATAATTTTTAAAATTCATTATTACGCTTTTTATTTTAAAATTTATTATAAAATGGAATCTTATTTTCCTTTTTCTATACATGTTCTTTTAAAACAATTGTGGTGTAAAAAAAGGAATGATTGGTATCTACGGATTTATCATTAGTTAGGAAATCCATTTTCTTAATCCATACAATGAATGATTACATGAATAATGTTATTTTGAATAAAATTCCCAAATATTATGGAAATTTAATTTTGTATGTGTTTTTCAAAGAAAAAAGGTTTTCAAAAATAATTTATGTTTAATGACAATTTTAAATGTATTTTAAAACATCTATTATAGGTTTTCAATTTTATATTCAATGAAAAATGTTATGAAAGTGTTTTATAATATAAATATATATTTTCAAATTTGAAAGAATATTTTTATTACGAATTATTTTTTAATTATTTTTTATGCTTGTCTCTTAATACTGCATAACTATTCACAAATAAAATTATTTCGAAATGATTATATCTTAAAATGGTTTTCAAATAATGTTGGTTTCAAAAAAAATTCTCAAATAATATTAAAAAAAATCAATCTAAGAGGATATAATAGTAAACAGTTTATATTTTTTTGGGGGTTATTATCTAAGAATATCCTTTATATTATTTCTCTTAATGGATTATTTTATGAAATAATGATTCTTATGAAACCAATTTCTCTACCATGGTTTATACAATGCTAGAAGTATTATAAAACCTTAATTTTTATTGGTTACGCTATGATGAAATGATTATGAAATCAATCTATCTTTCATTAGATTAAAATGTAATTAAATTTTTATATCACTGTTGGTCGGAGTGGATACTCATGAGGAGGGGGGGTTAATTGAGTTGTAATTAAAATTTCTGTTAAAAACATTATGATTAAAATCCCCCAAATTACATATAAGTTAAATAGTAGTGAATATGTAAAGGTTATGAGTTTTCAATTAGCTTCTCAAAGATTGATTAGTTCTCAGTCAATTTAATCCGAAGAATAATTTGAATATTGAAACTATCTTACTGGCATAAAACAATTACAAACACTTGCTAATTTAACTATCAGAGTTACTTGAAACCAGATTTGAATTTAAAGTAATTAGTAGCGGAATAAAAAATATAGTTTGAAATAACACAGCACGGTTAACCAAGTGGTTCAGTCTCATGATGAGACTTAGTCCTCTCATATAGTTTATTTAAACTTTTGATCCACACCCTGGATTGGGTCAGAACACCCGTACACACACTGTCTGGGTCCTAAGACCTATACCATAGTTCTTCGTGGGAAAAAATTATCACGCAGGCTATCCAGGTCACACTCGACCTCTACCAAAGTTCACAGTGGGGATATGAAAGTGTTTAGAAATATTGAGTGAGTATTTAGAAATACTTTAGTTATTCTCAGGTGACTGTGTGTGTTTCAGAGAAACAGAGACACCCACACAGTACTCAAAATGTAAGAAAATAAATCACAACAGAGTGAATAATATTCAAGATCAGTTTAGAATTATCTATGTGATAGTAATGCACCTCTGGACTCCTTATGGTTTGAGCAGATGAGGTTTTTGAGTCCTTCTGGGGTTTCTTGAGAAAACAGAGTTTCGTGGTTTCTCTTCCAGACTCCTTCATGAATGAGGTTTGCTCGAGGCTGTAGTAGAATCTGCAGCTCATCACTCTGCCTCTACTTCTAGCAAAAGATCTTTTCTTTTTGGATCGGGAATTTCACCACAATGTCTCCACTTTTAACCCACTCCCATATGCCCTCCATTTGTCATTCTTCTTATAGCACATGTGTTCTGACAAAGAGGATGACTTCCAATGCAGGTATGAGGTACGGTTCCCTGACATTCAGCAGACAACAATTAATTAATAGAAAATTCAATAAAAGCATAAATATGACTGTTGTTAGATAAAAAAAAGATAAGCAGAGTTAAAGAAATGGTGACTGTTATTCATCAGTAGATAATTGTATCAATGTGCTTGCAACAGGGGACTTGTGTTTGTATGTATGTTGTTGCATAGGTAGCTGTCACTCGGGGTAGCAGTAGTCTCTGTGTATTAGTAGAAGTTTTTGTGGTAGCTTCCTTGTATCAGTAGCTTCATTGAATTAACAGCTTCCCTAATTTAGTAGCTAGTATGTAACTGTAGCACTGCCCATTGGTAACTGGCTTGTACCGGTAGATGTTTTATATCAGCGACTCGGTCTGTTTGTATCAGTAGGCTTGTAACATTAGTTGTATGTCAGTAGCTCTGTCTGTATCGGTAACTTGCTTGTACTGGTAGCTCCTATTATAAAAAGAAGACTGTCTATATTGGTAGACTTTGTGTATCGGTAGCTCTGTACCGGTGACATTGTGTCACCGAACACTTACTCTAATGGTGACCTTTGTCTATCGGTAGCTATCTGTATCGGTGACCTTTGTCTATCGGTGAGCTTTGTAATGGAAAGCCTGATGACTTGGTCTATCAGGGAACTAATCACTTAACATTTATCTATTCTATGCAATATATTTCCAGACTGAGTTTAGAATAATTATAAACAGAGATGAACATTGGAAAAACATAGTCTAATGATTATTTTGATCTTCTTATTAACTCAATATCATTACGAGATTATAATTAATAGAGATTATCTAAACATATTAAAGCATAATTGGGATTATAAAAACCTATTAAAGCATAATTGGGATTATTGAACCATATTAATCCATAACTGGGATTATCAAAACAGGAGAGGTCAATAATATCCCCCTTTTTGATAATCACAACTTATGATATTATAATCCAAAACATTCAGTAATGTATCATAGGTGATCCAAAATAATTATTAAAGTATCAGAGGAAAATTAGAATAATTAGTGATATATCAGAGGTAATGTATCAGAGAAAACGTTTGCATCATTAGAAAATATAAGTATCAGAGGTAGACTATATATCAAATGTTTATCACCCTTTGAACCCATAGAATAATGAATATCATTATGATCATTATTACTCTCCCCCATTTTGATTAGCAAAAAGATATAAACAATGTATTAAAGATATATGTAAAACATAAAGTGATCATAAGTAGAAAAGGGTATGTATTACTGTAGTCAAAAAGTGAAAAGAGAAATACAAAAAAAGTTACAAAAGGGTCCCTTTTAAAATTTCAAATCCACAATAAATCCACATCCTCATCAGTTGCATGGGATTTGCCTTTAGGATTAGAAGGTTAGGGTTCTGTAGAGGCAGGAGAAGGCTTAGGGAGTCCAGTGATAACCACAGGTTTCTGAGCTACTGGAACTGTGCCTGGTCGGTAATCAGTAGGTTTCTGAGGGATCATAGGTGAAAGGATCTGAATGGATTGGATGGGAGTCATCTGAAGAAATGAAGCAGACTAAGCTAAAACTGGTAAAGCAGGACGAACTATGACAGGTGTACTATCCACAATCAAGAAAGGTACCAACAAATTCCTGAAGTCCATAATGATTCCACCTCCCCTCTCTATAGCGTATATAAAATCATCTTTATTTTCCAAAAATTTATCTAAAGTAGGTGTCAATTCTCTCAGTTTGCTAACCTGCTCCCTGAATGCATGAGTCACTGGAGGCCGCTTCAAATTCTCTATCAAAAGATTGAGGTGGTTGGCCATTTGTTACATGGTATAGATCTTCTCAAAGTAAGAATCCACATTATTCTTAATGGATTCTTGAGTAGAAGAAGCTGCTCTCAAGTGTTCACGAACATAACTGTTGACTTCCCAAGTAGTAGCAATTACCTTGGAATCAGAGGTGCCACTAGTACGGGCCTTAGCAAGATCTTCCTAGATCACATTTCTAATCTGGTCAGTGTTCATAGAGGTGCTAGATGGTAGAAGGGGTTTGACCGAGAAAGCTATTGTCTCGTCGAAAGACTGAGTCAAATTACCAATCACCTTCTGAACAAGTGGATACTGACTGTTCATATTTTCTTTGATTGATGTCTTAAAAGCCTCAAAAACATCAAAAAACTACTTGAATACCTCTTTTATGTATCGAATTTCAGCATTCACTTGGTTTTCAGAACTGCTCATGGAAATCAATGAAGCAACTGATTGTCTCAGGGCAGATCAATCCAAAATTGTATTTGTCTTGCCTCTGAATCAACGAATCTCCTCAACAAGAAAACGAGAGGAGGGAATGTTGCCATAAAACATGATATTGCCAAAGCCTTCGACACTATTGATTGGAATTTTATAATTAAAACCCTAGACAACTTTGTCTTCAAAGATACCTTCTTAAAAAATATCAAAACTTTGTTTAATTCGGCCCACATCTCTATCCTCTTAAATGGACCCCAAAAGGGGTACTTCAAATCTTCTAAGGGGGTTCGACAGGGAGAACCTCTCTCCGCCATCCTTTTCTCCATTGCTGAAGACTATTTAAGCAGACTTATCTCACAATCCGTTGAAAATGGTGACCTTAATCTGATATCTGCCTCTAGGAACCTGAATGCACCCTCTCACCTATTGTATGAAGATGACATAATCCTTTTTTTGAAAGGGGAAAAATGAATTTAAACAATTTAAAAGTCATCCTCTCTCACTGTGAGTCTGTCTCTGGGAAACATATCAATTGGAAAAAATCTTACATTTACTTTGGAAAAGAGTTCCCCTCTGGCAGGAAAAGCAGGATCACAAACGATCTTGGCATTAGGGAAGGCACGTTTCCCTTTACTTACCTGGGTGTCCCTATCTTTTGGGGCAGACCTATGGCTAACTATTTCTCTTCTATCATGGATCATACTCTTTGGATCCTTTCCTCCTGGAAAGGGAAAAATCTTTCTATGGCTGGTAGAATTTTCTTGGTAAAATCCACTATTGTCTCTAAACGTGTCTACTCTATGATGATTTAAAAATGGCCGGTGAGTCTCTAAAAATGCATTAATACTACCATCAAAAACTTTTTTTGGATAGGTAGTACTCTTGAATGGAAAACGGTCACCATACCCTGGTCCACCTGCTGTAAACCCATAGATAAGGGTGGAATTGGCATAAAAAATCTGACTTACTTTAATGATGCCCTTCAGGCCAAGATGACTTGGAACATTATTTGTAATAACTTGCCTAACACTTCCTTTCTTAGAGCTCGCTTTCTTGAAAAACTAAGGAACAAAAATTTTAATTTTTGCATGTCTTCTATTTGGCATTCCATCAAATGTTCGTTCAATGTTATTATGACTAATTCTAGATAGATGTTCAATAAAGACTCTAACTTAAAATTTTGGCTGGACAATTGGACGGGCTCCCCCCTTATTTCTTTATTGTCTCCTGGTCAATCCCCCTTGAACATCAATGATACCATAAAGAAAATTATGCACGCTCAAAATGACTTTCTTCCTGATGAAATCAAGAACATTTTTGACACCTACTCATTCTTGAAAAATGATGATTTTATTATATGGGAGCCTGCGCATAATGGAATCCTAGACTCTAAGAGTTATTACAACTTCCTTTTCAACAATGATAACAAATTTCTTGACGTGTTCAAAAACATTAACAAAGCGTTGATAAAACCCTCGAGAATAACCTTAGTGTGGCGTATTGCACATGGTAGGATTCCCATTGTCTCCTGTTTACAGGCTTTCGGGGTCACCCTCTTCTCTAAATGTTGTATGTGTAATTAGTATAGGGAGGATATCAATATTCTCTTTCTATCTTGTGATACGACTTCTGCTCTATGGAACCAAGTATTTGATATTTTTGACTGCAGATGGTTGTTTGGTACATCTCTAATTTCGTAGATTCAGAGATGCATAGAAACCTTGGATTCTAAGCAAATCAGGAATCTGTTTATGGCGGCCATTGCATAGATTCTTCATGTGATCTGGTATGGTAGTAATGACTACATATTTCGCAAAAACTTATTTAATCTCAATGCAGGTAAAATGAGAATTCTCATTGCTATTCAAGAGGCGACCTTGATTCAGAACGATCACTGCTCTAACTCTGTTAGAGATCTTGGGATCTTGAGGCGCATTGGAGTTGACGGGAAATTTCCTCGTCCCAAATTTATGATGGACATTTTTTGGCAACCTCTGCCTATGGGGTGGATTAAAATAAATGTTGACGGGGCCTCCAAAGGCAATCCGGGACCAGTGGGTTGTGGTGGCATCTTCAGAAATCATTTGGACCAGATCCTTGGATGCTTCTACGGCTCATGTGGATTTGCATCCTCCTTAGAAGCTGAGATGTGGAGTGTTATCCATGCTATCTCATTTGCTAAAGCCCGTAATTGGAGAAACATCTGGATTGAGAGTGATTCATCTACCATTGTTCAAGCTATTTGGAAGGGTACAGTTCACCTAGCTTGGAATCTCACTTCCCGCTGGATTGACTGCCTTCAGTCTCTCTCCTCCATCGGCTTTATTGCAACGCACACTTATAGAGAAGCCAAGAGGATTGTCGATGCTCTAGAAAACATGGGTGTAGCCCATGATATTACATGGAGTGATGATCTCCATGCTGAGTTGATCCCACTTTATATTCGTGATGTAATCAAAACTCCATCCTTTCATCTGGTGTAATCCCTCATTTTTTGATAAAATTCCTCTGGATTACTTTTAAAAAAACAAGGCTATTCTTCAAATCTGCCACTGAATCTCTCCGGGCCTCTTTTATTACAACCTATAAGAAATCAAGGTCCTCCTTGGTTTACAAATTTTTATCCACAACTACTGGACTTCTTTCAGGTAAGATAATAGAATCCCTCTGAGGCTGGTCTTCCTCATCAAAATCTCTATAAATGAGTCCAAGTTCCATGTACCCTGGATCTGATGACCAATTCTCTATGTCATACAGCACAAAAAATGAACCAAGGGAAGCAGGTTGCTCCCCCTTAACATGAGCTTCCTCTACTCCATCTTGATCTTCAACTATCTTTTCTTCCTCAACATCAACCGATAATGGAGCCATTTCATCTTTCTCATAAACAGCTTCCACGTCAATCACTTCATCTTCTAATGAATCATAAACAACTTCGTCCATATCGGTTTGAACTGTTTGGGGTATCTGAGAACTAAAAACTGGTTTTTCTTTCTTAACCACACATTCTGGTCTAACTGGCCCATTAATTTCTTCAATCCTATATTCCTCAACCTTTTCCTCATGCATGTATTCTTTTGGGATCTCCTCTACTTGCATAACAGTATTCCCTATCAAGGGACTAAGTCGTGATGAAATTCTTTTGTCAGGGCTTGAAAATCCAGATCCTCTGCTTTATGAATCCTCTTCTGCTTCACTGCCTTGAGATGTCTCTTCAGGGTTCAAATTGAGCTGGTCTTCCTTATCACCAGAATTATTTGCTTAAGAAACTGTTACACCCTTAGGACTGGGAGGCAGTACAGAATCTCCTCTATCTCCTTAATATCCATCCTCCTCATCTGAGTCATTAGACTCACCACTATACTCTGGATCTTCCTCATGAGATCCTAGTCCTAGATCTCTCTTATCCCTTCGCTGTAACACCCGAGACTTTTATGTTATATAAATCATCAAAGGAATCTTTTTTTACACAACACTTGCTTGGCTTGCTTTACACGAAATCGTGAGCTTCCTCGATAGCTTGCGTCGTACGCAATACCTAGTTTCACTAAATAACGATATGCTATTAAAATATTATTAAAACTAGCCGTTATGAATAGTAAAAACCACTTTTTGAAATTTTATTTTTCAAAATGGACTTCATTTTTGGATTTGGAATATCAAAATTAGCCTAGGGTGAAATTTTGGTATTTTTCTGAAAACTTTCAATTTTTGATGAATAGTGAAACCACTAAGTGGTAGGTTAAAAACTGAATTTTGCATAATACTTAATTTTACCGCTTCTGTGAATGGAATTTCGAAAATCCGACATACACGGTTAATATCAAGGACTAAAATGTGGTTCAATGAGATGAAAATAATTTTTGGTGAATAGTAACTTTTTAATTTTTTTTACCACGGTTAATAGTAAATAGGGTAACTAAAGGTAAATATGATATTACTATTACCCTAACACATGTCCTAATTCTATTGGATAAGTGTAATTCGACCAAAAACAACCTTATGAATATAATATGACCATTTAGGTCCACTTGGACTAGATTATGACATTTAATATTATTTTATTTAATGAATAGTTAAAATAGTTAAAATCAAAGTTTAATAACTAAAATATTTTTAATATGGGGTTATACATAAGATAAATTCGACTATAAATATTAATTAGAAAGCTAAAAAGATTTCCTACATAATGATATTTTATTTATAATTTTTAGACTTTAAATAAATTAATTTATTTATGACACAATGATGATGCAGTAATTATCTTATTAATGAAATATTGACATAATTGATGTTATAAAAACCAAAATAAATGTAATTTGAGACTTTTTATGAATTACACTAATTTTTTAGGTTACTATGATATATTAGTGTCAATTTAATCAACTTGGTTCGAACATATAATTCTTTTATGACTTTCACAAAAATCCTATATCAAATAGTGTCAAAATTGAAACAAAATAGTTTTTAAATCAAATATTATATTATTAATTGTTATTTTATTCCTAAAAATCTAAGGTTCGGCCAAATGACTTAGATAAGGATATATATATTAATAATAAACAATTTGGGGTTCGTTTGGCATGTTATAGTAAGTGTATTAACCATATATTGTAAGAAAACAAAAAGACACGGTATAAGTTAAATTATTTAAATTAGAGTTAAATCTAATTGATAAGGTTAAAATAATAACTTAAACTTGTCTAAATCCTATTGGTTGATAGGATTTCGACCCATCCCCACTTTATATTCGAAATAAGACCCTTTGGAACCATTATAAACCGATTTTGACTTTAATATAAAATAATATTTTGAGATATTCCTAAGGTGCCCCTCTCCTCCCTTATAAAAGGACACCTCCTCCCCCTCCTCCTCACACCAATTTGAGCACTCAAGCTCGGCCAAACCCTGCCAAAATCCCTTCTCCACTTCCCTGTAATAATCCTAGAGGTCCTGGTCTTCTTCAAAGACCAATCTTAGTTCCCTAACTGGAGGATTCAAAGAGGCGTTTCAAAGAAGAGGTAATACCCATTACCGATCTTTTCAATTTCTTTCTTCTTCAACTTCTTATTCTTTAGTTGTTTCATGACAAAGTAATAACATAAGTATTAATTAAAATACTTATATGTTATTATAAATATGAAACAACCTTATTTCACCTTCTATCCATCCTACGGAAAAATGAAATCACCGCGCGTGCGTACGTATGGAATACCGTCTCCACGCCGTGATGTAATCTATTTTCCACCACCACCTTAATAGGATGGGTATAATGGTGTAATGAGTAACTATATATGATTATTATAAAGTGATATTGATACTGAAATAGTCTACATACACTTCAACACAATTTCACGACCATGGGAACGATATCATCGCTCGTGCGTACGTACGGACTACCGTCTCCACGACGCGATGAGATTCATTCTCAATGATTAACCATTCATGAATGATTATAAAGTATGTATAATAAGTACTAATGAAATATATGACATAATAATGATATTGTATTTATGTAAATTTATATGTATGTCATCTACTTAATTCCATTCACTTCAATAAGGAAACGAAAACAGCGTTCATGCGTACGTACGGACTACCGTCTCCATGAACGGTGTATTTCATTCCATTTATTGGTATATTATATA
Source organism: Viscum album (assembly GCA_963277665.1). NCBI lineage: Eukaryota > Viridiplantae > Streptophyta > Magnoliopsida > Santalales > Viscaceae > Viscum > Viscum album. The sequence continues at coordinate 70,575,410 of OY728155.1, read as the reverse complement.
TATATATATATATTCTGAATATATATTATATATAAATCATGTTTTACATTCTGTATATAAGTAATCATTATCCAAGTTATCATATTAATAATTACAAGTTAAAATCACGAACGACAAATGAGACGATTTTACCCAAAACGCTACATTAACATGAATTTACAAAAGAACGGGTAATATAAAGTCATAAGTGGACCATATATGATATAATAACAATGAATATGATTCCGGAATAAGTCAATAACATGATTTAAATCATTATACAGGAGGTTCGGACACTTACGAAGCAAATCGGACTTAAGGTAAGGAAAATATCACAATCTCATTTTTATCCGAGATTGCTTATACTTTGGTATTTACTGGGGTGTATTTTATCATCCACATCCTTGTTTTCCTAAATATGTAATATTATTCCCATCCAATTACAATTGTTTAAATCCAATTTTACCCTTCAGTGAGTTTTTAGTAAAAGATATGAAAGGAATCTTTTGTCGTTTTTCGTACGAGGTACTTTTTGACTTTTCCGACAAAAGTACGAGAAGAATGTTTTTTTAAACTTATACGGCACGAACGGATCTTTACGGTTTTATAAAGCCTTATTTTCATGAAGCTTCCTCCAAAAGATTTCATGACTATTTTCAATAAAATCTCTTTATTTTAAAATTTCATGACGTTTTGTGAAAGGAAATTGATTTTTAAGAAGAAATGATATTTTCCTCAAGAATTCATTTCAAGTGTTTTATCAAAATTATTTTCCATATAAGATAACATAGGGTTCTGTTTCTATCCCTATTATTACATTGATTTGGTTATGTTGTGATGGAAATATTTTTATGAATTCCTTTATCTTATATGAATTTTTTTATGACGTCACGATTTTTAAGATTCCCATTTTTATTACATGGGTTATGCAATGATGTATGGTTTATGATTTTGTGGCACACATAAGAATGGTATCATTATGAGATGGGTGGGACCTATATCTCCCTCCAATGCATTGGGTAAAAATTTTATATCTCATGAGATAGACATGGCTGGAATGGTAGGTTATACCGGTTCAGTGAAAGAGGACTGAAACGAGGGTTACTCAATTCAGAAATGGACTTTGTCCACTAAGATAGTCTTGGAAATGAGTCCTGACTAATAAGATATGATTCCCTATTATTATGTGTGTATGCCACAAAGTTTAATGTTTTATGTTATGATTATTGTGATTACATTTCACTGCCATGATTTACCCCATGTTATGAAATTATGATCTCTTTTGCAGGTTAAGATTTCTAAATGTTATGTGCTTATGTATATGATGCGATTGATATTTCTTTTGTTTACCCTTACTGAGCATTTGAACTCACCCTTTTATGTTTTCTTTTACCCAGGATATAAAGAAAGGTTTTAGGTATAAAAAAAGGAAGATCTTTATGGGAGATGTTGAAGATCTTTCACCAGGATTAGAAGATTATATTCCGAGTTTCCAAAGACACTAAACTATTACGATCCTTGTGTGTGTGTTTTTGTAATGTACTAAGTATTCCGCAAAAGTAATGTAATGTCCATGTACGTCAGGTTTCGGGTCTCTACAGTTTGTATCAGAGTAAAGGTATAGTCAACCTTTGGAAACTAGGATGTGAAAGCCTTAGTAAGAACCCTAAGGATAGGTCTAAGCATAGAAAACAATCTTAGTGTTTTAGAAATGGCCACGAATAACCTAGGATAATACCTTAAGTGTGAAAATTTTATTCTTGAATTATGTGGTTTTCCTATTATAATTAGTGTTCCTCACATTATTCTTCTTTGTTTTAGTCAATGGCTAGAACCCGAAGGAACCGTGTTAATGCGGAATGCGATGGACAATGCAATTATTTTCCCCCTGAGCAACCAAACGATATGGGAGCTGGAATGTAAAATCTTGTAGCCATGCTCACACAACATTCTCAAGCTATGAATCATGCAGGACTTCCAAACGAGCAAAGGAAGGAGCAACATTCTGTTGAATCCTTCATAAGGCAGCGTCCCCCTTCTTTCAGCGGGTCTACTGATCCATTAGTTGCTGAACAATGGATTAGTACTACTGAAAAGATATTTTCAGTTCTTCAATGTTCTGAACATGATAAAGTCATCCTAGAAGTGTATCGTTTGGAAGGAGATGCTGATCAATGGTGGAATCTTATTAAGAATACGAGGCAAAGGGATGAAATTGAGTCCATGGAATGGGACGAGTTCAAGAACTTATTTTTCAATAAGTACTTCCCTCGTATTCTCCGAACAAAGATGGAGAAAGAGTTTATTGAACTAAAGCAAAGGGATGATGAATCTGTTGGTACCTATGAAGAAAATTTTACAAGACTTGCAAGGTATGCTTCTGGTATTATTATCCAACCTGAGAGTAAGATCGATTGATTCTTTAGTGGCTTAAAACCAAGTCTTCGAAGGGCGTTAGCCACGAGGGACTTCAATAGCTATGAGGAAATCGTTCGATGTGCTCTCAAAGTTGAGATGGAGATTGGAGTAACCCATCAGTCATATGGGTTTGATAAGAAGATGAAAATGGAATTTAAAGGAAAATCTAAAGAGCACACTGAAAAGAAGATGAGCTTTCCCTTATTCTCAAAGTGTGGAATGAAACATGGAGGGAGTTGTCTTAAAGGGACAAGTAAATGTTTCAAATGTGGAAAGGAAGGTCATCGGGCATTTGAATGCCACGATGATGGGAAGAAGATGTCTAATGATGCAAACAAAGGAAGGGATACACAGAATAAACCTACTACACTTCAATGTTTCAAGTGCAAAGAAATGGGGCATTATGCCAATCAATGCCCAAATCCAAGGGTTGATGATGATGGTCGAGGTCAACAAACTCTTAAGGATAAAGACAAAGGAATGTCACATTCAATTTCTATCAGGGATGTGGAGTACGATAACGATGTGGTGAAAGGTACACTTACCATCCACTCTAAAGAAGCAAATGTTTTATTTGATTCTGGATCCACCCACTCTTTTATTTCTGAAGAATTTTCTAAGGGTATCACCGTATTACCTCGACAATTAGATGTTGAGTTAGCTGTGACAACACCTAATGGCACATCAATCGCATAAAAAGTTAATTATTCTTCTCCAATTGACGTTTGTGGGAAAGTGCTTCCTGCAAATCTTGTGATCCTTCATTTAGTGGAATTCGATGTGATTCTTGGCATGGATTGGCTTTCTTTATACGGAGCTCATATCAATTGCCAATGAAGGGAAGTCACATTTCATATTCCAGATCAATCTATGATCGTCTATCAATGCAAGGATGAACATAACCTTCCAGTGGAAATTTCTTCCATTTTATGGGTATTGATTCCACTAAATGAAGGTTATTTATCTCAAATGGTTGGTGAGGAACTCGCGATTAAGAATATGCCCATCGTACGGGAGTTTGATGATGTCTTTCCGGAGGAATTACCGGGTCTTCCACCAAATCGTGAAGTTGAGTTTTCAATAGAACTCGTACCAGGTGCTTTGCCTATTTCAAAGACACCTTATAGAATGTCCCCAATTGAGTTGCAGGAATTGAAGAAGCAACTCCAAGAGAATCTTGATAAGGGATTCATACGCCCTAGTGCGTCACCTTGGGGAGCACCTGTTCTATTTGTTAAGAAGAAAGATGGATCAATGAGACTCTGCATTGATTATCGAGAACTTAACAAGATCACTATCAAGAACAAATATCCTCTCCCACGCATTGATGACTTATTTGACCAACTACGCGGAGCTCAATACTTTTCCAAGATTGATCTTCGTTCAGGGTATCATAAATTAAGGGTCAAAAGGGGGGATATACCAAAGACGGCTTTCCGTACAAGGTATGGACACTATGAATTTATAGTGATGCCATTTGGTCTTACTAATGCCCCTGCTATCTTCATGGATCTAATGAATAGAGTCTTTAGAGAATATCTTGATCAATTTGTGTTAGTCTTTATAGACGATATTCTTGTCTATTCAAAGAGCAAGGAAGAGCATGAATATCACTTGAGAATTATATTGATGACCCTGAGAAAGGAGAAGCTTTATGCCAAATTTACCAAGTGTGAATTTTGGCTTCAAAAAGTTGCATTTTTGGGTCACATAATCTCAAAAGAGGGGATATCTGTGGATCCAGCAAAAACAGAGGTTATCGAATAATGGTCGAGACCAACAACAGTAACTGAGATCCGAAGTTTTCTTAGTTTGGCTTGATATTATCGACGTTTTGTAAAAGATTTTTCACGATTATCTAACCCACTCACCAAGTTGACTCGGAAAGGAGTTAAGTTTGTTTGGACAGAGCAATGTGAAGAGAATTTCAAGGAGTTGAAAAGAAGGTTATCCAGTGCACCTGTGCTCACACTGCCTTGTAGTGGAGAAAGGTTTGTGATCTATAGTGATGCATCCAAGAAGGGATTGGGGTGTGTTCTTATGCAAAATGATATGGTGATAGCTTATGCCTCACGACAGTTGAAAATCCATGAGCAAAATTACCCAACACATGATTTGAAGTTAGCTGCGGTAATCTTTGCATTAAAGATTTGGCGACATTACCTTTATGGTGAAGGGTGTGATATTTATACTGATCATAAAAGTTTAAAGTATATTTTCACACAATAGGAGGTGAATATGCGTCAAAGAAGATGGTTGGAGCTGATTAAGGATTATGACTGCTCAATCCATTACCACCCTGGGAAACAAACAAGGTGGCAGATGCATTAAGTCGACAAGACCATGCTAGTTTATCCATAATGAGGATCACAAAAGATCCATCATTTATGGATTTACAAAGGATGGATCTTGGAATTATAATGGAAGGGGAAAAATCTTATCTTTCTCAAATGAATGTTCAACCATATATACATGTGAAGATTAAAGAGGCACAGAAAGAAGATGTCGAGTTACAAAAGAAGGTGAGAAATGTTCCTGAATTCAACCTTGATTGTGATGGGATAATAAAGTTCAGGAATCGGGTTTGTGTTCCTCCCATCCCCGAATTAAAGAAGGAGCTGCTGGATGAGGCTCATAGTTCTTCATTCTCTATTCATCCTGGAAGCACGAAGATGTATAGGGACCTGAAAGAGTACTTCTGGTGGGATGGCATGAAAAAAGATGTTGTTGAATATGTCTCTCGATGCTTGGTTTGTCAACAAGTTAAAGCTGAGAGACAGAAGTCTAAGGGGATGTTACAACCATTACCCATACCCTAATGGAAATGGGAAAACACACTATGGACTTTGTCACAGGACTTCCTAAAACATCCAAAGGTAATAATGCTATCTGGGTCATAGTTGATAGTCTTACAAAGTCTGCACACTTCATTGCTATTAGAGAGGATTTCTCTCTGGATCAGCTTGCCATGATATATGTAAAGGAATTGGTAAGATTGCATGGAGTACCACTTTCTATTATATCTGATCGGGATCCGAGATTTACCTCGAAGTTCTGGCGAAGTATTCAGCATACTCTGGATACAGAGTTGAGTTTCAGCACTGCTTATCATCCTCAGACAGACGGTCAGTCTGAGAGAACAATTCAAACCCTAGAAGATATGTTGAGATCTTGCTCTATGGATTTCAAAGGAGGTTGGGATCAACACCTACCTTTGGTGGAATTTTCTTATAATAATAGCTTTAACTCCAGTATTCAGATGGCTCCTTATGAAGCTCTCTATGGAAAGAAATGAAGGACTCCAACTTTCTGGGATGAAGTTGGGGAAAGAAAGCTATTAGGACCTGATCTCGTTGATGAAATGGCAGAAAAGGCCAGATCTATTCAAAAACACATAAGAGCAGCTCAGAGTCGACAGAAAAGTTATGCCGACAACCGAAGAAAAGACCTAGAGTTTGAAGTGGGTGATAAAGTATTCTTACAAATATCTCCCTGGAAGAGGGTTATAAGATTTGGAAAGAAGGGGAAGTTGAGCCCTAGATATATCGGTCCTTTCGAAATACTGGATCGTGTTGGAAAGGAAGCTTACCGATTGGTGCTTCCACCGAATCTCTCTCAAGTTCACGATGTGTTCCATGTATCTCTCCTGAGAAAGAACATACCTGATCCTTCACATGTACTCAGCTCAGAAGTTGTACCGCTGGAGCAAGATATTTCTTATGAAGAACAACCGATAGAGATTCTGGATCGTAGCAAAAAAGTCCTACAAAACAAGACCACTCGATTGGTGAATGTTTTATGGAGGAACCACCAACTTGAAGAAGCTACATGGGAGCTTGAGGATATGATGAGGGAGAAGTACCCTCATCTGTTTGTTACAAAGTGACGAATTTCGAGGGAGAAATTCTTTTTAAGGGGGGTAGAATGTAACTACCGAGACTTTTATGTTATATAAATCATCAAAGGAATCTTTTTCTACACAACACTTTCTTGGCTTGCTTTACACGAAATCGCGAGCTTCCTCGATAGCTTGCGTCGTACGCAATACCTAGTTTCACTAAACAACGATATGCTATTAAAATATTATTAAAACTAGCCATTATGAATAGTAAAAACCACTTTTTGAAATTTTATTTTTCAAAATGGACTTCATTTTTGGATTCGGAATATCTAAATTAGCCTAGGGTGAAATTTTGGTATTTTTCTGAAAACTTTCAATTTTTGATGAATAGTGAAACCACTAAGTGGTAGGTTAAAAACTGAATTTTGCATAAAACATAATTTTACCGCTTCTGTGAATGGAATTTCGAAAATCCGACAGACACGGTTAATATCAAGGACTAAAATGTGGTTCAATGAGATGAAAATAATTTTTGGTGAATAGTAACTTTTTACTTTTTTTTACCACAGTTAATAGTAAATAGGGTAACTAAAGGTAAATATGATATTACTATTACCCTAACACATGTCCTAATTCTATTGGATAAGTGTAATTCGACCAAAAACAACCTTATGAATATAATATGACCATTTAGGTCCACTTGGATTAGATTATGACATTTAATATTATTTTATTTAATGAATAGTTAAAATAGTTAAAATCAAAGTTTAGTAACTAAAATATTTTTAATATGGGGTTATACATAAGATAAATTCGATTATAAATATTCATTAGAAAGCTAAAAATATTTCCTACATAATTATATTTTATTTATAATTTTTAGAGTTTAAATAAATTAATTTATTTATGACACAATGATGATGCAGTAATTATCTTATTAATGAAATAGTGACATAATTGATGTTATAAACACCAAAATAAATGTAATTTGAGACTTTTTATGAATTCCACTAATTTTGTAGGTTACTATGATATATTAGTGTTGATTTAATCAACTTGGTTCGAACATATAATTCGGTTATGACTTTCACAAAAATCATATATCAAATAGTGTCAAAATTGACACAAAATAGTTTTTAAATCAAATATTATATTATTAATTGTTATTTTATTCCTAAAAATCTAAGGTTCGGCCAAATCACTTTGATAACGATATATATATTAATAATAAACAATTTGGGGTTCGTTTGGCATGTTATAGTAAGTTTATTAACCATATAGTGTAAGAAAACAAAAAGACACGGTAAAAGTTAAATTATTTATCTTAGAGTTAAATCTAATTGATAAGGTTAAAATAATAACCTAAACTTGTCTAAATCCTATTGTTTGATAGGATTTCGACCCATACCCACTTTATCATCTAAATAAGACCCTTTGGAACCATTATAAACCGATTTTGACTTTAATATAAAATAATATTTTGAGATATTCCTAAGGTGCCCCTCTCCTCCCTTATAAAATGACACCTCCTCCCCCTCCTCCTCACACCAATTTGAGCACTCAAGCTCGGCCAAACCCTGCCAAAATCCCTTCTCCAATTCCCTGTAATAATCCTAGAGGTCCTGGTCTTATTCAAAGACCAATCTTAGTTCCCTAAGTGGAGGATTCAAAGAGGTGTTTCAAAGAACAGGCAATACCCATTACCGATCTTTTCAATTTCTTTCTTCTTCAACTTCTTCTTCTTTAGTTGTTTCATGACAAAGTAATAACATAAGTATTAATTACATACTGATATGTGATTATAAATATGAAACAATCCTAATTCACCTTCTATCCATCCTACGGAAAAATGAAATCACCGCGCGTGCGTACGTACGGAATACCGTCTCCACGCCGTGGTGTAATCTATTTTCCACCACCACCTTAATAGGATGTGTATAATGGTGTAATGAGAAACTATATATGATTATTATAAAGTGATATGGATACTGAAATAGTCTACATACACTTCAACACAATTCCACGACCATGGGAACGATATCATCGCTCGTGCGTACGTACGGACTACCGTCTCCACGACGCGATGAGATTCATTCTCAATGATTAACCATTCATTAATGATTATAAAGTATGTATAATAAGTACTAATAAAATATATGACATAATAATGATACTGTATTTATGTAAATTTATATGTATTTCATCTACTTAATTCCATTCACTTCAATAAGGAAACGAAAACAGCGTTCATGCGTACGTACGGACTACCGTCTCCATGAACGGTGTATTTCATTCCATTTATCGGTATATTATATATATATATTCTGAATATATATTATATATAAATCATGTTTTACATTCTGGATATAAGTAATCATGATCCAAGTAATCATATTAATAATTACAAGTTAAAAACACGAACGAAAAATGAGACGATTTTACCCAAAACGCTAATTTAATATGAATTTACAAAAGAACGGGTAATATAAAGTCATAAGTGGACCATATATGATATAATAACAATGAATATGATTCTGGAATAATTCAATAACATGATTTAAATCATTATACAGGAGGTTCGGACACTTACGAAGCAAATCGGACTTAAGGTAAGGAAAATATCACAATCTCATTTTTATCCGATATTGCTTATACTTTTGTATTTACTGGGGTGTATTTTATCATCCACATCCATATTTTCCTCAATATGTAATATTATTCCCATCCAATTACAATTGTTTAAATCCAATTTTACCCTTCGGTGAGTTTTTAGTAAAATATATGAAAGGAATCTTTTGTCGTTTTTCATACGAGGTACTTTTTGACTTTTCCGACAAAAGTACGAGAAGAATGTTTTTTTAACTTATACGGCACGAACGGATTTTTAAGGTTTTATAAAGCATTATTTTCATGAGGCTTCCTCCAAAATATTTCATTACTATTTTCAATAAAATCTCTTTCTTTTAAAATTGCATGATGTTTTGTGAAAAGAAATTGATTTTTATGAAGAAAGGATATTTTCCTCAAGAATTCATTTCAAGTGTTTTATCAAAATTATTTTCCATCTAAGATAACATAGGGTTCTGTTTCTATCCCTATTATTACATTAATTTGGTTATGTTGTGATGGAAATATTTTTATGAATTCCTTTATCTTATATGAATTTTTTTATGACGTCGTGATGTTTAAGATTCCCATTTTTATTACATGGGTTATTCAATGATGTATGGTCTTTGATTTTGTGGCACACATAAGAATTGTATCATTATGAGATGGGTGGGACCTATATCTCCCTCCAATGCCTTGGGTAAAGATTTTATATCTCATGAGATAGTCATGGCTGAAATGGTAGGTTATACCGGTTCAATGAAACAGGACTGAAACGAGGGTTACTCGATTCAGAAATGGACTTTGTCCACTAAGATAGTCTTGGAAATGAGTCTTGACTAATAAGATATGATTCTCTATGATTATGTGTGTATGCCACAAAGTTTAATGTTTTATGTTATGATTATTGTGATTACATTTCACTGCCATGATTTACCCCATGTTATGAAATTATGATCTCTTTTGCAGGTTAAGATTTCAAAAAGTTATGTGCTTATGTATATGATGCGATTGATATTTCTTTTTTTACCCTTACTGAGCATTTGAGCTCACCCTTTTATGTTTTCTTTTACCCAGGATATAAAGAAATGTTTTAGGTATAAAAAAAGGAAGATCTTTATGGGAGATGTTGAAGATCTTTCACCAGGATTAGAAGATTATATTCCGAGTTTCCAAAGACACTAAACTATTACGATCCTTGTGTTTTTGTTTTTGTAATGTACTAAGTATTCCGCAAAAGTAATGTAATGTCCATGTACGTCAGGCTTCGGGTCTCTACATTCACCTACTTGGGTGATCCACTGGATTGAATTTATCATAGACTCTTCCATCATCTGACACCCACTGCTTTCTCCCTGGGTTCCAGCTTATCTTCATGTACTTGCAGGTGATGCTAGTAATGAAAAATTTATCCTTAACCACTTCAGTCTCATCTTGAGACTTAGATGCATCCTTTTCTTTGATCATGACCGAAATCAACTTATCATAAAATAGTGCATTTGTCTTTGATTTTACCCTTACATATCTTCCATTTGTATCATAATAAGCCTTCATAGGTTGAGATTTACTCCATACCTCAGCAGAAGGAACATGCAAATTTCTAGATACCTTAGGTCTGCAAAATCTACCATTCTGTGACTTACAACATGTTGAATAAATTTTAACAGTAGCCTGTTCTCTCCATTCATTTCAGCTGCTACAACATTCCTTTTCTTTCCACTTCTTTTCAGCTCATCCAAAGCAACATCATTGCTAAAAACATCACTGGCAGGAGGAATGGTTTTGGATGAATAACTATATTCACCCTCATTTGCAACTTTTAAGCTCTCTGCCCACTCAGCCGAATAAAAGGATATATCCTTATCATTCACTAAGGATATCATCATGTTCTCCTCAGTAGTTCTTTCATAATGAACATTGGCATAAATCTCCTTCACTAAATTTCGGCAGTAAGGCCCATTATTGTTCGCAAAATAGTCTAACCATCCTTGCTCCTCCATTACCTTTAGAACTAGCGACTTACTGGTCATCAACCACTCTGCACACATCTCTCTTTCGATGACTATTTCTCTATGTAACAGATGCAAGTTCACTGTGTCCTTCGCGGCTCTTGTTCTAACTCTATGGACGTCGGCTTCAGTGGTTTTCTTTTTCTTCTTAACCTTTGGCTCATCACTGGTATCTCAAACATTAGGAAGCTTGTTTTCTCCATGTTAGGATTGATGGGTTAGGTTCTTCGCGCAGGGATTCGAGGAGTTAGGCTTAAGAGAGGAAGAGGAGTAGAGGGATCAGTGTATTGAGAGATGACTTAAATCTTGTTTTTATCATTTAGGAATCTCAAATCAACAAACAAAAAAATGTTTAAAAATATAATAAGAGTTCTGTCTTTGGAAATTGAAAATTAAAACAGCATAAAGTCATAACAGTGAGCCTTATATCGGTGAGGTCTACCTATCAATGAGGTCTATCTATCAGTAAGGTTACTCCATCGGTGAGGTGACTCTATCGGTATGGTGATTCTATCGGTGAGGTTATTATACAGGGTGAGGATTCATAACAGTACGGTTTCTCTATCAGGCAGGTGTACCTAGTGATGAGAAAAGCTAACAGTGAGGTCTCTCCAATAGTAGGATCTAGCTATTAGGGAGGTCAGCTAATGGTTAGGATTTCTAACATTGAGTTCGGCTAACAGTGAGGGTTGCCTTATTCACGGTTAATCACTATAATTTCCTTCCTAATGAAACTTAGCCTTTCTAAACTCAAGGGTTTGGCGAAAATATCATCCAACTGATGTTTATTGCCTATAAATTTAAGATTAATATCACCATTTTGGTAATTATCTCTTAAAAAGTGGTGCCTGACATCAATTGGTTAGTCCTAGAGTGAGATATAGGGTTCTTAGAGATATGTATCGCACTAGTATTGTCACAATTGGTAGATACATGTCTCAATTGATAACCATAGTACAGAAATGTGTGTTTCAACAATAGAATCTATGCACAGAAACTACAAGTAGTAATGTATTCTGCTTCTACAGTAGATAATGCAACCGAGTTTTTCTTTTCACTACACTATGATACTAGGGACTTACCAAGAATGTGACATGTTCCAGAAGTGCTTATTCTATCTAACTTTCATCCTGCAAAGTCAGCGTCTGAATAACTTATTAATTCAAATGATTGTAATTTTGGATAAAATAATATCAAATTCGTAGTATGTTTAAGATATATAAAAATTATTTTAACAGCAAGTCAAGTGTGACTCTTTTGGATTAGCTTGAAATCTAGCACAAAAGCATACACTAAACATAATGTCTGGTTGACTATAAGTAAGATAGAGTAGACTCCCAATCATACCTCTGTAATTGGTTTGATCTACTAGTTTCCCAGTTTCATCAGCATCCAATGAACATGTGGTACTCATGGGTGTGTCATTACCCTTACTTTTATCAAAACAAAAACATTTTAAAAGATCCTTGGTATAATTTCTTTGATTTAAGATAATACCATTTTCCTTTTGGAAAACATGAAATCCAAGAAAGTATTTAATATCTCTAATTAAACTCATTTCAAATTCATTTTTCATAATTTTTAAAAAATCATACATAAGGTATTTTTAGAAGATCGAAAAATAATATCATCTACATAGATTTGTACTTTCAAAACATCATTTGAAAATCTTTTGATAAATAAGGTTGGGTCAAAAACTCTTTTTGTAAAACCTTTTGAAATAAGGAAACTACTAAGTCTATCATACCAAGCTTGTGGAGCTTGTTTTAAACCATACAAATCCTTACAATGTTTAAAAACTCTATTTGGAAAATGAGGATTTGTAAATCCAGGTGATTGTTCAACAAAAACATCTTCAACTATAAATCCATTTAGAAAAGCACTTTTAACATCAATTTGATATAACTTGAAATTCAGATGAGATGCATAGGAAAGTAGAATCCTAATAGCTTCTAGTTTGGCTATAGGTGAAAAGGTTTCCTCATAGTCTATTCCTACCTATTGAATATATCCTTGTGAAAATAGCCTATCTTTGTTTCTAATGACGTTTCTAGATTCATCAACTTTGTTTCTAAAAACTCATTTAGTGCCTATGGTGAAAGTGTCCTTAGGTCTGTCAACTAATTCCCAGACATTGTTTCTTTCAAATTGATTTAATTATTCTTGTATAGCCATTACCCAGAATTCATCATTGATATTTTTAGGTTTATGCTATGAAAGAAAAGCTTGTTGTTCGACCTGATTTCTTAGATAAGCTCTAGTCTGGGTTCCTCTACCTAAATCTACTACAACAACATCTAAATGATGGTTCTTTAGAATAATAGTTGGTCTGGTCATGGTAGGACTAGAAAAAACAGGTTATTCTGTGGGTTTGGATCCAATAGAATCGTGTTCTAGAAATTTTCTAGAATTTTTTGGTTTCATAGTAGGTCCACTGTTTTTTTCATTAATGTCCAAAACAAATAGGTCTTTTTCATGATTTTTAAGAACGGTTTTAGTCTCATGTGGATTAGTGTCATCAAATGTGACATGCACTGATTTTTACACACATTTTTTCTCTTATTAAAGACTCTATAAGATTTACAGGATGTGGAATAACCTATAAAGATTCCCTCATCACTTTTAGAAGAAAATTTATCTAGATTATCCTTTGTATTATGAATAAAAACTTTGCAACCAAAAACTCTGAAGTAACTAACTTTAGGATTCCTATTATTCCATAGCTCATAAGGGGTATTTTTAAGAACAGTTCTAATTAAGACTCTATTAATAATGTAAAAAGCTGTATTTACAGCTTCTTCCCTGAAATAAACAGGTAGGTCATACTCATTTAGCATAGTTTTAGCAATTTCTTGAAGGGTAAGCTTCACTTTTGTGAGCAAGAAAGTATACCCAAGTATATCTTGAAAAGTCATCTACCAAGACATTAACATAGTGATTCCCATTCAAACAAGAATTACTAGATAGTACAAACAAATCCATGTGGACCAACTCTAGAGGTTGAGAAGTTGAAACTTCTTACTTTAATTTGAATGAAATTTTATGTTGCTTTCCCTTTTGACAGGGAGTACAAACTTTGTCTGTTGGGGATTTTCGTTGAGGTTGGTCTTTAACTAAATTCTTCCTAGTCAATTTTCTAAGTGAATGTATATTACAGTGTCCTATTCGTATATTCCAAAGACAATATTCATTATGAAAATCATTTAATCAAGTAATGTTTTTTTAGCTAAAGAATTCAAATCAATTGCATAAACATTTTCATTTCTCAATGTAGGAAATACTAAAACATTCTTAGAATTAAAAACATTACAAGAATAATTTTCAAACATAAAATTAAATCCATCATCACATAACTTAGAAATACATAACAGATTATATTTATGTCCATAAACAAACAATACTTTGGAAATTAAAATTGAATCACTGTTACCAATTTGGCCTAGGCCGATGATCTTTCCATTAGAATTATCACCAAATGTGACATGGCCTCCATCAACCTTTATTAATATTTTAAAGCATGAGTAATATCTATACATTTTCCTTGAACATCCACTATCCAAGTACCATACCTTCTTGAGAGAACTCTTTATGCAGGTCTCCTACAAAACAGGTTTAGATGGAAAATGATTTTGGTACCCATATCTTCTTTGGTCTAGACAGGTTAGCATGCAAAGCATTAAGTACCCAAATATTTCTTATGGGTGTCATATAATCAATAGATTTAACAGATTTTGAAATATAAACTATATTTTATCTATAACAATGTGAGTGACTAGTTGAATAATATAAACTTCCCACACTAGAACTAGCAGAATTTTGTCCATATTTAGGAATAAATCTAGTTATAGTTATCTCTATCATTCCTTGATGATAGCCTAAACCAGTAGTATACTTTGGTGCCATTTGTTTTCCAAGAATTTTGGTTAAGGTGTTCTTTCCATTTGTAAATTTCTCTAAATCCTTTTTAAGTTTCTCATTTGACAATTTTAATTCAGTATTTTCCTTCAACAGTTGAGCATTCTTTTCTTTTTCTACAGTTAGATCTGTTTTAACAGTACTAGTCAAGGAATGTTGTTTCTTCAAAGATTTATATTTATCTTTATGTTCATTGAAGGTATCTTCCAGCATATTTCAATATTCAAAAAGTTCAGTCTTGGAAAAAATTTCATCATTATCTGAAACACTATTATTTCTAGAATAATAATCATTTAGAACTGAGGAAACAGGTACCTCAGATATGTTAGTCATGAAGCACATGTCGACATGATTCTTTTCAGAAACTATAGCCTCTGATTCACTTCTGCTGTCTTCCGAAGCACTCCAGGTTGCTTTCATAGATTTCTTATACTTATTGTACTTATAATAAAATTTATTTTTTAATTTTAACTTTGGATTGTCATCCATGATGTGTCTGTTACTCTTGCATTTATAATAGACTATATCATCTTCCTTATCAGATTTATTCCAATCCTTCCTCCAGTTACCTTGTTGATCAAACATACCCTTGTAGTTTGGTTTTCTGAAAAACTTCTTCTTCCTATATAACTTCTTAAATCTCTTGGCTATTTGAGCCATTTCATCATCACTGTCTGAATCTGAATCTTCACTAGTTGAACTTTCAGTAGGTACATGTATTTTCTCCATGTCTTTGCTATTTGAAGTATTAGACTTGAATGCCACAGATTTTCTCTTAGGGTCATCATCTTATTCTTTGTTCACCTTTAGTTCTTCTTCATACATCATTAATTTACCAATAAACTCTTTAATAGGTAGCTTGCTGATGTCACATGACTCTCATATAGACACAAAAGTGACTCTACAACTGTCTGGAAAACATCTCAATATTCTCATGATCTGCTCCTTCTCTTGAACAACTTTTCCCAGTGAGATCATGGTGTTGACAATCTCATTAAACATTAGGTACATGTCAGAAAAGGGTTCATCAGGTCTCATCTTAAAATTTTGATATTTAATAGTATTCTTATTTAGTCTCATTTCCTTCACATTGGTTGTTCCTTCATGAGAAATAGCCATAGTGTCCCAGATTTCACGAGTTGTTTTACATGCAGAGATTCGGTTAAATTCCTCATCTCCTAAAGAGAAGTAATGGGAATTCATAGCTTTACAGTTATTGTTATAGTCAGAATTTATAGCATCATCCCAGTTAGATCTATCATTTTTGGGGATCTCATATTCTGATTCTATAGCAGACCAAATATCAAAACCAATACTTTCCAAGTGAATTTTCATTTTAATTTTCCATTGAGCATAATTCACACCATTAAAGAAGGGAGGCCGGTTAGTAGAATCACCTTATAGTCAATTGTCCATAACTAGATTTTAGAAAATATATAAAAGGATAAAATTTAGAACTAACAGATCTTTAAGATCTTTAAGATACAACTAAAATCACAGTTTAAAAAACAGAGGGTTTGAAAATATAAAAAAACTCCTCGGATACCAAATGTTGGTCGGAGTGGGTACTCAAGAGGGGGGGGGGGTGAATTGAGTTCCAATTAATATTTCTGTTAAAAACATTAGGATTAAAATCCCCCAATTTACATATAAGTTAAACAGTAGTGAATTTGTAATGGTTAATAATTTTCAATTAGCTTCTCAAGGATTGATTAGTTCTTAGTCAATTTAATATAAAGATTAATTTGACTTCTAAAACTAAATTAATGGCTTAAAACAATTACAAACACTTGCTAATTTAACTATCAGAGTTACATTAAACCAGATTTAAATTTAATGTACATAGAGGCAGAATATAAAATGTAGTTTGAAATAACACAGCAAGGTTAACCAAGTGGTTCAGTGTCAAGCTGAGACTTAGTCCTCTCAAATAGTTTATATAAACTATTGATCGACACCCTAGATCGGGGGTAAACACCAGTACATATGCTGTCCAAGACCTAAGACATCAACCACAGTTCCTCTTGGAAAAAACAATAGCACGCAAGCTATCTAGGTCACACTCGTCCTCTACTAAATTTCACAATCGGGGTATGAATGTTTTTAGAAAGATTGAGTGAGTATTTAGAAATACTTCAGTTATGATTAGGAGACTGTGTGTGTTTTAGAGAAACAGAGACACACACACAGTACTCAAAATGTAAGAAAATGAATCACAACAGAGTGAATAATATTCGGGATGAGTTTAGAATGCTATGTGTGATAGTAATGCAGCTATGGACTTCTTCTGGTTTGATTATATGAGGTTTTTGAGACCTTCTGTGATTTGTTGAGAAAAACAGAGTTCCGTGGTTTCTCTTCCAGACTCTTTCGTGAATGAGGTTTTCTTGAGGTTGCAATAGAATATGCTGCTCAGCACTCTGCCTCGGCTTCCAGCAAAAGTTATTTTCGTTTTGGCTCAGGCGTTTCACCTCAATATCTCCACTTTTCACCAACTCTCATATGCGCTCCCTTTTTCTTTCATCTTATAGAACATGTGGTCCAACAAAGAGAATGGTTTCTTATGCAGGTATGAGGTACGGTTCCTTAATATTCAGAAGACAATAGTTAATTAATAGAAAATACATTAAAAGCCTAAATATGACCATTGTTATATAAAACAAAGTTAAGTACAGTTAATAAAACAGTGACTGTTATTCATCAGTAGCTCATTGTATCAGTGTGCTTGCAATGGTGGACTTGTGTCTGTAGGTCTGTTGTTGCATCGATAGTTATCACTCTGTGTAGTAGTCGTCTCTGTGTATCATTAGAGGTTGTTGTGGAAGCTTCCTTGTATCAGTAGCTTCATTGAATCAGCAGGTTCCCTAAATCAGTAGCTAGGATGTGATAGTAGCACTATCCATCGGTAACTGGCTTGTACCTGTAGCTGTTTTATATCGGTGACTCGGTCTGTTTGTATCAGTAGGCTTGTAACAATAGCTGTTTGTTAGTAGCTCTTTCTGTATCGGTAACATGCTTGTACCGGTAGTTCTTTTTATAAAAAAAGACTGTCTATATAGGTACTCTTAGTGTATCGGTAGGTCTGTACAGGTGACCTTGTGTCACAGAACACTTACTCTAATGGTGACCTCTGTCTATCAGTAGCTATCTGTACCGGTGACTTTTTTCTATCAATGATCTTTGTAATGGTAGGCCTGAATACATGGTCTATCAGTGACCTAATGACTAAACATTTATCTATTCAATTCAAGATATTTCTAGATTGAGTTTAGAATAGTTATACACATAGATGAACATTGGATAAACATAGTCCAATGATTATTTTTATATACTTATTAACTCAATATCATTACGAGATTATAATTAATAGATATTATCTAAACATATTAAATAATAATTTGGATTATCAAAACATATTAAATCATAATTGGGATTATCAAAACATATTAATGAATAATTGGGATTATCAAAACAGTTGAGGTCAATAGTTACAAATTCCATTTTATTGTTTATGATATGATTAATGTTTATGAACTTTTGGAAGACATTTTCATATTCTAAAATCATGATAGTTGGGGCCTATATATCTATCTCATACACTGGTAAAGATTAGCATCTCATGCGAAAATGATGGGAAACCGGTCAAGAGGCTTGATCCACTATGTGGATATAGTGTAAATGAATCTACTATGGGAAGGATGTGTAACCTTATCAAATATGAGTAAAGGTCTTCCCTAGGTGATGTTGTGGTTTTTCCCAAAGAGGTGTAGTTACCTTTTAATGAAATTGATTACATGTTCTAAATTCCATGCATGAACCAGATTACATTCTCAAAATGTTATGAATTAACCTTACTACATATTTACTATATTATGTGAGTACCTTATTAAATGTTACGTGTGACCCAATTACATGTTCACAATATTATATATGAACCTGATTACATATTCACAATGTTATACATGGACACATATTTATTGTTCAAAATTATATCCAAGGACCAAGTCGCATTTCCATATATTAATGTGGGGATTGATTTAATGTTCTTAACATAATGAGTATTCCTCTTTCTAATTATACAAGTTCACAATGTTATCAAATTAGGTGTATTCCACATAACAATGTATTATGCGAATTCAATGACCTCATGAATCATTTTATTTAATTTTTAAATTATAATTTTATTATGAACTAACAATATTTAATACACGACTCATGTATATGTTCTTTGATATACATGGTATAACATTTAAATTTTATTATTCTGTTCTCATATCATTGTGTTCTTATTATTATTAAATTTCTACATTTTTACACTATATGATCTATTGAACTTTCCCTTAATTATGTTTCCATTCACCAGGTTGTAATGAAATATTTTATATTAAATTAAAAAAATGTATGTTATATATGGGTGATTTTTAAGATCATTCAACATTATATAGGATTCTATTTCATCATTCCAAATCATAGTAAACTATTGTGGTCCACATGTATGTACTTTTGAACGTGCTCAATGTTTTCCTAAAATGCTGTAATATACATTCATGATAATCATATATTGCTTTATATTTGTCAAAATAAATGGTTTAATCATCCTTAGGAATGTGGGATGAGAAACATTTAGTGAGATCCCTAGTGATTTTCTTATGGATATTTTTAGGGATTTATTTGAGGATAAGTCTATGAATGAGTCAAAGATTAAGAAAATGTATTATAATTTTGGAAAAGTATTGATACAGTTGTTTTGAATAATGTTCATCCGTATATGGATACAAAATTTGGATGTGTTATAGGAATAAAATGTTGCATTGACTGTGGAAGAGAAGGACACTCATCAAGTTAGTACATAGGAGAATTTAATGTTTAGTTAATGCAATATATGATAATATTATCCTCCCATAGGTATCATTTACAATCAATTACATTAAATGTTAACTGTATGGGAATTATTCAAATAAATTTCATTCGGGGAAAATATCATGAACTAAATTATCAAGGTTATATGTGTAATGGTATTTTTACTGATGATGGAGAGACCTAGAAGGACCTATAAAACATATGTTCTATTTTAATTTTAATTTTTTTATAAGAATTACGAAATTGAGTTTTTAAATGTTAATAAATGATTATCAATCTATAATTGATTAAAATGGAATTAAATAAAAAGATGAAGAGTCACGTTTAATGTTTTGAGGAAAAAGTATTCTGATTAAATATCATATGTATTGTTACTAAATAATTATGTTATATGAATCATGAAGTATATGTTTTTTATGATGTATTTTTGAAAATATATTGAATGGTTTTGATGTCATAGAAATGTCACATATTCTAACGTTTATAATTTTATCAAAAAATGTAAAAAACATTTTGTATTTTTGGTATTGATACAATTGTGTTTATTATTGATAAGGATTTTATTGATATAGATGAAGTAAATGGGATATTATTCATGATGTTGGAAGTAATAATGGATTAGTTGAAATGTTGTTTTTGTTATAATGGATGATGTTTAGAAACATTGTTTTTCAATAAAAATGTTATATAATCTGCGTTATATGTAATTAATGAAGAGGTTTGTATGTTTTCAATATGGGTTATGGTAATTAAGTTCATTATGAGGTTTCAAGAGAATTGATGATGATGTTATTCAAATTCATGGTATCTAGAAACAAAATTATACTTTAAGAATTATTTTGGATGAATATTATTTTGATTTTGAGAAAATGTGTAACTTATTTCGAATTTTTTTAACATTCACCTTTATAATGGTATTGGTGGATAATCGTGTTTGGAATGGTTTGAGTTTGATATTGAATGTATTTTTGAATATTAACACATTACATCAGCAATGGAAGATTTATTCATTCTGAAAAACCCATGCTAAACTAGTTTTATGATACATGAAGATGGATGGAATGAAAATATTTGTCTCTTTATGTGTCATTTGATCTATTGTTACTTTGGGGGTAAAACATTCACCATAATTTCATAGAGGAAGTGATAATGTGGAACTTGATAAATTAATAACAAAATGTTGAGATTGTGGTAATAAATGTTTATGTATTAATGTATGTATATCTTCTCGTGAAATGTTTTAAATATTTTTAACAAGGGTTTTGAAATATAATATTTTATCATTATCATTTTTATATGACATTGATTAAAATTTTCAAGCCTAAATGGGTTATGTATTTTTTATCATTAAAATTCTCTTGAAAATGTTCTCTATGACTCTCTATTAGAAATTGATAAATTCATTTCTCCTTCATATCTATGTTTTCACATTCCACCTATGTTCTCCTTTTTATAATTATAGTTATGAGTTTTTTTGGGTAAGAGTTAAATTTCCGACATTCCATTTTGAAATGTATGTTTTTTATTCATTTAAATGATGTGGGGTTATATGAAGGAACATAGTGTATAAATCCTTTAAAGACCCAGCTATATTTCTTAGGAGAAACTTATTTTAAGGGGGTATAACGTAACACCTCATGTTTTTTAAATTACTTATTTCTATTTAGTTTTTTTCTTTATAGACCTAGTTAAAATTTCATTATATGTAACACCAAGATAATATTAA
Source organism: Viscum album (assembly GCA_963277665.1). Taxonomy (NCBI): domain Eukaryota; kingdom Viridiplantae; phylum Streptophyta; class Magnoliopsida; order Santalales; family Viscaceae; genus Viscum; species Viscum album. Next base: position 70,554,055 of record OY728155.1, on the reverse strand, counting down.
ACAATATGAAGAACTTATATTTTGTATGTTACACACATCAGTTATTTCTTCAAATATTACACACAACTATATGTTCCTTCGATATCTTTTATATCATGCAAGACTCAGTTTTACTAAACTATAATATACGATTAATATTATTATTAAAATATTATTATACTTGTCACCTAGCCATTGGAATGGAAAATATATAAGGGATAAAAAAAATTATGAAAATATGTTGTATTTATTATTATAAAATTAATATTTTGGTAATGAATTATATATAAATTAGATTATGAACTACATAAAAATAAAGAAATAAATTTTCTAAAAAACTATTTTCTATCTACAAAAGTGATTTACATAAAAAATTTAAAAAACCACCATTTTTGAATGATTTTAACGGAATTTATATATTATATTTTTCATCAACTAGTTAACATTCATATAATGTTTATTCAAATTAATCTATAAAATAATACAATTTTCTGTATAAAATATGCATTTTCAAATAAGATGTTTTACAACCATTTAATTGAAGACATGTATTAAAATTAAATTTTTTCATATTAATTTTTTATTTTTGAACAAAAACTACTTTTATTTTAATTTGTAATATAAAAATTTTCTAAGGTGATGTTTTTTATGCTTTTCTAGGATGTTTTATTTTTTGATGAAAAGTGAAAAACACCGAGTTTTAGTTGAAAACTGAATATTATATATTTTATTTATACATTTAAATAATATTTGAAATTATTTTCAATTTAAAATTTGTTCGATAATAAAGGGATAAATACAACTTATCTTATTTTTATCAATTTAAAATTGATATTGTATATAAAAACATTTCAATCATTAGAACTTTTAAATTTTAAAATTAGTTGTTACATTATGTATGTGGGATTAGTTTAAAATTAAATTATTCAACATATGTGTTGAGAATAAAGAAAAATGGATTAAATATTTGTGATAAAGTATATTTATAATTTATTTTTATTTTATATTAGTTTTGACCAAAATATTATTGAAATCAATTAAAATTAATTACATTGATTTTGAGAAAAATGAGTTTACATAGTTGTTAAAATGAAAACATAAGGGGAAATATTAATCAAAAACATGTAAAAAAGATATTGGATGAACTTATTTAGACATTTTACAATCTTGGATCTAAACTAGACCAATTTTTTTTGGATCATGATATCTTTTATATCTCTCAATAGTGTTTAACTATTTTATTTACAGGAACGCCCCTCCAAATCTACTGAAAAATGGAACTCAACCCCCTCAATTTTTAACACCAATCAAAAACCTTGTCTCATTTAAACCCTACAAAAAATAAGCACCCAATATTATTCCTCTAATGATATATTACTATCTTTGGGCATTGAGATAACCAATGATGCCCTTTGGAGGAGACCAAAAAACATTACATAACGAAGAGGTAAAATTCATCAATGAGCACTTTTGTTTCATTTCATTTTCAAACACATAATATCTTCTTATAACATGATTATACAAGAAATTTTTTAACTAAATATAAGAATAATTTTTATTTTCATTTTAAAACCCACAATTTCACACACTTTCATCTAATGGGATTGAAAACCTTCATTCATGTGTAAGGGGGACTACAACTTCATATACTGAGGAAATTATTTCATGCATTACCACCATTCAAGGATTAGAATAATGTTTTAATTACTATTTTAATAATATATATGTGATATTTAGGATGTATTTATTATTTTTAAATTTTTATATAACATATAACCCAATTATTTTCATTATTTGGGAATATGATAACTTCTTTTATGGATGTTTGGTTCACAACCTCCTTAAAAAGATTTGTTTCATTCATGATTTACTTGGAATGTATTTAGGATGAGTTAAATAAAAAATTTAGATATATTTTAAAAATTAATATCAGTAAAAATAATATATATATATTGTTCTTTTCTTTCATAAAAATATGACAAGAAAATTGAAACATTTTTCATGCATAAGTATATTATAAAGTCTCCAGAAATGGTTTTTCTCATTTCATATTTCTAAAATTTATAGACTAATATAAATACATATATAATTAATATATATGTTATTTATTCCATTTTTTACATTATGTAAATATTTAATAATTCATTTTTTAAGATGATAATGAATAAGAAGTAAAAACATATACAAAAATTAAATAGGATATTACCGGAAACATAACATTTAAATGAAATTTATATTAAATGGGTTATTTAAATTCATTATAAAATAATATATGGTTTTATATATAATAATATGATTCATTGAAATGTTTTCCATAAAATTATATTAATTATATATTAGTTTTTAATGTATATGAAAATATTCAATACATAATGTAAGGGGATTGTTAGTTCCATGTTTATTTTTGTGATATATATTCCCTTTTCCGAACTCATTCTTTTATACTGTATATATAATCAGAATGAATTTATTATTTGATTATTATACATACATTAATTGGTATTTTCATATAGATTTTATTATGTCCCATTCATGGGGTTTACAGTTCAAAATTTACCAAACCGGTAAGCTAATTTTGTCACAATTTGGATCCTTTGGGACACATATTATGTATTATATCTATACATTTTAAGAGATGTATATACATCACCTTTACATGTTTTATCATGAATATCATTATTTTAATGGTATTTATAAATTCATTTAATTTTTTCTCTCATAGATATTGTGATTCAATGTTACCAATGTGCTAAGACTTTATTGCTACAATTCATCGCTTTTCATGATTGTTTATTAGTATGCTTCCATTGATGAAAACATAAGATCTGTATGTCTTGAAATCTAATGAATTATCATGTAATATTTTTATTCATGATTTAATCATGTAATGGTACCATTTTCCTACTCTTTGGTACATTATATAATTAAGAAAATGTATTTAAGAAAATATTACATTATATCTCTCTTCAATCAAAAATAAATTTCTTTCCATACCAATATCTTGTTATGTTGGTTTATAAATTTTATAATTTTGTTACTATTATATTTAAAAAAAATTACTACTTTTTTAAATATTAATGTTTTTTTAATTAATATTTTTTCATTTTTTGATCGAGGCACTTTGCAAAACTTTTTAAAGAACCAAAAGGAGTGATCCAGTGCCGATTTATACATTTTGGTGAAATTAATTAAATTGAATCCTACATTGGATGTTTACAAGGAAATCTAATGTTTTTGACAATTTTTCCCTAATATGATATTGATTACTTTTTTATTAATTCTTTTTTCAATGAATGAATATTTTAAAATGTTTTATTTTTTGAAGAGTGTTTTCAATGATAATCAAACATTCCATTATATGTTTTCACAGTTTTGTTCAAATAAAAAGTTTTCAAAATTGATTAAAATTTCATCATATGATTTTTTAAAATTTCATCATATGATTTCAATGATATTTTAAATAGAAATTATTTGGAAATTATTTGGTCTAAACAAGTGATTTTCAAGGAATGAATATGTTTTCAATAAACAATGATCCATGCGAAATTAGAAATTCTTCTGAATAGAGGAGGAAAAAATTTTAAATAATTTAACATTAATTATGTACAATTTCCAATAATACATTTCATATTATTTTACTAAATATATTATTTTCTGAAGAAATGATATTTTTGAAACCCGCTGCTCTTTTATGTGTTATACCAAGAAAAAATGTATATGAAACCAAAATCATTTGAAGGGTTATACTATAATGAAATTATTATGAAACATGTATATTTTTAAATAGTTTATGATGTGATTAAATTATTATGATAACCATTCTATTACATGTGGTTTTATATGATAAATTGTTATGACATCGTGGGACAGTATTATTTGTGTATATTATATTATGGGTGGGAAATGTATCACTCCATTATTTTGGGTAAATGTTTATATCTTATTAGATAATTATTGGAAACATATTGATCATCTTTATACACTCTGATTAGAAGTTTTATCATAATCCACTATGAGTAATGTGATTCCATTAGGTATGTTGGTGTGTCCTACCTAGGATGTGTAGTCACATATGAATGAACCTGATTATATGTTAACAATGTTTAGAGTGAAACATATTTTATTTCAATAACTGAATTATTGAAGCCATTCTATTTATACATGTTCAAAATGTTTTAAAATTATTTTTATGACACAATTCTATGTCTTATTCCAATATTACACCCCATGAAATCATGTTATTTTATTTACATAGGATTCATGTCTTATGAATATTTAATATATATGAAATTAATATTTTAAATGATTGTTGATATGTAGTTTATGATCATTGAATTTTATATTTATGCCCTCATATCCTTATTTTCATGTTATCCTAACATATATTTTTTAAACCTTAACAGGAATCCATGTTCCCCCATTCATATGTTTCAGTTATCCATTCATTAATAATTTTTTGAAATTATAATTACTAAGGGGGAATTCTTTTTGGAAGATGTGGAAAAACATTCACCTTGTTATATCAATTTGTTTCAATGTTTCGTGTGAAATTAAAATATTATATCCCTTAAAAATGTACATTTTAATGTGAAAAATATTCATCTAAAAGTGTTTACTATCCTTTTTTATTAATCTTGATTCTCTATAGTAATCACCAGCTATTATGGGTCCTTGTTGACTATTTTATTAATTCATAGAAGTTATCCATTGTAAATAAATTTAATTATATGGCTTGATAATGCCAAAAATCTATGACATGTTATTATTCTTATGAAATTATCTAAAAAATCACGACTTATTATTTATGATTACACAATTTTATAAATCAAGTCTTTTTTATCGAAATATTTTCTATTATGACCCTTGATTTGAGATCTTCGACGGATTGGGCATCAATTTCCCAAGTTAATATATCTTTATCATATACATACATATATATATATATATCATATTGTAGATTATGATTATTTATTTTTGTCTCACATGTCTATCATTATATAGAATTTGAACCCAATGATTTTTATGCTTCACATTTCCCCCAGTTATGAAGAATTTTATTAATCAAGATATGTATAATAATTGTTTTACATGAGAGGAACTAGTGTTTTAAACATATCTTTAATGAAATAAGATTATTATTATATATATTCACTAATTAAACTAATCCAGAATAGATTTATGGCTTTGATTATTTTGTTAAATATGCAGTTTTAATTGGAAATGATGACATATGTATGCATTGTTTGCTAATGTCATCTTTTTAATATAGAGATTAAAGAATGATGGACTTTTAAGTGGAAGTGAAATGAAATAGTGTTCAATGAAAAATACAGTGGAATATATATATAATTGAACACAATCAAATTATTGTAGTTTGATTCATAGATATCCAACTTCATATTTTCTATACCCTCTTTTCCTCAAGGGGATATTTACCTTCTAAAAAAAGATTTATTTTAAAAATGAAGACGCATCCAACTATATTACTTGATAGATCATATATTTATAGTTATTTTCCAAGGACATTAATAATACCATCCTCTATGTGGAAAAACCAAACATATATATAACCATTTATTAGGTTTGAGCCTATCCATTTTGAACCTTAATTTTGGTCAGGTGTCAAGAACGCACACTACCATATAGTTGATGGTATATCTATTAATGTGATCAATAAAATAAATAACTATAAAAAAATAACTACTGAAATATTTATAAGATGTTGATAAAAATTTATTTTATATAATAGTTTACCATTGGACTTATCAAAATTTATAATAAATTATTCGTAAATTAATAATGAATGACCTCGTAATTCATATAGTGGTGAAAAATATCGATTCAAGAAATTATTTCACTTTATTTAATTCATAATTCTTTCAATGTTGATTGCCCCATCCTCATTTTATGGATGAACAACCAATGAAAGGATTTATTGATCACTAATGATAATTGAAAACATATATGGCTTCTTAAAAACATAGATTAAAAATTATGTGGAAATAAATAAAAAAATATGTAATCATTACTATAACTTATAAGATATCAAAAATTTGAAAATATATGTTCACTTGCATTTTCAAAAAAAACATCAATTAAAAATTATTTCTATTATTAGTATATATAAAAAATATAAATATAAAAAAAACTAAAATAACAAAAATTACATAAATATTAAAAAAATTACATTTTTGTAAAATTAAATAAGATTTTGAACTAACGATGATGATGTCAAGTCTTTATGTTAGCATAAAATGTTTTAAAATTCATATTTATTCTGATTTTATATATTAAAAAAATAATGTATTATTATTCCATAAAGACACAAAATAATAATCCCTATGATCTTGGATCTCTCTACTTAACAGATTAAATAAACATGTAATTAAAAATAGTCAATTTTAAAAATAATATAAATTGAAATACTTCATATAGAAACCCAAAATAATCATAAATATATAATAAATATTTATTTATGAATATTTATTTCATTTAACTAAAAATAATTTCCTAGGTCCATAATGTATATTTGTTATTGAAAATTGGAATACGTAAACATCTAGTTCATAGGTGAACTACATCATCTACCACTACATTCATTACAACTAATATCTACATACATATCATACAAAATAAGTTTCTCCATAACATGGGGAAATGGAATATAAAATGGTTCATATAATAACATCATTAAGTGTAATAAGGGTTCATATCAACATTACATGACATTGAGGGTTTCAAAAAATTATAATAACATTTTAAAATCATACAATACTTATCATAGATCATAAAAATGAGGCGTAGAATAAATGTTTTTATCTCGTAATAAATGATTCTAAATGGAATAAAATAACATGTTCAAGGAAATCATAACATTATATTAAGGCATTAAATTTTTTAATACTTATTTCAATAGAAAATAAAGTCATTATTATTCATTTATCTTTGAAAAGACTATAAGATTTTATTTTGTTGACTCCAAAAAATTAGAGTATTCAACCCCCCTATGACTTTCATTATAGGTGGAGTCCATTTCTGAACTGGGTTCACTCCCCATTGACTGAAAATTTCTTTTTTATCTTCAAAACAATTTTAATGGAAAAGTGAGAAACCACAAAATCTGTATGAATAGTCGCATAAAAAAAATCGAAGACAACGAAAAAACAGAGAAAACTACAAGACCTACCCTACCCCTGTAAATGTGCCATTATGACCAGCCTTACCAATGTAGGAGCATTTGGTAAGCAGTCTTTTACTGAAGTGCATGAGCATGGTATCAATGAAAAACTCATAAGCTCTCAAGCATCCAAATCCAAAAGTCATTCACCGATGAAGACATTACGTCCTGATCCCCTTCCAATGTTCTTCCAAGTAGAGTACTGGAAAAAAAACCAAACATCCTTAATAATCGAAAGAAAATATCGAAAGTAATGAACATCACGAACAAAAAATCTTCTCAAACCAACTGACCTAAATTACAAACTTAAAAAGAATCATTAAAGAGAAACTTGATTTTACCTAAATCCATTTCTCTAAGTTTTTTCCAGGATACCGGTGAAACCTAAAAATATGCTACCTCAAATATCCACTTCTCATACTCAGAATAAAGCTAGTCCCAGGACTGAATGTACTCCCCATTGCTGATTTTCCCCTATTAAAACCCCCTATCATAATTGAGTCCCATATGTAAATCCATGAAATTTTTTCCTCGTTGAGAGACACCTCTAGAGACCTCTCCATCATTTTCGCTACTTCATCTTCAGTTTCATTGAGCAACAAGACCATCCCAATCACTTCTTTTTAGGAACATAAAATAATAAACGAGGATTGATAACCTCATTCCGCTAGACTCTGATGGTACAGAGTCTCCATTCCTAGCTTTTTGTAACTCATCTACTTTGTAGATCGAGTCTCCAAAGGAGGAGGTAGTAAGGAATAGTCCTTTTCCCCTTCCTCATTCTAAAACCACTATTAATCTTTTTAATTAAATAATTTTCTACCGAGTGGACATGTTCAATCGCTTTGGATACCATCACACCATCCCCTTCTCCCTTTCCTAGGATAATAGAATCATATCTCAAATCATCCTCTATAAGGCCTCCAAACCAGTTGAACAAGTGAACTATGGATTGAATCATGTCTGAACCCCCTCCATTATTCACCATTAGATATTACCTTTTATGTATATTGCCACTGCCTCCCAAATGAGATTTATGTTGTATACCCAAGCCAATGTCAGCATCCAGAGACATAAGGTGTGTTTCATTAGAATAACAGGTCTGTAAGAAGCCACGCCCCATGAACTGAGGTAGCTAGTTAGTGTATTCTAAAATCACACATGAGATTACGCATTCAGTTTTCCCAAATAGAAATTCCTCTATAATTTCATATTGGGAAGCACCTGGAGGGCAAAATTGACCAAGCAAGACAACTGTATTACCATTAGACACCACTGTAACTGGAATTCACACTCCATTGAGATCACCTATCAATATTGTAAACACATCTTCGACTTACGTATTAGGAGGCATAGAAAGTGGTTTCAACTGCCTCACCTATTTGGATACACATGAATTCAAAGACTATTTCCAACTACATTTAGTCTAGCATCCTGGTCATCCTAGATGAGACAAACATTCTAGAAAACCTGAGCAGTGCCTGGTATATCACTACCTTTAGATGAGCCATTGTAGCTTCCCTTTAAGACATGACCATTATCACCATGCATTTATCAATCACCTTGCACATCCTTAGATAAATTCTTGGTAGAATCCACCCCTCTATCTATAACGACCCAGATTTTTTCAGTGGATATTCCCTTCTCATAAGTATGTCATAAACTCACATTAAAACACAACATAATGAACTACTAAGTGATAAGTGACCTTTAAACATAAGTTTGTCACTTCTGTGTTTGGAATTTCAAAAATCTGGCATACACGGTTGTAATCAATAAGTTATTTGGACTCCGATAAGTAAAACATAATATTTTTGTGAATAGTAACCTACCCTAATAAATATTAACCTACCCTTATGAATTGCATTATACCCCAATGAATAGTAACCTCACCTATGTTGGTATAAAGAAAATATTCAAGTTGGAAGTATGATATACCTATATTTTATAATAAGCTAAAGAATGTTTTAAAACTGGTTTTGATAATAAATTATTATTTTAATTAAATATTAAAATAATCTTATTTAGAAAATTATTTATGAAAAATGGACTTCATTTTTGGATTCTACACATTAAAAAAATGGTTAGGTTGAATTGTTTTGGATTTTTCTGAAATACTTGAATTTTTTATGAATAGTAGAATCCGATAATTTTCAATAAATGTTAAATAATGGATTAATTGAGTTATCGATGATGTTATGCTGATGTAAGCCCACTTGGTTCGGGATGAAATTATAAAATCACTATTCTTGTTCATGTAATTCCTACCATTTCTTGTCTTGGGACGAAATAATTAATTAATGATTATAATATTATCAAATCCCTCCTCTTCTCCTCTATAACCCCCCCCCCCCCTTCAGTCCCTCTTCTCTCCAATCCTCTCAAGACTTGTTCCTTGCCATTATTCTAAACAAATCTCTCTCGAAGGTCCTTTCCCATGTCCAAAAGCTCTAAACCTCCTCAAAATACCAAAACCTCTCCCCTTAAGAGGTTCTTAAAGGAAGAAGTCTCAAGAGGTAAATTCCTCTTGCCGATTTCTTCTTTTCGTTTTTGTTCTTTCATTTTTAATTTATTTTCATACCTTCCTTCATCATAATAGTTTGATAAATACAGTAATATAGATGTACTAGAATGGATTCATTCTTGTGTTATATTTCATTATCTTCTCTCCTTCCCCAACCCTTTTATATGCAATAAATGAAAGCACCGTTTGAGATGTGCTAATTTAGCACTTTCAAGGACAACAGTTTATCAATTTCTATTATTATCATTAATTCTGGTCATGAAACCATTTGGTTATGGTTGAACCAGATTATTATATATGTAATATATCCTTTTTTTTGTTCTATAATCCTTTTGTAAAACTGAGATTAAGTTATAAATAAAAACACATTCTATGTAATCAAATCCATCGATTAACAAAAACTTTTAGCACAATGGTTATATATATAATAATTCGACTTCACTCTAAGTACCCTAATTAAAATAAAACCCACGTAATATCTTGTATATTAACTAAAGAATATAACTTCAATTCTGGATAACCACTTTTATCTTTTTTATAATCCAAACATGAATATAAGTGAACTGATCTCTTAAAGCCGTGTAAACAAATGAGCCCGAACAATGAAATTGAACGTTGTAACTAATCAAAAATGCTTTGAATGAACTAAAAAGGGTTATAATAAATAATTTAAATATAAATGAGGTGATATAATTATTAATTAATAATCCTAATTAGTTTATTCAGGTCAATAATAACAAGGGGAGGACACCAACGGATTTAAGGTAAGGGATCCACCCCATTTCACTCTTAATCAAGATTGTTATCTATGCTATGCATTTTTGTGTAATAACAATTGATGGGGTATGTTTATACACCCTCCAAATACATCCCTAATTATTTATAATTGTCTAGAAACCCCTTATCTCTCTCATCATTCCATCTTAGTTACACCTGATACCATGCCGATAAACCATAATGGATTCTAACCGTACATCATGTATTCCTTCGTGTTTCCCTATCTTTCTTTTTACCAAAATATAGTTACCTTTTCGTTTTATTTAGAACATAAAAATTCTGTTTATATTCTCCAAACTCATGATCTAAGATCCATCCCTCATTCTCATTCGGAGATATACATGTTTTTATGTGAATCTCTCCTCGATACTTCCCAATAAGCACACTCGTTTAAAAGGAACTTCCCGAAATTTTACCCAATTTCATGTGCACTCAATTTTCTGTTCTAAGACACCATTTTCTTTGTAAATTCATTATTTTTATTATGAAATAATTCTTGGTTCTATTCTAGTTGTATATATAACAATTTCTTCTTTACTATTTTAAAATCGCTATAGTATTTTCCATAAAACCGCACAAAAATGTTTTAATGCTAATGTCTCTCAGATACATTACTTATTTGATGTCACTTCTATTTGTTACCACCTACCATTTTTCTATGCCTAAATTAACTTATGAACGTCCATGTATATTCTAATCCCTTTCTTTCATGGACACTTTCATGATACACTCATTGGTTATTCTTTATGTCCTGATTGTGGTACCCAATTCTCTCTATGGGTATCCTTATGTTTATAAACAACTGATTATGTATGATTACTCATGTGGAAAGAAGATTCATGTGGTAAGAATATTTATGATCCAAGAATATTCATGAAAATGTTTATATGGGTGTGCCCATATAGCGCTCCAATGCATTGGGTATGATAAGTCTCATGAGATGCGATGTGAAACGGTATTGGCGGTTATCCTAGACCTGTATTGGAATGGGAAACGGTATTGGAGGTTAGCCTTGACCCATACTAAAGAAATGTTTTATGATTCTACCACATTTTTATGATTCCATGTTTATATGATCCCATGCTTATGTTAAATGATATTTTATGTTTCATGCTTTGGATATCTTTATGTCATGCCTCCTAACTCATGTGCTTGAGATGTATCCATATATTCATTCCCTTAATGGGCATTTTTATCTCATCCCTTTGTTCATGTGTTCCCCAGAGTACCCTATGAATATGTAAGGGCTCAAAAGAAGTTAGAATCTTTTTATGGAGATTAAATAAAAGAATTTTTCCCCATGTTTTATGTTATATATACCTAGTCATCCAAGACACTAGACTTATCGATCCTTGGCTTGTACTCTGATGACTTATTATGCCTAAAATCATCAAATGTTTTATGTAAAAGGTATAGGACACTACAGTTAGTATCAAAGGATGGTCTAGTTATTTTTGAAGATTAGGGATAGGGAACCTTAGTGAGAACCTTAAGGATGAGACTAATTATAAGAAAACAATCCTAAATTTTGGGGAGTATAGAATAAGTGGTTTATCAAGAAAATATATCCTTGTCTAGATTTGAGCAGGTAGAGGCGGCTCTAGCACATATGTATCTATGGGTAAAACCTGAAAACACCTCTTTGAGCTTGACTCGAACGGGAACTGGTGCACGATAAGGCCCCTTGCTGCACTATTTGTTACGACACTCCTGGGGGAAACACTTTGGTAGATTCACGAGATTAGTACGAACCGTTATTAAGGGAAAAAAAGAATCCCATGAGAATATATGTTAAGAAATAGATTGAGGATAACCTAGATATAAACTATGGAATCACAAATTAGGATATAATTCTTCTTTATAAGTTCATACATTAATTTTAGTACCCCCAGTTTGAGTTATATGGCCTCTGTTTATGCATTTATATGTGTTTAAAGTAAATAGGATGAGTTTGGAAGAGGTTTGGAGAGTTTGGAATGGTATTGGATGAGCTTAGAGGCTTTTAAAGGGGCGCATAGTTTGAGCACAGTTCGTGGAAACCGTGCGGATTCTGCTGGAAACCGTGCAAGGGAGACAATAGGCTTTGCACGGCTAGTGCTCTATTTTAAAAACCGTGTGAGGAAACTGTGTAGACCCTATCTCCCAAGGATGTATCGTGCGCACAGTTTTCCAACCCGTGCAGGCTAACCGTGCGGCCACATAAAAATAGGGTTATATGTTCCGGGCTCACTTGGGATTAACCTATGTCACTCCAATCTTCCTCCCACTCAAGGCTCACTCGAGATTTTGGGTTCTCTGGGGTTTAGGGTGGTCTCCCCCTTGATTTGGAAGTGATTCAAAGGGGTTTAAAGGCTGATTGAAGGTGGTTTCTTCCAGGTAAGTCCCACTTCGTGGTTTCCATTTGTTTTCTTCTAGACCTACATCCCTATCTTTCTTGGTTTTTTATATCAACACTTTTTTTGTGTATATCTATGGTTTTGGTTTCCTTGGATGTTGATTTTAAGTCTTATAAATGTCAGGGGAAGGGATCTAGAGAGGTTTCGATGGTGCGTTCGCCAGATTTGAGGCACGGTTGTTCGTGGGTCGATTTCTCGGGAACCCTAAAGGTAGGTGTCTTCTCTCTCAACTCCACATGCTTATAGCTAATGGTTTTGGTTATAATTAATTTTTTGAACTTGAAATTAATTTTGTTTTGATGTGAAAAGTTGGTTGAAAATCTAATTGGGGATTTTTGGGGAAAATGGGCTTTTTTGGAGAAATGTGATTCTTGTGGATTTTAAAATGGAGATTTTAAAATGGTATGCTATTGTTGATTTGTGGAAATGATAGATGAAAATGGTTTTCAATAAAAGGGTTGTTTTATTGAAATGTTGTTTGGCATGGAAAATGGGTTTCAATAAATTGGTTATTTATGGATGTTGAATGATATGAAATGGAATTAGTTGATTAAATGTGGTTGTGACTTTGGTGGGTTATATGCTTCGCATTGGCTTATTTTGAATTTTGTGTGGAATTGGCGAGAAGTACCACTATAAAAAGGGGATGTATAGTGGATGGAAGGGACACTATGAAAGGATAAGTGGACGAGAAGAGCCACTAGGTGTGAATGGGTGAACCTGTGGGAATGAAGCTCCACCGTCTGGTTGTTTGGTTTTTTTGGTTGTTTTTGGTGCATTGCTTTGTAAGGTAGAAATGGTTGTTCTAATGTGTACATGACGATATGGCTTGTAGCATGTTGTTTGGGTTTCCCTTGGTTCCTCGATTTGGGTTCGATGGCTTAGTAAGGGCATGATTGGCTAATGAAAATGGTTTCACTTGTAATTTAATTTATATAAATTATTTTATAAAATTGTGCTAACAGTTTTATCCTTGTGGCGTGTCTAGAGAAGTCATTTGGGGAAATCCTATAGTGTTTTAGTACTCACCCCCTACTTTGACACGTTGGTGTCTTTGCAGATGTTGTGTATCGTGATGTGGGCAAAGGAAAGGCATCACCCTCCTTTAGTGGAGCTTTGTGATCCCTTGGTGGAGCTTGGAGCCTGATGATTGGTGTGGAGCTGTGGTGGAGTCGTGGCTTGTGTGGTGTTTCATAGTTTAGTTTCCACAGTGTACTCTGATGTTATTTGGACATTTCTAGTTTTATTGGTTTAGGGATGTATTTTGGAACAACTTGGTTTTCCATTGAGAAAACATGCTTGAATGTTTAATTGACATGCATCATATAGTGGTTGTTAGTGGATGGTTTGGTAGGTTTTTTCTTAAGGGAAAATCGTTCCTAAACATGTTCTTGAGGCACTCGGTATTTATTTCCATCCTTTGGCATCTTGGGAACATTGCTTAAGGCCATGTAGCCCTCACCGCCTCCTCAAGCCAATGAGGTAGGGGCAGGGTCTTACAACTGGTATCAGCTTGTTCGGTCCTTTGGAGTTGATTTTTGGTTTCGGTGTTGAAATTAGCTATTGTATATTCCTTATGTCGGGATGGTAGAAATGCGTAGGATTGTCGGAACATTGAACGTATAGCATAAAAGGGAATATCTAACCCTTTTAAACTAAAATTCATGTTACCAGGGAGTTGGGTATATAAGTGTTTTGGAGACACTTATAGGCATTGGATATCTCGTTGTTGTGGGTGTAGCCAATGAGATGAGCATGATATTCATGGTATAAATGACTTCCCACAAGGATGAATATTTCATTGAGGAATAATGATTTCTGATGTGATATGAATGTGTTAAATTTTAATGTTAATATATTGGTATTTTTACAATGGTTTGGATTTAAAAATGGTGAAACATGGCACATGTAGAAAAAGGTGGAAAGCCATGTTGTGATAGTGTTGTGTAATGTGATTTGAAATGGGATTTCATGATGTCTAATGAAGTGAGGCTCATGGTTATTTTTTTTCAGTTTATAGAAATGGCACCAGGTAAGTGTCGTAAAGACCAACTAGAGGAAGCTGATGAGAATGTGGTAGCACCTGATCCTTAGGGGAACTAGCAGGTAGTGCAGACCATAGTGTAAGCCTTCCAAGCTATCGAAAGTGGAAACCAAATGGATGAACCAAGGCATGTAGATCATGTGGTTCAGTTATAAAATTAGAATCCACCCATCTTCAAGGGTGATTCAAAGCCAGAAAGTGCACTAGCAATGTTGAATAGAATTAACAAGATCATAGACTTCTTGGGAACTCTGGTAGAGTTAAAAGTGAAGATGGCCACATAATTGTTAAAAGATCTTTCCCTTCAGTGGTGGGAGTTGGTAGTCCATGTGGGGACGGACCAGGGTATGATGTGGGAAGGATTTGAAGAATTGTTTAATAAACAATTCTACCCACATACGTTCAGAATTCAGCGTATGACAGATTTCTTCATTCTGATGCAAGAGTATAAGTCTGTGACGGAGTATGCAGCTAAGATTATGAACTTAGTGAGGTTTTCACCTGAGGTGGTGGGTAGAAAGTTGTTGAAGGAAAGGATCTTTGAAGCGGGGTTAAAGAAAGAAATGCATTAAAAGATATCGGTGTTGTCTATAGATGATTACACAAAGATGGTGAACAGAGCCTCGATGGCTGAGTGGGATTTGTTGGATGCTCCTGATGGACGAAACATGGTGGTACCCATGGTGAACTATGGTAACTCTAACGCTGGGTTCAAGTGAAGGTGGGACACTTATTCCTAGGGCGAGAATATGGCATATAATCTTATGGCAGGATCGGTAAATCATCCTCCGAAGCCCCAAAGAAATCCATGATGTTTTTAGTGTTGTTCTACGAGCCATATCAAGCGGGATTGTACGGAACAACCTCGAGCATGTCATAATTTTAAGCAGATGAGTCATCTGCAGTGTTATTGTCGGAAGTTTCCAAGGAGGGGTCTGCGTGACACTCCTCAGGGATCACACATGTCATATACTTCGACAGGACGAGGATAGCAGCACACCCCTCGTCACCAGAGTAAAGTGGTTCATGGTGATTCTCAGAATACCACGACGCCTTAACAAAGAAATAAAGAGTAGAGTGTGGCGACAAAGGCATTATTTGGAGCCGAGAGGTTTGTGGTGGATTATCAGTCGGGACCATCTAAAGTGCGAGGTACTATTCATTAAATTCTACCTTGATGAAAGTGCAGTTTGATACGGGTGCTTCACACACTTTTATTGTTGCATGTGTGGTTGATTTTCTAGGTTTATGGATGGAAATGATGCCCTAGGTTTTAAAACATCAAAATAGTATGGGTCAAAGAGAGTGTCCAATCTTCTTGTGTATAGAATGTTGTATCATTGTGGGTGAGGTTGAGATAATGCGGAAATTCTAAATGCTTGGGATGGATGGGTATGATGTAATCCTGGTAATGGATTGGCAAGTGCCATTTAAGGGCCAAATTGATTGTGATGCATGAACAGTGGCTTTTACGACACAAGATGGTGTTATACTTCTCATTAGAGGAGAGAGGCGTGAAAGGCAGGGTGCAACTAGTTTTTTGGCACCAGAAGTGGGCACATTATCATATCAGTTGGTAGTGTTGTTGTAAGTATCGGTAGAAAGTGTTGAGAAGAGGGTTCTTATGGCAGTGATGGATCATTTCATTGATTTTTTTCCTGAAGAATTATCTAGGTTACCTCCCATAAGAGAAGTTATATTTAAAATTTATCTCCTTCCGGGAACCAGTCCAATCTCACTTTCATCTTACCAGATGGCACCTACTGAAGTGCTAGAATTGAATGTCCAGTTTGAAGAGTTAGAAAAAATGGTTTATCCGGCCTAGCACTTCTCTGTGGGCATCCGCTGTGTGGTTTGTGAAAAAGGAAGATTGAACTTTGACGCTATGTGTTTGTTATTGTAGACTTAACCAAGTTACGACAAACAATTGATACCAACTTCCATGAATTGATGATTTTTTGAACCAGTTTATGGGAGCCCAGTGGTTATCCATGATCGTCCTGAGGTCGGGATATCATCAATTGTCTGTGAGGAAGGAGGATATTTCTAAAACAGATTTCAGAAGTAGATATGGCCATTATGAATATGTGGTTATGCCCTTTGGTCGAACGAATGCACCAGCAGTGCTCATGGAATTAATAAATCAAATATTTTAAAGATATCTAGATTCATTTGTGGTGGTGTTTGTAGACAATATTCTGGTATATTCAATGACAAGGGTGGAGCATGAGCAACACTTGGTGACAGTGCTGGGGATCTTGAGGGGTCATCGATTATAGGAAAAATTGTCAAAGTGAGACTTTTGGATACAAGAAGCTTGTTTTTTGCCATGTTATTTCTAAAAGGGGTGTTTCAGTGGATCCGGTAAAGATAGAGACTATTATCTCGTTGCAACCTCCAAAAAATGTTGTTGAGATATGGAGTTAGCTTGGTCTAGCTAGGTACTATCGGCGTTTTTTTTTGTGATTTTTCACATTTCGCTTTGCTGATGACAGCCTTGACAAGAAAAAAGGTTCCATTCCAGTGGAATGAACAGGTTCAACAGTGTTTCGAAGAGAAAAAGGGGTGCCTTACATCATCACCAATGTTGGTTTTTCCAGAACTAGGAAAAGGGTACATGGTGTATTGTGATGCATCAGGATCAGGGTTGGGTTTCATTTTCATGCAAGGGAATCATGTGGTTGCATATGGCTCACAGAAGATGAGAGTGCATGAGAAGAACTACCCAACTCATTATTTGGAGTTGGTAGCAGTGGTCCATGCTTTGAAAGTATGGTGTCATTATCTATTCGGTGAGAAATTCACGTCGTATACAAATCTTAAGAGTTTAAGCACATTTTCACACAAAAGGGATTTGAACCTGAAGCATAGGAGATGGATGAAATATCTCAAGATGTTTTATTTTGACTTGATGTACACACCGGTTAAGGTAAATTCATTGGCAGATGCATTAAGTAGAAAATCATACATTCATGTGGTAAAACAAGCATCAGACCTATGGTAGTCGATCTCGGTTATAGCCGATATGCAGTTGGAATATGAGGAAAAGGGTGATAGAGCAGTCTTCTTTCCTATTTTTTTGATTCTTTATTTGGTTTGCATGGTTAAAGAGGCAAAGATATCTGATTCTGAGTGTGTGACCATGGGGTCTAGAATCAATGGTGGGGAGACCATTGAAGGTTGGAAACAGAATAGAGATTCAGTTTTGTGTTTTCAGAATCAGATGGTTATACCAGTTGATTGTCAGAAGGATCTTCTTAGGGCGTATCCACATTCCAGGTGGGTTTTTTATCATGGAATTCATAAAATGTATAAATCACTAAAGCGTAGTTCCGGTGGGCTGGTATGAAAAGAATTGTGGGTGATTTTGTTTCATGATGCTTGACTTGTCTGCAGGTCAACACAGAGCATCAGAGGGCAGCAGGAATGTTGCAGTCTATACGAATCCTTGTTTGGAAGTGGGATCAGATAGTGATGGATTTTGTCACAGTTCTCCCAAGAACTGTCAGAAAGTATGATGCCATTTGGGTTATTGTGGATCGATTAATTAAGTCGTCCCATTTCCTCCCGATTCGTGAATCTCATACGGTGGAGGATCTGTCCAAAATCTATATCTGATAGGTGGTAAAGAGGCATGTTGTTCCAGTTTCAATTGTATTAGATAGATATCTGAGGTTTACATCTCATTTATGGAAATCCTTATATCAAGCACTTGGAACTAAGTTGACGATGAGTATGGCATATCACCCTCAGACGGATTGTCAATCCGAAAGGACGATACAAACTCTAGAGGATATGTTGTGGGATTGTGTCATGGATTCTAGTGGATCGTGGGAGGATCACTTATCGTTGGTTGATGTTTTGTACAATAACACTTTTTAGGCATCCATAGAGATGGCCTCGTTTAAAGCGTTGTATGGGCGACCATGTCGTTCACCACTATGTTTGGTGGAAATGGGTGAGTCCTCGATGGTTGGACCGAGCCTTGTCCAGGATACTATGAAGAAGATCATGTTTATTACAAAATGATTGGAGACGGATCAGAGTCTTCAGAAATCATATGCAGATCATCGTTGACGACCGTTGCCATTCGAGGATAGTGATCATGTTTTCTTGAGGATCTCTCCTATGTTGGGACATTGTTGTTTTGGGAAGCAAGTAATGTTATCTTTACGGTATATTGGACCCTATGTGATTCTTGAGCGGGTTGGTGAGGTGGCTTATTGTCTGGGTTTTCCACCTAGGTTCAGTGCACTGCACAATGTGTTTCAGGTGTCACAGTTGAAAAGGTATCATCCGGATCTTTACCATGTGATTCGATGGGATCATGTTGAGCTAGAACCGAATGTTTTGTTGGTGCACGTGCCAGTGGGGGTTGTGGATAGGCAAGAGAAAGTCTTGAGTGGTAAAATTATCGTTTTAGTTTGGGTTTTTTGGAAACATGGTAAGATTCAAGAGGATACTAGGGAGTGAGAGAAAGAAATGGTCGAGCAGTGGCCCAAGCTCTTTCAGTAAAGGGCAGGTTCACTACTTTCCGAGGACGGAAAGTCAATTGGTGGGGAGAATGTAGCACCCCTAGTTTGAGGTATGTGGCCTTTGTTTATGCATTTTATATGTGTTTAAAGTGAATGGGATGATTTGGGAAGAGGTTGGGAGAAGTTGGAATGGTCTTGGATGAGTTTGGAGGCTTTTAAAGGGGTGCACAGTTTGAGCATAGTTAGTGGAAACAGTGCGGATTCTCCTAGAAACTGTGCAAGGGAGATAGTAGGATTTCCACGGCCTGCACAAGGTTTTCCATACCATGTAAGGAAACCGTGTGGTCCCTTTCTCCCAAGGAAGTAGACTGTGCATAGTTAGCGCACGGTTTTCCAAAACGTGCAGGCTAACCGTGCGGCCACATAAAAATAGGGTTATAAGTTTCGGGTTCCCTCGAGCTTAACCTATTTCTCTTCAATCTTCCTCCCACTCAAGCCTGACTCATGATTTTGGGTTCTCAGGTTTTTAGGGTGCTCTCCCACTCGATTTGGAAGCGATTCAAAGGTGATTCAAGGCGGTTTGAAGGTGGTTTCTCCCAGGTAAATCTCTCCTCTTGGTTTCCTAATGTTTTCATCTAGATCTACATCCCTATCTTCCTTGGTTTTCTAGATCTACACTTTTTGTGTGTATATCTAGGGTTTTGGTTTCCTTGGATGTTGATTTAAGGCTTATTAATGTTAGGGCAAGGGATCTAGAGAGGTTTCGGTGGTGCGTTCGCCGGATTTGAGGCGCGGTTGTTCGTGGGTGATTTCTCTGGAACCCTAAAGGTATATGTCTTCTCTCATGACTCCACTTGGTTAGATCTAATAGTTTTGGAAAAATTAATTTGTTTTTCTTGAAATTAATTTTATTTTGATGTGCGAAGCAGGTTGAAAATCAATTTGGTTATTTTTGGGGAAAATCTGGTTTTATGGGGAAATACAATTCATGTGGGTTTTAAAATAGTGATTTTAAAATTGGATGTTATGGATGATTTGTGAAAATGATCAATGGAAATGGTTTCAAATAAAAGGTTTGTTTTATTGAAATGTTTTTTGGCATGGAAAATGGTTTTCAATAAATGGTTGTTTTATTCATGTGGATTAATATGAAATGGAATTGGTTGATTGCATGTGGTTGTGACCTTGGTGGGTTATATGCTTGGCATTGGCTTGTTTTGAATGTTGTGTAGAAGTGGAGAGATGTACCACTATTAAAAGAGGATGGATAGTGGAAAGAAGGGCCACAATCAAAGGATAAGTGGACGGGAACAGCCACAAGGTGTTAATGGATGAACAGGTCGGACAGAAGCTCCTCTGTTTGGTTGTTTGGTTGTTTTCATTGTTTTGGTTGTTTGTGGTGCATTGATTTTCAAGGTAGAAATGGTTGTGAAAATGTGTACATGATTATATGGCTTGGGGATTGTTGTTTGGCTTTCCCTTGGTTTCTTGGATTGGGGGTGATGGCTTGGAAATTGCATGATGGGATTACAAAAATGGTTTCCCTTGTGATTTAATTTATATAAAATGTTTTATATAAATGTGCTAACGGTTTTATCCTAGTGGCGTGTGTAGGAAAGTTGTTTGAGGAAATCCTACTATGTTTTATTGCTAAACCCTTGCTTTGGCATGCTTTTGTCATTGCAAATATTGTGTATCGTGATGTGGGAAAAGCTAAGACATCTACCTCCTTTAGTGGTGCTTTGTGATCCCTTGGTGGACCATGGAGCGTGGAGCTTGGTGTGGAGCTATTGTGGTGTCATGGATTGTGTGGTGTTTGGTTGTTTAGTTTCTACAGTATACTTTGATGTTTTGTGGACATGTCTAGTTGTATTGGTTTGGGATGTATTGTGGAAAAACATGGTTGTACTTTGAGAATACATGCTTGAATGGTTAATTGACATGCACCATATAGTGGCTGTTAGTGGATGGTTTTGATGGTTTTGTTTTAAGGGAAAATTATTCCCAACTTTTTCTTGAGGCCCTCGACATTTATTGCCAGCCTTTGGCATCTTCGAAATGTATCCTAAGGCCAAGTAGCCCTCACCGCCTCCTCAATACCTAAGTATTCAAGACCTCTAAATATACGTTCTTTTTCTTAGTTAGTGGAGGGAAATAGAAGAACACGTTCTAACAACCAATGTGATAAGCAATGTGATGATTTCCCTAATGACATGCCTGATGTGACTGAAGTGGATGCTCAAAACTTCATAGCAGTACTTGCTCAACTTTCTCAGGTTATGAATAATAAATTGAATCAGGTGGAATGTCCCCCTCCTCCAAGGAAAGAGAATGTTGACATGGAATCCTTCATGCGGAAAAGGCCTCCCATGTTTAGAAGGTCTTCTGATCCCCTCCTCGCATAACAATGGATTAACTCCATTGAAAAGATTTTCTCTATCCTCCAGTGCTCAGAATAAGATAAAGTTGTACTGGTAGTCTATCATTTTGATGAGGAAGTTGATCAGTGGTAAACACTGATCAAGAATACAATGTCCCAGGAGGAAATCGATTCCATGGAATGGGAGGAAATCAAGAGGATGTTTTTCAAGAAATAATTTCCTCGAACCCTCCGTCTCAAGATGTAAAGAGAGTTCCATGGACTCAAGTAGAAGAAGTGGAGTCCATTATGGTGTATGAAGTAAACTATACAAGGCATTCAGGGTATGCCTCTGGATTTTTCATGAACACTAAAAGAAAGGTGGATCTCTTCTTTAGCAGACTAAAGATGAGTCTACAAAAAGTGTTTGGATTCGAGACTTTCACAGCTGTGAGGAGATTGTTCTTTGTGACCTCAATGTGGAAATGGAGATTGGAGACTCTTAGTGGTCTCATGGGCCTAGTGACAAGATGCGGAAAATAGAGAACAACATGGGTGTTTCATTAAACAAATCCCATGATGGAAAGAAACCTCACTTTCCCCTTTGAAAAAATTGTGGGAAGAAGCATCTTGGTGACTATCTCAAGGGAACCAAGAATTGGTTCAAATGTGGAATGTCTGGTCATCTGGCCAAGAACTGTGGAAGGGATATGAAAAATCCCGCTAATGTTGAAGAAGAAAGGAAGGTTCAGATAAACACTCATCCTGCCGTGTAGTGTAATAACTACATAGAGCTTGGGCATTATGCGAACAATTGGCCAAGCCGAGGGATTTTGGAGGCGATCAGCAACAACCTCCAAGGCAATAAGGAAGAGCTTATGCTATCAGTATTGCTGAGGTGGATCCGGAAAATGATATGGTGACAGGTATGCTTGTTATTCATTCAATAATAGAGAACATGCTGTTTGATTATGGTTCTACGCATTCTTTCATATCTTGAAGTTATGGTAGAACTATTCAAACACCATCTCAGAATTTATAGGAAAGGTTTTCTGTGGGAACAGTGAATGGGTAAAGTATTGCATCCCTAGTTTATAACTCCTCGCTGGTTAATATTTGTGGACTAAACCTCCCAGAAAATCATTTCATACTTCCTTTAGTGGAGTTCAACGCTAACTTGGGCATGTATTGGCTATCTCTGTACAAGGACAACATCAATTTTCATGAAAGGGAGATCACTTTTCACATCCCGAAGCTTTCTTCGATTCATTACAAGTGTAATACGGAAGATTAGTCTTCTTTAGAATCTTCATCTCATGATGGGATATTGCTTCCTTGTTAGAAAGCATATCTATCTGAAATGATTGGGAAAAAGGATAGAATAATTCTTGAAGACATGCCCATTGTGAGGGATTACACTGATGTATACACCGAATATTTTCCTAGACTTCCTCTTGACAGAGAGGTTGATTTCACAATTGAACTTATCCCTAGATCTCAGCCAATCTTAAAGACACCTTACATAATGGCCACCATAGAGCTAGAAGAGCTGAAGAAGCAGTTACATGAGAATATGGAGAAGGGTTTTATATGCCCAAGTGCTTCACCGTGGGATGCTACAGTTATTTTCATCAAGAAGAAGGATGGATCAATGCACCTCTTTATTCATTATCGTGATCCCTATAAATTCACTATAAAGAAAAAATATCCCCTTCCATGGATAAATGACTTGTTCGATCAGCTTTGTGGGGCCAATTATTTTTCTAAGGTAGACCTCCGGTCAGGATATCACCACCTGAAGGTGAGGAAGGACTATATTCCCAGGACTGCCTTTCGAAGGAGGTATGGAAAATAAGAGTTCATAGTGTTGCCATTCAGAATCACTAATGCTCCATCAATTTTAATGGATTTAATGAATAGAGTCTTTAGAAATTACCTCGACAAATTTGTGGTTGTCTTTATTGATGATATTATAATATACTCCCAGAGAAAGGATGAATATGAGGATCATTTGGAAACTATGATGAAGACTTTTCTAAGGGATAATTTGTATGCAAAGTACATTAAATTCATGTTTTATATGGAGGATGTATCATTCTTGGGGCATGTAATCACCTGGAAAGGGATATTTGTGGACCCTTCCAAGACGAAGGCAATTGAAAAGTGGCCGAGGCCAAATTCTGTAACGGAGATCCGCAGCTTTTTAGGTCTAGCTGGGTATTATCGACGATTCATGGAGAACTTTTCCCAATTGTAAAACCCAATGACCAAGCTGAAATGGAAGGGAGTAAAGTTCTTCTGGACATAGGAATGTGAAGACTGTTTCAATGAGTTGAAAAAGTGGCTTATCACTGCGCCGGTACTCACACTCCCTTCTAGTGGGGAACTCTTTGTGGTGTGTAGTGATGCTTCTAATAAAGGCATAGGTTGTGTGCTAATGTAAAATGATAAAGTGATAGCCTATGTCTCAAGTAAGTTGAAAATCCATGAGAAAAACTATCCCACGCATGATCTAGAGTTGGAGGCTATGATCTTTGCGTGGAAAATCTGGCGGCATTATCTCTATGTGGAAAAAGGTGAGAGATATACTGACCACAACAGTCTCAAATATATATTCACACAGAAAGAGATTAATATGCACCAATGAAGATGGATAGATATCATCAAGTATTATGACTACTCAATCAACAACTATCCTTTTAAGTCAAACAAGGTGGTGGATGCTCTAAGTAGTAAGGATCCTACATCTTTTTCAATGACAAGAATATAAAAGCATCAGATCTTATTATATTTTCAAAGGATGGACATGGGGATCATTAATGTAGGATCATTATCATTCCTTTCTCAAATGATTTCTCAACCATCCCTCTTAGAGAATATAATGGATGCTCAAAGAAAGGATGTGGAAATTCCAAAAAGGGCGGAAGCTGTTAAAAATGGGAAATCCTATGATTTCAAAATTGACGAGGAAGGAGTTGTTAGATTTGGAACACAATTATGTGTACCATATGATCTAGAGATAAAGAATGAGCTATTGCATGATGCACATAGCTCAACCTTCTCTATCCATACTGGGAGTACCAAAACGTATCGTGATCTCTGATAACACTTATTGTGGGATAACATGAAGAAGGAGATTGCATAATATATATCAAGGTTCTTGGTATGTCAGCAAGTTAAAGGTGAGAGACAAAAGAACAAAGGTAGGATGCATCCATTGCCTATACCCATGTGGAAATGGGAAAATGTTACTATGGACTTTGTCACGGGTCTCCCGAAGATGTCGAAGGGAAATAATGTGATATGGGTTGTGGTTGACCGACTCACCAGGACATCAAATATCATCGCTATTCGGGAAGATCTATCACATGAATAATTTGAAAAGATATATGTAAAGGAAGTGGTGATACTGCACGATGTTCCAGTATCAATTGACTATGATCATAATCCAGGTTTCACATCTAAAATTTGGAGGAGCCTTCAACATTCATTGAGTACTGAATTAAATTTTAGCACGGCCTATCACCCCAAAACTGATGGTTAGTGTGAAAGAAATTTCCAGATTCATGAATATATGCTTAGAGCCTGCTCTCTAGAATTCAATGTTGGATGGGATCAACATCTCCCATTGGTTGAGTTCTCATACAACAATAGCTTCCACTCGTGTATTCAGATGGCTCCATATGAAACTTTGTATGGAAAGAGACGTAGAACTCCAAGTTGTTGGGATGAAGTTGGAGAAAGAAATCTACTTGGACCTGCACTTGTTCAAGAGATGACAGAGAAGGTTCCATTCATCCAAAAACACATCAAAGAAGCTCAAAGTCGGCTAAATAACTATAGTGACAACCATCAAAGGGACTTGGAGTTCGACGTTGGAGATAAAGTCTTCTTTCGAATATCACCATGGAAGAGAGTCATGTGATTTGGGACGAAAGGGAAGCTAAGCCCAAGGTATATTGTCCCCTTTGAGATCCTTGACCACATAGGAGCCGTGGCTTATCGGCATTCACTTCCACCGAATATGGCTCGCGTTCATGATGTTTTTCACGTATCACTCTTGAGGAAGTACATTCTTGATCCCTTAGATGTACTAAACTCAGAGGTGGTGTAGTTGGAAGATGCTCTCTCTTATAAGGAGCAGCCAGTGAAGATTCTGGATCGAAGAGATAAGGTTCTACACAATAAGACTACCCTTCTTGTAAAAGTGTTGTGGAGGAACCATAAGTTTGAGAAGGAAACTTGGGAACCAGAAGAGTCAATGCAAGAGAAACACCCTCACATGTTTGTGTAAAGTGAAATTTCTAGGGAGGAATTACGTAAGGGGGAAGAATGTAATGACCCAATGTCTTTCAATGGAAATTCCCATCTCATAAGTATGTCAAAGAATCATATGAAAAAATAACATAATGAACTACTAAGTGATAAGTGACCTTTAAACATAATTTTTTCACTTCTGTGATTGGAATTTGGAAAATATTGCATACACTGTTGTATTCAGAAAGTTATTAGGAGTCCGATTAGGAAAACTTAATTTTTGGTGAATAGAAATCTTCCCTAATGAATAGTAACATACCCTTATGAATATTGATAAACCCTAATGAATAGTAACATCACATATGGTGTTATAAAAATAATATTCTATTTGGAAGTACGATATACCTATAATTTAGAATAAGCTAATGAATGTTTTAAAACTGGGTTTGATAAAAAAATTAATATTTTAATGAAATATTAAAATAAACATATTTAGAAAATAATTCTTGAAAAATGGACTTCATTTTTGGATTTTACATGTCGAAAAATGATATGGTTGAATTTTTTGGGATTTTTCTGATAAACTTGAATTTTTTATGAATAGTAGAATCTGATAATTCACAATAAATGCTAAATAATGGATTTATTGAGTCATCGATGATGTTATGATGATTTAAGACCACTTGGTTTTGGATAAAATTATAAAATCACTATTCATTTTCATGGATTACTTACATTTACTTTTCTTGGGAAGAAATAATAAATGAATGATTATAATATAATGAAATCCCTCCTCTCCTCCACTATAAAACCCCCTTCACCCCTCTTCCCTCCACTCCTCTCATGCCTTGTGCCTTTCTATTATTCTTCCAAAATCTCTCCCCAAGGTCATCCCCCACATATAAAAGCTATCAACCTCCTAAAATGACCCAAAACTCTCCCCATAAGTGGTTCTGAAAGGAGGAAGTCTCAAGAGGTAAATTCTACTTCCCAATTTATTCTTTTCTTTTAAGTTCTTTTCTTTTTTATTTCGTTCCTCACCTTCCTTCACCATAATAGTATGAAAAATCCAGTAATATACATGTACTAGAATGTATTAATTCTAGAGGTATATTTCATTATCTTCTCTCCATTCCCTACATTTTTATTTGCATGAAATGAAAGCACCGTTTGAGATGTGCTAATTTATCAAATTCAAGGACAGTAGTTTATCAATTTCTATTATTATCATTAATTCTGGTCATCAAACCATTTGTGTTGTGGTTGACCCAAATTATTATATATATAATATATCATATTTTTGGTTCTGTAATCCTTTGGTACAAATGGAATTAAGTTATAAAGAAAAACACATTTTTTGTAATAAAATCCTCCAATTAACAAAAATGGTTATCACTATGGTTATATATATATATAATAATTCGACTTCCCTCTAAGTAACCTAATTAAAATTGAAATAATGTAATATCCTGGATATTAAATAATTAATATAACTTCAATAATGGAAATCCACTTTCATCTTTATTATAATCCAAACATGAATATAAGTGAACAGATCTCTTAAAGCCATGTAAAGAAATGGGTCCGGACATTGAAATTAAACATTGTAACTAATCAAAAAGGATTTGAATGAACTAAAGTGGGTTATAATAAATAAATTAAATATAAAAGAGGTTATAGAATTATTAATTAATAAGCCTAATATTTTTATTCTGGTCATTAATAAGAATTGGAGAACACCAACGGATTTAAGGTTAGAGATCCTCCCGTTTTCACTCTTAATCAAGATTGTTCTCAATGCTATTCCTTTTAGTGTAACACCAAGAGATGGGGTATGTTTATACACCTTCCCCATACTGCCCGAAGTTTTTATAAGTAATGAGAAACCCATTATCTCTCTCATCAATCCTTCTTAGTTTCACCTGATACCATGCTGATAAACCATAATGGATTCTACCCAAACTTCCTTTATTCCTTCGGGTTGCTCTATCTTTCTTTTTACCAAAATATAGTTGTCTTTTATTTTTATATAGAACATAAAAATTATGTTTATATTCTCTAAACTAATGTTATAATATCCATCTCTCATTCTCTTTCTGAGATATACATGCTTTTAAGTGAATCTCTCCACGATACTTCCCTATAAGCACACACGTTTTAAAGGAACTTCCCGAACTTTTTCCCAATTTCAAGTGCACTAAATATTCTATTTTAAGACACCATTGTCTTTGTATAGTCAGTATTTTTATTATGAGAACCTTCTTGGTTCCATTATGGTTTGATATAAAAGATGTATTTTTTATAATTTTAAAAGCACAATAGTATTTTCCTTAAAACCGCACAAAAATGTGTTAAAGATAATGTATCTCAAATACATTTCTTATGTGATGTCACTTCTATTTGTTACCACCTACCATGTTTTAGGAAACAATTACCATATGAACGTCCTTGTATGTTCTAATCCCCTTCTTTCATGGACACTTTCATGACACACTCATTGGTTATGCTTTATTCATGATTGTGGTACCCAATTCTATCTATGGGTAACCTTATGTTTATGAACAATTGATTATGTATAATTAATCATGTGGAAAGAAGATTTATGTGGAAAGAATATTCATGAAAATGTTGATATGTTTCCACTCAGATATAGTTCTAATGCATTGGGTAAGGATAAGTTTAATGAGATGCGATGAGAAACAGGATTGGCTGTTAGCCTTGACCCGTACGAAAGAAATGTTTTATGATTCTGGCACATTTATATGATTCCATGTTTATATAATCTCATGCTTATATTAATTGATTTTATAAGTATCATGCTTTGGATATCTTTATTTCATGCCTCCTAAATCATGTGCTTGAGATGTATCCTTATGTTCATTCCTTTACTGGGAATTTTTATCTCATTCCTTTATTCAAGTGTCCCCCAGGGTACCTTATGAAGATGTAAGGGCTCAATTGAAGTTCGAAGCTCTATATTAAGATTAAATAAAGATGTTTTCCCCATGTTTTATGTTATATGTACCTAGAATTCCATGACACTAGACATATCAATCCTTGTCTTGTACTCTGATGATTAATTATGCTTAAAATAATGAAATGTTTAATGTAAAAGGCATGGGTCGCTATACTATCCCTTAAATCGACAAACCCTCCACCATGTTTCCCTTCGGATAGTCATGATCACCATTTCTCACATTCATCTAAAAGTCAGTATTAGTGCCCTACCACCCCGCCTATAGTCCTCTAATGAGTGGTCCATATTATTGTAAGGAGAACAAATGTAGAACAACTATTCATATAAAACAGGTTGTTTACACCAGAACGCTTCACCTACAATGATCCAAAAAATGTCTAAAGGAACCCTTTTAGTGTAAACCTCCATACACACCTGAGGGTTAACCAAGTGACAAACATCATTGGTCTGGCTATCAGAGAACATGTATCATCCCAGGAGATTTCCATGCATTTTAACAATGAATAGATTTTTAAACGGTGATGGGAGATTAAGAAAACATACAAAAATCCCCACTTTTGTTTATTCTTTCATAATATGAAAATAATACATCTATCAAGTAAAGTTATAAATGATATTTGTTTCCTTTGCAGGGAGCCCTCTAGCAGGACTTAATCAGGTCTTCCTACACTGAAAAATAAATCAGAATATTTTTATTATGCAACAATCATACGGGTTCCTTCTCTTGAAAATCCCATGAACTGAAAAAAAAAATCAATCAAACAGATCAACTAAGGGTATTCTCTTTGAAAATCGAACAAACAAAGTCAGACTATGGAGGGCCGAATCATCATAAAAATCTATCACTGAAATAAAGAGATTAGTTTATCCATTGTGTAGATCTAGAACTTTAGGGCTCAGGAAGGATTGAGGGAACAGAGGAAGATAATACGTATTGGGGAACAGAAGTAATGAGGATTACTTTATTGGGAGAGAAGGTGGAGGTCCCTCCACCATAGGGGGAGGAACCTGCTCGGATGCCACCACTATCACAGTTCGGGATCCAAAATCAAAGAGGAATTCCTTCTCGTCAAGCTGTAGAGAGATGACATACACCCCCAATTATTATAATGTTTATCTTATGAGATATCAATATTTAATCATTGATTTATAGTGTGATATATGATCCACCAATAACATAATGAAAAATACATATGTGTTCCATAATATCATAAAGAATTCATCATATAAAAGTCATACAAAAATGTGTCTCTTATAAACCATTAATGATTGGATAGCCCATAGAAAATAAAAACAATTAATAACAATTTCATAATTTCATAATATTAAAAACATTTTCAAAGGAATAAATTTTAAAAAAAAAATAGACATTATAATCATTAACCATATAAATAATTAATAAGGATGATATCCATCGAACATAGCCCCAATAATTTATAATTTAAATTATTATTTTTATTGAATAAAAGTACCATAAAAATATCATTAAAATATTCTTGAAGAAAAAAATCCATTGGTTTTTTCAATCACTTCTATAGAATATAAAATGATTGAAAATTGTATGGAAAAATATTATTTTTAAATATCCATGGAAATTTATAAATGATTCATACAAAAATTATGTTTTATGATGACATGAAATTTTCTTTATTCCATTTATATGAAATCAAATATTCCAGTCACATTTTCAATAAATATACAAAAGTACCTTGTTTGGAAAATGAAAATCCTATTCTTTTTTTAAAAAGATCAATATTAAAAATCTTTATAATATGAGATTAAATATATATAATATTAAAAACATCAATAAATAATTTTTATCAAACATGGATTTGGATGAAAATGTTTATTTGAATGAAGATATAATTATAGTATGTTTTCATCAATAAAAATATATTTGAATCATGTTTAAAAAAATGAGAATATAATTAAAGGAAAATAGGATTTTCAAGAAATAAGAAAATAAAATGAAAATAAATGAGTTTCATTATAAGTATATTTTAATATATCATCATCAGAATATTAATCACAAACACCCCTCATGAACAAATATATTACGACATAAAATACATACCTTTTCTATAACATTTCAATCACCAAACCCATGAATGAAAAAATTGATGATGGATATGAAAAGCCTAATAAAATTAATCAAAATAATCATAAAATTAATTAATTTTTAGTGTGGATATCAATAAAAAGAAACAAGTGGTAAATAAGGTATGTTTCTAATGAAATAAAAGTGAAACTAAAATCTATTACCTTTGGCTCGACATACTTGGTTTTCATTAGAATATCCCATATAATAAATATATCTTTATTATAAATATATTAAATTACCAATATAATAATATAAAATATCCTATATTTACATGTAATATTTCATGATCCGATTTTAACAATTTATTAATAAAATCATTGTTTCAAATGTTATCTTAATTTTTTTTCATTTGTTTTTTTGGTACTATGGTTTTGTTGCTTATACATTAATCACTGTCCCATAATGAGTTGAATATTTCATAATGATATAATTATGAAATATATTTATCGATTAATTTTATAGAGTCCTTAAAATCAATTCAGATAAAAAATGAATTATAATGTTCATAGAGATGTTTGGTCTTACGTACCCATGGACATTGTTTTCATTATTCAATAGATGTATTATGAATAAAATAAATAAAAATCACCTTATTGAATAAATATTATTTCATATATATCACACACACACACAGAGATATATATATTTATATATTTATATATTACATCCATCATTTGTACCATCAATTTAAAATAGAAAAGAAAATAGAGAGACATCACTTCGTAGATGTTTTCGTCCACAATAATGCATGAGTGATATTATTATTTTTTAATGGATTGGAAGGTAAGAGGTAAGATGTTATGTTATAAATACATGATTTTAATTGGGTAATAATAATAATATTTTGATAAATATTTTTTAAATTATAAAAATCCATGAATTTTTGTCATGGAAAATAAAATGGACCCATATGTAGAGATCATAAGTTCTACGCACAAGCGATAATTTCACTAATCATATTATTGAAAGTGGATAAATAATGGTTTACTAAAAAATTAACATCATTTTATTATATTTGTGATACTCAATTTATTATTTTATCAATATTATATTACATATAGTATTATTCAATGAATAATTGAAATGAAATTGATCAGTTTAGGTGATGAACACATATTTGAAACAAATCTATTTATCACCTCTTGAGGATTATATGGTTAGTATTTTGGATGAAAAAAAAATCAATAATATTTATAAGGATGATAATATGCGACTCATGAATGGTAGGATACTTCTATAAGGGTCATGGTGGTGGCATTATGATATCATAGTGGATCCATTGTATATTTCAGGGGAGGGGAACTCATTGGATTTCTTTTATGATTGTAAAATATTATAGTAATTATCTAGAAATTATTCCCCACAAATTATATAAGTTTAAATATTATATATGATGTGGTATAACATCTATAATAAATATAAAATTTTAAAAATTTATTTGTTTTTCAGGACTTATAATTTGGATTGACCTCTTAGATGACATTTTTCAACATTAACCTAAATAACATATTTTTCTGTCGAAAATGATTATAATTTTACATATAGGGTTACTATTGAATTGTAAATGAAAAAAATATTACATTTTATAAAATATATTACCAAAATTTTTCAATTGAAATACATATGTAATTTTTAAATAATTATATTATATATTATTTCGATTAAAATTATTTAAGTTCAATTTCGACTTTATTCATATAATTTGACATAACAGTTTTTCAGAAAAACTATAATTTGAATTTAATTGTTTAAAAATCCTCTAAAATTTTATATTAATCTATAAAATTCATGGACCACTATAACTGATATAAAATATATCATATTTATTATTTTCAAATTATTTGACTATAATGTATTATTTATATAAGTAATAATATATTTTTTCTTATAAAATAATTTATGATAATTATATAATTACGAAAATATAAAAAAATATTAAATCACTAAAATAAAATTATTATTATAGAAATATAAATTTTTTCTACATCCATTACATTATTTTTTCCCTATTTGGACTCATAATAAATATTTAGGACTATGAATGTGACATTAGGTTACATTCATTACATTAAATATTATACAGGTAATATTCAAGGAAAATGTTCTATTAATCAAATAATGTTTTATTATATGCCGATAAGGGTCTATTTAACATCATCAACTAATAATAATGATGAAAATGTATGGCTTTATCACGATTTTTTAACCAACATTAAATAGATTTACCATTTAATGATGTGATAAATTGTGACACTATTATTACTCATATTGAAGAAAATTAAATGTGGTCTATTAAAAAAATATAACAAAATAATTCCAAATATTTAATCCATTACATAATGTTAAATATATGATTATTTTAGACTGTAAGTTTAAAAAAATCCCAAAACCCAACCCAAAACCACTTTTTTGTAATTTACATATCATATTTGTAAAATTGTTTTGATTAATATATCAGTCATAGTAAAAATGGAAAATAATTTTTTAAACCATTTTATTGGTATTATAATATAATAATTGAATTAAATTAGTTAAAAAGTTGTGAAATATTTATTTTATCTACATATAAAACAACACTATTGTTAAAAAAAATTCCGAAACAATTTCCATTATATGGAAATGTTGTTTTTTTCAAATTCATTAATAACCAAAGAATATATTTTATACATATATAAACAGTAAATTTACATACATTAGTAATACATATTTTTACACTCCTTTAAAAAAGATAAGTGATAATGATCACTTAAAATATTAATATTTTAAAAATGTTTCAATGTTCATTTAAATTATTTTTCTTTTAACAAAATCAATCGATAAAATTAGATTCATTTCAATCAGAATTTATAAAATATTTTTGTGTTAGATTATAAGTCATTTTTAGAGTATTTTCCCTTTGAAATTTTTTACTCTAATAAATGAAATAATAATATCATTATTTCATTACATCTTCAAGTTCACATGTAACGTCATTAAATTTGTTATTTCACTAGAAACCAATAACCTATTGAGTAGGCTTATTCCATATAATTTTATATCTATGATCCAATATTATTATTATTTTTTAATTATTGGAAAGATAATTTTATACTTGTATGTCCTTGGAATTTATTATATATCATGGATCATCTATGTACTTCCTCATAGGGGACACAAGGAATAAATCATGTACTTGTGAGAGGTGAGGTAGGAACACAATGAAATAAGCTATGAATGTAAAGACCAGGGAATTCCATGTGATTTGTTTTAATATATGGGAATTTTACCAGTCTGTGAAAATTGATGGCGCATGATTCTAAGCCCCGGTGTATCCATAATGAATTTCTGAACTTTTTCTCTTGTTGGTTCAGTAATCGTGTGATTGGGTTTTTGTTACTTTTGAACCGGTGCTCGGAATTAAAATTTAAGGACACTGTTGAACTGAAAGCGCCGATATTCACATAACGAGACCTTCTCATCGATTAAATAGGTCGAGGATAGAAGTTAGTTTTTCACTTTTTTGTGGAAGAATAGAAATAAAAACATAAAAATTTTATTTTTCTTGTAACCTCATTTTGATTTATGGAGGTTTGGACCAAAAGAGCTTTAATCCTCTTAATTTGTGAATTCATTGTGGTGGGGACCACACGAACCACTCTTTAATATAGGGATGTCCCTTGGGAAACCTCCCATTTAATTTCGGCAAATAAAATTAAATGTATTGACATCCAAATAATAAGTAATAGCTTTGTTGGAATTTAGGATGGTTCCTATTAAATGAACCTTCATAAATTCCATGATCATTACTTACCCTCCCCCTCTCCTATTTATATGGATCTAGGGGGAGGAATTGGCATAGCTTTAGTAAGGGACGAAGCTATGGTAATGTGTCATGACGCCTAACACTTGGAGGTCAGAGCCTGTTCCTACAGGTGGTGATGACCAACCCCAAAATACAATTCGATGAATGAGGAACCAACCCCAATCCCCGATCAAAAGAGACATGTGGAGACGCCAAATGCCAACGTTATTCAACGACTTCGTCTTCTTCCTCACATCTCCTCCCTCCGAACCTTCAAGGTAGGGGTGTGATTTTGATTAATCATCATTCATTTTTCATTTATGATGAATCTCCCCCCATGAGTCACTTGATACTGCTCTAACGAATAGTGTTCGGGCTAAGAGAACATGGTCCGACCACTCTTCCATCCGTGTCATTTTTTGTGTGTTCTATGCAATGGAGGAGGATGACGATCGGTGCTGGCGACCGACACTCGTGGTGCTCGGGAACGGTGTCTGGAAATCCGGACAACCGTGACAAAGGCGGAAACGCAACCACGTTGCCGGATTAGTGCCACAACGGAGCAAGGGCCGTCGGCCACACGAAGGGGCAGCGGCATGCATCTGCACCACCCAACAGAGAAGAACCACTTCCTTGTGCCGCGATAGTTGGGGAAGGGATGCCGGCCACTCGGGGTTGCGCACAGGACCGCCCAGCGTGTACCACACCAAGGACCACCCCACTGGCAACCTAGAAGGCAGGGCCGTTCCAGTGGTCCATGCTGGAGTCAGACCAGACCCGAACCAACTTCGACCACTTTTGGATCTTTCGGCTTTATCTCATTCTACGGGCGTCCGTTTGACGACCTGTCTGTGGATCCAGAACCCTTTGATCGATATAGTATTTTAGGAAAACTCCACTAGAGTGTTGGATATAGTTGGAGTATGG
This sequence comes from Viscum album, assembly GCA_963277665.1. Classification (NCBI taxonomy): domain Eukaryota; kingdom Viridiplantae; phylum Streptophyta; class Magnoliopsida; order Santalales; family Viscaceae; genus Viscum; species Viscum album. Next base: position 70,518,281 of record OY728155.1, on the reverse strand, counting down.
CCAGGATGGATCGAACCTCAAATCCAATCGGGCCCTCAGAAAGGAAATGCTAAAAACATAAAGACCGAGAATCCAATTGATGCACTGTAGGTTGTTTTGGTTCCCTTTGGACATGACAGACCTTTGGGATAATTCATCATGGGACTTTGTGGCAGTTGAAGTATTGACCTCTGTCTTGAGGATCAGACCCTCCTGGAATCAAGCGTGCATTGTGAGGGAACTCTGTAGTTGGTTGTAACATGAAGAAAGAATATTGATCTAATGTGGGTCAGTATCTAGCGATCCTGTGTGGATTAGATCTTATGTGGGTCTACGCTTAGAAATCCTATTAGGGTCAGCGCATACCAATCCTGTGTGGGTCAGATCCTATGTGGGTCTGTTGGGGTTAGTTTCATATCGACCATGTCTGGTTTAGAGTCTGTGTGGGTCTACGAGGGTTCGTTACCTATCGATCATGTGTTGGTCAGCAGTAGGGATTCATAACAGAATAAGATGATCTAGCCTATGATTAATCATATGAAATCTTGTACATAAGTTATAACTGTTGTGGGGTGATTCTTTACCTTTGTGGTAACCTTCTATGTGGCGTACCATTGTGGTACATACCTTCGTGGTGAAACCATTGAGGTATTCTTCTGGGTGGAGTTACCTTTTTGGAACATACCTTAGTGGTGTTACCTTTGTGGTATTCATTCCTTTATGGAAGAGTGGTACTTTGGATAGGGCTTTGGGCCTTTTGTTTCCTCAAAAATGAGATGGATATACTTGATAGCATAGGTATATTTATGGCCATATACGTAAGTAGGGTTTTCAGATGTTTTCATGATTTTTGGTTTTTCCATTATTGATTTTGTGAGGCCTTTTAGGGTCTCGGGGTCCCTACTGTGTATCATTATACTCAGCCCCACACAGTCTATGCCCGCACCTTATTGTGATTGGGGTAGACGACGGACAACGCTGACTAAGGAAGAGGGTACCAAGACTAGAGGTAGCTCAGAGGTGGTCCTAAACGAGGTGTACCAAAGAGAAGACCGTTCAAGAGCTGTACCTACCCTTCAGGTATGATCCTTGGTAGGTGTCCATAGGATCTGTTCCAGTTTACTTGTACTTTCTAGTTTTCTTGTACGTTCCAGTTGGGCTTGTTTTCTGGCCCCTTTTACGTACTAAAGACACTATTTTTACTATTCAGTTTACTTGTGTTCGTTTCTTGTTGTGTGCTTGGTTTCTTGAGTTTACACATTATAAACGAAATGAATTCCATGTTTTAGGGAATACACCTTCTATGCTAGTCACCAACCCCAGGCCAATGGAAGGCGGTCTTGGGGTACTCACGACATGGGCCCCGGGTTCGAGTCATGATAAATTGGTATCAGAGAATTCGGTTCTACCATAGAACATAGGAAAATGATCTTGAAACAACAATAGTGTTATGTTTTAAGTGTTTTGTAATCAGAATACAAAATCCAGTGTTGGTGCAGCGGTCGACATATCCAAACACCAGGACCCTGACTTCTGATTTCTGACTTAGTGCATGAAAAAAATGATTGTGTGTGGGCCTAGAAAAGTTTTCATTGTTTTATTATTGCATAATCTGACCATTTATAACATATTAAATATGGAACACCTATTTCTTTTCATGATGCCTCAACATTGACAACCAGCTACGGATCCAGGTATAGTACGCGGTGATAGCCCACCGAGCGACGATTCCTCGGTGCTGGGCCCTTTATCAGTAGGGGCACCAGGGGAGGCACGAGCCGTACCATTACCCATCGGTTCACCCATGCCACCAACCCCAGTAGAAGAGGGTGCACACCGCTTGAGCACGTTGCATGAGTTCCAGTGCTAGAGGCCACCTAGGTTCTGGGGGGAGATGGTCCTACAAGCGGCTGAGGATTGGATGGAGGCTGTGGTGAGATTCTTCTGACTGGTAGGGACACCATCTGATCTCATGGTGATCCTTGCCTCCAGTCTTCTACAGGATGCAGTAGGAAGTTGGTGGAGCTTTATGATCAAGGTTCATGATGAGGTGACACTTATCTGGGCAGACTTTGAGAGCCTGTTTCTGGTAGAGTTTTTCCCAGTGACCCTTCACCCAGTGTGCATTTAGGAGCTTCTTCATCTGTAGGAGGGTAGCATGATTGTGGCTCACTACTCAGCGAGGTTCACCAACCTCTCATGCTACACCACTAATATGTTTTGGGACCCATTCTTCAGGGCCCAGACCTTCATCCAGGGAATCAAGTGATAGATCAGGTCTTCAATGATTTCTCTCAGCATCCCAACACAAGCGGTGGTGTTAGAGAGAACCCTCTAAGTTGAGAGTTTTATTACTGAGCAGTCACTAGCTATGAGACCCACCACCGGGCATGACATAGCAGAGTCTTCGGCAGCTGGTAGTAGATAAATGTAATAGAGGGCCAAGAGGACCAGACCAAGAGGTGGACGAATGCAGGATTCAGTTTTGGTTTTGCGAGGCACCGGCGACAGAGCTAGTTATGCGAGGAGCAAGCAGTGTTTCACATACGGCGATAAGGGTCACATGGATCAAGATTTCCCAACCTGCCATACAGATAATAGAAAGATGGTCTAAGGACCATCCAAGAAGAGACACAGGTTCGAACAAAGTGGTCCACAATAAGTAGGCAGACGTGGCAGATGAGTTGGTCGTGCACCTGGTAGTGGGTGACGTTTCGAAATGTTTTCTCCACCACCACCAGGTGGTGCACCCCAACCACAGGGAGTAGGTGGACATGGGAAATCTCAACACCATGAAGCTGAGGACTATGACTATGGCACTCCAAAGATGATACAAGGTACCATATGTGTCTAGTCCACTGTAACTGCAGTACTTATAGACACAGGTGACAGTCATTATTTTTTTTCCACAACCCTCGTTCGAAGCTCGAAGATTCTGATGGTGTCGTTAGATCGATCCTTATTTCTAGAGACTTCTACGGTAGAGGAATCGATGATTACATACTGGTGGAGGGAGTGTGAAATAACTCTAGGAGGCGAGAGCATCGGCTGGGATCTATTAGTAGCAGCATCGAGGCTTATGATGTCACCTTGGGTATGGACTGGTTATCAATAGTTCATGCTCAAATTCAGTATATTAAGAACAAAGTGTGATCTGTCCGCATGGATGGGAGCATTTATACCTTCAACAGCGAGAATGGAGCCTTTGCATCATAGGATGGACTTACCTGGATGAGAGTGTAGCTGATCACTCGCCAATTGGCTAGCTGTACCCTCGGAGCAGTTGATGTGGAGAGTTTGAGCTATCCTAGAGTGGTGGACCAGTACACGGATTTCTTAATTGAAGATGTTTGGGGTCTACCTCCTTGTAGAGAGGTGGACATTTACATTAACCTTTACCCCTGGATGACAGTGATATCTACACCAACATATCGGATGGCTCCTGCAGAGCTTTGTGAGTTGCGGGCATAGCTGGAGGACATATAGGGGAAAGGGGTTCATCCGGCCCAGTGTTTCTCTGTGGGAAGCCCTAATTCTATTCGCCAAGAAGGAAGATGGGAGCATGAGATAATGTGTTCACTATCGGCTCATGAACTAAGTGATCGTGAAGAAAAAGTAGACACTCCCGAGGATTGAAGACCTCTTTTATCAACTTAAGGGAGCACGGTGGTTCCAAAAGATATACCTCAGGTCAGGAAATCACCAGCTCAGTGTATGATGCGAGGATGTGCAGAAGATGGGTTTCTGATGTCGTTACGGCCATTATGAGTTTTTTTTCATGCCATTCGATGTGACCAATGCTCCAGCAGAGTTCATGTGACTCATGAACAAGATCTTCTAACCATATCTTGATCGCTTTGTGGTGGTCTTCAATGATGACCATTGTGATCTACTCGGCTACTGAAGAGGAGCATGCCTATCATTTGTAGGTAGTTCCGAACACACTCTGAGAGCACTAGATTTATGGTATGATTTTGATGTTCTAGTTATGGGTCTAAGAGGTTCACTTTCTGGGACTGTTTCCGATGCTTTTATGGTGAGGCGTGCGCGCGTCCGTCATGCAGGGGGAAGACGCGCAGCTTGTTACCCCGCATTCCAGCTTTCCAAAGGCGGGCGACATCCGTTTCTTGTTCAGGGACATATGCTCCTTGATCAAAACCGGGATAGATGGGATGTCGGTTCTTCCTTCTTTGGATTTCTCCTCGGAGCTCGTCACCTAGTCCAGGTCTCCCTCATAGATTTAAGACGGGTTCTTGAAGCTCGTTACTAGCGCCATATCTGCATGGATGCAAGTTAATTACGTTGCTTCCGTCGAGTTGCTCCAAGGGGTCTAGTCGGGGCAGCAACCTTCGGTGAGGAGAATGATCACGCTGGGGTATCGTCGACATGTCTTGATGTTGGGGATTGGCATGTATTTCTTCTGTCCCTTATCACAGGGCTTCTCGAGGGCGCGGAAGCCCGAGGCATCCCACATCGAACACGGGGAATTGTGTATCATCTGAGGGTTTCATCAGCTTCCAATGTTTAACTTGTGGTATGTCGTGAGTTTAACGTCTTTCGGAGATAGATCGGACTTATCAGAACACTGAGAGTGGATCAGATTGAAGGACCCCCTTCGGGGAACACTGATGTTGGGGCCAGCACGTGGGCGGCTTCCCGGATACTGTGGGGTGGAATGAGGTGGCATGATCTCACCGGGATGTGGTGGCCTGGGTAAGGATCAGGATGGGTGATAGAGTGATGGGCTTGAACCTCATGGTGGTTCCCTATGTATCCCCATATCACAGAATCAAAGTCCACATAGTTCAGTGATACGATGGGACACCTGAAGAGGCAACCCGTGAGAATGAACGCATGGATTAGAGCCTGGAGGGAGTATGATCTCCGGGGTAGGGCATGAGCTTCCAGAGGCATATGGGCTCAAGGGAGAGTTCAGGATGAGACGTGGGTATGAGGTATGGGGTTTATGCTCTGAGGTAGCCCATGATGGTGGGTATGGGGCTTATGCTCTGAGGCAGCCCATAGCGGTGGTTGTCAGCCGACACAGAGGGGTCCGAATAACTGATTGATGGTATTGAACCTCATAGAGTATTCCTCCGTACTATGAATTAGCACAGATCAAAGTCCACGTAGTTCGGGGCATACAGTTTAATGTCATGCAGGACGAGATCATACATTTTAACGTCATGCGGGATGAGGGCATACAGTATAACGTCATGCAGGATGAGGGCATACAATTTAACGGCATGTGGGATGAGGGAATATAGTTTAACATCACGCGGGATGAGGAATTTGGGGCTTACGCTCTGAGGTGGCCCAAGGTATTGGCGGATCGACGTGAAGAAGTCGGAATGACCAGGTGGTGGGCTTAAACCTCGTGGAGGCTTCCTACGTACCATGCATTAGCACAAATCAAATTTCACGTAGTTCACTGGTATGTGGCTTATGCTATGATGTGGCCCATGATGGGATGTCATGGTCAATGCGCGATCTAAGCACATGTGAGTCATGCTCGGTGTGAGAAACAAGAGGCAGCAGGGACCAGACGAACACGTCGCAAATGGTGCATCTGTGAGAAGTGGGAAGGGGCTTACGCGCTGAGCGGCTCATAGAGGAATCATGAGCTTACGTGTGGCTAGAGGCCCTTGGGGCCGAGGCTTACTCCAGGATGGAGGCCCGTGGTGCGACAAAGTGCAGTGGGAAAGTGACTCCACTGGCCTTGGCAATGGGGAAGTACAGAGGTGCATGGGTGCAACCTTCTGCAAGAGAGGCTAGGGGATTACGCTCTGAGGCAGGCCTTACCCCATGGACAAATGCCACTCTGACAAGGAGGATATCATTCCATGTGAGGAATAATCCATTCCCGTGGAGATGAGTGGGCGTAAAGAATGTCCGTGCCGGGGGGACCCTGCATGTGAGGCACGGGGTCAGACCTCAGTTTAACGTCATGTGTTAAGGACGAGGTGCTTAGCAGTTTAACGTCCTGCTGCTTGGACGAGGTGGGTTCGATCCACACCCCTAGGGCTTACATGCCTAATTCCCTCTACCCCTTGTGGGAGGGAAGGCATCGACAAGGCCATAAAGAAGGGGGGCCGCAGGGCGAACCATCGAGGGGTCCACGTTAGAGTGGCTATGCGAAGAAGCAATAGTCGTTAGCGTGCCTATGAGAAGAAGCATAATGCAAAGAAACGCAAAGTAAAACACCACCCAAGGGACCTTGAGGTTACTTCGTACGAGCCTGGAAGGCCGTACGGGAAAACAACGCATAGTGTGCATGCCCGAAATGGGAGACATCGGGCGCCTATGCAGGGCGTCAAGGTGAGAGGGCCTGGGTTTTGCATGCAAAGAGAAGGTTTGTGTGAAAAACACCGGGATGATGCTCAATTGGGTCATAGGATTTCATGAGGATAGGGGATTGCGCGCAACGGGTTTTGATTGCACGCGGGGCAATGGACAATCCCTGGCGAAACCTATCAGAGGAATTGCGCGCAATTTGGAAGGGATTGTGCACAATTGGAAGGGATTGCGTGCAATTTGGAAGTGATTGCGCAAAATTGGAAGGGATTGCACGCAAGGGGCACATATTTCATGCAAAGGAAGAACCCGAAGGAGTTCAGAAAATTCACTTAAGACAGTGGGGTTGCGCGCAAAGGTGAACCCCGGGGCAAGGTTGCGCGAAAAAGGGAATTACCTGGAAGTTATCTAGCGCACATGGGAGTCCGAATTGCGCGCACGAGAGCAGGTCTAAATTACTCAACCCCGAAATGGTTGAGGTCGCCTTCTATTTATATGCATCCGCCTTCGTGGAATCCAGGCGGCGCGTGAAATCTTCCGCGCCAGGACCAGTCGGCATGAAAAGCCTCACAGCGTGGAACCGAGCGTGCAAAATTGCGTGCCATTTCAGTGTTTTTTACGCGAATCCTGGACATCCTTCATGCGGCCAACATTCTTTCGTGCAAGTCCTCCTTAATTTCTTGCACCACTTCCAGGCCATCCGGGCCGGGCCTCTGTGTCCGAATATGAGTTCGCGTCATCCGTTCGAAACTTCCTCTGGAAGTTGCAGACTTTTTCGGCGCCTAAAAATTCCCCCCCTCGAAATCGGATCGGTGATAGGTTGCAACCATCAGATTCTGAGGGAAATGCCGAAGGAGTGCATCTCCTGGGCATTTTTTGCGCAAACAATCTAACGGGGTGCACAAAACGACAGATCAGCGTGGAATTCGCTTTCTGCGCGGTGTGGAACCCTGGCCTCACCTATAAAAAGGAGAGATGGGTCCCATGTTCCGTACTGAAGATTTTCCGTGCGATAGGCATACCACTCTCGTGCGTGAAATTTCTCTGGCGGTTGCGCGTAAAAACACTTTGGCAGTACGTAAATCCCTCCGAATTGCGCCCGCACTTGCGCGCCTACTCGGGATATTCTGCGCCTAGTGTTCCGATTGCACGCCCAACTCCTGGATTTCACGCCGCAGCTTCATATTTCCGACACCTCTCCTAGAATCTGCGCACTTCATCCGGATTTCGCACAACTCACGAAATATTCGAGATGGCTGGAAACCAAGTTGATGAGGGGGAAGCCACCGCTCGTAGAACCGAAATGGCGGTGAACAAGGAGGTTTTTGGCACCAAGGTGATCGTTTCCAACAACCTAACCTTGTTCAATCTACTGACCCCAGCCTAGAAGAAGTATCCCTTATCTGATAACCTCCTGCTCTGGAACATTGGCATCCGGGAGGAGGTAGATGACTTAGACTCAGAAGCAGCCGAGGAGAGCTGAATGACATGGCACAAAGGGTGGAAGTGGATCCAGCGCTTTCTCAGGTAGCCCCAGTTGGATTGGCTGAGGCGGATGGGATCACTTCAGACCTGGTTGCGTTTCCTGTGTGCCGGAGGGGCTGACGCTCAGTACCTTTATCTGACTGTCTGTGATTACATGGCCGAGAAGATACACGAGAGCAGCCGGCGCACTGACGATGCCCAGTGTCTGGAAGGATTGGCGAGCACCCGAATGTTTCTAAGGATGGAGCGTGAGTTCTGACACCTTGAAGGGAAGGCAGCGGAGAAGGATGCCTTCATTGCAATGTGCTCTGAGCTCGTGGAACAATTGATGGCCCAGCTGTCTGACGCCCAAGAGCAAATGACGGAGGCCAGTCACCAGATGGCTGTACTTCAAACCGAGCCCGCGCAGGCATAGGCTTGAGTTGGCGAGCTGCGCTCTGCGGCTGCTGATAAAGAGAGAGTCTTCAAGGAGTGAGAAGCATTCATGGAGGCTACTAGCCAATGAATAGAAGTGTTGGAAATATTGATCCAGCACACTAATCCTTAAGGGCTTTGTTTCAGCCATCTCATGATCTTTTTGCTTTCACTGATCAACATTTTGACCCATGTATGGACCAATCTATTTATATGTACCTTTGGTCTAATATGCTCACCATAATTCCGAAATGAATAACAACTCACACCTAAGCTCCTATGGGTCGCTCCCAATACGAGATGTAAAGGATGCTTGTGTTATCATTTCGTCCAACGGTTGGGCACTAACCAAGCTACATGCATCCGAACTCGGGCCTGGATTTATGAGGAGAAGAGGGGTCCAGCCGAAGGGAGGGGACCTCAGACCGATCGATGTATCGTCCCCTTCACGTTCCCTTACACACGAGTGTGGAAATGCCAGGGGCATTGAAATTCATCCGAACATAGGGGGGATGAGAAAGGTGAATCACGTTACCCGAATTCAGAACACAATGGGGCTCGACGATATAGGATAACTATTAACCGTGGCAGAAATGCAGCATACATATCGCATTGTCCTGAAATGTGGGAAATAAATAAGGGCTGACCTCTGACTATTTTGGAAACATGGGGCTTAACTCAAATATCATTGATCAGTCTTTCGGAACGTTGGCCCAGGACAACAGGTGGACTATAGGTCTATCATCTATATTGCTACAATAGGCGGACCAATGGTCTATCATCCATATTGCTGCAGCAGGTGGACCAAAGTCTATCATCCATACTGTTAGGGGGTCCCATCAAACATGACCAGTCCTTCAGGATGTTCGTCCAGGATTGTAGACAGACTGTAGGTCTATCATCCATACCGTTGCAATAGACGGACCAAAGGTCTATCATCCATATTGTCGCAGGAGGCGGACCAAAGTCTATCATCCATTCTGTTAGGGGGTCCCATCGAACATGAAAGAGGATGGGGATTCCGAATAAAGGGGCACACAAAGCGTGGAAAGTGGAGTGGTGGTTTACTCTAATAGAGTCCAACACTCCCGAAATAGTGCCACCGTGGCGAAGGCGCATTAGGCGAACGTACCAACCTAGTCACCCATCGTCCTGATTTTCAGACAGGACCTCTCTGGCGAGATAAATGCCTCTTCCAACCATCACTATGGGGAATCCCAAACTTATTCGGGGTAGAGGATGCGATTACACCACTCCTCAAGAAGTCAGGCCGAGGCACCAATAGTAGGGAGGGACGGAATTTTTTAATCCCTAGGGCTGGAACCAAGACGAAATGTCCAGGCATTCCTACATATCTCATAGGGATGAGAATCAAGCCACATGTAGTTCATAAAGGCACCTTTTAATGTCATGGGTAACATGAAATAGGAGGGATAATACATAGAATAGGGTGCATGTGGTGCAGCTATTGCAAACCCGACGTGAATGAGGACATAATCCCATACCACGCCACGCGATCCTGTAGTCATGGTCCTAAAGGCAAAGAGACGCGATGTATTAGTGGGCCTCAAGATGGACCCAAATACGAAAGGTCTGGGCCTTCTTATTAATCCCATTAAGATGGGAATCAAAACAGACATATTTCTTAAGAGATCATAGTTTATTGTCTTAGAGCTCGGACCAAAGGGGCCCATATATAAGGCAAAATGCAGTTTAAGGTCATGTTTGACATGTAAGGATCTTAGTTTTAGGTCATAGAACCCGGACCAAATGACTAGGGGAATGGGAGACACACAATAAAGCTGTTGTGAAACCCAACGTGAATGGGGGCAAGGCCTTGCTTACTATGTGCTCCTAGGGGCGTGTTTAGGCCGAGGGACCGAACATGAAATGTTAGGCTGGGCCCATGGGGAAGTGTCCAGGTGCTCTTACATATCTCACAAGGATGAGAATCAAGGCATAGGTAGTTCTAAATAGGTGGCGTGGCACGACATGGTGCATGAACAAAGGAAGAGGGAGACGTGCGGGTCTAGCCCTCACACCAAAACAAGCGACATTTGATATATCTTGTTTTTCCTAGAAGGTGGATGGTTTTTATTTTGTGGAGTGACCGGCCTGGGGAAGGAACTCCTGGAATCACCACAATAATCAAGCAATAACAGGTGTTGAAAAATGGTATGGGAATTGACCAATACCCAATTGATGTCCCCTATGGGGATGTCACCACAATGCAGTGCCATTTTTCGTCGTGCGACCAAGATGATATCATCACAGTTTTAGGTCGTATGGCTTGGACCTGGCAGCAAAGTTTAAGGTCTTATGACTTGGACCTGGCAGTATAGTTTATGTTCAAATGGCTTGGACCTGGCATCACAGTTTAAGTACATATGGCTTTGACCTGGCAGCACAGTTTAGGTTCATATGGCTTGGACCTCAGAGCACAGTTTAAGGTCATATGGCTTGGACCTGGCAGCACAGTTTAAGGTCATATGGCTTGGACATGGCTGCACAGTTTAAGGTCATATGGATTGGACCTGGTCGCACAGTTTAAGGTCATATGGCTTGGACCTGGAAGCACAGTTTATTGTCATATTTCTTGGACCTGGCAGCCCAGTTTAAGGTCGTATGGCTTGGACCTGGCATCACAATTTAAGGTCCTATGGCTTGGACCTGGCAGCACAGTTTAAGGTCATATGTCTTGGACCTGGCAGCACAGTTTAAGGTAATATGGCTTGGAAATAGGGAATACACATGATGTGGTATGGAATATGCAATGTAGATGAGGGAATATCCTCATACCATAACTGTGTGCGACTCCGAGGGATGAGCCTCGGGCCGATGGGCCGACGAGGGTTCAACAATCAGGCGGGCAGGAGATGCTAGCTCCCAGCTATGCTAGTCCCAAAACACAATTCTTGGGTGACTCCTCGTTTCCCATATGGATGAGGGTCAATTTGCACGCAATCCTTAAAGAAAAAACCCAAGCACATACTCTCGCGCTCAGATCGCAGGAGCCCCGAGAGACACCGTTACGCAACTTGGTCCGTCTGACGTGTGGGGGTGCACTGAGGGTTAGTGCAAGGAGTGTCGAGATTCCACCTTGACATGGTGGGGTGGAACATAATGTGAATCATGAAACCAACATTCAGGGACCGAAGAAGCTGGCATGACGACTGAGGATTACAGCTGACCATGTTCGCAACACAGCATCCTGTCGCGTTAGCCTATAGATATGGGCAAAAAATGAGCATCAACCACTGACCATATTCATAACATGGGATTTGTATCAATTTATTGCCAGAAACCCTTGGGGGCATTGTCTTGTGACAGTAGGAGATCCCTTGGGTGTTGTATCTTGGTCGTTCTTGGGGGTCCCTCCAGGTGTGAAAGATAATGGTCCCGAATGAAGGGGAGCAAGAAGCATGACAAGTGGACGAAAATTTGTCTAAGTGGAATCTGACACTCCAGGTCCTAGGCCAGAGTACTCTGAACACATTAGGAGACCACTGGAAAGGGTCGAAGTGCTCAGTCCAAGAGCAGCCAAAAGATGGCAGATTCCCGGGGGAAGGGGGTGTAGTGACAAAAACCATGTACCACACCTATATATTCCATCCATGGGGAGGGACAGGCCAAGAGTTCGAGTTGACCGGGAGATCGTGGGATATCATAAGAGATGGGGCTGGACCTAAAATCTAGGTTTTCAGGTGGTCCTATGTATCCCATAAGGATGGAAGTCATGCTGCAGATAGTTCCTGAAGCGTAGTTTAATGTCATGCAGGACGAAAGGAGCACTTATTCCAGGGGGTGTGCATGTCACGACGAATAAATTGTCTCGAATGAGGACACAATCCTACAATGCACTGCATGCTCCAGGTGAAGGTTGGGTCTGAGAGGCCCGAGGAGGCCAAGGGCCCTGAGGCTGGGCCTTGGTTAGGGATGCATAACCATATTGGAGTTTAACATCTTGCAGTGAGGATGGGCATGCGGTTTAAGGTCACTCTAGACCATAAGGGTCTTAGTTTAAGGTCTTAGAACTCGGACCCAGATCTTAGTTTATGGTCTTAGAGATCGGACTATAGGGGCCCAGATGTAGGGATAAATTTAGTTTATAGTCATGCTGGACTGTGTAAGGGTCTTAGATTAAGGTCTTAGAACTCGGAACCAGATCATAGTTTATGGTCTCAGAGCTCGGACCATGTAAGGGTATTATTTTATGGTCTTAGAACTCAGAACGAAGGGCCTCAAGAAAAATACCGTTTGAGGAACCCGGCGTTGGTGGGAGGAGTGACATGATCACCATCCATAGTCACCAGGGAATATGCACCATTAGGATAGACATTATGGACAATAAAAGGCCCCTCCCATTTGGGCTCCAACTTGGGTGGTTTCCTACCTCGAATCATTGGTGCTCTGAGAGCCAGCACTAGGTCACCTTTCAGGAAGGAGCGGAGGCGAACCTTCTTGTTGAAAGCTCAAGAAATCCTACTCTGATGCCTTTCCAAGTTATGTAATGCGCGAATCCTATTTTCGTCCAGCGCTTCCAATTCCCCTAGATGAATTTCAGAAACTCTATCCGGCGCTTGCTGGTCTTAGACCGCCATGCGCAATGAAGGTAACTGAATCTCGATGGGCAGGACGGCCTCATCTCCGTACACTAGGGAATACAGAGTCACTTGGGTGGAGTTATGAGTCGTCGTCCGATAAGCCCAAAAGGTGTTGGGAAGATTGTCCGGCAAACTTTTCATGTTCTGACCAACCATTTTTTGCAGAATGTTAGAGAGGTTTTTGTTAAATGCCTCGATCTGTCCATTCGCCTGCGCATGATTGCGGGAGGTGTGGTTAGAGAGAATGTTGTACCTGGAATAAAATTTCTTCAGCTCAGCTGCTCGGAAGTTGTTTCCATTATCCGTGAGGATAGATTGAGGTACTACAAATCGATAGATGATTTTGGAAGTCACAAAGTCAGCGATAGAACATGCTTTGACTTTTTTGAGCGGAATTGACTCTGCCCACCTAGAAAATAAATCCATAGCGGTCAGGATGAACTGGAACTGGCGGGCCGTCGCTGGTGGGTAAGGTCCTCCGACATCCAACCCCCAGACTGGAAAGGGCCAAGAATATATGGTAGTATGGAGAGGCTCCAGTGGCTGATGCACAAAGTTAGCATGAACATGGCACGCATGACACCTTTTGGAAAACATGATGCAGTCATAGAGCATGGAGGGCCAGAAGTATACCAGCCTTCAAATTTGGTGGGACAACTTTGACCTAGTCTGGTGTGCACCATAGGAACCAGCATGAACTTCTTGTATGACCTGTGGGATCTGGACTCCTTGAAGGCAACGGAGGAGAACACCATCAAATTCATGCCTGTAAAGGAGCTGCTCAAGGCTTGGACCACTTTGAAGGGTAAACTACGGCATGCGGCGTTGGATTCGCTCAAGCTCAGCTCGGTCCGAAGGAAGATTTCCGTGCTGGAGATACTTAATCAGAGGCATCCTCCAGTCAGGATCTGTCTTGATTACCACATCTGAAGTCCCTAGGGATCCCAATGTAGGGGTACTAGTGGTGATATGGTTCACCCGTGGGCCACGATCATCCTCCGGAATAACAGGAGCGATGACTCTCCGGTGTTCCACGTGGATAATTAGGTTGTCCTATTCGGGCTCCGCAATGGATGCGGCCAGGCTGTATAAATCATCTTCTCGACTGTTCTGCGACTAGGGGATATGAACGACCTCTGACCAAGAAGGGAACTTAGCCATTAGACGGAGGGTGCACTCCAGCAATGGGACGAGTTCTAGCTTTCTGACAGCATAGTCACCATTGACCTGCTTAATGGCTAGCTCGGATTCCCCTTTCACATGCAGATGGGGTATGTCAATATCGAGAGCCAACTCGAGGCCAGTGATGAAGGCATTATATTCTGCCTCATTGTTGTTGCAGCCTTCTGACAACAGGAATGAATACGGCAGAACGGCTTGCTCCAGAGTGATGAAAGAAGACACCTAGGACAACTCTGTTGAGCCTAGGATCATTGAGCCTTCTACCAGTGTGGCTTCAGGATGCACCGTCGATGTGTATCAGCCAGCATGGGACGACATGGTCGACTGAGAGGATTTCCTCATTAGGAAAGCCTAAATCCAGTGGTTGGTCCGTGGAGGTTGGATGAGCAGCTAAGAAGTCTTCCAATTCCTTGATAGCCTTCTGAGGTAAGAACCTAATGTCGAACTTCTGGAGGATCACTGCCCAGCACACCAATCGGTCGGTCAACATAGGTCGGTTCAGGATGTATTTCAATAGGTCTACCCGAGAGACCAGCTGTACCTCGTGGTGCTGCAATTAGTGCCGTAATTTCTATATGGAAAATACGAGTGCCAAAGAACTATTATCGATGGGAGAATATCTAATTTCCGTATCGAGGCGCATGCAGATGAGGTAGAAGAGGCTATTCTCGGTTCCCTCGTTGTTCTTCTGGGCGAGAAGTGCATCGAGGGATCATTCCAGGGAGGTCACGTAAAGGACCAACGGATTTCTGGAAACGGGTGGCATCAAGACTGGATGTTGGAGCAGATACTACTTGATTTCCTCAAAGGCGATCTGACACTCTTCGTCCCATTTATAGGCGTCACCTTTCTTCATGATCTGGTAAAAGGGCTTACACTTGCCGTCCAGATTCGCAATGAATCGGAATATATAGGCTAAGTGGCCTTGGAGACCTTGAAGCTCTCGAATATTGTTCGGGGGAGGCATCTGGCTGATGGCCTTGATCATCTCCGGGGTCGATCTTGATGACTCGGTATCTAACAACAAAGCCAAGAAACTTTCTAGAGGTGACCCCAAAGGAACACTTCAGCGGGTTCATCTTCAAGTGGCGAGAATGGAGGAAGCCGAACACTTTCTCAAGGTATTTGAGATTGTCCTGGCGCTGGCGAGATTTAACCACCAGATCATCCACATAGCCCTCCACCAACGTCCCTAGAATCAGCTTGAATATGTGGTTCATGGCCCGTTGATAGGTGGAACCTGCATTCTTTAGGCTGAAGGGCATAACCTGGTAGCAGAAAGTACCTTGGGGGGCTCTGAAGGCATTGAACTCTTCATCCTCAGGGGCCATCCAGATCTGGTAGTACCCGGAGTACCCGTCCATAAAAGAGAGGGCTTGGAACCTGGCCATGGCATCGATCAACAACTCTATCACTGGAAGGGGAAATTTATCCTTCGGACAGTGGAGATTGAGATCGCGGAAGTCGATACAGACCCTGATCTACCTGTTATTCTTCCTGACCGACACAATGTTGTCTAGCCACCGGGGGTACTGAACTTCATTGACAATGTTGGATTTAATGAGCTTATCATCTTTGGCTTCAACCATGGCACTATGAGAGGGGTGAATCTTTCTAGGAGGCTACTTGAACCCGCGATGGTTTGCTTAAAAGCCAAGGTGGTGGACGACTACCTGGGGATCTAGTCCTAGTATCTCATCATAACTCCAAGAGAACACATCACAGTGCTGTCAAAGAAAGTATTCGTAAAGTTGCCGCTCCTCGGGGGGCATAGCGGCGCAATCCAACGTGGGTCATGGGTCCGCCTCGCTACCGAGGTTCACCTACACTAACTCATCGTCCATAGTGGAGATGCCTTCCTCAAAGGCAGGGGGTGCATCTCCCATGTCCTCCTCTCCACTAGTGGAGGGATCATCCAGGGGGGAGTCGTTCCGGGGCTGCGAGACCCTGATGGGAAGCTGGTGCTGGCATGGGCAGCAGAGGTCGTCATGTAAGGAGACTTGTGTACTACGGAGACTGTGGAAACAAAGGCAGTTGATCCAATCCCATCTGGCCTTCGGCCCAAGGGGCCACGCTTTATGACATCAAAGCAGTAGTGGTGTTTCGGCTTGAGCCAGTCGATGCCAGCCCGGTAAAAGAGACACGTATGACGTAATGTCGTTTCCATGAGCCTAACGTACCGATATCGTACATGGGTAGGAGGCTCAGGGATCACTTGATCCTGGTTGGTGTAGGAGTACGAGGTGATTTCAAGTCATTGCTTGGACCCAGAAATATTCCTTCCTCTAGTACTCGACACAAAAATGCACTGCCCCATTTCTAGGGTTGTGGCCTCCAACCGATGGATTGGGAAGACATATGCATTGTCGAAACCTACTGAGGGATCACTTGCGACAGTGGCAGGCTCAACCTCACCTACCAGGATCTGCTTGTCCTTGCTCTTGTAATAGTCGGCGTCCAGATAATGGGCTTCACAAGAGGAAAAATGAGATGCATCTCCTTGGAGCATGTCTAATCGACCCTTAAGGGAGTATTTGAGGCACTGGTGATACGATGAGGGAACTGCTGCGTGAAGGTGGAGCCACGACCTGCCCATCAACGCATTGTAGGCGGTGTCCTGAGAGACAACGATGAAATCGGTGTGGGCAATTAGGCCGCTGAACTGTGTCTTCAAGCGAATCTTGTCGAGTGGAGTTTTCTCGATCCTGTCATACCCCTGGACCCTGATGTTGGAGGGGGTTAGATTATCCTCATACAGCCCCAGATTTCGCAGTGTCCGATTTGGGATTAGATAAATCTCGGAACCCATGTCAGCAAGCCAGCGTCGGAACTCCACGCCATTGAACTGGCCAGTGATGTACAATGGGAGAATGTGCCCCTGTATGAGAGGGTCTTCATCTTCACCTAATAATGAGATAACCACCTGACATTCGGCTTTCTCAATCGCCTTGGTGTGGATGGCTTCTACAGCTGCTACCTCTGTCTCAAACTGTAGGGGGGCACCTTAGAGCCTCGACGAGCACATCATGCATTTCAGACGATATGCGAAGAGCCTCAAGGATAGAAAGCCTTTCCGGAATGTCGGCCAGGTGCTTCAAGACATCATACTTTTGAGACAAATGATTGCTTCTTCTTACAGGTGGCCACTCTGTGATTGGAAGCATGATGGGCTCCACCGGCTGAACTGGTGACTGACTAGTACTAGGCACGCCTCGCTGTTCACTAGTCGAAGCCCGGGAAGTGGCTGCCAGATTAGGGCCGGAAGGATGCAGTCCCGGATTAAGCCAGGAAGGCTGCGGTCGGCCACTGGCAGGGCAGAGCTAGTCGCGGCATGGCCAAGGCGGTTCTGCCTGATCCAGCAACACAAACGGCGGTAAAGGCAAACCCGTCGACACTGGATGAAAGGGCCGCATGTGCTGAGCTCTGTATCGGGCCTGCTGCCTAGTTTTAGTGGCGTGCACGACTTGGCTAGAGGTTCCAACTGCTGTTCCCCGGCGATTCATGTATCCATGGCTCTATTGACGTTGGCGATGACTGGGGACATTGGGAAGGTCCACCTACCGTTCCTCATCGTTGGTAGTAAAAAAGGGATTCACCAACTCTACGGTATTAAACGAAGCATTCCCCGGGCTTTCAATCGAGGAGTCATCCACTGCTGTACGGAGTCTCGGAGGGATCCCCATTTCTACGGGCATACAATCACCAAGATTGCGGGATCATGATGGCATTGTCAGGGCACGCTCTTTCTTCTTGTGCCGCCGCTTGCTCTTTTGGGAAGAGGTAGGCTGGGCCGACGATGCCGAAGTGGCAATCGTAGATTCTGAGGGCTCTGTCTGATTCAGGTGGGCACAGATGATGCCATGGGCACAGGCGACCATCTTGTGGGCCATCCAGTCGTTATACTTCCGGGACCCATGGTCGAAAACCTACTGCCATTCATCATCGGTGCCACTACTGCTATCTGGTTTCACAAAGACACCTGCAACCTGCACTGGGGCTGGGCCCAACCTGACGTTGTTGTTGTCAATCTGGTCTTCGAGCCAATCATTGAACACATAGCATCACTTGATGGTGTGACCCAGGGTCCAGTGTTTAGGGAAATAGTTTTGGTGATCAATGAGATGTGCCTATTCTGGCTTCCGACACTCAGGCAGCCGCACGATCCTCTGCTCCAAGGCACTATGGAAATAACCAGGGACATGGGCCTCGTCAAATTAGTTAGTTCGATTACTTCTGTCTGGAAATGGGGATCTTGGAGGCCGGCCATGACCAGGGGCTAGAAGAGCATTCCGAGGAGGCAGAGCCTGATTATCTTGCCTAGGTAGTGGCGGTGCGTTACACGGAGGTGCCGACCGATTTTGAGGCGGTCGCTGCTGGGCCGGAGGCTGTACCCGTGGGGGTGGACCCCTATGGGGCTACTGAGCTGGCCCCACTGGGAGAAACTCTAGCTGCCTAGGATCCTATATCTGGTCCACAATTGCGGGCTCGACTCTGGAAGCTCTCCTTGAAGGGACTACAGGTGGCTGCGGTCGTGCCTGACTGGCCTGTTGCAGGGCTTCTTCGAGGTGCTGAGCCATGTCTGAGAAGTCCCAGAACCCTCTGGGGTAATTCCGAGTGATCAGATAAGGAACCATCTCTCCATTGACATTCCCTACGCACATTTTCAGTAATTTCTCTTGAGTTAGTGGCATGTCAAGGGAGTACGTGAGCCCCTTCCATCGGGCGACGAAGTCTACGACTCGCTCATCGGGCATTTGTTTTCACCTGAAAAGGTCTGTGATGTTCGTCTTCTGGGTCGTGGAAGTGAACTGGTAGAGGAATTTCCTGTGAAGGTCCTCCCAGCTAGTCCCATATCGGACAGGGAGCTGGCTGTACCAAACGAATGCCAGTCCTTCCAGCGCCTGAACGAAGCAACAGTGGTTGGCGGCCTCCTACTGTGCCGGAGTCCCAAACATAGGCCCGCACCTCGAGTTGATGTGGGCCAGGTGCTGTGGCGGGTCTCCGGTCCCATTAAAGGGGGCGAAAGTGGGGTTCTCAAATCCCGGCGGGGCCGGCATATCATCCACCCATGTTGGGTATAGCTTGTCGTCTGGTGGGATTTCCACCTGCCGAGTTTACATGGCCTCTAAGCGGGTGATGATCGCTTCCATTAGGTCTTTCGGACGTGGGTTCCTATCCTGACCGGGGTCTCTAACCACAAGGGCATTAATTGGATCTTCAATCCTGTAGTCAAGCTCAGCAGCTTGCGGGGCGGCAGGCAGAGCGACTGTTGGGGATGCTGGAGGAAACCGAGCGGGGTCCCTTGGGTGATCACGCCGCTCAGGAGGGTTCAGAGAAATGAATCATTCCCTCTTTCCATGGGCTCTGGCCTCTCCCCTGTCGGCGAACGCGGCATGGTTGCGGTTTCCCGGGGGAATCTCGTCAATGGGTAGGTGCTCCTTCCCCTGCTGTCCTCGCCTACAATTATCAAAGTCAGGCCACTACTCTGTAATGCGTTCAGCCAAGATCTCATCAACCAGCCTCTTTTGCTTAGCATGTTGTTGGTGTAGCGTGGCATTTTCGGGATCTTCCTCTACCTTCTGTGCTGAGGTAGATGGGTCGGCGAGCTTGATAGCCCCGATGTGCTCTATTCCCTTGATGATGTTTCGACTCAGTGTTAATACCTCAGTGGCTATGGGGAGACCTAGGAGACTCCTCTATTAGCGAGTATTCCTCCTAGATGGGTCTAGTAATGGATTTTCCTAAGGGGGTGAGTCCCCATTGAGGCGTTCCACACTATTTCCATCACCCAGAAGGTCGGCCATGTTGACCGCCACTGCCCTCAGCGACATTCCCTCAAATCCGCCCAGTGAATCGGGCTGTCGGTGAATCACCCAGAAAAGAAGGGTAGCGTACTGCCCCCATCCACGGACGTGCGCATGGGGGTGGCTTCCTCGATAACTTTGTGGAGTACTTGAAAACTCTGAATGCATTGTTGCTGGAGGGTCCTGTGGTGGCCAAGTGACTCGGGGTGCCGAACCACGGGGAGCGCAGCTAGGTCGACCCGACGACACTGCTCACCGATATCCTTGAGATGTGCTTGACTCCCGGGATAAGGCGCTCGCTCATGGCGAAGACGGGAGTGGGTCACCCAGAGATTCTGGCAGAAACATTCAAAGTCTCCTGGGGTGAGCGACTCTGGCATATCAAAATCTTATCCTACGACCGACCAAAACCTCTCGTGGAAGTGGCCTACTGCGAGGACGGTCTAGAAGCTCCACGACCCTGGTTCGATATCCGGCCCTTGCAGTACCTTTTCATCAACAGATAATGGCCGGGGAACTGGTAGCGGTGCCAAGGCAGGGCGCTGGGCCGGTGAGCTGGCCGATAGAGAATACGGCGAGCATGCCGATTGGCCACCGAATGCTAAGTCACCCTCCAAGGGTTGCAGTGTCCTGGATGCCACGTCACGATAGGATGGGCCGAAGATTGGGCCTCATGTCACAGCGTCGGTGCTTGCCGAGGGTGTGTCGTGTCGCGACTCTTCCGTCGGTCCCCAAAAAAGTTCCCCACCCTCCCTAACTGAGGTGGAAGATGCTTCCGGGGAGGCCAGTGGTAACTGTGGTTCTGACCCCTGGGGGTACGCAATGTCCTCGTCCTCATGGATATACCTTCGGAGGGAGGCGAGAATCATGAGGATCTCGCATTCGGATAGTACAAGGCTGACGCGCAAAGTTCCCACCCTTGCCCTTGACTCATAGGACTGAGGGGAGGGCTCCATTACCGAGTCGTACTCCTCCTCAGAGTCCACGAAATGGACTGTTTATATTTCCATCTGGACTCCCCTGACTTTCCTCTAACGGCGACGACGTCCCACCTTCCTTCCACTGGGTGGCTCCTCCGGGAAAGGATGATTTCCATCAAGGAGTCCCCTGGCCGTAATAGTGCTGGGGCAGAGAGGACTGAAGGCCAGGGTGTGAGAAGCATCGGGACAGATGTCGAAAGGGACATGGGGAGGACCTCCATGTGGGTGAGCGACCAGATTGGCAACAACTCCATACTCAAGGCCAGCGGTAGGGGAATCGACCTCACACCCAAAGCAGTGAGTGCTGGAAAAAGCCATACCTGGAGCGTAGCTATCACGGAGAAGCCTTCTACTTTCTAGATTAGTGACACGGAATGGGCCTTCATGGTGGGTGGCACTACCGCGAATAGGTCCGCGGTGGCAATTTCCTGTGCCCGCGACCAGGAGAGTGGACCCAACCTGCCTGCAGGGCGGTCGGGGCCTCGATCCAGGTCGGGCATGTGACTGACCCTGCTCAACGTGTGAGGGGTTTGGTAACAGGAGTCAACAATGGCTTGGGCCATAGTGGTTGCTGATTTTGGTTCCCCAGGGCGGGCATTCACCTCCGCTCGCGGCCGGTGCTAGCGTCAGGTCAGATGTGTTGGAGCCAGTGGTGCGGGCACGAAGATTGCCCGCTCCTCGGCCCGGGGAGTCAGGCGGCGGTGTTGACGCAGCCTGGCGGGGACTCTTACCGTAAACCCCTGGGATAGGTCTCCGATCGGGTGGACCCGAAAATCTCCTACCTCATCAGTGTAGGGAAGGGAGATGTCAAGGTGCTCCAGGGATAAGATCCTGAACTAGTTGAATGTCGGAATGGGGAGCATCGGCTCCCTGTTCGGCCCTCGGGGGTGGCGATGGTAGTGGTGAGGCGCAACTTCCTCTATATCCAAACAGGAAATATCCCTAGTGGGGATGACCCCTTCCTCATCGTACCTAAAAACCAGGTCATTGATCACCCTTCGTTGGATGATTTCTGACGGGGAGAGGGGGTGTGAGCACCCGGAAGCTACGGCAGTTGGAGTTGGAGTGACTGTGGAAAAGGCAGGACCGCGCGGGGTGGCCGCGTTGGTACTGCCGCTACGCCGGTGGGCAGGTGGCGATTGAGCTCCAGGTACATCAATTTGATTCTTGGAAGTAGGGAGATGAACCCATTAGTACTAACAGGAAAATAAAACAACAACCAATAGCCCAACGTCACTCCGTCTTCTGTGGTGGGTGAGAGGGATCCATGTTGACGACGTCACAGAACTGAGTGCTCAACATCCTGACTGCCTCAACCCCTGGCGGGTTTCACGTCCCAGTGATAGGTGTCCGGACCAGGTGACATGCTAATATTTCGACACCCCGAACACTACCCGTCTCCGTATTAAGGAGAAGACATTCACGTCAGGTTCACCATTTTCTGTTTCCAATGCTTTTACGCTGGGGTGTGCGCGTGTCAGTCACGCGGGGGGAGGAAGCGTAGCTTGTTGCCCCACATTCCCGCTTCCCAAAGGCGGGTGGAATCTGTTCCTTGTTTAAGTACGTCTACTCATTGATCGAAACCGGGATGATGGGATGTTGGTTCTTCCTTCCGTGGATTCCTCCTCAGAGCTCGTCACCTAGTCTGGGTCTCCCTCATAGATTTAAGACGTGTTCATGAAGCTCGTTCCCAGTGCCATATCTGCATGGACGCCAGTTAATGATGTTGCTTCCATCGAGATGCTCCAAGGGGTCTGGTCGGGGCAGCAACCTTCTGTGAGGAGAATGGTCACACTAGGGTGTCGTCGACATGTCTTGATGTTGGGGATTGACATGTATGTCTTCTGTCCCTTATCATAGGGATTCTCGAGGGCGCAGAAGCCCGACGCATCCCACATCGAACGCGGGGAATTGTGTATCATATGAGGTTTTCCTCATATTCCCATGTTTAACACGGGGTATGCCATGAGTTTAAAGTCTCGTGGAGACGGATTGGAATGAACGGAACACTGAGAGTGGATTAGATTGAAGATCCCCCTAGGGGTAACACTGATGGTGGGGCCAGCACGTGGGCGGCTTCCTAGATACTGTGGTGTGGAATGAGGTGGAATGATCTCACCGGGATGTGGCGGACCGGGTAAGGATCAGGATGGGTGATGAAGTGACGGGCTTGAACCTCATGGAGGCTTCCTACATATCCCCATGGAAGGGAATCAAATTCCGCGTAGTTCGATGATATGGTGGGACACCTGAAGAGGTATCCTGTGAGAATGAATGCATGGATTGGAGCATGGAGGGAGTAAGATCTCCTGGCTAGGGAATGAGCTTCCCGAGGCATGTGGTCTCGAGGGAGAGGTTAGGATGAGATGTGGGTATGAGGTATGGGGCATAAGCTCTGAGGGGGCCCATGATGGTGGGTATGGGGCTTACGCTCTGAGGCGGCCCATAGCAGTGGTTGTGAGCCGACGTGGAGGGGTCAGAACTACTGAGTGATGGGATTGAACCTCATGGAGGCTTCCTACGTACCATGAATTAGCACGGATCATAGTCCACGATGTTCAGGGCAAACAATTTAACTTAATGCGGGATGAGATCATACAGTTTAACATCATTAGGGAGGAGGGCATAGAGTTTAATGTCATGCGGGATGAGGGCATATAGTTTAACATCATGCGCGATGAGGGCATACAGTTTAACGTCATGCGAGATGATTAATTTGGGGCTTACGCTCTGAGGCGGCCCATGGTATTGGAGGACCGATGTGATGAAGTCAGAACGTCCAGGTGGTGGGCTTGAACCTCGTAGAGGCTTCCTATTTACCATGAATTAGCATGGATCAAAGTCCACATAGTTCACTAGGATGGGACTTACGCTATGAAGCGGACCATGATGGGATGTTATGGTCAATGCGCGCTCTATTCCCATGTGAGTCATGCTCAGTGTGAGAAACAAGAGGCAGCAGGGACAAGACGATCACGTCGCAAAGGGTGCGTCTGTGAGAAGCGGGAATGGGCTTACTCCCTGAGTGGCCCACAGAAGAAACATTGGATTACACTTGGCTAGCGGCCCTTGGTGCTGGGGCTTACTCCAGGATGGAGGCCCGTGGTGCGAAAAAGCGCAGTGGGAAAGGGACTCCACTTTCCTTGGCAATGGGGAAGTACGGAGGTGCATGGGTGCAACATTCTGCAAGAGAGGCTAGGGGCTTACGCTCTGAGGGAGCCCTTCCCCCATGGTCAAACACCACTCCGACAAGGAGGATCTCATTCCATCTGAGGAAGAATCCATTCCCGTGGAGACGAGTGGGCGTAAAGAATGTTCGAGCCAGGGGACCCTTCGTGCGAGGCACGTGGTCGGACCACAGTTTAATGTCATGTGTTAAGGACGAGGTGCTTAGCTATTTAACGTCGTGCAGCTTGGACGAGGTGGGTTCGCTCTACACCCCTAGGGCTTATATGCCCAATGCCCTCTACCCCTTGTGGGAGGGAAAGCATCGGCAACGCCGTAAAAAAGGGTCGCTGCAGGGCGAACCATTGAGGGGTCCACGTTAGCGTGGCTATACGAAGAAGCAATATCTGTTAGAGTGCCAATGCGAAGAAGCATAAGGCAAAGCAATGAAACAGAAAACACCGCCCAAGGGACCTTGAGGTTACTTCGAATGAGCATGGAAGGTCGTACGAGAAAACAATGCATAGCATGCATGCCCGACATGGGAGACATCGGGCGCCTACGCAGGGCGTCAAGGTGAGAGGTCCTGGGTTTTGCATGCAAAGAGAAGGTTTGCGTGCAAAACACCGGGATGGAATGTAAATGGGTCAGAGGATTGCGCATGGATAGGGGATTGCACGCAAAGGGTTTCGATTGCACATGGTGAAACGGACGATCCCTAGCGAAACCAATCAGAGGAATTGCGCACAATTTGGAAGGGATTGCGCGCAATTGGAAGGGATTGCGCACAATTTTGAAGGGATTACACGCAATTGGAAGGGATTTCATGCAAGGGGCATAGATTGTGGGAAATGGAAGAACCCAGAGGAGTTCAGAAAATTCACTTAAGACAGTGGGGTTGTGCGCAAAGGTGAACCTTGGGAAACTGTTGCGCGAAAAAGGGAATTACATGGAAGTCATCTTGCGAGCGTGGGAGTCCGAATTGCGCGCAAGGGAGCTGGTCTGAATTCCTCAACCCTGGAACGATTGAGGTCACCTTATAGTTATAGGCTTCCACCATCGCAGAATCCAGGCGGTGCGCGAAATCTTCCATGTCAGGACAAGTCGACGTGCAAAGCCTCATCGCGCGGAACTGGGCGCGCAAAATTGTGTGCCATTTCGGTGTTTTTTTACGTTAATCCCAGACTTCCTTCGTGCGGCCAACATTATTTCTCCCAAGTCCTCCTTAATTTCGCACACTACTTCTAGTCCATCTGGGCTGGGCCTTTGAGTCTAAATATGACTTCGCTTCATCAGTTCGAAACTTCCTCTAAGAGTTTCAGTCTTTTTTAGCGTCTACAGGGACATATTGTCTCATAGGCTGGAGTTTTTGTGGTTCAAGTGAAGATTGAGGTAGTACTTTCTTGGGAGCCACCCAGGAGTGTGACTGAGGTACGATGTTTCCTTGGTTTTCCTGATACTACTCGAGGTTGGTTCCATGTTTCTCTATAGTTGGAGCACCTTTATCAGAATTTATGAAGAAGGGGAAACCCTTCGTGTGGTCAGAGTGATGCTTGCATAGTTTTTAAGAGCTAAGGCATAAGATGACTAGTGACCCCACCTTGAGGCTTCCATTGGAGGGCATTGGGAATTTAGTCTACTAAGATTCATTAGGGACCGGGCTCAGATGTATCCTATTGTAGGAGCAAGCAGTGATCTCATATGGTTCTCGACAACTGAGACATCATGAGCAGAACTATGCTACCCATTACTTGGAGTTAGGAGTTGTGGTATTCGCCATGAAGATGTGGTGACATTACTTGGTGGGTGAGCATTTTATGGTATACGGTGATCAAAAGATTCCCTGGTATATATTCTCTCAAAAGGACCTGAACATGAGACATCGATGTTGGGTTGAGTTCCTCCAGTAATATGACTTCGAGATATTCTATAATGCTAGAAAAGGGAACATTGTAGTAGATGAAATCAGCATGTGATCTGTTAAACAACTTCTAGGTGTGGTGACGAAGTAGATGGCTGCTTTACAAATATCCTTTGTGGATCGAGATGGAGAAGATTTCCTTCAGTATATTAGAGTCACTCCCCCAATTCTTCAATGAGTCTGGGAGGTATAGCTCATAGACAGTGACTGTGAGGCTCGATATGCTCAGATATCCATAGGACAGGCACCTGATGGACTTTTTGAAGGTGTGCAGCACATAATCCTCTTCAGAGGACATACCATGGTTCTAGTGTCGCTTCGGGAGGAAGTGTTGAGGGGTTACACACATCCCATATAGTGGTACATCTGGGAGTGGATAATATGTTTCAGGACTTCCAACGACAGCACTGGAGGCCGGGAATGTATAAAGTAGTAGAAGAGTTTTTCTCTCAGTGCGTCACTTGTCAAAAAGTGAAGGAGGAGCATCAGGTACCATCATGAATATTTCATCCATTATAGGTCACAGAGTGGATGTGGGAGGGGATATACATGGACTTCATGACAGGACATCCACTTACATCTAGGTGTCAGTATTCGATCTAGATGATCGTCGACCGACTCACCATGTTAGCCCACATTCTACCAATCAGAGAGCAGGGTTCAGTAGAGAGGTTGGGATGCCTCTATGTGCAGGATATTGTGAAGCTACATAGAGTACCCTCTACGATTGTCTCTGATCGTGATGCATGTTTCACTTCCCCACTATGGAAGGGGTTACAGGAGGCTTTTGGGATGCAGCTTCATTTGAGCACCGCCTTCCATCCTCAAATGGACGACCACACTGAGTGAACCATTCATACCCTCAAGGACATGTTGTGTGCTTGGCTCCTTGACATCGGTCACAAATGGTAGGATCACTTGACCTTGGTTTAGTTTTCATACAACAATAGAAATCACTCCACCATTGGGATTTCACCTTTCGAGGCTCTGTATGTCCAACCTTACAGATTGCCCTTGTGCTTGACTGACCTTGGGGAGTCATCACTAATGGGACCATAGATGGTAAAGGCTAGAACATAGAATGTGTAGACCATCTAGGAGAGGATGAAGAATTCACTGACCAGGTAGAATTTTTATGTCGATAGGAGACGAAGTCCTCTGGAATTTGAGGATGCTGACCACATCATTCTACA
This sequence comes from Viscum album, assembly GCA_963277665.1. NCBI lineage: Eukaryota > Viridiplantae > Streptophyta > Magnoliopsida > Santalales > Viscaceae > Viscum > Viscum album. The sequence goes on along the minus strand of OY728155.1, from coordinate 70,491,260 downwards.
AGTCTCACCTTGACCAAGATTGTGGAGAATTCACTGGGACAGAAAGTTATCTCTGAGTTTCATCGGACCCTTTCAGGTCCTTAACAAAGTTGGCGAGGCTTCTTACAATTTTTCACATCCACCTCAGTTTCACATGGTTCACAACGTTTTCCACGTATCCTAGATGAGGAGATATGTGCATGAACTATCACACGTCATCGACCATGGCGAGCTGGACATCGATGATGGGGAGACATTTACATAAGTTCTTGTGGAGATTGAGGATCGATAGGAGAGGGTCCTTAGTCGGTGGTCAATACCTTCGGTGCACATAAGTTGGTAGCACGTGAACCTCCAGTAGAGCACATGGGAGCAGGAGGCTCATATTTGTTCTCAGTACCCCCCACTTGTTTTCATAGAGTTTTCTGATGTGGCATTTGAGGACACAAAGCCCTAAGGTGGAAAGAATGTAAATACCTGAAAATTATTTGTGATGTTTTTTAAATATTTTTAAATTTTACTAGTCTATGAAACTTGACGGTGCGCGATTCTGATCCTGGTGTACCCGGATTGAATTTCTGAACGTTTTTTGGGGTACGTTCTGTAAACGTGTGAGTGTTTTTTTAAATTTTAGAACTGGTTCACAGAATTGAAATCTGATGACACAGTTGAACTCACAACATTGATATTCACATAAGGATAATTTCACCTCGACCACTATAGGTTGAGGGTGGATGTTAGTTTTTCACTTTTTTGTGGAAGAATAGAAAAATAAAAATACTAATCATTTTTATTTTTTGTGTAACTTTCTTTTGATTTATGGAGGTGGGGACCACATGATCTTTTATCCTCCCAATTTTTGAATTCATCGTGGTGGGTACCATCCAAACCCCTCTTTAATATGGTGAAGTCCCTTGGGAATCCTACCATTTAATTGTGCCAATAAAAATTAAATGGAATGACCTCGAAATACTATGTTACAACATCATTAGAATTTTAGAAGGTTCATATTAAATTAATCTTCATAAATTCCATGATCATTACTTACCCTCCCCCTCTCCTATTTATGTGGAGATTGGGGGGGGAGAATTGGCATGAATTCACCATGCGATGAAACTCTGGTAAAGTGATGTGATGCCCGACACATGGAGGACGATGTCGGTTCTGTTGGGCGGCGACGAGTGACCCCAAACCACGAATCGAAGAACAAGGAACCAACCCCGAGCCCAGATCGGAAGTGCCTTGTGGAGACGCTGAACACTCACATTCTTAAACGACTTTGTCTTCATCCTTGCGACTCCTCCTTCAGAACATTCAAGGTCGGGGTGTGATTTTGATTAATCTTTGTTGATTTTTTTATTAAGACGATTCACTCACCCTGAGGCACTGGATCCTCTATAACGCTGAGTGAGAGGGCCAAAGGAACATATCCCGACCACTCTGTAATCATTTTGATTTTTGGAGCATTCAATGCGATGGAGGAGGACAACGAACGGTGCCGGTGACCGACACCTGTGGGGCTCGGGAATGGAGGTTGTCACTCCAACTGGCGACGACGAAGGTGGCGGTGCAACCGCCCCACCAGAGAAGAGTCGAGAACCATTGGCCGTAACGGAGCATGGAAGGCGGCCAACTACAGGAAAGGGTGGCGATGCATGTCCGCATTGCCTGACAGAGATGTTCCGTGATATTGTACCAAGATGGTGAGGAAAGGGAGGTCGGCTCGACACCGGCCGCTGGCGATGTCGTGGAACACGACCTTGCTCCCTGGAGCAGCGGTTGTCCATCTGGCTAGTCAGGGGTGCCCAGCAGACCGCCTAGCGAGGAACGCATCGAGGGCCACCCAGCAGACCTAGTCGCGCCAGAGGGCTGGGCCGGACCAAGCGGGCCTGGTCATACCCAGGGCCAAACCTGAATCGGGATGGTTCATCCCAAACCAGTTCATGTAGGCCTAGGCTGTGTTGGATCGGGTCGGTCCGACTGGGTCGGCCCAGTCTTGGACCATCTGCAACCCCTTTTTTCTATTTGGGCCATATCTTGAGCTACGGGTGTCCGTTTGATGAACCGTCGAAGGCGCCAGAAACTGTGGATCGAGGCGGTCCATTTGGAATACTCCACATAAGTTTTTAATAATGTTGGAGTTCAGCCGTGATGGATTGAACCTTGAATCCAATCGGGCCCTCGGAGAGGAAACACTAATAACTAACAGACCGAGCATCCGATTGACGCACCGTTGGTTGTGTTGGGTCCATTTTGACGTGGAAGACCTTTGGGATACTTCTTTTTGGATCTTCATGGATGTTGATGTATCAAAATGTGGCATGAGGATCAGACCCTCATGAAATCAAGAGAGCTTAGTGCGGGAACCCTATAGCAGGCTGTAACATGAAGAAAGAATATTGATCATGTGTGGGTAAGTGTCTAGAGATCCTTTGTAGTTCAGATCCTATGTGGGTCAGCACACTGCAATCCTGTGTGGGTCAGCGCATAACGATCTTGTGTGGGTCAGATCCTGTGTGGGTCAACAGAGGTTTCTTACCTATCGATCATGTGTGGGTCAGACCCTGTGTGGTTCAGCGGGGTTAAGTTACCAATCGATCATGTGTGGGTCAGTAGCAGTGCTTCTAAAAAGAATAAGATGATATAGCCTATTATTAATCATCTATAATATTGTGCATAAGTTATACCTCATGTGGGATGAGTCTTTACCATTGTGGTAACTGTATGTGTGGTGTACCTTTTTGGTACTTACCTTTGTGGTGAAACCTTTGTGGTATCATTATGTATTGTGTAAACTTTGTGGTATATACCTTATTGGTGTTACCTTTTTGGTATTCATTCCTTCATGGAACAGTTGTACTTTGGCAAAGGCTTTAGGCCTTGAGTTTCCTCATGAATGAGATGGTTATACTTGATGGCTTAGCTATATATATGGGCATATACCTATGTAGGGTTTTCATATGTTTTCATGATTTTTGGTTTATACTTTATATATTTTTTGAGAAATTTTATGTTCTCAGGGTCCCTACTGAGTGTCGTTATACTCACCCTTGCACATGCTACGCCCAAACTTTGTTGTGTTTGGGGCAGACTTCAGACAATGTTGACTAAGAACGAGGGTACCGGGACTGGATGTAGCTTAGAGGTGGTCCTAGATGAGGCATAAAGAAGAGACGACCATTCAAGAGTTGTACCTACCCTTCAGGTAGGATCCAGGGCATGTGTCCATAGGAGATATTCAATTATACTTGTACTTTCCATTTTTCTTGTACTTTCAAGATGGGCTTGTATTCTGGCCCCTTGTACTTACTGTACACATTCTTTTTACTAGTCATTTAACATGTGTTCATATCTTGCAGGGTGCTTGGTTACATGAGTTTATAGGTTATAAAGGCAATTCCTTCACAATTTTCTGGAATACGCCTTCGGTGCTAGTTGGCAGCCCTTGGCCTATAGAAGGTGGGCTTGGGGTAGTCATGGCATGGGCCTCAGGGGACAGGTTTTGACAATGAACCCTACATGTCAAGAATATCGAATGGTACAATATATATAATAATCAACATTCCTTTAATCTCAAAATTAATTACCATTTTAAAATGATATTTTTTTTGGAAAAAAATTCTCACTATCCTTGAACTTCAATCCCATTTATGATTAATATTATAGATTCCCTACCAAATCTATGTTTCCTTGATGTCTTGTTGAAAGTTTTATACAATGATTTCTATTTTATCAGAAATATGATGATCAAATAGCTTTATTTTTTAATCATTAACCTCGAGGGTTTGATTTCTAAACATCTTTCTATATTGTTCTTCACAAGGATCCATATGAATGGTCATGCGAAATATAGGTTTTGTAGGATAACACAACTAGAAGTAGTCATTGATTCCAACAATCATTAAAATACATAGAACAATATCTCAACAAATAATATATTGTTTGAATGGTTATACTATATTGACCATCTATCTAATGGTGATAAGATGTGATTAAACATTTCTCTATTTCCATAGCCTAATAAATTCCTCACTAAAACATTGAGGTAGATGATGGATGTCAAAATGTAATAATATAATGAGGTCCTCTATGAAAATATACATATTATATATTGTGTATATTGGAATGATAATCTACATAATCATATTTTTATTCAAGATCATGTGTTCTGAATTTTTAACTCGATCAAATAAAACCCATATATCATTATTACAATTAGAAATTGTGGGGTGTTTGATGAAAAAAAATACATGGTGATGTTTTCCCATTTCCATTATAGTATAGTTACTTGAGGTAACAATCCATTAATTTTTCACCTAGATTTACCATTTAGTTATTCCAAAAAATTATATATGATCTCTTATGTATGTTTCTTCATGTAATTCCACTATAAATAATCTTTCATATCCTTATAAATCATTATATATTGATGATGAGTAGAATATGATGAGTAATGTGACTCATAGAATAACTCATTAAATAAATATGTTATTTATAGAACACATACATGGTTTATAAACAATATTAATATTTCATAATCAAATTTACAGTTAAAAATATGAATAATTCTTCTACAAATCTATATATTCATTTTACACCACATTTATCATTACGTGGATTGATGGTTGAAAACATAATTGAAAATGATATAATTTCTCCCATTACATCGTGTTTTTTTGAACCATCATTTCAAGTAAAGAAATATTAGATATTTTTTGGATCGTAATCATAGATAATCTTGCTTGATCCAATTGAGTAAGAGAAAAGGAGACATTGTTTTCCTCCCCAGGGTGGTATTGAATTCGGTAGTGATAATCATTAATTATCTTCAAAATTTCTCTCTAGTGAGTGTTTATGTATTATTACGAAAAAATATACCATATATTATTTGATTAATATATATTTGACATTTCTCCATAATAAAATTTCATCATTCTTTTTAATTAAAATAATAACAGAGCTAACACTATATACAGAGTTCTGTAATTTTTATAATTAACCATTAATTGGAATGATACATATGTTGTCCCTCTATCGGTCTACTACAAATTCATACAAGTTTGTTCTTTTATTTGTCACTATTGACTACAAACCCCTCTCCATAGTATACTAAAGTAATAATGTGTGCACTAACTATCCTTCTCTTTAAATCCATTTTATTTTCATGACATTATTTTTCAAAAATAAATATAGCTCCCTTACATGATTGCTTGACTTCTATATTAGAAATTAAAACATAATTCTACACAAAGTACATACAATATTAAACCAAACATGAAAAATGTAGATATTAGTTTTAGATTTCAGTCAAGGAAAACATTCAAAAATTTCTTCTTTTGAAGGGACTACTAATACACCCTCACATGAGATAATTTGAAGCATGAATTAAATTTATAGCAACCAAAATTCTAATTTTCAATATATGAAATAATTATTCTCTATCATTGGTTTATTCGTCAAATATATCAATTGATATTAATTATCTTCATTTTCCATTCAATATATAAGAGATATATTTCATAAATACTAACAATAACAGATCATGGTAATCTATAAAGACTATATTAATAATAAACATTGGTATAGTGGGGGAATTAGAAATAAAATATGGGATAACAAAATATTTAGTGTCTATAACCTATAGGGAATAGTGTATTGGATATATCATCCTTATGGGGATGAAATTGATGATATCCAGAATGAATTTCAATCATGGAAATATATTAAATTTGTGCAATTAATCACACAAGCCATGAAAATGGTGTATATGATACTTGTTCTTGATTTTGGTCTTTTTTTGTTATCGATAATCAATTCATGGTCAAATTGATGCAACAGTATTCTTAAAAAATGGTTCACTACTGAGTGAAAACTCTTAACATAATAAATCACTTATCAAGATACACTTGGCGATTATACATGAATTAAAGAAAATCAATCAGGTTAATTATTTAGGTAGTATATGAAATAGGTGTAGCACATTATAAGAGTTATATTGGAAGACATGGATTATAAAAAAAATACATCAATAAAATCCACCAAAATATGAATATATTCAATGTTAATTTTATCCCCAACATTCTATGATAATAAAAAAATTTGAATATGATTCAAGACTGAGGTGGTGGATGTGAATTCCATTTCATGTCAATATTTATCATCACGCTAATAGATGATCATAAATCGGTTTAGAATATTAAACATGACTTACCTTCCTATTCAATTGTTGAGTGATTTATGTATATAAAGCCAATAAAAGACTAATATCACATCACATTTAACTAGATAATGAATAATAATATTTACAACAAGCACATTCCAATAAAAATTGACATGATAAGAATCATAGACTTGATACGTTCTCATTATACCCTTAGTTATTTTCATTGAAAATTCGACATCTAATAATTGTGGTGGTATTGTGATACCAATAAAAATCATTATATAAAGAAGTGTTTATAGATTCATATTAATATAATTCCTTATAAGTCCCATATATTATTGTATATGATACTTTTACCAGGTCATTATTATTTCCTATATCAAAAATAGTGATCAATTGGTTTATAACATTTTATCTGGTCATAAATTTGTATTGATATCAATCATTATCATTATATTTTTTATTTAGGGCACTATTTGGTGTAATTCCATTAATCATCTCATTATAGACACTAGATTGTGGTTAGTATATTCTGTGAATATTTCTCTCAATTTTAATTAATTCGTAACATCTTCCCATCATTTTTTATTCCACTTCCAATGGATAGTATTTTCCATACCTGAAACAACTCTTTCCACATAATAAACATAAATCAACGCCCACTGTATTCTCTCTATGGTTTTTTCAATTTCCATTTAATTCTATATTTCATTTCTTATAAAAACGACTATATTTATTAGTAACCCTAATATCCATTTACACTGTGACAACACATATAAATATTTCATCATAGAAAATGAAGTCCATTATCTTTAATACTCATTTGAATGTTATTTTTATGTTATTGAGGAATCAGTAAAACATACATTATGATAGAATGATAATACTAGAATAATTCCTTGTAGATTTCATAATGTGTACATCATATGTACAAATAGATTCAACATCATTAATCAATACCTAAAGGAACAACATGTACATTTTCATTTTAATATATTCAATGAAATTACTTATTAAAAAATAATTACATAAAATTATCCAAATCTAGGTATTCAATTTATTCATTATTGTTTATTTACATGGTATGTTTTCACCATCGATCTTCCTTCCTTTCCAAATTATAGATAAAAAATAAAATAAAAATCAAATTCTATATAATAGATAATGGAAAATATCCTTTCATTCGTACATATATATTTCTAAAAACTAGTGTATCATCAAAAAAATAAAAAATGATGATTTGAAATAACTTATGAAAAAGTCAATTATAAAAATTTTACCTTTATTTCCCATTTGGATTATCAGTGTGATTCATAGACTATGAATGTTGCATAAGAGTAGTAATAAGGTTATTCATTTTTCATTAAGTATAATTAAGTTTCTCCAATGTATATTTATTTAATTTTCCATCACATTCAGCATTAACATGGTACCGTTGGATTCTAACCGTTGATTAAAATAGAGAAATCATGGGGTGGGAATTTTTAGTAATACATGGAAACCAAATAATCCTGAAATTTATTTATAGTATGTCTCTTTTAAGTCAATATATTAATCTTTAGGATATACCTAGTTCATTCATGATCTCTATTCATATCATTTTTTATGGTTGGTAATGAGTTTTAGAACTTCCAAAACATATCTCTTGAGTGTTTCAAACAATCTATAATGAAATTCCCATCATATTTTACCATATGAATATCAAGTGAAATCCCAGTACACACTATTATTAGTTATTGCCAATAGGTAAAACTATTCCAGGTCCAGATCTACTTATAGTATTAAAAAAAGGATATAATATCATCAAAACCACTAAATTTATCATGAATCGAAATTATCGGATGGTTTTCCAATCATATAACAATGCTTATATTTATAATTTTTTATCACTAATGATTTCCCATATCAGTTACAACGATTAACTAAACCAATCCAATAACAAATACCACCGAAACCACTACTTTTAGTACATGGATATTATATCATATTAGAAAAATATTCATTTCATTATTTAAAAACAGACATACTGACCATAAATATTTACCATCATTGGAATTCAGAATACACAAAAAAGTTGTTTAAAGGGGAAGTAAATCTACTACCACTAAATTCATCAATACTAACACACATAAACATTTCATACATAATGAATTTATTCCTGACCATGGGAAAGGATACATAACAATGTGTGAGCTCATTTACCTAGTAATATTAGAAAAGGTATATTTAAACATATAATGGGCATAATGTTTTAATAACATGAGAATTACATATTAAAATAATACAGTTAATGTCATATATCATAAATGTGAGTAATGTTATAGTTCTTAATAGTTCATAAGACATGAATCATAATGAAATTTATGAACATGAACCATGATAACATAAAATTGGAATTATACATAGATTTATGGCATAAATAGAAGAATAAAAATAATTTCAATAATAATACTGGGTAATTTTGAAGTCTACCATAGGGATTGGATTCCCTACACAATATGTCATTGTATTCAATGATCACTCTCTAAACTATCACTGTTGATAGGGACCTTTACTAAACTAGGTTGACTCCCATTTAGAATATGTGCCTTGAAAATGGGGATCACTCCAATGACTATCATAGTTGAAAATAACATAATAGAGTGTTAGTGGTGGTTTTATATTTCATCCATGTCATATAACATAAAATAGTGATTCTAATCAAATTTTTTATAAATACTAAAAAGTACAACATTCAGAACATAAAAATAAGATTAATTTTGACACATTTTTTATAAATTATAACAAATACATATATTAAATTAAAAATCCAATAGAAAAAAGTAAATTTTATTAAAAAATGCACTTATAGAACATGGATTTAGAATAAAATTATTTTTCTACTAAAGAGTGAAATAAAGTCAATTTTCATTAAAAACTCATTCAGTTACTTGAGTACATAATGATATAATAATTAAATGATGACATTTATTCTACATTAATAACCATATGAGATGACGATTAATGAGAATATTCATAGTTGTATCAAAATATTTACTCAATGTAATGTTAATCACAATTAGCATTGATAAAAAAGATTTTGTAACATAATACTATTACAAGTTATATAACATTTGAATCAAATGTACAATGAAGGAAATACCAATATATGGATATGTAAGTCACCATAATTGTAATAACCTGAATAATAATGATATTCATGGTTTTTATATATAACACATAAACGAAACATGTGGTAAATATATAATGTTTCTCACAGAATTAAATTTATCTGAAAACCCTTTTCCCTAGGTATGACCTCCTTTATACATGTTGGAAGCTCATGTATAATAAATTTATATATATTATAACTCTAATATTGACCAATAAAAATATATATCAAACCATTCATTATATTCATATAAGCTTTTATCATCAATTTTTAACAATTTTTATTAAAATCAATATTCTTATGTGTACCTGCATCATTTTTTAATGTATGATTTCATTCCGTAGTTTTGGAATATTTTAAATGATCATGGTTAAATAATATCCACAATTTTTAATAATGAAATTTATATCATATATATTATTTATATAAAATATTTGATTAATTAATAAATTTATATATAAAAAATTGAATTTCAATGTTATAGGATATAGTGGGAAATTGGTACTTATGAATGCCATTTTCCATTATTAGATGTATCGAACGAATTTTTTGTAGGTCCTTGAAACATGTATTCTAGTTTTAAGAATTATTTCCTCCCAGAAGTTTCCATTTGATTTATTTATGGAATCGGAAACCACCAACAATTCTTTATCCAAAGAGGTCCTACTTTCCAAAGGAAGACATTCATTACGTTAGAACTTCACGGTATATAGGAATGCAAATTGGTCAAGTGGATGGGAGGTCAGACTCATCACAATCTTTTGGGGGGAATTATTGTGTACTCTAGGACACTCTCTTAAAATTTAAGAATTTTTCATGAATCCTTATTAATTCACCATGCATGAAAAAACATTCCATTATAATTTACAATCAATTATTAACATGTGTAAAATTTAGAATCATTTGAATGCATTCAAGGTTCATCAATAATGGAAATATTTTTATGTATTTGAGGTTTTCCATCAATGGAATCCTCTAATATACTACATAGAGATTACTTTAATCAGCTTTGTGATGATACTGGTTTTTAAGCCACTCAGTGGTGTAATCTGGAATTTATTGACATCCATGTAGACGAAGATGTGGTTTGATAGTTGGATTGTGACTATAATATGGGCTACCTATGTATCCTTATGAAAGGAATTAGAACTGTCATAGTTCAGTTCCACTGAAAGGGATACATCACACCTTTTATGGTCTTGTGATAAATACCTTGCCATATAGTTTAGTTTCATGTGGTATGGACATCTAAGCAGAATGTTCTTAGTCAACCCATAGTGTGGGACTTTTTCTGAAGCAACTAAGGAACTTGGAAATGATATGGGTTTCCATGTAGGATCAGACCCTCTTAGGAATTTGGCCCAAGGAGAACCTATTTAATTTAATGCATTCTGTTTGAACCTCAAGGAGGCGTCCTACGTATCCCATATCAATGTGAATTAATTCCCACATTGTTCAATTAGTATTATAGGAGAGTGTAGTCCATTGAGGGAAATGTTTTTGGAATTACTTCTTGAAAAACATCCCTTAATGAAGTGAGGATTTAATTTGGGGCTTCTTCCTAATATGGATTCCCAAATTAAGGGGATTATGTTGGGAATCCTGAAGAGGATATCCAGTGATCTCGGGCCCTAAGAAGGCTTCCTACGTATCCCAATTATGGTAGGAAGTAGACTTCTCGTAGTTCCTTCTGTAATGATTGTTTGTGTTCATGTTGTAATCATATTGAATCTATATTCCCAATTGCATCCTTCTCAGTGTGAGAAACAATAGGATGTGAAAGATTCAAAAATGGCACATAAACATTCAAATTTGTCCTCCTCCACTGGTGGAAGAGTGTGCACCAATCGTGGAATTTGGGGAGGTGAAAAGACTTTCCTCTATTCATATTAAATTGGACAAGGTCCCAATAAAAGGAAAAAGGGATGAAGGATTTTGGACTACACCAGGATGGATGCCCTAAAATTGATCCTAGATGGGGAGGGATACTTCTCTTATTCTTGCATGGAAAATAATGTGTGAACCGTTCCTTCCCTACAAGATACATGAGGATCGAGGTCATCTCTTTGAGGAGGGAGTGGTCGAGACTAAAACCCTCATCCAAACCATGAATATCCATAAATTTTTCCATGCTAAAGGTCCTTGTGACTATGGATATACAATCCCACTGACATTCCTTTTATCATAACTCCCTTATATAACAAATGTGGGAAACCTATGACTGTGGAAATAAAAACCAAAATAGGAGACATGTTGATGTGTCATTCCCAATGTTTTGATATGTTAAGAGGTTTTTGTTGAGGTTTTAACAAAATTCTTTTCATAAAGGGGATACAAGGAAAAACAATCCTTTCCATGAATGGTTTTGATGAAGGTTTGATGGCTTGAAAACTGATGGGAATAAGTGAATCATAGAGAGGCACCCAAGTAGGATATGGAGCGCAAGTATAGGCACTCAGGTAGACTTGGGCGACATGAAATTCACTTAAGCAATGAACAACTTATCTGTTAATACATGGGTGAGACCATACCAATTCCATAAATAGTATTCATAGGTGGTCCCAGAAGTAAGGAAATAATGTTCCTTTGAATGGAATAGGTGGCACAGAAGTATTCTAAATTGGTGAGGTTGGGGGATTTAAACACAAAAGTATTATGGTTTTCAAACAATCAAAGGACATACATCCACTGATCCTCCATTTAATCATCCGCTCAAGGTGTTGAATAACTACCATGAGTGATTCAAAAGACTAGGGAAAATTACTAGGGTGATCAGAGTAGAAATTTGGCTTCATGGATATTCGTTTTTCCAAATGAGGGCCTCAAGGGTCTATTTACAGTCAAATAAGTGACCCTAGGTGAAAGGTGTATGGGCGTGCAAATTGGCTCCGCTTTAGAAATTTGTTGTGCATGTGGCTACCCACAGGATGGGTGGCTCCCAATTATACTTGTATTTCATTGGTGATTTGGATAGACTAGATCGATCCAAAATACATGCCTATGAAAATCTTGATTTTCATTGTGTATTTTTTCACTTTCTTTCTAATGGGATTCCCATGGTAATTATTTATACTCTTTGATAGAATAGAGAGTCAATAACCCCCCCCCCCTTGAATTGGATCCGAAAAGAAATGAGAATCCTATAATGAGGTAATTTAATGAAGGAGAAAGTACAGTGTACTGGGGAGTGAACGTGTTATGAGCATTGAAAAAATGGTCAAGCAATTTCGCCGCGTGCGAGAAGATGGAATACAGGGTGACATGTGTTGCTTATATTTAATGACATCACTTCAGGGAAATTATTTGAGACTTAGGAAATTTTAGTTCTCGGTCTGAAAGTCTTCTTTGATTTAGATGCCTCTTTTTCACCACACTTATTCTGTATGTTTTTTTCAGAAGCCCCTATCTGCCTTTTTATAGCTACGACCATTTTTAGGATTTCAATTATCCAAATCCAATGAAATATGTCACTCATTATTGGTTTCATGATTATACAAACTTTTCATTGGCCAACGTTTCTACTAGGGGATCATTTTCCAATGTTGGGACACTAGTGAAATCTCATAAAACGCATCATAGCACGTGTGCTCCAGATTTGAAGGCACAAACACCTGAGCTACAGCCACACTATTATTCAAAAATCATTTAGGATTCTTAGATAAAATCAGTCTAGGGGTTGGAGGAAAAGTTAGGAATTCCACCCAGGATGAGGTGTAAAACCCACGTTGATGTGGGGATACTAGGTTCATAAAACCTATATAGAATTTTCAAATGACTTGACTGGTGATGGTATTTATGAGGCTTTTTGGGTTGAAAAAACTTATGTGTATAGAAATGATGACTTCGTGCTAGAATTATAAATACAATTGAGTCGAGATTCTAATTCCTTCCATTTAACACATGGATAGGTAGGCATCAGCTTGTGGGATGTTTATAATATTTCTGGAGATCCAATCCTTTGTCACATGTATGATGAGTTTATTTATCCCAAGGTTACACGAAATGACTTAGACAAGACACCCGCTTTGGTTTTTGAGTTGATGAAAAGATTTAACAAAATCATGAACACGACCACCATTAAGTATCACTCTAGGAGAGATATACATCCAGAGGAATGGATGTAAATATTTTTGATAATGAAGAAGGAGAATTGGACTACATACACCCATCTGACCAGCTATCCAAGGGAAGAGAAGAGTCGTAATCCGGAAACCTTCTGGCCATCATTGGAGAAATGATAATTTAAAAAATGGGGATATAAAGTCATCCCAAAAATTCCTGCAAATACATGGCTAAAAGGATTCTTGGCCATGTGGCTCAGTGTGTATATATTAACATTCTGAGACTCCAAAAGGGCATGAGGCCATGAACCATCATTATTGTGGATAAGCTGGAAGAGAAATGTATGGTAGGGTGGGCTACTCCATTTTTGGCCAAGATTCAATGCGGATTTCTACATATTTACAAGGGGAAGTCTCCCATTAGAATAGTGGTACCATTCCAAGTGTTTAGGGGATGAATCACTACTCACATCATAACATATGTTTTACAAGGTGGAGTAAAGGTTTTTATAAGATCTTTATGACCGTCATTTGAGTATTTTACTTGTATTTCACTATTTCCATGAATGATTTTTACTTCAAGGATAGACTGAGCATGCATAAGGAACTACATTTTTTCCTTATGGAAATCTGCCTACGTGTCAATTTATTGATGATGGGATGGCCTTTCTGGAACTGAGGGTATATATTCTAGCTAACAGAGATTGCATGTTGGCCACCAGAATTGATGGAGAAATCATATGTGAGGCCAATGCTTCTTAAATATTTGTCCGTCAATTCAAATGTCTACAACATAATACCATGTCTCCTTCTGTTCATGTAATATTATAGTAACAACCAAAGGTTTCCTTACAAATATGGTTGTTTTCATATGTAGATAAAACTGGGGCAATATATAATTTACCCATCGCTGATGCAGTTAGAAGTTTTTTTTGACAAAAATAAGAATTTATAAAAAATGAGATCAATGGAAGTACAAGCGCAATGCCGTGATAGAAAGTGGTCCAGAAAGAGCTGGTCATTATAAAGAGGGCCAGAGGCCACCAGTTGGTGGGCAACATTGTTCCCTTCCCTTCTAATAAAGGAGATGGTGCAGGAAATGAAACAGTGATGGATAGATTGGATTTTCCATATGAGGGGACCATAAGATGGAAGTTCGTCATCATTGCGTTTGATGGTCTTGATAATAGTGAGACATTCTGATTCAAGGTGGATATTCTCCCATCAACGATCTTTGGAAAACGTCATCCCGGTGAGGATAGAAGTGGATTCAGCAATAACAGGTTCCCAAAGAGCGCGATGGGGTTCGTGTTTGGCTGCAATGATTTGACCCAAATGGTCTCAGGCCAGCAGACCAAGGCCGACCAGACCATCCTTGGGGAGAGACTAAATTTATTTATTGAAATGAATCATTTCATTACTTTGACTATCTAGTATGAAACAAACAAGGTTTTATCTTACCGTGAATGGGTATTGAATCATTTTACTCATTGAGTTGCGGTGAAGTGAAGTTTTAGGAGGGAACTACATCGTTGGGAAGATAGTTCTTCATCATTGGGGGCCAACTTTCTAGAATCAGAGGGTAGAGGTGATGATGATCCAATTTCATCAAAGAGACCTCATTCCAAATATGACCATCCTACTAGAATTAAAATATCAACTCCATCAATCCATACCGAAGTCGCATTGAGGCGATCAAGTCTCCATCATTCTATAGAACAACAAGTTCCATTTTCTAATCCCGCATTTGTGACTGTGGGTGTTGGGAATAAACTCAAATACATGATTGTAGGATCGACTTCATAACCCACTATCATACATTCTGAATATATATAGACAGAGGAAGTTCAAACATGGTAGTGTTTGTATGGTGATGTTGAGACCATGTGGATGCATATGTGTGAAGTACTTCATATTCCAGGAGTAGGAGATTTGCGATCTTCTTCTGAAATTCATTTTAAGGATAATGAAAATTATGTGAGGACATACATTCGGGAGCTGTAAATGCTCATATATGCCACTCATGAATCAATTCCGACTATAAAGTGGGTGAAGTAAATGATAGATTATGGTACCAACTAAGGGATAAATCCTTTATTTGATGATGAGTGGCGTGACTTTGAATATACTGATGATTTAAGTATCCTTTCTCTCACCATCTCTTCCATTTTGCAACATGAAATCTTGTGAAAACATTGTTACTTAGGAAATATATCATCTTCACTTGAAGCTATATAATGGAATGAAAACTGATGTTCCTTCACTAAAATATAGCTCTAGATGCACTGCTCTTTGGGATACTAGATCACCCTATGAATCGGGAGAAATATCTCCAGAGAAACTAGCCATAGATGAGGAAATAGAGAGGCTATTGGGATCTCAAATACCTTTGTTTGGGGATGATGATGCAAGACCTCCTAGGAAGGTGAAGAAGAAAAATAACCGAAGAATGAGATACATGGTTAAGTGCTTTCTTAGTATTGGTGAGTCACCCTAATAATCATGAATTTAAGTCCTTATTCATGAAAATGTGTTTATACTTCATAGGATTACATGGGATTCTTCTGTTTCATCATTGAAAGAAACAACTGATATTGCTCAAGGAACCATAGAAGGTGCTGCTGAACAGAAAAAATTCCTATAAAACTATTGGTTTATAAAGAGGCGTTGAACCCAAAAGAACCAACATATGTTCCTAGAACTTTTCATATTCCTATAATCAAAAATGAGTTGGCTTCTGGTAAATCAACAATACTTCATAAGTCATCTAATGTAACAATATCTAACTTTGCTTCTATGATACATTTTGGTTCATTAAATGCACCAAAACATCTGGAGACAACTAATGTTGACCCCACAACTACTGTTGAGGATGCTATTCGGGGTCAAAGAATGCCAGAGGAAGGTTGTGAAGCAAAAACGCCAGGTGTTCCCATAGGTGAGACTAACTTAGGATCCGATATATCAATGTATGAAATTCTGAAACATGGCATGTCTTTTGAAGAAATATTTGAACATGTTGATATATCAATTGCTTTTGGAGATTTTGGAGATCCATGTATAGATTCTACTGGATATGTGTTCTCATTATTCGTCCTATTAATCATATTACAATTTACATTCTAAACATGGTTGGTTAAAATATGCAATTCCATCTAAATAAATTTTTTCCACATTGTTACATGAAGAAAATGTTGTTATTAAGGTCAACCCCACCATTTTAGAGACACTGGATTAGGTGTATCTTCAGACAGAAAATATTTTTGAGATTCACTTTGAAGATCTTGAGCATATTAAAGGTAGCACTCCTCATCTCGAGACATCAAAAAAAATTCTGAAACTAAGAATATTAGAGTGGATTATTACCATGTTGCTAACCTATTGTTTGGTAAGATATACTAATATTATTATTGCCTTCAAATTTGTTATCTCTTGAATCTAAACATAACGATACTTATTGATTTACCATATTGGGATATCAACATCAACGGCTAGATATTGAGGTGAAGCCTGTGCATCTGCCCAAACAACATTGGAAGGTGGATTAGTTATTGTTTAGGAATGAATAGAACAAGGCACTTCCTTATGTTCATTGGTCCCATAATATATCCCTCCTTCTGACAGTGATTCAGAATTGGACCCAAAAAATATATGTTTCCTCTTCTTGCATGTTGCAAGTCATGGAAAAATATTTGGAAGATAATATCAGAGATACCCCATGAGGAACATCCTTCCATAATTCCATGACTATCATCTCTGTTTATCACTCCAGGGATTAGCAGTTTTGAATATTTTGAAATTCATAATGTGGTGAATGAGATTATTCGTAGGAGAGAGATAGAACCAAATCTTAGACAAGACATGATAAAATCCAAAATTTCAATTAATATTGATGATTTCCAAGAAGCTCTATCTCAGGATGAGGCTAATCATGCTGCAAAATAGATGGGACTGAAGCGGACAATTAAAGAAAAGACTATTCAGAAGTTGCACCTTCAAAGAAATATTGGTATCATTACTATGTGTCTTGACCAGCTTCATAGCTCATTAGGAGAAGTCCAGAAGGACGGTGAAAAAGCTATTGCAGATGCTAGAGAAGAACTTCTTCATGTTGAATAGAGTGAGGCTGGTCAAATAAACATGCTTAAATAAGAGGCTGCTGGGGCTCAAGAGATGTTCAAAAAAATTAAGAAATACTTTTAGAGCCTTTTATAATTTCTAATTTTTTAAAATTGGGAGACTCCAATTTTTGGATGCTCTTCTAGGAAAAATTTTCATTAATGAAAAATATATTTTCTTTAATCATTTGTGTTTTTTTCAAATTTTCCAACTACTTTTGTTTTCCGTAATCTGTTGGACCTTTTAATAATAGTTTGATTTTTTCTTGGGTTATATATACAACCCCATAGACATTATATCTCTTGACTTATTATTCCTCAATATTACCTAAATCATACAAAAATTGTACTTTTAGTGAGCTGGGACTTGACTTTTGTTTTGATTAACCTTTTCAGGTTCCCAATTCTGTGAGTACCATGTCATCTATTGTTGGCAGTTTAGAGTCATGCATGTTGGACTATAAGTGCTAGTATTTATTTTCGAATATATTTCATCATAAATTTTGAAATTAGATCCCAAATAGGACTCTGTGGTTATGAATTTCTTTTATATTCTTTATATATTTCCAATGGGAATCCTGAGCCATGGTTTTTATAGTCAACAAATTTAAAACATGTATCAACCTAAGGGTAGTTTCTTCCAAGAATAAAGTTACAATTATTCTGGAAAACCCTTTATGGGGGATTTATTATTCAGGGACAATTAGGGCATGTTCTGCATAGCCAAATAATTACAGCTATTGACTAATAGACCCGTTATATAGGCCACATATGCAAGGCCACCTATGGGCATGTGAATCATAGTCAAGAAAAAGATAACATTAGGAATTTACATTTTTCTCTTGATAGGCAGGGGAAAATAATAATTGGGTGACTCAAGACCAGAGTTGGTGGTTTTTCCAAGGAAATGAATATTAAGAATGAATGGGATATTTTCCCCAACATATGTTATGAATATGAAAACCATTTTCTATACAATTCAATGTATGAGGAATGATTAAAAATTTTCAAAAAGGGGAATTTATGATATCATATTGTGTATTTTTATGTCATGCAGTGAGGAAATTTGTACTGTGCAGTTTTAAGTCATGTAGAGAGGACATTGGTACTGTGCAGTTTTAAGTCATGCAGTGAGGAAATTAGCAAAAAGACCAGGAACCGGTGGAATCAGGCCCTAAGAAAATTAAATAAAATAGTAGGAGAGTTAGGCATACAAGGTATTAATACATAGGAGAGTGTACAACACCGCACATCTTTCATCCCCCACAAGTGGGGCACAATAATCAGGCAAAGTGAAAGACCACATCCCACCAAGATCAATGAGTTCCCTCTTTGCAAGAGTATTCACCACCTGGTTGGCCTCCCGATAGACACATGAAACCACCAGAAACATTTGTGAGACCTTGAAGAGACAATAAACCCATTGAGGTCGCACACACCAAGGCATGTTTCATATCTTTTTCCTCATCGCATGAACCAATGACTGGGTGTCAGATTCAATCCATATACATTTTCAATTATCCGAACAGCATATCTGACAATATATATCAAGGCCCAGATTTTATCTTTGAATGCGTTTCCAATTCCAATGGCATAGTGGAAGCATCCATTTACAAATACAATGTAGGCCTGGAACACTCCCCAACACCCCGACGTACCTAGTGTGCCCAATGCAGCTCCATCAACATTCACCTTGAGAAAAGGCACAATGGGTGGAATCCACTGAATATGTTTCAGCATTCGAGGCATGTGCGGCTGACCTGAAACACCATGATTTATGAGAATTTGTAGATCATAAACATTGCTAGACATGGCTCCATACTGGACCATTGAGGCAACATAAAAATCCCTATGGATAGCCATCATACCATGTTGTATCATGGAATGTGCATTACAAAACAACATTCGGTTATGGGCTTCCCAAATATCTGCAATAACTATAGAAACAACCACCAAAAACAGGTTCTGAATTTTCTCACTACATTGAGCATACAACATGCCAAACAGTAGGTCCAGGACTGACCTGCATGTGTCAACCACAATCCCAAAAAGATAGTGAAAGTATACCCAAAGCTACTTGGTACGCCTGCAGTTCATGAAGACATGCTGTATGAAGTCCTTCTCATCCCTTAAAATAGAACACATAGAGGCCATTTGCAGGCTATCCCATTTGAGAATGTCTGTTTTGGGCATTCTATTTTTCCAAATTCTCCATATCAAGAAGAACTTAACAGGACGAATGAAACCAGCTTTGAAATGCAGCAGCCACAGCGATGTAAGAGTTAGACCCCCACAAGTTGTCCTGTAAAAATCCCTACAATTAAACTGCCCAATTTTGGCATGGAACCAAATCAGAGTATCAACATCCATGAAATGATATCCATTGATTTCATTTTCCACCTACACAGGAAGATAAAAAACAGGAGCACGACTTTGTGAAAGAAAACCCTAGATGGACATAAGATCTGCTTCCATTGAAACATTAAGATCATGAAGGGGCTGTGTGATCCACTTTGTTGTCCAACAATTCAGGGTGGAATCCCTACAAACCAGCCATTTAGTATCTGGCATTAACCTCCCATATGCATGCTTGAGAGATACCCAAACCGATGAGGCAAGATAATATTTATAACCATTGAGAAGTCTCTTTGTAATTCGATTCAAAAGGAAGTCATTGTGTGGCTTAATTTAAAGTCTTTAGCTATGACAAAATGTATGAGACTCTCAGAGAGGATTATTTGGTAAATGGGGATAAAAGCATTAGAGGAAGTCTTTTCCAAGAACAATGTTACCATTATATGAAAACCCCGTTATAGGGGTTGTGTTATGTAGGGACCACTGGGGAATGTGATGGATAACCAAATAATAACATCTTTTTACTGACAGTACTATTATGTAAGTATCTTATGCAAGGCCACCTAAGGGAGCATGCTTCATAGTCAAGAAAAAGAGATCCCAAAATCTGACATTCTACTAATAAAAGCTGGTGAAAGATAATGGAAATTCAGATTTTCCGAAGCACATGGTTTGGTTTATGGTGAAATGTACCTGAATATGGGAAGGGTATTTCCAACCAAGATATCCAGAGAATCAGAGTAATATGAATTTTTTGAAGGTCTGACCCAAACGTAAGATGTATGGGGTCTATTGTTTTAGTTCATACGACAATGACATGAAAAGGAAACACTATGTGATATGTGGCCAAGTGATTCAACGGTTATTTCATATTGCATTGAATACATGGTAAGGGAAATGTGTAAATTATTTTTTTGAATACTTTTATATTGGGAGAAATATAATAAGACATGTATACTTGAATGACTGTTTTAAAGTACCAATTCTTGTATATTGTCATCAATATTTGATGGGAACAAAGAAACTGTATGGAAGAACAAATTTACAATTATTTAAAAAGCTGTTATAGGGGAGGTATTATTCACGGACAATAGGGGAATATCCTACATATCCAAATATTGGCATCTATTTACTGACAGGTCCGATATGTAGGCAACTTATTAGAGGCCACCAAAGGGCATGTTCTACATAGTCATGAACGAGAGTTCTCAGTTTTTAGAATCTCTGTTACTAGAAATCGAAAGAAAGATTATGAAAATCTGAAAACATTCAATATTAAGAGTGCTAAATATAGAATGGTTTTATTCCCAATGCATAAGAAAAATATTTGAATCTATATTGGTCATGAGTTTGAAATCTTTTTACATATATATTAATCATAGGTAAAATGGACACATTCTTTGTTTCTTCTGAATTTTGATGTGCAGTTTTATGTCTTGAAATAATGAAATTAATAACCCGATAAGAAATATTGATACCTTATTTATATAATGAATCCTTTTACACAATTCTTAAGCCCACTAGAGCTATGATTAGTGTGATGAACAAGGATTAGTAAAGGTTTCTTCTATAATTAGAAGGTGAAAGAGGGGAAGAACGTGGTTTTAGATTTCAATGCAATTTCAAGTCATGTGGTGAGGAAGAAGATGAACCGATCTGGATAAATAGACTCTGGATATGACCTATGTGACTCTATGTGTATTTATGAAGTCAAGAATCAAGTCATACATAGTTCTTATTACATTTCCTATGCATGTTAAATTCTTATACAAGGAATAAAGGTGTTTTCAACGTAGCTAGGCCCATGATTGTAGAGATAGGCATCTCTACGTATCACAAGTAGATGAGAATCAAGCTGTACGTAGTTCTTTAAATAATAATTCCTCATGCCAATCGAGTTTGAAATTAATAATGGGGGATTTTGACACATTCTAAGAGAATGGTAAGTAAAAATACATAAATTGTATTAGGAAGAAATCATGTATCTTAAGAAACAATATGTATAGATATGATACATATACAGTAGGAGAAAAGAAAATAATAAGATTTTGTAATTAAGGCTGGGAAAAAATTAGAGATTTATGAATCATTACGTACCTCATTAAAAATGAGAATCAGTCCATACATATTTCATGAAATATGGTTACTCTGCTGATCTGTCTCATACATATGAAAGAGAGAAACTCATGTGCTACTAAGGAGTAGTGATGATGTCAATGATGATTTCTTATGGATGATTCTAAAGTTATATAGAGAAAACATTAGTCACATAGTTTAATGTTACCCAACGATGACAAATGATGTCATGTTGTTTAACATCTTGCAACTACGACATTGTACTATGGTGTTTTCAGTCTTGTATCAAGGACATTATATTGTGCTATTTTTTGTCTTCTAGTGAGGGCGTATGATGTTATGAAGTTTAACATCATGCAACAAGGACGCTTAAGGTTGTTATGTAGTTTAATGTCTTTCAACTAGGATGTTGTACTATGTAGTTTTCAATCTGGTAGTGGGGACATGGGGGCTGTGTTGTTTTTAGTCTTGTAGCAATGACAATATTACAACTATAAAAAGTATATATTTAAGAATCTCGCTTTGGTTGGAGTTGAAAAAAGCTCTACCTTCATTGATATTAAGCCTAAGCTCTATTTGAAAGAAAATTATGTATGAAATAATGTCCTTCACATTTGGCTCAGGCTTTGGATGTTTCATCCCACGTATCATTGGAGTACTAAGGACCAATACCACTTCTACTTCATGAAATGAACGGAGATGAAATTTCTTTTTAAAAGCTCACACTATTGTGTTCTGATATACTTCTAAATGATGCATACTATTCAATCATTTCTCATCTAATCATTCTAGCTCATTAAATTGTTTCTAAGACCTCTCATCTATTGAAAACTGATCACAGATTACAAATCTGAGTGAAGGAAATTTCATTTCAATTGAAAAAACTACATTGATTCCATAATCCAATGAATAAAGATTTTCTTATATGGAAGTATGAGTAGTCGTATAAAATGTCTACAAAGAATTAAATAGATTATTAATCCATGATTTCTTATTTTTATTCACCATCTTCTGGAGTATATTTGATAGGTTCTTGTTGAAAGCCCTTATCTGTCCATTGGCTGCCGATTGATAGCGAGATGAGTGGTTGGATAATATTTTATGTTCCTAATATAAAGTTTTTACCTAATTTGAAAAAAAATGGTTCCATTGTCTGTCAAAATAGTTTGTGGGACACCAAATCTGGGGATGATGTTAGTTTTGAAAAAACTGACAATGTGTTGGCCTCTGACTTCTTTGAGAGGTATTGCCTCATTACATTTAGAAAAGAAGTCAGTACTAGTAAGAATATACATGAACTACTTAGCTGTTGCTAGAGGATGAGTCCCTAATACATCCATTCCCTATGTGGAAAATGGCCAGGAGTACTAATTTGTATGTGGAAATAGTGGGGGATGATGAATGAAGTGGGAATGCACCTGGTGGGGATGACATTTTTTAGTGAAATTTTTACAATCCTGTGTCATTGATGGAAAAAAGTATCCAAGCCTTCGGATCTGATCAAAGAGTCTGTTCCTAGAGTGGAGGGAACCACAAGATCCGGAATGTACTTCTTTCATGAAAGCTGCAATCTCATCTCCATTAGTAGATCTGAATATAATTACATCAAATCCTTGCTTGTAGAAGATATTTTGTTGGTCTGTACTATCATAAAAAGTAAAATTGGTTGCTCATCACCGAATATGTTCTTTCTCAACCCTATTTGGTGGATGTACTCATTTTTTAAGATATTCCATGATGGGTGTTCTCCATCCTTTGGTACGACCATATTCCTTAGAAATAGGGAAAATTTCATTAATTTCTTCCATTTTGGTTTTAACAAAAAGTAAGAACAGACGATGATGGGCTATGGTAATGACGGTCTCATCCCGATTTGAATCTTCCAAGGTTGTGGCTGCATTATCCAGTGCCTCTTCTTGGGTATTTTGTGATTGTGGTACATAAGAAAATGTCAGATCTGAGGGAAACTCATCCATTAACACATTGATGTAATCAAAGAAGTGAATTAATTATTCTTTTTTAATCGAATATTCTCCATTGATTTTCATGATTACCAAATCTAAATCACCTCTCAATTTTATTTGATTCACTTAGACCTGAAGTTCCAATTCCAAACCTGCAATGAGAGATTGATATTCTGCCTCATTGTTGGTAGAACCTTCCAAAATAATAAAGAATAAGGAAACACTACCTTTTTTGGGGAAATAAGGACAATTCCTAACCCAACATTGTTGAGTTTTGGGGTTTTAATTCTATTCCCTGTACGACTTTTGGAATCACCAATAAAACTACATATGCAGTTTTTTAGAATTATCCTTAATAGAGAAGAATTATTCATCAGGAAGTTCAATATATAATGATGTATCTTCTATTGATGGATGCTTAGCAAGGATGTCGGCCATAGCGTGGCCTTTTGTTTACTTTTGATACACAAACTGGATATCAAACTATTGTAAAATTATTGTCCACTATTCCAGACCCCCTTTATTCATATGATGAATCATGATAAATTTGAACATGTTATTACGAGATATTAATTGGACCTCATGATATTATAGGTATTGCCTCAATTTCTGAACTACAAATATTAGTGCTAAGAAACACTTTTCAATACATGAGTTTCGTGTTTCTGCATTAATCATAGTTCGACTGAGATAGTATAGACTATTTTCGTATCCATCATCATTCATTTGGGCAAGAAAGTCAAATAGTGATCGCTCTAAAGCTGTCACATAATGAATAAGTGGCCTTCATTAAATAGGTGGTATTAATATCAGTGGACTCAAGAGATATTTATTAAGGGTATCAAATGCTTCTTGACAGTCTTCAGTCCATTGTTAGGTGACCCCCTTCTTCATTACTCTAATGAAGGGTAAATACATTCCTGCCAAATTAACAATAAAGTGCTGAATATAGGCCATTTTTCCTTGGATCCCTATTAATTATTTTAAATTTAGAGGAGGTAACATTCGAAGGATTGATTTTATTTTATTAGGATCAACTTTGATACCATCGATGGCATAAAATGAAACCAAGGAACTTTCCTGAGTTACCCCAGAAGCACATTTCAAGGGGTTCATCTTCAAACTATGTTGCCAATAAATACAGAATATGGTATCCAAATTAACCAAGTGTTTGGAACGTTTTTTGGATTATAATACCAAATCATCCACATAACATTCACAAAGTTTCACTGAGAAGGGTTTGATGATATGGTTCATGACACATTGGTCTGTTGCGCCTGCATTTTTTAATCCAAAAGGGCATTACCCGATTGAAAAAACAAACTTTGAGGGGATCTGAAAGCTATATATTCTTCATCCTCTAGGACAAATGGAATTGATTAACCCAGAGTTTCCATCAATGATGGGAAGAGCTTCATATTTAGTCATTGCATAAAATAAAATCTCAATAATGAGAACTAAAAAATCATCATGAGGACAATGCTGGTTAAGAACTCTGAAATCAATGAAAACTCTAATTTTCCCATTCTTCTTTTTCACGTGTACAATGATGGCTAGCCATTTGTGAATTTGAACATTACTAACAAAGTTATCCTTTATAATCATATCTACTTCAGCTTCAATTTTAGAGGCATGAGTTTTGTATGTTCTTCATACTACTTGCTTGAATCCATGATGTTCTTCTAGAAAACCCAAATGATGGGTGGCTACATCAGGATTATGTCTTGGAGTTTCTGTATAATTCGAAGAAAATATTTCTCTTTGATGCTTTAGAAATGAATAATACAAATATTTCTCATCAGAGGTTAGGGCTGTACTAATTATTGTGGGGAGTGGATCTTCTTCTGTACACAGATTTATTTCTTTGAGGTCATCCAAGGTGGTAGACACCTTTTTCAAATATGGTAGAAGCATCACCAACATCATCCTCTTCTTCTCAAATATGTTTTACCTATTCTATTTCTAATTTCATAGTATATGACATGGTAAAATTCCCAGAGTTGGAGGGGGAGTTAGTATTTGATCATCCTGAAGAAGAGGCCACCAAATATGACCCTACTAATGATGAGGGGTATTCCTGTGCTAATAAAGAGGTGATAATGGATTGGGAATCAATATCATTTTCATCCTCTAGCATTGCTAAAATTTCTTCTACTCTAGTTGATGATGTAGAAGCATGCTGTAGTTCAGCAGATGAAATGAAAATATCTCCATTTTGGATTCCATCAATTCTTTGTGGATCAATAGTTTCTCTCATGTTGTCAGGACCAATCGCCGCAATTGACATTATGGATGTTATTGGACGAGTGCTCGAATTTGGTTATACCATTTCAATTTGATTTATGGGTAGCTCATAATCTCTAATAAGATGTATGAATGGATTTTTTGGGATCCTTTCTAGTTCATTCAGAGCATTGTCTCAGGTTATTTCTTTTTTCATTGACTTCATTCAATTAGTTTGATAAAAGTCTACCTCAATTTATTGAGATTCAAACATTTGGAATAGATCCTTGTCAGCATTAAGCGTCTCTATTTGACCATTAAAATAGTACTTCACGCATTGGTGTTATAACGAAAGTATGTCAACATGTTGATGCATCAAAGGCCTTCCAAGAAGAATTTTGAAGGTTGTGTCCTGACGAACAACCACAAAATCTGAATTAGACACATGTTCTCTCAACTAAGTTCTGAGTGTAATCTCACCCAAAGTTTCATGCTCATTCTTATCATAAGATTGCACCATTAAAATTTACGGAGATAATTTTGATTTAGTTAGGACCAATTGACGAAGTGTACGAATAAGAATGAGGATCACCTTGGATCCATTATCAATGAAGGCTCATCAGATGTCTACATCATTGAATTTTCTAGACAAATACAAGGGTCTAATAAGTCCATGCACAAAATCTTTTTCATCTTCATCTATAAAGGATATGACTGCATGACATTCTACATGATCATTCTCTATACATTAAACCTCAGCATATGTAACTTCAGTTTCAAACTCTTGAGGACTTGAAAATTCATCAATGAGTTCTTCTTGAAGATCATTAGACCGACTCAATGCATCTAGAATTGAAAGCTTTGCCGGTATATGGCCCAATTTTCTCAAGACATCATACTTTTGGTCCAAAGGTCCTCGTTTTCCAGCATGAAGATACATTTTAGTATGTATTTTGGAAGTTGATGCTTTTGATGTAGGTGTAATCTGTGTCAGAG
This sequence comes from Viscum album, assembly GCA_963277665.1. Classification (NCBI taxonomy): domain Eukaryota; kingdom Viridiplantae; phylum Streptophyta; class Magnoliopsida; order Santalales; family Viscaceae; genus Viscum; species Viscum album. Next base: position 70,464,174 of record OY728155.1, on the reverse strand, counting down.
TAGAAGTTGGAAATACTCCTGGATTTGGAAGATTAATCTAACTGGATCCATTCACATGTTAAGAAGAAGATGGTGTGACTTCTAATGAATCTACAAAAATAATCGTTTTAGAACCGAACATGTATTATATGGAAGTAACTACTTGTTTCTTTTTTTGACAACTGAAGGGCTCTTCCACGAGTGTCTTCCATATATATGGTTTGAGAAGGGGTAGAGTTAAAAGGGTAGTTTATAGAATTATCATGTCTTCCCCTATATCCTCAGCATTGGCCTCTTCCCATGGTACCCCAATTATGTATATGGAATTATGGCTCATTATAATCAGAATCAATGTTGGCATGAGGATCGGTTAAATGGATAATGTTGACAGAACCAAATATCAATTCATCTTTAGATAAAGATTATTATTGACAGTTTAATTATGGTTATTCCATTTGGTGGGGTAGTGCCCTTGGTTTTGAAATAGATGGCATGAAACTTGTCAGTGTCAAGGACAACATTTGCCTTAAAATAAACTCACCTTTTTCTGATTGCTCTTTTTCCTTTTAATTAGTTCACTTCTTTGAGGAATGACCTTTTGATGTTGATGGTTTAACTCTTCCATGAGAGACAAAAGACACAATTGGTTGTTTCAATTATTATTGTAAAATGGAATGAGTCTGGTTAATCATTTTCTTGATTATCCAATTATCACATTTCTAAACATTTTTACTTTTGACTTCCTTCAATTCACCATGTTCCTCTGGATCGGTAGCATTAACACATGCAACTTGAGCTGATAAACTTTTTAGTTTCACTTGTCTAGAGCCTACCGTCTTTTGAAGGAGGTTCTTGAAAATAAAACATTTCTGGGTGGGATTCCCTAACAGTTGGGGAAAGGGAAAATAATTTGGAAGATCTTTATCTCATTATTTTTTTTATTTCTTCGGCCATGGAAACTGAACCAAATTGTTTTCCAAAGCATAGGTGAAGTAACCAATAACTTTTTCATTCTGAAAAGAATAAAAATTATTCATTAATTCCTCAAATTGTTTCTATCATTGATCTCTCTGGTCATCATAAAAAGGTGTTCATTGCATATGATTATCAGGAGATAGATCCCTTCAGTATTATGATGGTCTAGAAGTAGAAGAAGTTATAGATGCCTGCTTGAGTGTACCTGTTGCAGCTTCTTCATTTTCTATCCTCTATCATTGAGCTGATGGAATTACATGAGCTTTAGCATTAGTTTCTATAAAATATTATTCTATCTGCTGAGAGATTGGTGCAAGGTCTCGAAACCCTCCTATGTATTTCACAGGGATCTATGGTGTTCAAAACTCATCACACAAATTCTCCACACAAATTGGAAAAAAATTCTTCATTAGGGAGTGCTAGACTTAAGGAATATGTTAATCTTTTCCATCGCGCAATGAAATATGAGACTCATTCATTCTCCCTTTTTTATAATTGGTAAGATATAAAACGTTCGTCTTTGGTAGCATTGAGATAAATTGATGAAATAATATCTTACAGAGATCTTCCCATCTAGTAATTGATCGTGATTGTAAACATGTATACCAGACAATAGATGGTCCCTATAATGACCACAGAAAACAACTATGCTTTAATGATTCTTGTTGTTGAGGAGTTCCCATCATGGGATCACAACGAGAAACAAAATGTGTTATGTGTTGTTCTAGATCACCAGTACCATTGAATATTGAAAATGTGGTATTCACAAAATTTCGTGGGGTAGGAATTACATCCACCAATTCAAGGTAATCTCTATATTCTTGCTAATCAGGTGGACGTCTATCTTCCAATTCTTACAATCTAGTCGTTAATGCCTCAACTGTATTCATAAGCATTTGGGGAACATGTGCATGGGTTGGAACCTGTGCAGGTATAGCAACTGGAGCATGAGCTGGTGCAATGACTGACAAAACCACTAATGGTGGTGCTGATATTTTCCTTGGATAACCTGTGGAAAAAGGCATATCAGGATGTGTCTGATCCTCCCTTTATTGTGTACCCAGTAGAGGAAATTCATTATCCACATCTATAGTTACTACAAATCCACTTTGCTGACGAGATCCTACTGGATGTGAAAGTTGAGGACCTGCTTGGGGTGTACGTTTTGCAGAAATGCTTCTTCGAAGTAACTATGTATTGAGTCTTTTCAACTCCTTGATTTAATATTATTACTATAAAAATATATCTTCATGAGAAATATATTTACCTTCTCCATTGGAAAAGTGAGATTCAATCTGACATTTGCATTTTCCCTTTGTAGATGCGTTTCAGAGGGGTGAGAGTTTGTTATTTGAAGGGATTCCTAGATTTTGTGTAATCCTCCGATTTCGGGTATGAACATCTTCTCCATTTGCCTCAGTGTATACCTTATTATGGACATGAACATCATCTTTTGGTTCCCCAAAACTTGACTCGTTTTCTGGAGGATCATCTACAATGGAGTTAATGAAATTTACTGACACATAATGCATCAATGGAATTCTGTCAGTATATTTGTAATATCTTCTCCCTATGTATCTTCCATGAGTCTATGTTCTCCTATATGATGAATTCTCGGGAACTGTTTGGCAGACAGTAACATGAAGGGAATCCTTAGATAATACATTTGTATCTTTCCTTTTGAATTCATCCATAATCAAGAGAAAATAATCTTCCATTGAGGAGGGGATTGTAGATGTGAAAAATCTCCCATACCTATAGGATGAGGGTTTTCTTGATATTCTTCTTCAAATCATTGAATTATGAGTAATGAATTTGATGTTGGAATTAAATGATCCCCCAGCATTGCAAGTTGGGGTGATTGTTGATGCTCCATTCATCACAGAGTCTAATGATTGGAAAAGGGGAATGTCCTAGCTCAAATTGATTCAACGTTTGGACAAATAACAAAAATTTACGAAGGAATGAATAAAAAGAACATTGCACAAGGGTCACGCAATTTCTACCATGGTCACAAAAGTACACTTGTGTGCCGCATGTTTGGTCATGCAAGTCACTTGCGTGCCCTAAGTGATAACCACCCGGGGTCTTCTCCAGCCTATAAATAGACCAAGTGGGCCCCCATTTCGAGGGGAATTTTTCTAGAATTTAGATATCAAGGTTTGAATGCCCAAGTATCTTCTTCAGGTCTTCCGAACACTTCTAGGGTAATTATTTACCTATAATGGAAGGCCTAAACAAGAGGAGTAAGGTCTAAGTGTTATAATTCACTAACAGTTGCGCGCCTAGGTTTTTTACCCTTAAGGGAAATGGACACACTTGCGTGCCGCCCTACTTCTTCATCATAACTTGCGTGCCATATTCTAGAAAGCCTCAAGGTATAATTCTAAAGGCTTTGATCAAGGATTGCCCAAATTTTACTCTAAGGGAAGAAAATCGTGCAAGTACCCATGTGTCACGCAGGTATACCTGCGTGATTAGGGACTTGTGTGCCCACACAACACCTGTGCCCCTACCAGGACATGCGTGCCCTTACCTTTTTGTGTGCCTTTCTTGCCAATTTCATCTCTCTTATGTCTTTCCACCTCTACTATTCAAGATTCAGTCTTCAAGACACTCTCCAAATCCATTTATGGCATGATTTCTTAATTTCACATCCTTATCTGAAAGGAACTTCGTAGAACATCTCTCAAAACCTAGTGATTTACAAATCTTTATGTCACTAAATATTGAGATTTCATTCATTCAACCTCATCCTTTAACATGAGATAACCCCTTAAACTAGGCCTCCTTTTTAGGAATAATCCCCATCCATAATTCCCATTAATTTTGTGCATCCTCCTTATGAGTAAGCCCCATGTCCTCTAATATGGGCATCCTTTTCAGGGGTAAGCCTCAATCATAAAATTCCCAAATATGGGAATCCTCTTTAGGAGTAATCCCCAGCCACAATTCTCTTAACATGGGCTTCCTTTTCAGGTGTAAGCCCCAGTCTCAGATATGGGCATCCTCCTTAGGAGTAAGCCCCAGTTTCAAATCTTCTTAATATGGGCATCCTCCTCAGGAATAAGCCCCAAAAATAATTCCTTTAACCTTGGATTCCTTTTCAGGAGAAATCCCTAGTCTCAAATGTGGGCTTCCTCCTTAGGAATAAGCCCCAAGTCCCTTAATTTTTTCAAAACCCTTAACCTAGGCTTCCTTCTCAGGAGTAAGCCCCAGTCTTAATTTCTCTTAACCAGTCCTAATTTACTTTTGATCTGGGTCTCCTTCTCAGGAGTAAAACCTAATCATAAGTCCCCTCCTAATTTGGGCCTCCTTTTCAAGAGTAATCCCCAAATTAGAGTTTCCAAATATCTAGAAAGTGCATATACCTTTATGGACCCTGTTCCCGGATTTCATCCCTGAAGTAAATCCTAATCTTCATCTATTTGGGCAGTTATACATACATAAACCCCACATCATTTCTTATGATTGCATCTTTCATGGCACAATTTTCTGGTTTTACCAATACCTCTTGTTTCTCACCCCAAGCATGACTCACGTGAGCTTAGAGTGTAAAAGTAATTATGACATCTTTCTTTGAGCCACCAATCATAAACATCATACTCCCTTACTCGAACTACATGAGTTCTGATTCCTTTTCCAAAACAAAGGATATGTAGGTATAACATCTGTAGATTCGATCCCAACTCTGAAATAACCCATGTCCTTCTAAATGATAATAAACATAAAGTGCCCCACTGAGTGGCTTTAAAACTAGTATGGTCATCATAATGACCAAGAGACTTTTATGTATGGAAGGATATCATTGACCCAGAATCTCTAACAAATACAGATGATTCTCTATCGATGAAGAACCTCAAATACATATAAATGATTATCTAAATTTCCTACATATTAATCATTGATTGTCAGATATAAAGTAAAGCTCATTTTATACTTGGTAATGTAATAAGGATTCATGAACATAACTTAAATCTATAATGATAGTCCCAGAGTAGATAATAATTCCCCTCAAAAAGGGCATGATGAGTCTGACCTCCCATCCTCTCAACCAATAAAATTTCCTAAGTCCCATCAGTCCACAACTAATGAGTTCCTACCATTGGAAAGTAGGTTCAAATAGATATGGAATCATTGGATATTTCTGGTTGTACGAACAAACCCGTTAGAAACCACTTGGAATGTTTGAATCTTAAATCAATGAGATCATCCGAAATTCCAGAGGGAAAAAATGGTGAACCCGACGTGAATCCTTAACCAAGTTAAAATGATGTTTTACTTATTTGTTAGGCCCCTGTTTAAAACTCAATGAGAGGGCCGAAAAATACAATCATTTACATATGTTGTCATCCAAAATATGTTGTGGCTGATTTTATCTTGATTATGTATGTTCTATCAAACATGCACTCTTTTCCAAGATTTTCTACCATCTAAGAAATGGCTGCTCTCAAGTTCACACCTGTGAATACCGCTGCTGCGAATGCCACTGCTGCTACTCCTACTGGATCGTTGTCCACTCTGAGGACGAAATCACCTAATCAGCATCTTCAATGCTGGGTATCAAATGCGCTGGTTAAAGAGTAAAGTCAAAACGGTACTATTCCAACTCGAGAGGCTACCCGACAAGCCCTCCAAGTGAACAATTCACCCTCGTCATCTGGACAGCGACGACCAGTGATGAAGAAGCAGGCGGTGCTAACCACCATCTCCAATTGTTTCAGGACGTTATCCCCGAAACACAATCACCATTCTCTCCCTTACATTGGAGAGGTGAATGATCAGGTCCCTTAGGGCCTTAATTCAAGCAGACATGAGTTCTTCCCATGGGTTCCTATCAACAATCACCGCCATAATCGTGCGGTAGTGCTCCCTCAACATGATGAGGGTGTCGTCTCCAGGTGTTCGTCTCAGGTTCCTCGAACCCGAGCAGGCAAGACGAATCACCAGAGGTGACATCCGGTTAACAATGGGCAGATTCTTACCTCTATCGTTTCTAGAGAAGTCCACCAACCTAACTCGGTGGCAAGAAACGAGTGGGCACACACACCTACCAATTTTAGTTCCGATGTCTAGCAGACTCGTCTGGCAGCATCACGTAAATCCCACCAGGCAATTCCGGCGGAGTACTATAGACATGAACATATAACTGTTTATACATCATCAGCTAGTTAGCAGGCTCGTATGACTACTTATGATGGAGCTCATCAACCATGTTCGGTGAAGTGAAATCATCAGGAATATAAACCCGCTACTATTGATCAAGCCTACCAACAGTCTCGCTTGGTAGCACACGGAGAAGTCAGTCAGAATGCTCTGACAACAAATAGGAGGCAGACTCAAATTTCTCCCACCACAAATGAGTACTTTCAGGATTCACTGATAGGAAAAGAAGGATAGGAGCAGACACATACACCTCCTCCAAGTACGAAATGGACGTATATCCCCGTTTCGGCAACTGAAGTCACCAAGCATATTCTATCAATGGTGATATAGTAGATGAAAATCTTTGCCCAAATTATGGATGATTTCCAGGATATTATAACAGCTTCAGGATCATCTCAGGGAAAGACACATAAATATATCCCTACAAGTGGAGTGACACATCAACATATCACTCTGGAGCAGATACACACCTCTGTTCCAGTCCAATAGGGTTGTGGGGCATACTCCCCCATATCATACGGACAACCAAGTCAGGCACATACACCTAATTTGAGTGGAGATCATCAACCTAACCAGGCCATCTCTCCTGATCAGGCACATACACCTGCTCACAGTAGCCACTTTCGACAATAAGTGGTTTACAAGGTGAGTAAAAGGTGTCTAAGAAGAAGACTCGCCCTGCACAGCTAAGAGATCAAGAGCCAATCTGTAACAAGGCCTTGCTCGATTCTAGAGTTCCTGAAGCCCTCGAATAGTTATCTATTGGAATCCAAGATTATACTCCCTCATTTTCCAATAGTGGGAACATTAATTCTGAAGGTCTTCAACAGACACTTCCTCATGAAGTCTTGATACTAGACAATTCGGTCAACCTCAAAGTTTCATCTTCAGATAAGAGCCACAGGAACCCTCTGTGTGGTCAGAAGACCAAGGAGCAAGAGATCTCATCTTTAGCTGTAACCCACCATGGTGGTCCTCATCATGATAATGAATTTCGTTGTGAATGTCATCTCCGCAGTAGTGATGCACATTGCCCGGAAAATACTCTAGTGGACAATGTAGTTCCGATAAAGCCCTATCATCTTGAGGCACAGACAAATGCGAAACTAGTCATGTATGAGGATTTATTTCTAGCAGGTGAAATAATTTCTCAATCGGAAGATAGCCCAGGGTGTAGGTCATTCTCCGAACCACCCCAAAGTCATGCATCTTCTAGTTTGATCAGTGATATCTCTACAAATCTTGTCGAATCCGATGAAGCAACAAGGAAGCACCAGCTCTAGTCAAATCAGGTAGAAGAATCTTCATTGAATGATAAAGAAGAAAAGCTGAACATGAGAAAACAACTGACGAATGGTGAAGTGCTAGTCATGTTTTGGCCTCTGGCTGACTCTCAGTATGATATTCCAGAGATTTTGACGGAAGATGGAATTCATGATATTCGTCTCAATATATGGAAAACACTTTGTCCGTTCAAAAAGAAAGTATTATATTATGATGAATATGAAAATCATGTTAATATAATAGAAGGTTTACAACCCCAAATTGACTAGGCATCTCTATCAGTCTCTCGATATCCGAAGGCTGAAAAGTAGTAGAGATCCCTTCAACATTCATGCCTTGGCGAACTAAGAATATTGTGATAGTTAATTGCCAATGCCCCAACTGGTATTCATGTCAGAGGATGGGGTGATCATGGAGAAATACATTTCACTATGCTCTATTGACAGCAAAGCCCAACGAAAATGGTCTCATGCAATGGTATTGACCTTGGTCGGCCACATTCCATGGGTTTGGTTTGTAATTAAAAGCTTTCCCAAGAACAGGCCTCAACTAGTTCTCCTCAAAATCAAGAATACAGAGAAAAAGTTGTTTAATCACTCCTGCATCATGTTAACGAGAATATTTAACATGCATCTTGTTTGGAGCAAGCACATCACCATGTGATAGAAATGTCAGAGATCATGCAACGGTCTTTTGAACCGGGTGATAAAAGTGGATGCAGGTTGATGCATCCATCTAATTTCAGGACTAAGGTCTGTAAGATCAGGATATCTTTTATGAAAGTCTCAGACATAGCATGTCAAGAGCCACCCCAGCTTGCCATAGTGGGGACTCTTTTAAACCAACCCTCAGAATCAACAAATAGAATTCGAGGAGTTAAGCAAATACAGGAATAGCCCCATTCCACCTGACTGGGGACTTTTTCAAATCATCAATCCCCTCCTCAGCGAAATTTGGTCTTCTCTCAATTTGGGAAGAAGCCACAGGAGGAATGAAGATCCAAATTATCAGGATATTCCCTCCAAATTACGGTACGTCAAGAAGTTCCTGAGGGATTGAATCAACAAAAGGCAATGTCTCATCAAGGACATAGAAGAAGACAATATCACAGAAATGATAATCGAAGGGATGCAATGAGTTATGCATCAATAAATGTCATCAATGCTATTGTTTCTAATCCACCAGATGAGGCTCACTCAGAGGGATCAGATGAAGAGGTTCCTATTCAAGAAGTTGTACGCACAGACACAAATGATGAAGGTGTGAGTACACGAAATCAAAGGTTTACCCAGAATCTTGGTGTTCCTTCAAGTAACCCACTTCCCCCTCTCCGAAAGGGAACAAAAAAGGGGAAGGGAAGGAATCAGGATACATATCCTTCCTCTGGAGAAGGCCAATTGCTCTCACTAGAGAAAAGATTTTCACAACAAGAGGAAGAGATGAAGGAATTGAGGAGGTTGAATGCATAACTACTTCAAGGTAGTCATCCTCCTAAACATGCTGGAGTCAGTCAGCCAAGGGAATTTGTTGTAGCTACTGAGATGGATCAAGAATATCCTCTTTTATCAGTACACCATCACATGTCTAATTCTACAGGTCAAGTGCAATAACAATTGGCAGTGCTCCCATCAGTTGCAGCACCAGCCACCACATCTGTCCATGCTCCAGTCATTGCACCTGCCCAAGTCCAAGTTCAACTGGATGTTTCTCAAAATTAAATAACGACAATTGAGTCATTAACATCTCGGTTAGAGAATATGGAAGGGAATCATGCACAAGTTCAACCAGAATATAGAGCTTACCCTGAATGGGTAGATTAAATATCTCCCCCATCAAGTTTTGGAAACCCTGTATTCCCTGTTTTCAATGGTCAGGTGATCCTGAGCAGCATTTGACGCATTACATTTATTATTGTGATCCTATGATGGGAACTCCGGAACAACAAGAAGCAGTGAAACTAAGATGTTTCGTGTGAACCTTGCAAGGAATAACCTTTGTCTGGTTCACAATCATGAAATCCCGGTCCATTACCGGATGGGAAGATCTCTGTCAATGATTTCTTCTTCAATTCAGCTCAAATTTTTCAAAGACAACACTTTTCGATCATACAAACTATAAGAAAAGAGAGAATAAAAGGGTCTCAGATTTCATTGCTCACTGGAAGGGATTAAAATACTCCATAAGCTTAGCACTCCCTCAAGAGGAACTATTTCCAATATGTGTGGAAAATCAACGTGACGAATTACACACGCCGTTGATCCCGGTGAAATAAACAGGAATTTTTAGAGACATTATATTAATCGCTCAGTAGATTGAAGATTCCCTTATACAAGCTAAGGCTAAAGCTCGAGTAATTCCATCATCTCTAGGAAGGAGAATCGGTAAATCAGATACTACTATAGTTATGCTTAAACAAGCACTTGTACCTGCTTATACTTCAAAATAATCATCTTCCCAAAGGGATCCACCTCCTGGGCACCAACAATAGGGGTCATTTCGTCAAGATGATCAAAGAGATCCAAGACGAAAACAATTTGAGATTTGAAAATAACAGTTTACTCTTTCCAAAATGAACAAGTTCCTGGATACTTCATTTCAGCTCTGGAAAATAATCTGGTTCAATTTCCAAGGCCCAAGAGGCCAAACAAGGAAGGAGATGAAGACCATCCCAATTATTTCCCATTTCACCAGATGTTGTGGCATCCCATTCAGAAGTGTTTTGTTTTCATGGACCTCCTGAAAAAGATGGTCGACTAAGGAAAAGTCAAACTAAAAGGCTCTTCAGCCCAGGTAGCATGTGTTACTGCCACATTTCCAGAGGAGGAAGGCGAGTGGCAAGAAGTCAAAAGAAAAAATGCACAGAAATATGATGATTGGATGGTCATAAAAAAAATCAACCGAACTCATGCAATTTTGTGAACGCAATTGAAGAAACCAATTGTGTCTTTGGCTATGGATGCGACAACAAAATCCTCTTTAGATAAAAAATCCTCAAAAGGGCAGCATAATTTCAAGAAAGAGGAACAATCAGAAGAAGATGAGTATGTGTCAAAGCCTAAGATGTCTTTGACTCTTGAAGATTTCATGCCATCTACTTCGAAGCAGCGAGAACCGTCCCACCTAACGGTACAACCTAAAAAGGATAATCAGGAAGAGTATTCATCGGATGAACAGTTGATTTTCGGTTCTGTTAATATGATTCAATTAACAGATCCATATGCCAGTTGCAGTTTCGATTCTGATGAGCCCGAATTCCCTATATCAAATAGAGGAATCAGAGGAAGTTCCATAGGCTCAAGATACATGGGTTGACGTGGATCTTTCAGAAACCACTATGCCAATTCTACCCCTTCTAGAACTGTGTATGCAGTAGAAACTCCTGGAAGAGCCATTCAATGAACTCAACAAGAACAAGCAATTTCTTCCACCAATATCAAATTCTGTCATGACACAGTAATTCTGGAAGACTGGTTGAAGGTTCCATATTCTTCCTCTCAGTAAGTAAATGGATCTAATTAGTCTATTCTTCAAAAGCCAGGACTATTACCAACTCATATCCCAATACAAGATGCATCAACTTCCAAAGCATCATCTTCCAAGACACCTGAAAAACCACATGTTCGTGTTTGGAAACACAGACCTATGGATCAAAAATATGATGTATTGAAACACCTGGCCAACATACCCGCCAAGTTATCAATTTTGGATTCTTTTAATCTGTTAAAAGATCTTCGGGAAGCACTCATCAAGGATTTTTCATGTCCTCAGGAGTTTGAAACTGAAATTGTTGCACCTGAAGTCTATCATATAGAGAATAATCCTACAGAATTCCATGCAGTAATGTTATTTATTGATGAAGATGAAGATGATGTCGTGCATGAACACATTATACCTTTGTATTTATTTTTCAAGGTCAATGGAGTAGAGGTCCGAAGAGATTTCATTGATAATGGTTCAGGAGTCAACCTCATTCCCATTCGTACACTTCGTTGATTGGGCCTCATGGAATCTGATTTATCTCCTTCTACCATGATGTTACAAGGATATGATAAAAATGAACAAGAACCACTGGGCGAAGTTACACTCAGAACTCAGTTTGGAGATCTTGTATCCAATTCATATTTCATGGTTGTTGATCAAGACTCAGCCTTCAACATCTTTCATGGAAGACCCTGGCTACATCGACATGCGGTTATCCCTTCATCATACCATCAATGTCTCAAATTATGTTTCTATGGTCATGTTGGAACATTGTATGGTGATAAGGCCCCGTTCAAGACATGTGAATCTCAATACATTGAGGCAGAATTCTATCACATGAATGGAAGGGATAAATCCATAACCAGGGATATTACCAAAGTTAATGCTCAATATGGTTTGGAAAAGATTCCAGTAAATCCATTTAAGCATGTGAGTGCATATTATGTGTTTCCTATCAGTCAAATTGATAGGATAGACCGAAATCAAAATACTCTTATGGAAATATCCATAATGTCAATTATGGCAATCGAGCCAAACGACATGGGAGAAATTAGTGATCCTCTAGGTAATGATGAAAGCTCAAGTGGATATGTCTTTGTTTCATCTGCTGAAATCCAGCAAGTCTATACTTCTCCAACCAGGGCAGAAGAAGTGATAACAACATCAGAAGTGAACAATGATTTCAATTCTCAATCCATCATCTCCTATTTATTACCCATGGAAGACCATACATCATCAATTTGGTCGGAAATGGAAACCTCTTCTTCAAGATGTTCAAATTTTAACATCTCTCTTAATCATGGAAATTCTGCTTCATCATCTACTATGCAAGTAGAAACGGAAGAAGTAACACATGTTGAAGAAGAAGAGGAAGATCTCAGAGATGCTCCTCCAGCATTTGTAGAGGGTATCTCTACCACTGTAGAAGAACTCAGAGAAATAAATCTGGGTATAAAAGAAGATCCACACCCTACATTAATCAGTGCGGCCATGACTCTTGAAGAGTAAGAGATGTATATTTCCTTTTTAATCCAAAATAGAGATATATTTGCTTGGATCTATTTAGAGATTCCAGGGCTTCATCCTGATGTTGCTACTCATCATTTGGGTTTACCGGAAGAACATCAAGGATTTAAGCAAGCCGTGAGAAGAACACACCCAACTTATGCTTCCAAAATTGAAGCTGAAGTGGATAATCTTATCAAAGCCAACTTCATCAAAGTTGTTCAATATCCCAAGTGGTTGAATAATATTGTCCCTGTAAAGAATAATAACGGACAAATTAGAGTTTTCATTGATTTCAGGGATCTTAATCGGCATTGTCCTAAGGATGATTTCTGAGTTCCGATTATAGAACTTTTAATTGATGCAACAGCTGGCTATGAAGAACATTCATTCATGGATGGATATTTCGAATATAATAAAATCCTAACGGCCCCAGAAGACAAGGAATCCACAGCCTTCAGAGCCCCTCAGTTTGTGTTTTGCTACCAGGTAATGCCCTTTGGCTTAAAGATTGCAGGCGCAACATATCAGTGTGCCATGCATCATATCTTCGAACCCTTTTTAAGGAAGCTTGTTGAATTCTTTGTGGAAAATTTGGTGGTCAAATCCAAACAATTTTTTAATCACTTGGTTGATTTGGAAGTCATATTCCGCAAGCTTCGACAACATAATTTGAAGATGAACCCCTTAAAATGTGCTTTTGGGGTAACCTCAGGAATATTTCTCAGCTTTTTTGTATTCCATCGTGGTATTGAAGTCAATCCTGAGAAAACAATGTCAATCCTTGGTATGTCACCTCCTTGAAATTTGAAATAATTAAGAGGGCTTCATAGACACTTAGCCTATATTCAGTGTTCCATTGCCAATTTGGCTGGCAAATGTTTACCCTTCACTAAATTGTTGAAGAAGGGAGTCACTTCCCAGTAGACAGAATAATGTCAATAATTATTCGATATTCTCAAGAAATACCTCTTGAGTCCATCGGTACTCATGCCACCTGTTAAAGTAAGTCCACTTATCCTCTACATGACAGCTTTAGAGTGATCATTGGGTGCATTTCTTTCTCACAAGAATGATGCTAGGAATGAAAACAGCCTCCACTACCTTAGTCAGACTATGCCTGAAGCAGAAATCTTGTATTCCAATATTGAGAAGTTATTCCTGGCATTAATCTTTGCAGTTCAAAAGTTGAGACACTTCCTGCAACATCACGAGGTCCAATTGGTATCTCTCAATAACTCACTCAAATTTATCCTATGTCGTCCAATGCTTACAGGACGTCTGGTAAGGTGGGCAGTTATCTTACAGCAATTCGACATTTAGTATGTGTCTCAAAAGGAAATAAAGGGCCAAGCTCTGGCTGATTTCCTTGATGAACATCCTTCAGTGGAAGATTCATCTTCAGATATTGAACTCCCTGATGAGGAAGTCTTCTCTATTAAAGATAGCCCTCAGGTATGGGAAATGTATTTTTATGGTGCTTCCAGAAGTCCAATTGAGAGGAAAATGAAAAATCTTAAATTCAACAAAGTTGGCTTTGGAATTGTGCTCCTTTCTCTAGAAAAGGCATTGTTACCTCATTCTTTCTAATTGTGGGAAGGTGGTACCAATAATGAAGCAGAATACCAAGCTCTCATCGTAGGCTTGGAATTGGTGCTTCAAGCACAAGTGAATCACTTAAATGTGAAAGGTGATTCAGACCTGGTAATCAAAAAAGTCAATGGGGATTATTCCATCAGAAAAGAAGAGCCAATCCCTTTGTATGATTATGTCAGAGAGTTAATGGCAGAATTCTCTTCGGAACCGACATTTTCTTATGTCCCATGATCATAAAATGCTCAAGCTGATGTACTTGCTAATATATCCATAGCTTTGGCAGATCCAAATCAGGACGAGACAACCATCAGTATTGCCCACCATCATGCAATTTCACCTTGTGTTTGAACCAGAATAGAGGAGATCAATGAAATTAGTCCCATTCCGGAACTGTATGGTCATACTATAGGATGGGTGTCACCTATCAGGGAATACCTTAACAATGGAACTCTTCCACCTGATACAGCCGAGAACGAACAAATCTGGCAACGTGTGGTCAATTTTACTCATTATGATAGCCCAGATCACCTAGATAAAATTATCTACAATCGTGGTTTTGATGGAGTTCCCTTCAGATGTATTGAAGGTGAAGAGACAATGGTTGTCATGAAATAAGTGCATGTAGGAGTGTGTGGTGCCCACCAGTCTGGCCATAGAGTGTCTTATCAGATTCAAAGGCTTGGATACTTTTGGCCTTCAATGATACAACATTGTGTTTATTTCACAAAGAAGTGTCATTCTTGCCATGTACATGCCAAATTCATTCATCAACCTCTATAGTTGCTTCATACGACTAAATACACATAGCCACTTGCCACATGGGGAATGGATGCGGTGGGACCTTACCCTTCAGCTACGGCCAAGAAGTTTAAGAATATTCTTACTGCTACAGATCTCATATCCAAATGGGCAGAGGCAATACATCTTACGGAGTCTAGTTCTAAATGCATTGTTATCTTCATTAAGTTTAACATCATTACCAGGTTTGGTGTCCCTCATACCATATTGACGGAAAATGGAACCAACTTCTATTCATCCGAGGTGAAGAAGTAGTATCAAGAATACAACATCTAATCCAACCATTCATCTAAGTAGCATGTAGTGGCCAATGGCCAGATAGAAGCCTTCAATAAGACTCTTTCAAATATACTGCAAAAGATGGTGGATAAAGATAAAAAATAATGGCATGATAAACTCTTTCATGCTTTATGGGCTTATCGGACTACCACCCGCACTGCAATGCGGTCAACTCCATAATAATTGGTATATGGAATAGAAGCAGTCTTTCCCATTAATATTAAACTACAATCACTCAGAGTAGCCATTTGTGATCAGTCATCTACAGATGAGCAATCTCAAAAGAAATTGAATGAATTGGAATGGTTAGATGAGAAAAGACTATGCACTTTTCACCACTTGGAAGTCTATCGGAATCGAATAGCACGAGCTTTCAACAAAAAAGTTCATCTTCGTTTATTCCCTCCGGGAGAATTGGTATTAGTTCTCAGAACTCCAATGATACCGGGAAAGAAGCCTCCCAAGCATGAACCAAAGTGGGAAGGACCTTATTCAATACATAAGTTCTACTCCAATGGAACATATTCATTAATCTCGATGGATGGAAAACTCATTACTACTTCAACCAATGTCATATTTCTGAAGAAGTATTTTGTATAAACACAAAATATATCATCATCGGTCCGGTATGACCTTAAACTGCACCACCATCCTGCATGACATTAAAACTGCTCATCACGTCCAGCAAGACGTTAAAATGCATAACCAACAGTCGATGCATACGACCTAAAACTATTTTCACATCCCTTATGTCCAGCATGACGTTAAACTGCACCATCCAGGGTCAATGCATATGACCATAAATTATTCGCACTTTCGTCCAACATGATGCTAAACTGTATTGTCCCTTTTTTGTCCAATATAACGTTAAACTGTGAAAAAGTCCCTAATACATCCAACATGATGTTAAATGGTGTACTCTTTTTTCCTCACTGCATGACATTAAACTGCACAGTCCTTATTTTGTCCAACATGACATTAAACTGTATTGTCCCCATCATCATAAATACATGACGCTAAACTATACAGAAAGTCCTTTAATACATCCTACATGACATAAAACTATTCTTTGTCCTTGCTACATGACACTAAACTGTGTAGCACCAATAGTCATAACTGCAAGTATTTAAAACTGCATAGTCCCTTCATATGTCCTACATGACATTAAACTGTGCATCATTAGGGTTGTTGATATCTATTTTTTCTCACATCGACTATTACTCACGTGATTTTAGAGCAAACTTCAACCATATCACTCTCTCTAGGCTACTAAACATGTGTAAGTCCCAACACTATTTGTTAGGTCATTGTCCCTAAGGGAAACATAATCACTAATTCATTCTTTAATTGAACTACTTCGACTTTGATCCTTGCCTTCCAGGTTGGGTACGTAGGAAACCTCCCAAGGTTCAATACCAAAACCATTCTCTTCACATCGGTTCACCTCCATCTCATACGGTGTTGATTCGTGAAACCGCCCATAGAATCAATATCATTACAATGATTCACTTTCGTCCTTACAATACGATGTTAAACTATACAGCACTTTTGTCTAGTATGACAATAAACTACAACATTCTTTGATACCCTCACTTGAGAGGGAATCATTATTTACATTGATTTACAATCATTTTTCATTTCAAAGACTATATGCATACATGGCAATACCCGAACCATTTATCTTGGGTTAAACCATCATTGCACTAAAGTCCCCTTTCACCCTTCACATGTACGAATCAAATCTGTACAGAGGGTAGTTCTAGAACTACGTGAGCTTGATTCCCATTCTTATGGGATATGTAGGAACATTCGAGTGTCCCTCGAATCCTACCCCAAGCCTTTTGGGCCTAACCCCAAATTCCACTTTCAGTCCCTTGGCTGAAAAGTCACCATGAAAACACACACTATGTATTTCTTATAATGGTCCAAGCTGTATGACCCTAAACTAAGATCTCCAATCCTTTTTTCCTACATGACGTTAAACTGTAGTTTAAGAACTATGTATGGCTTGATTCCCATCTTTATGGGATACGTAGTGAAGTCCAGCATTCAATTTAGGACCCAGCCACAACGTGATTATAGTTATCATTAATCTCTGTATCTCTGCATACATTGGACAATACCCATCTTTATGTGTCATAATCATAACCTTAAATATTTTCATATCTTCATAACCCTTTCCTTGACTTCTAGTCACTAAAATGTCAAATTTCGGAGAGTTATTTTGCCTGACTATACTGTACATACCCTTAGGTGGCCTTGCATAAACAGTCTCTCTAACAGATTTGTCAGCCAAAAGATACTATTATTAGACTATGAAGCCAATGCCCTTAGGTGACCTTGCATAATTCAACCCCTAACAGGTTTTTCGGATACTGGTAACTTCATTCTTGGGAATAAATCCTCGTTTGTCCTTATTTGTCTTAAATGAAAATATGTAGGGAACCTCAAAAATATCCATCCTTAACATATTTGTCCCATATCCTTTTTCATGATCTGAAAGTATTCAAGTCTATGGATTATATCCTCCTTCCCTAAATTTGGGTCAGACCTTCCTTGGAGTGATATCCATCCACTTCTTCGATAATCTTTTTTTGGAAATATTTTCACCATATTCAAGTACCTCTTTCCATACAGCAAACTCTATACTTTGTAAAATTTGAATCTCCATAAACTTTCACTAGCTTTTTAGCACTAGGAAATTAAATTTCTGAGAGTTCTTTTGCCTAACTATGTAGCACATTCCCTTAGGCAGCCTTGCATAAGTAGTCTACATAACAGACCTGTCAGCCAAAAGATGCTTTTTATTTGACTATGCAGCCAATGCCCTTAGGTGGACCTGCATAATTCAACCCCCTAACAGGTTTATTAAATAATGGTAATTTCATTCTTGGAAACTACTTATTCTAATTCCTTTTATCTCTTTTTTCATATCATTCCTCAGATTCAAATTTTCTTAATTCATAGTTTACATATTTTCCCTCATACTTGAGTATAGTAATATATTTTAAGATAAATTGTCAAGGAATTGAGTCAATTCTAATTCATTCTGTCAAAGATATTTCAACCTTAAACATTAGAATTTTTTATGTCCGACATGTATGACTTTAAACTGCCTACAAAAGACAAGGGAACACTGAATAAAAGTCATGTTCCAACTCACTAACCATACATTTTGTATGATTTAGGTAATATTGAGCAATTAAAAGATTCAAAGTTTGTAGGATTATTTATAATAATCCTAGTAAAAATCAAACTATGCTTACTAGGCCCATTGGCTTAGGTAAAATTCAAACAGGTCGCAGGAAAATACGTGCACAAGTGATTGAAGATGAAATCATTATTTCCATTTGATGCACAAGAATTAGAGGGACATCCACAGATTGGAGCCTCTTCTCTTTTTCAGGAAATTACCAAAGAATTTCAACATAAGTCTTCACTTGATTTACAACATCCCGAGCTTCATCAGCAGCTACTTGAAGCTCATGCACTCGACCAGCTTCACTCTTCTCAGCTTGATGGAGTGCCTTCTTGGCATCTGCAATGGATTTCATACCATTTGTTTGAGCTCCCTCCAATTAATTATTGAGCTGGTCAAGTTCCCCAGTAACAACATCTAACTGTTTCTGCAGCTGCACCTGCTGGACGACTTTTTCATTGATCTTATGCTTCAGCTCCTTCATCTTGGCAGCATAGTTAGCCTCAGCTCGGGATACCGTAGCCTCAAATTCACCGATTTTGACTGACAGTTTCACCATGGTTAGATCTTTACAACACTTTTTCTCCTGCTCCCTCCGGAAGATGACATGTGTCACTACGGTATGGATCTCTTGGTATCCAAAACCGCCAAGTCCTATCATGAAAAACTGGGACAACAACCGGGAAATCTTTGATGACATCTCTTCTAAAGGCACCTCAGATATGATTTTCCATATGTTGTTCTATGCCTTGCGTCATGAAAAGATGAGCGCCTTAAGCACCTCTGGGTCTGATTCAACATCATCATCACAGGGGGGATGTAATCTGGGATGAATGCACTTATGGAAGTGCCTAGTTCTGCTCCTTCCCCCCTCACCCTGGTTGCTTCACCTTCTGCTACTGTTTGGGTAGAGGTTGAGACTTCACCTCCAGTTCTAAACAATAATGTTGATATCCCTGTTTGGTCAATTAAAAGTATGGTTAGTTTCATAGAATAACAGATGTTGGTTGTCTATCTTGAAAACTCGGTCCAATTATTACCTAATAGTAGATCAGTAGCTTGAGAAGACTCCTCCACTTCATTATCAGTTTCAATAGGATCTTCAACATGGGTATCATGAGGGTTTACTAGGTTTATCTCTACTTGAGCTAATGTTTCTGCAATAGTAGGGTTGACATCAATGTCCACACCCTCTTCAAGCATTGGCAGTTCAACACTTTCTTGGGATGGAACTACATATTATTTTCAGTCATGATTAGAATAGTAAATTATAAGAAAATTTAATAGAAGAAGGATAACACTCACACCCAAAGTCTTATAAATCACATGATAACTTAGCATGATCATAAAATTCTTCGAAACACATGCCACGATTCATCATTTCAACCAATGATATTTCAGAATCCTGATTAGTCTGACCAGTGGGAGCATTTGACGTGTCCTCTTGGCGAGCCTCATTCTATGGCCCCTGACCCTGGATAACTTCTTCAGGAAGGATGGAAGATTCAGTTACTGCGGCCGCCAATGATTCTGGTTCATGTTCTTCTCTAATTTTAGCACCAGTATGAGCAGTACTAGGAATAGATGTGGGATTGTTTTTCAGAAGCAGCCAAGTCAGCCTGAATTTTCATTTGTTCCACAGCACCCTCCATGGTCCTTAAAGGAGGATCTGTCCTTTCCCTCAGAGGGGAAATTTAATAAGCCCCTAAAATCCCATGTAAAAGTAGTAATCTTTTTCATGGATTACATTTCATGATTATCCGTAGGACTTACCACTATTGATAATGTGTTTAGAGGTGGACTTCCTCCTTCGTCCCCTTTGTCCTTTTGGACTTTTGGGAGTATCAGAAATCTCCCTTATTGGAACTTGAATTGGAGAATGGGAAGCCATGTCTAACACCTCATTCAAGGCTTTCTGGCCTAGAGATATCTCACCTGGTTCACGAGGAGATTTAGTAGTAGCCCTGATGGCAGTACCACCAGGGCTATACTGTGGTGAAGGAACCTCAGTATTTTTATAAAGCTGCAAGATGAAGAAAACAATTTCCATAAATAATAATGATTCCACTGAAATCAAGTTGCAAAGAAAATAAGGAAAGAAAACTTACATCTTCAGGAGCCACATACTCATGCCACTCCTCATCAGTGGCATCATGATCAATTATTTCCTTCACCCTCTTGGTGATAGGGGTAGAATCTTCAGTGGCATATATATAGGCCATCAACTCTTTGACATAGGCTCTTACTTCATCAGGGTTATCCTTGAAATGAATATTTGCAGGAGCCTGAAGATTCCCTATTCCAGGAAGACGTAGCACTTCACATAGCTCCATCTAGATAGTTTCAGTATCGCAGTATACATCCCGCCATGCCTAGATGGCCTCTGGTCGTAGATATGCAGGTGTACTAGAAGTCTGCGAAGGGGTTCCTACGACCTTGGAATTTAATTTCTTTCTATCTCCGATAACTATAAAAAGATAATGGATACTTGTTACTCTATATAAAGTTACTGGCAATTAAATTTCCTCAATAAAGTAACTCACCAATATTTGATAGATTAGATCTCTTGATTCTGACAAGAGGATTATAAATGACATGTGGCCGCTTTGATACATGTTGTATCTCCTGAGAATCTGATGAGTCAGCCTCGGTTGAGGAACTCACTGAACCAGCTTCAGGAGTGGAAGAATCACCTGCCACCTGAATTGTTTCTTTCTCAATGGTTCTCTTCTTCTTCCTAACCCGATCAACAGGTTTATTCAATATGGCCTCAGGATATGACACTATCCAGTTTTTAGCATACTATATGGTCAAATTGGTTACCACTTCAGTATTTGGTAAGTCAAAGACTTCCCTGGTCCTTTCTATAGCCATTAGAAACCATAGTTGCCGAGAAACCATTGGATGCTGCTCTGATTTGATGTGCACTGGAGGAGATACAACAGTTTTCTACAGACACTTGAATTGGCATGAAAATCGATATGGAGCATATGCCTCACATATAAATTCCCCATCAATTCTAGTGGCCAATACACCATCTCTAAAGGCCAGCATATAAGACCTCTGTTCCAATCTGGCTGATCCATCATCAACAAATCGCCCTGTCGGCGGATTTCCATAGGGAAAGAAGTGGAATTCCTTATGCATACCCATCCTTGGCCTAATATCATAGGCATTGAGGGACAAAGGACAAACTCCAGAGAAGGCCTGAACAGGTGGCATGAAAGAACTTTCGGGAATCTGTATTCCATTCTGAACAGCATATGTCTGAAAGTGAGTGGCGATCCATCCCCATAAAACATGGAATGGTCCCACTAATCTTAAAAGAGACGTACCCATACAGACATTGAGTAAGAACCTGCGAATCTTTTCCAAAACTAGGGTATCCAACCCCACCATCTTCCTCTCAGCCAACTTGGCTGCGATAACAAAGGTCCCTAGCCTGACACCTCCCTTCGAATATCTGACGGGAATGAGATAGACACTGAGCCATTAAGATAAAAAGCCTGCCATATGGGTCTTCCTCGTCATTTTATGATTCACTTCATACCCCCATTTCTCAAACTCTCTTTCTTCCAGAGTTGGAAAAAATGTGCCAGGAACACCTCTCTTATCTGCTCTAGGATAGCTAGTAGGACGAGTACAGGTGGGACCCTTTTCCCTCTTCTTCTTTAGAAACACATCCATCCATTCCTCTGGGTGAATATCTCTTCTAGAATGATTCTTTGGAGTCTTTGATATTTGGAGATAATGATAAATCATCAACAATTCTCGAACCAAATTCGGAGTCTTATCCAGATCATTCAAAGTTGCATTTGGAGGGATGAATTCAACATACATATCACCCAAAATTGGAACCCCTGATGTCTTGTAGACATCTCACAATATAATGCCTACTTCTCCATGGGTCAGATGGAAAGAATTCGTTTCTGGGCTCCAGTGGCTAAGCAACCCTGGTGCAAAATTATCTTTCCTATAAACATACGTCTGCCCATCACAGACGGCTTCATAAATTGAAGCTCCCTTCAGATCCTCGACAAAATCTTCACAAGTTTGTCGCAGCCAATAAGCCCACATCCATGTTGGCTTCACCCCTCCTCTAGAACAGAATTCACATTTCTCCTTCCATCCTTGGGATTGATCCATCCGAGAATTTCGAAAAATTGAGGGATAACAATGTGGTTGCAGCTCAGGTTAGTGAAGTTTCAGATCTGGTGCACAAGAGCTATGATGCATTATATAGGCTTTCTTTACTATTCCAGCATTAGAAAATGTTCCTGCGATTGAGACATTCATTGAAGAAAATTTGGTATACAACCGAAACTAGGAATGCAGGAGATAGTTCTTTGCCTATGGAATATTGACATCTTGCAGATGACCATGGCCATATAGAGGCAGAAAGATGTTGTGTGGGAAATCACGATGATATTTCCTCAGATTCATAACCATTTTCGGAAGAGTGCTTTTGAAGATGTAATAGTAATCATGGCCAACGATGTCCATCATCTCATCAATTATTTTGCTCGATAGTTCATCAGCCGTTCCGATTCTCATTGGAGCCATTTGATCTGCACAAAAGATGAATAATTAACTCTTAAAGTATGTTAATTTTTCATAAAATTTGTGAAGGATTTGAAGACATTGGTTAAGTCATTAATGCGCGCAAGTCCCATAGTTGGCGCGCAAGTCTCATTCAATCACACAAGTATTGGGCACGCAGGTTTCACCGCCCAAGTATAAATACCTTAACAGCAGCGCGACACAAGAAACACCAGCGCGACACAAGAAGCAAGAAGTGCGGACAAGCGAGAGCCGGGAGTCAAATTGCGTGCCAAGAGAAAAAAAAATAAGCGATAGGTGTGTGCTTTGTGCAAAGTGAGGCCATCTATTTATAGACGAGGCCAGACCCTGCACTCCAGAACCTGCGCGCCCGAATCTCATTTGCGCGCCATACCCTGCGCACCCCATTTTCCTTTTGATTCTTGATTTCCTCAGAGGAAAATCCTCAATTAGTTTGGATCCAACTCTAAGGGGGGACTTCTGTTGACGCTCCTTTCGTCACAGAGTCTAAAGACTGGAAAAGGGGAATGTCTTAGCTCAATGTGATTCAACCTTTGGACAAATATCAAAAATTGATGAAGGAATGAATAAAAAGAACATTGCATAAGGGTCGCACAAGTTCTACCATGGTCACGCAAGTACCCTTGCACGCTGCATGTTTTTTCGTGCAAGTCACTTGCGCGCCCTAAGTGATAACCGCCTGGGGTCTTCTCCAGCCTATAAATAGCCCAGGTGGGCCCCCCATTTCGAGAGGAAATTTTCCAGAATTTGTATATAGAGATCTGAATGCCCAAGCCTCTTCTTCAGGTCTTCCGACCACTTCTATGGTAATTATTTTCCTAGAATGAAATGTATAAACAAGAGGAGTATGGTCTATGTGTTATAATTCAGTAACACTTGCGCGCCAAAGTGTTTTACCCTTAAGAGAAATCGACACACTTGCGCACCGCCCTGCTTCTTCATCATAACTTGTGTGCTATCTTCTGGAAAGCCTCTAGGGATAATTCTAAAGGCTTTGATAAAGGATCGCCCAAATTTTAATATAAGGGATGAAAATCGCGCAAGTACCCATGTGCCGCGTAGGTATACCTGCACGACCAGGGACTTTCGCGCCCACCCATCACCTGCGCGCCATCGATGACTTGCGTGTCCCTGCCTTTTTGGGTGCCTTTCTTGCCCATTTCAACTCTATTATGTCATTCCACCATTCCTATTTAAGATTTAGTCGTCTAAACACTCTTCAAATCCATTTATGGCATGATTTATTGATTTTACTTCCTTATCTAAAAGGAAATCCGTGGAACATCTCTCAAAACCTAGTGATTTAAACATCCTTATGTCACTAAAGATTGACATTTCATTCATTCAACCTCATCCTTTAAGATGAGATAACCCCTTAAACTGGGCCTCCTTTTCGTGAATAATCCCCAGTCATAATTCCCATTAATTTTGGGCATCCTCCTTAGGAGTAAGCCCCAATTCCTCTAATCTGGGCATCCTTTTCAGGAGTAAGCCTCAATATTAAAATTCCCAAATATGGGCATACTCCTTAGATGTAAGCCCTAACCATAATTATCTTAACCTAGGATTCATTTTCAGGAGTATGCTCCAGTCTCAGATATGGGCATCCTCCTTAGAAGTAAGCCCCAGTTTCAAATCCTCTTAATATGGGCATCCTCCTTAGGAGTAAGCCCCAACCATAATTCCTTTAACCTGGGATTCCTTTTCTGGAGTATGCCCTAGTCTCAAATGTGGGCATACTCTTTAGGAATAAGCCCCAAGCCCCTTAATTTTTTCAAAACCCTTAACCTGGGCTTCCTTCTTAAAAGTATTCCCTACTCTTAATTTCTCTAAACCAATCCTAATTTACTTTTGATCTAGGTCTCCTTCTCAGGATTAAAACCCAATCATAAGTCCCCTACTAATATGGGACTCCTTTTTAGGAGTACGACCCAAATTAGAGTATCCAAATCTCTATAAAGTGCATATACATTTATGGACCCTGTTCCTAGATTTCATTCCTGAAGTAAATCCTAATCTTCATCTATTTGGGTTGTTATACATACATAATACCCACATCATTTCTTATGATTGCATCTTTCATGGCACAATTGTCTGGTTTTACCAATACCTCTTGTTTCTCACACTGAGCATGACTCATGTGAGCTTAGTGTGTAAAAGTAATTATGACATCTTTATTTGAGCTGTAAGTCATAAACATAACACTCCCTTACTCGAACTACATGGGTTCTGATTACTTTTCCAAAAAAAATGATAGGTAGGTATCCCATCTCCGGGTTCGATCCCAACTCTGAATTAACCCATGTCCTTCTGAATGACAATAAACTTCAAGTGACCCACTGAGTGGCTTTAAAACCAGTATGGTCATCATAATGATTAAGAGACTTTTATGTATTGAAGGATACCATTGACCAGTAATCTCTAGCAAATACAGATGATTCTCTATCGATGAAGAACCTCAAATACATATAAAAGATTCTCTAAATTTCCTACATATCAATCATTGATTGTAAGATTTAAAGTAGAGCTCATTTTATACTTGGTAATGTAATAAGGATTCATGAACATTACTTAAATCTATAAAGAGAGTCCCAGAGTAGAAAATAATCCCCCTCAAAAAAGGCGTGATGAGTCCGACCTCCCATCCTCTCGACCAATGCAAATTCCAAAGCCCCATCAGTCCACAAATAATGAGCGCCTACCTTTGGAAAGTAGGTTCAAATGGATATGGAATCATTGGAAGTTTCATGTTCTATGAACAAACCCGTTAGAAACCGCTTGGAATGTTTGATTCTTAAATCAATGAGATCATCACCAATTCCAGAGGGAAACAATGATTCTTGAACTTCTATGGATGAAATTTGCGGAAATTCTATTATGAATTTGTGAATGTTGGTTTGGAAATTAGCTATTTGCATTATCCAACAACAACTCAAATCACCTATTTCAGAAGATCGATTTTCTATTTCATACATTTTCATTATTTGATGCCTAACATCCTCTATGCAGGATGCCTTTTCAAGTATCTGAGATGCTTGATGTAAAAGTAACTCAAAAACTTATTTTCATTGGGCCTGACTCTAATGAGAGCTGGTTGAAGATATTTCTTGTGTGTACATTTGATTACATTCAAAATATATTTATTGTGGCTGACCATGTGCAATAACATTACACAAGGCCACTTTTGGATGACTTTTCTGATTTTTGAGTGCAGTGAAATGAAAGGCTCCATATCCACCCCATCTTCTAAAATGAATACTATATGGGGAATCAGAAATTAACTGGCGTAGCCTATTCAATTTAATATGGCATGCATGCAAAAGGGTTCTCTACTATTTTCCAACCTTTGGATGTTGGGTAACTAAGAGAGTTTCCAAATCAATCTGGAGTTACAACCCTTTTATTACCATTACCTGATTTTGATACTAAACAATTGGAAATACATTGGTTTTAAAATGATGAAGAGTATTACATAATTTGAGACGGATATAACGATTACAATCTTCAGTCATCAATTATAGAATGTTATAATATGAATTTTCCAAATTCCAGAACATGACTGGTAATTCTCTCGTAGCCAATTGTTTCCTCACATTTAACACATCTTCATCATCTTTAAATAGAGGTCTATCAACTTGGTCTGGCCAACGTATATGATATTTATTAGAAGAAAAAGAACTAACAGGTGGTTTGGTGAATGGTTGTTCCATTAATATGTCTTCTGGTTGAGAAACTGTTCACCTATAAATGATAAGGAATCACACATTACTTGCCTTGTGTTTGCATGTGCCTCAAGAAAGGAGCGATTTCATGTCAATACATTGTCAATTAAACAATTGTCTTGGAAATGAAATATACTACTACAGAGAGGAATTTTTTAGTGTATTCCATAATGGTGATGATAAAAATGCTGGATTACATCAATGGAAAAATCTTTTTGCTCTTTGGTCTTATGGACACACGAAGGGTTTTCGTGGCTCTCATCCAGAGATAGGCACTATGGATTAACCAAATTTTAATAACCAAGCCTTCATGATGAAGTGGACGATGGGTAACTTTAGAATTACAACTTCCACTCCCATAATTTCATAATGATATGATAGGATCTTATGCTGTAATAGATAAATGTCTGGGGCTTCATAAACTCCAGCAATAAGTGGAGTCTAATCGGATCTTGGCTCTTGAATTTCCAATAATACATGCTAAGACATCTTCATGGATGTTCTCTTATACTATGTTGGGGCCACATGATTGGAAAAGTGGTTATCATGGGTAGGTGTATGTGCCTTCTTTGGATTGGTTACTAGAATGGAAAGATTACCTTCAATTTGAAAGAGTGAATGTTCAGGATCATGTTTTTTGTATAATATGGGGGACTATGACCCACGACAATCCTAGGCTGGTAAAAATGTATGTATCTATTCTGGGATGGCATGCTGATGTGTTATCCCATGTTTGGGAATAGATTTATGGGATTTTTCTTCGGTTAATTCTAATGTAGTTGTGATAATATCCTGGAATGCATCCAAAATATGGGCAGGGATTTGTGTCTTCCCTTTCACCATTGATAAGATATGTTTGGGTACTTTAGCGACCATAATGGGAATATAAGTTCATTCCATAATAGGATTAGGTGTATGGGACTTCTCCAATCCTCCTTTTCCTTTCAATTGGTATTGATTGTACTAATGCATGTGAGAAAAGAATTGGGTCTACCACAAATTTTTCATCAGAGTGTCCCGACTGACTTCTCTGGGTGCTACCAAAGGAGACTCTTCACAGACATGATGAACATCGGCAGGTGAATGTTCCTACTGACTGTTTCCCATCATGTATTTTTGAAAGGCTTTCTTCCATACTAGAAAATGAGAATGCTTCAAAAATTGGGGATTGTAAATAGGTTTATGTTCTTGTGTACTAGTTTCCACCTCATTATATTGGTGGGCATCTTTAAATAAAGTCACACGAGACTGCTGACTAGATGATAACATGTAAGCAGGTGTATGTGCCTATTCACATTACTCCACCAAATTTATCTGGAGGTATTGGTGGGTTGCTTCTAGATTAGTCTGTTGAGCAATAAAATTATGATAGATGGGTGTATGTGCCCACTTAATGTATTCAATCTTGTTAGGTTGATGGGTTTTTTTGTAAGGGGAAGAGGTAAGAACCTACTAACTATTGGACAGATGTTGTTCTCAGTGGTTCTTCTTGCATGCCTATGTCTAATAGACCTGGGTCGAAGATCTAGAGAAAAACCCCAATCAAGTTGGGGGTTTACTAGAGCATGATTCTGCTGACAGCAATTGCTAGAAGGAGTCCTCAGAAAGGACTCCTATAATCTTCAATTGAGGCCTTCAGTGGCCTCTTGCTCCACCTCTCTATAGTATGGGAGGGATTGATTTTTGCGTTCCGGGGATAAGGACCCAAAATGGATGAATACTGTGGTTGCAACCCTCTACTTCTTGATCATTGGCCACCATTGGCCCGATGATTGAGGATTTTTATTAACCTTTGGGGCCTTCTGAGCAGCCTCAAAAGGTGGGATTGTACCGTGACGGAAATATTCCTTTACCAGAACATTATATTCCCTAAGTTTAAAACGTTGTGTTGGTGATGACATCTTTCTCGTGGATTGGGATGCAGCTTGAACAATGGTTGGATGTTCACATTTGTTTCCTTGAAGAAATCCATTTTGGAGTGAAGGGAATTCTGAGAAAATCAGAAAACAACTAAAAACACTATTAATGAAACATATTTTTAGATGGATATATGTGTGGTTGATTCCTTTGTATGGCCTTTATTTTTCAATTGATATGGGACTAGAATGTGGTTAAAATTATTAACTTGGTTGAGGATTCACATCGGGTACACCATTTTTCTTCATAGGTCCTTGAAGAATGTATTCTAGTTTTAAGAATCACTACCTCCAAGAGGTTTCCATTGTATTTATTTATTGAACCTGAAACATCCAACAGTAATTAATATAAAGAGGACCTACTTTCCAAAGGCATGCGTTCATTAAGTTTGAACTTCACGATAAAAAGGAATGTACATTGGTCGAGATGATGGGAGGTCAAACTCATCACACACTTTTGGGGGGAATTATTGTCTACTTCGGGAATCTCATTGCAAATTTAAGATATTATCATTAATCATTATTAATTCACCAAGCATGTGATATGATTCCCTTAGAATTTAAAAACACTTTTTATCATGTGTCAAATTTAGAATCATTAGTATGAATTCAAGTTTCTTCCTTAATAGAGATATCTTTATGTATTTGAGGTTTTCCATCAATGATATACCCGAATATACTGCTTAGATATTATTTTTAATCATCACTGTGATGATACTTGTTTTTATCTCACTTAGTGGGGCACTATGGAATTTATTTTCATCATGTCTGACAAATATTTGGTTTGATTTTTGGATCATGCCAATAAGATGGTCTACCAACGTATCCTTGTCAAAGGAATCAGAACCCTACTAGTTCAGTGTCACTTAATGGGACAAATTGTACATTTTTATTTCATGTGATAAAGATGTAACCATAAAGTTTAATGTCATGTGGTATGTAAATCTAATTGAAGGTTCTTATGAAAACATAGTGTGGGATTTATTTTGAAGCAGTCCAAGGAACATGGAAAGGATATGGGATTCCCAATAGGATCAAACCCTATTTAGAATATGGACCAAGGAGAACAGAGTTGATTTAATACATTGGTTTTGATCCACTATGAGGCTTCCTATATATCCCATATAAATGGAATTCAAAGCCCAAGTAGATGGATAAGTCTCATAAGAGAGTATAGTTCTTTTAGGGAAATGAGTTTGGGATTACATCCTGAAAAAGAATATTTAATGATGTGAGGGATTAATTTGGGGCTTATTATTAAGCAGGATTCCAAAATTATGTAGATTATGGTTGGATTCTTGAGTTGGATATCCAGTGAGCTCAGGCCATGAGAAGGCTTCCTATGTATCCAAATTATGGTGGGAATCAGAGTTCTCGTAGTTTATTCAGTCATGAGTGTCTGTGTACATGATGTAATCACCACGAATCACTAAGACCACACAAGTCATGCTTTGTGTGAGAAACAATAGGACGTGAATGATTCAACAACGACACTTTCACTTTCAGAATTTTCCTTCTCTGGTCGTAGAAGATGGCATGTCAACCGTGGAAGAGAGAAATGAGACATGCTTTCCCTCTATTCACTTTACATTAGACAATAGTCAAATGAATGGAATAATGGATGAAGGATAAGCTCTTAAACTATTATGGATGACCTAATATTGACAATGGTAGTGGAGTGAGAGTTATCCTATACTTGAATGGAAAAGCAAGTGTGAACCGTACCTTCCTTACTAGAGACCAGAGGTTCCGGGTTGTCTCTTTAATAACGGAGAGGTCGAGTCCCAAAACCCCTTCCAAACCAAGAAATTTCCAACACTGTTTTAGGGTGAAAATTCCCTATGACTAAGGATATACAAACCTATTGACATTCCATGTATCTTAACACCCTTGTAAAACAAATGTTGAAAACCTCTGACTATGGAAATAAAAACCCAAATAGAAGACACATTGATGTGCCTTTCCCAAATGCTTGATATGTAAGGAGGTTTTGGTGGAGATCTCAACAGAATCTCTTTTAGGAAAGGGATCCAAGGTAAAAGAATCATTTCCATGATCAACACTGATTATGTCTTGATGCCTTGTAAATAGAAGGGATTAAGTGAATCAAAGTGAGCCACCAATGTAGGTAAGGGGGCGCAAGTATGGGCATGCAAGTAGACTTGGGGGACCTGATGTTCACTTAATCGATGATGAACCTGTGTGTTAATACATGGGCAACAACCTGCTCAATCCTTAAAGATTATTCATAGGTGATTCTGGAAGTAAGGCACCCAAGTTCTTGTGAATGGAATAGGAGTCGTGAAAGTATTTCAGAATTGGGTATGTGGGGTGATTTAAGTGTGCTTGTTTTATGGTTTTCAAACATTAAATGGACTTAAGTCCAATGATCCTCCCATAAATCCTCTGCTCAAGGTGTTGAAGATCTACCTTGAATGTTTAAAAAGACTGGGGAAAAGTACGAGGGATACCAAAGAAGCAATTAGGCTTTTGGGAAATTTTTCCATTAAAATGAGGGAATCACGGGTCTCTTTATAAGATATTGAGTAACCCTATCCGAAACGAGTCTGAGCACACAAGTCAGCTACATGACAGAAACATGGCGCGCAAGTGGATTCATGTCGAATGGGTGGCGCCCATGTATACTTGAGCACTACCGATGATTTGGATAGACAAGAGCGATCCAAAATTCATGCATTTGCAAATCTTGATTTTCTTCCAGTATTTTCCCATTTTCTTTTAAGGGGATTCACTTTGACATTTTTTAGACACATTGAAAGAATGGAGTGTCAACATTTAAATAAATGTAAATAGAAACTATACTTTACATAATAATTATTATATCATATAAATTATTTATATTCATTAAATCTATCTTTATTACAATCGATGTAAAATGTAATTGAAAAATGAATTACATTATCTCATGGGGGTGGTAGTCCAGACGTACATATGATAGAATTTATCGTTCTCAAAAGGATTTGATTTTAAAATGGTAGATGCTATATTTTTATTACATAAGTTCAATTATGTCATAATTATATTATATGAATAATTAATCTATAGTTATAAATTTTTTTAAATAAGGTGATGGAAATGTAATTTAATCACAATGCAGATATGGAAAGACATACATTTGGATGAGTGATAATTTCATGTCCCATTCAATGGAAATATGGTGAATGATGGTGGTTTGATAACCATAATAAAAAATTTAAATTTAAATAGTGAAATTATGGTGATTACCATTTCATGGAAACAACATATTTTGGTATCCAATTAAGGATCGTTGAGTTAGTATTGTTTCATGTAGAACCCCTTCAGTATGTGGATATGTAATTTTAGAATCTTTGTTGTTGTGGATAGTTGATCTAGAAGTCTTAAGGTTGTGAAAGGAACTGAAATTGGATGTGAAATTTTAAAATTTATTGGAGAGAAACTCTTATGGTTTCAAAAAAAGATTAAAATATTATAAATTCGTTTTCTAGAAAAAATTTCTAAAAAATTACATAGATTAGAATATAATATTAGAGGAGATTTAAATAAAATCAATAAATAAAATTTGGATAGGTTAATTTCCTTTACTACATCATATATTTTTCTTCATTACATATCATATTTAACATTTACGGCATTAACATCATCATCCTCAAAATTTTTATTATTATGCATAGAGAGATGTATGGAAGGAAAACAACCAAGTACTATAGAGGATGAAATTAGTGTAGACCAAGGGAATCATCACGTATCAAGATCACTACCTCAGGTTTATGTAAGGAAGCATCACGAAGGAAAATAAATATGGTACGAGGGACTTCTAGGGAGGCCAAGTAGTCTGCCACTTTGTTCCCCTCACACCATGTGTGGGTTACCATAATGTTGTTTCTCATAAGGGACTTCAATTTCTTAATCATGTAAGAGATTTCAATATAGATGGAGCCTTTACAATGTAATGCTCAATGGATAATCATAGAATCTGTCTCCACCTTGGAAATATAAATCTCCCTTTGTCTACAGATGGAAAAACCTAAGATAACTACTTTGGCCTCCTGCCAAATAGAACTGACACACCCAAAGTGAGATGTGAACTCCATGACTACAGTCCCTATATAATCATGAACCACCCCTTGTTAGCGCATGTCACCCAAGACAGAAGACCAATACATGTTGAGATTCAGTCCATCCTTTGGAGTAACTCACCAAATCCATCACCCGTTGGGGGAAATGTAATAAACCATGACCAAAGGAACACAAATAAAATGATGAGAAGATACCCCCTTCTAGTTTCCAGAATGGAAAATCAGATCAACCAACATGCACTGAGATCTTTCCACTATGGACCTACCAGTTTAAGTAAAATCCTCGAACCTGGATCAGTTCATAGCATTGCATAATCAACAATAGACCACATTGATGATTAGAGAACACACAACTTTTTCTACCTCTGACCGCTCAGACCCCTGACACCATTGCTCTAGGAACATGTCATTGTTGGTCGCTTGGGGTGAGTAGGTTGTAAACTCCCCAAAGGTACTACATACCATGTGAGACATATCCCCTTTAAAGAATATATGAATCATTCTCTCTTCGCTGTTATCCAAACAATAGTGGAAATAGGAATCCATGCTAATGCCAAGCATTTTAAAATTTATATCAGAAGGATAAGCGTTGTTACAAATTCTACATGTTTGAATATTTGGTTTAGAAGAAATTTTGTTGCACTAGACTATTTCATTCCATTTATTATATTTACCCTGAGAGTCATTCATCCTTCAATTTTCTTTAAAGTTAAATTTTTCTGAGATAAAAGGAGTGGAAACTCACTTGTCCTACTTCGAGGTAATAATAATGGAGTCAAACACCTCAAGCTGAGATGCATTCAGAATTGATCTAAAAAATATTGGATGTTTCTCGATTCCATGGAAGAGATAATGGGATATGGATACCATAGATAGGTGAGCATGATGACTAACCAATTATGAAACAAGAATAGGATCTTTCATTCACTATTGATCCATTACAGGCATGGAAGGATATTAAAGATGATGTTACACACAGAGGACCATATGGTCGACCCATTTTCTAAAGGAGATGATGAACATGTCTGATAATTTTGGGACCTAAGCATTCCCCACAGTGTATACTCATTGATAACTTCCCATGTGCGCCTCGCATGCATGGAATGAATTGTGACCGCCAAACATTTAACACTGATCCCTTACTCATGAATGGGCCCCTCCATCTTACCCTTAGAAACCCAATGTATCTTCGCCTCATATTGTGTCTCCCAAATAAAACCTGCAAGGAGCCTATCAATGGATCTTATGACACCCTTCAACACTTTAGAGAAAGAAACATCACACACTATGATTATTATTCTGTTTTTGTATTTTTATATTTTTATAATAAAATAATAATATATTATTTTTATAAAAAATTATTAATTTCAATTTTTATGAAATTCATATAATAATAAATAAAAGGTATAAATAAAAAAGTTCGAAATAAAACATAACCAATTAAAAAATTAATTTGTCATATTAATATATAAAATTCATTTCAAACATATACAAATTCCAAATTAATTACAATTAATATTTATAAAATATATTATTTTATTTTTTATTATTCTAATAAATATTTCATCAGTATTACATAAGGATTTAATGTTATTATATATATCCTAAAAAGTTTAAATTAATTAAGATAATGAAAAAAATTTCATTACTCTATTAGTTAGAATTTATTATTTTCCATATATTAATATTATCCCTTTTTCAAAACCTATGATATTTTTAAAATTATGATAGTTATATTTTTATCATTTTTAGTCTAAATATAATATATTCCATTTTGATGGAAAAGTTTAAATTAAAAATTACATTTAGAGTATAACGAGATATGTGTTGAATTCACATTTTCATATACTAATTAGGATAAAATATTATGGAATTTGGAATTAGTATTTACATCAATTACCCCAATTTACCATTTACTGAAGTGATAAATTTTAGCACGATTACAAATAATAATAAAAGTAATAATAAGAGAATTTTTAAAAAAATAATATCACCCTAATTGTAATTATTTGATCTATTTAATAAAATTCATTACTAATTAGTGGGGGAAAATTAACATTAAGAACATGGGAAAAAGGATGAAAGAACATTTACTAGAAAAAATATATTCTTAAGATTAAAACATGATTTGTTTTTACCTTATGAATAATAAAAATATTATATGAGCATTTAAAATATTTCAATGATTTAATAATATAAAAATATCATTAAAATATATAACTAATAATTATTAATTTAAAATATTTAGATAGATACACAATGAAATCATAAATAATTTTTTTGAAAAGAATATTTTCCTTTATT
This sequence comes from Viscum album, assembly GCA_963277665.1. NCBI lineage: Eukaryota > Viridiplantae > Streptophyta > Magnoliopsida > Santalales > Viscaceae > Viscum > Viscum album. The sequence goes on along the minus strand of OY728155.1, from coordinate 70,429,310 downwards.
TTAAAATTAATAATATTTTTATTTCATATTAAATGATTATAAATAATATTTTTCATACATTTTTAAACTATAAATTTTAATAGTTTATTAAATCCAATTCATACCCATCAATCTAATTGTTAATCAGCAACTATCTCATTTAAAATAAAATTCTTAAATAGCGTACTACTATTCATTTAATCATGGTGATTCATTGATTATAAGACTTTAATGAGCTTAATTTCACTTGAAAAGGGATCTTTCATAAAATCTATGGGTATTACACTTTATACATTGAGAATATAAAAAATAATATATTGGATAAATGAGTCCTATTACGAAATCAACTACAATTTTTTAATTTTTAGGTCTTTTATATACTAGTACTGTATATGTAGAGACTGGATACATGAGGCTAGTGTATATTACATAGGATATTTAATAAGTCTAGGATGAATGTATTCTATTTTCAATAGGGAAATGACGAGAACAACGTTATTCTATATGCTTGTGTGAGTTGTGTATTTTGCAACTAATTTTAGATCCTCATGGATGAATGATGGTCGAATATTTTTACATGAAAATTGAATGAACACTATCGTAATTACATGAACTTATGTTAGGTTTTATATCTACTGTTTATGACCATCATGGAATAATACGTGGAAATTATGGTAAAAATTATTGATCAAAAATCAAATAACTAAAAAATGATAAAACTTAATATATGTGTGGAACAATTGGCATGAATGAAAATGTTTTGAAAGACAACCACATAAAAGATTCGAAATATAAACCATGGAAATATTAAAAAATAAATATTCACATTAATGATGAATTTAATTATTATATTAAATATATTATTAACACACTTTTATAAAAAAATATAATATTATTAAATAAATTATGAATAATAAAATAATTAAAATTCATTTTTACAATAATAATAATCTTATAATTGGAATAATAATTACATATGAATAATATACATTGATTTAATGTTTAGGGTAATTGAATTTAAATAACCAAAAATAGAAATCTTATCCTTTCTACAAATTAAAAATCTGAACCATTATTTTCACAATGTACACACCTTTGAAATTTTTTAAAAAATACCCGAACAATATTTCAGAAAAAAATATTATAATGAAAAAATGTGTCTCTGCAAAAAAACATTTATCTTATAATGATGAATCTAATTTTATAAAACAAATCAACAATAATTTAAGACTACATTCACAAAATACATAATTATAATATATTTTAAAAATCAATATCAATAAATAACTCTAGAATATAATTTCCATATTTACTCATTTATTTTAAAGGATAGTAAATATATGTACATTCTCATTAAATTTAATAAAATCCATGAATTCCATATTTTAAATAGATTACTATAACTGGAAAAAATTTAAAAAAATAAATTTAAATGAATATTCAAATTAAATAAGTGATTTTATGATTAATCACTTTAACATGTTTTTGAAAAATTACATAAAATATATTTTTTATTAAATCATATATAAAAACAATATAATAAACATAGTTAACATTAAAATTTAAACATGAAATTTAATAAAAACATTTCTACATAAAAAGGTAAACATTACATCTCCCCATCTATTAAATTTTGTTTCAAATGATATTCATGGAATTATATATTATTTCCAATGAGTAATAATAAAATTTTATGAATATTGAGGTCAATAAATAAATATATTTATAAAACACACAATATTAAAAAAATATTTTACCATATTTGAGAAAATAATATTATTCCATTTTATTAAATATTATTGGATAGTTATGATGACAAAAGAATTATTTTCATTGGTATATTGAGATGATTAGGTTTAATTGGTTTCATTGTAGTTACTATGGTTAGAAAAATGAAATGATCATTTGGAAAATTGGACTTAATAAAATATTTAGTATTAAATATCGTATTGTTACACATAAGGAAATGTCTAAAATTTTAATAAAATTTAGAAGATAATTTTTTTGTAATAAGTACTTGAAAAAATTAAAATTTTATTAAAACAACTTTAATTGACTATTAGTATCACTGTTTTTTAAGTAGATTGGGTATTTATAGTTGTGATTTGAAACAACATTATAAATTATTATATTTTTTGTACTATTCCTTGAGTATATTAATCCAAATACATTTTCGAACATTCATTTTCCATATTTAGCAATCCAACGGCCCAAAGGCTTACAATTTTCTTATTATAATAAAACCCCCTTTTAAGGGAATAAGAGGAAAACCCAAACAGACATCATGAACTTAAGACAAATAATGACTCGGAGGTCGAAGAGAGTAAAACCAAACTGAAAACATAGAGCTTCCCCTCCCCAGTATTTTATCAGGGTGAAGCTCTCTGCCGTTGCAAGGTTGTTCATCTAGAAAGTATCATGTTTCATTTTCCATTTTATTATATTCTATGTAATCATAGAATCTATCCCAATTATTTGTAGTAGTGTTTTTCATATTCTCATTAGCTTATTAATTCCTTATAAAATTTTTCATCAACCGACAAATATAATGAATGATAAGATTGATTTTATTTATTTTCTATTAATCTAACATGGATGTCAAATTCTATAATTTGTCAACTAAATACATATAAATATTGACATAAAAATTACTATTTGTATTTTCCTCATAATTATGACGACAAATTAAATATTACTAAAAAAATTATTGTTCAATACAATTAAATTATACTTTTTTAATTATGATTAAAATATTCATATTGAACATTTTTCATAACAATTAATTATTTTTGAGTTTTATTTTTCTTCATAATTAGATCATAGGTTACTGATAACTATCATTGTAATGTTTTATGCATGTAATTTACACACATTACTAGTTAGGGAAAAAGTATATTTTTTATCATATTTATAATCTAAATAATAATTAGAAAAATATTTACTAACCTCGGTAGATTCATCCTTAAATTAAAAATTATTATAGTGTTCCTTCATCATAGATGATTAATTTAAATAGTAATACAATTTATAATTACACCTTTGGTTATGAATTCCCATTCAAATTTTTCATAGAGTTGTTTTGATTAGTTTCTATGATTTCAACCTTCGTATCATCATTGTTTTTACATCTCCAAAAATATTATTTTGATATCGTTCATAGAATTTTTTTTTATGTTCATCCAAGGATAATATATCATCTTATAGACCATTTAGTAACAGATATATGGTTTATGATTAAAAAATATTATAAAAAATTTCCACAATATGAATAAAAAAACTAGGCATAGATATTGAAAATAAAATTTATTTGGTAACAATTATGTTTGTTGTACTAAAACAATTATATATGTAATCTAATATAAAATTAAAATAATAGCCTATTAATAACAATTATTTACATAGATTTTTAGGAATGATATAAAATATTGGGGTTATTAACCATTGAAAAATTTTCAATAAATTATAATTTATAAGAGAACATTGAAATCATAAAGTGTACGTTTGGTGTTATAGTGATCAAATAATAATGTTGTTTTATATATAAAACAAATGAATTTTTTTTATAGTATTTTTGTTCAATGAGTACAAAAATAAACTCTATAATTCAAAAATATTATTTAGTGGGGTTGTACTCAATACAATTATAAATATTTTTATATGTACAGACTAAGCATAGTAAAAAACTAGACATAAAATACCATTACTAAATTTTCTATGAATATGTATAACCCTATCTTCTTTTATTGAAATAAAACATATCAATTCAATTTAGATGGAGAAAAAGTATATTTTGGGACCTACTATTGTATCTGGTAATTATAACACAAACACTACTTTTTAGTTCCATGTATAACATTCTATGTGAAAAATAAAATAAAAAAATATCCGGAAAAAAACCAAAGAACCAGTTAAAATATTCCAATGATGTTTTTAAGTGTAGACTAGTTTATCACCAACCCTTATCTCTATTGATGAACAATTAATCAATGGGAAATCATTATGGTATTAATAATACCAATATGAGTGATTAGTATTTCTTGAAAATTGTGCAAAATTGTAAGTAAATATGAATTATTTCAAAGTCAATTTCCATTTCTTATTTTTATAGATAATCCATCCAAAAACTAGATCTCTTGATAAAAAATGGGCTATAGGACATTATGACCTTCAATCCTTTTCCAAGAACCTAAGTCAAAGGAGTTTATGAATGAAAATCCATTTTAAAAAATAAATAAATATAAATATGAATATATAAATCCTTAATTTTTTTTAATATTCATATCACTATAAATAAAAAAGAAAATTAGGATTATTAAAAATTAATATTAATTTTATATTAAATTTTTAATAATACAATTACTATTAATAAATATATTTTCTAAATTAGAATTAGAATTAATTTTTATTTTAAAATTATATTATTAACAACTCTATTAGTTACATTAAATAACATAATATTTACATAATTTATCTTATTTATCACTTTAATTAGGATGAATATTTAATAATATTAATATTATTTATTTATAATGAATTACTAATTTTTCCTTATAATTACATAATTAATAATAATTCATAAAAATTTAATTAAAAATATAATTCATATTTGGAATTCTAACTATAAAATTTTGATTTTGTGAAGGTTTTGTTATTAAGAAATTATGTTTGTGGAAATTAAATTAGATTTTGGTTATTACATTTGTGAAAACCATTATATTTTATATTATTTTTATGTTTTTAGATAGTTATGAAATTCCATTTAGATTTTATTTTTACATTATAATTTATATGAATTCAATGTTATATACAATATGCATAATAGTAATTCAATTATTTAACTCTAAAAACCTATAAATTATAAATTATTAATTTAATATGAATCTAATCTGACACATATAATAAAAAAATTAAATAATTATATAATAACAATTTCAATAAAAAAATGAAATGTAAATTTATTAGAATAATGTATTGATCTTTTAAAACTTGTAATTTTTTTGACATTCTATTTATTTATAATTATTTTATTTAAGTAAATACAATGATAGAAATATCATAATGGTTGTATTTATGAAATATCTAAGGTGAATATATTTTTTAATCTGTAAATTTTTTTATAAATAATCTTTCTTTAATTGAAATTAATTTTGGTTTAATATATTTATGAAATTAATTTTCTTTTCTAATATTCGTTTAATATTTATATTATATTTAATGATTTTATGAAATTGTTTTTATAGTATATATTTTAAAATATTTATATTCACCTACTAAAGATATTATTTTTCCCAATGGTTCAAGTAGTCGGTTAGGAAAATGTGTAATATTTAAAGCATAAGTGAAACAAAAATGAAAATCAAAACATATGATAAACATACAAAAGTAGGTGAATGTAGAAATGAATTCATTCAAAAAAATATATAGAAATTATTATTTTTGATAGAAAACAAATTAATTGAAAACCATAAATTGATATGAAAATTATAAGATCAAGGTGTATATTCAATGTGTATGATAAGGACTTATCTCATAATATCACATGTGAATGGGATAATTGTATCATGATCATAAACCTCTATTCAAAGATTGGTCGTAGTGAGATTGGGGATCTACAAAATCAATATAAACCTAAAATTTATGATTCTCTAGCTAGAATCCTTTTGAGGAGGTGTCATAGTAATGTGGAAATGTGAACCTAATCCATGATAAACAATGTATGATGAAGAAACTACTATCTAATGGGGAAAACAATAGTCAGTGATGGGACATTCAAAAATTATGGAGGCAGCGGAAATGACTCAGGATATGTTTTTTGATTATTTATACCCAGAGAAAATTGGGTATATGGTGCAAACATAACTACATCCCAATACTTCTAGTTAACATCCACAATTGAATTTTTTTGGAATACTAGAGCTGTGACCTCTTCCTATGGAAAATGTAAGGTACCTCATATGAAACAATATGGTCCACATTATTGTCTCCATGGCTCCTCAACATTTGTATCATCTGTATAATGCTCCCCATTAGTTACCACATATCCTTGGGTAGGAACAAAATATCACTAAGTTGGATGATCAAATATACAATTGGGTAGAACATGATATACATGGATTATCTCCTATGTTATTGCAAGGTACAGTGATTGGCTAAATACCTCACCATCCTATGGATCAAACATTTGGATATGATTCTCAAAATGTGTATTTTATAAAAAAATTCATATTGAAGTAAAAAATTGTATATAAAAAAATAATAATGAAAAGGTATTTACTTATACGATCTTCAATCCATTGGTCGTATGATGTATGATATATTATTGATATGAATCTACAATATTGATCATAATCCAGCTACAGTAATTGATGGAGTCATATCATACACATTCCATCAATACGAAAAATGATTTTTCCCACATGATAAGATACTGTATATGTTTTCCATGCATGAAGACATCATACCTCGCTATTAGAGCCAGGGAATAAAGCGTAATTGAATGTTTGGGTGTAAGTGTAACACACTGAAAAAATAAAAAATAGTGTATCACTATATCATTCAAGATACAATCAATATTTTTGATGTGATTGAGAGATAGAAAAACTATTTAATCAAGAGGAACATCATTGTATTATACGGGTAGATTGATAAATGGTCCCTAGAATGGGATTCATAACATAATAAATGACATGATAAATTCAATAGAATATTTTGTTAATAATTTAAAATAATGATAATATTATGAAATTGATTAGTCAATTGAATAATGTATATACACAAATCGGTGGGTAGTAGACTATCCAACAAGAAACGGTATACACCAAAATTGGGACTTTACAAGAATTATTTTTTTCTGACTCCCCATATAATGTAAAATATTTTATATGATAAATAATAATAAATAAAGTGTAATAACTAGTACTAACATCATAAAACTATAAATTTGTGTGATCATATCATCATCCACATAGATTCTTACAAAACACTACCATATGATGATTCATACCCACAACCATATGTTCTAGGTGATGTATACATGGCCATGACATCATCTTAATGAGGATGATATATCACCATTCATCCTAGAAATCTAATTGTCATGTTGTTCATAATGCCCTATACTTGTATTCTCACATGCATAACCCAAGGCGTATCTCCTTGTTTTATTAATGTCCACATTTAGCCCCAAATACATCATTTGTATGTGTATTTTGGACTGATAGTAGAATAATGTACATCAAATGACCAAAAATATATACTCATGGGAGTGATGCATGATAGTCATCTTATTAGTATGAATTAGAAACTGTGTGAAGATAATATCCAGTCTACTCATAGATAGTGATCCATCATTTATAGTAGTATCAATCCCCATAATTATAAGGCCAATAAATTGAAGTACAATCTTAAGATATTAAGCACTTGTGGGTTCTATAACTAGAACACCTATGATTGTAATACTGAGCATATTTTCCACATCCTCAAGTGTGATGGTCATCTCTCTATTGGGATAGTGGAATATTTTACTCCTAGGTCTCAATCATCCACTGGAGGAATGAATGAGGTTATGATCTTTGAATTTATAGTCATATATAATACTTCCATTGAATGCATAATATAAAATTTATTATCTTATAGTAGTTGGAGGAAAATGTGATGATAATGGTGTTCTATATTCACAATATTCCATCGAACCTCACTACCTTCAACCACATCATGTGAAACATTCCTATAATATTGAGTGATATAGTATTATCCTCCATCTTTATATATAAATATGGTATAATTAAATATGTGTAACATTTATTTTTGATGTTATGGTACAATGAATTTTATGAGAATTAGGATGAGTTATATAAAACTTATGTTATATCATTATTATCATTTGGATGTCGATAACATGGATTGGTATTTTTTTCATCATATAGTATTTTTTCTATAATCAAGTCTTAATCAGTATTGAAAATTTTGATTGGTATTGTTTTTATTATTAAAGAACTCTTTATGTTTATGGTAACAAATATTGTTTCTTATGTTACAAATGAATTTCATGTTTTATTGTTGAAAACTAATTAAATTAAAGGGAACATGTGGTTGGGAAAGAATTTTTATATCCTTGTAACTATATTAATAATCAAGTGGTTATGTCTCAGATATGCTAGAAAATTCCACGTTGTTATTTTTCATGATTCCTTTTATAAACATTACATGTTTACATATATATTAATTTTAGTTAGATGGTAAATTTTCAATTAATATAACATAAAATTACCCTTATGATCATTTAAAAACTTATATTAATTTTATGCAATAAATCCTCATGAATGCCTTTGATAACTCATACCATAATGTAGTGAAATGGTTTCATGTACATGAAATAGATAAAATATTTTTCCCATATCAAATTATTTCTTTTTTCTTGTGTCTATACCATATGATTCACAATTGAAATAGTATATTGTATTTCTCATTATAAAAACCTATTAATCTAATCTATAAATTAAGGCCACACTTCTTTCATTTCAAATGTATAATCTCACCAATATGCATCCATGGTACACAATAGTAATTTGAAATTGTGTGGATCCAATACAATGCTACCTCATGTGTTTTCCATGAGATATTCACAGAGGCACATGAAAAAATAGAACTTATTCATGGATATGTTAATGCCATAAAGATTCCAAATTAACAATGAACCACATCAAGTAAATACATCACCATAAGAATAATGATTCATGTTATGGGGTTTGACACTTTTTCACATAAAAAAACCCATCATTTCTATTAGAAATTTACAGTCAATATGTTTATGATTCACCTATGTTCTTGTAATTATATTTATAATTTTTATCTACATCCTCTATTGAATATCATCAGTAGTATATTATCATATTTATATATAATACTTCGAAGAAAAATTACATTTCTCATAAAATTGGATTGTTATTGTTAACTTCTGAACCCCCATGAAGACTTTGTTGATTCATTCAAAAATGATTTTGGTGATTTGTCTATACCTCTTCACCTCTCTCATATTTCAATGTTCATTTCACTTCTATATCATCAACATTCAATTAAATAGTTCCGGATTAGAATTATTAATTCCCTCCAATCACTTCCCAAATATATATTGATCTATCTGATATTCCACATGAATGTGATCATATTACACAAAAATTATATTTTTCATAATGTTGAAATCATAAAAGATAAAAAGTGATTGTATAAAAATATTCCAGATATTATTATTCATATATTCATTAGGAATTGTCTATTACACATTATTGATAATGATTATGATATAGTATCGGGGGTTTATCGTCGTGGATATCCAACTATTGTGATTAGATTTAATTTTCTCATTGATTTTTCAATGATGATCATATTTCAAATATACACACTACAGACAAAGGAAATGGTTACTACTATAAGCTCAATAATAACTCTATGATTCAAAATATTCATTCTATGTAATTTTAAATGATAGTTTTAGTGTTGAATTGTTACAATATTTAGTTTCTATAATATGTAATAAACACGACAATCATCTTTATAGAAATTTGAGATCATTTGTAGTATTCCCCGGGTTTTAGTCATGTAACCCTTTCTTATGTATTTTTCATGTATTTAAAGTGGTTGGGTAATTCTTGGGAGAGTTCAGAAGGGTTTTTGAAAGTATTGGAATCTTTTCAATGGGTTCACTGTTTGAGAAAGTTTTGTTGAAATCATGCATGTAACCAAAGTAAACCATCAAAAAGAGGTTGAGGTCTAGGGGATGTAGCACAATTTACAAACCATGAGGAATGCCTTGGTAAAGCATGAGACTCATGAAACTGGGATTTCACATGGTTGGATCATAGTTTATCTAACCTTGTGGGTCATCATTTGGGATTGTAGTAGTTGAACGGTTAGTGCACAGGTTGTGTAACTGTTTGAGCTAACCATGCACAAAATTAGAAATGGGGTTTTTGAAAAGGGTATCAATATAGATTTTCCCTAAAACACAAATTTTCTATCTCACATGATTAATACATTGAATTATATATTCTCAAGGGTTATGGAACCTCTTCCACCCATTTTTTGTTGTTTTGAAGTGGTTTCATGGTATTTTGAAGGAATCCTCCCTTGGTAAGTCTCTCGTTGTGAGTTCTTGTGATGTTTCATAGATATTCATATCCCTCAATCAATATTTTCTAAATATAATCTCATTTAATGTATATATACAGGTTTTTTCCTAAAATGATCATAGTTAGGATTGTGATGTTAGTCAAAGAGACATATAGAATTTTCATGGATGTTTCACCCAAATATGGTTTGTGGTTGTGCTGTGTGTAAATTTCTCCAAACCCTAAGGTAGGAGGCATAACTCTCATTTCCATTTTTATAGAATTAGAAAAATAAATTTCAAATTTATTAGTTTATCTTGAACAATGTTATTATCATGATTTGTGAGGCTAGTCTGAACAGATTTTTTGATTCATTGTGGATTTGGAAAAAATGTGGATTGATGTGCGGTGTTCAATATTTGGGATTTCTAAATAATAATTTTAAAATCTTTGGGATATTTTGTTTAATGGGAAATGAGTGGTAAATACTACATTCAATAAAATGGTGATTTTTTTTGAAAATATATTGGTAATTGATATGGAATAAATTTGTTTTCTATAAATTTATTTTTATTTAAGGGTTTGGCGAGAAAGTGCAATTTGGTTGGAAAATTTTATCTTTGCATAATAGTTGACAAATGATGGTATATATGATGTTGTAGTTATTATTTGTAAAATGCTTTTATGTATTTGGAAATTGTATACTGTCATGTTATTTTTTAATTTATGTATTTTTTGGTAATATAAGTTTTAGTATGGGGTTAATCTTGCCTGGGAATGGATAGATAGTGGTTATGATGGAACACTATCAATAGCATGTGGTCATGATGTACAACTATAATAAGTGGATGGGTATATAAATGATGTTACACTAACAATATAATCCCCAATATCATATATTTTTGGGGAAATTGGGCACATGGTTGGGATATTACAGTGGTCATGATAGTTGGAATGGGTATTACATTATGAAAAGGGATTTGTGTTATGGAATTGATTGGTTTTATTGGTTGGATGCATTCCATGAAATTATGTTGATTTGGTTGAATTACATAGGGTATCTATGTGATTGGATTATTGTAAATTTATTAGTGGTTTTATTGTATTTATATAAAATTTTATATAATTATGATATCTTGATCTATCAGAGTGGGGTGAGTATGGATGTAATTTCAGAAAAATAAACATTATATTATTACACACCCCCGTAATTTTCACATTGGTGGTTTAAAAAAAATTATTCTAGGACATATGGAATATAAATAATATACACCCTTTAGTGATGCATCGTGATTCTTCGGTGGTATTATGGTGCTTAGAGAATTGAGCATTGTGTGAAGTATTAGAGTTGTGTCATATCTTTTTTGGGTTTTGTTGTTTTCTATTCCTCTGAGTACACTGATTATGGATTATTGGGGATTAGTTATATTTTTATTTTGGTCTTGTTTAGCTGTGAAATATTTACGACATGAATCATGTAGGTGTTTTAGTATAGTAACGATTGGTTGGAGGATTTCATTAAAAATAAAAAATTGTTCCCCACTATTCCAGAAGACCACAAAAATTAATTCCAGCCTTTGGTGCATTGGGGATGTAACCTAAGGCCTTCTGGAACCACCACATCAACTCAATACAATGTGTATGGGTGAGTTGGTACAGGTTGTATCCCCTTTTTCATTCTATGACGTACAGTTAAAGTTAGTATTGATTAGTTCCGTTCATTGGTTACTGATCTTGGGTTGACATATATTCATATTGTATTACATGACTTATGATAGTATAAAGGTGTAGGAGTTTAATAACGTGAAATTTATATCATAGAAGGACATAGATAACCATTTTATGTTGAAAATTGTTTTATGAGGTAGTTGGGTAAATATGTTTATTGGAGACACCTATTAGAGCATAATTTCATTGTTGTGGGTGTATCTAATTAGATGAATATGACATACATGGTAGAGATGAATTACCACTAGTATTTCATGTTTCATTTTCTATAAATATTTATGATGTAGTATGGATAAGATGATTTTTTAGAAGATAGAAATTATTTCAAAACGTATTTTTTGACATGTAAATGACTATTGAAGGTCAAAAATATGAAAATTTTCAATACATAGTTAATTTTTCAAATGTGGAGTGAACATTTTTAAATGATACATTCAAAACCATGACTATGATAACTACAATGTGATATAATTAGAAATTGTATGCCATTAGTTGCTTGGGAGTGAGACTAATGATGATTATTATGTTTATAGATATGGCACTGTGTAGATATAGTTGAGAACCAATCAGTGGATGTTTTGGTAAATGTGGTCTAACCAGAGCCCCTAGTAAACCAACATCTAGTCCAAATCATAGTGCACGATTTCCATGATGTGGAAATTGGGAATATATGAGATGAGTTTTGTAATCGGGATAACTTTGTTTAGTTTAAAAAGAAGAATCTACCAATTTTTGGGGGTGATTCAGAGGCAAAAATTGAAGAAGCATGGTCAAAAATAATTAATAGAATATTAAATGTTATCTGAAAACTGGTAGGGTATTAAATAATGATAGTGACAAACTTGTTGGATGATCTTCCATTTTAGTGGTAGGATTTGGTTGTCCACGCACGAACAGACCAATGTTTGGTATGGGAGGTTATTGAGGAATTTTTTAACAATCAATTCGGCCCTCATATGTTAACAATTTAGTGCATAATGTATTTCATCAACATGATGCAGTAAATTTTGTTGGTGATAGAATAAGAAGCTTTCTTTTAGAGCAAAGTGTGGTTTTCACCTAAGGTGGAGGGTAGTATTTCTTTTATGGCGCATATAATTTAATTCATCGTGCAGAAAGTAATTATTTCCAGAATTTTTTTTCTATGTATAAGTGTTTATATGGAAATGGGAATAGAGAATCAGTGGAATAAAGGAATATCATGGTGGTACATATAGTGGAAGCACATTGGTACCCATGGGAACAATGATAACTCTAACATGAGGATCAAACACAAGAGGGACATTTATTTCTAGAGTGGGAGTATGGCTCATAATCTGAAGGCATGATCTGGGAATCATCATCCACATATTCAATGTATGATAGGATGTTTTCTATGCCTTTCTACAAGACACATAAAGTGAGATTGTACAACACATCCTCAAGCATGTAATAATTACAATGAGAAGGTTCAACTTTAACATTATTGTTGTAATGCTTGGAGGTTCGGTGTTCGTTACACTCCTCGTGGATCGCAGGAATCCTATGCCTTGATGGGATGGGGAAGAAACAAACTCTATGTAAGAAGAGCTATGTTAGTCATGGTGATTCTATGAATATCATGAGTCCTCAGTAGGTGTGGTCTTAGGATCGTAATAATGATCATTTCTTGTAAATTAAGTAGTTTTTTGGAGCTGATAGTTTGTGGTGGATGATCAGTTGAGGCGATCCACCATGACAGGTACAATTATTTTGAATTATACCTTTAAAAAAGTTTTATTTGACACATGTGTGTCATATTATTTCATTTCTTCTTGTGTGGTAGATTGGATGTGTCTAATTATTGATATAAATCAATGCATTTATATAACATTAAACACATTTAGGTCAAAGTGTATCAAATTTGATGTATAGAGAATATTGTGTAGTTGTGGATTAGGTTGATTTGAGGTGGGACATATCAAATCCTAAGATGGATGAATATTATATAATACTAGATATTGATTAGATGATTATGTTTAATTCTCACATTGACTTTTATGCATGAATGGTTGTTTTCGCAAAAAGGTTATGGTGTCTAGATACTGTTTAGAGGGGAGAAGAATGTAATTATGGGGAAAACAAGATTGTTAGAACAAGGTTTTGGGATGGTCTCATATTAATTGGTGGATTTTGCTTTTCCATCAATGGAAGAGGTAGGGAGAAGCTATTTTCTTGAAATGTTTGATCTATTTAGGGTTGTAATTCCTGATGAATTCTTAGCTTTTCCATCCATGATGTAAGGGGAGTTTCTAATTGATATTTTTTTGGTGACCCATTTTATCTCACTTTCATCTCATTCGATAGAACTAAAAGAATTGTTGGAATTGAAAATCTAGTTGCAGGAGCTATAAAAAAGGATTCATCAGTCCTAGAATGCCTATATGGTATGTGCCATTTTAAGAAAAAGGAAAACGGAAAAAATCAGTAATTTGTTTGTTACCATAATAAAAATGATAAAATGATAAAGAATAAATATACTCTCCCACACATTGATGGAATTTTCAATCAGTTGAGGGAGATCAGGGGTTTTACAAGATTGACTTGTGATTTAGATATCATAAGTTGTGGGTACAAAATAAGGGTATTCCAAAAACAGAATTAAGAATTAGATATATTAATTATGAGTATGTGGTTATTCCATTTGGTGTTTTGGATTCACAAGTGGCGTTCATTTAATTGATGAATCAAATATTTCAAATATATCTGGATTTCGTCATGGTTTTAATTCGTGGACGATATACCATTGTATCCATAGACAAGGGAGGTGCATGAGAAATACATGGTAAGAGTGTTGGGAATGTTGATATATCATATTTGTATAAAATATTATCAAAGTGGGATTTTTTAATACATGAGGTGTAGTTTCATAGCCTTGTGATTTATGAGAGAGGGGTTTCAGCATATCCGAAAAATATAGAGTCTATTATCTCTTGGAAATATCCAAATAATTTCATTGAGATACATAGACTCGTTAATATTTCAAGCCATTATCTATTATTTTTTTGTGAATTATCATGATTATATTCACCCATGTTATCCTTGAAAAGAAACAGTGTTACATTTTATTCGAATGGTAAATGCTATAAATTTTCTCAAGAGGATAAGTGTCACCTTAAATCATTTCTAATCGTGGTTTTCCGAAAATAGGTAAAGGGTTACTGGTGTGTTGTGATGAATTGAGATACAGTTTTTGGTGTTTGCTCATTAATATGGATCATGTGGTTGTTTATGGGTCATATAAAATGAGGATCCATGGGAAGAGAAACCAAAAAAATGATTTGTAGAAGGAAGTAGTGGTTCATTCTTTGAAAATGAGGTGCCATTATCTCTTCAATGAAAAATTCATGGTGTTTTCCATTCATAAGAGTATGAATTATTGTTTCTAAAAATGATAATTAAATTTGAAGAAAGTGTTATAGATGTAGTACCGTTTATTTATTTACTATGACCTTTGGTAAAAACTATCTAAGGTAAAATCAGTGAAAGATTCATTATGTAAGAATTTATATAATCAAATGGTAAAAAATCATCATATCAGTATTGTTTGATGTCGGTTATAGCCAACATTAAGTTGTAATGTGAATACCGGTGTGATGTAGATATTTTATTTTTCGTCTGGTTAGTTCCTGACATGGTTGGTTTGGTTAAAGTGGAGAAGATTTCAAATTTAGAGTATGTGACTTTGAGTTCAAAATTCAATGGTGGGGAGAATATTTATGAATGGAAACATGATGGGAATTATGTGTGGAATTTTTAGAATCATTTAGTTGTAATAGTGTATTTTTAGGAACAACATCTCAATTATTATTATCAATCCAAATGGAATATCTATACTGTAGTAAAAAAATGTATTAAGTATTAAAGGTATATTTTGAGTCGACCGAAAAAAATTACATGGATGAGTTTTTGAAAATAAGTTTTACTTCTCATCATGTCGCTGCATGATTGTAATGAGGAATTATGTACCATTTTCAATTTTATTATATAGAGATCCGTGATTTAAATCTCATTTCTAGAAATCCTTAAAGCAAGGCCTAGGGACTCATTGGACTATCAGTATGGTATATCATACTCAGAAGGATATGAATGTAGATATGAATATCTAAATGAAAGAAGATATGTTGCTGGCTTGTGTGATGGATTGTTGGTGGATCGTGGGACGACCACAAGATGTTGGTGGAGTTATCCTATAATAACAGTTATAAGCCCTCCATACATATGGCTCTATTGAAAGTGTTGTACAGATTTCTATGTCGTTATCTACAGTGATGGGTTGAAATATGTGATAATTTGATGGAAAGGCCGAGCCTTTTCCAAAAGATAACAGAGAAGAATAAATGGCTCAAAATAGAATGTAAATCTCACAAAGACTTCAAAAAACATATCTAGACCATCATCGATGATTGTTGTCATTTGATGTGGGTAATCATGTTCTATTGAAAATATTTCAGACGATGGTACATCGTCAGTTTGGGATGAAAAGAGTGTGATATATGAGGTATATGGGGCCCTTTTAGATAATTGAGCAGGATGGAGTGGTGGCATATTGGTTGGATTTCCCACCATGTGTTAGTTCGACAAACGATGTTTTTTCAAGGGAGAGAGTTGAAAAAATATCAGTTTGATCGGGACCATGTGATTCATTATGGTCATGTTGAGATATATCATTATGCTTCTATGGTGCATGTCCCAATGCATAATGTGGATAGGTAAGAGAAATAATATCAAGGTAAATTTAATGTTCTAGTTAGGGATTTGTGAAAACATGGTCAGATTTAGGAGGGGATATGGAGTTGGAGAAAGAGATTCTCGAGCAAAGGCTCGTGCTCTTTCAACAATGTTATGGTTCTCTATTTCATGAGGATGGAATACCCAATGGTGGGTAGAATATAGAACCCATGGTTATAGGTATGTAACCATGGATAATGTATTTTAATATATGTAATGTGGTTGGGTAATGTTTGGGTGAGCTTGGAAGGGTTTAAGAATGGTTTGGAGTTTTTGTAGGGGTGTGTTGTTGATGATTGGTTAGTGGAATCGTTCCATGAAACCCAGGTAGCACTACAAGTAGAGGAAGTCAGCTTGAGGATATAGAATAGTTAAGGAACATGATTTACAAACAATGTAGCCAGCCTAGGTAAATCATCGAACATGAGATAATGGGACTTTGGCTGGTCAGAGCACAGTTTTTCAAATCGTTTAAGGGAATCATTGGGACAATAGTATTCACATGGTAAGAATACAATTTTTAAACAATGTGAGCTAACCATGAGTGGAAAAAAATTGTATTTTTAAAAATAATATCACATGATATTTTCTGTAAAATTCCCATTTCCACTCCCAATTTTACCCCACAATGGTTTTTCAACTCTCAAGGGTCAGGTCCCCACTCCCACCCATCTTGGAGACTTCTTGAATGCTTATCTTGGAACATTGAAGGAAAAAATCACTTGGTGAGTCTATATACATGGTTTTATTACTATTTTTCATAGATATACATCACCCTCTCTAGGGTTATTTGGATCCACACCTCTCACATATAGATATAGGGTTTTTGTTTTCTAAAATTATGTGAGTTGGGATTGTTGATGTTAGGAAAAAAATATCTATGCTGTTTTCGTGGAATTTTCTCTCAAATTTAATATACGGTTGTGTGGTGGGTCGACTTATCCAAACCCTAATGTATGTAGCTTCACAATCATTTCAATTTTGATAGATCTAGAAGTTTGGATATAAATTTTTTTTTTCTTCATTAATGTGGTTGTGATTATGATGTGTGAGACTTTTTGAACTCATTTTTTATGCCATGTCTATTTGGTAAAAATTGGTGTTTTTTCGCAATGTTCAATGTGTGCGAAATTATAATAGTGATTTTAATATGGTGGGTTAGATTGTTTATGGAAAATGAGATGTGAGAATGGTTTTCAATAAAAGGGATTTTTTTAAAATGTGATTGGCCATGGATGTTCGATAACATTTTTCTCAATAAATGAGATTTTATCAAAGGGTTTTGGATTAAAGAGTTGTTTTATTGGAAATCAGCTTGTTGTTATTATTGTGGGAAACTATTTGTTTATATGACGTGGTACTTATTATTCGTAAATTCTAGTTACGTTTTTTTTTTAAATTTCATATTTTCATGTTTTTTTGACTTGATGGATATTTTTGGCATGGGGTTTGGATTATAGGGTTATGGATAGTTGGAAATGTTTGGATAGTGGGTGGTAAGGACCACCATAAAAGGGATGTGAATGTGGTGTACCACTATAAAAGGTGGATGGGTTCGTGCGTGATGTCCCACCATCAATGGTAACACTGATCTCAGGTGTGTGTGTGAAACTCTGAAATATGGATGGTATAAGCATTTGGCCATGCTAGTTGGAATCTGTTTGACACTGTGAATGGTAATATAAGTTATGAAAATATTTGGTTACATATGATTGTTGTTTTCATTGGAATTTTGTTGATTTGGGTGACTTTATTGTGGTAATAATGTTTTTGGATTGTTTTAAATTATCTTATTATTCTATTGGCTTTATATTAATTATTTTATATAATTCTGATTACTTGTTCTATCTTAGTGGAATGTGTAGGTGAGTCATTTGGGGAAAAATGGCTATGTATTTTTACCCACCCACTACTTTAGCACATTGGTTCTTTTTTAGATGTTTTATTCCAGGACACTGGTAAATGTAAATAATCTCCATCCTTTAGTTGTGCATCATGATGCTTCGATGGTAGTGTGGTTCTTGGAGCAAAGAGCTTGGCATGGAGCTGGGGAATTATTTCATAGCTTCTTTGAGGTTTTTTCTCTTCTTCTTAGTACTCTGAGTATGGATTAATGTGGATTGGTTCTATTGGTATTTTGGTCCTGTTGAGTTGTGAAACATTGTATACATTCATCATGTAGTTATGTTTTATTGGAATTTTTGGATGGGTTTTTTCATTAAAATTGTGAAATCATCCCACCCTTCATAAATCCCTCAACATTTTTTACATTATTTGGAACCTGTGGGATGTCTCCAAAATCAATTGGATCCTATCCCTAAGCACAAGCCAATGTGGTGGAGAGGGATGTTACATCAATATTTATATTATTATTGAAGAAATGAATCATGAAAATACATTTAATGAATTTCTATAACCATATATGAAATGTGACATGAGATGGATGAAGTCATTTTTCATGAGAAAATAGTTTCTTTCTATTACGGAGGAAGAAATTTTTTTATTCTTATTTAAATATGGATATAAATTATGCCAAGTCTCAATATGAGTCATCACCATCCAAATAATCTGTTATAATTCATTTTTTGTTTCTCTACTCAAGCCTTTCCATACGAAATATTATAATTTTTTTTTCTTATAACCTATCATTTACAATGGGAACATGAATATATTTGGAGATTTTGATAATCTCAACATTAATAAATGTCACAAATTTAGTTACTATTGATGTATGATAATTTTTCGGGTTTATATTCCTTCATGTATGAGATCTCTAAATCCTAGAAATTATCCAATATCCAAATGAAATGTACAGAATCGCCCTTAAGATAAATATACCATCATCGACATATTTCACACACTATATGGTATATTTTGTATAGTTTGAATCTTTAATTAATATATATAGTGTTTCTTAATATGAAATATTCTCATTATATTTTTCATGGAACCATTTAATGAATATTTTCCAATATATAATATTAGTCCCCATTAATAAAATATATCATCTAAAACTATATGAAACTCAGTTTTCAGTTTGATAATATTATAGTTTAATTCATTAAATAATTACATATCATCCATTCAAGACACATAGAGTTTGTGATTGTTAATTTTTCCATGTGTATATTTGTCAAATACATAATTTATAGAACTTACTCCCAATCATATATAGCTTCGTTAGAATCATCTTTATCTTCTCTTTATATTCCACCATTATGAACATTATCATTATAATAATTCACATACAATATATCTAGGTAATTTTTTTGGTGGTATTCTTTCACATCATAGGTAATAGTTGAATATTCCTAGGATGGACCTTTCGATGAATCTTTTATTCTCATTTTATTATAAAATTGAATGTTACTATTGTAAAGTATAAAACACCACATTTAACTCAGTCACATCATGATCGTACCATTGGTTAAATATATTTTGGTATTAGACCCAGTTCATATCGTCAAACAATGGACATGGTATATTTCATAGGTAATCCTTAAATTGAAGATTTATATAGGTAATAGACTATATCTCTTGATCATGTTTAAAATTTAACAAATCATTAATTAATTATTAATGTTATCTTTGTGTCACTTAATTAGATTTACTAACTGTTGTTATTTTTAGTGAGCAATAGGATGCTCCAATATTGGTTGTAATAAGTTTCTCGTAATATTAGACATATGAAAACATGGTTTTCATTTGGAAAATTAATTTTGATCAAGATTTTGGTTGTACATACTATACTAAAAATGATAAATAATCAATAGGATTTGACCACACTTTTTTGGATTTACAAAAAAATTATAATGATTCCTTATATCCTCATTTATAAATCAAATGTTTCTAGTATATATTTTAGTATTACTGAATGTATGTTCATTAGTTTATTAATATAATGTTTATCATCAAAATCATATCCCAAGGGAATGTAAAAATAGGTTTTATGTAATGAATTTTATTCATGTTCTAACAGATGATCGAGTCACCTCCCAATCCTCTTATTTTGGGGACATTTACACACGATAAAATTATTCCACAACCACTTATACTTATAAATTCCATAGATTCCTTTCATTTATCAAATAACCACACAAATTATTATTTAGTTAAATTTTATAAGGTTTAATTATGTCATTAAGGATTCAAATATATTTTCTATTATCATATTTTAATATTTCAAAAGACATATTCAATGAAAAAGAATGAGATTATGATTCATCTAATTCATTTTTCCTTGGAGTGTGAAACCAAATGTGTAGTAATTTTTTTTCATGCACGATTTGATGATCAAGTCAATTATTAATAAACCATGTTTAGGATTATTTACAATAGGAAAAGTTGTTTTAGAGCCACATAATCTTGTAACAACCATGAGGGGATTTTATTTGTTTAATAACGACATAATTTTTAATCTATCAATATTTGGGATTTTTTATTTTTGTTAACATTGATGACACTAATTTTTCAAAGTACATGATTTAATATTTTAAAATATATTTTATAGTAGTCTTTAAATAGAATTTGAATCATCTAATGTATATCCCTCAGCTGTGTCTATCCATGGGTTCTTAAATGTCATTTATCATTTACTAATGGATTATTTAGTCAATGAACAATGTTCCATTCTAAAATTTATTAACCCAATGCATAATTATTATAGATCCAAATCCACACGTACTATCCAGACTACAATTTCATTTCACAAATACCCACACAGTCATTACTGTATTAAAAATTTAGAATATTTTCTTATATCACCAATGATGAAAATAATTTTTTTATGTATATGATTATATATTAGATAAAATTATTAATGATATAAGGAATGGCCAATGTGAGTAGAAATCAAGTGTGTAGTTAGGCTAATTTTATGTGGAGTTAGACCTCTTTTTTCTAAGTCAGTACGTAGTTAATAAATTATTAATACATAATTTTTATTAATTTATGAATTATTTAATCCTAAGATTTTAATTCATTAATCATTCTTTAATCAATTTATAATCTCATGTTAATGATTATTTCATCATTTATTATTCATTTATAAATCAATTGTTTAAAATATGTTAGTTTGTAGTTAAATAATTGTTAATTATTACTTCATGACTATTTAAATGTCATTTAATGAATTTGTATTAATTAATTAATTTTTTCTTCCATACACAATTATTAGTTAATTATTATTTATTCATAACCTATTTAATATTCAAATATTAAACAATAATTACTTGATTACTAGTATATAATAATTATTCCTATGTTAATAATTCATCAATAATTAATTAATCAATCGTTAATCACATTATAATCATTTTATATTTACTATATAATTAATATCTATTATATAGTTAGTTTAATGATATGTAATAGATCTCCATTACATAATTATTGGTTGATCGTTATATAATCAATGGTTAATCACTAGTCAATCCAATGTTAATTACTCCTTAATCATTGGTTATTAAATGTTTAATGGCCTAATAATATTTTCTATATAATTCATTAATAACTCAGTAATTAAGATTTATTATGTACTTAGTTATTATTTCATAAAAAATTATCCATTAAGTAATTTTTGGATAAACGTTATTTATTCATTTAAATGTCATTATTTAATCATTAATCAATAATTAGTTAATCTTCAGGTATTCTTTAATTAATCATTATTAAATCAGTAGTTATGAATTAATTAATCATATATATTCATTAATTTATAATTCACTACTCTTTCACTAATATATTGAACGTCATTAGCTAATTAATTGTTTTTATCTTTTAAGTTTTTAGTAAATTATTTGTTATTTAATAGATAATCATTACTTAATTATAAATAAATCATTAATAAATCATCACATAATTATTAGCGAAGAATTATTTTATCCAATGTTAATCCTATATCAGTAGAATATTAATCCTTACTAATTTATTATTTATTTATATGACAATATTTAGTTAATCATTTGTTATGAAATGCAATATCATTATATACAAATTGGCTACACAATAGTTTGTCTTCCAATATGTAAAATTTACTAAATAGATTAACTATAGATAATTAATAAATAATTTTATTAAGACAATATTTAAATATTGGGTAATCGTTACTTAATCATATGTTAATTATTATTAGATAAATAGTTAATCAATAAATTGTCTTTATTTTATCACTATTTAATCATTACATAATCTAAAATCAATCAATAGTTAATTACTATTTAATAATTTGATAATAATTTGATAATCATTCATTTGTCATATTCTAATTGATATTTATATAATAGATATACATCTAATATTTAATAATTGATCATTATTTTAAATAAATATTCATCATTCTTTCAATATTAAGAAATTATTAGAATATAAATAATTATTCATTAATTATTAGTTAATCTTATTTTCATACTGATTACATCATTAATTTTCAATTATTTTATATTTGTGTTACAAAAACTTTTAAACTAATAAGTCATAGTAAATAACAATCATTTTATATAAACAATTTCATTAAAAACATTAAATATTTATTAATTAAAAATTAGATATAATTAGATAATTATATTATAACTACTAAAAAACTATCATAACTTCATTATATGAAAATAAATTAATTTAAAAGTACATAAAATAAAATTAATTAATTAATTAATTAAAAACAATAAACAAGTAATTTGAAAAGAAATTAGAAAACTAAATTTAAAAGATCCCTCACAATTCTCATACTCTATTAAGGCCTCTAAGAAAGTAACACATATTAAATAATAAACCAAGGAAGAACATAGAGAATTATAGTGATTTTTAGAGAGATATAGAGATGCCAAAATCGAGGTATGGGTGTGTGGGTGTAGCTTTTATATGGGGTGAGGTGAAAGGTGTTGGTTCCAAAATGACTTTCACTTGATATTATTCGAATGGAATTATTTATTTAAATTATTTTACTTTCTTTTCCATCGCAGTAATCTAGGGAAATGCATGATCATTCATTTGTGCCTTATAGTTTTGTAAAAAATAAGATATGTATAATTGTAGATTTTTTTTCAAAAAACATATACAAAACAATCCAACTATATAATTCCCATTTCAGTATGTCAATATAAATGATAGTAATGATTCAAATTATTTCTACAATGTGTTAAAAAAAATAAATTTCATGGATGTTATTGAAGAAGTGTACTTCAAGTCAATGTGTACTAGGTAATGTCAATATATATATTTGAGGATGAAAAATTGATTTACTGTAAATAGTTAAACCCAAAATACTATAAATTTATATATGTCACAAAACACTAATCCATAAAAATTTACCACATGAATGGGTTAATTTATAGAAATAAATATTATGGTTTAATATTTTAGTATATCCTATAATTCTACAATTTAGAAAGATATATGATGCATGATTCTACAATATATTATGGAGGAATATGTGTCAAACATGGTAGAATATTATACCTTTTCATGTAGGGTATTATGAGTACTTCAATATTTAGTATCATCTTGAATGTTGTATACATCATGGATGATTAAATATCCTTACATATGAATGAAGGTAATGATATATATACATTTAGTTCAAAACAAAGATTCTATAAGAACCTCCTTGGATTATATACGTGATATGCAGTACAGATTGCCCTATAAAATAATACCAGAGCACATACGATATAGCTCATATAACAAAAATATGTTACCTCATGGATGATATATATTTTAATGGTAAATAATATTTTCCGTGGCTAAAATACTCATGGATTATTATCCAAATTGAAGGATGAAATTATAAATCTCATAAAGAAAAATAATAATCATGTAGCTGAATAAAAACATATCATCATATTAAAAAAAATATTCAAAAATAATCATTTAGAAATATAATACAAATTTATACTTTAATTAAATGAATAATTATGTTTCTTTTTTATAATAGTAACATTAAACTAATTAATAAATTAATTAAATTTGAATTATTTTAATTTAATCAAATAATAAAACAATAGAATTAAATTCATCAATAGAAACACACCATAGTTTCATTTAGAGATGTTTTTAGTTTTATTGATAATGTAATGGGGAATAAGTGGATAAAAAGTATGATAAAATTTGATAATCGAAATTATTATAGATTGTTATTTATAATTTAGACATTGATTATAAGGTGTCATAATTTTGGAAATCTTAGTATTTATTATAATTATTTTATGATTTTTCACTCTTATTATTAATTAATGAATAACTTGTTGACAATTTTAGTTTTTCTATGTTATAGAAGATAGATCAATAGATATTGGGTTTCCGTTTATACACTCAAAATTGAAAATAATTCGTTGATAATATATTGATAAATTATTTCAAATTTGGAAATGTCTCTATAAATAATAATTACTAACTTCAATGATTTTAATTTTTCTTATTCATGAATACTTCTAATTGTAAAATGATCTCATTTTTAGTATGTGGATCATCATCAATAGTTGTTTGTAGAAATGTTCTTCTAGAAATTATCATTAATATTCCTCTAGTTTAATATGATATCATTTAGGGAATCTATTTCTTATATTAATAGTGATCCCAAATCAATCATAGGTTAAGGGATATCACTATTTATATTAAAGAAACATATATTTGCCAATCCATTCAAGGTAATAATAAGCTAACAAAAGAAATTTCTAACTCTATAAGGATATTACTTCTACTACGTGAGGGGTATTTATCTAGGATGATAATGGAGATTCATACCATTAATGATATTCTATATGTTACAAAATATTTCAATGTATTTCCAGTGGATTTTCGTTGAATTCTCACAAATTATGAAGATTATTTTTTCATGGAAATATAACATGATGATACCTATCTCAAAACCCATTATAAAATATCATTGGTTTAGAATTAGTAATTGTAAGAGAAATACCAAAAGAATATAGCAATTGAAATCACATTCCATCATTTGAAACTATGTGTTGTTCCTATTATTCTATTTTATAAGAATGATATTCTAATGAAAGTTTTAATTGATTTTTATAAATAAAAAAACATCAAAATCAATAAAATTAATCACATACAGTATTGGTTACATATTGTTTATTGTTTATATAGCTCATTACCTTTCAATGATGGTGCTTTTGTCTTCATATCACCATTTGGGCATAATAATATATGAAGTACCCTGAATATCTTTCTCTATGAGGTATGTCCTTGAGATATTTATTGTAATTCCATTTTTAACAACCAATGACCTATTATAATTTATATATAACAAATAGATTATTTTGATGTATAATTGAATAGTAAATAATACTATTTATATGTTTTATTATTATATATTCAAAGATAATGTAAATGATATAATGATACATTGATGATTCTGATTAATATAGTAATGAGAATAATGTTTTAAGAAAAATTAATACAAAAGGAATTCAATTTATAAAGTATCATCCATGGGGCATGTAATTAAAATCATAAGTATATTAGTGGATTATTCATTGAATAGACTTATAATCCAATTACGCACGCTATCCAGAGGGAATGTGACACTTTGTGTTGATATATTAGAATGATATTAGTAATTAATTATGATAAATATATCTCCCATATCAAATCCAATGACAAATTAACTATAGTGGAAAGCTAAGTTCATATAGATAGATGAATTTGAAGGGAACTTCATATAGAAGATGATAGATCCATTTAGTATTAATTTTTGTATTCTACCAAATAGTGGAGATGTGTTTTCGATATATAGTATTGCATTAAATAGGGTATTATGGTGTTTTATCATATAGAATGAGACAGAAGTATTGTACGTGGCACATAAATTAATGGGTTTTGAGAGGAATTACAAGGATCAATATTTGGAGATAGATGTATTAATTTTTTTTTTAAAATTTTCTACATTTATATTTTTCATGTAAAGAATGATATATATACATATAATAAATGAATGATTTTATATATTCACATTGAAATAGTTGAATATTCTCTAAAGTGTATGTTTAGTGTTTATTAATGGTTTTGACATCTCAATGCATTAAAACCGTTGGAAGGAAAAATATGTGTCTGAATATTTGATATGGAAATATCATGTTTACTTTTACATGTTGAGGATTAAAAAGATCTAATATTTATGGATTTGAAAATAATGGACATTGAAATATTTATAATGATGGATAAATTATATCATTCCCAAATTCATATTTAATAATCCATTTAGGTGAATGTTATAGATCATCATAAGGATGATGAGGAGAAAAAATAGAAAGTAAGGAATGTTCTAGAGTTAATCCATTATCACTATGGGATGATATAATTTTTTTATTAGATATGGGTGCATTTAATACAATAATATTTTATGGAGGTATTTTGGGATACATATAAATCTATATAATATATCCATCAAGAAAATATATATATGAAAAATAAATATAAAATTGTATTTTTATTGTATGTAATTAAAGGGGATATAGTAGAGATTTTACCATGATTTAATGTATATTATCATGTTAAGAATGAATTTTATTAGTGTAAGGGGGTAGAGAAATAATTACTCATATCTATATAAATGTGGAAAAACATCACTATGTATTTCATTATTAGACTCCCAAAGTAATTTAAAGAGCATAAAATTGTTCTGGTTGTAGCTGATATACTTATAAAAAAATTCATTTCATTAAAATCATGAAATATATCTCAGTTGAAAAAATATTATACGTATAAATTAATGAAGATTAAATATTTCATTTAGTACAATTATTATGAATATTTTATCAAGATCAATGTTTTAGCTCAATGTTGTTTAAATGTATTTATGAAAGATTTTGTACAATGGAGTATATTATCAGATCTTTCCATCCTCAAGTGAATGGTCAATTTTTTAGGTTAATTTTTCATACACTTATAGAATGTTAAATATATTTTTTATGTAATTGGGATCAATTATATCCTATTTATAAATTTTCATAAAATCATAATGTTAGATCCAGTATTCAAATTTATATTCATAAATTCATCTATAAAATGAAGTGAAAAATAAAACATGTCGGGATGAAGTTTTGTATTGTAATATATTAGGACATGAGCATGTGAATAAATTATATATAAGGTTGTATTATTTAAAAAGGCATTAGGGTATATAAGAGTCAATTTAATTTTTATGTTGATAATCATCACAAAGATCTAGAGTATATGTCGGTGTTAATGTTTTTTAGATATATTTTTAGTATATGTATATGATATTTGGTTGTAATAGGAATCTCACCCCCTACACATTGATCCCATGGAGATTACTCAGGATGTGGGTTAGAAATTTACCTCTATAAAACATCAATCATTCCTCAAATAATTTCTTAATGATATCCATGTGTCTTATTTAACTATATAAATAAAAAATCCATCACATCTACATTACTCAATGTTAGTAACACAGGAGCATGTTATTTCTTATGGATAATAACTATCGGGGATCCTGGATCAAATAGATAATTTGTTGTGGGAAATTAAATCTCACCGATTCAAATACTTTTTTATAAAAAATAAGTTAAAAGAACCTATATGGGAACCTAAGGCTGTATTTAATATAACCAATGCCAATTTTTTATTTGATTAAAATAATTTTATGTGCAAAATTTTTTAAGTTAAAATTTAATATACTTATATTTAAAAATATATTTCCCATTAATTAATTAGATGTGTAGTGTAGTTTAGGATGCATACATTATTCGAATATAAGTGCATAAATAATATTTTATGATATAAAATTTTATAATTAAATATAAATTTATATTTTTTTTAATATAATAAACAAATTTATATAATTGGAATAAGTAACATAAGGAAATACCATTGATCATAAAGAAACTATTTTCAATAGTATTAATGAATTATGAAATTAGATTATATTAATTTCTGTTAAGATGTTGTATAAATATAATATATTGATAAATATAATTTAAAATTATAAATTAATGAGTTTTACAATATTTAAGATTATTGATATGGTTCATTATGCATGTAATTATTGGATTAATGAAAAACATGACAAAAATTTATTTTTTTAATATATGTTTTATTTAGAATTTAATTTATATTATTTTGATAAATAATCATTTATAAACAATTTTGTATATATTTATAGAAATTACTGACCAATCATATATTTATTATCCATTGGAAAAAAGATATAATAAGTTTTTTTAAAAGAGGGAAATATTTCTACAAAAAAACATCTTTTAGGAAAGAAACATGACTTGATATTAATAAATTAATTTTTTCACAATTTATTAATGATTTTCAATAAATGTGTAGATAATATAAATAATAAAAATATTAAATTCATATAATGGTTTTTACTGGGGATAAAATGCGGAAAAATCCATTTTTTTCTAAATTCTACAGTTTTTCTAAAATGTGTTTTAAATGATTTGTTTCTGGATGTTAGAATTTAATTTTATATCCTCTTATAATTGAATCTTTTAAAATAGAATACTTATATTTAACCATAATAATTTATATTTGAAAAAATGTTATACTAAAAAATTTAATAATGGTTACTTTTTGAAAAAAATATTATAACCATACGAGGGTTAAAATATCAATAGGGGGATAAAAAATACATAAGGTCCCACATAATATTAAACTTTTTCTAAATATGATTTCATGAAATATTTTTTAACATAAATATTCTTATATTCAATTTTTTACCATTTTTACCATCATTTCCATTAAAATGGAATTATTTTATATTAAATATAATATTATTTACTATTGAATTACTCTACTCACATATAAAAGAAACCTCATCATCTTTCATATATAGAGAACATGAAATAATCATGACCATCATTTTCAAGAATTCCACACATGAAAATATACTATATGAATATTTTTTTATATTCTTAGAAGACTCATCCATTAATAATTAAGCGGTTCTCCAAAGGATGTTATCCATTGTAGATGTATGTGGTATTTCAGAAAGCTTTCATGTTCCATTCTTATTTATCCTCAACCAATTAACCATTATCAATATTAACATTAAAAAAATGTTTCATTAATTTTTTTTTATTTTTATGTTGTGTGTACATTTATTATCTATCTTCATTAAATCAAATTTAAAATGATAGAATATCTCATTTAAAATGGTGTAATATCAACTCTATTAAGCATTGCAATTCATTTTTCATTACCATATCTCATAATTTGTTATATGGATATATTTTATAAATATATATGATATTAATGATATATTTTTTATTTTTTTAATTAGAAATTATTTTTTATCTCTATTTTTATAAATTCATTAAAAATTAATGAAGAGCCCATGTGTGTTTGGACAACCATATGGATGAAGTGCTGCAAATCATTCTTTTTCACCCCATTAGATGGGCTTTTCCAATACTGTATTTTTAAAATCAAATTATATTAATGATGTTAACAACATTATGTAATTATTTACTAAGTGAAAAGACAAGAACCATTAAAGCAAAAAATCATCAAAAATAGAATAGTTATCAAAAAAGTATTCTTTTAAATATATAATTACTAAAAAATTGATGTTTCAAAATTTATGATAATATATA
The DNA here is from genome assembly GCA_963277665.1 of Viscum album. Taxonomy (NCBI): domain Eukaryota; kingdom Viridiplantae; phylum Streptophyta; class Magnoliopsida; order Santalales; family Viscaceae; genus Viscum; species Viscum album. Next base: position 70,399,171 of record OY728155.1, on the reverse strand, counting down.
TATAGATGTCCAAATATTTTTATTATATGGATTTATAATATATAAAAATTTATTTTATAGGATGATGGAATGGATAAAGTAGAATTCAGTACATGATTTGAGGGTTTCCAAAACTAAATAACCATTTATTAAGATATCTTATATATTCATCACATTATTTCCATTCAATAGTTTAGATAATAAAAATAATTTTATTTTTGTATTTTCCTGAAAATTAAATGTATTTAAAAATTAATCTAAATTATTCCCTTTCATGGTTGTTTGGTTAAATGAGTACCATTGTTATATATTTTTTCATTACAAATGTTATTTTTTAATGATAAATTATATTTGAATTAAAATTTCATGAATTGTATATTCATTACCTAAAAACCCATATTTGTTTTCTCTATATATTTATTTTGTTTTTATTTATTCTATTAATTTAAATTTTATTTTGAAATTTTAAATCCCAAGAGACTGTTTTAATGATAAATAATACGTATATGTACATTGTTGTTCAGCATATTATTCTTCAATATTTTTGTTATTTAAGTTGTTTCAATAATGTTATATTCTATAATCTAATTATTTTTTGAATTAATTATCAAATGTAAATTTAATTATTAGAGTGTTTTAAAATAGAATCAATAAAAACAATTTCAATATAAATATTTTCCATTTATAGATGTGTGAAAAAGAATAATTTTCATCTTTTTCAAAATATCTATTTATATGAATATCATTAATGTCATATTTTAAATATATTATATTAAATGTTTCCTTGTGTTTATAGTAAATATAATATTAATAATTTTCAAATAATGTTTTATTTCAATATGTTACAAATGTTAATTATTATTCATTTTATATTCCTTAATGCAGATATCTGATGATTGTTTTAAAACCTCCAACCATGTGAACCAAAATTTAGGAACCCCATGACTCACGAGGGAAAAAATATAACGATACAAAACATTTTATTTCTAAAAAATGCATATGATTTTGTGGGGACAATCAATTATGAAACCCATTTATTATCAACCAATTATGCTTAGATGAAATCATGATTTGATCTTTCATCTCGTGATTTTTTGGAATAGTTATAATTGTATGAAGGGTGGGATCACAATTATAGAACCCCTAATTAATTGTGTAATTATTGAAATAATATGATATTAAATGAATGCTAATAAGGAGTTAGAAAAATAAATCATGGGATCCATTCCACCAGGAATGAAAATTTATGGGGTGAACTTAATCCACAATGAGACTTTATCAACTATGTTTTTATGTTCTTTACGGCGATAAATGACTACTGGAATTAATTCAAATATTTACGAAAATGAAATAGTCATATGAAATCTTATTATTCTTAGGATATTACCTTAGGTATCATTCTGAATTATTTAAAATTTCCCACTTATATGACCTATATCTTTTCATATGATAATGTTTTTTCCCGGACATGTTATTTCAGATCTATTGTTGGTCATGTATGAATTTATTAATGATTCTTCATGTAATCGAACAGTAATATTTATCATCATATCAAAAATAATATTCATATGATGACTCTCATGCTCACCCTTAAGGATCATTTGAGTTCACCCATTCTTATTATTATATTTTACACATGTTATATAGAAAGGATTTATGTATGATATATCATGGATGGGGAAAATGTGATAGGATCATTGTGGATGATATTAAATTTATATCGTTAAATACTAATATTATAATTAACTACTCCCATGAAAATAAATATTTATGATTATAGACCATTAATATTGTGATATATGTTTCATATTTATGTAAAATTATTTACAATGCATGATCATTTTACTCCAGTCACCTGACAGTTTCTACTGACATGTGGTTCTCCATGATTTAAGAGGATTATCATTGTTAATGCATAATATTTTTTGGTTTTATATACATGGATCAAGTAACCAACCTATCATATATTTGAGTTAGGATTCATGGTATACACATCATTTCACTCTTGAATCATGTTGCTATATTAAGGTTGTAATGACCCCAAAATTCATTAATGAAAATCCCACTTGGTCTAAGTCTTTTAATTGTTATGTAAAACATATTGAATTATTTGGTTTTATGTTTAGGATTTTAAAATACTGTTATGAATTGTGACCATTTCTAATATAGTCGTTGAACACTGATAACTAGACTAGTATAAATATAGGGCTTTAACATATCCAATTTACTCCGACAAAGAAAGAGATGGCCTCATCCAATAGAATTACTCTGTAAAAAGCCCATTTTTAGAGGTCAGAAAATAGGTGGCCTCATTGGGATTCTCTCTTGAAAAAGCCTACGCTAAGCTTTAACCCGTTATGCTTGAGCGGAACCAACTACGAGAGATGTTGAAGTTAATAGTGATTACTACCTGAGCGTTGTTATCTGATCCACCCTCAAGAGTATGTCACCATCGCACAACTCACCCTTCGGCCTTGTGCATGTGTTATAAGGGGTTATGTATGAATACCCTATCACTATTACTATGTACATTATTTTTTAATAAAGAATTTACATTCATTATATTATTGTTATATTGTAAATTGTTTTTAAAGCACATATAGTATTTTTAGTTAATATTATACTAAGAAATATATTTTTCAGAATTAATGGATTTTTAGAATTAAATAATATTTCAATAAAATATTTTTATTTTTATTATTAAATTAATATTTATTAAATATAAATTATCATGTTTTTTTATGAATACAAATGTATTTTTTATTAAGGTTTGGAACCTATTTTTTGTTAAAACCCATAAATTTTCATTAAATGTTGGTTTTTATTTAAAAAGTAAAAATTCACATATTTAGAAATTTATTTAGATAAAATGAATATAATTTTTTTAATCCGGATGATGAAATTATCCAATGGTGAATTTTTGATAAATTTATGAAATAGTCGAATTTTTTGGGTAAAAATTAAATACCGTTTAAATATATAATGTGTTTTATGACATCATAATGACCCAACAGTGATGTAATAAAATACTATAAATATTATGTTCAGCCAGTATATGTATTACTATTAAAATATTTTGATTTAAGGGTTTTTAGGTATATTTTACAATGTTTTAGTGGACCCTTCAAGGCTTATAAAACATTTTATCTCCATAAAGTGTCTTTCGTGAGAGTGTGACTCACCTCTATATAGGAAACCCTATTATTTTAATAATATTGACCATGGGCCTTATAAAATATTTTTGTTCTCTCCCTTTTGGAAAAAACCATGGTTCAAAACCATGGTCTGGTTTGTGGATTTGATTTGTTTAATGTGAGGTGTCCCAAACCTTAATAATAAAGAATTAACTCTCCTTTCCTATATTAACCCACCCATGATACCCATTTCCATTCATTAAATGAAATTGGAGTTCATCCAAACCCTGAACCTCCTCTCTCTAGAATCCTCCCAAGGTTTCCCAATATCCCAAGAAGCCTCTCTCAAGAAACACCCTAGCTTTTGGGATCACATTTCCATGTAAAGGATTTCTTCTTTTATTATTTTTTTCCCAATTTATTATTTAAGTTTTTATTCCGTTTTTTCAATTAAAAATAGTGGGGTATGATTTCAAACCTCCCCCATACTTCCCCCTTTATGTTTGGATGATGGGAGACCCCTTTCTCTCTCATTAATACCTCCCATGTACACCTGTTACCATGCGGTGAGGGGTTTATCTCTCCTCTTTATTATCCAAGTAATTATTTTGTATTTTGCATCTAAATTCCATTATGTTTTTTGAGACGTATATCTATATGACCCCTTACATTCCATTTAATTTACATAGGATGAGACACCCTTTTATCTCTCATCAACTATTTTCTTGAACCCTTATGTCACTTCGTTATGATGCCGAAATTGCACCGTGATTTTCCAAGCCAAGATCATTGTGTAGTGAATACCATACCCATGACTCTATCAAGATTATTCAACTTTATGAACATATAAATATTGAATGATACATTCATGAATTTATTCCACATTACTTAATCTTGGAATAACTTATGATTTTGATTGATTCCATGTTATATGATCCATGTGCCACACTTATGCATGAAATAAAATGTTTAAGAATGGTGCGCCCTAATAGTGCTCCAATGAATTGGGTAAAGTATAGTATCATGATACGTCATGTGAAATGGGGGTTGAATAATTCTAATTCAAGTATAATTAGGTTTTACTCGTGATTCTTGTGCAATGAGGGTTTACTCTTTCTTCATGTGCAATGAGCCTCAACTCATACTAATTCCACGTTAAGTTTTGATTTTACATTTCCTTGTTATGATTATCATCCTTAATCATGCCTTTATGTTTATGTTTCTCTTGTTCTCCATTTATTTTCCTATTGACTAACATGTATTGTATTTCTCAGGTTATAAAATTTTTATTCCCTTACTGGGAATTATAGACACCCTTTTTTATGCATGTCCTTAGGCTATCCCATGAAATTCTTTGTACGAGAAAATGTAGTGGTCATGTAAAGGATATTTTCAATAAAGATGTTGTTTTTCATGATTTAAGTATTTATGTAATGATCCTAAGACATAAAGACACTACACCTCTCAAACATCCATGTTATATCATGTGAAGAGTTTATGTAATAAATCATGTTTAAGTGTGAAATAAAATGAAGGGTTGTTATAGTTGGTATCAGAGGATATGTATAGTTATTTTTGGGAATAGGTTTTGGAAAACCCATGTGAATAAATAAAGACAAGAACAAGTATAATAAAAACAACCCAATGTATTGGTGAGTATTGAGTAAGTGTTTTATCATGAAAATACATTCCTGTTTGGATACGAGCATGTAGAGGTGGCTCTGGCACATATGTATCTTATGCATAATGCCTGAAAACACTGCTTTGAGCTAGAATCAAAAGGGCACTGGTGCAAAACAATGGGCCTTGCTGCACTCTTGGTTACGACACTCCCAGGGGATTTTCTTTTCTAAATTTATAATATTAGTATGAACCCTTATTAAGGGAATAAAAAAAATCCCCATAGGAATATATATTAGTAAGTAGATCATTAATAGAATAGATTGAAGCCAAAGGATTGACAAGTTAAGGAAATAAAATTTATTTATATGTAATCAGTTTTGTCCATGGATTACACTTTATATTTCACCAATAACGTTCATTTTATTCCAGACAATGGCAGGAAAAATGAGGACTTAGGATAACAACCGATGTGGAGATCAATGTGATGACTATGCTAATGATATTCCCAATCTGATGAGAGTGGGAATCGTGAACATTTTCATCATTATATCTCAGTTAACTCAAGCTTTTAATAGAAACATGGGTCATGAAGAAAATTTAACACCCTTAAGAAAGACCAAGTCACCATCAAGTGCTTAATGAGACAAAGGCCTCATACTTTTAATGGATCATATGATCCCTCAATCGTCGAACAATGAATCAACTCCATTGAAAATATCTTCTCCATCCTTTAATGTTCCAAACAAGACAAGGCACTCATGGCTTCTTATCATAGGGAGGGTGAAGCTGATGAATGGTGGACGTTGATAAAAAATATAAACCATGAGGAGGAGATCGATGCATTGAAATAGAAGGATTTCTGGAAGATGTTTTTCGATAAATATTTTTCGCACACCCTCCCACTTAAGATAGAAAGGGGCTTCTTTACCATTACGAAAAAATATGAAAAATCTATCGGAGAATACGAGGCAAACTTCACAAGGTTTGAATGATATTCCTCCACCTTTTTCATTACCCCCGAATGCAAGGTTGACAACTTCTTTGGTAGTAGAAACCTAGCCTACAGAAAGCGCTAGATATCCTTGAATTCAACAGCTATGATCATATTATCTGATGTGCCCTCAAGGTCAAAATGGAGATTAGAGAATCTCAGGGGTATCATGGGGATAAGAAGGATAAGGTGGACTTCAATGATGGTTGTCTGATTGATAAATCCAATGGTGTTATGAAGATCAAACACCCCACTTTCCAATGGTGCAGAAAAGAAGCACCCTGGAAGTTTCCAGAAGGGGATGAGGAAATGATTTAGGTATTTAAGAGAAGGGAACCTGGCTGTTAACTACCGACAAGAAAACCCTGTGGCTGCAGCATAGTAGAGGAACGATCCGTTTGACTCTAAATGATTTTTTCATTACTACAACTGCTAAAAAACCAGGGAATTTTTCAAATCATTTCCCTAAGCCAAGTGTTTTTAGAGGCAACCAACAACCTCCAAAGTAGCAAGGGAGATATTTTTCCATCACTACTGCCGAAGTGATCCATGAAAATGATGTGGTGACAGGTACACTAGTTATTCATTGAATAATAGAAAACGTACTTTTTGATTCAGGTTCTACACATTCTGTTATATCCCAAATGTTTAGTAGATTAATCCTAGTACCACCACAAATATTGTAATTAATGATGTTGGTGATTACAGAAAATGGGGAAATCATTGCATTCCATGAATATAACTCCTCCATCATCATAATCTGTAGATTGAATTTCCTAGTGAGACTCGTAATACTCCCTCTAGTGGAATTTGATGTAATTATTGTTATGGATTGTATTTCCTTATATCAATCCAAAAAATATTTTCATGAGAGGGATTTCACTCTCCATGTGGAAAATTGACCCCCCGATTCTATACAGGTGCAAGGAGGAAGATGAATCCTTTTTAGCTCCATCATCTCAAGCGGGGATCTTACTGCACTATGAGCATGGGTATTTCGATCAGATGATTGAGTATAAGGAGGAAACCATCTTTGAATACATGCCAATTGTGAGAGACTTCACTGAAGAGTTTCCCTATGAATTTCCTGGTCTTGCTCCTAGAATAGATTTTTAATTCTCAGTTGATCTTAAACCTAGGGAGCTGCCAATATCTAGGACTCCATATAGAATGGATGTTGTGGAGCTTGATGATATAAAGAAACAAATACTAGGGAATCTAAATAAAGGGTTTATACGCCCAAGTGCTTCACCTTGGGGTGAACCAGTCCTCTTTGTCAAGAAGAAAGATGGGTCAATGTGCCTTTTCATCGATTATTGTGATCTTAGAAAAATCATGATAAAGAAAAAGTATCATCCCCCATGAATTTATGAATTTTTCGATCAGCTCCATGGAGGACAATACTTCTCCATGGGGGATTTTCGGTCAGGATATTATCAAGTGATGATGATGAAAGATGATATCACCAAGACTTCTTTTCGTACAAGATACTTTCCTTAAGAATTCATAGTAAATCCTTTCAGACTCACTAACGCTCTAGAAATCAACATGGAATTGATGGATATAGTCTTTAGATATTACCATGACAAATTTGTGGTAGTGTTTATAGATGATATTTTCATATACTCAAAAACCAAGTAGGACCATGAGGAGCATCTAAGAACTGTACTAGTGGCCTTGCAAAAGCATATGATCTATTAAAAGTATAAGAAGTGTGAGTTTTGGTTGCAGGAGGTCTCCTTCATGGGGCATATCATCACAAGAAATGGGATATATGTGGATCCCCCAAGACAACTGTGATGGAGGGACAGTTAAGGCCAACATCGGTAACAGATATTTGTAGCTTCTTGGGGTTAGTTGGACATTAATGGCGATTTTTCAGAAATATCTCATGATTTTCCAACTCTCTTATCGAGCTATCTCAGAAGAGATTAATGTTTTATTGGATTTATGAATGTGAAGAATGATTCAAGGAGTTGAAAAGGAGGCTTATCATAGCACTGATTCTCACTTTACCCGTAAGTGGAGAACTTGTTGTTGTATTCAGTGATGCTTTGAAGAAGGGCCTGGGATGTGTGTTGATGAAAAATGACAATGACATTGCATATGATTCAAGAAAATTGATAGTTCATGATTAGAATTATCCTACACATGATTTGAGGTCGGATTCTGTGATTTTTTCTTTAAAAATTTGGTAGTATTATCTCTTTGGGGAGAAGTTTGAAATATATACCGACCACAAAAGCCTCAAGTATATATTCAAACTAAAAGAATGGAACATGCGCCAAGGAATATGGTTAGAGCTGATCAAATACTATGAATCCTCAAACCACTACCACCCTGAGAAAGCAAATAAGGTGGTCGATGCTTCAAGTTGAAAGGACCTAGTGATTCTATCTTTCAGGAGAATTTATAAGGTTCCAATCTTTTTAGACATGATGAATGTGGAAATGAGAATCATAATGAAAGGATCATCATCATTCCTTTCACCAATTATTTCTCGACCATCTCATTTGGAAAGGTTAAAGGATGCTAAAAAAGATGATGTTGGAATTCAGAAGAAAGTGGAAGCTGTCATAATAGGGAAATTCCCGGAGTTCAATGTTAATAAAGAATGAATTGTGAGATTTGGGAAAATACTACGTGTTCCATCAATTCCCAAGCTGAAGAAGGAACTTTTTGATGATGCACATAGTTCAAATTTCACTATTCACAAATGAAATACAATGATGTATCGAGATCTCCATGAGAATTATTGGTGGGATAATATATAGTATTAGATCACTGATTATACATCAATGTTCCTGGTGTGTCAGCAAGTGAAGGCAGAGAGGCCGAAGTTTAAGGGGATGAAGAAACCAATGCCCACACCAGCATGAAAATGGGATGACATCACCATGGACTTTGTCATAGGACATCCAAAGGAAACAGTGAAATCTGGGTTGTTGTGGATCTTCTTACAATGTCTGCACACTTCATTGAAATTTAGGAGGATTTCTCATTAGATCAACTGGAATGGATATATATCAGGGAAGTCGTAAAGAAGCATTGAGTAACACTATCTGTTATATCTGATCACAATACAAGATTCAACTCTATGTTTAGGAAGAGTCTTCAATGTGATCTAGATACTGAACTAATCTTCAGTACATCCTATCATCCTCAAACTTATGTCCAATCCGAGAGAACTATTCAAACAATAGAAGATATGTTAAAATCGTGTTCAATGGAATTTAAAGGAGTTTGGGATCACCATCACCCTCTAGTTAAATTCTCCTACAATAATAGTTTCCACTCGACCATCCGATTGGCACCTTATGAAGACCTGTATGGGACATGATGCAGAACATTGACATGTTCGGATGAAGTCAGTGAGCATAAGATGCTAGGATCAGAAATGGTTGATGAAATGGGGGAAAAGGTTAAAATCATTCAACAGAATATCAAGGAAGCCCAGAGTTGACAGAAGAGTTATGAAGATATCCATTGACAATATATTGATTTTAATATTGAAGACATGGTATTTCTACGCATATCCACGCGGAATTAGGTCATGAGGATTGGAAGGAAATGGTTTTTATGTCCTAGGAACATTGGCCTCTTCGAAATTCTTTATCTTGTCAGGGTTTTGGCCTATCAACTAGCACTTCCACCTACCATGGAAAAATTACATGGTGTATTTCATGTATCCCCCTTAATGAAGTACATAACAGAACCTTCAAATTTACTCTTTTCATAGGTAGTATAATTAGTGGATGGTCTTTCTTACAACGAGAAACCCGTGAAGATATTATATCGTAGAGGGAAAGTTATACGAAATAAGACAATTCCCCTCATCAGGGTGTTGTGAAAAAACTTCATGTTTGAAGAAGCGACTTGGGAAACGGAGGAAGTGATCAAGAAGAGTAACCTATATTTTTTATAGTGGGAAAATGAAATTTCGAGGGTGAATTTTCTTAAGGGAGGAAGATTTTAATGAACCAATAATTCATTAATGAAAATTTATCTTGGTCTATGTATTCTTGTGGTTATGTAAAATGAATTGAGTTATATGGGTTTATGTTCTGGATTTCAAAATAGTATTATGATTTCTGATCATTCCTAATATAGTTATTGAATAGTGATCACATGATTAGTATAAATATAGGGCTTTAACAAATCCAATTTCCTGAGACACAGGAAGCGATGACCTCATCTAGTAGACTTTCCTTGTACGAATCCCATTTGTCGGAGCTCAGAAAGGAGGTGGCATCATTGTACACCGCTCCTTAACAATCCCAAGATGATCATGAACATGTTAAGTTTGAGAAGAACCGACTACAAGGTAAGTAAAAGTTAATAGACATTTCCACACAAGCGATGTTATCCGAGCCACCCCAAGAGTTTGTCACCATTGCACACCTTACCGTTCGGTCTTATGTGGGTGTTATAAGGGTTTATTTAACAAGAACCTAGCACTGCAACTATGTAAATTTTTTTAAGTAATTTGCATTCATTTTATTATTGTTACTTTGTAAATAGTTTTTAAAGCACAAATAATATATTTTGATAATATTAAACTAAGAAATATATTTTGATGAATTAATTTATTATTTAATTAAATATTATTTTAATTAAATATTATTATTATTATTATCAAATTATGTTTTATTAAATACAAATTATTGTATAATTTTATGAATGCAACTGTTATTTTTATTGAGGATTGAAAGTTATTTTTGTCAAAACCCATGAATTTTCAATAAATGTTGGTTTTTATTTTAAAATTAATTATTCAAATATTTATAAAATTATTTAGAATGATTTAATATTATCTTTTTAATCCGGACGTTGAAATAATCCCATGGTAAATTTTTCTTAATTTTCTGAGACAGTTGAATTTTTTGGTAAAAATTAAATACCGTTTAAATAATTAATGTGTTTTATGACATCATAATGACCCAATAGTGATGTAATAAAAAACTATAAAAAATATTTTCGTCTAATATATATTTTACCATTATAATAATTTTATTTTCAGTTAATTTGATTTATTTTAAAAAACATTAGTGGACCCTTCAAAGATTATAAAACATTTGGTCTTTTTAAATAGTTTTCCTTGAGACTGTGACTCACCACCACATAAGCAACCATATTATTTTAAGTTGTTCTGCCATTTTCCATGTAAAATTTTGTTTTCCACACCCCTTTAAAAAATAACTTGGGCAAAAACCATTTGATGGTTTGTGGTTTTGATTAGTTTTTTGTGAGGTGTCCCAAACCTAAATAATAAAGAATTCCCACACCTTTCCAATAATAACCCACCCATGATCGCACATCTGCTTCACTAAATGACTTTTCAATTTATCCAAAGCCTACCCTCATTTCTTAAGAATCCTCCCAAGGTGCCAAAATCTCCCAAGAAGCCTCTCCAGACTCTCCCATGCTTTTTGGATCACACTTCCATGTAATGGATTTCTTCCTTTCTCATTTTTTTCCAATTTTCATTCAGTTGTTATACCCTTTTGTTTTCAATTACCAATATTGGGGTATGATTTTTAACCTCCCACATATTTCCCTATTTAATATTGGATGATGGTAGATCCCTTTCTCTCTCATTAATACTTCCCATGTACACCTGTTACCATGCCGAAATTTCATTGAGGGATATCTCTCTCCTCTTTTACATCCAAGTTACTATTTTCTATTATGAATTTAAATTCCATTATGTTTGTTGGGAAATATATCTATATGACCCCAAAAAATTACATTTAATTTAAATATTATTAGTAACCCTTTTCTCTCTCATCCTCCATTTTCATGAATTCTTATTTCACGTCGTTATGTTGTAGAAATTGCATCTCGTTTTTCCATGCCAAGATCATTGTGTAGTGAATACCATACCCAAGTCTCTATCAAGGGTATTAACCTTTATGAACATATACATATTGAATGGTACTTTCATGTATTTATTCAACATTACATAATAATGGAATAACTTATGATATTGATTGATTCCATGTTATATGATCCATGTGGAAGACTTATGCATGAAATGAAATGTTTAAGAAGGGTGTGTCCTGATAGTGCATCAATGCATTAGCTAAAGTATAGTATCATGATACGTTATGTGAAATGGGAGTTTAGTCATGATATTTCAAGTGAAATGAGTATTTACTCATGCTTCATGGGCAATGAGGTTTTACTCATGCTCCATGTGCAATGAGCCTTGCCTTATTCTAATTCCATGTTAGGTGTGGTTGCCACATTTCCATGTTTGGATTATCATGCATTATCATGCCATTATGTTTATGCTTCTCTTGTGATCCATTGATATTTCTATTAACTAACATGTATTTTATTTCTCATGTTATTCCATGTTTATTCCCTTACTGGGCTTTATACCTCACCCTTTTCTTATGCATTTCCTCAAGTTATCCCATGCATTGCTATGTATAAGGGAATATAGTGGTCATGTAAAGGAAGTTTTCTATAAAGATGTTGTATTTAATGTTTCATGTTGTTATGTAATGATCCAAATCCACAAAGACACTGGACCTCTTGATCTTCTATGTTCTATCAAGTGAAGAGTTTACATAAAAAATTGGTTTTAACGGTGAAATAAAATAAAGGGTTGTTATAATGGTGATATATCATGGTCATTAGCTTTCAGATTACTCAAATTTGTTTGAAAATAAATTTTTACCCATCAATCGAATCATCCACGATCATTTTTTATTATGATTATCATATTTCCATAGCCTAACATGTATAGTATTTTGATTTAGTGGGCATACAAATTATAATGGTATCATATAAATGCAGAACATGAAATCTAATAAATTTAGATTAATATGTTGGTAAAAATTGAAATATCCCAATATTAATCATTCCCACATTCATATTATGAATATCAATATCAATCCATATAGTATTTTATATGATTTTAAAAATACAAGAAATATTAATCGGTAATCAATATAACTAAATCAATATATATTATTCATATCACACCAACTAGATCATCCACCACCATATTAATGAAAAAGTATTATTAACCGAATCAAACATATATCTTATTTCCCTATCAGGGAATCCAATATATAAATAATAATTTCACTCATATATCTATTATTATTCCAATGAAATATTGAATTATTTATGAAAATAAGTTTTCATTATGAATCCTATCTAATATATAATGATAATGAAACCTCCTAATCTAAATATATTCTTCTAATGGTCCTAATAAGAAAAACTATCTTAACATAACAAATTTTTAATGCTCCACATTCCTTTAATTTGATAATTTCTATTATAATTTAACGAAAATAATGTTGAGAACCCATTAAAATAAATTCTCTCATATGTAATATAATTCCTATAAAATAATGGATTTCCATAAAATAATTCTTCTAATATAGAGTTTCCAATGTTAACCAATAAAATCTAAATAACTCATATTGAAATAATATAAAAGTGTATATATTATATGCAGTTGGATGATGAAATGTATCCATTGCTAAAGGTTTGTATTAATCTTGACCACAATTGAGATACTTATAATCCATGTTATGTATAGAATTCTTAAGGGATATAATCACATATATCCATAGTGATTCCGACATTTATTTAATATACAGATTGTATTTCTCATATTAAACATGGCCATATCAAAACTCATTGTTAACATATTATTATTATTAATATATTGATTACTTCTTTTCAATGTTTATTTATCAAAAAACTTATAATACAAGAATAGATCCCGGTAAAATGGTTTTGAAAATTTTTTATATACCTAAACTATAACCACACTTTTCAATTAATAAGAGTAACTATGCATCTAAATTTCCATTACATCATGAAAACTTTTAATCCATTACACCTAATTTAATTATAATATTTTTCATTTATAACAACAGAATATAAATTAAAATTCATATTTAAAATAGATAAATTAATTATAAAAATTAATACCTTTAATCTAATCATCAAATTCCCAATAATGGATCATAAAAAATCATAATCCTTAATTGTTTCTATGCATTTCAGATACTAAATAAGTATACATGTAACTCCCTATTATAATTATACCAGGTATGTATTTTAACTTGTTTTGGTTTATATTTTTTTATTCATTCAGTAATAATGATATGGTTTTCAAAGGATTCCTGTAACGTTGATCTCATTGAATATTTTGGATTTCCCACTTAGACCTATACATATTGTATCTCACTATGTAATAATGTGATATGGAAGTGAAGTAATCTCTATTTAATGGATGCTGGATAGATGCTATGAATTTTATATAAGGAGTGAGTGGTTTACATGATATGTAAGAGATACATGTCATGTAATGGTTTAATAATTTTTTTAATAAACATATAACATTTATTTTGGAGTATATAGAAAGAGTGGAATATATGACATTTAAATGGTCTACACGTCATGGAAAAGGTTAGATTCACTATTTTATTGTGTTTTGAGGACATATAATACATTTATTAATTTATGAATTACCCTCTAATGAACTAGTGATATTCCCATGCAATTTTAGGAGATTCATTTACATATATATAACATCATTTAGAAATTAATCACATCTATTGATGGATTACTTCTATTCAGGTAAGTGTTCCTCTCAGATCTTTTTTGGTTTTTATTACTGTTGCATTTTGGATGTGTGTTTCTAATAATATAATCTTTTATATCATTCATTTATAATTATTGGTGTGAACTATCTTTTGAATTATTTTCTTTTATTTGGAAATATTTTTTATTAAATGAAATAACATTTTTACGTTATTGGGGTTTTTTATTTTATAAAACATGTTACATTGATAAATTGGATGTTACTCTTGATTACACTTTTTTGGTTGTTCATATATTAGATTTGATACATTGTTCTATATGATTTCATATAAATGAATTTGATTTAAAAATTTATTTCTTCTTTGATAATATATTACATTGATTTAGAATTGTTTTTTACACAACCATGTGTATTAGATGGTATTTTAAAATGACAAATAAATGTATGAGAATGGATTTGAATTTTTTTTATAATATTGAATAGTGAAAACCCTGGATGCCTTGATATTGAGACATGGGTAGCCACAGTGTGTGTTTCAACACAAGGTGGAAACATTCGGGATATCGATTGGTAGGATGTGATATCAATTAGTTCATATATTTTCCAGATTAGGATTGTAGGTGTCTATTATGAATTTCCTAGAGGATGAATCCCAATACATGTTTCTTTGAAATTTCTCAATATTTTTTATTTGTAGAAATATTTTTTTATCATGGATTGATGCTCATTTTTAAATATATGAGGTTTTATCACATTTCTTTTCATGGTAGGTTACTTGATATTAATGTGATTAGCTTCTTACCTCTTGATTCATGGATATTAACTGAAAAAATTATCTGTTTTACTTTTCATATATCTGGTTATAGGATATTAATAGCATATATTAAAAATAATGGGAAATGATTTTCAATTAGAATTATTTTATTTTGTTAAAATTATTTGTATTATAACTTTTTAAATGATTGAATTGTTTATTTCTTATTAATGTACCATGTATATAAATTTTGTTGGTATCTTATGAGATTATGGCCTATGCCCTACATGTGAATGTGTGCAGAAGAAGTTATTATATGTAGGATCAAGGAAAATGGAAGATAATCAAGTATCACATTTTTATTCTCTGATTTTTGTTTCTATTAGTTTGTTATGGTATAAATGTGACTCTTATTAATGTAGATATATCAATTAGATTCTTTTCTTGAATATTGTTTTGGGATTATATGTATTTTTTTGAATCTTTTCTGTTTAACATTTTTTAATCTAGTTATATTGTATCATTAAATATATTAAATTTTATGTTTTTATCATATTTTACCCAGTTCATGTGACATGATGGTTCATGTGGCTTCTATAGTTTAACCATGTTGACTCACTACTACTTGGAATCAAATGGTTTGTTCAAACTAAAGTCTATTATAACTTCATGAGTTTCGTTATATTCGACGTGTAGTCCATATATTTGGACAAATGAATTATCATTGTTGGTGAAGAAAAAATATATGTCGATATCACATCCATGAGTGAAACTGAGTTTTCATGGCCACTCGGGGATATCTTTTAGGTTTGAAACATTTATTTTGAGGTATTTTTAATGAACTACATTGTATTTTAATTTAAATATACTTATTTCTTTCAATTTATTCTTTTCGTCGTAGTTTTATATTATTAAATATTTAAACATTTATACACAATAAATGAATTTCTGTAACATCCCATCACTGATCTAACAAGTATATCATTACACTTGTCATGGTTTTTCTGTTTCATTGGCCTGGAAGGTTTAATAACAAATTGGGAGGATACCTATAATGGTGAAGTTATACTTTTTTCGACTCAAATATTTAAATGGGCGTTTCAATAGTGTTTTTCACCATATGTGTAATGGTAAATTGGTTCATACCATAAAATATCCACACTAAAAATGTTACACTACAAGATGATTTAGTATATATCATGTGTTAATTAAAGATAATTTTTTAGTTTGAAGTGAATCATTTTAAGCCTGTTAGATAAATTAAATATTTCATGACTTATAAAGGGTTACACACCATTCAATACCCCAAAATATGTTTCAAATTAGGAATCATAACCTATATATCCCTTTTATATCCTCTTCGATTTCACTTCTCACAACCCAAATCCCTCCCCGGGTAATCATGGGGATCTCAAACCATTCCAGATCATTTTATTCGACAATTGAACATTATTGCATTTTTAGTGTGATTATTGGGAAACTCATCTACTATTTTCTTTGACTAGATCTCATTCTACCCCTTTTGGATTTAAAAGGGTCATCCTAAAGATAATGGAAATATACATTATTATGTTGGATCTCATTACTAGTTTCAGTTTCATGGTCTTATGTGCCTTCATTCTCATTGATGGGTTCATTGATATAATTTATTATTGTTAAAGGGAAGGTGGTTAAATCCTGTTTGGCCAAATTTATTAACCTTGAATTTCTATATTTATTTAAATTAATTTCTCAAACTATCATTCAATTAATTTAATAAATCCAAACTCCATTGATTTAGTGGATCATAAAATCTATTGTAATCAAAATTGAAAACCACCCAATTTAATTGAATTTTGGTTAGTTTATGGAACTAGGTGCGCAAAAATTGTAAAATTGAAATTTCCAATTTGATGGAAAATATTTAAAATTATTATTTTTATTTAATCATGGATATATAATTTGAAATATCTATAATTGTTTTTGAATTGATTTCAAATAATTCATAATAGACTATAATGTTTTGATAGATACCTAGTGGTTTTAAATTGTGAAAAGGCAAGTTTTTCATAAAAAATAATTTTTGGTTATAAATAGAAAATTGGAATCTAAATTGAATAATGATATTAAATTGTATTTTAATAATTATTAAATTAAATTTAACATAATATATTGTGTAAGAGATCTTGAAATCCTTAGGTAGTTATTGAGTTATTTTGATAAAATCTATGGTTATACGACACTTGAAAACCTAAATGTTGCACGTCATATCCCCAATGTCATGGTTATGTGTCCCCTTTGGCCTGTGTCATAGGGACATGTTTATACACATTTTTCCATTATTAATTAAAGATTGTGGAGTCCTACAATCTAGAACATTATTACATATTTGGTAGATGATCTTGTTTTTCATTTGTTTTATATTTGAGATACAAATCTATAATTTTGTTGTTAAACATCATTAAATATCTTATTAATTTATATAAAATATTAAATAAAAAATATTTAATCCTTTGTTTCACAAATGTTCCATAACGTTTTTAGAATTTTCCTAATGTATTTTCCATTATTTGAACTTTATAGCACAATTTAATTAAATTTGATTTCATATTCCATTCTTGTTTTTTTAATTAATGAATCATTTTTTCTAATATATAAATGGAATCTACATTAGAATACATGTTTATAAACTATTAATATTTTCAATCCCAATCCCATATTTTTTATTTTGGTGTCTGTAGATAATCCTATTCCTAGTTCAAGCAAGGATAATGTATCACATGGAGGATGATCTAGTTATTGATCATTGGACATGGTGAGTTATACCCATAGATACATGGGTGTTTCTTTCCTATTATGGTAGATGGGATTTAGTACATTGGGCTTCATTTCCTTGCTGACTTCTGGTACATTACTCCCAATGGATTTTTTATGTATGCATATTGACTTTTTGTCTTGAGTCTACTATGTTTTATGGAAAATTCATTCCCACTTGCATCTTGTATAATGAAATTTTCTAGTCATTGTCCCTTGGGGATTTGGAACACCTTTTGAGATATTATAAGACTAGATTAGTTATTGGGTTTCCAGTTTACATGGTATGGTTCATAAAAATTAGGTATCAAAGTGAGATTGTTATGATTATTTTTTTGATGTGAATATGTATTGTAAAATATTTTCGAGACATAGGAGGTAGTTTCATTTTAGTTCCTAGAAAACAATGACATTTGAAATACTTATGTTTCTAGGTGTTGTTAGGGATATATGTATTATGGATTATTTTTATCATTTTCCCAATTATGATTTCGATAGATTAAAATCCAAATCTAATTTATTATACCAGTCAGAATTATGTTCAAATCACGGTTCTATTTGAGAATTATCAAAAGTTATCCTTGTTTTCTATTGATGTTGTGCAACATCATGAATCTTATAATTCATGATATTCAGATCTAGTTGGGAATTGTCTCTAATCCATATTGAGATTAATAATTAGTGGAACAAAATATAGATGATGAGTTTGTGTGCAATGTCCATGCTCGGGGGTAGGAACCACCTACATTTCCCATTTAGACTCCAACTATGGAACCTTGGATGAATTCTATGAAGGATATCTTCCAAAATATCCATATCCGGAATCCAAAACTTTTGTAATGATTTCTCGATCCCTAAAATGATGACGAATGGTTAGGTATGATATATTGTTTATTTGAGTTCTTAGAGACATTGGACGTGGTCAAGTGGATGTGAGCCGCCTTCATGATAGAAGGACTGTTCATGGGATGGTGAGACATCATGGTGACAGTGATGAAACACGAGGGAAAGAATGGTAGGAAAAAATGGCTATTTTCACTGACAAATTTTATCGAGAGTAAATGATTTTGGCCATGGATGGGGTGACTTTCATACTTCAGCTGCCAGATATAACCTTGATTGAGGTTTTAAGTCATTTTACAAACTAATGTAGTTTGCGCATGAGATTATATCTAATGAGAATTTTATGGGGTGATAGATTTAGATGGTACATAGATAATATGTTCTTTCTCAGGTTTTGTTACTGATTTTTCCCAATTATACTAATGTTTTAGAAATGGAGATTATGGTTGAGATGGACCTAGCAAGAAATTGACATTTGATAGGAGTTCTTTTTTCATAAGGGGGAATGTGAGATCCTTCAATAGAAAGAGAAACCACAATGATTATCAGGGATTTTCACAATGGAAGGGTCATTGTCAACCCTCTATAATTCTAAGATTAATTCATTGGACATGTATCATTATGGAATTCCAAGACACTCTAAGAGGGTTTTCGCTTATTCACCATCGAACTATGGCTCCTGCGAATACTCTAGACACTTACCGATATTATTCCATATATTTCATTCTATTAGTACTATAATAGGATCATCATATCCACCCAAAACTATGGGTAAATAAAATGATACACGTATAAAGGGTTCCGTCAACAAGAATCCAGAATGAATCCACTTCAAATAGAAGATTTGTCTTCAAAGGAAGCAGATACGGGTCCCGCAACTGAGAGAGGAATTGTTACTCTTTATTAATCATTAATAACTACACTATTTAATGTTGGGGTTTCTCATTAATTTTTTCCAACTCAAATTTTTAATATTTATATTCAACCAATTGATATTTTTATTGTGGCATGGATATTACTACACCCTATAGAATAAAGAGAGAGTAGGGCCTCTGAGGCCCTGGTTGTGTCTTGTCTCTATTAGATTTCGACTTTTCATGGAGGTTTTTGGTCCTTGGCATGAAACCAATTTACTTCATTTTTTGAATGGATTGGATCATTTCTAGTAAATCTCAAATTGATTGTTATCTTTGATGAGTCTACTTTACTACACCCAATGTTGTGTCTTGAATCAATAAAAAATAATAGTACCCAAGGCCGGCTAGGGATAAACCTTTTAATCCACTGTTGGTGAAGGTTATATTTTTTTTCTTTTGATTTGGAGTTGGATTCATTGAAGAGTTTTTTACCACTAGTTTTCATCGAGTATACAGATGAGTTCCCTTATAATTTATCTAGTTTTGACTAGTATTTAATGTTGATTATTGTATAGAATTAATACTTACTACTCCACTAGTTTATATCACCTCAAACAAAATGTATCCAACTGAAATGAAGGATATAAAGTCTCAATTTGATGATCTTCATGCAAAAGTCATTACACTCCTCAGGGTGTCACGTTGTGTAGAGTAGGATCAATTTTCTATGAAAGATGGTGGTTCTCATCACTTATGAGTTGATTACCTAAATATAAATCGAGCCTCAGAAATGAAAAGTATTTATTTCCATGGATTGATGATATGTTTGATTACTGGAAAGCAGTGAAGAGGTTATTACAGATCAACCTTCTACCCTATTACAATAAAATGTTAATAAATAAATAAGAAAGTAAGAAATATACTATTAAGAGCATGTATGATCAATATTATAAAATTAGTATTCACTTAGGTATAAAAAATTCTTTAGAAGTTAGCATGGCTATAATGATTGGGATTATCCATGAGTATCTAGGTATCATTTTGTAAGTGTTTTTGGATGACATCTTTCTTTTCACTATGTTTGAGGAGGATCATATACATTATAATAGAATAGTTATGAAGTAGCTATGAAATTACTAACATTATCTATGGCTTTTGAATTTTCGCATAAAGATTAAGGTACTAAAATTCATGGTAAAGGTTGTGTCAGAACAAGGAATTCCATATGATCATGAGATGTAGAAGGCTATTATGACCATAGAGAAACCATGAAATGTCTTTGAGATTAAGATAATATTGGTTTCATCTGGACATTATCATCGGTTCATCAAGGACTTATCAAAGACGGTGTCTTGGAGGACCCCTCTATCATGGAAGGGAGTGATGTTGTTTGGGGATGAGAATTTCCAGATTTATTTATATGATATAAAACATATCTTTACAACTTGGTTAGTGTTAACTCTTTAGAAGGTCTGGTTTGGCTATGTGGTTGTTTGGATGCATCATATTCAAGCTTGGAATGCATTCTCATGCATCGAAATCATATAGTTTCTTATTTTTCTCATTATCAGAGGCCACATGGGTAGAATTATCCTACCCATGACCTTGAACATACATCAGTAATGAACATGCATAAGAGTTGGTAGAATTACCTTTTCAGATAGAAGGTTATAATGTTTTCACACCACATGATAATGATTTATATATTATCTGAATGTGATTTTAATCTCCACCAGATTCATTTGGAGGAATACATAGTAATCTTTTGACTTTTACATTTCCTATACCCCAATGATTGGGAATTTCGTTTAATATTTTTTATGATGGAAACATATTGACTACAAAGTGAAATAATCTTCATAAGAGTAGAATATGATAGGCATTATTGCATAGATTCAAATTGGTGTCCTTGAATTAGGGGATGAGGTTTCATTAGCCAACATTCGGTTATCATTAGCTGTTCTCTTGATGATTTTCATGGGTCATAATTTTGATGATGAATTCCATAGAATTAGAGACAATCTTTTTGGTGGGGATATTTTTTCTTCTGTGTTTTCACTAAAGAGTGTGTTTAAAGTCATAAAAATCACTTTGTTGTGTAATTAGTAGAAAAGAAGCCATTAATAGGGGACATCCATAGTTACCAATGGGAGGAGAAACCATGAACCACTAATATTTTATATGATATGTTGAAGATATTATTATGGTTGGGCATGATGTGATACATTTTTTTGGTTTGTTTCCATCTATTATACGTTCCAACATGTTAATGTTGGTCACTAGAAACTTCTAACATTACTTCAAACACTTATAGTACCAAAATTTAACTGGGGTGGAATCATTGTGGACTTTGTGTTTAGATTTCTCATATCCAGAAACGGGAGAATTCAATAAGGGTTGTTGTTTATAGGCTAACTATGTTGTCTCACTTCATACCCATTCACGATGCAACGAAATTTGAAGAGATCTAAAATCTTTAAATGATGGAGATTGTTCATTTTCTTGGAGTTCCATATGATATTATCTATCTTAGGTATCCCCAATTCACATATCACTATTTCAAAGGCCATTAGTAGGAACTCGTATCTTGTGTTTGATTGAGTAGCCAATTGCCTATTATTCAATACCCAAAAAGCTGGAGATATATAAAATTTGGAGGGAAATCTTGGCATGTGTGTTATCATAATCGGGGGGTATTAGGATGATCATTTGGTGATTCTAAATTCTTATTATAACAATAGAAACCACTCCATGATCACAATGATTCCTTTAGAGGCCTTTTATGTTCGTCCTTGTAAATATCCACTATGTTGGTCAAATATTGTTGAACGATCCTTTTTTGAACCATGTTTGGGGGATAATATTTCCACATAAATTCATTTAATTCATCATAGAATGGTAATGGCACAGATCTGATATAAATCTTATGGTGATCCTCATCATATAACATTGTAGTTTTCAATTAGTGACCCTATTTTCTTGAATTATTCTCCCCAGTTGGGTCATTAATATATTGCGAGGAAAGGGAGGATTACTACTCACATTGTGGGACAATTCCAAGTTATTGAGTATATGAGGAATGTTTTATATCATATATAACTTCCAACATAGTTTATTTTGATACATAACATGTATCATGAATCATATCTGAGAAAGCATCACTCTAATCTATATCATGTTTTTACCTGGAGTAATATTGAGATTGAACTGGATTTATCTTTGACTTATGGGGTTGTAAAGATAGATTATTCTGAGACCAAGGAACTTTCTGGGAGACTGAAAAATTTGGTTCCTGTACTATGGAATACTGTTTTAGATAATAATGAGATATGGAATGTGAGACACTATTGAGATAGAATTTGACTCATATTTTTTGCATGGAATCTTCTTCATAGTCATTCTATGGATATAATATTTTTACAGTGGGGATGTTGTAACATAACATTACCGATATGAGATGTGAATCCTTCAACATTTCGTGATTTTTTTGTTCTTGGTAGGTTAGATAAGGAGTTGAGGTGATACCTATAATTGTTAAGATAGAGATTTTTTGGACTCTCAGCTTTAAATGGACATTTCGGCACGCGACAAGAGGGTTACAGAGAACATAATAAGTTTACACAACATGTTATTTTCGTTGGGTGCATACAATGAATGGTTCAAACAGTGAATTTTACACAACATGAAAAATCATTAAAATAGTGAGCTAATTAAAGATAGTTTTATAACTGTATGTTTTGTGGTTTTCAGCCGATACGAAAATTAACTATATCACAATTTTTAAAGGGATTTCATGTCATGTAATACAATTACTGTTACATTAAAATATATAGCACAACTAATCATTCCATTTTTCTTCTTCACAAATTTCATTTATCTTGATCCTATTACTTCCCCATGAAAAAATGGATCTCTCTAACCCTTCCAAATTATTTCATTCGTTGTTCAATAGTTATTTCACTTGTGGTTTTGATTCCCGGGTAATGGTCCTCCATTATTCTTCATCTAGATATCGTTATACTCCTTTGGGAATTCAATATATCTTATTGGAATTTATGGATATATTATATATGATGATGGATCTCATTTATTTGTTTTTAATTGAGGCATTATTCACCTTCATTCTCATTGGTGTGTTTCACTACGATTGTTGAGTTTTTGGAAAAATGTGGGTGGTTTCGTCGGATTTGGAAAAATTAGTTAACCTTGAATTTATTTTATTTAACTGTTTATTTATATTAAAATAATAATAATTTATTTCAATTATTTTAATAATATCCAATTAAATTGAATTGTGATATTAGAAATATTTTTGGCATAAAAATTGGGAAAACCCCAATTCAAATAAATTCGGGATTATTTATTGAATTTGGTAGATTGAAATTGTTTATTTAAATTTAAGATTTTATGGGAATTTTCGAGATTAAATTATTGATATTTATCATGGAAATGAATTGTGAAATTTTTATATTTGGGTTTTAATTTATTTAATACTTGTAAAATTGAATTAATTTTTTATTAAAACATAGGGTTTTTTCTCTTCTACAAATGGTATGTTTTTAACTTTAATACCTATATAGTTTATAAAAGAAAAAATGGAATTTATATGTTATAATGGGTTTTAATTTTATTTTATGATGTCTTAGAATAAATTTACCATTATTTATTTTGTATGATCACCTGAAAGACAAAGGTAGTTTTTGAGTTATTTAGACATGTTGTACAGTTATACAATGTTTTAAAATATTAATTCAGAAGGTCACATCCCTGATGGGATGGTGATGAGACATATTTATCTGGTGTCATAGGGATGGGTGTATACTCATATTTCCATGATGTTATATAGACTACAAACTCCTATATTCTGGAGTATTTGTACCAATGTTAATGATAACAATGTCGCTCATATTTTTTCTATATGAGATTTAATGGTATGAATATGTAGTTAAGCACCATTATATACTTTATGAATTTATATAATCAATTTTTTATAAAACAAATCATAAACTATTATTTCAAATATTTTCTATCACTTGTCAACACTTTTTTAACGTATGTGCCATAATTTTAACAATATATCATGATTTGTTTAAATATGATTTATAATGATGAACTTATTTTTTAAAAAAATGAATTAATTCCATTGTTTAAAGTATTGTTGGTATATATTATGGAATCCATGGTGAGTCACTACTAAAAATTTTTTCTCACACACTACATGTGAATACAAGTGTCTGTAGATTCTCTAATTGGTTAGAGAAACGTGAAAGGATCTCTTGGAGGTAGATCTAGCTGTTGAACTCTATACATTGTGAGTTGTGTCGTTAGGGAATTAAATTTTCCTTCCCTGTTTTGGTTCTAGGGTTTTAATTCTCTGAGAATTAATTCATTGTTAAATGTTGGTATATTACTTCAAGTGGATTTTTCTTTTGATTGCATGTTGATGTTATTTTCTTCCTTCCAATATGTTTCTGAGAAAATTAGTTCCCACTTCCAAGTTGTACGATTCCATGTTTTTGTCATCGATCTATGTGGATCGAGAATTCCCATTGGGATATGTTATGATTTGTTTCGTAATCAGGTTACAAGGGTACCCAGGCTGGTTTCTCACAATTTGGTCCTTTTATTTTGAAGTTATCTCTTGATAGATAGCTTTTTTATTAATATTGACAATTCTTATGTGAAAATATCATCAAAATAGAATAGGTTTAGCTAAAAGGTAGGTTTTGTGTGAGATCCCTCCAGTTGATCCTACAGTCATAGAAATTCGTATCCATACTAATCGGTCTCCTGGTTAAATGGGTCACAAGATCACATGATTTCTAGTGGATCACAATGAATAATTTTACAATCATCATCCACCCATATTTTTTGGTGACAATGGACCCAAGTAATAAAATGACTGTCTAGATAATATTCATTGGAACTTAAACATTTTAATGAACCTTGAATACTAAAATGTGGATATTTTCCCAAATATATGCTCAAGGGACTGAGAAAGAGATGGTGAGACTCTATAGTAAATGTGAAGTTGAACAAGTATCTTAACTAGGATTCCCTGTAACAAATTTATTAATTAGTATTTTTATACCAATATTTTTTTTGTGAAAATACTCGGGATATTCTTACAACAAACTAGGGTGATAATACCATTTTGGAGTATTCTACTCATTTTGTGGACACACTACATCTAGAACTGTAGTTTTTCACTAATGATTTCCTTATGGTTCAGATGATTGAGTTAGGACTAATAAATTATATTGAAACTCCCTGAACCCAGTAACACAGAGTCAATGTATTATTACATAACATTGGGATGATCACAATGGATCAAATCTCAAAAGACCGATCATTTAAGTAGTCTTGGAATTACTAGAGACATCCATAAGTTAATTATTAAATCATGAAATAAAAACATCAACATCATCTTTTACTTATTAAACCCAATAATATCCTTATCCTATCCCTATAGGTCAACCATTAAATATTTCTTCACATCTTTGGATATATAAAACATATAGAGGGGTGAGCTCAGATGCTCATAAAAGATAACAATATAGAGAAAACTGTAACAAATAAGCGTAAAACATTAAGGCATTGTATAAGTGAAGAACCTAACATTTTGAAACATTTGAAACTGTAAATAATTGTTTATAATCCCACCATAGTGTTGTTTTATGGGTAATTTTTACATTTTTAGGTTTCAGTGGTAATTTGAGCTTAAATGAAGAATGTGGTTCAATCTGGAAATTGGATAGACTTTTATCATTAGGGGTATATTTTCCATAAAATTTACAATTTTATTCCAAATGGTTTTATATTTTTTTTTGAAATACTTGATTTTTTCCTGCAAATTTTTCTTCAAGAGAGAACGATTATTCAATCATATAGAGACCCGAAATAATCATTTACTTTTGGAATGTTTCCGGGCGGACAACATGGACACGACCTCCGTAACAGAAACCCAAATCATCACACACACCTCTGAATTCATTTATTAAAGATTTATATTAATGAGGATTCAATAAGGCTAGTCCATGATGAATTTCATGGCAATATACTCTCATTAAGGCATTATTGAAACGAAAATAAAACATATGGAAGATGAAACATCTCACCAGGAAGTAACAGTTACATTGGGTAATAAATTAATCACATCGTAAAAAATCATCCAAAATAGCTCATATTTTGTTGAGCGATGCAACATTACATGTGGAGAAACTATTATTCATACTCAAACTTGTAAATCGATGTTTGGGAGGGAAATAATTTCACAGGACCATGAAGAATTGAAAACTGAGCGGGTCAAATGGACAGATTAAATGGCTGTGATTAATGTGGCCATAGATCCTACATCTTAAAGTAAATTAAGCTAAAAATTTTAAGGAGAACTGAGGGGACATTATGGAACATATTTTATGAAGAAATATGTTACTCATTTGGCCATTCAATGGGAATTACACACGGAAACATGTGGAGGTTGACTTTGGAGAGAATTCTTTCACCCCCTCTCCATATGTATCCTCATGCCTTCTCAAAGCATTGAAACTTCTATGTTTCCATTTGTTCATTATTATGTAGTTCCCTTCCATTGTAATATTATTATTCATTTCTAATATATTTTATTTTCTCTTCATCATGCCATTATCAATTTGTTATCTTTTGTTTTCCACACCATTCTTCTCCACCGTGATCTTTTATACTCATGATCATGAGTAACTAACCCGAGGAACTTCCTAGGGTATCAATCCGGTGTTGAACCAAAGTAATTATACATTAAATTTTTTAGGTTTCTTATTTTCTTAGAGTTAGGCCGAGGGGGATCGTAGTGGGAAAGGTGCCTTTGTGTCTCCACTTGCAACCTGAGGGATAAATTTCGTTTCTACAATATTCTCCCTCGAATGAGGAGGTGAATGCGCGGTCTCTCGGCGATCGTTGAGTGAATCGTATATCCACACCCATAGGTATAAGAGGATTTTCATTCAGTCAATATATCATTATCATCAGGTAGATTTGATGTTAATAAAGAGGAGTTGAAGGTTCATTCTGGATAATCTCTAGGGAAGATCTCTTTTCTGTTTAACATCATTCAGTTTGCATTCATTCTATTTCCATTGCATAACATGTTTAATTTTAGTATTTCATTTTCAATTATCACTTTTCATTTCTGAAAATTTAATTAAATATATATAATTTAATTGGAAGTAGTGAGTGATTGACCGTGACTGCTCCTCAAGAGATCGACCTAGGTTCACCCCTGTTCTTCACTTAGTTATAAATATTTTTGAGAGTGCACACGACACCGCTTCATCAATATGACAAAAACATAAACCTTTTAAAAATATACTTCTTCATAATATGGCCAATATACATCAAATAATGTAATTTAATTATACACATGGATATTCTATTAGTCGAATAATCACATGAAATATCAATATCCAATTTAATAATCATGGAATGCATAATCCCATACATCATAACCACATAGTCTTGGCTTTGTGCCCAGACTAAAAATAATATTTTTTCAAGGCCTAGTGCCAAGATAGTATTTTCTCTCATGATACCTACCGATGCATTTAAGAGCTATAGAAGGCTCCACCCATCAATTACCATGTCCAATGCATTCCCCATATGAAAAGGTTTAAACATAACATAAATATTCTTATTAAAAATAGAATACGAAATGTGAATACTTTTTCCATAAACAATGAATGGTGTATAGATAGTATATCCATAGTCCAACATATCTCAAATGCTTCAATACAATATTGAAGTCTTCTATCATAATAAATCAACTTCAAACAAGATTCAAATACATCAAAGGATGTTCACATAAATGAAATCAAAACATTGTTAGAGAAATATATATTTCTATTTTGAAATACATTAAATGTTATATAAATAAAAAAGAATGCATTCAGTTTGAATGTATTATTATATAATTGTATGGGAATCTTCAATGATGTTAAAATAGTGGAAAATAGTTTCACCCGCCATATAAGATAATAAAAGACATTCATATCTAAATTTTGACGAAAAGGTCATAAAGTACCTTGTTTGAAAAACGACGGAAAGATTCCTTTCAAAACATATATGGTCAAATGAGGGTATAAATGACTTTTAATGATAGTCTAGTAATTATTTTTTATTTTTTTAATTACATTTGTATTAAAACATAGATGTAGATGATAAAGAGGTCCCAGTAGATACTCACATAATAATAACCTCGGATAAGTAATGAGATTTAAGAATTAACCCTTACCTAGTAATTTTCCTTAGTCGATGGTATGTTAACCTCTTGTATAATAGTTAAAACATTGGTATTATTTTATACAAGAATCATATACATAAATATAATATCATATACGATCTTATAATATTTCGTTGTTAAAAATATTTTTGTAGTATAATTGTTTCTGGTGTTAACTAATTCGTTTTCCTTTATATGCTTGGTTTTGTAAGCCATGATTTGTATGGATATGATGTATTTGACTCATATACAGAATCCTATTATATACATAATCAATATTTTTAATCCGAAATATTATTCATGATTGATTAGGATGGGAAATTAATCACACTGCGTTTCTATAGACGGTAATCTGTACGTACACCTAAGTGAAAACATCGTTATATTTATGGTGAAATCATATGTAATTCGATGTTATATCATATATAAAGAATAATTAACGTGTTACATTTATTATTTACATCAATTATACTCATTATTATACACATCCAAATAATGAAGTGTTTGAATAACAAACTACACCACGACGTGGAGACGGTAAGCCATACGTACACAAGTATGGTGACATTCCCATTAATAGGATGGGTACAATAATGAATATGGTTGTAAAATATTTATAATAAAATCACATTATGTAGAAGTTAAATGATATTTTTATGGAAACAACAAATAATGATGAAGTGGAAGAAGAAAAGAACCTGAAAGAGGGTGGTGAAATTATTACATCTTTTTCGAGTGTTTCCTTTTGAGTAGATCAACAGGGATCCTTAGGTTGACTTTATGATCAATGTATGGCCTCTAGGTATAAGGGAGGATAGGTGAGAGGATATTTGGGTAGGGTCTGTCTAAGCCAAATGGATTTGGAGGTGTGAATATAAGAGAACAGGATGTACCCTTTTATAAGAGAGTTGAGGGTCACTTTAGGAAAAGTTTAAAATATTATATTATAATAAAATACATCTTAGTTTTAAATGGATCTAAAAAGTTTTATTTATAAGCTAAGGTGGGGATTGGTCTAAATTATATCAACCAATAGTTTTTAGATAGATTTAGGTCACCATATTAACCTTATCATTTATATTTAACTATTAGTTGAATAGTTTGACATTTACCATGTCTCTTTGTATTTTTATTTTATAAGGATAAAAAACGTACAATAACAAGCCAAGGGAACCCCAAGTGGTTCATTATTAATATATATAACCTTATCTAAGTCTGTTGCCTAAAACTTAAATTTTTAGGAATATTATATCAATTAATAATATAGTATTTGTTTTAAAAACTCAATTATGTAAATTTTTACAGTATTTAGTATTTGGTTTTTTTTGAAAATTATAACAGCACGATTACTTCAATTTAAAATTATTTAATCAACCCTAAAACTTCATATTAAAGTAGAAAATTTGTTTAATTCATCATAAGTCTCAATTTACACTTATTTGGATATTTATAATATCAATTATTTTAATATTTGATCAATAAGGTAATTACCACATCATCATTGTGTCATAAATGATTTAAATTTTTAATTTTTTAAAATTATAAATAAAATTCCATTATGTAGGAAAAAATTTTAGCTTTCTTATGAATATTTATATCAGAATTAATTTTTTGTGTAACCTAATATTAAATATTGTTTAGTTATTAATCTTTTTATTTAACACTTTAACTCTTCTTTAAATATAATAATAATAAATGTTCTAATCAAATCCAAGTGAACCAAAAGGGTCATATATTATTCCTAAGGTTGTTTTTTTGTCAAATTACACATATTCGATAGAATTTGGACATGTTTTAGGGTAATTATAATATAATTTTTTCCCTTATTTAACATATTAACTTTTAACCGCTGTAAATAAAAGTCAAAAGATACTATTCACCAAAAATTATTTTCATCTTATGTAACCAAATTTTACTTACTGATGTCAACCATATCTCTTGGATTTTTGAAATTCAATTCCCAAAAGTAGTAAAATTGGGTTTTATGAAAATTTGTAAATGCTCCTAAAAGGTGGGTAAAAGATGGTAAAAAGATCAATAAAATTTTATATATCTATGATTATTATAAAAAGACTCAAATGAATTAAATTAAACATATATAGGTATTATGTATCTATTTTGACATAAAATAAATTAAAATTAATTAACTAATAATTTAAATAAAATGTCAGTTTTAAATAATAATGCCGTGTTTTTTACTATTCATAAAAAAATTGAAAGTTCTTAGAAAAATACCAGAAATTCACCCTATTATAATTTTGATATTCAGAATCCAAAAATGAAGTCCATATGAAAATGAAAATTTGTATAATTTCAAAAAGATGGTATTACTACTCATAATGTCTAGTAACATTGGTCTTGGTTTGTTAGAACTCAATGTTGCGTACAATTCAAGCTAATGAATTATTCAAAAGGAAATGTACTGTGGAATCTAGGGGTGTTACATTCTCCCCTCCTTAAAAAAATATCATTCTCAAAATTTCTAAAATATTACTGCCAAAAAATATTTGTGTGGTTATTCATCATAAGTTCCTCTGGTTTCCACGTTGTCTCTTCCATATTATAGTTTCTCCATAGAACTTTTACTAGATGAGTCATCTAGTTTCTCCGCACTTTTTCTCATGTATCAAGAATTTTGACAGTCTCTTCATAATAAGACATATCAGGTTCTAGTTCAATTTCATCAAAGGTGAGTACATTCATTGGGTCAGGCATGTATTTTCTCAGCAATGATACGTGGAACACATTATGAACTTTGGAGAGACTTGGAGGCATTGCCAGACGATAGGCTATAACTCCAATTCGATCTAGAATTTCGAAAGGTCTGATGTACCTGGGACTCAATTTACCCTTCTTACCGAAACGTATAACACCCTTTGATAGAGACACAATCAAGAAAACATAGTATCCTAATTGAAATTCCAAATCCATCATTCAATTATTGGCATAGCTTTTATTCCTACTTTGGTTATTATTGGATGTTGGTTTGGATAACCTTCACCTTTTCCATTGTTTCCTCAACAAGTTCTGGGCCTACGAGTTTTTTTCACCAACATCATCCCAACAAGTTGGTGTGTGACATCTCTTTCCATATAATGTGTCAAATTGTTCCATATGAATACTTTAATGGGAGATATTAGTATAGGAATATTCTACCATAGGTAAATATTGATCCCACATACCTTGAATTTCAATTGAGCAGGATCTCAACGTTTCTTTAAAGGCTTGAATAGTCTGTTTTGATTGTCCATCAGTTTGAGGGTGGTAGGTAGTGCTCAAACTAAGTTCAATATCATGGGCCTTCTGATGACTTTTCTATAATTTTTATGTAAAATTGGTTTCACGATCAGAAACAATTGATATGGGTACTCCATGAAATCTTAAAACATCTTTAATATATAGTCTTTCCATACGTTAAAGTGGTAAATATTCTCTTATAGCATGAAAATGTGTGACATTGTAAAAAGATAAACAATGACACATATTTCATCATTCCTTCTCAGAGTCTTTGGTATCCCCATGACATAGTCTATCATAATATTATCCAATTTCCACTCAGATATGGGAAGAGATTGCATTAATACTCTAGGTTGTAGCCTTCCAGCATTCACTTGTTGAAAAACCATACATCATGAAACAAAATCTGCAATCTCCCTCTTCATGTTGTCCCACAAAAAATGATCCTTCAAATATCTATACATATTGGTGCTCCCAAGGTGGATTGGAAAATTGGAGATACGAGTATCATCCAACAATTCCATTTTTTGATCAGGTATGTTAGGAACACAATGTCTCTTCCCAAATTTCAAAATTCCATTTTCATATATGAAGTCAATCAATGTCCAATCATTCACAGTTGTAATCTTCTTTTGAAACTCCTCATCATCAGTTTGATAAATCTTTATCCTTTCTAATGACGATGGATTAACAACCATTTGAAAAAGTATCGTTATTTCACCTTCCATGATTTTTCCCATATCCATCATTACTAGATTCATGAAAATAGGATCCCTTTCAACTCTTATCTTGTTCAAAACACCATGATCTTTTTACTCAAAGAATCTACCAACTTATTTTCCATCTCTATGTGGTAGTGTATAGTGTAATAATAATACATGAGTATTTCAAGCCATCGTATTTCACTCATGTTGATTTCTTTCGGTGAGAAAATATACTTCAAACTCTTGTGATCAGTATAAATCTCAAATTTTTTCCACAAAGATAGTGTCTCCATATTCTCAGAGAAATTATTATAGCTGTTAACTAACGATCATGAGTAGGATAGTTTTTCTCCTGAATTTTTAGATGTCATGATGCATATGCAATCACTCTATCATTCTGCATAAGGACACAACCATGTCCTTTCTTTGAAGCATCACCATAAATAACAAACCCATCGTTCCCAGATGGTAGAGTCAAGATAAAACCATTGACTAATCTTCTCCTAAATTATTCAAAACATTCGTCACATTATTTTTTCCCAATAAATTTAACCCCATTACGTTTTAGCTTTGTTAATGGGTTAGCCAGCAGGGAAACATTCTGGACAAAACATCGATAATAACCTATTATAAGTATAAAATTTCATACCTCAGTTATACTCATCGGTTTTGTCCATTCTTAGAATGCCTTGGTTTTTTGAAGGATCAATAGAGATTCCATCATTATAGAAAATATATTCAAGAAAAGAAATCTCTTAAAGCCAGAATTCACATTTACTAAACTTCCTATATAATTCTTTTCTTCTAAGACTCATTAGCATAATGCAGAATTTATTTTCAAAATCTTCGCAGCGTTTTGAGTGTAAAAAGATATCATCATTAAATACCACTAACAATTCATCAATGTATTCCTTGAAATCTATATTTATTCTATCCATGAAGACAAATGGTGAATTAGTAAATCTAAAAGGCATTACTGTTAACTCGTAAAGCCCGTACCTGTTTCAAAATGTTGTATTCGGAATGTCTTCCTTCTCATGCACAACTGATGGTATCCAGATCAATGGTCAATCATTGAAAAATATTGAGCTCCATGAATTCAATCAAATAAATCATTAATGGAATGTAGGGGATACTTTATCTTTATTTTTATATCATTGATCTCTCAATAGACAATGCACCACCTCATAGTTTAATCTTTATTCGTAACAAATAGGACAGGGGCTCCCCATGGAGAAACACCAGGGCACATAAATCCTTTTTTACTCAATTTTCATTCTTCCATATTTAGTTCCACTAATTTAAAAGTTTCCATTCTATAATGGGTATTGGATATGGGCCTTGATCAAGGAATTAAATCAATGGAAAACTCAATTTCTCATTCTAGAGGATGTCCAGGTAAATTCTCTAGAAATACATCAACATAATATTATACAATAGGTACATCTTTAATTCGAACATTATTTTTCTCACCCATAGTTATTTCATTCTTTTCTACCCTAATAATTGAATTTAGTAGAGCTACTGGGGGTGGATCTAGATAAGAATCATGTGGTGAAATTTCTTCTCAAAAGATAGGGTATGACTTATCATCATCGAAAATTGTAACCTCTTTCTTCTTACAATAGATTTTCACATCATGGTCTGAAAGCCAATCCATTCTGAGGATTATATCAAATTCAATCATGATTATGGTGATGAGATCAGAAGATAAAAAATATTTATATGCAGTAATGGGACAAATTTAAAATTTTTGAGTGAAAATACATCCCTTAGTTGTTTTGACTGACAACTCCCTTGTTATGTAAAATTGAAAATATCAAATTTTCCTAGAAAACTGGGATGATGTGGAACAATCAAATGATCTATAATCAAAAAAATCATTGGCTAAACAGGAGAAAACCATTAAATTACATGCCATAACGTCTTTCGGAGCTTCAACCTCAGTAGTAGTGACCGCATAAGCTTGGACTTACTCCCTTTTCCTTTTTTGAGGTATTATCCATTGGCGCTTAAGAAATTAATTTACTTTATGCCCCCTTTCTCTAAAATTGTAGCATTCAATATTGAGATCTTGTTTCTTCCCCTTGTAATCAGGATCTTGGTGGCCTTTTTCACCACACTTGTAACAGACATCCATTCACTTCAGGAATGTACCTGGGTGTTTCTTCTCACATTTACCCTAGGATGGGTATTCAACATTTTCCTTCATCCCCTTTTTTCCATTTCCAAAGTGTTCAGAAGATATCGTATTCTCTTTCATTTCATTAATGTCGTGTGAATTAGAGAATTCTTTTTCTGTCTTGATAGTGCATGAGACTATATTTTCATATGATGAGAAGGATTGGTAGACTAATTCTCGACAGAGAAATGGTTTCAAACCATCAATTAATGATCAATATTACTACATGGGTTATGTATATAATCTGTTTCATGCCTTTATATCATTTTCATGTTAGCCTTATACATTTTGACATTCTCATCCACCTTTTTCCTCAGACTTAGAAACCGAATTTCCATATCTGCTCGATGGTCATGAGGAAAGAAGTTTTCTAAGAAAATTCCATTAAACTCCATCTATTACAAGTTCAATACATATTCATCTATTTTGTGTTTTCAATTAATGGCCATCATTGATCTGCATCTCCAATGAGGTGATAAACTACAATGACAACTTTTCCCCTTTCGCTTCTCCCCATAGCATGAAATATTTTCTCTGTGGAATTTATCAATTGATCAGCTACTAATGGATTTGTACTCTGATTGATTATTAGTGGTTATTGCCTAATAATGCGGTCTATCATTGATCCTCTGTGATCTGTAATAGGGTGCTCCATATGGGTAAGGTTATTATTCAAAACCTGAGTGAGTTATCCCAGTATGGTGATAAGCTAAACAACACCAGTTGAATCACCAACCATACAATAATTATCTTGAGTTGGAGGGAAATACCTGCATTAATTATGTGCATTCATACGGTTTCCATTCCTTGTACTAGGCTCCATTTCTAAAAAATGGAATACAGTCGATTAGTTTACTAATCACAATACATAATTACAAACATGTAAAACACTTAACATAAATTGAATAGTTTATGGATATAATCAATAATAATAAAAATGATTTATTTGAGGATGTATATACTCATAAACCATACCTAATGGTTTTCAATTAAAATGATAATAATCTTAAGCACATCCCTCAGGAGTGTCGTGACCAAGAGTATAGCAATCCCCAATATCATGCACCAGTTCCTATTTGAGTCTAGCTCAAAGATGAATTTTCGGGTTCTACCACTAGGATCATCTATGCCAGAGAAGCCTCTACTTGATCATATCTATACAAGGATGTATTTCTTTGGAAACTCCCAAAATCTCTACATTACCAAAATTATAGGAACTTCTTCTATTATAATCTACAAGGTCTACCTTAGGGTAACATTATCTAGTCAGAGTTTTTCTAAATCTTGCTTCCAAGGCCTGTACTAAACTTTCTCGGATACCCACTGTAATGCCCTGACCCCAGTAACCTAGAGTCGGTACATTAATACATAATATTATCATGATCACAAGGGATTAAATCCTGAAAGACTGATGATTTTAGTAACCATGGAAGTACTAGATACATTCAAAAGTTTTATTTTACATCATGAAATAAAAAAATAAACAACACTTTTTCCAAATTTACCACACTTATATACTTAGCCTATCCCTTTAGATCAACCATAAAAATTTCATTACATCTTGGGAAAAACAAAACATACAAAGGATTGAGCTCAGATGATTAGTAATGATAAAAATATAGCGTATTTTTTCATAAATAAGAATAACCAATTATGAAAATGTATGAGACTAAAAAATAATCCTTTAATACATATAAATATGTATAATATGGCCAATATAAATCAAATAATTGCATTTAAATATTCACATGGATATTCTACTAATCAAATAATCACATGAAATATTAATAGAAAAATTTCATAATGATGGAATGCATAATGCCAGACATCATAACCACATAATCAAGGACTTGTTCCTGGACTAAATATAATGATTTTTCAATGCCTAGTGCAAAGACACTAGTTTTTCTGATGAGGCCTACCGAATCATTGAGGAGCTTTTGCAGGCTCCACCCATCATTTACTAAATCCAATGAATTCCTTATATAAAAAGTTTTAAACATAACATTAACATTCGCATTAAAAATAGCATAGGAAATGTCAATACATTATCCAAAAACCATGAATGGTGTAACAATTATATATCTACATTCAAACATACCACATATGCTTCAATACAATATGGATGTTTTGTATCCGAACAAATCAACTTAAAATAGGTAAAAATTCCATCAAAAGATGTTGACATAGATTAAATAAAAACTTTTTTAGTGAAATATATAATTCTATTTTGAAATCATTTAAAATTTATATAATTATAAAAAAGAACATTTATATTGAAAATATTCTTATAATCTTTTATGGGAAGCTTCAATGATGTTATAACGATGAATAATTGCCGCACCGGCCATATAAGATAAAAAAAGACAGTCTAACCTTAATTTTGTCGAAAAGGTCATAAAGTAACTTGTTTGGAAAACACCGAAATGATTTTTTTCAAAACATATATGGTAAAATAAGGGTATAAATTACATTTAACCATATTATACTAAATAGAAAGAATTTTTTGAATTATATTTTTAAGAAAACATGGATGTAAATCATAAAGAGGTCCTAGTAGATACTTACGTATTAACAACCTAAGATAAGTAATGATATTGTAGAATTACCCATTACCTTATACATTTCCTTATTGGATGGTATGTTAACCTCTTATGTAATAGTTAAAACATTTTTATTAAATTATACAATAATAATATACATAAATATGATATCATATATGATCTTATAAAATTTCTTTGTTAATAATATTTTTGTAGTATCATCATTTCTGTTGTTAACAGGTTAGTTTTCCATTAAATGCTTGGTTACGTAATCCATGATTTTTATGGATTGGGTGTATTTTATTTATATAAATAATGATATTATGTTCATAAAATTTTTTTTAATCACAAGAATTATTCTTGAATGATTACGATGGGGAATGAATCTAATCGTGTTCGGGGAGACGTTAATTCGTATGAATGCACGAGGGACAATATCATTACATTGATGGTGAAATCATATGTAATTGGAAAGTATAAGATATATAAAGAATCATTAACATGTTATATTTATTATTTACAAAAGTTATACTCATTATTATACACATCCAAATAATTAAGTGTATGAATAACAAAATACACCATGACATGGGGACGGTAAGCCGTATGTACACACGTATGGTGACTTTGTCATTTATTGGATGGATTGAAAAACAAATATGGTTTTAAAATATTTATAATTACATAATATCATTTTGAAGGAAATTTATTTATAAGATTGGTACATAATCAACAATGAAGGGGGAAGTGGAAGAAAAAAAGAACTTGAAGAGGGTGGTAAAATTATTACCTCTTATTCAGGTGTTTCCTTTTGAGTTGATCAAAAGGTCTCCATAGGTTGGATTTCTTATCAAATTAAGTCCTATATTTAGAAGAGAGGTTATTTGAGAATATATTTAGGTAATGTTTGGTCAATACAAATGGAATTTTGGATGTGAATATTAGTGAAATGGAAGTACCCATTTATAAAATAAGTGAGCGACACATTTGGAAATGTTTGAAATATTATTTTATAATAAAATCATTTTCATTTTCTAATTGTTCCAAAAAAAATTATTTAGAGGATAAGGTGGGGATGAGTATAAAACCTCTCAACCAATAGTTTTTTGATAGGTTTAGTTCACCATATTAACCTTATCTTTTATATTAATCTCTAAGTTAAATAGTTTGACATTTACAATGTCTCTTTATATTTTTATATTATATGGTTAATAAAATTAATATAAAAAGCCAATAAAACCCCAAATGGTTCATGATTAATATATATAACCTTATCTGTTTCCTTTGGAAGATCATTATATTTTTAGGAATATTATATCAATTAATAATATAGTAATTGTTTTAATAACTCTATTATGTCAATTTTGACACTATTTATTATTTGGTTTTATTGAAAATCATGACCGCTTGATTAATTCGAAAAAATTATTTAATCAACCTTTACATGTCATATTAACCAATAAAATTAATTTAATATATCATAAGTCTCAATTTACATTTATTTAGATATTTATAATATCATTATTTTAATATTTCATTAATAAGGTAATTACTGCATCATCATTATGTCATAAATAAATTAATATTTTTAACTTATTAA
Source organism: Viscum album (assembly GCA_963277665.1). NCBI lineage: Eukaryota > Viridiplantae > Streptophyta > Magnoliopsida > Santalales > Viscaceae > Viscum > Viscum album. The sequence goes on along the minus strand of OY728155.1, from coordinate 70,360,103 downwards.
AATTATAAATAAAATACGACTATGTAGGAAATATATTTATATTTATAACTAATATTTATAGTCGAATTTATATTTTTTGTTAAACAATATTAAAAATGGTTTAGTTATTAAAAATTGTATTTAACACTTTTAACTCTTCGTTAAATAAAATAATAGTAAAATTCCCAATCTAATCCAAGTGGACCAAAATGATCATATTTTATTCCTAAGGTGGGTTTCGGTCTAATAACACTTATCCAATAGAATTAGGACATGCGTTAGGTAATTATAATATCATTTTTACCATAAATTACCATATTTTCTTTTAACTGCGGTAAATAAAAGTCCAAAGTTACTATTCACCAAATATTATTTTCATCTTATTTAACCACTATTTAAATACTTAATTCAATCATGTCTGTTGAAATTTTTAAATTAAACTCACAGAATATGTAAAATTATGTTTTATACAAATTTATAAATGCTCCAAAAAGGTTGGTAAAAGACGGTAAAAAGTTCAATAAAATATTATATGTCTAAAATTATTATAAAATGACTAATGAATTACATTGATTGTATATAGGTATTATATATCTATTTTGACATAAAACAAATTAAAATAAAAAAACTTATTATTTAAATAAAAAGAATTTATAAGTCATTAACGCAGTGTTTTTCAAATATCTCAAAAATCGATTTTTCTTAGAAAAATACAAAACATTCACCATATGAGTATTTTGATATTCCAAATCCAAAAATTATGTCTATTTTTTATTTTAAATTTAATAAAATTTCAAAAATTTGGAATTACTATTCATAACAGCTACTTTCATTGGGCGTGGTGTCTTAAAACTCCAAGATGAGTACTGCTGGGACCACTATGTGTATGAAGATTGTATTTTTTGTCAAAAGTTGTCAATACTGGTCAAAATGAAGAAGGATATGAATAATGAATCCAAAGGTAATGGTGATCGGCTGATGCGAGAATGCCTGGTGAATTGTTTTGCAATCATATCATTCAATGTCATCCTTTGGAAAATGTCCATGAAGTACATTCTAATGATTTTTGAACTGATCCTATTATAAAATAACTTGTTTCAAAGGTGAAACTATATTTACCACAATGGAGAATGTTGAGACATCATCCATCTGAGAATGAGTGAAGAAGAATGAGTATTTGAAGAAGACCATGAAATTCTTCATGATTTCACGAGAACCATGCAAGAGCTTACTTGAAGAAAAGAATCAAACAAGTTTCATGAAGTGGAGAATGATGGTTGAATAAGAAGAGATAGTGTGGATGGGCTAGGCATTATAAGATGTGCATGAATTAAATGTTCCTAGGAAATCAGATAACTATTTCTCTGTGCTTAAAGTTCAAAAAACATGTATCAAAGGTGATACACTGGCTATAACATTGATGGTGTTTTAAGAAGCCTTAAGACTCCACTTTTGAAAACAAATAGAAGAGATGAAGTAGTGCATCGACATCAAACTATGAGAATGGAAAAAATCAGATGATGCTTTGCTAATTTGTATTTCACAAATATCATAAGTTAGGAGAACTTGTGATGCAAGCCTTATGAAGGAAAGGGAGAGAAATGATGATTCCAGTCATATAATTTTTTAATTATAAGGAATGATGGTACTGGATGAAAGGAACATTTCAGTAATTCTTATTGAATATATGACAATTCTAAAGTTGTTTGATCAAATTATTCAAACCATGATAGTGGATTTCGTGATGAAAGATGAAGAATGGTTTTGAGATGCAGTGAAGAGAGAACATGACCACAGAACGTACGATCTAGGGGTGGCACTAAAGAACGTTATAATGTGGAAAATAATGTTGCGTGAATGTTTTAATATGGCTTAGTATGTTGCATGCATGTGGTTTTTCATGATTCGAACATCAAAATATGGCAAAGGAGAGGCTTTCGTGAAAGGTTGGGGTTTTGTGCAGAAGATTGGTTTTTGCGCACAATATTGAAGATATTTTGGAATCTTTCTTGCAAGGCATGATTCGAGGTCCAAACATTGAAAAATATCAAAGGAAGGAAGCACACGAAAGATAAAATATGTGTGTGAAAGAAGAGGTTGGCGCGAAAGAGACTTACGCGCCAAAAGGCGGTGTAAAATGGGGGTTTTATTGTGAGATATGATTTTAGGTCTAAACATCAAAAATGTAAAAGGAATGAAGTGCGCGAAATATTCATGAAGTGCACGAATGAAGAGGTTGGTGAGAAATAGACATATGCACCTAATACGACGTCAAATGGGGTTTTGCGCGACGTGTCTAGATCTTGCGTGACACATTGGGGTTTTTGCGCACAGTGGTCAATGAGTTCTATAAATATGAGGTTACCCCCTTAAATTGTTTGTTCTCAACAGATAGAAGAAATCTTAGCTATAAAGTTCGTAATAAAAATATCTACTGGTAGATCTGAGAAAGAAATAGATTTTCATGTAAGAAAAAGAAGTTGGGTGCTAGAAATAAAGTTGCGCGCAAGAAAGAGAAGTTGTGCTCAAGAAGAGAGTTGCCTTTAAGATTGAAATTGGGCACCGGATTTCTTCCGTAAAAAAAGTTGAATGTTTCACACAAAACATTAATGTTGAGTGCAAGTCACCCAAAATGGGGTGCACAAAAGACTGGGGTCCCATAAGCCTTCAACATGTGCATAACACTCTCGAATTCACCTTGTGAAAAAGGAAGTACCATGAACCATTTAGTTTCATGAAGGATAGTAGAACTACACTCACACAACTGGTGTTTAACATTCTAGTTATTCTTTTCGATGTGCAGAAGAACTAGACGGGCAACTAAATTAATATATTTACAAAGATAGAAGTTAGTATACCGATACACTCTTGTGTTGGTATTGAGAATTGAAGAATGAGATTAAGACACTACAGTACTATTCCTTATTACACTATATCATTGAGAAAGAACAGAAGAAGAAGAGGAAAAGTGTATGCCCAACTGAAGGCTGAAAATTATTCTGGGTAGTTTAATTCAGATGATGCTTTGTGAGAATATCCATAGTGTTTGAATAATCACATTGGTGTATGTGATTATAGCTAAATTAAGAAGAATATCAGTGCAGTCAATTGTTGAACTAAGAATAAGAAAGAAGAAGTCTAGTGCAGTTGGTATAGAACTAGAGAAGAAGATAAAAAAGAATATTGAATTACTTGCCTTCTGCTCTGCAAGAAATCAAGTGAAGGGAACTGAAGCAGATCAATAAAAGAACCTACATTTTGAAGAAGGATGAAGAATGTCTTCATATGAAGTATAAAGAACCAGATTGAAGCTACAAGATGGACTATGCTATCACCAGTCCAGGAAAAAGGATTTTTTTCTCACCCCCCTGTCGAAAGTGTATAGAATCACATTGGCTAGAGGATTGCTTTCCTAGCCACTCCATTGTAATAGCATATCACATCATAGTGAAGAATCCAGACACTGGTCATATCCATGCATGGAAACAACATAGCTACTCTTATTGAGTGGTGAAGCATGTAAAAATATTGTGTGCATGTTTTTACTGCTTTATATTATTGAATGCGACAAGGAAAATATAATAATAGAATCATGATCATAACAGGTCAAGAGGTACATGGATAAAAGTTGAAATTGATTTAAAAATCCCCCAACACTAATTCACCCACCTCTCAGTGTTGGGTATATCCCAAAATGGTCCTCACATGTACCACACAAGCTATATCATTATTCAAAGGGAATCCTACAGTTGATGCTTGGTTTGTTACAGATATTCAGTTTGTGTTCATACTATTGTGAAATACTACCATTGTTGTGGAAGGTGAAAAAAAATTGGATAAGGTAGACATAACTGTGAATAATGGTTTTCGTGGAAATTCAGTTCATCCCATACATATCGAGGGTGTATCATCTTGCTTGAACAAGAAGCATAAGAGGTGTCTGTTTTCCTTAGGGCTAGTCTCATAGGATATGAAAAGTAGGCTGAAGGTTGATTTCTACAAGTTTATAAGGTCTGATTATACAATTCCTAATAATATTGAAGCTCCTAAGAATACTTTTTAGACGATGAGGACATGTACATTTATTTTTTAAAAATATATCTTAAGGTAGAATATTAGGATCCACTCAAACCAAGGGCCCACATGCTCATTCAGATGCTTCCAAGGGTGGTGGGTCTAATCCCAGGCCATGGGATATGTTCATTTGACTATGTCAAGGTGAACTTATTTAGTGGAGTATGCATTTTTGGAATATGATATATGAATATTACTGTTATAGGAAAGGGTGTTATTTCAACTTCAATGGTGATGTCTTTATTTTATACATGGGAAAGTCATTATTTAATATCATCAATTTTTGTTGATGTGTAGGTCCTTTATTTGAAAATTATTCCTTTCATGATGGCTTTTTCATTGCCTTTGGGGCAGGGGTCCACAAAAGGATTCAGATGTCACATGTGATGGGTGATGACAGTCAACCCTAAAGTGGGGTGGGACTTTTTTGGTACATGATTATTAAATATTCTCCATTTTTTATATAAATGGAATGGATGATTAGAATTAAGGCTCAGAGAGATAGTTATCATCATTGAGTTTAGTTCATATCTACTAATGGGGCCACTCTGGTTTTCAAGGGTGATTGGGAGTAAAGATCTGGTGTGGAATGGACTGTTATTCCTTATGATTGGGAAATCTCATGATAGTTTTCAATGATTTTTCTTAATGTAGGGGATAATTTCATCGTTTTTATACTTCTTATAGTTTATTTTGAGTACCCTAAGGTCAAAATATATTATTTTTTTGTTTTTCCACCGCATTGTGTGGTAAATTTTACGATTGGCCTACTCTCTTGTACGATTACCTTCTCCATACTGTCTTATCGAATAAAACATGTTGTGTTTTTGGGACTCAAGGTACATTTTGAGGATATATAGGATAAATTATTTATTTTTCATATTTTTCCACCATGGTATTAAATATATATTACAGAATTGAGTTTGGATCTTAGACTTTTTATGGATTATCGAAATTTGAATAGGGTCACTATGAAGAACAAATATACTTTTCCAAGGATTGATGATCTATTTTCATTTCTTATAGGTGCTCATTCATTTATTAAGATTAAATTGTGATAAGGGTATCACTATTTGAGAGTTCAAGAAGAGAATATACCTATGAACACATTTAGTTATCGATATAGGTATTTCAAATTTTCTAGTTATAACATTTGGTCTGACTAATTCTCTTATGGTGTTTATGACCTTAATAAAATGATCATTCACCTGTTCATGAATATTTTTTCTATTGTGTTCATGGATGATATTTGGGTCAAATCTATTTTAGAGGAAGATTATTTAAAACATTTGGATATTATTCTTGTATCCTTCAAACAACATCATTTTAATGGTGATATTTCTAAGTGTATGGCTGGATCCATGTCGTGTTGTTTTTGGGGCTTGTGATATCTAATAAGGGTGTATTAGTATATAATAAATAGTTATATGATGTTACGTATTATTAGAATCCAAAATATTCATTTAAGATCCAGATATTCTTTGGTTAGGCTTGTTTTTTAGGAATATTGTTCATGGCATCAATGTTCTCACAACTTTGATGAAATAATTATACTTTAAGGGTGAAATGTTTAAAAGTAATTACATGCGTTTGATTTATTTTGGTGATATGAATGTTAGGATAACTTCAATGATATTTTAGATTATTTTGGGGCTAGGTTAAGGTTATGATATTTTCTACAATGTATTTTTCATGGGATTTGGATGTGTCATGATGTAAGGGAAATTGGTTGTGTCTTATGTCTCTCTCCAATTATAAGGTAATGAGATGTTGAAGTATAATCATGATCTTCATTTGTAAGATGTTATGAATAAAAAAAATGCTTCCTCACTAGCTATGTGGGGTGCATTTAAGGGTATATTCTAATAAAAAGATCTTATAACAATTTTTTACTAAGAGGGATCTGAATTTTCAAAAGAGAATCTATGTTGAATATATTTAGAAATTTGATTTTGATATTTATTATACACCTATGAAAGTAAATTTGTTTACCAATCCAATGAACAAAAAATTCAGAAACTCATGTGAAAATGTAATTGGTTGAGGATAGGTCCTTAATGGTTTTTTTCACAATGAAAAGATTGTATGTTTAATAGTATGGTGGACAGTTGTTCATCGAATCAATGCAATATTACTCATATATTAATGAATTTGTTACTATGATATATATGGTAGATACTTAGTTGCATTGAATTGGTGGAATTAGTTTTTTATGGGGAGACCTCGGGTTAGTGGCCACTATATCCTAGAGGGGATTTTCCATTCTGTTATGGGTTGGTTTTTACGTTTTCATTAAGATATGAGTTTTTATAAAATAGAAATTATTTTTGTTTCCTAATGAACCCTCAGAATACCAAGAATTATCATGACATGATTCAATGTTATTGGTGGTATAGGATGAGGAGATCGATTGGTGATTTGTATTATGATTCCTAACATGTAAGAGAATTTTAGAAGATCACTAGAGAACAGATGGGTTTTTGGAGCCATTAACCATTATGGTATCGATGTGGTATGTTATTTACATGGATATTGTCATCGGTTAGGCACAAAATCTTAGAGGGAAGGATTATATATGGTTGCTAATTGATTGAGACATGAAATGAGTTTTTTCCTAACTATTAATTGGATAAAGAAGGTTTCATATATTAGGGACTAGTATTGCAATAGATTAGGAGATTTCATGGGGTTCCCATAGTAGTTTTTCCTAAAATGGACATAAGGTTCACATCCTGATCCCTGAATGGATTTCATTAGGTGATGTGTTCTTCTAATAGAATTACCATATTCTATCATCTGAAGACTGATAGATAGAAAATAGCAATCTCCAGAATATAGATAATATGCTTTGGAAATATGTTCTTGATTTAGTGGATCATGCAGGAGGCATTTGATTGTGGTTGAGTTTTCATATAATAATAATTTTCAATAATAGATATGGAATTTTCCATTACAATCATTATTTGGACGACCATGTAGATCAAAAATGTGATATTTAGTGTTAGGAGACAATTCTTTTGTTGGGTTGAGTGTTGTTCTGAATGTTACTATGATTTTGTTGTTTATGTAGAAGAGTTTTATCATACGACAGAGTCATCAAAAATCTGGTGTGTACCATCAGTGTGGGAAACTAGATTTTGAGGTTTGTGATCCTCTCATTCATAGACAAGAAAATCTATTCAGACTTTAAATGTTTGGTAATATTTAAATGTTGAATATGATATTATTGGTCCCCTTTGAGATCATTGGATGACTAGGGAGGATATCATATCAGTTACACTTTTCATCTATTTGACAGCTATCCATTATATGTTTCATATCTCCAAATTGAAGAAGTACAAGTTACATACATCCCATGGGATTAGATTGGATGATTTTTATATTGATCATAATACCGAATTCATTATGTAGTATGTTCAAATAATTTATTTCACGATAAGACACTTCTTGGAAAATTGTTCCCCTATGTCTGACTATTATGATAGGGGAGGCATGACAGCCATGAAGCGTGTGAACAAAAAAAGCTGATCTATAAATAATGGCCTTATCATTTTTGTGATCCAAAATTATGAGGGAATTCTGGAGGAATAATGTTTTTATTCATGGTATATTGAAATTCCTTATTATCGTTTTTAAGATATAGTATACCTTTCCCCAATTTTTTTGGTTGATTAATGCTATGAATGATTTTGGAGAATACTTATAAAGGTTATGTTGGTGAATTGGTTTCTAAAATTTCCCCCATAAAAATTTATTTTATTTGTTTGATTAATGTTATTAATGCTATGAATGATTTTGGGGAATACTTATAAAGGTTATGTAGGTGAATTTCCCAGTACGTGTAACTAAATTTATGAAATAATAACTCGATGAAAATTAATTAACCTGGCATCGTAAATAACTGGTAATAATTTCTATTCAAACAACTACATAATAAATAATCAATATTGGAAAGGTAAATAAATGATGAGAAAATTAATTAAAATAAATATAAAAGGAATAAATAAAATGTAATGGGAAATAACATAAAACATATGACATTGAATCAGTAGTATGATAATGAAATGTGACTGTGGATATGATAAATTATAGAATAATGACATTGAATAACAACATCTAAACACATAATGGTGGAAGTAATATGAATTTATGTATAAAACGAATCTATGATGATTTGTTCTAATAATCGAATACTATCGATGCTTCCTTCCAATAATATAATACTGTCGGGTCTTCCTGATAATAATATATTACATTTAGTGCATCATGGAAATAATCTATTAAATGGGTAAGTCCATGGAAGAAACCATAACTAGTTTCTCCCATTAAGCCTAGAAATACGTCGAGGGGATATAGTGTTCCCCACCTATCACATACAATATCCAATGCATTCCTCATATATCAAATAATCAATATAATTAATAAAAAATGTTCCTTATCATATAATATCATTACAAAAAATATTAATTTTTGGTTTTTAGTAATTCCACTGTTGAGGAAAAGTAAAATAAGGGTTTTGAATTTTGATGAATATAATTCCATTTAAATATACTTTTAAATTTTTTCTGAAATTAATCATTAAAAATTATAATGATCCCTAGACAAATTGGAATAATTTCATTCGTAATACCCTTGATGGAATAACATGAATGAAAATATTGAATATCAGAATAATAAGTATATTCCTTATATAACAAGTAAATGGGTTTTATATAGACGATTTGAATGTGAATCGGTGTATAAAAAAAATAATTCTCAATGGAATGTAAATTGAGATTAAATCCCTTACCTTGAGTATAACTTGTCTTGTTGTCATTATGTTCTGGTATAATAAACAAATGAAAATTATTTACATTCATTAGAAAAATTTTCATTTTTATAAAAAAGAATTATTTCACTTACTACAATGTCATAATAAACTATTTAATGAATTATGTTTATGTCGGGGGTTTTCACCAAATTTTATTCATGTATTAAACTGAATTTAGCAATTAGACTATAGTCAATGGTATTACTATATAAACATTTCCAGAATAATAATACATAAAAAATTATAATATTTATAAATTGATTGTAATTTTAAAATAAATCATGAAAAATAGATATGAATGATGGACCAATGTTAAATTCATGGAGATGATAGGTCATATGTATAGATGACTAACCTTCCAATTCTACAATGGTCATTATGGAATGATGGTATGTAACAATATAACAATGATATGTTATAATTATACAATAAATTCTATATTATATAATCAAATATACATTAATATAGAAATATTGTGATGTAAAATTAATTTCATCGTGTTAGGGAGGAGGAGGTCCATAGGTCCACGAACTATAGTATCACATCTAAGTGTATGAAACAATGAATAATGAAAATGATATATTATGTTTCATGAAAGGTAATATTATAATTAATATCTTATAAATTTCATTAATGTTATATATGTTTAATTAAAACTATCCTTTATATTTTCCATGTATAGTGTGAATGTATCACATAACTTTCAGACGGCAGTAGTCCACACTTCAAAAAATGATGATATCTTATTTACATAAAAGGAAATGTATAAAGGTATGTATTAAAATAGAATTAAATAATAATAAAGTCATATAAAAATATAATATATATCATATATAAATAGATTTTCCATCATTAATCCCACCTATGTGTGGTGGTAATGGAAAAATGAGCAACTTCAGTTCATGAGGCGGAAGTTTGTCATACACAAGAATTGTATGTTTGTTACCCATTAGATGTCATATTGTATCAACGTAGGTAAAACAACTAACATTAAAACATTAATATATATTTTGGATATTTTTTTGTTCAATAATTATGGATATGTATTATTGAAATTGTTGAATTGAAATAAAACTAAATAGATTATGGAAGGATTTTACTTCTTATTCCGATGAATCCTTTTGGGTTACACTCGTGGGATCCTATTGACGGATCTCAACACAAGTTAAGGATTCTAGGATCGGAAGAAGGATTTTTAGGATCTAGTTGGGAATATATTGGTCAACTCAATGTTTCTTGGGACTTTTGAGGATGTGGAAAGTAAATGACCTTTTATAGAGTAGGAGGTGTTGCATTATTATAAATACCAAAAGGAAATATCTAACGGGACGTTTCCCTTACATATTGTTCTTATAAAAAGAATAAATAATGTAATATAGTGAAATATTTGTTTATAAAAACATCCATGACACAAAAATAAAACAATTTTTAAAAAAAAATTCCTTTACATCTATAATTCCTCAATTTAAAAATTTTGGTGTATATTAACCTATCTAGTTTTCTGCCCTGCGTAATTTAACCAATAAAAAAATTTAGATTTTTTAGAAAATATTTAACCAATATATTTTAAATATATTATATAATCTACAAAATAAAAATCCCATGTGTGATGGAAATTATGTTTAAAACTAGCACATTTAATGTGAAAAAAACAATACTTTAACTTAGATAACAATAAAAAAGTTTTTACAAACATGTTTTAATATTTTAATAATTTAATATAAAATTGATCATTAATAGATAAGATTTAATTCTAAAAAATACTAAAAAGTAACTTGAAAAATATAACTTATTTATTAATTTTAAATCATTTATTAAAATAAAAATTATTATAAAATAAAATTAAAGTCATTTTGAAATTACATATTAAAATTTAATTTAAGAATATTAAACAATATTGGATTACTAATATATTTATTTCACAGCTGTTTAACATGATATATTAACCTAAATTTTTTAAAGGAAATTATTTACTCTATTTAAATTAATTTTAAAATTAATTAAATAACTGTTGTTTTGTTAATTATTAAATAAATAGTCAATACATTGTTATTTCTTAAATATTTTTAGAACTTAACTCATCAAAAAGTATTATGAAAAATTATTCAAAAAAATTACCCAATTTTCATTCTAAATGATATTTTAATCTAAAATAAGATTTTGTTTCTATATCTCGAAGTATTATAAATGATAATGGTATGGAAGGTCCAATTTTTTACCTTTTTCCATACATAAAATATCATATAGGGAACATTAATGAACGTGTGTCCCACTAACTCATAAAATTGGAACCAATATGGGATATGATAAAAATATTTTCAGCTAATGTCAATTTTACTTGTTTCTATGTCATTTTACTTTTCTATTTAAAATTTAGTTACATGTTAAGATTAATTATTCTTTAATAGAAATTTTTTATTTTAATTACATTGAATATTGTTCTTTGTTAAAAAAATTATGTTTTTATTATTAGAATAAAAATATCATATTAATAAATCCATGTAGGTCCATTTTTTTAAATTCAAATTATAGAAGAAGATAAATTGTATTTATGGATAATCCCAATGATATGGTGAGAAAGAGGGATTTTAATGTAAATACATTCAAAATATCAATAAGTCCTTATTTCATATATCAATATAAAAATGATTCTAATTACCAAAAATGGATTAATATATGTATAACTGATCTATTTTTACATTATAAACCAGGATAAAATATTATTTATATGTAATAATTATTTAAAATAATTGGTAGTTTTTAACTAAAATGCTATATTTATAACTATTCATGAAAAACCGAAACATCTCAGAAAAAGATCAAAATTTCAACTTAACCAAATTGTTAAATTAAAAATTGAAAAATGAATATTATTTGGACAAATAAAATTTATACAAGTGTAAAAATTCAGTTTTAATATAGAATCATCTTTAAAAGGTCATAAAAATTGTGTTTTCTTGTAACACCAGATAACTCAATGATGTGTCTTGTGTAATCAAAACATAGTGTTGGATATAATGAAATATAGAAAAAATTTAATTTTATGCTTAAATTTATATATAATAATTTATTTTTGGGTTACATTCTTCCCAAATAAATTAAATTGTGTCCTCGCAGTTTATGAATGATATTAGTAATCAAGAGTTTGATTTTTTTTAATACTATTATTGAAAACAGAAATTAATAAATAGGGTTAATAACACATTTTAATAATAAAAGTGAAATGAAAATGAGACGGTCAACACAAAAAAATTCTTTTGATTACTAGAACATCAGTGAAAGTATGGAAATTGAAGAAAAAAGAGATAACTACCATGTTCTAATGGAGAGTGGTATAGAAAATGTTTTTATGAATGTTATTAACCACAAACCATAAAAAAAGTTGTTAATAAAGGACATTTGTATCATAAAATTAATGACAATAATAAAACAAAATAGTTTGTAGGTTATTTTACCCTATATTTGTTAAATTATTTCACACTCTAAGAAGATAAGAAAAAATATGTTTCTATTAATAAACACAATATTATACATTGGTTGGTCCTTGAACTATTTACACTTGATTTATTAGAACTATTTGAATTATATACATTAATATCTAAATAATTATTCTATTTCAATCATATATGGAATCAAAAGTTGATAACATTTCCAATATACCATGATCCAATACTTTAGAATCATTTCAAATATTGTTAGTAGTATCCAATTTACGTTATCCATGTCAATCATCTCTTTATCCAAACAACATTGTATCGATTTATGGTTAATATCAATTTTTATATACCCCTCAAAAATGTGTTTTACAAATATTTAAATATGATATCAAATCAATTTTCAGGTTACCATTCAATATATGATCTAAAATCATTCATGAAAAAGTACTACAGTAAAAATAATAATATATATCATAAATCATATGATGAGAACATCATAAAAAATACTATTACAATATATTTATTAGATCAAAATAATAAAGTTCATTAATAATCCCACTTCATTTGTGTCAATAACATATTATTTACCTAGATAACTTATATTCTTCTGGTTTATATTCTATTGGAAATTGGGACATTAATTTACATAGTTCCCATATCATTACAATTGAAGCACCGAACATTAGAAAATTATTTTTTCCAGTGAAATCCTAAGCATTGTGGAATTTTTTCCACACGTGATACAATCACCTTTCCATTTTTAGAATCCATCATGGTTTTTCGTTCTATAAGGATCACATGTTGGAAAATCCATTTTTCTATTCTCCATTTATCTAAATTCTTCCCTATTATCTTCTTCATATCTCTCTTCCCTTCTATTCCATAATACATGGATAGTTATTTCTCTATCTTGATTGTAAATATTTCCATTTAATCGAATTATGAATGTATTTGATAGACCAATTCCATTTATATAAATGTCTTAAGGCCATCAAAGAAATATTCAATATTTCATTCCAGGCTGTGATTAAAATTAGTAGCATTCCTTGCTTACATTGTAATGGTTTCTTCATACATAGTAGCACATTAGTCCTCCCTTTTCATTATACAATGGAACATTATATTAATCATAATTATTTTCTAATGAGGGATGTATTTGTTGATTATTGTCTCATTAAAATATTTACATTCCATGATATTTGTCTCATTCTCTTGATTACTTTTTTTAATCAATCACCACCACTGATTGATATCATTTTTGGAAAACTACACCACAAGTGCAACTTTTTACTTTTCCTGAAATCCCAACACCAAAAACAACTTCTCCAAATTCATAATCCATTGATCATCTATAATTTTATCAGTAGTTCCACTAATATATGTAGCCTTTGTCTCATAAAAAGATCCAACATAGGAGAGTATCTTCAGGGAAAAGGTTTCCCCACCAAATAAATGATTCATGTCATAAATTGATTAGTATTCCCCAACATATCCATAAGTTGTTCGGTTCCATGAAAATCTAAATTTGAAATTGTCAACAAGGAAACCTCTACATTTATTTTGAATGTTGTTACACTAATACCATCGAGGTTCTATTTCATGATTGGGGCATATATTTGATTATCTCCAAAAATTATAAACTTTTTATAATTAGAAATAAAGTGTATCATTTAACATAAATATAAAAATGTATGAAAATCTAATACAATAATCATAAACAAGATTTATTTGGGATATATTTTAATTTTTATATTTTTTTTAAAAAACATGAATTTTCCTAACTATATTTTTAACAACCCTTGATTTTGTGAATTTTTTTTATTTAATTTATCCTTTATGATATTTTTCATTTCATGGAAAAATGAATATAGTTAATTTTAAATTAAATTACTATATTTTTCTTACATTATACACACCACCATGTAAATCATTCTCTACACACAATATCATCATTGGAATGCTCTACTCGGAAGACTAATGTTAACTTGTGTTATGCCCCAAAAGGACTTTCCTTAATGACTTGCGTAACACGCAAGAACGAGGTTTACATAACAATAATATATTAAAAAAATATTATTCTTTAATATAATATAGTATTCAAATGGTGTTAAATTTTTGTTTATGAAAATTATAAAATAGTTTATGAAAGTATATGGTGTATAAAATATGATTTGAATTTATAGGTTACCAATTAATTATAAATTAATATGACAACCGATTGAATATAAAAGGAAATGATGTTATGGTCACAAAACTATTTATCCATATTGAATTAAATTTTCATCTAATTAATTAAATGCACTAATTGATTCATTTCATTCACACAGAACATCGACGTAGTGTATGTTACATGCATTATTGAATTTATATGAAAAATAATTTTATTGATATAAGTATTTATATGAGTATGTTATAACATATCGATTAAATTCTAGTACTATGGATAGTAATAAGTAGTTAAAAAATAATTTTCCATGTTTTAATATTAATAAAAAATATCTACAATAAAAAATATAATTTTCAGTAAAACAATTATATGTTTATGAAATATTTTTTTCTTTATTAATCTACATTACATGTCAATTTTTGGAAAATTGTAAAATTAATTTAATACACATTTATCAATTTAATTTTTTAAAAATAAATTTCTTTTTTTTAATTTATTGTTTCTTAATTATCCCGGGGTATATTTTTGGGAATTATCGGAGAAACATTATTTTTTGATGAATAGTGAAAACTACTGTGTTTTTTAAACTGTGTTTTTGATAAAATAATTATTAATGTTAATTTAATAATTAAATTTATTTTAATGTAAAACTATATAAATTATAAATAAATTAATTCAATTTAGTTCATCATAAACAATTTCACTTTGTAATTGAATATTAAATCCAAACAGAACCTTGAAAAGTATTCTATATTAAAAACTCATAATTTAGTCTCGTCTATGGGATTTTCATTAATCTTAATTTTTCCACATCTGTGAATTTAATTTTGAATAACAAACATACACCATTTTAATCAGTGTAATATTTTTTGTCTAATAATATAAACTTTATTTTTGAACAAAAATATTAGTAAATGTGAGTAAAATTAATCATATTGTTTAAGGGTAAATTACATTTAATTATGGAAGAAAACATTGATTTATGGTCCCCAATGATCCTTCCACTTGTAAAAAACCCATTTTATACCTATATATGGAGGCACACTCTCCATTATTGATTTATGTCAGTTCTGTATTACATTGTTGAGATAAGGACCAGTGTAAACCAGACTTCTTTTCTAAAATTCCAAGTGAGTCATTTTCATTCCTAATAAAAGGCCACGACCACTCCATATTCTTCACACCACTCAAACTAGTTTCATTCAAAAATACCATCAGAAAAAACATCCATAAAATCATTGTTGGATCAAAATGTATATGTATATTTTTCAATTACATGAGCAGGGATGAATTAAAGGTTAAAAAACATTTGATTCTATCCCTAATAAAATCATTGTTTAATAATATAAAGAAAGATAAATTCACAAGAGTTATTAATTCTTAATCATGATACTAAATTTCATAGGATATGATATTATGATTCAAAGAGAGTAACTTAATAGAATGTTAGTTTAGGAAATTTTTTACCTTAAAGCATATAGAATCTAATATATTAGAGATTGTACAAGTATAATAAAATGTAATAAATTAAGAATTTCTATGTTTAAAAAATTAATTTGGAAATATAACATGAAATAAAAACAAGTAATCAATTTTAAGAAATTATTTAACCCAAATATAAGGGTATCCAACTACATTGGATAAACATCCATTGATTTTTACTTCCAAGAAATATGTCTTTCCCACATCAGGTTAAGTCCTTAGTACCAAGATCTTTAACTACCTTGCAATCCCCCACCATCCCTCGATTTAGTAGGTAGTACACACCTCTATCTTCTTATTCATATAATCCCTTGATTTATAACCACAAATATCAGATTTTCAATAGGAATGTTGAATTAGTTGTTATCATCTTGAAGATGTTCTTCACAACAAACGTATAAAGAAGATCGATTGGATCTCTCATAGAGTATCACATCATTCCAATGTTTAATGACCCTTGACAAAAACTCTACACATGTAAAAACATTTCCAATGGATGAGTATTTATAGGAAATATATCAAAAGTAGAATTCCTCCTCCAACGATTATATTTTTCATTAAATTTTGGAGGGACCTGTAAACATGGAATTCATGAAATAGTAATGTTAAAATATATTGGAGGACATCGTTTTATATAACTGACTATGAGAAACATCACAATTATTAAAAAAATATATATTTAGGCTTCAACTAAATGAAAATCTGAATCAGGAAATATGATATCTTTAACAAAATCATATATTTTGATTCATAGGATATTGTAATTTGGATTCTAAAAATATTCTTATTAGGATTCTAATTTACATGAAAATAATAGTCTGATTATAATAAGAATTAGATTCTAATTTCAAAGAGAATCAGAGTATGATTTCTGTGAGAAACGATGTATAATTTTTGAGAGAACTAGAGTCTGATTTGTGAGAGAATTTGAGTCTTATTATTGATGAAATCATATTCTCAATTCAAGAAAAATCAGATAATAAATTCAAGGGTAATCATATTTTAATTTCGATAAAAATAAAATGTTCAATTCCTGAGAAATTAGATTCTAAATTACAGAGAAATTAGACTCTCAATTCTAGAGAAATTAGATTCTATGGAACTATAAGGTTGAGATTTGGATAAGGATCTGATTTTTTGACATAAGGAAATGATATTTTCATTTAGTTATAAAAACATTTGGTAAGTCATTGAAGATCCTAGGTGAAATAAAAAACATTCTCAGAGATATAAATTTTTCCAAAGTTAAATTTTCATCGACAAATATTTTTTTGTAATAAAATGTGTGTGTAATTTCCAAAACATAAATGTATTGGAAATCCACAAGAAATATTATAGAATTATCAATCTCACCATTTTTTGTAGTAGAAAAAACTTTTCATAAATGAATATAAATAATTAAGGGTTTCATTACTAAACATTAAAATAAATACTTATCTACCTTTTTTGTTTATCCCATGGTGATTACGACTAACTCCTCCTTAGGTTGTTAAATACATAAGGGTAATATTCTTTTCATTTTTGGGAAATAACACCCCTCACTTAAGAATTTATTCTATATGTAATCTCCACCATACATAGATTATCTCTTCTATTAAGTTCATATTATTTTATAATATTTATTACCCCCACCCCCTGTGATTTACAAAAAGAAATGGAAGGAAGGAAAAAAATTGTTCCTAAAATTTTAGAAAATATACAAGATGAAACAATGCAATGGAAAAAATATACATAAGGCAAAAAATTTGTCACAAACTAAAATAAAAAAAATAACATATTTGAAAAAATTATTAATCCTTTTTTTCATCCATTGGAATTGTATTTTTCAATGAGTTATTCAGATTCATCAATTCATTGTGATCATCTTCAAACTTCATATCAAACTCTTCCTAATCATGATTTCTTCTTTCATGATATTTTATTCTCTCCAACTAGGAAATAACTATTTCTCTATGATACATGATCAATTTTTCATAGTCTTTTAGTTTTTCACCCATCTATTCCATGACTTCCATGTACGATTATAGATTAAGGGCAACTGAATTAAGATTACAATTTAGATTATTTTCTTCTTATTGGCTGCTAGCTATCTCTGCTTTTAGTTTCTTTAAAAAACATGTTCCTATATATTTTATCTTCTCATTGGATTTATCAATAGAATCCCTTAAAATGTTATTGGAATCATACATTTTTTTAAGATTATCTATGAATTACTTGGACCACTATGTGATTTCCTTGAATGACCTTTTATGAGAAACATAACTGATCCGAACTGTATTGAACCCAGTTTTGAGTTTGATGAACTTTTTTATAAGAATATTTTTCCATACAGTCTTATGATTAATAATTTCATGAAAAAGTTGACATGTAGAATCAATACTAAGAAAGAAAGGGATGAAGTTCACCAGCTTCTTCAAGGACTGAACTGCAAATTAATGTCCACATAAAGAGAATTATTCTGATACAGGTTCATTTTTTGGTGATAAAACTTCATTTTTATCTTCTTATTTTTTTAGATATTCAAATGAAATGCATATTTATTTTTTCAATAACATCATTCTTAGTTTTATCAAAACTGAATTCTATTATATTATCTTTTATTGAGATTTTCTACCAAATATTAGGAGTCTCATTCTCTCCAAGAGAAACATTGATAATTATATCATTATTATCATCAACTTCATTAACAACAGCATTATCAAAAATGTTAACAGATTTGTTTTAACCATCTTCTTTTTCATACATGTCAGCAACATGTTGAAATATATTTTCATTAATACTTTCACCATCTAAAGGGACTTTATAGTCCTCTTCCTCATTAACATCATCTTTCGGACTAGGCTTTCCATCATAAATAATCCTTTTGTAGGATATTTGGGATGTTCATACTGATAAACTGTTAGATGAGACCCCCTACTCTCCATATTCTTCTACCATAATAAGAACATATTCACATTCCACCACTTCTTATACTTGTTTTATCAGAATTTATTTTCCACTTTCTATTGGTCTGGGAACTCAAATATCCTTCATTCCCCTATCTGGTAGAAGAGTCTCAATGGCCACTTTTTTGGATGAATGTGGTTTTCTCACACAAATGACTCAGGTACATGAACTTGTATGGATGCATTTTCTACGTCACTTAAAATATCATAGTTAATCCAACCTTCATACTTTTTTCATTAACTTTTTTTATTTAGGTTGCTTCTCATGCTCTTCACCTTCTTTGATTTTTAAGGCCATAGCCTCACCAGGATCTATCCCAAAAATTGCATCACCTTAGTTCTTTTTGATTTTCATCTCTCTCTATTTGGATACAACCTCTTCAGAAATGTATTTTTCTACTTGGGGATGGGTGCAGCTGATATGGGTTCAATGACTAGTTCTTGTTCCTATAAATTAGGATTTGTGGATTTTCATTTCTTGTGAGTTGGCATGGATCTTTCTCTAAATTTTCATTTCATTCTAGCTGCTTAGATAACCTTATCAAGAAGTTCAAATATATCTCCTGAATTGTCACTAAATCCAATCTTCATCCTTATCAATTTATTATAAATTAATAACATGATCTTAAAGGTTTGCGCCATTTACATTACTGGGGTTTTGAAGGATTCTAGGCACAATAAAATGATCTTATACAGGAATGAAGTATACATCACGATTTGAGATTTGATGGTGCCATTCATATGGTTCAAAGAATGTATATAATTGGGTTTATCTTTCTTACATTAACTAATACACCTTAATGATATCACATATCATTAGAGAGTCCATATATCCCATCCATGGAATAAATAAATCCATTCATCCAAATGGGTAATAATATGTGGTTTGTTTAAAGATGTGTTCTCATGGGTGTTTCCACTTCCATGATTCCAAGCATAATCAATAGTCATAATTTTCTCAAATTAACATTTCTTATCATGAATATTTTGTGAGAAAATTATTTCATTTACTTCATAGGTTATGTCCAAAATACTTACAGCCTTCTTGAATTACCGGATGTAATTTTTTCCATAACTCATAAATAAAAACAAATCTTTAACACCTTGTTCATAAAACTAAATGGTGTCATAAAAAACTATAACAAAATAAGTATTTACTGGATAATAATTCTTTTCCTTTTCTACTCATCTTCTTTCCCATAAATTCATCTTAATTAATTTTTAAATCAAGGATTTATATTAGGAAAATAGTTTCAGGTATACTTAAAATTCATTAAAGTTTAAAAATTCTTTTAGTTATTTTTTATATTCCAATGGAGTATGTAAGGAGATATCAATTGAAATTCAGAGTTAAAGGAGAAATGTAAACTAGGATAGAACATTTAAGAGGGAGAGTATCGATATAAAAACAAATAGAAAATTAATGTGGGACACAAAGAGAAGGGGTCTGTTTATAATATATTCTTGGTGAGAGATCATCTTCCTAAGACAATCCAACATTTTAGATTTACATGATCTAAACAGATAGATGATATCATTTCCAGAGAAGGAATTATAGGTTTTGATCTATTGTGGGTTTATGAAAAAAATCAGATATGAGGAAAGTGAATCTGAACAGGTTTTATTCTAACAAGAATGAAATAACAAAAAATGAAATTATTATAATACATGCAAGGAAATGTGCCATTCAGATTTCTCAGAAAGAATTTTCGGTATTTAAAATGATACTCCAATAAAATTTATTTTCCGAAAAGTTTAATTAGGGAATGAATAATTTTTAGGTTCTGAAAATATTATATTACAAATTTTTTCCTAATAATGGAAATATAAAAGATTAACCATATGTACTCCCACTATGAAAAAAAGTATCTTAATGATAATATATAGGTTTAAAAAAATTTATATGGATTAATAACTTACATTAATCATTAATATCTTTTTTTAATGTATTCAAATCTATCATATGGTAATGGTTTTATAAAAATGACATAATATTTATCCTTTATTCAAATAAATTGATGTATAATATATCCATTAAGCATGTGATCCCTAAGAAAGTGATGCTTTCTGTCTATGTTCCTTGGAAGAGAGTGATTTTATAGGTTTTTTCTTAGAGAAGTGGAACTGGTATTATCAAACATTATCAGTTTTTTGTAAAAATATTTCAATAGAATGTGAGTGCATATTGTATCCACTACACTAGAGCACAACAACATCTAAATAAAACATATTCAGATTCAGTAGTGTAAAATTCTAGAGAGTGTTGATTATTACATGACCAAAAAATAATAAACCTCATAATAAATTTCATTTTCCAAACATTATTTTTCTTTCCATTATACATCAACAAAATTCAGCATCCAAAAATATTTATATAAAAAATAATTTCCAGAAGAATAGAAAAGTATTAAATCCATGGTTCTAATTAAATAGAGAAAAATAATTTTCACTTATTTTACCTGGGATTCTTTCAGATTCTACTGATATTTTGAACATAATCATATTATAATAATTAAGTATAGACACCTGTCTGTTATTTATTATAGACTTCATATCATATCTCTAAAGGATGTTTTATCTATTGGTTTCTTAGTTTAATCAAGATCAATAATAATTGAGTTACTGATTGGATTAATTATACTTTTTATATTTATGTATACATACTTATTAATATGATATTCAATATATTATCTTGAGATATAAATGTTCCTTCTAGTTTTTAAGAAATTTTAAAACCAAGATAAAGTCTTAACACTCCCATCATAATCTTTTCAAACTCAGATTTCATAAGATTCTAGAATGAAACAGTTATGGATTGCTGCGTTGATCCGAATATAATTTCATCAATATAAATTTGAACAATCAAACAAAATTAATTATTTTAATTTATGAAAAGGGTTGGAGCAGCAGTTCACTTAACATATTAGTTTTGTAACAAATAATCTCATAGTCTATCATACTAGGATATAAGGTCATGTTTAAGTCTATATAATGCTTTGGTATGTTTTTAATCATGTTCAGGATGTATTGTGTCATTAAAACTAGGTGATTCTTCCAAATAAACATCCCCTTGAACATATATGTCATAGAAATAAAACTTCACATCATTTTTAAAACGTTTGAAATTGAAATATGTTACAAATGCTAGTAAAGTATGAATACGTTCATGTCTTGATACACAAGCATAGGTTTCCTAATTTTATATTCCTTCATTTTTAATATAGCCTTTAGGGACTGATATTTCATTACATCATAAAATGATTCCATTTTCATCAAAATTATTTATCAAAATTGATTACAGTCAAATTTTATAATTTTCTTTAGGTATTTCAACCAAGGTCTAGATTTTCTTCAACTTGAATTCATTACGTTCACCTTGCATCAATTTAATACAATCATTATCACCTAAATATTCATCTGTACATTTAGGTTATTATTATGAAAAAATACTATATTCTACAATTAATTCCTTAGAGATCTTCTATATAGTTCAAGCTGATTGACATCACCAATTGTACCATCATTGGGATGATTCTTAATAAACAACAGACTTTGGTTTTATAAAACCTATTCATCATCATAGGGTAAATAATTAGTAAGGGTAAATACTTGAAGAATATTATCTAGAGTATTTTACTAATTAAAAAACCTTACATCAGTTTTCAATAATATGTTTTTTAAAAAACATCCAAAAATATATGTTGGTATTGATTAAAAATAGAAGGATAAGATTCATAAAATTTATAATTTACCATTTCTTCAAAAGAATACATATCTTTAAAATAAAAAATTTTCTTTAGAGATAATGGAATATCATAATAATATTCCATCTTTGGAGTTGGGCGTGAATTTACATAAGTTATCTTTAGTATTCAAGATGAATACTATGCATACAAATACTTTGATTTACGAAACACTAGTTTTTCGACAATTTCATAACTCATAAGATGCATTATTATGTAATGGTCTGATTAAAACCAAATTTATAGTATTGAAATAATTAATAGGGAATTAATCCCAAAAGTGTTTAGAAATAGAGTATTCACTCAACATGGGTCTTTTTTACTCCTGAAGAATGCAATTTCTACATTAAATAACACCATTTTGGTGAGGGGTTCTTAGCCCTGAAAAGTAGTGATTAATTCCTTTCTTTCTACAAAAGGATTCAAAATCTTCATTCTCAAAATCTACCCCGTGATCACTACGAATATTTATCAAAGGAATGTTTCACATTTTTATCTTTGACTGAAAAGCATTAAAATATGAAAAGTCTTGGTATTTCATTGCTATAAAAAGACCCATGTAAATCTAGTAAAATTATCAACTAAAAAATTACATTATATTTCCCTCCAATAAATATAACTTGTGTTGGACCAAAAAGATCCTTATTCATAAGCTCTAAAGCATCTTATGTTGAGACATCACTAATTGATTTAGTGCTTGACTTATGTTTCTTTCCATATTAACAAAGATCAAAAACTTTCGAATAATCAAATATATGATCTAGTAGATCCTAAACAAATATTTTCTTTTAGATTTATCATAGGTTAATGAGGTTAAAATTTAGTAGAATTTTATTTCATAACCAATATTGATCTTCCATATCACTATGGAAAGATAATTCTGGGATCTGAATGTCCTCCACGTAAAAGTGTATAAACATTATCTTGCCTATGGGTAGAGAGAATAAACTAATCCTTGGAATTGTGTACTAGGAATTTATTAATACTAAAATTTAAAAGGCAACCTTCATTATATAATTGGATAATGATTAAATTTTTTTTCTTAATTCCTTTAACAAATAAACCATTTGAAATTAAATCATTTCCAAGAAGATCAATATTACCTATTCCAACATTTGTTCCCTACACATTATCTCTAAATGTTACTTTTCCACCATTTATATTAATAATATTTTCAATGATGTTTTTGTTTGCAGTCAAATACCGGGAACATCCACTATCCATTTATTGTGTTTTTTTGTACATCCCTGATTTTCCTGAAAAACAAACTTTTAAACATTCATAATTCAAACATTCTTGGATACATATTTTTTAGAAAATAAAATCGTAGGTATCCATATATTCATAGAAAATTGTATTTATGAAAACATAAGGATTCGTTTGTAATAGATGAACAAATTTGTTTACCAATGTCCACCACATTTACACCTAGTGAAAAAGAAGAAATTTGGGGTAAAAATAGTGGTGTCTAAAAACTAGTTTTAAATGAGAATAAAAAAATATCAAACTATTCCTTATAGGTTGAAATGTTAATATATTTTATCAAAACATTCCTTTCCATGAGTAAATCTTGAACAATTTTTTATTGAGGAACGTATTTCAAAATTTATTTTGATGACTAAATTCTTAATCTCACAGTCATAAGTCTTAGAGTTTGATTTTTTATCTAAAACATTTTTCTTAAAAAATTATTTTTCAATATCCATTGAATGATTACCCTTTTTAGAATTTACTTCCTTATGTTTTCTGGGAATATTTTAAAAATCAATTTTTTTATCAATGACTTTTGAAATATATGATAATTCTTTTGTTAAAATGTAGAGTCTATAATTTTCCTTATTATGTTTCTTATTGATCTTAACATTTTCATTCTCATGTTACTTGGATAACCTTGATACTTCTTTAAAAGATGGCAATGTATTTTCATTTGATGAGGAAGATTCATTATTTGATGATTCATAATATTGTCCAACGGGATAATTAGAAGTTAATGAAATATTGCTTGATGATCCAGTAGTGTTAACTTTATCCATGAGACATTAATTTTTAGTAGTAATTATGATTATAAGACCAATATACATCTATCCAGAAGATTGAATATCTGAATATTCATCATATGTGACCCTAACATAAGCACAATTGTTTTCATTAGTTTTCAATAAATTTGTATACTTAGACTTGTAGTAGTTCTTCTTGTTTTTTTTGAATGCCTATACATTGTTTTTTTTTCATTTTAGGAATATGAAAGTCTGGTCTGATATTACCAACACTCTTGCATTCATGAAAAGAAACTTATGAATATTTATTATAATTTCTATCATTATTCTCCTATAAATATTGGAAACTATTCTTTCCCATAATCTTGTTCAATTTTTGAGAACGATTGGAATACTTATTCTCAGAATTATCCCTATCACATGACTCATATATAACATTTTCTTTCATTGCTTTTGATCTTTTAACTCATTCATGATTCTTAGATTTCATATGATTTGATGTAGTAATGAAATCACCACTACCATTACAATTCTTCTTCTTAATGATCTATGCATCACCCATTATTCTAGATTCTTACGATAGAAGAATCCGAGATAACTCATCAAGAGTGACGATTGAAACCCTCGCAATCTCAACAATGGTTGTTCTATTAGATTCCAACTAATTGGAAATAATATCTATTATCTTGTCCACCATAATCTCAACATCAAATCCTTTATCACCCATATATTGAAGGCTATTGACGATAGTCATATACATTTGTTGAACATAACATACAGGATCTCTATAAGGAAAAACAAAACCATGGTATTCAGCTCAATGCATAGCTTTTCTTGTTTCAATATACATGGATGTTCTAAAATGTGTAACATCTAATTTCTTCCATATGATATTAGAAACATCACTTAATGAAATATGGATTTATACATTCTTTTTTATAGAATAAAATAATGTATTTTATACTATAATGTTTAGTTTATACTTATGATTTTCATGGTCTGTGAATTGTCTTATTTCCTTTTCTGGAATCTTGTAGCATATAGATAACATAAAAAAACTATCCACGGTTTTATTCATGACAAAATCCTTCATCCTATCTCTCTTGTATTCATCATTATTTACATAAACAATTAGTGGTATGGTAGGACTTATCTTATCTATTGATCCAGCTGTCATTCATAAAAAAATTCTTTTCCACAAAGAAATTTAGTAGAAACTGTTTATAAACAAAACGTTTACAAGAAAAAACATCAATAAAAACATGACAGTTTAATGTTTTGTAAGAATATATGAGTAAGAAAAACATATATGCATGTATAATCATTTTTGAGGCCTTCCTAATACCATTTTTAGGATTTAAATGTATATGTTGATTTCCCAATTGTAATATGGGTGTGAATTATATGTTTTAAAACCATTCTTTGTATTGTAAATAAAATCTATATTTAACAATGATAAACATGATAAATTCACAAGCCCTCTTTAGTTCATAATAAAGAAATTAACTTTCTTAGGTTCTGATAATATGTATCTGATAAATAATCATATGACATGTTTACATATTGAATAATTCTACCTTAAAGCGTATAGAATCAAATAATTCAAGGTTTTTACAACTATTACAAAATTTTTGAATGTTACAATTTATTACTTTAACAAAATGAAACTGAAATAAAATATGTAAAAACTAAAAGTAAACTAGTATACGAAATCGTATAACCTAATGATATGGGTATCTAACAAACATGGATAAGGGTCCCTTGATTTATACAATCAAGAAAGTCTTTCTTACCCAAACATGGGTAAGCCTCGATACGATGATTGGTATCTATCTTGATATCCCTGCAAGCCCTAAATTTAACTTGTAATCCACAATTATGTATTCATATCCCGAAAATATAATGATGGAAAACAACAACAATCAGATTCTCACTAGGCTGGTTAATGAAGTATTTCTTAGCTTGAACTAGTTGTTTATAAAAAAATGAACAAGGCTGATCATGTAGAGATCTCACAGCATATCACTATATTCTAGTGTTCAAAAACTCTCCACAAAATCTCCACACATGTAAAATGATTACAAATTGTTGGCTATTTATAGAAATGTCTCAAAGTTTATATTTAACCTCTAATTTTCATATTTTTCCTTAAATTAGGAGGGATTAGTACATGTGGAACTCAAGAAACCATTTCATAAAAACAAATATGAAGACATCATTTTATATAACGATATTTTAGAATCATTACTATGCATATGAAACATTATAGCATTTCAGATTCGATAATATGAAACTCTACATTAAGGAAATATGATAACTCTAAAAAAATCATTTAATCAGATTCATAAGATAGTGTAATTAAGTTTCAAAATGTAATGAAAATTTGATTATAATTTACAAGAAAATTTGAGTTTTATTTTTATGACAATGGGAGTCTGATTTCATTAAGAATGATTGTCTAATTTCTGAGAGAATCATAGTCTCGTTTCTCAGAAAATATGAGTGTGATTTCTGATAGAATTAGGGTCCGATTAATGATGAATTCAGAACATCAATTCCAATGGAATCAAGTTATCAATTGTAGAGAAATAATATTCCCAATTCCTGAGAAATCATATTCTCAATTTGAGATAAATTGGACACTAAATTCCAGAGAAACATATTCTCAATTATTGAGAAATCTAATTATAATGAACTGTAATGATCTGAGGTAGATAAGGATATGATTTATTTCCTTCCATAAAACATAGTTAGTATTGGTTAAGAAAACATTAGGTAAGAAATTTAATTTCATAGGTAATGTCAAATTCATTCTTATAGACTGAAAACATTCCTTAAGAAAATGATTCCTAGAGAAAGAGAATTTTCCTTTAGAAAATATATTGGTGATTTCAAAAACATAAAGAAAGGTAAAATACATAGGGAATATAATTGACTCAAAAATACTAGAATTATCTTTAACTCCTACCCTTGGGAATAATTCAATGAAATGATTCCTTTTTTCAAAGATAAAAATGAGTTAAATGATTATGTGTTAATGACTTCTCTCAAGTCCATTATATTATTTTCCTTCTCCACCCATACAAGTATATTTATTAAATTCATATATAACAACACAATTATACCCAATATACTAAAATTTTGTTTTGAAAATGGTTTCACGTGCACATATAAACACATAATTTTATTTCATGACGAGCATATTTTTTCCATATTCAACGAACTACTAACTCGTAAAACGATGACTGTTCATTTTACAATTACGTATTTCCATAGTGATCATTATGATATAAAGTATATTTATATATTTTATAAATTAAATTTATTATTTATATAATCATCTATATTCCTTTTTACAACACATATCTATTTTATTTTCTATTTTTCTTAATAGAGTAATTTTGTTTGAGGAAGTGTGGTCTATCACCCCCTTAAAGCGATATGATTAGTTCATACAACACATTTGATATATTGAGGATGTTTTTGTTGTATAATATATATAATATATATATATATATAATATAATAAATATATTATAATAATTACATATATTTAAATATATATATATATATATATATTTCCCTTTTACTTGCATTCTATCAACACAATAATAACACATGAATAGCGTTCAAATATATTTACAGCCTACCGTCTCCATGATTGGTGTATTCCATCTCATAATTATAAATTAGATAGATAATTAAAATACACATATAATAAAATTAAAATATTTTTTTACCATGTTTTTAATTCTTTAAATAATGATATAAATTATAAATACCAAATTAATAACAAACCAATACACATGAGAATAATGAAAATAATATTACTCGAAGTGAAACCTGAACATGTGGTTGTTAATTAGAGGTCAATATATAGTCATAATCACACCATATATTATATTATATATAATAATACGGTTCTTTAAAATATTTATAAAAATATATATTTATTATAAAGGTGGTTTGAATGAGTATGATGAGAGTTAAGACACAATGCAAGGGGATTTCATCTTGATTTTAATTTATGTCAGATATGAGCTATGTTCGCCATATTTATTTTTTTGTGGTTTATATAATTCCCATGATTTTATCCAGTGATTCTTATAAATAAATTTATGTGTATTTTCATAACCATTTTATGATCATTCATTGATGGAATTTATGTTTAAAAATGTAACAAAAGCAGTAAAATAGTCTTGTCTCAGTTTTCCTTTTCTGAGACGAATGTTTTGTTATGAAACTAAATTATGTATATGAGGTGTATGTAATTAAATTTTATATGTCATATCTTGAACTAAATTATATTATATATATATTAATAATAATTTAATTTTCTTTTATTACATGCAGAGTGTGATTCCAATTTACCATGTGATAAGACTCCATTGAAAGAATCTCATCACTTTTGAAGATTCTTTTTGTTTGTGCCTCATTTGATGAATAATTTTTTTTCATCTATATATACATTCATGAAATTTCATAACATAGGGTTATTCATGATATATTCATGTGTTGGTACCATTTTTACTCTTTGATATATTATATAGTTTAGAACGTGTTTTTAATAAATCTTGAATGTACACTATCATTGGTCAAAAATTGTTGTTCCTTCAAATTCATGTTTCTAAAAATGGATTCCAATAATATTCAACTAATATAATAAGATAAATAAAATAAAATATTAACCCTTTTCATTATTCCATGATTTTATATTATATTTTCTTATCAGTATTCAAATGTGGAAATTTTCTATTCTTTTTTAATCTGAATAAAGAATGTATTTTTTACCTCTTTTGACATGTACATATTTATCAGTAGTCATTTCATTGAAGCATGATTTTCATTTATCAATGTTAATTTTTATTATTTTTTAAATTATATTTTAAAATAATATGGTCATAAATTTGTTATTGTTATTTTGTAATTTAAATGGTTTTCAAAACGTTTTCAATATATATTTATATGTTTTTAAATTATTTTAAATGAAACTATTTAGAAACCAATTTCTTGTTTTCCTTATATGTTTAAAACACATTTTCAATTAAAATTAGAGTCAAATGGATTTTTTTATTAAATAACCTTTTTGAAATAAAACAACATATTTTCATCAAGTGACGTTGTAAAAGTTATTGAAATTTTATTTTACATTTTAAATGATATCCATTGATGTTACACAATCCCTTTTAAGAAATGATATAAAGTTTCCCTTTATAACATTTCAATGAATCAGTTATTCTTAACATCATGGTCATTATGAATCCCATTTATAATTCTTTGGTTATGTGAATTAGAACCCACATCTTTTCACAGGTTAGGTTTTTGATGAAATGATTATGAAACCTAACTTTTTTCACATGTTTTGATATGATCAAATTTTTATAATACCCATTTAATTTTAGGGGTTATGATATGATTATTTATGATATTTTTGAACATATTTTTATGATATCATTATGATAAGGGTGGGAACAATATCCTCCTCCATTGTATTGACTAAACATTTATATCTCATGAGATAGACAAAGATAGTCTTGTAAATTATCTTTTACTCTGAAGACGGACATGGGAGTGAACCACGAATACAAAGATTATATGAGGTGTCAAATAATGCTTCTACAATGTCCATATAAGTGAATCATTAATACTAAGATGGTATGGGCAATAAAACCATTCTACCAATATGGTCTTGGTAGTTATGCCTTTACTACTATGGAAATCATATTACATTTTTATGTGTCTTCCAAAATTCCATGTTTCATTCGTATGTTATGATTTCATGGATCATGTTTTTTATTTCCATATGACACATGTCATATGAACTACCATTATTTATTTCACGATTCATGGATATTATATTTGTTATCTAGAAATGTTCTTAATTTTTCATGTTCATGTTCACATGCGCTTATGCTAACAATTGTGAATACATATGTCCCTTGTTTACACTTATTGGGAATTCGAGCTCACTCCACTCTTATGTTTTCATTCCCCATGTTATGAAAAAATGTATTAGATAGGAGTAATTAAGGTGGAAATATTTATGGTAGGGTTTTTAAATCTTTCACCATGATAGAAGATTTTGTTTCTATGTTTCAAAAGACATTAATCTATTATGGTCCTTAAGAATTTATTTTTATAATGTATTGAATATACATCTAAAATGATTTAATATCCATTTATGCTAAGCCTAGGTCACTATAGTTGGTATCAATTTAAGGGTTTAATTGACTATGAGAAACTTGGATGGGAAACATTTTGTGGGTTCCCTAGGTATATTTATAATGGTATTTATAGGATGTATCTAAGTATAACTATATGGACAAGTAGAAAATTAAAAACAAAGCCATGTAATATTGGTAAAGGGTAGAGATATTGGTTTCCTATAAATACATCCTTGTTTTCAAAATATATATGTATGTTGATCTAGAATAGATTTCCCTAAGGGTAACAACTCCTACATGATATGTTCGGACTGTCTTGGGGAGATCTGGAACCCGATAATAGGCCTTGCTCCACACCTAGTTTGTCAATTCGTGGGGATATTATTTTGATATTGACAACTCTTCACAAACCATCATGAAAGATTTGTATATATGTTGTCTATGAATAACTGATGATGCAGCTATGTTGTCATATATTAAAGATGATTTCATGATTTAGAAATCACACATGTAAATATTTTAATTACTATGTGCTTTTCTACTATGATTATGAATTCTTACACTATTATCCTGGTTTTAGTCTACAGAGGAATCAAAAAGGAACTAGATAACTATTTAATGTGATGGATGATTTGTTGATGAGCAGTCATGTGAGAAGATTAATGGAATGAAAATTTATGTTATCATTACTAATCAATTTTTAAAGAACATGATTAATAACATCTACATTAACCAACTCTCAGACACCCTAAGGAAGAGAAGTAAAGTGTTTGCAGAGAGTTCAGATAATGAAGACCATATAAGAAATGTTATTCAGTTTCTGTTTTATCCAAAATGTTTATAGATTCACATAATTGAATGTCTTATAGGAACAAGAATATGTTTATATTCTGGAAAACAAGAACACAAATCAAGTGAATGTAAGGGAAAAATTAAGAGAATGGTTAATGAAACGAATGATAATATTGGCCTCCCAATAAATCATCAAAGGATATGTTCTTTATATATTGATTATATAGTCATTTTTAATCTCAATGTCCCAAGAAGAATGTTCTTGATGATAATCAGCTTGGTGGTGCAATTATTCGTTATAGTATTGATGATGACTAGACTACTATCAAAATTTAAAAGCCAAGAAAAATATTGTAAAAGGATGCGGCTTCCTTATTAATGGAATGAGAATGATGTGGAATAATATATGTTTATATATATCTTGATTCAAAAATATTTTTATATAAATGAGGAAAATTAATAGGAATGTCCTACATTTATATTGCTTATTTTTTACAAGTTTATATTGAATCTTCCTAATTGAATGGTTGAGTGAATTAATAATAAGGTGATATTTTAACTAAGGAAAGGTGACCCTTAATATGTTGTATATTTTAATATAATTTTATAATGAATAATTAAATCTGGTAAGACATACTACAATGGAACAATGTATGGAATTGTTAATATGTGGGTTATTCTATCATTGAAGAAGATTAAAAAATTAGATGTAATAAATAGATACAATATACTTTTGAATAAGAAAGCAAGCATGTTTACCAAAATTATTTGTGGTAATTAGCATGTTTATTATTTGACTAACAAGAGATAATTTAAGATATATGAGGGAATTAATGTTAAGCTAATTTCCTGACTCTATATCTGGTTTTTTGGATTTACATCTTTTATAAGGGTTATATGGTTAGCCATTCTTGATAAATTTAAGTCAAACATACAAAGAGGTATTTAATTATTGAAATTGTAATAAAAAGATGATAAAAGGTTATTTAACGATTGATCTTATTTCAAGGTTGTCCATCATATTTATTTTTTAAATTATATTATTGTGATTTTAGAAAAGTACATCATGTATGTCAGATGACAACTAATTATGTATATATATTCCATACATTTATAACCCATTATCGAAGGATGATAAGGGTTTCACACCTACCAATGGACTAGATAATGTCCCTATTTATGTTTAATTATTTTTGATGAATAATTATTTATAATGAAATAATAGTATTATGCTTTGTATTTTTGAGTATTTCATTAACCATATTGATTTTTAAGCATAGTTATAGAGGAATAGTTATAATTTTCATTCTATTGTGGGACTTAATATATCATAAAAGTATATTTTAATAATTCGATCATAAGGGTTGAATTATAGACATCCTTTTCTAGAAGTAATGTATGAATCATAAATAAATATACGCACAATAAAATAATGATTTTTTTTGTATTATTGGTCAATATGGAATTAATCAATGATAGGATAATAAACTAAAAGCATAATGTGTTGTCCTAAAACATTTATATTTTTTGGATAGATGGCCTTTTAATTAATCATAGATTTATTATTTTGAGACCCTCAAAATTTATTTGATAATTCAGTTGATTTTGATTAATGATATCAATCACTCCATTTAATATTTATGGTTTTCTTCCATGACCAATCTTCACTTATAACCAATGTTCGTTTATGTGGAAATCTAGTTTTATGTTACTTTTGGTATCCTCTATTGTTCTAGATTTCCCATTTTAATGGAATATGTAGTATTTATTTTTATGATGTTTTTTTCAATGAATTAAACTTTCAAGTATTAAAACATTTTTAAAGAAGAGCAATTTTGACGGTAAAATTCATTTTAATTGGGGAAGAATATAACACGTCGAGATTTTGTGATTTCTTTGATTTAGTTTAAGATTTTCATATTTATAATTTCTTGAATCACTAAGTGTATAATATTTCATATTGATTTATTGTGTTTTTCATATGGTATATAGAACACCATGTAAATCATTTAGTATATACAACATAAACTTTGGTCTACTCTACAATAAAATTTAGGTTCCCTTCCGGGATATGCCACAATGAATTTCCTTGAAGACATGAATAACGCAAAATTCCTAGTTTTTCTGAATTTTTTTTATAAAAATAGTATTATTCAAAATATTAAGATAGAAACATGATATTAAAAGAGTGTATTTGAATAGTATTAACTAATATATGAAAATATATGATTTATGAAATATAATACGAATTCATAGGTTACTAATTAATTATAAATGAATATGAAAACATATTTAATATAATGTAAAA
The DNA here is from genome assembly GCA_963277665.1 of Viscum album. NCBI lineage: Eukaryota > Viridiplantae > Streptophyta > Magnoliopsida > Santalales > Viscaceae > Viscum > Viscum album. The sequence continues at coordinate 70,326,206 of OY728155.1, read as the reverse complement.
TATTATTATGGTCACAAAGATGATATACCACAATAAATTAAATTTTAATCTATGTCTTGAAATGCACTAGGTCAAAAATTCCTATCACACGAGACATCAACATGGCATACGTCCAATGCAATACCGAGTTTTTAATAAACATCATTTTATTATCATAATTATTTAAATTATTTATATATCACCTAGACATTAAGACATAGAAATATGAATCTTAATAAATACTAATAAAATATTTTGATAATTTTTTATATAAAAAAATATATATATAAAGAGAAAATTAATATATATTAATGACATTATATGTGGTAAAAATACTATTTTCTCAAAAGGACTACTTTAATGTCAATCTATGACAAAAAACTTTAGACAGTTTAAAAATAAATTTTTTAATATAAAGATAACATTTCAATTCGTAACATATAAATAATTCTATCGTAATGTTTTTGTATTTTTCAGAGAAACAAAATTTATTTATGAATGATGAAAACTCTGGCATTTTAGTTAAAACTGCCTTTTTGATTAAATAATTATTAATGTCAAATTATAATTAAAATTTTATATATGGTCAAATTATATCAATTATATATCTATTAATAAACTTTTGGTTATTATAAAACAATTTCACATTGAAATTGAATATAGAATCCTTAAAAACAATTAAAAATTGTGTTACATTAAATACCCGTAATTTCAACCTATCTATGGGATAAGCATCAATCATAAATTTCCATATTATGTGCATTTAATTTTATAGAAGAAAAATACACCACTTTAAATAGTATAATATTTAGAGTTTTATAATATAAACGTAATAATTGACAAATTTTTTTTGTTAATGTGATTAAAATAATTCATAGTAATTAATGTCAAAGTAGGATTAATTAGGGACTACATCTTAAAATTAGGGGCCCAAATGACCTAGGATCATGCCCAACCCCCATTGGTTGTCCATAGTCAGTCTAAAAACATCTATTCATGAATTATTTTGTTTTTTTATTACTATTTATAGATAAGGACAAGTGTAAAACTAACGTTTTCTCATATATTCCAAGCGAGTCCTTTTCATACCCTATAAAAGGATACCACCTCTCCCTCTTCTTCTCAAATATCAAAAAACTTATGATTGGAAAATACCTACACTATCATTTTATGATAAATTCTTCATTCTTCCATAAATACCTCCATTTACTATAAGTCAATCCATGGAAACGATTTGGCACAAACCAAAAGGAGTTACCCGATTAAGAGGTAATATATTCTCCCAAGTCCATTATTTTATTTTCCTTTTCTTCCTCCACAAACCCTCTTTATTCTATGATTATATAACAAAACATGTATCAAAAATATACTTTTCTATTTTTATGTAAATTTTTCTACCTAAAAATAAACATACTACCACCTAATGGGTAACAAGAATATGTTTTCTATGTATGAAGAACTACTTCCTAATGAAATGGTGATTTTTAATTTTTAAATTACCACCTTCCATGGTGGCCATTACGATGGAATATATTTTTATATATGTATTATATTATATTATTATGTCTTTAAGGATAATGTTTCCTTCTTACCACACATATCATTTATAATTTCTATTTTTTATTAATAAGATAATTTCATTTGAGGAAGTGTGGATAACCGCCCCCTCAAAATGATATGATTCATTCATACACCAGAATGATTGTATTAATGATTATTTTATTGAATATATAATATATATAAAAATATTTCATAGATCATGGAAACTCCATGATCCTAAAATTATTATTATGTAAAATTAAGGAAAAAGAACAAGAGATACTCTAGGGTAATAACAAAAGAACCACCACAAACAATAAGAAATCAAAACCAATCCTTTGATACTGTGGCCACTACCAGGAAATACACTATGACCTCAATGATGTCTCCCTCTCTTCCAATTCATTCAGGTTTTCTGATCATTAACATTCACATTTTCCATCAATTCATCGGCTACCACATCTTCAAGATCATTATCCATATTTTCAACAACCTCACTATCATTTCCATCCTTACCATCCATCATATCATTAATTGATGATTGATTAGTGTGTAACACCATTTCCTCAGCTAATTTGATCACTAATAGAGTTTAATTAGATAATGGATATACAATGAATTTTTACCTTTCATCTCCCTCTTTTCCTTTGAACTATCATAAAATTTATAGAACTTATGGATTCCATAATGCTGAAGAATTTGTGATTTCTAGCAGCAAGAATAGGTGAACCTGAACCATTGGAATGTATAGAAATCCCTTGATAACTAACACCATGTACATGCTCTTCACATATAACATAATTTTACATAACATCATGAAGCGTAACATATGTAGTCGATGCCTCACCCATAACAGATGAGACATCGTACACAAAAATAGTCTATGAACTACAAACTGGCTCCTCTCCCAATAAAAGAACAATGTGGACATTGGAAAGTGGAGTAGAAAAATCTTATAGCACCACCAGCCTAAAAGAAATAGTCTGCACATGGGCTACAGAACCAGATTCCTGAAAACATTTCATTGTTTCCACAATAATAGTATCCAATGAAAACATATCTTGCAAGACAATAATATTATCAGCAAGATTCCAAGGATCCCCCAAACCAAAACTAGTAGTTCCATGTGTTCCCTTTTCCAACAAAGATATTCTATAAGCACACAATGGTGTGCTATAGGAATCATAGGTAAGTATATTCCTCCCAACTACAGGATAATTCAATTGAAATTGTGCCAAACCAAGAGATATTTTCCCCTTAGACTGATACAGATCCTCTAATTAAATTATAAGATCCATATAATCAATGCTTTCTTTTCTAGAAAGATCGCCCCACTTAGAGGAGGGATATCCATGTAATGATGAATTGAAAATACATGAAGAGTGTGTAGAAAAACTATGCATGGATGGCACACTAACACCTCCAACACTATGGACCTCTCATTGCACAAGTTTTTTACTAGGAACAACATCTGAATAAGATGTAGGACCCTCATTTATATAGATGACATTAATCAGGTTTTCATTAGAAACGTAGGGCGGAACCTTCACCCCCCAAGGATGAACTTTTTCTTGGAAACATGATTAGTATCACTAGTAGTAGGTAATTTCAACGTGAATTAATCTAAAATCAGTCCATATCATTTTCAGTGTGTGAATCTATTCCCTTTAGGACAACAATCCTTAACATCACCAATCATGGATAAATTAACATAGAAATATCACACATACTCAAAATTAGTGTCTAATTCAAATTTAATATCACATAAACCAGATATGCAGACTAAACAAGAGGAATCAACATGTCAATGTAAACCAAAATGTGAGAAAAATGGCCATACATGATAGAAACAACTCTTTATCATGTTTTATTGGAGTGTCTATGGGTAACACTACATCCTACAAAATAATAGGGACCCAAAATTACAAATTTATCCCCATGATACAGATCCATGTCTAAACAATAGTGTTCCAAGAATGAATGGGATCAAACCAGGGACCCTAGTTTTAAAATCTCAAAATCATTGAATTATGGTTAACAAAGACACAACTACATGCTCACAATTTCATTTCATTACAACAAAAGGTATGATGAGAGAAGTTCATACCAAGGGATACAATGTTCCAATCAGTGAAGCCTAAATTTTGAATAAGGCAATCAAGTATTTCATCAAGATTCTCATATTTGGTTGAATGTGAACCAAGACGATAAATTATAGAATTTTGTAGGTGTTAATTGAATCCCCAAAAACATGATGGTCCACTTTATCAATTGCAAGTGGACTATTCCTCATGATCTGGATATGCGAGGTAATGATGGTTCTAGATGTAGCTGAACTGTGGTTGGGACAAAAACCATCATTGATTTTTACCATGATTATTGGTCACTTTTTTATCAATAACATGATTTATTCCATTCTGCAAGTAATATAATAAATGATTTAGATAAAGAAATAAGAGTTTTAAATCATAATATAGGATATTTCACATCATGTATATAATTATTTTAATTACATTAATAAAGAAAATAATACCTAGATATTCAGTATTTTATTTTTTGATGATGTTGATCATTTGAAATGACCCTTCTCGATTATCTCGTTGCACTTGTAAGGATCCAAAGTAGAATCCCTCTTATGGTGATCCACAAGTGCTCTGATGTCCTCTGATCGAAACCACTCATTCTCCTGGTGCTAGCACGGCGACGAATGTGTCTTGTGTTGGTCATTCATGACCGCTTGTTCATCACCGTTGAAGAAAGTCTCTCGTTATTGAGATGGGTGAGAAGAGTATTCTTGAGAAAAATTATTTACGTCAACAATTACCAATTCAACTAGTGTGTGGTTCGGTACCTGGCATGATAGACATATGTGTCTATTTGTTGATATAGGGCTTCTATTGCAATATTTAATTATATAACACTAATTAAATAAATTCAAAACCATAGAGGAAACCCATTCTATTAATAATAATACTGCGTAATTATTTATTGCCCTCCAACTTTCACAAAACATAATTATAAATAAAATTATGCTTCACACAATAATTGCAGTGTTATTTTTATTTGTGCCAAATAGTTAAATATTTATTTATCATCTAGAAAATAATTATTTTACTACCTAACCAGACTTGGTCCTCTTGAGCACCATGTTCATTTATTGAACACGAGAATAAATAAATAAATAAATAAATTATTCTCTTAAATAAATATATTATTTAAAAACTAGAATATAAATATTTATTAAATGATAATAAATAAAATAAATAAATTTTACCCAAGATCTGGTGATTAAATATTTATTTAATTTATAAAACCATTTTAACATGAATAAAATTATTTTATTGTTTTGAGAATAATATTTATTAATTAAATTCAAATAGAATTAAACAGAGACAACCAAAAACACTTAGTGTGTGACCATCTAGGATTCTTTGTCATTGGAATTAGGTCGGTTTTCTAAAAGTCCAAGACAACTATCTATCAACGTGGCAAGGCACCAAATAGAATGAAAATAATGCAATAACAACGAAATCCACATACAAATGCACATTGTGTTATATAATCCCTTTTTTCACAGTATATCATCAAGCAATATTCATGATAGTGTCATCAAAGTAAATACTTGATAGATCATTTTTTGACTACCTGATTTAAACTCAACTTTACATAATGGCCATGTAATTCTATGTGATAGTTCTATTTCAATCAAACAATGGAGATATAAACTTCCATAAATGGAAGGGACCAATCCTTCCTTGACTTACCCATTAATAACAAGATACTTGTGACACACACAACTTACCCTCCATACCTCCAACTATCTGTGTGACGGTTTTCATCAGAAAATCTAAGTGCGCGAGTCGTGACATGAATTTATTTTAATCATAATGTCTATGTATTGTTACAGATGCTCTCATATATAGATAACTTATGAGATCAAAACACATGGAATTCCAACTGGTGCGTCTGTTCTCATAATCTCATGGCTTGGAGATTACCAAGTGTGAACATCATTAGAGGATGTCTCAACTGGATACGAGTACTCACACATGACAGTCTATATGCTATGTGTCCCATTATAGTATCTCATCCAACCATATAAATATATTTAAGAATATTTTTATAGCATGTTAAGGTTCTCATCATAACGAGGAACTTCCATGAAATTATCAATGCAACAAATACTATAGGAAATTATTACATCGTATTCTTATAGAACAGCGAAAAATATGTAATAAGATGTTTAATATTTAAATACATTAAATATACATGTAATCAAAGCACAAGTAGTTGGTTCTCAGCCACAATCTCCAAAAAACTCCCACTTGAACTAGATCCAACTTTCTTCTATATTCAGTCCTCTAGAACTCACATGGTTATCATATTTCTATTGAGTCAATGATTTAGTAAAGGGGTCTGCCATGTTGTCTTTAGTTGGAATAATGCTCACTACAACTTATCCTCTCTGAGAAAAATCCATCAAGAGATGATTCATCCAATGTATGTTCTTCATCCTCTAATGTGACCTTGGATCTTTTGCGAAAGCCACAACTATAGTATTATCACAGTACAGTGTGATGGGATCATTATTTTTAGGTATCACGTCCACCTATTGGATGATGCTTTGCATCCAAACTGATTTTTTAGAAGCCTCATATGCTCTGATATACTCATACTATTCTGTAGAATCTTCGACCATAATTTTCATTGACCTCTTCCAGCTCCCTCCACTTCATTAAATGTAAATATGTATCCTGTCTGTGACATCATGTCATCTTGATTAGCCTGGAAACATGATTTTGCATATCCTCTGATGACTAGTTCCACATATCCTCCATAAAATAAGAACATATCCTTAGTATTCCTTAGATACATTTGGATATTCTTGACTTCCATCCAATGGTGGTCTGCTTCCACTTCTTAATATCTGCCTACCACAGTCAATGAGTAGGATACATCCATCCTTGTACATAGCATGGCATACATTAATGACCCAATCGCTAATGCATATGGAGTCTTTGCTATTATTTTTCTTTACTCATGTTCCTGAGGACATATTTTCTTGGAATGATTAATGCCATATGAAGCTAGAAACGATCCCCTCTTTTAATATTCCATACTCAATCTATTCAGTATCTTATCAATGTATGTACTATGGATTATGCCTAACAATCTTTTGGATCTATCATAACGGATCATGATCTCAAGAATATTTGTTGCCTCTCCAAATTCCTTCATGTAAATGCATTGATTCATCCATGCCTTAATAGAATGTAATACTTGTATCTCATTTCCAATAAGTAATATGTCATCATCATGAACTATTGGAAAATCCATTGCACTCCCACAAAACCATTGGTAGACAAAAGGCGGACATTCGTTCTTGATAAAACCAAATTTCATTATAGCTTCATCAAACCAAATGTTCCATGACCTAGAAGCTTACATCAATCCATAAATGGATTACATAATATTTGATACCTTATTGGAATCCATTGGAGTCATAAACCCTTTAGTTTGTGTCATGTTGTCCTCTTCCTGTAGGTTCACAGTAGGGAATGATGTTTTTACATCCATTTTACAAATTTCATAGTCATGGTATTCAGCAATTTCCAATATAATTCTAATGAATTTTAAAACTCTAACTTTTGAAAAAGTTTCGTCGAAGTAAATGCCTTGATTTTGTTTGAACCGTTTTGAAACCAGCCATGCCTTTTAGGTAGTGACTTATCCATCAATGTCCAGTTTCTTATTGAATACCCATTTGCAACCAATAGGATTTACATCAACTAGAGGATCTACCAAAATCCAGACTTGGGTTTGGTTCATGGATTCCAGTTCAAAATTTAGGGCTTCATTCCCCTCGGAAATATCTGTGCCACATACTGCTTTCTTGTAGGTTAGAGGATCATTATTATAAACTAATAATGTGTCAAAATCCTTAGTTACTATAAAACAACATCGTTCTATTCCACTAACATCTATTGTACTCCTAAGCATCTCTTTTGTATCTAGAATAGTTCTTTCTTCAACGGGGCATTGTGGAATCTTTTCATATACGAACTCTTGTGTACCTTGAGCCTCAACATCATCAAAGTTTTTCTCATTCCGCCTATCGCTTTTCGAGATGTGCTATCTCTCTAGGTATATGTCATTTCATTCCACAATAACCTTTTTTTGGAGGGATTTTATAGGTAATATCCCCTTATTGTTTTAGGTTATCCTATAAAGGTACACTTTTTTTCATCGAGGTTCATTTTTGTTACCTAAAGAGGCCTTAATAAACTCATCGCTTCCCCACACATGTATATTCTATAATATGGATTTCCTTACACTCAAAAACTCATATGGAGTACCATTTATCGATTTAGGTTGTACTTGTTTTATTATATGTACCGCTTTTTTTCATGAATATCCCCAAAAGGATAATATAAATATCGCATTACTTATCATTGATCTCACCATTTCAAATAGGGTGTGGTTCCTCCTTTCACTCAAACTATTCCACTGGGGCGTGTGTGGAAGAGTGAGTTGCAATGGGATCCCAAACACCCACATGTAATCAATGAAGACTTCATTAAGATATTTTCTAGCTCAGTCTGAGCGGAGTTTCTTAATATTCATAAAAAACTCATCCTCAATTTCATTATTGTATTTTTTTTAACGTATCAAAAGAATCCAACTTATACCTCATTACATAGATATATCCATGTATACTAAAATAATTAGTACTATTTATGATGTATGAGTACCCTCCCCATTCTTCAACTGGAAATTGTCTTCACACATCCGTATGAACCAATTGAAGAAGTTATTTAGCCCTTTCATAATTCCCACTAAATGGGGCTTTGGTAATTTTTCCTTGTAAACATTCATGATTTACACCCAGTGGTTTTATTTCAAAAGAATCAAAATATCCATCTTGATTCAACATTGTCAGGTGTTTCTCATTTACAAAACCTATCAGGTGATGCCAAAGTTGGGTGTGGTATGAGTCATGTGAGGTATCTTTATTATCAATTTCCATTACATGGATTGTTTAATCCAAAATGTAAAGACCGTAGTATAAATGTGCCCTACCATAAAAATGATATCTTTGTAAAAGAAGGAAAATTCATTTCCAAATGTGAAAAAACAACAATCTGTATCTAATCTGGATACAGATATAATGTTGTAAGCAATAGAATGCACATAATAACAACCCATTAACACCAAGATCATCCCAGTTAGGGACGTGAGGTGGTAGTCCCCAACATCTACAACCATAAGTCTGGCAAAGTTGGATTCTTGTTGATCTACATATCCCGAGTCAGTCTTCTTGAATCTACATGGTTCCTATATTCAGATACATTTGTGATCTCCAAAAGCTGTATCTGATAGAATATTTTTAGAAATATATATATTCCATTCGATAACAAACACACATGATGCTTCCCCTTTCTTCTTAGGTTGGGTGATGTTCTTCTTCCCGTGGCCCTTCTTGCCTCATGCATAACAAACAGCCTCATGTTCCCTTTCCTCTTCTTTGATCATTATTTTCATGGAAGTCCATGAAAATGATTCAGGGTTAATTCTCTTCAACTTCCCTTTCATCTTATTTACCATAAGGACAGAAGTCTTTGCGCTTTTCAGGTCATAATCCACTTCAGGAATGAGGATAATAAGATCAGATAAAGACTTATCAATGTTTTTCATATTGAAATTGACAACAAAGTTATAGAAGATCTGATGGAGTAATGCAAGAATGAGATTGGTACCTATTTCTTCAGGGAGTTTAAACCCTAGAACCACCAAGAATTTAATTTATCCAATGATCTTGACTAAATGAGGCCTGGTTGGGGAACCTTCTCCATGCTAACTCTAAATATGTTCCTTAGAGATCTCAAACCATCCCTATCTTGCTCTCTCCTAGTAAAGACCACAGATGTTCTTGAGCATGTTATTTTATCCATGTTTCAATAAACTTCATGGGTTCACTAGACATTGATGATAGTATCAATGTTCTAATATCTTCTGCATCATTCATATATTTATCATAGATGAAAAAACCTCCTCACATGTCTCTTTGGTAGGCAGATTAGGTATTGCAGAATCCAGCATGTAAGACTTCCATTCATGGCGTAGGATAACCCGAAGGCATCTAAAACATTCCTCAAGGTTACTGCCAGTGAGGATTTTTTTATCCCGAATTGATTGCAGGTATTCTGTGGTTGACAAGAATGTTATTTTTATTCTAAAATTATAAGAGTAAATCATTTGTATTTAATTTATTACATTTTATACGAAATAATATATTCCTTTATCAGGTCTCCAACAATTTAATCAAGTCCCAATGTCCCACACCATTGAAATCATAATGTATAGTTTCCATGATATTCTAGTGGAAAGGTTGCATATTCCAGTTCACATAACCCCATCATGTGTTGGTCAAGAAATTAGAAGGTATTTAGGTAGGTAGGTTTTTCCAACCACAGTCATGCAGCTTCCTGATCTGTTGAGAGGACTCCCCAATCCAAAAATCACGACTTTGGATTTCCTCAATTCTTGTCTCCAATATTACACAAAGTCTATCAAGGGATACTCCTCTTGATGTAAAATGGTTATGTCAACCTAAATCCTCTCATAAGTGCTTCATGTGTAAATTTATGTGTCCCGACATGGGTTGGTCAAACAAAAAGTTTTATTTAGTTTTTTCCCAAAATCATGTAACATAAGGCCTGGAATGACATTATATTATAATTGATGGATTTTTATCTCTTATGAATAAATTTATTATTATAATGCTTATTAATATTATGTGGAATTTACTTATGTTATTAAAAATGTATTAAAAATATTTACACATAAGTCTTGTTTATTTTAGTTCTAACTTGCATGCTTGTATAATTCACTAATTATGTGATCGTGACAACACATCTATAATGATAAATAATGAAACTGACAGAAATAAAAAAAAAGAGAATGATCATGAGATTATCTAATGGTTAATTTATCTAGCTGTTGATAAAATAACCCTGACCAAGGGAAGAAACATCTTGAACCTTTTGGGTTCATGTTTACAACATTCCATTTGTCCACCTTCGTATCTCCTGGGATTGGTTTTGTCTCAGCTCCAGCTTAAACCGCCTCCACTATCATGGGAGTTTCATCCATAACATATGAAATTTTAACTGACTTTTATGTGAGGGGAAAACAGTTTTACATAAAATATACCTTGGGCATGTAATCCCAACATATTTAATGATGAGAATGCTCACATGCCAACACATTAAATTTAAATAATATAAATAAAAGAAACCATCAACATAAAAAGGAATCTGTCTAGATCATGAACATCCATACTTGCAATGATATTTACACATAAATAAAACTATTAATAAATTATTTAATCGTTCTTGTTTAATGTAAATCATTCTCGAATAAATTAATTATTATCTTAAATTAATCAATCCTTTTATCATAATCCCTTTTCTGAATTTCCTTGGGTTTCTAATCATTCATAATTTTAAACAAATAAATTCATTTAAAATTATCTTTTTACGTAACTTGTACCATGGATGGGTCTTGGTGAATTCCTATTCATAACTACCCAATGAGTAGAAATGAAAATTACTGTAACGTCCAGGTTCAAGTTGCCGCACAGAGGAGACATGTACCCTCTTATTCACAAGCCCTCAAGTGCATTTCCCAAAATAACAGAGGATGTCGACTAGTATTGAGGGCCTTGGGTGTGATAGTGGGGAAACTATTCCCTCATTGGAAGAGTGACATAGCAGAAGTAAAACCGATAATAATATTGGATGCAGTAAAAAATTCAATAAATATATAATAGAAGTAATTAAAAAAAATTAGATATATATAAATGATGCATGATAAAAATGTTTAGGAAAGAATCCAAACAAGTCACAATGATGGAATACTATACTAAACCAAAGTACAAAAGAAAAACAAATAAACAACTCCGTAGCATCACTAGGATCAGATTGGTCCAATGCTTCCCATCTCCACAACAATCATGTACCTGAAGTATAAGAGCTCTTGACATTATCTAGACCTGCAATTATATAATATGTTTGGGCCCAAAATCATGACCCAAATAGTGTGTGAGATGAATCCTAGTAGGAAACCACACAATGATTTGTGCCTAAATTTGGTGAATTTATATGGTAGGAAATAAAAAAAATGAACCATTAAACAAGGAAGTGTATATAGTAACAACCCTAGAATTTAAATGGAATTCATTTTTAAAGATCGCGAGAAACTAATCAAAAGCAGGTAACCCTTTGGGCTGTACTCATAGCCTAAACACTCTGGTTCAACCAAACAACCACAACCAACCCTCTGGGAATTACACACACCCTAAACCCTCTGGTTCAGCTTTAGCAAAGACTCTCTGAGGAAGCAATTAACGTTATTTCACCTTGTGGTCTCATATCAGTAAGTAATTGGCACTATGAGGAAGCACTCAATGTCCCATACCTCCGTTGGCCTATTTCTAGGAAACTACAGATACTCTGAGGGAGAACATAGTCCGCCCCCCAATGGTCTTGCAATGTAGCAGTAAAGCAGTCACTCTAGAGAAGCCCTCAATATCTATTCTACAAATGGTTTACTACACCAGGTTTCCAAAGCCAAATGTAAGTTAATCATGCACAAATGATATGAAACATCCAATGTATACCTCAATAACTACTTGGATAAATAGTCTATAGTATCTCACATCAGGATATATAATATCACTCCATCGTAACAATAATATGCAAGAAAAATCAAGCAGAATCCTATCAGGAAAAGATAGACCGAACAGTCAGAACCAGAGAACATGGGAATCCATCCATATCATTGAAAATATAACATTATTCATAAAAAATTAACCTATATCCAAACAAAAAAGGAATATCAGGAAATAACAGGGCTAACACCCATAAACACACAACACCCTGAACAACGGTATTGTGAAATATTGAATATATTATCAAGGAATAACTACAGAATGGAACAAACCAACTACCCTGGCATTGTGAGATCGACATATGCGAACCGCAAGCCTTGAATCTCCCTATAACGCCGTATATATACAAAAACTCTAAAAATGTTAAACTGAGGATATCTCGCGAAAGAGGAGAAATCAAGAAATGAGGTTCTGGAAGAAGGAAGAACTCAATGATGTGATTCCAAATCAACTGACATAGTTCGGATCGGTGAATGTATATCGAGTCGGGGTCTCAGTGAAGATCTAGAAGACTTGTTCACTACTGGATGAGATAGGACGAGAAGACGATGGTTTTGTCCATCATACACTACCCCGGTCCATTTAATGAACAAAAATAAAGTATATGGCATGTTCTTTAAAAGAACATGGCTAGTACTTTCCTCTTCTTACCTCTGCTTTAGGTGTTATCCAAGTCACGACACAGTGCCATGTACTCCGCTGTTACTCATCCAGTACAAGGTCACCCTCAGCATCTGGGTACATGGAGAGTACTCCTGAAATTTCCAGAAACACCTCTGTTTCTCATAAAAAACCAAAAAATAAATACGTACATGAAAAGAAGATCCGGGTTCTAACAATATTCTCCCTTAATGAAATTTGTCCCAAAATTTCCCTATAAAGTCAGTGTAGAAGAAGAATCCTCAAATAGTTCCGACCACTACAATCGTAAATCGGCCTCCCTCTCCCAAGAATCGAATTGTACTTGCCCGTGAAGCCATAACTGTAAAGACCCAGAGCCTGACGTACATGGACATTACATTACTTTTGCGGAATACTTAGTACATTACAAAAACACACACACAAGGTTCGTAATAGTTTAGTGTCTTTGGAAACTCGGAATATAATCTTCTAATCCTGGTGAAAGATCTTCAACATCTCCCATAAAGATCTTCTTTTTTTTAATACCTAAAACATTTCTTTATATCCTGGGCTAAAGAAAACATAAAAGGGTGAGCTCAAATGCTCAGTAAGGGTAAACAAAATAAATATCAATCACATCTTAACCTGCAAAAGAGATCATAATTTCATAACATGGGATAAATCATGGCGGTGAAATATAATCACAATAATCATAACTTAAAACATGAAACATTGTGGCATACACACATAATCATAGAGAATCATTTCTTGTTAGTCAAGACTCATTGCCAATACTATCTTAGTGGACAAAGTCCCTTTCTGAATCGAGTAACCCTCGTTTCAGTCCTGTTTCACTGAACCGATATAACCTACCATTCTAGCCATGTCTATCTCATGAGATATAAAATCTTTACCCAATGCATTGGAGGGAGATATAGGTCCCACCCATCTTATAATGAATCCTTTCTTATGTGTTCCACATAATCATAAATCATACATCATCGCATAACACATGTAACAAAAATGGGATTCTTGAAACATCATGACATCATAAAACAAATCATATAAGGTAAATGACTTCATAAAAATAATTCCCTCAAAACATAATCAAATCAATGTAATAATATGGATAAAAACAGAACCCTAGATTATCTTAGATGGAAAATAATTTTGATAAAACATTTGAACTCCTTCTTGAGGAAAATATCCTTTCTACTTCAAAAACACTTTTCTTTTCTTAACATGTCATACAATTATAAACTAAAAGAAGTTGATTAAAAATAAAATTGAAAACTTATAAAGGAAGATTCTTGGAAATAATGTTTTAAAAATCCATTCTTGCCGTAGAAGTTAAAAAAACATTCTTCGCGTACTTTTGTCGGAAAAGTAAAAAAAGTACCTCGTACGAAAAACGACAAAAGATTCCTTTCATATCTTTTAATAAAAACTCACCGAAGGGTAAAATAGGATTTAAACATTTGTAGGTGAATGGAAATAATATTACATATTGAGAAAACATGGATGTGGATGATAAAATACACCCCAATAAATACCAAATTATAAAAAATCTCGGGTAAAAATGAGATTGTGATATTTCCCTTACCTTAGGTCCGACTTGCTTTGTAAGTGTCCGAACCTCCTGTATAATAATATAAATCATGTTATTGACTTATTCCAGAATCATATTAATTGTTATTATATCATATATGGTCCACTTATGACTTTATATTACCCGTTCTTTTGTAAATTCATGTTAAAGTAGCGTTTTGGGTAAAATCGTCTCATTTGTCATTCGTGTTTTTAACTTGTAATTATTAATATGATTACTTGGATCATGATTACTTATATCCAGAATTTAAAACATGATTTATATATAATATATATTCAGAATATATATATATATAATATCGATAAATGGAATGAAATACACCGTTCATGGAGACGGTAGTCCGTACGTACGCATGAACGTTGTTTTCGTTTCCTTATTGAAGTGAATGGAATTAAGTAGATGACATACATATAAATTTACATAAATCCAGTATCATTATTATGTCATATACTTCATTAGTACTTATTATATATACTTTATAATCATTCATGAATGGTTAATCATTGAGAATGAATCTCATCGTGTCGTGGAGACGGTAGTCCGTACGTACGCACGAGTTATGATATCGTTCCCATGGTCGTGGAATTGTGTTGAAGTGTATGTAGACTATTTCAGTATCAATATCATTTTATAATAATCATATATAGTTACTCATTACACCATTATAACCATCCTATTAAGGTGGTGGTGGAAAATAGATTACACCACGGCGTGGAGACGGTATTCCGTACGTACGCACGCGCGATGATTTCATTTTTCCGTAGGATGGATAGAAGGTGAATTAGGGTTGTTTCATATTTATAATAACATATCAGTATGTAAGTAATACTGATGTTATTACTTTTTCATTAAAACAACTAAAGAAGAAGAAGTTGAAGAAGAAATAAATTGAAAAGATCGGTAATGGATATTACCTCTTCTTTGAAACGCCTCTTTGAATCCTCCACTTAGGGAACTAAGATTTGTCTTTGAAGAAGACCAGGACCTCTAGGATTATTCTAGGGAAGTGGATAAGGGATTTTGGCAGGGGTTGGCCGAGCTTGAGTGCTCAAATTGGTGTGAGGAGGAGGGGGAGGAGGTGTCCTTTTATAAGGGAGGAAAGGGGCACCTTATGAATATCTCGAAATATTATTTTATATTAAAGTCAAAATCGGTTTATAATGGTTCCAAAGGGTCTTATTTCGAAGCTAAAGTGGGGATGGGTCGAAATCCTATCAACCAATAGGATTTAGACAAGTTTAAGTTATTATTTTAACCTTATCAATTAGATCTAACTCTAAGTTAAATAATTTAACTTTTACCGTGTCTTTTTGTTTTCTTACACTATATGGTTAATACACTTACTATAACATGCCAAACGAACCCCAAATTGTTTATTATTAATATATATATCCTTATCTAAGTCATTTGGCCGAACCTTAGATTTTTAGGAATAAAATAACAATTAATAATATAATATTTGATTTAAAAACTATTTTGTGTCAATTTTGACACTATTTGATATATGATTTTTGTGAAAGTCATAACAGAATTATATGTTCGAAGCAAGTTGATTAAATCAAAACTAATATATCATAGTAACCTAGAAAATTAGTGGAATTCATAAAAAGTCTCAAATTACATTTATTTTGGTGTTTATAAGATCAATTATGTCAATATTTCATTAATAAGATAATTACTGCATCATCATTGTGTCATAAATAAATTAAATTATATAATGTCTAAAAATTACAAATAAAATACCATTATGTAGGAAATCATTTATCTTTCTAATTAATATTTATAGTCGAATTTATCTTATGTATAACCCCATCTTAAAAATGTTTTAGTAAATAAACATTGATTTTAACTCTTTTAACCCTTCTTTCAATAAATTAATAATAAATGTCCTAATCTAATCCAAGTGGGCCTAAATGGTCATATTTTATTCCTAAGTTTGTTTTTGGTCGAATTACACTTGTCTAATAGAATTAGGACATGTGTTAGGGTAATAATAATATCATTTCTACCTTTAATTACTCTATTTACTTTTAACCGTGGTAAATAAAACTAAAATGTTACTATTCACCAAAAATTATTTTCATCTCATTGAACCACATTTTAGTCCTTGATATTAACCGTGTCTCTCGGATTTTCAAAATTCCACTCACAGAAGCGGTAAAATTACGTTTTATGAACAATTCAGTTTTTTTAACTACCACTTAGTGGTTTCACTATTCATCGAAAATTGAAAGTTTTCAGAAAAATACCAAAAATTAGGCCTAAGCTATATTTGATATTATGAACTCAAAAATGATGTCTATTTTATCAAATTCAAAACATATCAGTTGCATTAAATAATTTAAAAATTAATTCTCGTCGTCAAAACAAATAGCGTGTTTTTAAGAGATAATAACTATCAAAAGATTGACACTAGTTTATAACTGGTTTAAATGTGAAATTTCAACCAATGACCAACATTGTATTAAATTGTAAAAATATATTCTAAATATACTTTAAAACCACTCAAATTAATAATTTATAACTATTAATTATTTTGATTAAAAAAGTTGTTTTTAATTAAAATTTATTAATTTTCACTATTCATCAGAATATGAAAGTTATCCGAAAAGCACCAAAATTTCACCCTAAGCTAATTTCGATATTCCGAATCCAAAAATGAAGTCCATTTTGAAAAATAAAATTTACAAAATTTCAAAAAGTGGTTATTACTATTCAAAACGGCTAGTTTTAATAATATTTTAATAGCATATTGTTGTTTAGTGAAACTCGTTATTGCGTACTACACACGCTATCGAGGAAGGTCGTGATTGTGTGTAATGCAAGGCAAGTCAAGGATGCGTGTTGTGCAAGCTCCTTTTGGTGTAGCGTACAACACAAGATATTAATAAAATTAAAAAGAATATTTTTCATAAAATCTCGGGATGTTACATTCTACCCCCCTTAAAATGAATTTCGCCCTCGAAATTCGTCTGGGTTATAAATGGTTTTCTATTCGAAAGTTTCTTTAATAGAAACCCACATCGTAAAAAGGAATACCAAAACCAATCTTTAAAAACAAAGGTATGAAACGTAATGGTTACCCCAAATAAACTAATCACTGGGTTTCCACATAGGTGAAAATATGGATATGGAAGAGAAATCTAACCATCATGTTCTGATGGAGAGTGGTAGAGAACATGGCTATGGAAAAGCCAGTAATCACAAATCCATAGATTTGTGATGATATAAGGTACCATCTGATTCATCAGGTATAAGATCACTAGGACAACATTTTTAGTTTTCAAGATCATTCCCCTAAAGTTGAAAATTTGAATTAGAATAAATACTTACTTTATTTTGGTATAATCTCATTGTTCTTCGTGCCTTGAACAATTTACACTTAATCTATTAAATAAATGAAGTTGAATTTGTTATTCGTGAAGTGTTAGCAGATCATGCGATAGAATGACGGATCATTCCATCTGTCTCAAACAAATGGTTAGCAAAAGTTATTAAATAAACATAAGTCATTCTATAGTGAGATTAATCATATATGGTTCCTAAAATGGATGTATACTTCATATATCATACTGCTTAATATAATAAAACTAGTTTCTACTAAATAGGGAATTCCTGTAGGCCAGTGGTAGGCGATAAAGGCCAGTCGCACTTCGGTTGTGGGTTCGATTCCCACAGCCTTGTTCGACGCGATGGGCTGTCGCCCATCCTACAGGTTGTCCTTTTTCTAAAACTATAAAATCCCATCAATAATATCGAAAAAACTTCTATCCTTAAACAATACTAACTTATGTTCAACATAATCCATTCCAATCTTTAGGCTTATGCATAATAATAAAGTCCACTCTCATAACATAGTGAAAACGATTACCAGAGATTTAATACCATCGTTGATCCCCATATATCATAAGATATGTCTTGTTGGTCACATTCCAAACATTCAAAGGCCTTAATCATGTATTCTCTTGAATACCCATTGAACCTTAGTGAAAACATGAATGCAGTTAAAAGTTAACACCTTCCACATACCAACACATAAATATTCCAATACTTTATGATACAACATTATTTTGGAATCCCATTACATAAACACTTAATCATTCCAGCACATCGTTGTCATATTCAACATCGCCAATAGTGATCGCATGTGACTTACCTTTGTCCTTTGCCTTAAATGGTTGCTCCTGTTGATCATCACTAACCCTTGGATTAGGGCATTTATTAGCATAATGCCCCATTTCCTTGCACTTGAAGCATTGAAGTGCTGGTGGTGCATTCTCTGCAGTGTTTTCTTTATTCACATAATTAGAAACCCTTTTTCCATTACCTCGACACTCAGCTGCTCGATGACCTTCTTCTCCACACTTAAAACACTTTCTAGTCCCTTTAAGACAATCTCCACCATGCTTCTTTCCACACTTTGTGCATAAGGAAACATTCATCTTCTTTTCACCATTATTCTGAGATTTTTCCTTGAACTCCATCTTTCGTTTCTTGTCAAAACCATGAGATGGATATGTAACACCAACTTCCATTTCTACCTTGATAGCACAACGCACAATTTCTTCATAGCTACTGAAGTCTCTTATAGCTAATGCCCTTCGAAGACTTGGTTTTAAGCCACTGAAAAATCGATCAACTTTACTTTCAGGTTGGATGATAATGCCAGATGCATACCTTGCAAGTCTTGTAAAATTTGCTTCGTATATACCAACAGATTCATCATCCTTTTGCTTTAGTTCAAGAAACTCCTTCTGCATCTTTGTTCGAAGAATACGAGGGAAGTACTTATTGAAAAATAAGTTCTTGAACTCGTCCCATTCCATGGACTCAATTTCATCTATTGGCTTCGTATTCTTGATAAGATTCCACCATTGATCAGCTTCACCTTCCAAACGATATACTGCTAAGATGACTTTATCATGTTCAGAACATTAAAGAACTGAAAATATCTTTTCAGTGGTACTGATCCATTGTTCAGCAACAAGTGGACCGAAAGACCCATTGAAAGAAGGTGGACGTTGCCTTATGAAGGACTCAATAGAATATTGTTCCCTTCTCTGCTCATTTGGAAGTCCAGAATGATTCATAGCTTGTGTAAGTATAGCAATAAGATTTTGCACTCCATCTCCCATAACATTTGTTTGTTCAGGAGGACAATCATTGCATTGTCCATTGCATTGATCAACACGGTTCCTTCGGGTTCCAGCCATCGTCTAAACCCCAAAAAGAATAGTGTGAGAGGAAAAAATCATTCTAGGGAAAACAACATAATAAAGGGGGATTACCTTCAATATCTAACATCTTAGGTTTAATTCTATGATCGTTAGCGTAATTCTAGTACTATAACCTATACGTATACTTAACCTTAGGGACATCCCTAGACATACCTTAGAAATATCTCTAGGGATCTCACTAACGTTTTCGCATCCTAGTTTCCAAAGGTTGACTAAACTTTTCCTCTGATACCAACTGTAAAGACTTCGATCCTGACTTACATGGACATTACATTACTTTTGCGGAATACTTAGTACATTACAAAAACACACACACAAGGATCGTAATAGTTTAGTGTCTTTGGAAACTCGGAATATAATCTTCTAATCCTGGTGAAAGATCTTCAACATCTCCCATAAAGATCTTCTTCTTTTTTTATACCTAAAATCTTTCTTTATATCCTGGGGAAAAGAAAACATAAAAGGGTGAGCTCAAATGCTCAGTAAGGGTAAACAAAATAAATATCAATCACATCTTAACCTGCAAAAGAGATCATAATTTCATAACATGGGATAAATCATGGCGGTGAAATGTAATCACAATAATCATAACTTAAAACATGAAACTTTGTGGCATACACACATAATCATAGAGAATCATTTCTTGTTAGTCAAGACTCATTGCCAAGACTATCTTAGTGGACAAAGTCCCTTTCTGAATCGAGTAACCCTCGTTTCAGTCCTGTTTCACTGAACCGGTATAACCTACCATTCCAGCCATGTCTATCTCATGAGATATAAAATCATTACCCAATGCATTGGAGGGAGATATAGGTCCCACCCATCTTATAATGAATCCTTTCTTATGTGTTCCACATAATCATAAATCATACATCATCGCATAACACATGTAACAAAAATGGGATTCTTGAAACATCATGACATCATAAAACAAATCATATAAGGTAAATGACTTCATAAAAATAATTCCCTCAAAACATAATCAAATCAATGTAATAATAGGGATAAAAACAGAACCCTATATTATCTTAGATGGAAAATAATTTTGATAAAACATTTGAACTCCATTCTTGAGGAAAATATCCTTTCTACTTCAAAAACACTTTTGTTTTCTTAACATGTCATACAATTATAAACTAAAAGAAGTTTATTAAAAATAAAATTGAAAACTTATAAAGGAATATTCTTGGAAATAATGTTTTAAAAATCCATTCTTGCCATATAAGTTAAAAAAACATTATTCGCGTACTTTTGTCGGAAAAGTCAAAAAAGTATCTCGTACGAAAAACGACAAAAGATTCCTTTCATATCTTTTACTAAAAACTCACCGAAGGGTAAAATAGGATTTAAAGATTTGAAGGTTAATGGAAATAATATTAAATATTGACGAAACATGGATGTGGATGATAAAATACACCCCAGTAAATACCAAAGTATAAACAATCTCGGGTAAAAATGAGATTGTGATATTTCCCTTACCTTAGGTCCGACTTGCTTTGTAAGTGTCAGAACCTCCTGTATAATGATTTAAATCATGTTATTGACTTATTCCAGAATCATATTCATTGTTATTATATCATATATGGTCCACTTATGACTTTATATTACCTGTTCTTTTGTAAATTCATGTTAAAGTAGCGTTTTGGGTAAAATCGTCTCATTTGTCATTCGTGTTTTTAACTTGTAATTATTAATATGATTACTTGGATGATGATTACTTATATCCAGAATGTAAAACATTATTTAAATATAATATATATTCAGAATATATATATATATATAATATCGATAAATGGAATGAAATACACCGTTCATGGAGACGGTAGTCCGTACGTACGCATGAACGCTGTTTTCGTTTCCTTATTGAAGTGAATGGAATTAAGTAGATGAGACACATATAAATTTACATAAATCCAGTATCATTATTATGTCATATATTTCATTAGTAATTATTATATATACTTTATAATCATTCATGAATGGTTAATCATTGGGAATGAATCTCATCGTGTCGTGGAGACGGTAGTCCTTACGTACGCACGAGCGATGATATCATTCCCATGGTCGTGGAATTGTGTTGAAGTGTATGTAGACTATTTCATTATCAATATCACTTTATAATAATCATATATAGTTACTCATTACACCATTATACCCATCCTATTATGGTGGTGGTGGAAAATATATTACACCACGGCGTGGAGACGGTATTCCGTACGTACGCACGCGCGGTGATTTCATTTTTCCGTAGGATGGATAGAAGGTGAATTAGGGTTGTTTCATATTTATAATAACATATAATTAATTAAGTAATACTGATGTTATTACTTTGTCATGAAACAAATAAAGAATAAGAAGTTGAAGAAGAAAGAAATTGAAAAGATCGGTAATGGATATTACCTTTTCTTTGAAACGCCTCTTTGAATCCTCCACTTAGGGAACTAAGATTGGTCTTTGAAGAAGACCAGGACCTCTAGGATTATTCTAGGGAAGTGGAGAAGGGATTTTGGCAGGGGTTGGCCGAGCTTTAGTGCTCAAATTGGTGTGAGGAGGAGGGGGAGGAGGTGTCCTTTTATAAGGGAGGAGAGGGGCACCTTAGGAATATCTCAAAATATTATTTTATATTAAAGTAAAAATCGGTTTATAATGGTTCCAAAGGGTCTTATTTCGAAGCTAAAGTGGGGATGGGTCTAAATCCTATCAACCAATAGGATTTAGACAAGTTTATGTTATTATTTTAACCTTATCAATTAGATCTAACTCTATGTTAAATAATTTAACTTTTACCGTGTCTTTTTGTTTTCTTACACTATATGGTTAATACACTTACTATAACATGCCAAACGAACCCCAAATTGTTTATTATTAATATATATATCCTTATCTAAGTCATTTTGCCGAACATTAGATTTTTAGGAATAAAATAACAATTAATAATATAATATTTGATTTAAAAACTATTTTGTGTCAATTTTGACACTATTTGATATATGATTCTTGTGAAAGTCATAACAGAATTATATGTTCGAACCAAGTTGATTAAATCAAAACTAATATATCATAGTAACCTAGAAAATTATTGGAATTCATAAAAAGTCTCAAATTACATTTATTTTGGTGTTTATAACATCAATTATGTCAATATTTCATTAATAATATAATTACTGCATCATCATTGTGTCATAAATAAATTAAATTATTTAATGTCTAAAAATTACTAATAAAATACCATTGTGTAGGAAATTTTTTTATCTTTGTAATTAATATTTATATTCGAATTTATCTTATGTATAACCCCATATTAAAAATGTTTTAGTAAATAAACTTTGATTTTAACTCTTTTAACCCTTCTTTAAATAAATTAATAATAAATGTCCTAATCTAATCCAAGTGGGCCTAAATGGTCATATTGTATTCCTAAGTTTGTTTTTGGTCGAATTAAACTTGTCCAATAGAATTAGGACATGTGTTAGGGTAATAATAATATCATTTCTACCCTTAATTACCCTATTTACTTTTAATCATTGTAAATAAAACTAAAAAGTTACTATTCACCAAAAATTATTTTCATCTCATTGAACCACATTTTAGTCCTTGATATTAACCGTGTCTCTCGGATTTTCAAAATTCCACTCACAGAAGCGGTAAAATTAAGTTTTATGAACAATTCAGTTTTTTTAACTACCACTTAGTGGTTTCACTATTCATCGAAAATTGAAAGTTTTCAGAAAAATACCAAAAATTAGGCATAAGCTATATTTGATATTATGAACTCAAAAATGATGTCTATTTTACCAAATTAAAAACATATCAGTTGCATTAACTAATTTAAAAATTAATTCTCGTCGTCAAAACAAATAGCGTGTTTTTAAGAGATAATAACTATCAAAAGATTGACACTAGTTTATAACTGGTTTAAATGTGAAATTACATCCAATGGCCAACATTGTATTAAATTGTAAAAATATATTCTAAATATACTTTAAAACCACTCAAATTAATAATTTATAACTATTAATTATTTTGATTAAAAAAGTTGTTTTTAATTAAAATTTAGTAATTTTCACTATTCATCAGAATATCAAAGTTATCCGAAAAGCACCAAAATTTCACCCTAAGCTAATTTCGATATTCCGAATCCAAAAATGAAGTCCATTTTGAAAAATAAAATTTACAAAATTTCAAAAAGTGGTTATTACTATTCATAACGGCTAGTTTTAATAATATTTTAATAGCATATTGTTATTTAGTGAAACTCGTTATTGCGTACTACACACGCTATCGAGGAAGGTCGTGATTGCGTGTAATGCAAGGCAAGTCAAAGATGCGTGTTGTGCAAGCTCCTTTTGGTGTAGCGTACAACACAAGACATTAATAAAATTAAAAAGAATATTTTTCATAAAATCTCGGGCTGTTACAATAACACTCATTCCAGAGGAACAGACCAGCCACTGATAACCTTCACACTTCGATCAATAATTAGGATATGATGCTCCGCGAACGAGGCATCCCCCTCAAGATGAAACTCCTCAGGTTGTAAAACATGAGACTAGTCTGAGGAGTAACACCAAATATATGAAACATGAAAGACGTCATGCATATACTAGTACCTCATAGGTAACTACAACCTATAGGCAACCAAACCGACTCACTCCAAAACCTCGAACGGTCCGACGTACCTCAGAAAAAGTTTTCCCCGTATTATAATCCTCTTGTGTCCCAACATATGTGTGGCATGTAGAGAAACCTGTTCTATAACCTTGAAATCAGGAGGTCGTCTCCGTCGATCACCATACAACTTCTATCATGATTGTTCATTATAAATCCTCTTCTGAATCAACTTTATCTACTCTGTGGTAACCGGGTCATGTTGAGGTCCCAACATAGCTGCCTCTCCTGCCTCCGGTCAGTATAAGGGTGATCAGCATGGCCTAAGGTACATGGCCTCATAAGGTTCCATCAGAATAGTTTTAGGGGAACTATTATTGTTGGAAAAATCCACAATAGGTATAGGATTCTCCCAGGAAACTCCAAAATCATGGATGCATGCTCGAAACTAGTCCTCAAGCACCTGAATCATACACTCAGGCTGGCAATCTATTTGGGGATGGTATGTTGTACTTATAAAGACTTATGTACCCAATTCCCTCTGAATTCCCTTCAAGACTCAAGAAGATAAATGGGCGTACCTCTCTGAAACAATGGAGTGTTGAACCCCATGTAATTGTAAAGTCTCTCGGATGTAAAACCTCCCCAGCCCATCAACATTAATAGTCTCATTGATCAGAAAATGATGGAAACATTTGAGAGTCTGCCAATGACATCCCATACTGCATCATTCCATCAAGCCAGCCTTAGTAAACCCATCTTGAAGTCCATCTCTACATCATTCAATTACCACTCAGGAATGAGTAACTGCCGAAAAAGAACTTCTAGTCGCTGATGCTTCGCCTTTACCTACTGACAGGTGGAACATCTCATGAAAAACCTAGCAACATCTCTCTTTATACGTGGCCACCAATACTGTTGGTGTAGATCATGATACATCTTCGTGATACAAGGATAAACAACCAAAATTGAGGAATGAATTTCCTACATCATCTCCTCGTGTATGTCAGATGACACCCATACTTGCCCATAAAAATACAAGATCTCATCCTCGCCTGTGGTCTGTTAAGGAATGGGGTCCTCTCCTAATAAACTCTACTATTGGACTAGGGCTTCAGAATCTGATAGGTTCCTTATTCACAATCAATCAAGAAGTGTATAAGTAAAAGACACCGAATATAGAAACATATACCAAATTTTTTTGTGCACATCCGAATTCGTCTTAGTGAATAGATACATAAGCTTCGACTGATTGTTGGCCTCCTGGTCTACCTGTATCTAAGTTCTCCTGCTCAACGCATCAGTCACTGCATTGTCCTTCCCAAGCGTGTAGGTACTCTAAAGGTCCAAAGACTGAAGGTACTCAAAACACCTTTGCTGTCTCAAATTCAGGTCATGATGATTGAAGATATAATTGAGAATTTTGTGGTCAGTGGAAACCAAAAAATGATCTCCCAATAGGTTGTGTCCACAACAGTGTAAAGAATGAACAAATATGGCCTAATCGAGATAGTGCATCAGGTAGTTCCTCTCATGTGGCCTCCACTGCCGAAACCCGTACACAACAACCCCTTCCCCCGACATATGCACATCTCCCAGACCGATACCGGATGCTTCACAGTACACAGTAAAGAACATTCCATGATCTAATAAAACTAGTATCCATGTCAAAGTCAACCTCCCTTTCATCTCTTGGAAGGATGAAATATAAGAATCTGACCACAAGTTCTTCACTCCCTTCTTAGTTAGGCACGTAAGTGGTGCTGCTAAGGGTGAAAATTCCTGTATAAAACATCTATAATAACAATCATTCCCTGGAAAACTACATACCTCAAACACATTATTTGGAATCTCTCAAGAAACTACTACTCTCACTTTCTCCAGCTCTGTTGATACTCCTATCTCTGAGATAACATGACCCATGAAGTAAATCTGGACAATCCAAAAGTTGCATTTTGAATGCATATCTTATAACTAATGATCTCTTATTGTTATTAAAACGATATCAAGATGTGTGGAATGGTCATATAGAGTGTGATAGTACACAAATATATCTTCCATGAAGACCACCACGAAAGAATCCAAATAATAGATGGAACACTCTGTTAATCAGTTCCATGAAAACTAAAGGCACGTTCATAAGACCGAATGGTATAATCACATACTCGTATAGACTATACCCACTCCAGAAGGCTGTAAGAGTAATATCTAGTGGTCAAACGCACAAGTGATAGCAACTGGATCTCAAGTAAATCTTTGAGAACACCCCAGATCCTCAATGTTGATCAAAGTGATCATCAATCCTTGTCAAGGGAAATCGATTCTTGACTGTCAACAGGTTCATGTTCTTATAATCCCCACAAAGTCTGAGGTTACTTTCCTCCATCTTCACAAACATGATAGGTGAACCCCAAGGAGATGTACTAGGTAAGATTAAACCATTTGGCTCAAACTCCTCTACCTAATTCTTGTTCTCATGTAACTTTAGTGTAGCTATTCTATTAGGAGTAATAGTCCCTGGTGCCACTCATGGCACATGCTCAACAGAAAATTCGACATATCATGCTAAAGGATAACCAGAAAAGTCTTTTGGGAAGACATCCATGAAATGATCCACCACTAGAGGAATTTCCATATGTGAAATCCCCTAGTCATCTAGATATAGAACAGAAATTTGGGATGTAATTCCTCCCAACCCATGATGCTCGGGTCCCGCTCTGCTCGCACAGACATCCCATTCACCCATATGAACAAATGATCCACCCTCATGTGATGTGAAACTCAACCTATGATGATAGATATCGACAACTTAATGGAAGGGAACTCCCTAGTTCATTCCATGAATGACATCAAATACTACCATCTCTTGGACATAGAGGTCCCAAATGAAGTGACACACACCAAACTCTATAGGGAACTCCTTAAACTGACATACACTTGCCATTATGGTCCTCAACGGAGTTTATAACATCAACATATCAGCTGCAAAAAGATACAGAGCCCAAGGCTCCCCACAATAGCGACATATAATGGTATGGGAAGCCCATGTATCGTAAACTGCAGAAGCTAAAACTGAGTCAACCTGAATCATACCTTGAACTATAGTGGGTCATGTATCCTGATTCTATTGGGTATACTCCACTACCAAATTATAAACTGCACCGTGGCCCTGTGACCTCGTCTGACCACGCTGAGCTGATCCACCTGGTTGTCACAGAAGGCCTAGTGACTGGCTATCACAGTCACAACCTCCAACTCAGCCTGAACGACCGGAAGAGATCCAAGTCTCTGACTGATGAGAAACTGGTGGTGCTTCTCCGGAATGAGACGTCATTGAAGAACCCCTATCACTAACTTCTGGTGAGAAAAACTAATATAAAATCTAAAGATGTCCCATCATGCCGCATCATTGGCACACCACTGTGTCTCTTAGACAACGTGGCTTTGTATGCCTGCTCTTCACGCACTTGTAGCACATGACTTGGATATAAGAATAAGTGTCCAAAATCCTTAGATCCCCACACATAGACTCCCTATGATGCTTCCTGCTTTCAGAAGGTGGGATACTAACTCTGAATGTCGAACCACACATGATCACCACTCCAGGATCCCTCAGATTTCACTCCGTGATTAGCACAATGTTGAGTATAAAAGTGATGGAAGTCAACCTGAAGATGTTCACCTGAGATTGGATGTCGTTTCTAAGACTATCCTCAAAGTTTGTTTCCAAGAATAACTCATCACCTCCTAGAATAAGCGTGAATCACTGCAGATCTCTGAAGCGGGATGAATAAACCAGAACTGAAAGAGTATCTGACCCACGACTCATAAACACTTGGGCTTCATCAGCCCTCAATGTCTCTCGGTATAATTAGTTATAGAAGGCACACTAGAACTCATCCCGCTCCAGAAAATGCACTCATCATTTTTATGAGATCCCATCCCACAATCTCTGGGCAGAATCCCAAAACATATATGTAGCGAGCTTCACCCTCATCTCTGGAGGAATCTCTAGATGCATGAAGATAAAAAGCATGGATTCTAACCATGAATCTACAACCTAAGATCATATTTCCCCTATAAAGGTGGGAGGATGCTGCAGTCAGAAAACCCACATCATCTCTTCCATAGAAGGGATAGGATGCAATACTCCTCAAAAGGTCTTCATAAACCTCTTAAATCCCTCTCAGAACTGTGTGTCATCACCATTGTTCAGAATGACGGATGGTTCCAAGAATGGAATAACTTTATCATCTATTGGTAGTCCCTGATCAGCCATATCAAGTGTTTGATCACTACCCTATTACTGGTAGAAAAATGGAAGACGTCTTGATTTTATGACTCTACCAGGTCAAGGGCACACCTTAGATGAATATTAACCAGGACAAAAACATTGAAGTATAAGAACAGAAAAAGAGAAAAGAAGGAATCAATTTTTTCAAAACATGGATACACAACATGTAAAATTCCTACATAGAGTGTTCCCTTAAGAATTCACAAGGGAGAGTACATTTTCCATCCCAGTTCATGGAACTCCCCAAACACATGGTGTGTTTTCATTTCACATGGTGTGTACTTAAATACTATTTCCCTACCCGATTTCTTCTACACAGCTAGGCCATATGTTTTCCTTAGATAAAGACTTAAGAACATGTTTCTGCCTGGTACGGTGTGTACCAGGAGAACATCACCGACCAGTGTTGTCTTTTACTCGGCCGGTTACACAACTGACTCCACACGACATGTTTTTTCTAGACACGTAGTGCAATAGAATGATTTCACAGACCTGTGTTGTTCACTACACGACCGAATACAAGGGTTTCACTATAAAACATAATAAATATTGACACGAAGTGTATAACTTATGTTTTAACCATCCTTTTATTTAGTCACACTGGTGGACACATGGTCTTCACAACACAGAGTGTACATCAAGAACATGGCAGGTTCAACCAATGATTTCACATCCCAGTGTCTCTGCCCATACAGCCAATGAAACGGTTAGAGACTACACGGTGTATACATATAGTACATATAATGTACATAAGAAAAATAGTTCCTTCCTAAATAGAAGGACACATGGCATGTATTTATTATTACATGCCTCGTATTCTAGGATATTCCTAGTAGAATACCTTAGAAACTACTCTAAAACCCATAAAAGTACTGAAACAATCATTAATGTGCCAAATCCCAATGCTTGAGGGCCCATACACCCCGGGAATCAAAGCTTGGCATCTTATACATGTTATATATAAACATAACAGAGCAATTATCCACCAAATTCTTGTCCATTAGGGCCCATAACACCGCAAGAGCCAATGTTTGGCATCCATTCAATAAAAAACATACACAAACCAATACCTTATGAAAAAGATGGTATTCTATCAAGGCATCTATCACAAAAACAAGCATATTTATCACATCAACTTTCTAAATAACATGCAATCATTAATTTACCTAACATGGTATGGAAAGAATGCATGACATTTGATCTCTAGCAAGTGACTATATGGTACATGAGAGGGAATACCCTCAACTAATTGGGTTGCAATAGAAATAGAACCTCAATAACATCAACGATAATAGCACAATACATGTGAATCACCCAACAGAGAAATCAACTCAACTGTAAAATTGAAAACCCTGAAAAATTGCAATAACTGATGAAAATTGGCTTTTACCTGTACATGGGTTAGCTACTCCTATGAAAAACTTATTACCAAATACCTATTCCTTCTTATCCCTGGCTATAGGCTCCACACAGAATGTCAAGAAGAAAATGATTCCTCTGATACCACATTGCAACATCCCAGTTTTGGGTGCCCCATAGAGGCACCCTATACCCAGTTGGTCACATGGCCTCAAGAGCATTTCCGTGAATGCCAGAGGATGCCGACTAGAAGTGAGGGACTAGGGTGTGTTAGTGGGGAAACTATTCCTTCATTGGAATAATAACATAATATAAGTAAAACAGATTATAATAGTGGAAGCAGTAAAACATTAAATAAATAAACAGCAGAAGAAATAACAAATGGAGTACATATATATAAATAATGCAGGATACATGTGTGTTGGAAATCATCCAAACAAGTCACAATGCTGGAATATATTACTAAACCAAAGTAAAAATGAAAAACATGTAAACATCTCTATAGCATCTCAATCCTCACCTTGGTCCCATGCTCCCCAGCTCCACAACAATTAAGTACCTGATGTATAAGAGCACATTTACTTATCTAGACATTCAACAATATAATATATTTCGACCCAAAAGAATGACCACATTGGGTGTCAGATGAATCCTAGTCGGCAACCACCCAATGATCTTTTCCTAACAGTCAGTGAATATATATGGTGGGCAATAAACAAAATGATGTAGTAAATAATGAAGTACACATAGTAACAGTCCTACAATTTCAATAGCATTCATTTTTATATGTCAAGAGAAACCAAATAGAAGCAGGTAACCCTCAATGAATTACATAGATCCAAACCCCTCTTGTTCAACCAAAAAACCACAAGTAATCCTCTAGGATGTATACACAGTCTAACCCATCTGGTTCAGCATTAGCGAAGACTTTCTGAGGATGCACTCACCGTTAATTCTCGTCATGGTCTCATATTGGTAACTAATAGGCACTTATATGAAGAGATCAACATCCAATTCACCATATGGCCTGTATCGTGGAAACTACAGACATTATGAGTGAGTACAATGTCCATCCCCCTTATGGTCTCACAATATAACAATAAACAAGACACTATTGAAAATACCTTAATGTGCATTCTCCCTCTGGTCTACTACACCAGGCTCCCATAGCCCTGCGTAAGTTAATCATGCACAAACGATATGCGAAACACAAAGTAAACCTCATGAACTACATGTCTAAATAGTCTAAATTATCTCATAGCATGTCCTATAGTATCACTGCAACTTAACAATACTAGGCGCTGAAAATAATGCAGCACCCTAACATGAAAAGATAGACCAAACAGTCAAATCAATAAAACATCGGAAAAACATCCATTTGTGGGAAAAGTTAACCCTATTAATAAAAAATTAACCTCTATCCAAACAAACAAGGCATAACAGGCAATAATAGGGATAACACCCACAAACACACAATACACTGAAAAAGGGTATTACACACTTTTCCACATATAACTCAAGGAATACATAATTAAAGGAAAAATCCCCCTACACCGGCGTCGTGAGACTGATATACGTGTACCTCAAGTCTCAAATTACCGTAGAACACCGTATTTCTACAAAAATGCTAAAAACATTCAACCGATTGTATCTTGTGAAAGAGGAGAAATCCAGAAACATGGTTCTAGATGATAGAAGAACTCACCAATGTGATTCCAACGCAACTGACACTGTTTGGAATGGTGAATGGATGGAGAGTCAGTGGCTCAAATATGATATGGCGATCTCGATCAGTCCTGGAAAAGATAGGTCGAGAAGAAGATGGTTTTGTCCATCAGAAGTGACCTCAGTCTATTTAATTAAATAAAAATAAAGTAAATCACATGTTCTTTAGAATTACAAGGCATGTACTTGATTTTTTGGCCTCCGCTTTAGGTTCTCTACAGGTCACCACACACGACCATGTACTCAGCCGTGACCCGGCCCACACACAATCACCCGCAGCAACCTGGTACACAGCGTATACATATAAGTACACAGCGTGTACTCATGAAATTTTCTGAAACTCCTCTTTTTCTCAAAAAACAACTACAAAAGAAATACATACCTCAATAGAAGATCTGGGTTCCTACAATTACACAAAATCTAAATTAACAACATATATATAAAACACATATCATGTGTTCTATCTCAGATTTATGCCTACATAATTGTACATGTCTCAAGGGTTTGTGTAATATAATAATAAATTTTAATAAATCAACGTAATTTGGATGAATACATGGCATAAAGTTCCAACTACACGTCATGTACTATTTTTCAACATCCATTCAAAGTATACGTCTGGGAAAATATTGTGTGAGTGCATATCCAAAGCCTTCAGAGTACACGTCATGTCCTATAGGCCACACATCACATAATTACCCATTACACGGTCTCTAGACGGGCAAGACGTGTATGAGGTACACAGTATAATCGTAACCCAAAGGGACTAAAAGTCAAGTCCAGTGGGCCACACAGTGTGTCATCTAGAAACGGCATGCCACCTATTCCTGCTAAACACATAGAGTTATGAATAATTAAGCAAAATTTATGTTATTAATATTTTCATGACTTATTATATTCCATATTTAAATATTTTATATGAAATGTGCATAATTTGTGTGAAATATTTATGTTTTAATATTAATTATAATTTTTGAGCATTTTTAGAAGTAGTCCAATTGAGTCAGATTACTGTTTTAATAATAAGTATCACTATACTGATCCAAATTATGTGGTTTCTATTTTTTAGGATTCTCCTTTCAATATACAACATTTCATTAGGAGGTACCATGTGCCAATTCTTCCATTTGAAGGGTCATATGGTCCTCACAAACAAGACCAATGAATCTGGGAAAAAACTAGACCAGCCTTGAAGATTAATTTACTGGGCTCAATCCAGAAGTCCAAAAACATTAACTCTCCAAAATAATTTTGGGGACACTACATGTAATATTGGATAAAAATTTCAAGGCCCACATATAAGTAAAAGGGGCCCAATGTAGCTTTGAAGTCCATCCCACCATTCTGGCCAAGAATTAAAATCAGTATAGTATGCATAACATATCACATGATGTAAGCATCCAATGGAGCTGCGATTTTACAGTGTGAAATAATTTATATAGGAATCCTACTTCGTTGAAGAACCCATTCAGATTTTAATGCATATTCATATTCAAAAACCCTTTCACATTCTGAACATCAAAAATACTAGATTGAAATGGATAGTTTTACTTTGTTTAATCAACCGGCCATAACCTTTGATCCTCAAATCCAAATGACTCCATATTTTGAGAGTAGTATTCCAACGTTATTATCTACAACTTTGAAGAAGTAGATTGCTCTAGATTCGGTAGTCTTGGTGTCCATATCTTCGAGCCAAGTGGAGGGGTATTTCTGGAATGTAAACAGTCCACCACCTTGGGCTATAAATACATCCCCTCCGCTCCTTTCAAAAGGGTTGGAATTTCAGAAGAGAGAAGAACATATTAGAATGACCAAGGCCTTGTAAAAGGCTTTTGATGATCTTCCATACTCATGTTTTCACTTGATAGACCTTTCCTCTCTTTTTTTCACTTAATTTCGTGTTCTTCGTTTTTGTAATTTTGTAAGTCTCTTACTTTGTAATTTTCTTTTAATGCAAGTTACTTATTCAATATCTCTTATTCTCATACACCTTATGTATATTAATATTTATGTTCTTAAAATAGTTTAAATTCAGTTGAATCCCCTTCCCTTCTTCTGCTTCCTCATTCAATCGAAAATCCATATTTAATTTTCTTCATCGTTTGTGTGTGCGTTCGACGCACTACTCTTATCTTATCCCTTTCTTTTTCTTGTCTTTATAATTCATTACCATAATCATTATAACCAGATAAGTAATAAATTTAATGGTGGGGTAAATCTTTAATTGGGGTGAGTAATAATTTAGGTATGTTAAGTGATTGAGAGCTTTTGCTCGACGAATGTTCTTTAAATTAATATTGTGTATGTTGACCTTTATATGTCATGGATTAATGACATGTTTTGTTTAATATGTGGATTCCATGGATTATTGGAACCACAAATACACTACCATAAACAAGTAATGGTAATGATTAGAAACCTAAGTTACGTTACGGCTTGGATTAAATCTTTAAAAGTTGGGAATTCAGATCAAAATCATCTTGTCACATGGTTGTTAATTTAATGCAATATAAAGCAAAGCTCAAGGATATCACAAGCTTAACTACCTAATGATGAACTCACCCCAATATTTATAAATTTTATAATCAAACATCATACATAAATTATTTCATAAGCTCTGCAAACAAACACCCCCAATTAGAATACAATTAACTAAAAACAAATGACTATTACAAAGTATCATCGCCGAGGATTCGACCCGAGTGCTGGTATACACATTAGCAGAGCACCGGAACTTTGACCGGTCGATAGGTAAAAATCTTCCGTGCGTTTCAAAAATATAATGAAACGAATTGGTTTGGAGGACAAAATCTAGTGCATTCAAACTTGGCTACAAGGCGTGTAATTCCAAATACACGCCATGTGTTTTTTTATTGTACGTACAGGAACCATTTGAACCTCTAGATGAGATCCTCTATTTTATTTAATTCAATATTAAAATAAATTAACTTTTCTGTAAGGTAAAAAAGAAACAAAAAAGGATGAACAAATCTTGATATTTGGTTTTGAAGAACGATTAACATGAATTAACACAACTAAACAATTAAATGCGTAAATCATCAATAAAATAATTAAATAATTACAAACTATGATGTAACCCCTCTGATATTAATTAAATGTTCCAAGTGTTGTTGAATTGTGGATGGGATGGAACCCAAATTTGATTTTTACAATGATAAATGATTATTATAAGATCAATATGATGATGAATGCAAGTCTCCATGGAATATTATCAAAGATTTACATATAGAAGGAAGTGACCAGAAACATATAGAGTGGATATTTCACATCATGATTATAATTAATTTAATTAATTTCATAATGAAAATAATACCTAGATCTTCTATATTTTATTCTTTGATGATGTTGATTGTTCGGAATGAACCTTCTGGATTATCTCATTCTGCTTGGAACGATCCAAACTAGAATCATTCTAGTGGTGATCGACACAAGCTCTGATGGCCTCTGATCAACACTGCTCATTCTCTGTGTGCTAGTGCAGCGAAGAGAGTGTCATGCATCGATCGTTGTTGATCACTTGTTCTTCAGCGTTAAATAACATCTCTCATTCTTGAGAGGGGTGAGAAGAGTATTTGAGAGAGAAAATGTTTGGATTAAAAAATTTCAATTGACCTGGTGTGCGGTTCTATGTCTTGAATGACAGATTTATGTCTCTATTTATTTACATTGGGCTTCTGTTACAATATTAAATTGTGTAACAACAATTAAATACATTCATAAACTTAAATACAACCCATGATATTAATAATAATACCACATCATTATTTATGGTGCACCAACTTGTGCAAAACATTATTGTAAATAAAATTCAGCGTCACAAAATAATAGCAGTGTTATTTTAATTTGTGCCAACTAGTTAAATAATTATTTATCATCTTCCAAATAATTATTTTACTACTGGACCGGCCAAGGTCCACTCGGACTCCAGTACACTTTATTTAAGACCTGAATAAATAAATAAATAATTTATTCTATTTAATAAATATTTTATTTAAATATATTAAATAAATATTTATTAAATGTTCAATAAAATAAAAAAATATATTTTACCCTCTATCTAGTGAATAAATATTTATTTAATATATGTAATCATTTAACTTGAATAAAATAATTTTAGTATCTATAGAATAATATTTATTAATTATCTTCAAATAGAATTTAACAGAATCCACCAGAAACTCTTATTGTGTGACCCTTTAGGATTATATTTTGTTGGCATTAGGTAGGCATGCCTAAATCCCAAGTGTACTGTCTAGAAACGGGTCAAGGTACCCAATATAAAAAAGTTAAATTCGTAACAATGACATCCACATTCGAAAGATCTCTGTGTAATATAATCCATTTGTCATTATATATCATGAATTAGGTTTCTTGATAGTTTCATAAACTTTTATTCTTGATATGTCATTCTTTGACTATCTGAAAAAACTCTTGGTTCACCATGCACATGGAATTTAATGTGACAATTAAATTTCAACCATAGTGCCAAAATATCAACTTCAATAAACAGAAGCGATATATCCTTCCTTGACTTGTCAATTAACAACATGCCACTCATGATGTACCCAGCATACCCTATATCCCACGAACTGGTTATATGATAGTTTTTTTAGTAAATTAAACTGCGTGAGTCAGGACACATATTAATGATACTCTTTAAGTCTATGGATCATTACACATGCTCGAAAATAGAAATATCTGATGACATTATAACATTTAGACTTCCTACTAGCGGGTATATTTTCATAATCTCATGTCTTGGAGACTACCAAGTGTGAAATTAATTAGGGGAAGTCTCATATACTTACACGTACTCAGAACTGATTTTATACATGCTATGTTTCCCATCAAATTATGTCGTCCAACTATATAACTACATTTAAGAATATTTTTCTATCATTTCATGGTTCTCCTCATCGTAGGGATCTTCCATGACCTTATCAACGCAAAACAATTCTCTATGACATTATTACATCGTACACTTGATGAAAAATTAACAATATGTAATAAGTTGTTTTATATTTAAATACATTAAATTCCCTTATAATCAATGTACAATCAGTTGGTTCTAGTATGCCAACTCTTACAGTTTACAACACCATTCCGAGACCAGAGAAAAAAACATTCAAACCCTTTGTTTGTAACTACAACATTTGAAGAAACCCCTGGATTAGGATGAGTTAATGGATCATTATCATTTAGTGATACTATAACCGAAGATAGAGTTCATGTGTACTTAGAGCTTACCGTCTCCATAAATGGTATATTCTATTTCTTATATAAACATTATCTATATTATTACAATAAAAATATAAAGAATATACATGATATTTAAATAATGGATAACATTCTATAAATCATTATATTATATATAAATACCAAAGATATTTAAATTAAGACACGTGAGAATAATAAAGAGAATATTACCAGAATTGAAACCTTGAGATACTATTGATAACTAACAAGTAATATAAGGTCATAATAAACCCATATATGATATGATATATAATAATACAGTTATTCAAAATATTAAATAAAAATTTATATTCATATATTGATGGATTCAATGTGTATGATGAGAGTAAAGACACAAGGTAAGGGGATTTCACCACACATTTAATTTCCAAAATATATGGGATTTGTTCAACAATCGTTCCTTTTGTATGGTGTATATGATTTCCATAATTGTTTCCAATGATTATTTAATATAAATTAGTAGATATTTACAAAACCATTTCATGTCCCTCCTTTTGAGGGATTTATGTTTCAAAATTTAACAAATCAGTGAAATAGTATTGTCTCAATTTTCCTTCTTTGAGACTCAAATTTTCATATGTATAAAAACTACATTTTTTGAGGTTTATGTGCTTCTAGTTTACATTTTATATCATGAACCGACATATTTTCGTGGTATTTTATGCATCATGTAATTTTGTTTTCTTACATTGAGAGTTTGTCACCAATTTAGAATGTGAGAAGTGTATATTGATCCACTCTCATTGCTTTTAAAGATTGTTTATGTCTATAAATACTTTGATGAATTATTATGTTCCATATCTCAAGAAAATTCAGGAAATTAATTATCCAATTATAATTCAAGATAAATTTCTACATTTTTTCCCTTTTCTACCCTTTGTTATATATGATAGATAAGAATTTTTTTAACAAGACTGGAATATACCTTCACTTTGGTCAGAAATATATGTTCCTTCAAAATAAATTTTTGTAGAAGGTGTTTAAAAGTATAATATACTAATATAAAATGATCATTAAAAAAAGGTTTACCCCCATATTCGTTTACTGATGTTTTCAAAAAAATATTCATGGGTATTTTCTCATGAGGAAAATTTCTATCATTTTTAGAATGAAAGAAAACTTTTGATTTTTCCTCCTAAAACATGCATGGATTTATCTACCATCAATTCATTAAATATTTATTTTCATGTTAAATGAATAATTTTTTAGAAAATATTATTAAAATATATTATGAATGAATGTAGTCTTGAAAATTAATTCGGCCTTATTTTTTAAGGGAAATGGTTTTCAAAAGTTTTCATTATTCTTTTATATGTTTTTAGGGAAAATGGTTTTCAAACTATTTTAAAATATTTATATATTTTTAAATACATTTAAATTAACGAATTTTAAAAAAAGGTGTCCGGGAATCTTTAATATTTCTTATTATATTTTCTATGAAAATTATTATCAAATGGTTTTATATATTTAAAATCATTATCAATGATGAAAAGATATTTTCCTCAATAAAAATTTTAAATGATATTTCAAAATTATTATCCATCTAATATGAAACCCGTTGATGTTACTCATTACCTATTAATAAATTATCTAATAGATCTATTAATATTTTTCCAATTAATGGTTTATACATAATTTCACTGTCTTTATGAAACATGATTCTCTTTCATGTGTTATATGACTAGAAAACCATTTTCTTTTCATGGATTATGTTTATGATGAACTAATTTTGAAATCATTCTTTTTTAAACATTTTATGATATTAATTAATTATTATAAAACCCATTTCATTTCATGGGTTATGATATGATAATTTCTAATATTAGGGATCATTTATTTATGATTTCATTATGTGATGGGTAGGGCCTTTATCTCCCTACAATGCATTGGGTAATGATTTATATCCCATGAGATAAACTAATCTTGTCTTGGGAATGAACATTGGATAATAAGATGGCCATGGGAGTGAACCATGACTACCAAGATGGTATGAGGTTTGAACTCATCCTACAATGATTTAAATGGGAGTGAACCATGAAAACAATTATGGGATGTGGAGTGAACCCATACTTCTATAATGGTCATCACAGTGATTGCATGTATACTATGGAAATCACATCATACAATTACATGTTTTCTACAATTCCTTTTGTTCTCTATAATGCTTTCAGGTATTATGTTATTTCTTTCTTTATGCCTCGGGTCTTATTAAATTTCATTATTTATTCCATGATTATATTTCTGATCTATAATATGTATGGTATGATGATGTATTTTCATGATCATGTTCTTAACCCTTATGATCATTACTATGCTTACATATCACCCTTGTTTACCCTTATTAGGCACTTGATCTCACACCATTCTTATGATTCCTTGGCCCTGGTAAGGACAAAATTTTTTATGTAGAAGAAAAAATAGTGCAGTTCATTATGGGATATTATTATTATTTTTCACCAAGATAGAATATTGTGTTTCCATGTTTCTAGAGATAGTAAACTTTTATGGTCCTCATAAATTTATTTTTTGTAATATATCAAATAAATGCCTAAAATTATGTATTTTCCATTTATGTTAGGCTTCTGTCACTATAGTATACACCAAGAGTGTCTATCAAGGTTTGTGGTAAGGTATGTTGTTGTGTACTAGGTTACCAGGAGTCATGGGAGACCGACCTCTGCATAATTGTTTCCCCTCGGTACATCAATTCTAGATCCACCTCAACTTGTAGTATTAAAAAAGATATCTATTTCCATGAATACCCACATTACCACCACCGTTCTAGAATTATAGGATGTTATTGCATACTTGTCCACAATGTATCTCTTATGTTTTTTCTCCCTAATCAATATTTTCTAAATATATATTCCAAGGATTCTTCTAAAAATCATTTGAACCCATAATAATTCCATTCCACTAGAAGAATAGATCTGGCCTATTATTTAATTGCATTGGAATGATTATACAAAATTAAATCTCAAACGACTGATCGGTTTTATAGTTTTTTAAATCATGATTATATACATTCTATCCATTTTATATAGTGAAATGAAGAATAAAATATGATACATAATGAAATTAAATGAACACCCTCCTTGAAATCTTATTCAAAGAGTCCTTCTTTGTTAACTGGAGATATGATACATAATAAGGATGATATGAAACTCTTAGTAGAGGTATGTAATGCTGAATAAATAATGAATCATTGAGAATAAATCCACATTTTTGAGAAAATAACTTATAACAAAATCCATTTAAATAGCTAGAGAAGTAATAATCAGAATGGAAATGTAAATAACTAATAACACATTCTATTCAAATATTTAGATAAGGAATAATCAATATGGAAAGGTAAATAACAGAAAACATACTTCATTTATTCATTAATACGAGAATGGATCATAACAATAAATATTATAACAAATTCAATAATCATATAAAATAACAATTACTATATATATAATGATGGAAGGAATAACGATGGATCTCTAAAACATATAATCATGGATTTGTTCCATCAATATAATACTATCAAGGGTTCATGCGAAAATCATAATACTATCAACACTTCATGCCAATAATCTAATATATGTAAAGGTTTTATTCGAAGGATCTAATAAAAGGGTAAGGTCATGCCCAAAAATGAATCTAGTTTGTCCCATGAAACCTACTGATTCATTTAGTGGCTATAGCTGACCCTTTCCATCACAAAAC
Organism: Viscum album; assembly: GCA_963277665.1. NCBI lineage: Eukaryota > Viridiplantae > Streptophyta > Magnoliopsida > Santalales > Viscaceae > Viscum > Viscum album. The sequence continues at coordinate 70,285,509 of OY728155.1, read as the reverse complement.
AAATCAACTATATTCCCCGTATATAGATTAATTAATTCTACTGATAATTAAAGATCCTTTTCATAAAATAAACATAAAAGATAAATAATATGGTTTTATCAATAATAACCCATTATAGGAAAATTAACAACATGTTTTTTATCATGATTAATGGAAATTCCATTTAAAGATCAATATTTTTTTAATGAAAATAATGATTAAACAACCCAAAGGGGCCCTTACCACATTGAAATTTATGATTCATTATCTCCATGAACGTATAACATAAATGGAAACATAGAATATCATGAAAACAATAATATTCATGATATAACATTTCGAAAGGAATTATATACACCATATAAAAATTGATATGTTTATAATAACAAATAATTCTCAATGCAATGTAAATTGAGAAGATATCCATTTCCTTGAGCCAAAATTGTCACATATATCATTATATTCCCAAACAAAAAAATTGTTAATTATTTACTTTCTTCTTAACCATTTTAATGTGTATCATTTCTTTTAATCCACATATTATAATGTTGTAAACATATACATATACAATTAATTATACAATCATTGTTTTGAAAACATTTTACTCATGTGTTAACATGACTTAGGTAGGTTGACTATAGTTAATGGGATAATTATATAAACATATCCATAAAATTATTAATAAAAAATTAATAATATTTATACAAAAAATGTACTTGTCAAATAATACATGATTTATGATTATGAAAAGTGAACCAATGTTCCTATAAATGACACAATTGTTCATATGTACACACGAGTGATATGCCCATTCTCCAGTGATCAATATGGAAAGATCATAAGTAAAAAAATAGGAAAAAATGATAATTATAAAATAAATAATATTATATTTAATAAATATACATTTATATATAATTCTTGTGATTCAAAGGAATCATTTCATGTCACGGAGGTGGAGGTCTACACATCCATGATAGATGTTGTCCCTTTATAGTGTTTAATATGGATAATAGATAAAATGATATATTATGTTTACAAAAAAAATTATGTCATTAATATAATGTATATTTTATTTATGTAAAATGTGATTAACTAAAACCATCCTTTATTCATTCCTTGTATTGTGTGAACGTTTCACATCACTTTGAGGAGGTGGTTGTCCACACTCCACAAATGATGTAATCATATTTACACAACATCATAATTATAATTTTATATATTATAAAATAATAATAAATAATAAATAAATAATAAATATAATAAATATCATATATATATATACAGTGTTTACCATATGATACACATCCATGTGATTTTCTAAAGGAAAAACAAACAACATCATTTTCTTGAGGTGGTAACTTTCTATACACAATAACTAAAAGATAATTAACTATTAGATGGATGTTTTTTTAGTCTATGTGTAAAAATTAACAAAACGAAATCTAATTATTTTTAAGATACTTATTTTTTATATATTTCATAAATAAGTATAGTTTAATGGGAGGAATGTGAAATAAAACCAATGGTTTGGAGGAAAGATGTTATCAATTAATTGGGTAACCCCATTTGGTTTGAAAAAAATGGATTCCTTAGTGGATTTCTGCTCAAATTTTTGATTCTAGGTTGATGGGATGGTTGTTTAAGAGCCATTTCATCATGTCGTGGCCAGGTAAAACCTTCTTTTGCGATATGGGGTTAGTGAAGTGTGATTACTGTTTTATAGTGGATAACATGTGGCATTCTTGTCTATACCAAAAGGTAAGAATTAATGGGATGTATACTTTACCTAATTTAAAAAAAATGAAATAATAATGGATTAATGTATTATAATGTTCTATAAAAACCCCCCCAAACACAAAAATAATTCCATTTTATGATTATCTCCATAACATATAAGATTCCCTAATTTTATAATTTTTTTTATTAATGTATCTAGTTTTGTAATAAAATTAATTTAAGAATTATGGAAAAATTAAATTAATATTTACTACAAAATATTGACCCATTTGGTTATAAATATTATATCTAATTTACTAAATAAAAATACCATGTGTGTTAGATATAAATTTTAATACAAGCGCATGTAATGTGGAAAACACTACATTAACCTAGACCGTGATAGCACTACTTTTTAATATATGGATCAATATATTAGTTATAAAATATAAATTGGTCCATTAATAGAAAAAATATAATATTCATTAACACATAAATTTTTTTAGAATAGACTGTTTTTATTAATTTTTTATCATTTAATAAATTATAATTTATTGTAAAAATATAATTAATGACAATTTCAACATTATTTATTTAGTTTTAATTTATAAATATTTAAAAAGTATTTCATTTAAGATATATCACTTTCATGGTTTTTAAACGTGATATATTTTTGTACATAAATAATTAGTAACAATAATTCAATAAATTTACATCACATTTAATATTTAAATATTAATTTATATTGGTCAATTATTTGATAAATAATCACTTCATCGGTGTTTCATATAAATTTTATGTTACAAATTCATCACTAAAAAATAATGATAAATTATTATGATTACAGTAACAGCTTTATCTATCTAATGGATATGTATAACTGATAATATGTTGTTTCTTTCCATGTACCAAAGTTTTATAAATATTCAAGGAACAGAATGTTCATTTATCCCTATTTTCCTTACATAATTTATCATATGGGGAACCTTCCTGAACATTTATACCACTAAATCATTCATTTAGAACCAATTAGGGGCATAATCATACTATTCGTATCAAATGTACTTTTTAAAAGTTTCTACATCCTTGTTTTCGTTATGTTTATGGTTTAGTAACTTTTACGATATATTTTACCTTATTCAGTGTAATTAATATAAATTAAATTTCAACAATTATTTTTCAAAACTGTTTTGATATGACAAGACAAAATATATTATTCTGATAACAACTATGTAGGTCTGTTTTTCTAAATTGAATTCATAGAAGTGGTAAAATTAATTTTAATGCTTATCTCACAGATGTTGTGAGAGTGCTGGTTTTTAAAGTTAAAATAATCAAATGTTCTATAATCCATGGTATCTAATTGCAATATAAAAATCTTACCAATGACCTAAATTGAATTAATATATGTATTATTGGTATATTGTGTCATTAAGAACAAATTTAAAGTATAATTTATCATTATTAATTACTAATATTAATATGATTTTTTTTTAAAAAAAATCTTTATTTTTCCTTATTCATCAAAAATCACAACATTATCGAAAATTATAAAAAGTTATTCTTGATATGACTTTTACATTCAATATTTTTTTTTTAAAATAAAATTAATAAGTGCCAAAATTCATTTTTAAAATAGGTGTCCCACTAAAAAGTGGTAAAATAGGGTTTTGTGTATTAAGAAAGATAACTAAATGTTGTGTAAAATATCTTCTTATGTAATTAACAAAACCCCATTGAGATATTCCTTTGTGATAAAATTGTTTTTGGGTTGTTTTGGGTGCTTTTGGAGACTCATATTGAGACTTGTCGAAAAACATCTTGCTTGAACTGTCAGCATCAGTGAGTCAGGGGTGTCGGCATCAGCAAGTCAGTGGTGTCGGAATTTGTGAGTCAGGGGTGTCAGCATCAGTAAGCCCATGGGTTTGTAGTTCAGTATCGTTAGGTCATATCTATATCTCTGTGTCGATAGGCCACGTTTGTTTCTCCGCGTCGGTTGGATGCTTCGATAGATTTTCATCAGAAATTCACGTTATTAGCTAAACATAGATAGGTCGGGTCAGAGGCTCAGTGTTGGTAGGACATGTTGGTAGCTCAGCCATCGATGGAACAATGTTGGTGACTCACCCATCAGTGACTTTTTTCAGTTTTCTCCCAGTTTTTTCAGTTCCATCCCTCTTACGTCTTATTTTACTTAAACAATGATTAAAGCCTTATTTGGTCATTTTTATGTGTTTTATAATGGATATTAATTATATCTTTAATATCATAATGCTTTTGGGGTTTGAGATATTCAAACAATGTTATCGTGACTAAGATCCCATGATTAATTGATTTTGAAATAATCTCGCTAATTTTACCATTTTTCCCTTTCATATGCAGAGATCATCTATTCCTTAGACCGTTTATGTTTTTCCTCGTTTCAACCAGATCTTTTCGTCTCCACATTGTTTTTTATTTGTAGGGATGTCTTCATTTGGTTTTCAGGTAGTTCTTTCCTTCTAGATTCATGATCCCCTTTTTTGTAGAAAGGAGGTTATTTGTTCTTCTGTTGTTCCATGTATGGATTTCTTTTTCCTCTATTTATGGATCATGAATGAGGTGTGTTCTAATGATTCCATGAGAATAATGGGAGAATAAGTTTCATAAAATTTTTAATAAATAAGAAGGTAATAAAATAAAAATAATATGGGAGAGTAAAATAATGTGGTCGGTGTTGTTTGATATTGATCCCCTATTTTAATAGATTCATTTATGGTTTGTGGTGGTTGTATGCCATGTGAAATTAATGTTTGTTGGTGGTATTTAATTACAAACTAGTTGGTGTATTTTTTTTATTCATGATAAATGATTGTAAAATAAAATATTCTTAATCATATATACATGGGTAATTGAAATGGATTCCCCAGTATAAAAAATGTTTTATGATCACTCCACATATATTATTGTATAATTTATGAACCCCTCTAGCTAAACCTGAATATGATTATCTTAGTGGGGTAGCTTTGTTCTAGGTTTAGTTGGTTCTATTAGTTGGTTTGGTATGTTCTGGAGTGGGGCTATGGGTTTAGTGGTCGTTGTTTTTTGATTTGTTTATGGGGAGGGTACATGGGTGTGTTGGTCTCCAAGTTTGATAGCCTAATTGATTGTGGAATGGATTGAGTGGTACACAGTGAGACTTCTTTTTCTTATTTTGTGGCTTGGAGCGATTATGGGCAGTGGGACTATAGTGTGGTTAGGAACTTTTTATATAGTGGGACTACATCTGGGAAATGTTTTGGAAGCTGGGCTTTAGGATTGGGTTGTGAGGGGAGGATTGTGAGGTAAAACAATAAATAATGATAGTCAGAAATGGTTGAACTAGTGTCTATGAATAACATGGGGGTATGCAGAGATAATCTAGGTTGTTTTTCACTGTTTTTTTACGAATAAGTGTATAAATGTATATTCATTACCATGGTCCCTCTTCCCTTGTTTAATGATGGTAGTACCAAAGAACGTAGTGAGTTAGTTGTGGTGTGTTTAGTTAATCAAGCTCTTATCCTTCTGAGACTATTGCAGATGTTGTTTCCAAGTGTTGTGCTAGAATAAAATAAATTCAAACACTTAATTAATACATGGAATGTTCTTAAGAAAAAAAGGGTTGGGTTATTCTTTTGAAGTAGCTGTTTGTGGGCTTTTGTATACAGGGGTAGCTGCAAAAGTGGTTCTTCTGTCTTGGTTGTTTGCTTTGGAGACATATATGTTAGGTTGAGAGTCAGTTACGTATATGTATAAATTATATTTTCATGTCATTTCGAAACTCACACAAACCTTTGTTGAGAACTATGTACCGAATAGCCTAATTTCATGGTGGAGGGTGTCTTTCACAAAATCCCAATGGGAGGATGGATATATGGTTATTGAATTTCTTCCATACACCCTCTTCTGGTTCATACTTCTTGAGTGCATTTGGGTAGGCTGTAATGGATTGAGGCTTACCATAGTCCATGATCCTTTAGTTTGGTATTTTATGGATGGTCGGATCAGGTGTATACGGGCTAGTTTTGTTTTCCCAAGTCTCTTCTGGATGAGGCACAGTTGTCTTCGGGCAAAAGGCATTGTCGTTGTGGCTTATGTTTCTACAAGTGGGATTTTTGTGTGGTTTGGGGCCAATGTATGTGCAGGCAGGTTGTAGAACTGGGAGTATGTTATGGAAAATTGGTAAAATCATGATGTTATACATTAGGAATGAGAATTTAACCATTGGTATCATGGTTTGAGGTGTCCAAATGACGATGATATTATACGAAGACTTACATCACATGCATTATATTTTGAGTGTTCCATGACGTGTCTTATCACCTTCTTATTCCATTGTATAGGCTTTGAGGTTATACTATTCTCTTATAGATGGGTTAGTATGTTTCCCCCTATTGAACATGGGTAGAATTATTTTTCATACTAGGTATACCTCTGTACTCACCCAACATTTATAAAACTGTTATCAAGTTTCTAGGAGGTCTTTGATGATAGTGCTATAGCATACAAGATTGGGCATCGGGATAGTTTTTTTGCTGCTCCATAGTCTCTCTTTGGTTCTTTTGTAGTACTTTGGTTGTACTTTTGTCGTAGTATACATTTTAACATGCATATCTGAATGAATTTGGGCATTAATTTTATCTTTCCTTCACTATTTCTTGGGATTTCAACATCTAATATCCCAATTATATTTTCATTAAAAAGGGTAATGTCGTAGATTTTTTTAGATTCAATACCATTGGCACTATTATCCCCTCTGAGGCCTATTGTTGGTGGGAATTAGGGTAATTAACTCTCCTTCATCTTGATGAAGGATGTTTTTGGAACTTCCTATTCTCTTCCCTCATCTTGAAGAAGATGGATAATGAAAAAATGGTATTAGATGTTGCTTGTGAGATATGATAATGTTTAGAGTTAGGAACAATGATTATAACATAGAATGGTTGGGAAATGGAGTTAGGAAATATTCCGGTAGAAAATACACCAGGGAAGACCAACTATGATATGGAATTTTTGGGCCCTTCATGATATGATCCGAGAATTATTAACCTATTGAATGACCAAGTGAGTCTGCACTATGTTATGAGTAAATACCCTAGGAATGTTAATTCCAACATAAAAACATGTTTTCAAGTGTTTCTTGGGAATATTGTTGATTTAATTTAAATAAAGAGTTAAAATAAATCTCAAAAGAAAATTTCATACATCTTAGGCTTCATAGATCCTTGTTTACATTTTCAAGTATGGCACTTGGACATCTCCCACATGGGGTGTGAGAAGTTGAGGCCAATCAAGCTGACCTAGTTGTTCAAAAAATGTCAAATAGAGAGGAGGAAGATGAATGATGGAGAAAGTGCCTTTGTGATTTCCAGAGGGAGTCCTTGGGAATGAATGAATGCAGCATTGTAGACTCATAAATAGAGGGATGGATTGAGGAGCTAAAAATCATCATAATCTTTATCTATGCTGTAAGGGAGTACTATGTTCTTATGAAAGTAATCTATATTCGAGGATCAATGTGTCACTGGTGGATTGTTTACCCTTGGGAGAGGAATAAGAAAAATGACTCATGGGAGGGATTTGAGACGGAGTTTCAGGATGATTTCCTTCCTCAGAGATGAATGTTGTGAAGATTCATGAGATTCTATCCTTCTGATAGGGGGTATGTCGGTGAGGGAACTATGGATCAAGTTCAAATATCTCCTATGATTTTATATAGATCTCTTTTCAGATGAGGAGCCAAATGTGAGACTCTTGGAGGTGGAACTCTGACCTTTTTGTTTGTATTTTATCAGTCCCTCTACCCTACCAAAATACATAGAAGTATAGAAGAATTTCTAAATAGTAATTAGTATTCACTCATAACGATTTTTAACGAGAGAGGGGATCCAACCGAGTTCGTTGATGTGGTATGTAGTCCATAGTAGGTCTCCGTCATTAGGGACTTATAGGTTTCATCTAGTGAGGTGTATGCCTCAACAGTTCCAGTTTTGATCACCTTCTCCTTACCCTTTACCTTGGGATTGAGAAGAATTTTTTTGTCTATATTGAGTGTGTAAATCATCAAAAAAAATGTTTCCAATTTGAGAATAATATGATGAGGAAGGGTTGGTTCTGTGCCCGCATCAGGAGCAGCAGTTCCTGGTCCAGCCTTTCTAGTAATAGGGGCAGCATGCTCCCACTCCACTTTTGGTAGATGGTGCTCAAGGAGTCTAAACTACGGGCCCTCCTCAGGGACCTCAACTAAGGCATGATCAGGGATGTGGTGGAAATAGAGGGGTAGAGTAGCTGGGCTTTGTAAATTTCACACCACTAAGGAAATAGTTCTAGTGAGCCAGAGGTGGTTCAAGGTATAATCAGTCTGTTTAGTACCCTTTCTTGTGCATTGCTTGATTCAGTAGCTTCATACTCATTTGTTGCAACCAATCTTACCAATTCCTTAGGACTAGATGTAGGGGGACATTCCATGACCCTGCAATTGAGTGCACCAGTTAGAGGTCATACCAGTATTTTTGATGTTTTTCATGGATATAGATTAATGTTCGGACCAAATCAGTCCCATGGGGATCTTCTTCTATTATAAATTAATCCATAAGTTGTAATCCTATACATCGACTTGAATTTTTCTATGCACATTGTTATCAAATTCATAATGAGAAGAGTTGTGAATTCTGATATAGATGGCCAACATGCTGTTTTCGTAGGTGAGTGGGGCTGTCATATGGGTTATCTATGTGTGGAGATTCTTCTCACCTTGACAGCCAAGTGGTTAGATGGATCAAACAAATAGAGATTATGGAGGATCTGATGGTTTCCATAGAATTCATATATGTTTTCCCCAAATAGGATGTGACTCTTCCCCCTTGATAATATTGTTGTTCTATATAATTCATGATGATTTTCAACTCCATCCTAAACTACATTGTTCAATTATTAATTTTCATGATCCCCAATTTCAACATAACAACTCTGTGACCCATTAGTATTATATAATCCTATAAATTATTTTATTTAACTATAAACAAAACATAGAGTGCATTCATTTAAACTCTCATGAACATGGGTTATTTTAATACGACCACTGAGATAAACTCATAGATGGTTAGTTAATTCATTGTTTAAATACTCCTTCCAAACCATTCTATCATATTTACAAATTGTCCTATCATGAATGAAAAATAGGTTTCAAGAATATAGTTGATCTATATAATTCATGATGAGTTTGATCTCCACCCTAAACTACATAGTTCAATTATCAATTTTAATGATACCAATTTCAAGATTACTACTCTATGAACCATTAGTATTATATAATCTTATAAATTTTTTTATTTCACTATTTACCAAACATATAGTGAATTTATTTAAACTCTCATAAACATGTGTTATTCTAATACTACCAATAATATAAACTCATAGATGGTTAGTTGATTCATTTTTTAAATACTATTTACTAACCAAACTATCATATTTAAAAATGATCATATCATGATTAAAAATATCAATGATATTTATAACGATCGAATGATCATCATCACAATACCAATATAAAAAATACTCATTACCTTATTCAACAAACAAATATCATTTAAATTTTCTATGATGCCATATGTTTCATTATAAACATTATTGGAATAAATGATTCTATAAAAATATTATATTTTTCAAACAACTATAGGATTATAGATGAGTATTTTCACTTGAATCTTCCATCCCAATGGGAAGGATAAACATATAGTAACAATTATCTATGTCATGATCAATACTTCCACCTTAATATCATTGTGTATTAATTCGTGTAACCTCATAATATATGACTTCCCAGTTAATATCTAATTAATTAACTCAACCTCACTATTTTTCACATGATAATATATAATTATTGTTTCCATCCTTATTCCCTTATATTAACAGAATTCAATGATATTCCATACACTATACTCAAATCTATTATCGTATTATATTCACATTGACATCCAACCGGTTTCTCAATGCTCAATAGTTTTAATTTATGATAGCCCTGATGTTATGATAATTTTGTTTTCAAAATATAATACAATACATGACATAATGCATCATTGTTGAAATACAAAACATAATATGACCATAAATAGTATTTATCTAATGTTAGTACCCATAAATCACTGTGAATGAGACATACTTCTGAGATATTTGTTTTCAGGCATTTAGGTTGAATGTCAATCAAATCCATTACAAAATTAAAAAAACTATCATATATTAGACACAATTATTTATCGGTCATTATTATTCAATTTATTATTGATTAATTTTTGTTTATATATCTATGGTTTTTATGATGATAATGTGGGAAAATTAGAATTTATGATGTTGATTATTTTACAATTATCACTCTCTATAATCCTCATAAATGATATAAGGTACCATTTATTGGAACAAATTCAAAAAACATGGATATAATACTGTTAATTAAATAAAATATTTCATAGTCTGTACCATACACTCCCTATTAAATATATATTATTAATATTAAATTTTTCGATATCCAATGATGTTTATCGATTCACTTAATTTCATGAAGAATTTATTTTTCTATAAAAAAGATAATATTTCTAGTCGCAAAAATTTCAAGTTTTAAATCACCATATACATGAAAATTATAGTGTCTTATTAACATAGAAATATCTATGAATTCATTTTCTTTCATTGAGTAAAAAATAATGAAAAATAAACCACAAATAATTATTTCATAGTGGTGAAAAATGGACACATATTTCGATTCAACTAATATATGATCCATGAACATTGAAACATTTAATTGAAAATAGTGAAATTTTCTCAATGATAGTCGTAGTACATCCTAAAATTTCACTTAATTACCAACTATAAGTATATTAGTTCAGTAACATCCATTTAACCATCTATTTGTTTCTGGAACACTATTTTTGAATATCCTCGGTTATATCTATTGTGGTTATTGTTATATTCTTTTAACATTTAACACATTTTTTTAGGGATCCTAGATATCACTTTTTATTGTTTCATCAATCAATATTTTATTAATGATATTATCAAAAAAATTATTGTTTCTACTCAATTTTTCTTACATACATTACAATCAAAACCCATATATATAAAAATAGAAACATCAATAAAAGATTCAAAAAATGTATTCGAGAACTTCACATTGATTGATTTAACCTACTCTGAAATAACATTGATGTAATTGAAATTATCACCCACAATTATACCTTATGATAATATTATATAAAATAACATTCACCTCTTGAACTCCTTATCAAATATGTTTGATTCTCATTCATGGATATTATATTATCCATCAACATTTATTTGAATTATTTTGTTATATATTAAATGATATATTATGAACTAATGTTATCCTACCAATCCCTTTTGACATCCTATACATATACTCTGATTTTTCATTCTCAATTATTTATTTCTTGAATCCCCTAAACAAAAAATCCAAATAAACCTAAACAAAATTATTTTGCATTATAATTCTCCAAAACCCAAATTTTATTTTCTAAAACATTTCTCAATGGACATTAACCTATTCTATAATAATTTATTCTATAAATAGTAATCTCAAATTTAAATAATTAAAATCAATAAATTATATTGATTTCATCCTAATGTAGTATCATATATACTAATGATCAAGATAAAACATAATATTTCAAAACACTGATTTTGGATGTGAAATGAAGACCGTAAGAAATTAAAAAACCATAACATACATGTGTAGGAAATAGATTTTTGATAGACCCAATAGAATGTAATACTAGCTCAAATATATTATACTAGATTATAAGAATTCTATGAACCACAAATCACCACACTGAGTAAACCTCCCGCACATTCATGAAAACTCAGGATTCATAAAATAATTAAGATAATAAAAAAGAAAAAACATTGAATATTGATGTTTTGGGTGTTAATTATAAATCCCTTATAGTAAATTGTTTTATTATTATTGAAAATAATGTTTCAATGATTTATAATAAAAAATAATTACCATATATAATAGAAAATATTTTAGAACCAAGTCATTACGCAAGTGTAAAATTGACCATAACACACTTATAAAATGCTATATATCTAGTTAATTATTTTTAAAAACACATGATATTCAAGAAGTTCACTCATTGATCTATATAATATATTAATTTCTTATAGTAATATGTTGTATGTATTAAATTATAGACTATATTTTATGCTCCCATTATATTCAGAGATGTTAATTTTAGGCAACAACTAATGAAAATTTTAAACTATTGGCATTTTAAACAATTCATGGTATAAATTAATCACTACAATAATCAATGTAAATAAAAAAACAAATTCATATATGTTCAATTCACATATTTCATAAACATGACCACTACATAAAACCATATGATGGCATATTCTTCAAAAAAACTTCCTCTAATAAACATTTTCCTTTACGCCATCTAAAACCCCATGATTAGTTAAATGTTTTATTTATTTGTTATTATAATATAATTTGATCTTTGAATTAGGCTTCGAATAAATATTGAAAAACATGGTATTATCTAATAAGATTATTTATAATATTATTAATATATTAATTGGTTATTTAATATTTACTTTTATTGATTCAATAAATTATAAATAAATTCATGTAATTATTTATTATGTTTTCATTATTTTTGTTGATAGTGAGGAAAACAGAAATAATTATTTTTTCACTAATTATATCATCTAAAATAGTGATAAAAAATCATAGAGTCGACAAAAAATACAGAAAAATAATAATTGAATGAACAACATTCAAATGTCAGGAAATAATCAATGATAAGGTTTGATTAAAATTAATATATATTGAACATTTATAATCAATTAGTAAATAAAAATAATGTTATTTTAAAATAAATTATTGAGGTCCGTTTTATGAGAAAATAATATGTTTGATAAATCTTATGAATCTAAAAAGTGAAAAACAAATAATAAAAAAAAAATATTGAGGAAGAAATATATAATTATAAATAATGAATATTTTTTTAAAAAAAATTATTAAAAATTTAAAATATTTAAATAATTTAAAAATAAATAAATAAAAATAGGATATTGATGAAAAATAATGTATACATTTAAAATATTATTTTCAATGTTTTAAATTTCTATAGAAGATGAAAAACATAAAAATACACTAGAAATAAAAAAGTCAATCAGTGTTTCAATAAATTCTCATTAATAACCTTATTTATATTCATTATCTACTATTCATACTTATGAAAATTTTTAAAAATAACAATTCCAAATCATAGTAAACAAAAAAATATAAGCATTATAATTTTAAATGATTCATTTTCAATGCTGGTTCAATGGAAACATCCATAGAAACATCATGATGATAAATTAATTTTACATATCATAATTTTTTATGTGGATTTCATAATTCCATTTATAAATTAGAGAAAAATATTTAAACCACATTCCTTCTATAGTCTTTTATGTCTCAGACATAAAAAAATTCAAACAATCTCGATTATTATAACATCTTATAAAAAATACAATTATATTCATAGGAATGATTTGATATCAATCAATAGTTATCATTGAAAAATATTAATTAAATATGGAGTTCATTATTTTAGAATTATAAGAATGTGAAAATATAAAAAACATTATATGAAGAATTCCTCACCAAAATTATGATAATAATTTTTTTTCAATAAGAAATTGTTTTAGGTTTGTATACTAGAAGTTACATATTATTTATTTATATACTTGCATAAAAAATAAAATATTTATTTAGATGATATTTTCTTCATTAAAAAGAGAAACAAAATAGTAATTTCATTGATATATCTCTAAATAAGGACGATCTTATATCCTTTATCTGTAAGAATGATATTATTGAAGATGTAATAAAATTTTACTAATAAATTCAATAATATATTTAGATGGATAAAAATATATCCATTAGGAAAGTGAAATTCATAAATAATAATTCATCATTACTCATTCAATTAAATTTTATCTTTTATTGTTTTTTATGTACACAATATGAAACCCTCCATCAATAAGATCTTCTCATGAAAACAATTTGACTCTTAATGTATAAGAATCGAGAAACTAGTTTTTTATGTTTTAAAAGTATTTTGGTATGTTATGTGGTGAACTATATGTATGTTTTTGTGGGATAATAAATAATACCCGATTAGGAACAAAAATTATATTATTAGTGTAAATATGTATCTCTATATGATAAATTACATATTTGTAAACACAAATAATAATAACAGTGTTAATGAATGAGGTAATTAAACTACCTGATGAATGATTGCTTTATCAAATGTCAACTTGTTTTTAGTTTATTCCTCATAAATTGTTACAACTAATGTCAAAAAATTAATTGTTAAAGTTAAATGAATTAATATATAAATTTAAAAATTATCACAACCTGGTGTATGAGTGTTTATTATCAAAATATCATTGTTGTAACCCGAACAATCGATTTAATATTCTAATTTCAGGAAAAACGATTGATAGGTGATCTTGGTTACAAGGATATTATGTTTTATAGTATCATTATTATTTTTCAAAAATCTATGATAATATAATATATCATTATAATGGGAAAATAAATTTTAAATAATAATATTTCATATCAATTAATATCCATTAGAATTTGCAATGTACCTATCAAATTTATGTGTTTCGTTCTTTGAGTATTTTAAAGAATTATAAAATAGTTCCATTTAATATTCATATATTTATTAATATTTTATTGTTTATATTTTTGTACATGTTTTATGAAATTAAATCTTGTTTGAGAGCGCTATGAGAAAAAAAATATATTTTTAAAGAAGGAAAATGTCATTTTTTTGTTAAAGACTGAATTTTTTTTTGAGTTATGATATCAAGGGATAAAACTATTGTAGATCATATTAATATTTATAATGATTAAAACCCAATAATTAAATATTATATTTAATTAATTTTGTTTTCAAATATATTTATTTTATAACAAAATTGATATTTAATATTCTAGAAGAACATACCCTCCAACTCACTATCAAATGATGTTGTATTTAATTTCACTATATCTTGTATGGATTCATTTGAGACATTGAATATATAGCGAGTATATATTCCATTTTGTTTATATTCAAACTAGATTGATCATTTTATGATAATCTATGACACAAGAAACCATGTGGTTATATTTATTCTCTAAAATGCATTGATTAGTATATCATCACCCCATTATAGTTAAATAATAAAATTAAATAATCACTAGATCAACTATAATACACCAAATAATTTATTATTTATTTTATATATTGTATTAATTATATTGAGGCCATATCTCAATATGTAAAATGTGTTTTATAACAACCACATTCAATTTATATATACTCTATATATAAAGTATAAAAATATATATCACATCCAATGATAGTTTTTACTACAAATGATTCACCAAGAGATATCAAAAAATTAATAGAGTTTGAAAATTATCACATTCAACAAATCATTATTAGAGTTATATTATCTAAAGATCAAGGGTAAAAATGAAATTTAAATATATTTATGTAGATATTATTTCATGATAACTGTATATACGTATATTAAACCGAAAAATGATGATGTTGTAAAAAAATGGAAACCATCATGGATAATAATAATTTAAATTCAAATAAATAAATAAATTCCTTGATGAATCTATGATATACATTGGATAGATTTAATTTTTTATAGAATAATTAAAATAAGAAATCACTGAATAGTTATTTCCAAAAATTATGGTTTATTGTATAATTAATTCTTAACATCAATATCTATCAAGTTAATATATTTACCAAAAAAATACTTTAATAATATTGATATATATATATTAGGATTGGAATATGTGATGATGAGTGAAAATTATACAACATTTGATTATAGAATATAATTATTTAAATATGTCGGGTGATGAATTTTATTGGACCATTCCCATTATCATAAGGAAACTTTTAAATATCAATATGGGAAAATTATGAATCTCTATGGGTAAATTTTATAAGAACTAACAATAACACATCCATGGTATAAATTTATTTCTTCAAAAAATAAGATTCCTCTAGAACATGGTTTTCTGTAGTTTTTTTCTAAAATTAAGGATCACTAATTAATAAATCATTCATGAAAGTGTGATATTATTTATTTAGAAATATATAATAAATAACACCTTACCACCCCTATAGAAGTGGATTGGGAAAGGTATTCATCTACGAATGATGATACATTATTATAATAAAAATTAGAGACATATTAGTAGAATATAAGAATAAATCGGATGGTCCTTTATTGTATTATCACACAATAGTCCAAACAAAATCAAACATGTCATTATTTTAATATGTTTTCTAGGATCCATTCCCCTTTCCCATTTAAATATAGACAATTAAATACTCGCTAGTGAAGATAATCATTTATTATAATAAATATCCTATAATTAAATTCAATTAGTATTTATATAATTCTATATGATATGTAGGGATGAATATAAAAATGGTTCTATATAAAAATTTAAAACCTCTTCCTTTGTCATTTGAATGATTTAATATAAATAATTATAATTTTTCATAATATATTATTAATTAAATATGGACATAGATTGTGTGTTAGAAAACTATATTGAAGATCTTTTTTTCCATTCATAATTTTATGAGTCATCTATTATGATGTTTTGGTAGTTAAGGGAAACATTGGGATATAGATCAATGTATATGGGAAATTCTATTGGCATTACATTTCATCTGTAATAGTTGGAAGGATTTCATTCTAAAATATTATATAATTTATAAGAAATGTAAATCTAATAGGAAATAGTAAACAAACCTATTATTTTAAGAATCCAATGTAAATATATTTTACTAATGGGTTTGAAGTATTTTATATTCTCTGAGGTGGATGATAGAATATCTTCCATGATATTAATGATTTTTTTCAAATCTATTGCATTTTTATATACAATTTTTTTAATAAAAATGAAATAATATATGATAAATGAGATTTTAAAATAAGTAAAGTAATATGTATAAAGAGTGTATCAAGTAATAACTCATTCAATATATGAAGGGATTTAAGAAACATTAAGATCAGATTATCTGATTTGATCTATAATCAAACAGGGTATACTGACTTGAAAATTAAAATAAACCAATATTTAATTTAAAAAATATTAATCTAAATTAAATATTCTTCTCAACTATAGTGAGGTTTTTGAATCCTAATTTCCACTATAACATTAGTTTTTATCTTCAACCACATCTCTGATTTTTATTACTATATAACCAGGATTTATGTCCACATAATGGATCGAAGAACATTTGAAAATTTAAATATCATCATTAATGAATTAATGGTAAAACAGTTATGAGCACATTCATAATATTATTTCACATAATGCATTTTATGTATTTTAATTTTTTTTAAATATATTATATATTTAAAAATATACTGTATGGTTTATAGATTTTCTTACCCTCCGAAAAAAATATATTAGTTGTATATCCATATTATTGAGAATATATATATATTATCTTATTTCATAAAATAAATCCATAAAATACATTAGTATACCTTTAAAAAGCATTTTAAAAATATAATTTGATATTGATTGATAAAATAAGTTTTGTTTTAAATTTACTATATATATTCCCATTCTACCAATCATATATTAATATAACATAAATATATCCTTAAACAATTAACGATATATTTCAATGCCAACTCCTGTGTAGCTCAAATCCAACATACATATTTCTTAATTTTTATTTAAACATGAATTTCTTTTTTATGGGTGTAGAAATACCATCTCTTTATGTTGTGTTAATGATGACAATAAAAATTATGCGTGGAGGAAGATATTAGTCAACATAAGCATTTATTATTTTTGCACATTTATCAAAATTCTACAAATCAAGGTATTGAATTATAAAATAGGTGTAACTATATGATTTTTTGTCTAGTAATAAATATAGAAAAATATTTTAAAAAATTACGAATAATCAATACACGAAAATATAGAGCATTTTTAAAAATTTTCCTCTTAAAAAAACACATAATTGTTTTTATTAAAGATGGAAAATAATTTCCACAATTTTTTTTAAATAATGTATTTTTTATAAGATTTATAATTTTCTTGAAATGAATTCATGCTATATTTTTTTATTATTAAAATTATATGAGATAAAAAAATTAAATTAGTTCTTTTCAATAAAAACCTCTAACAATGTATTTTTAATACCCCAAAATAAATTTCATCAGTTAGATATTATAATTTGAAAGGGGTTAGAAAGATATGATGTATATTAATAAAATAAAACATAAGTATATTCATAGAAATATAATGAAAATATTGAGTAATATATAGTGTAAAATTAAAATTATTATGGTGTGAATTTTGGTCTATAGTTTGAATTCAGAAATGTGAAATTATAAACATCCATCATTTATTCTGGGCTACTAAATTTTTTCGTCTCAATAGAAAAAATTATCTATGTGTTAAAAAATTTCATCATACCTTATTTATGTTTTTTAATAATTTTATAATTTAATATATTATATGTTTTCCTCCCATTAATTATATTTTCTAAATGACTCATCAAAATTCATGAAAAGTGAATATTTCTTGGTTTTTATTAATGAAATCATAAGATGATCACTATCTGAATCATCGGTTGGGAAAAGTATTAAAGATAAAAAATATGTTGAAATATATCTTTTGAATTTCCATATTTACATGTTATGTAATGATAAGAACACAATTCGTAACACAAGAATCCTATATGATATAATGGTGGTAGTTAACACACTATCAAGATAACCGTCCAATTTTGAGGTTTTTTTTCAATGTAGTCCCTAGCCACCATGAATGACTTGGTTGAAAATATTTATACCACCTACATTTATTAACCCTACTAATGTAAAATGAATTTTTTATCACCATGAAAATTGAAAATTTATTCAATGATGGACTTTATTATATATTACCATATAAATTCAATATAGATACAAATTATTATAAATAAAATCCTTGGAATGGATGATTATTTCTCAATTATCCATGGATCATTTTTCAATATTTTATATTTTATTCAATTTTTTTTACGTATTCATACATCAATATATAGAAGATATTCCTTCAATTAGGATTAGTAAATCCATAAATATCTTATTTTTAACTCCAGAGTCGTTGAGACACAGAAAGTTTAATTATTGAACTTTTCGAAATGATATTTGTTTTAAAAATGAATATAATACATATCTTGAAATATTTTAAATTATTATCAAATATGTGTTTCTCTATATTCTAATACAATTATTATATTCTGATAGTACATGTATACATGATAATTATGGAAATAAATTATTTAATAATATAAAAATTTATTCAAATTTATTAAAAATTAATATATTTTCACTCGAAAAATGAAGACTACTTCCATCTTTAGATTGATTATATACCATGGATTATATAAATATTTTATTATAATATGATTATACATCCATTCAAATTAAAAAAATATTGTACAAATAACGATATTATTAAAAATTAAATTTATTGAAGAAGACGAAGATATCTTATGTTATTCACTACATTGAAATTATATAACACTAAATATTTTTCATTAACAGAATTTTATGAAATAATATCACTATAATATCATAGAATATATATAATCCATTTTCAATGATAATTATCAAAATAGTAATCCAATAAGACTATATAAAAAATATATATGTTCTTCTAACCTCGTACTTCAACAAACTATAGAAATAATTAATTATTTTGGATAAAATTCAAAACATTGAGATTTTATTGTTTTGTAGAATTAAATCTAATATCTTTCACATTTTTGTTACACATAACCTCAACTATAATGAAACTGTAATGTAGAATGTAATTATAACTAAATTATTAAATTGGTTGTGTGAATTTAACCAATAACATTTTAGAAGAATACTTTTGATGGTTTTATGTAAATAAAATGTAATAATACATATATAATCACTTTCTATAAATTTAATTATATTCAATAATGATATATTATTTCATCAATATTTATTTTCATTACATATTAGAGGGAAAATAATAAAAAAAATTGATGAAAATTGATGAAAATATATTTGAATAAATGAATTAAATTTGTTTAATAATCATTTAAAAATTATCATATAATCAAATTTTCGAATTTTATAAAAAATATTTATTAAAATAAATTGTGAGAAATAATAATTTTTATTTAAATCTTATTTTCTTTTCAAATAATTTTTAATATTTCTCTTTATATTAAAATGATCTAAAAATAGTTTGTTAATTTATATTATTATTGATTGAATATGATTAATTGGAATTAAAATTTTTGGAATTGTAGAAACACATTTTATACTAAAGAAAACTTTTTTTCCGAAAAATGGTTCTCATCATATTATATTTGTTAAGTATTAAAATGAATTTCCGAATTTTTTCATTTATATTATCGAAAATTTATTCCATTTTTAAAATTTTCATATAAAATATAATGTAATATTTAATACTTCATTTTTGGTCATCATGAATATTAATTAGAGAATATATTTGTCACCTCACTGATAGAGTTACAGTTTTCTTTAATACTTTTTTTGAAACATTAAAATCACTGTAACATAATTATTTAACTATTTTTTTTATATTAGTTTTAAAAATAAATTCTTAAATAGTTAAATAATTTATTTTAATTCATTAATTCAAATATGGTAACACAATAAAAAAAATTCATATAAGTTATCATATATTCAAAGAAAAATCTAATTTTTGGTGTTTTTAAATTTAATGGAAAGAAGATTCCAAAATGGTTTTGAAAACTCAATATTTCTAAAAATATTCACTATCTTATTAATTGAAAAAAATCATTTTTTGAAACAATTTTATTATATTATATCAATGTGAAATGAGGTTTAACTATTAAATAGTGTATTTTCCTAAAATAGTTATCATGTGATTTGTTTTATTATAATAAAATAATTTCAACCACCAATATATAAGAAATACGATAATATGGATTTAAAATTTAGATGCAAAATTTTAAAATTTACATATAATTCCTGATATAATTGGATCATATAATTATTATATATTGGTAAAATTATTAGTTATCAATGTTATGGTAAAAATGAATTCAAAATGGTTAAACTAGTTATGAATTTCCATGATGTATCCAAAACATGTAAAAATGTAATTAATTGGGTTTATTTCGATTATATAAAATATTATTTTTTAATTTTTGTTTATGTGGTTCTACTTGACGAGATTATAATATATATATATATATATATATATGATTATTATTTAATATTTTATAAACTTTATACTGTGTGATTTCCGTCCATTATAAATGGGTACGACATATCCTCTTATATCAAGAGTTAATTATACTAATTAATAATTTAACTATTGTGATAATTCTGTTTTCTCATCATTCTATATTACTAGGGTTAATTTCATTCCAAAAGTCCATCATTCTAATGATTAAGTTGTATATGAAAAGATATTTCACAAAAAATATGTATAACTCATAACAGGGAACATCCTATTTCAATTCGTCCTCTACCATATTCTAATATATGCTATAAATTTAAAATATTTTCAAATGAATCATTAATATAAATTTTTTTTATGATTGGTTAACAACAATTATCGACCTCTCTTCCAATATATCAAAAATGAAGACATCTATCATTCAAACATATGACTAAACATATGAACTTTTCAGTGTAATTCATTTTTATCACCATTATAATTGTATGGTTATAAATATATAAAAAATATTTATATTTTATATTACTTATATTATTTTTGTATAATATTTATAAAAAAATTTACTTATTTTTTTATAATTAAAAAACATATTCATATGTGAGTATGATTTATCACCTCCACGAACGATGTATAATATTTTTATACCAATATAATTTATTTTTCAATATATATATATATATATATATATATATTAATATATATATTATTTTTAATAATATTTATATTATATTACTATGATCAATGTTCAAGGAATAAAACTTACAAACAAAAAATCTCATGAAGAATGATACAGTTAACACCATGAAATTATCATTTTATTTAAAAATTATTTTTAAATACATTTTCTAATGTTATAAGTGGACAATATATTATATTATAAATATATATATTATCATTTAATATAATTATAATATATTTACATTTATTATATTGAATGTCAGAGTGATTTTGATAAAATTTAAACATGAGGTATGGGATTTTAATCTCAACTTAATTTTAGTGATACACATGCCATATTCACAATTATTTTCATTTATTTGGTTTATAATATACAATTTGATAATTCAATAAGGTTTTCCTTTTAAATTTTTCCATTCCTTCTTGTTTTGAAAATCACAAACACCCTATACTCAAGCAAATCTATATTTTACATATATAAGAAAATTTTACTTCTCAAAGGAATTTATGCCTACCTTGTTTTCATTGTTCATTTCAGTATTTTTCATAAGTATAAAAAACGTATTCATATCAAAAACCGTGGAATCATATAATACTTAGATATAAAGCATTCTGTTTAAGGATCCAAATTCTGGATATGAACTGTAATGAAGTTCCACTCTGAATTCTGGATATGAACTATAATGAAGATCCACTCTGAATTCTGGATATGAACTATAATGAAGTTCCACTCTGAATTCTTGATATGAACTGTAATGAAGTTCCACTCTGAATTCTAGATATGAACTGTAATGAAGTTCCACTCCGAATTCTGGATATGAACTGTAATGATGTTCCACTCCGAATTCTAGATATGAACTGTAATGAAGTTCCACTCCAAATAATGGATATGAACTGTAATGAAGTTCGACTCCGAATTCTGGATACGAACTCTGATGATGTTCCACTCCTAATTTTGGATAAGAACTCTGATGAAGTTCCATTCCGAATTATTGATACAAACTCTCATGTAGTTTGACTCCGAATTCCTATAAACTCCGAATCCGACCTTTGAAAGTTCTGGTTCCGAATTATAGTGAAACTAGACTCCGAATTTTCTTAGAAATTCAGACTTCAGATTTCTACAGAATTCAGGTTCCAAATTACTACAAAATAGAATCTGAATATCCTTGTATTATGGACTCTGAATTCCATTTTGGTTAGACTCCAAACATTTATTTACTTACATTCTGAATTTCAGTTTTACCAATGCTTACACTCATTTCATTATAAAACTTTGGTGTGCCTTCAGTTACACTTGTTTTGTTATAAAACGATGACCTCTATTCTCTTTCTAACTAACCATTGGTTGAGTGACACGTGTGCAGGTCCCTCCGAAATTTATGGAAAATGTTACTGTTGGAGGTGGGAGCTGACGATTCCAACAGAGCCTATAAATAAGATCTCATTTGATAGATCTCAATAACAACTGAACAATTTGATCAATCTAGAGACCACACGTTGTTAAGGTGATTTCTAGAGAGAGAAGCATTTCATGCTTTGTGCGTAATGAACTACTTGTTCATATTTCTTCGTGCGACTCTGAATGTTGGTGATTACATTTGAGGGCTTCTGGGGATAGGAAGACAGAGGTTCAGACTACCTTGAAGTTTGAGGGCTTCCTTGCTGAGGAAGACAGAGGTTCCAACTACCTTGAAGTTGAGGGCTTGTGGGGATAGAAATACAGAGACTCTGATCATCGTATCGAGGGCTTACCCGGGTGTTGGTAATACATACATTATTGATAGTATAAATCATGGGACCTTTATCCAAGGTTGTTGGATACCCTTATGTTTGGGTTAAAAGATTTATATCTTGTTACTTGTCTTTGTTATATGTTTTTCTGGTGCATTTTGTATTGTAAGAAAAGTATAACCTTATTATATTTCCTTACATTGTACTCTGTCTCATTTGGATTCTATATGCTTTAATGTAGAATCTCATATTGTAAACATTGGTTAAGTTTCATCTTCCGGATCCATATTTCTGGAACCAATTATTCGGAATGACTTTCCAGATTTTAGTAAGTGTATAGAACTAGAAGTTTGTAACTTCATAATTTTTCCCAATCTTTCAATTGGAGTTTGAGGTGTTGTGAATTTTCTTAGTTTAATTTTTTTAAAGTTATATCATTCCTTGTCTAAGGAAAATTTTTAAATTATTAAATTGACCCCTATTGTATATTGAGCATCTACATCATTATTTCTATCTTACAATTGGTATCAGAGCAGGTCTCTGAAATACTTATACTCACATATAAGTTTTTCTTGCTTAGTTCTTCATTGTCCTATATTTTCCTTGCTTAGGAATATATTTTCCTTGAATATAAACTTTTGTTATTAACAATTTTTTTAATAGAATCTTTTTTATGATGGAAGGAATGAATGATGGTTCCATCAATAACCTAAATCCAACAATACCACCAATTTTTTATGGTAATGATTATGACTATTGGAGAGATCGAATGAAGAAATTCGTTATTAAAAATGGAGTAAAAAATTATGTTATGCTTACTGGAGGTTATAAAATTCCTAACAAGGAAGTTAGTACTTTCACAAACCAAGAGAAGCATGATTATCAACTCAACTATAAGGTACAAAATACTTTACATTGTTCAATGACTATGAACATATATAGCCAAATTTCTTGTTGTGAAGCAGCTAATTGTATATGGAAGAAACTTGAAGTTACACATTTTGGTACATCCAAAGTGATTGAGACCCGAAGATCCATGCTTAGAGCTGAGTATCATGGTTTTATCTTTCATTATGGAGAATAAATTTGTAAGGTGCAACAAAGGTTTATGACTATCGTGAATAGTTTACAGTCTATGGGAGAGAATGGTCTGGATGATGAAGCTCTTGTTGACAAGATCATTGATATTATTCCCATTGAGTGGGAATCAAAGAGAACTACTATTGATGAGAACGGGATGGTTACTCAAATTTCCTTAGATGAGGTATTTGGAACTATTCTCCAACATGAAACAAAGATGAAGAGAGATGCTGACAACATCAAAAAGAATAATGGTAATGGCACTGTTGCTTTTACTACAACATCAAATCACATGAATGCTAAGACTCATGAGAGATTAACTAGATCCAAATCTAAGAAGGTCGTTATCCAATCTGAATCTAGTGAGGGTGATGTTTTAGAAAATGAATTCGCAAATCTTACTCAATGGATGAACAATATAGCTGGACAAAAAATTTTTAATCCAAGTATAGGAAGAAATGAAGGAAAGATAAGAAAAATTTAGAAGATACATACTATGAAAGCAAGAGAGTTGGACACATAAGACCAGATTGTCCTTCTCTCAAGAAGAAACAAAGAAAAGAAATGATTTCTGAAAGGAATAGGAAGAAGTATTACAAGTTCAAATCTAAAAAGGTTCTAAAAGAAAATGATACTTGGAGTGCTAGTGGTGGTGACTCTTCAGATGAATCTTCTGATTATGAATCTTATGGAGAGAAGAATATTGGTCTTATAGAAAAATTACTTATTAAAAATAATTAATATATGGCTAAGGTACACAATGCTAAATCATTGACCATTGTTTATTTGAATTATAATGATAGTAAATATTATAACTCGACGGATGAATAATCCTCTTCTGATGAAGAAAATACTTTACCTACCTATGAAGACGTTTCTTGGATTGCTGAACTTCTTGAGATTTAGAATTCAAAACCCAATAAAACACATGATAAGGAAAACTCTAGGAATACTATTATTACATAGGAAATATCAAATCATTCTAAAGATATTTATAAGAAAAATGATGATTTTATAAAAGCTTCAAAAAATCTTTAGGAAGTATGTTTTAGGAAGGACGAACATTCAAAAGATCTATAAAAAGTAATTTCTAAGAAAAATATTTCAGAGCCTAGCTCTTGTTCCAAATCTAATGATTTTGATGATAAAAACACAGTTATAAATCTCAAGTCTGAAATATTTTCCTTAAACTGTTTGTCAAACTTTACCTTAGGTAAAGACAATTGTGATAAGATGTTTTCACAAATACGACCTTTAAAAAACAAATCTGGATTTAGTTATACCCATGCAAAACCAAATTTTAGTAACAATTATTTTGTTCCTCAAAGTGCCCCATTTTGTAATAAGTGTCAATGTGTTGGTCACTGGGCAAAGACTTGTTCTTTAAACAAAACCCAATCTTTAAGTTTTCATAAGGCATAATTTTCTAAGAAGATGTGGGTAACCAAAATTTTGTTATCTGAAAGTATTGGATCGAAACAAGTTTGGATTCCGAATGTCTAATTCCATTATTATTTGCAGGAAGAAAAAGGAAGTACCAATAGAAATACATGGTACATGGATAGTGGGTGTTCCCAGCATATGACTGGTAACAAAAACTATTTTGAAAATATTTTCAAGACGAAAGGAGGAAAAGTAAATTTTGGAGATAATGATCAGGGAGAAATTCTTGGTATAGGTATTATTGTTATTCTTGGTAAAACAATGATTTCAAACATATTGTTTGTTAAGGGTATTAAGCACAACCTCATTACTATATGTCAGTTATGTGATGAAGGATACCTTGTTAATTTTAGGAATGAAAAATTCTTAGTTCACAATTCCAAGGAAGAGTTTATTCTCTCTGCCCACAGGCAGGAGAATGTTTACATTTTGAACATTAAATACCTTAGGAGCCAAGACTTACCTTTCCTAAGTGAAATGGAAGATCATTCTTGTCTATGGCATATAAGGTTAGAACATTGTACCCTTTGGAACTTATGAAAACTATCTATGAAAGGTTTAGTTAAGGATCTACCGGAACATAGATTTGATTCATCTATAGTTTGTGATCCCTGTCAATATGGAATGCAACATAAATCTAGTTTTATATCAAACAGTGAAGTCTCAAAAACTGATGCGTTAAAGTTGGTGCACATGGATCTTTTTGGTCCAACACAAACTGGAAGCATTAGAGGAAAATACTATGTGTTTTTTCTAGTTGATGATTACACTAGATTTACATGGATTTATTTCCTAGCAATGAAGTCTGAAGATTTTTCTTATTTAAAAAGTTTTAGATCCCAAGTTAAAAATGAGAAAATCTTCCATTTTGAACTATTCATAGTGATCATGGAGGAGAATTTTAAAATTATGATTTTGATACATTTTTTTACTAGAAAGGGTATTACTCACAACTTTTTAGAACCAAGAACACTTCAAAAAAATGGAGTTGTTGAAAGAAGAAATAGAATTCTTCAAGAGATAACAAGAACCATGTTGAGTGAGTATTTTATAGCCAATCATTTTTGTGCTGAAGCTGTAAGTACTGCTTGTTATACTATAAATCGAGTTTTGATTAGACCTTTCCATAATAAAACTCCTTATGGGTTATGGAATGGTTGAAAACATAGACTTTCATACTTTAAGGTTTCTTGCTGGAAAGTATTCATTCTGAATACTAAAGACAACCTACACAAATTCGCACCAAATTTTGATGAAGGAATTTTCATAGGCTACTCCACAACATCTAAGGCGTATAGAGTTTTCAACAAAAACACTTGCACTGTTGAAGAAACATTACATGTCAAATTTAATGAAACTGATCCCTTTGTTTTCAAACAACCGCAACCTACATCTTTGGATGTGTTTTCAAAAACTTATTATCAAACTTTGATGGAAAATCCTTCTGAAAATGAAAATTTTTGAGAAGATACTTCTGAAACATTTACCTGAAATGATTTCCTACCCTATATTGATGAACAAGTTTTACAAAACCCAAACCAGTCATTTCGTAAGAATAATCATAGTGATAGAATCATTGGTGATTTCAATCAAACTACAAGGACTAGAAGTTCCTTAAGAAATGAAGTAGAACATCTAGCATTTCATTCCAAATTAGAATAAAAAAGCTCTGATGATGCTTTAGGTGATGATGATTGGAGAAAAGTCGTGCAAGATGAACTAAATGAGTTCGAAAGGAATAATGTCTGGAACTTGGTTCAAAGACCTAAGGAAACTTCTGTTATTGGATTAAAATGGGTCTTCGAATATAATTGTGATAAAAATGGAGTCATTGTTAGAAATATCACTAGACTAGTTTCTAAAGGCAATAATCAGCAAGAAGGAATAGACTATGAAGAAACCTATGCTCCAGTAGCTAGACATGAATATATTCGTATCTTACTTGCCTTTACATCAGTCTTCAATTATAAACTTTTTCAAATGGATGTGAAATGTTATTTTCCTAATGGTTATGTTCCAGATGATGTTTTTGTTACACAACCTCCTAGATTTGAAGACACAAAATTTCTTGATCATGTTTTTAGACGTACCAAATCATTGTATGGCCTTAAACAAGCCCCACGAGCTTGGTATGATAGACATACAAGATTTTTGCTTCAAAATAACTATGTTAATGGAAATGCAGATCCAACCCTTTTTATAAAGAAAGATAAGAAAAATGTTTCGATTGTTCAAATTTATGTTGATGACATTATATTTGGTTCAACCGAAAAATCTTTAACTGATTCCTTTGCAGATCTAATGAAATCTGAGTTTGAAATTAGTATGATGGGTGAGTTAAAATTTTTCCATGGTTTTCAAATTTCTCAAAAACCAGAAGGAACTTATATATCTCAACTTTATTATATTAAATATCTTCGTAAAAAGTATGTACTTGACAACAATAAATGTATTAGTACTCTCATTGGTACCTCAAACACACTTGATCTTGATGATGCTGGGAAACTAGTTGATCTGACATCTTTTAGAGGTATGATAGGAAGCCTACTATACTTGATAGCTAGTCGTCCAGAATTAATATTTTCAGTATGCTTATGTGACAGATATCAATCCAATCCTATGGAATCTCACTTAAAAGCAGTGAAAATAATTTTTTGCTACTTAAAGGGAACCATAGATTTAGACTTATTTTATACTTCTAGAAATGATTTTATATTTAAGAGTTTTTAGATGTCGACTTTGGTGGGTGTATAATGGATAGAAAGAGTACATCTGGAACTTAACATTTCCTAGGAGATTTATTGGTTTTGTGGTCCTGCAAGAAGGAACACTCAGTAGCACTCTCCACTACTGAAGCAGAATATGTAGCACCTGAAAGTTATTATGCTCAAGTGTTGTGGATGCAACACACACTCACAGACTATGGCTTGAATTTTACTAAGACTCAAATTTTGTGTGATAACACAAGTGCCATTTCCCTTAGTAAAAACCCTGCACATCACTCTCGTGCAAAGCACATAGATATTCAACATTACTTTCTTAGGGATCACACACAAAAAGGAGGTATTATTCTTCAATTTATTGGAAGGCAAGATCAACATGCTGACATTTTCAAAAAATCTTTACCCTCTGATAGATTTGAATACATTAAACAAAAGTTAGGTATGATAACCATGAGTTAATCCTTTTTCATTAACTTCTTGATGAAAAAATCTCTTTACAGTAATAAAATCTTTTTCATAGGAGGAGTATATTTTCTTGTTAGCATAATCAAAATTTTCATAGTCAGTTTTTCATGCTTTGGTAATAAAAATTTTCGTAGTCAGTTTTTCAAACTTTTGTAATCAAAATTTTCATAGTATGTTTTTCAGGCTTTTGTAATCAAAATTTTCGTAGTCAGTTTTTCATGCTTTTGTAATCAAAATTTTCATAGTCAGTTTTTCAAGATTTTGTTATCAAATTTTTCGTAGTCAGTTTTTCATTCTTTTGTAATCAAAATTTTCGTAGTCAATTTTTCATGCTTTTGTAATCAAAATTTTTGTAGACAGTTTTTTATCCTTTTGAAATCAAAATTTTCATAGACATTTTTTCAAATTTTCGTAACAATGCTTTTTGTAATGAGTTTTTCAAAATTAACGTATTGAGAATTTTCTTAATGAAATTTTCGTATTGATAATTTTCAAACTAGAAATGTTCGTAATGAGAATTTTTGTAATGAAATTTTTGTACTAATAATTTTCATACTGGAAATGTTCGTAATGTGAATTTTTGTAATGACATTTTCGTAGTGAGAATTTTCGTAATGAAATTTTCGTAATGAGAATTTTCGTAATGATACTTTTCATTCTGGGATTTTCGTACTCGTATGTTTCGTATTGGAGTATTTGGTACTCAAAGTCTTTTCAACTTTATTTTTTTCGAAGTTAGTTTCTCATAGTCAAATTTTATTTAAGAAGAATATCACCTATTATTAATAATCTTCTTAGCTATTCTGGAAGGAATTATTTCCTTAGTTAAGTTTTTGGAGTCCTATTTTTCTTGATGGTATTTTTTATGTGTTTTAATTTTTTTTTTGGATTCTAGTTTTCTTAAATCCGACTTTTTTTCTTAAAACCTCAAAAGATCAGATTCAAAATTTCTGTGCGGGTACGTTTTCAACCGTTAGATCAGATCAGATATTTTTTTAACCATTAGATGGTTTTTGGAATCTCAAAGGAAACATCCATCGCCTATATAAAGGGAACCCCTGATGGTTGTCCCACATCAATCTTCACGCTCTCGCGTGTTGAAGTTCTGCCTCTCTTCTTAATTCTAGTTCAAAATCTCTCAGAGCTCGTCCATTCCAAATGTCTGTAGAAGCTACTTGCCAAGATGTGTCTTCTACGATGCCAATCTCAAAATGGTCACTTTACAAGGAGAGGTTATTGCATCCGAGATTCTTCAAGTATGATTCTCTTATATCTATGTATATCAGATTAAATGGGTGGGAGGATGTTTGTTTATCAAAGACATCGAATTAGGATCCGGTCTATAAAAATTTGCATGATGAGTTTTACGATTCTGTTTCCTTCCTTAAGGATATTGGCATAGAGAATTTTTCATTCAAGTCTTATGGGAAGACTTATATGCTTTCTTACACCAATGGTGCAAGCTTGGTGGGTCTATCTTATGAAGGTGAAGCTGAGTCTTTTTCACATAAGCGTCCCGATGAGCAAGGATGTTTCAACAAAGTGAAGGCATTGAAATTCCTTGGACATAAAGATGCCAAGACTGTTATGATTTCTAATCTCTCTCCGAATAATCAGATTCTACAGCTATGGGTACATGGCTTCTTCGTACTGAGAAGGGGTGATAAAGATAATCTCAATAAAAGTGAAATATACATCTTAGATTTTTTGGTAAATATAAGAATGTAAAATTTTATGAGGCATGTTTTTATTACAATTATGAAAATTAAATAAGGGAATCTGAAAGCTCAGATCATAATGTATCTAGCCTTGCCTTCTAAGCATATTATCATATGTCTTGATTCGTTTAATGTTTCTTGCACTTCCAAGAAATGAAATTGCAAGTTAATGCTGGTCAGTGATGATACATTAAAGTGGATGAAGATGGGTTTTTTTATTGGATCCGGAGAATTCTATCCTTTACTAGAGGAAGAGGTTGAGGCAGCTCAGAAAGATCAACAAACTCCAGAACCATCTAAAACGGTAGGGAAGAAGAGAATGTTGAAAGAAGTGTTGGCTGAAGACAAGACTCAGAAAGGTATGGAAACTCAATCTGCACCACCCATACCAAAGAAGCAAAAAGCCTACCTGGATGAAGTAGCTGCAAAGTGGAGGGAAGATAAATAGAAGATAAAAAAGGGGACCCTTAGTTTGGACTGGACCCTGCTGAGGATATGTCCTTAAGAGAAAAAGTTGTGCATGAGTTACATAAGCATGCAAAAGAAAAGAAATTGAAGTAGAAGATGTCAGAGGAAGAGATTGTTCAATATCTTTTGAAAGTAACATAGATGGATTCTGAGCAGATTTCGGTTCTGAAAACATTCCTTACTGAACCATTACCAGAGACCCCAGGAAAGAACTAATTCACTCACGAAAATCTCAAAGAGAAAAAAGTTGTTGAAAGAGCAGAAGAATATGTTTTTGTGATAGTAGATGAATTAGTAGAGGAAGTAGAATAAGTAGATGAAGGAAGTGCTGATCTAGATGAACTAATTAAACAAGTTGAGGATTATCAAGAAAAGGCTGAATCCGCAAAACATGTCACTCCGGGAAAGGGAGTTGAGAAAGAAGGTATCAAAAAAGATGATAAGGAATAGGAAGAGAAAGTGTATGAATTGTCTGAGGAAGAGACCTATGAGGGGAATTTTCTTTAGGAAGGACCAAAAAATGAGAAAATAGATGAAGACATGATTGTTTTACTATTAGAGAGTGAGGAAGAATCTCCAGATAATCAACCCATTCTGAAAACTGATAAAGGTAAGAAAGTTCTTATGGACACCCCATCATAAAATGTCATAAGAAAAAAGTTGGTTGGTGATTCTTCTAGATGTAAGTTGGTACAGAATGAAGAAGAACAATCTCCATGCAAAGTTTCTGATTCGGAATCATCAGCACAGGGCTATGATTTTGTTGTCGAGTCTTTGAAAAAGATGGTGGACACCATTCCGATTTTTCCTACCATAGACTCAAGGTTCAAAATGCTTAAACATAGTCTAAATCAGAAATCAAAATCCGTATCCATGGTGATGGATAAGTGTGTGGAAATTGAAGCTGACCATAGAAGTTTTGTTATCAATTATGATTTTCATAGAAAATCTTGACGAAAAATCACCCTTTGGGCAAAAGAGGTTGATGATGACTTGGTTGAGTTTGATAATTTTCAGAATGAGGTAAAAAAAAATTGATAACGAGGTTTCAATAATAAGGAATCTTCAAGAGAAGCTAATACTTGAGGAAAATTCTCAGAATCAAAAAGTGAAGTACTTGAATGATAAGGTTTACTCTCTTGCTCAAAATTTTAAAAGGGATAGAGATCTCCAGATTGAGATTGAAGAAAATCTTGTAAAGCAAGATGATTTAGTGAAGATGTAGGAAGAGGCTATGAAGGCTCAGGCAGAGGTGCTGAAAGTTTAATAAGAAAGGATCACAGATGTGGAGAAGCAAGATGAGGAGGATCAGAAATATTTGAAGAATCTGAAAACTCTCTTGAAAAAGTTAATTATAAAGGCGAAGGAAGACAAATGAACTCAATCTGATCATTTGTTGCATTTGTTTTTTTCCTTGTAAACTTGTTTTTTCCACTCTAATGAAATATCTAGTTGTTTGTATCTGGTGTTATTATATACTAATATTTCAAGAACTTTATTTTTTTCCATTCCCATAAATCTTTTTGAAAATTACCAAGGGGGAGAAGGAAAAAAGAACTACTCC
The DNA here is from genome assembly GCA_963277665.1 of Viscum album. Taxonomy (NCBI): domain Eukaryota; kingdom Viridiplantae; phylum Streptophyta; class Magnoliopsida; order Santalales; family Viscaceae; genus Viscum; species Viscum album. The sequence continues at coordinate 70,252,599 of OY728155.1, read as the reverse complement.
TAAGGGGAGAAGGAAAATTTTTAAACTTATAAGAACTATCCTTAATTAAGGTGGAGTTCTCATTATCATTCCTCCATTCTAATGAAAATACCATTCTGGAAATTTAGAATACAATCCATAGAGTTCCAAAGCCTAAGGGGAGTTAGTTGTATTCACCATCATCTATGAACAAAGGGAGATAAGTTTTAATTTAAAAGTCTAAAGAAATTTTTCCAAATTTTTTATATTTTTTTCGTAAGGTTTTCTGTGCTTTCCAAAAACGGGGAGATTGTTATGTCAATAAGGATTTCCTTATAACTTTTTTCATTCCTTGTTGTTTTTAAAATCACAAACACCCTATACTTAAGAAAATCTATATTTTACTTATATAAGGAAAATTTACTTCTCAAAGTAATTTACCCCTACCATGTTTTTATTGATCATTTCATTATTTTTCTTAAGTATAAAAAATGTATTCATAACAAAAACCTCGGAATCATCTAATACTTAGATATGAAGAATTTTGTTTAAGGATTAGAATTCTCGATATTAACTGTAATGAAGTTCCACAACAAATTCTGGATATGAACTATAATGAAGTTCCACTTTGAATTTTGGATAAGAACTGTAATGAATTTCCACTCCGAATTTAGGATATGAACTATAAGGAAGTTCCACTCTGAATTCTGGATATGAACTGTAACGAAGTTCCACTCCGAATTCTGGATATGAACTGTAATGAAGTTCCACTCCGAATTCTGGATACAAACTCTAATGAAGTTCCACTCCGAATTTCGGATACGAACTCTCATGAAGTTCCATTCCGAATTATGGATACAAACTCTCATGTAGTTTGACTCTGAATTGATATAATCTCTGACTCTGATCTTTGTATGTTCTGGTTCCAAATTCTAGTGAAACCAGACTCCGAATTTTCATAGAAATTCAGACCCCGAATTTGTACAGAATTCAGGTTCTGAATTCCTACAAAATAGAATCTGAATATCCTTGTATTATATACTCTGAATTACATTTTGGTTAGACTCCAACCATTTATTTTCTTACATTCCAAACTTCAATTTTGCCTATGCTCACACTCGTTTCATTATAAAACGATGTTGTGCCTTCAGTTACACATGTTTTGTTATAAAATTATGTCATCCATTCTTTTTCCGACTAACTGTTGGTTGAGTGACATGTGTGCATGTCCCTCTGAAATTTAAGGAAAATGTGACCGTTGGAGGAGGGAACTGACCGTTCCAACCGAGCCTATAAATAAAAGCTCATTTGAAAGAGATCAATAAAAATTTAACAAGTTGATCAATATAGAGACCACAAGCTATTAAGGTGATTTCTAGGGAAAAAATCTTTTCATGCCTTGTTCATACTGAACTGCTCGTTCAGATTTCATCGTGCAACTCCAAATGTTGGTGATTACATTTAAGGGCTTCCAGGGATAGGAAGGCAGAGGTTCCGACTACCATGAAGTCTGAGGGCATCCTTGCTGTGGAAGACAGAGGTTCTAACAACCTTAATGTTGAGGGCTTGCGGGGATAACAAGATAGAGACTCTGATCTTCGTATCGAGGGCTTACCTGGGTGTGGGTAAGATAGACATTATTGAAATTATAAATCAACGGACCTTTATCCAAGGATGTTGTATACCCTTCTCTTTGGGTAAAAAGATTTATATCTTGTTACTTGTCTTTGTTATAAGTTTTTCTACTGCATTTTATTGTAAGGAAGGTATAACCTTCTTATATTTCCTTACACTTGTACTATGTCTCATTTGGATTCTATGTGCTTTAAGGTAGAATCTCATATTGTAAATATTGGTTATGATTCATTTTCTAGATCCATATTTCAAGAACCAGTTTTTCAGAATGACTTTCCAGATATAAGAAAGTGTATAGAACTAAAAGTTTGTAACTTCATACTTTGTCCCAATCATTCAATTTTAATTTGAGGTGTTGTGAATTTTCTTAGATTACTTTTGTCAAACTTAGATTATTCATAGTTTAAGGAAAATTTTAAAGTATACAATTCACCCACCTCTTGTTTATTGAGCATCTACATCATTATTTCGATCCTACACAATTAATGTCCTCTATGATCATTATAAGGATAAATATGGGGATTTAAAATTCCCTATAATTTTATCTATTGCATGTTGTTTTTATTCTTAATGTTACTAATATTGTAATTAATTAAGGATAGAATATCATTATTTATAATGTTTTTTATGATTAAGTTTATAATGATAAACATTTATATGAACTCTCTAAAAATATCATGAAATTTTATTTCCCCATGATTTTCATGGTGTTTTAATATAATTTTTGAAATATCCTCTCTTTAGAAAATAAAATAATAAGGAAAATTTTCATTTTAGAATCACATAAATTATTTACTCATTTATCGATAATATTTTTCCTCTATTAACATATATTCATTAATTTTTTACTATTATCCAACTATAAACCAATTAAAATTTCCCCATGTTTTAATTTATAATAAAAAAATTAAGTTGAATTTTATTCTCTTTTTATAAATGAGGGAATTTTTAAATTTTCCAAAAAAATTAAAAGAAAAAATTTATTGAATATATATGACATGAATGGAATTTACATCCATTATAACAACTGAATGCATTGGTTATTCCATCATAATTATCAATCGTTATTATAAATGTTTATCTATTTAGCAATATTTATAATGTTTAGTATATTTTTATTATGTGATGTCAAAAGAAAATATATTTTTCAATCAAGAGAAGTCCAATTGATATTTAAAGGAATAATTTATGTATTATTGAGTCCATTTATGTTACTTATGATTCAAAATTTATAGAATTATGTGATACCATAAACATAATTTTTATGGATGGTTTATTATTATAATTATGAAATTATTATGATATTTATTTATTTCCCACTAGTTATTCTATGATGAAATACTGAAATGATTATAAAACCGAATTCTTTTCCAAATGTTATGACATATGGTGATTATTTTATTAAATTGATAAATTCATACAATTGGATTATGATTATGTGATTTGTGGGATAGGAATTATATATCCCATTAGTTTTTCAGTAAATATGGACACCTTAGAGGAAAATATGGACTGGAATGGGTTGTAAACCCTAATCAATAAGCTCTATATTCACAATGATAGTATTGTGAGTAAAAATTGGATTGTAATATGATAGAACATTGAGTGAACGGAATCCACAATAATGTCTAGGTAATGAAAATTTTCTAATTCTTTTATTTTCATTACTTATTTTTATTCCACAATATTATGTATTATTCCATCGTTTTATCCTATTTCTCATGTTCTTTCATTCCTTTATTATTCATGTCTTATGAAATAATAATATTTATATCATAAATCAATATTATGATCTATGCATTCATAATCATGGTTTCCATATGTTATTCTCATGATCTCAGAACCATATGAACATGCTATGAATAAATGATCATTTACATCTCCCTTTTGTACCATTATTAGGCATTTATTCCAACCAATTCTTATGTAACCATTTCCATGGTTACGAAAAAATATTCTATGTATGATACTCATAAGAATGATTCATGTTTGGATGAACTATGTGTGAGGTAATGTAGATATTTTATTAAAAAAAATTTATGTATCCACATTTTCAATAAACTATATCTATATGATTCTTTCATGAATCATAATGTTGTTTAATTGATAATTATCCAATAAGATATAATATTAATCTATGAAAAGTATAGAGCATACTAAAAAATATAAATTGTAGGTTTATAACATTGTAAAATAATTTTAAGACTCACTATCGAGTTGTAGGAAGATATAAATATTTTAAGATGCATTATATATTAGTTACATATAGAAAAAATCTATATATACCCTATTTATAACATATATATAAATCACATAAATTGTTACCATGTATTTATTTCAATTATTCGTTAAACTATATTCAAGTCAGACCATGACTATTTGAATAAAAATTATATCAGAAGTTAGTTGTCATGTATGATGATAATACAGACAAATACATGGTAATTGGCACAACCTCCTCCCAACAAATTGTACCACTCCTGTGTCAGCAATGTGAAAATAGAGATAATGACCCCCGAGTCCCGCATCCAATAGGCCCTGGGTTGGTGACTAGCACCGAGGGTATAATAAACACACAATTGTGAGGTATTTCCCTTTAAGAGAACACATGCAGAAGAGAGAGATAAGATAAACACCTACCAATTCCAAATCGGAACTAAAATATAATAGAAACTCAAGTGCACATATATAATGCCATGAAAAACTACTAAAACTGGAAGTGGAAAACTACAAGTACCCAAAAGAATGTAAAAACAGCAGCAACCACAAGCCCGAACAGCTCCTGCAACCCCAAGCTCGTAGAAACCAGATTGATCTCCAACCTGCTCCAAGTGACATGAAAACACGTTTATATAATCATACGGTGAGTATAACAGTATACTCAGTAGGATCCTCCCCGAATCCTCTCGCTCAAAGTAAAGAAATCATGCTAAAGTAGAGTGAACCACAAGTGGAACTAACTTATCACTTAAACAGGTATACTAAGTTCCCAACCTCACCATGGATACTCTCACAAAATAATGCATATAATAATATATCATATAATATATAATATCAAGGGTACCTCTCTACTACTTCCCCACTAGTTTTCCTCTTTTCCCCAACATCACACGTCCTAAGCAACCCTCTCAAAAAATGCTTGCCTGCAGACACCTGGGTGAATCACCAAAATATGCACCTCGTTCCACAAAACCACCACGTCCACACACCAATTTAACCAGGTATATCATGGGAGCCACCATAGCTCACATAACATGTATCATAAGTCGGGTATTATACCTCAAGCCATCACAACCCATACGCCGAGTAAGGGTCCTCAAGCCATCACAGCCAATACACGTTACACCTATAATAGTCCATTGAAAACTATATCCAGAATATATGTGTGTGAATAACCACAAGATGTTACTACCCTCTACACACATATATGGGGAAAACTAACGAAGGTGCCTACCAGCACATGTAACTACAAAGATAAGAGAGCAGGGCCAAAGGGGGGGTATTCATCCATCCATCCTCTGACTAGAATGTTGGGGAATACACCCCCCCAGTGCTCAGAATCCCCGGGGTGTCAGTTTCCCTTTCTAACAGGGTGGAGTTACATATAGAAACAAAAAAAGTACACAATATAATAATACTCATAACCACACTATAGGAATAACCTAGTATTAGACACACTACAGTTATTGTCTCTCAGACTCCAGGCTGCTACTTTTAAGACCAGGTATCTAATATGCACCCAATAATTTAATGAGCTTTATTAGATTACATCATTCCATTTTTATCAATTTTAATTTACATTAAATAATTCTTTAAAAATTAATTAACCCTAAATAGTTTCAAAATAAATTTTATTATCATTATACCCAAGTCAAATGTTCCTTCAAAACTACAACCTCATCCTTATGTTCCAGCAACTCCATTCCCATGGGTTAATACCATTTAATCAAAATATACATTATAGAAGATACATTCCCATATTCCGAAGCATTCTATAAAAACATTATATGCAACTCTACACATGGGGGATCAACACGGTGAGTATATTTACTACACATCGAGTCTTTTCTGCTTATAGCAAGAGCATATACCCATCCTTCCTTGAGAAGAAAAACATGGAAAGCACGTGGCGTACCCCATGTATCTACGCCTCTTTCAGACAAAAAGTATGTATGTCCATATTCCTTGAGGAGTGGGGAAAAGTGAAGAAGATAAACAACCAAAAGAAACAGCAAGCATCCAACAATCACATCAATCCTATTCAATCATCCCTGGTGTCCTCCCTGACACCCACATGCATAAAATGATGCATCTCTCCACACTTGGTGTCATCTGCTACCACAACCAAAAAGGCCTACATGCCTCCACATATTACCACAACAATCCAGGACCACATCACTACACAAGAAACAAGAAAACATACACCACATTAATTGGTATCTTGGCACATTAACAATCAAGAGGGTAACTCAGAACCCCTTAAGGAATTATCAAACTGTCAATTCTTTAATCGATATTGAATTAACAGATTTGTTATTCGTAGGTTCTATATTCGGGAAACCTAATCAGCAAGCTATCACAAATAAATAAACACTTGTACTACAATAATTTTATTATAATCATATTACAAAAAGAACCAGATTCGTTTTCATGCCTCTTTATCTTTATCCAGACAATTATCAATTAATCTCGGTTTATGGCCATTATTGATTTCCATCAAGAAAAAACATCTAAGTAAAGAAACCATAGATATCACACTATCTAGAAAAACAAGAGGCAATAACATACTATCGATAACAATTTTTTTACCTGGTTTAAAATATTTTTATGTCAATTACATTGTCATCTAGTAAGATAACACATGCTAAAGATACAATTGCACATTAAAGAAAAAGAAGCAATGAATCTGCTACCTTAAGGTTTTTTATGAAAACCCCAACAAAGGAAGAGCGAACAAGAAAGCCGGGTTGATTCTCCTAGAATCCTCCTTATATCTCTTCTCCTAACATAACCAAGACCAAATCTCATCATATATTGCATCCACACACATAGATCTACCCATTACAGGCATAGATCTAAGAAACCGAGAGAAGAGGAGAAGTAGATCTATGTATATCTAAGAAACCGATCAAGAACGATCACATACCTCAATAAACCAGCTTCGATTTGCCAAGAGAAGCCTTTGGATCACCTCCAAAATGTTTGGGAGAGATTCTCTTACCTTTATGGGAGCGTAATCCCGAGTTTTGGCCACTTAGGATCTTAACCGAGCATGTTAGAGGCAAAATGGTTGAGATCCACAATTTTAGGATCTAATTTAAGTGCCTGCATAGTTTGCATGCACAGTTAGACAAACCGTGTGATGATTATGTGGTTGCTACTACCTCGTCAAACACTCCTTGCATGGTTAGGCCACACGGTTAGAGAAACCATGTTCTAACCATGCATTAGCCACTGTCTCCAAGACCATTTATACACGGTTTGACCGCACGATTTAGACAAACCGTGCGCAACCTGTGTGAAAGCTACTTCCCTTTATTTTTTTTAAAGATTCACCCAAACACACCCCAAAGTCTCTACTCCAAAACAGGTGTAGTTAGAAACAAAAAAAGTACCTAAATACGTTACATGATGTTATAGTTCACAATAGTCTACCATTGAAACGGTTCATCAAAATGGAAATCTTGGAAAAGTGTTGGGGATAAGTCATATTGACCTCCTGGAACACCTCTACCACCACATTTCAACAAAGTAATGGACTGGAGAGGTCCCAACCAATACATCAGATACCTCTCAAAACATTATCTTCCTCGAGAATCCAAAACCCACATTAATAGAAAATGAAACATGGTTTGAACAACAACCCATCGAGATACCTCTCAAAGAGAGCAAGCCACCAAAAAAGACTGTATCTCCCCGACCCTAATTACCCAGAATCAGTGAATTATTATGTAACATTGAAATGATCACAAAAGATCACGTCTCGAAAGACCGAATAGTTTAGTACCTATGAAACACTAGATACATTCATAAGTTTTACATTACATCATAAAGTGAAAAAAAAACTACAACAACATCTTGTCTTCATATCCCCTCATATTATCCCTCCAATTCATTCATACAATACTTCATCACATCCTGGAAAAATTAAAACATTGAAAGGGGTGAGCTCAGATGCTCAGTAAGGATAACAGTATAGTGGAAACTTTTATAAATAAACATAAACATTTAAGGAAATGTATAACTAAAACAAAAGCCTTTTAAACTTAAACATCAACATAATATGGAAAAAATAAAATGAAATAATGACATTTACTTATTTCCATGTAAATTCTACTAGTCTAACAATCACATGCAATATCAATAACCACTTTCATAATGATGGAATGCATAATGCCAGACTATCAATACAACTTAGTCAAGGCCTCATGCCAAGACTACAAATAAGATATTGTCAAGGCCTCATGCCAAGACACTAGTTTGTCTCATTAGACCTACCGATGCATCGATAAGCTATAGAGGGCTCTACCCATCACTTATTAAGTCCAATGCATTCCTCATATGAACAGGTTTAAACATATCATAAACAATAACATAATAGTATCACATAAAACATCAATAAAAGAAACATAACATTTCCACATTTCAATCACATGATATCAATACAACACATTTATATAAAAACACTTTCAAAACCATTTTCAATACCAAAAGAAAAGAAAATTAAAACTTCGTATTTATTTTCATTTAAAAAAAGTTAATGCTTATAGAAGAAGCCGAAACTCAAATAATGGTCACTACGGTGGAGAAGTAGGTGTCGCCGCATATGTATGACAAAAAAACATTCATTTTTGTCATTTAGTAAAAAGCTTCGTATAAAAATATTCCTTTTGAATAAACATAAAAGTCAAAAGATTTTATACACCGTATAAAAGAAAGTTGTGTATAAAAGAAAATATCCCTCAATGAAAGAATATTGAGACGAAGCCCCTTATAAAGATCATTATTTTTAAATAAAATAGATCTATTATGTGTATTAAATAAAAGTACACATAATGAACGTATAAATACAAGATAGGACATAATAATTTCATGACATAATTTGAAAGTAGGAGATTAACCCAAAGAATAGAAATTGGGTTAAGAAGTTCCCTTACCTCGTGTCCGATTTGACTCAATCATCATTTAACCTCCTGAATAACTAACTAGAGTTAATTTATACTTCCTTAAGAACCTTTCTCAAGTTATTTGTTCCTTTTATATCACTTATTACCATGTTATGAACATTATGTAATTATTTAAGTTAATAACGGTCATTTTGTCGATCTTTGGTACTTGAGTTAAAAATAAACTTCTTATAATTACAAGTTGTTCATGTCGTAAAATATCCATTATATCCATAATTATATTCATGATTTAGATATCATATATATCATATATATCCAGTATATACATGCATTCATAATATTACACAACATTTAGAGGTAAGAAATGAAATGCACCATTCCTAGAGACGGTAAGCCGTACATACCCATGAACACTACTTTCATTTGTATTTCGTATTTAATGGAATAAAATCATAATTATATAAAGGTATATTATAACTCCATTATAATATCATATATAATATCATTTACTCCATCCCTTATTCATCCCACATATGGCATTAACGATTCAAATCACTTTGAGGGGGCGGTCGTCCGCACTTCCTAAAATGAAATTATCACGTTTTCCCATAATGGAAATCATAAAGGTATGACATTAATGAGAAATTCAGAACCATAAGGAAAACATAAACATAATATATATCATATATAAATATAGTTACATCTTAATGGCCACCATGAGAGTTGTTAAAATAAGATTGAACAATCATCATTTCGTGAGGCAGAAATTCGCCAACCATAGAAACAATATGTTCTTTAACCATTAGACGAAGGTGTTTGTAAGTGTAAATCAAATACTTCTCATAAAAAATCCCCGTATATTTAATATACTGGTTTTTTACAAACTAAAGGAATAAAAAGAGTTTAAGGGGTTGGAGAAGCAAAATAAAACAAAATAATATTAGAGAAGACATTACATTAAAATTGGGTAACTCTTTTTTATTTAAGACAAAGGCTTCCTTGGGAATACTTATGCCAAACGTCAGGCTTATAGGAGTAATATAGGGAGTTGAAAGTGTATTTGGGTATATTTTGGCCGACTGAAATAGCTTGAAGGTGTGAATAAGGTGGTTGAGATGGGGGCCTTTTATAGGAGGAGAGGAGGGGCACTTTTGGAAAGTCAATAAATGTTACATTATTATGAAGTGCATTTCGGATTTCAAAGGTCCCCAATTTATATATTTCAAGGATAAGGTGATAAGGGTTCCAATATACTCATCCAATAGGTTTTTGACAGCTGTATGTCTTATATTTTACATTATCTTTTCATTTTCTTTAAATCGTTAATTAATGAGGTAATCACTACATCATCATAATGTCATAAAATATTTAATTTATATAATGTCTAAAAATTATATAAAATATATAATGATGTAGTAAATATTTTTCTCTTTACAATTAATATTTATAGTCTAAAATGTAACTTATATATCCCCATGTAATAATTGTTTTAGTAAAACAACACATGTTTTTGACAATTTTATTCTTACTTTAAATAAAAAGATATTAATGTCATTTTCTTACCCAATTGGCTCCATGGGGTCCCCAAGTTGACCCATGGATTGTATTGATCATCCATTAATCATACAATATTGTTAGGATAAGTTTCAAGATATTTTCATATTTTTATAATATCATTTTTCCTTAAATTTCACTAATTACCTTTAATCGCGATTAATAAAACTTAAAAGTTACTATTCGTGAAAAATTATTTTAATCCCATTGAACCACATTTTACTTCTTAATGACAATGTTGTATGTCGGATTTTTTAAAATCATATCACAGAATTGGTAAAGTTTCATTTAAATGAAAAATCAGTTTTTTAACAACCACTTAGTGGTTTCACTATTCATCAAAAAATGAAGTTTTTCATAAAAATAAAAAAATTTCACCCTATGATATAATTGATATTCAAAATTAAAAAATGATTTCAATTTTACAAATTTCCAAACATATAAGCTGAATTAATTAATTTTATAATTAATTCCCATTTTCAAAACAAATAGCGTGTTTTTAAGAAACAATATATATCAAAATATTCACAATTGTTTGCGTCAAATTTCAAAGTGAAATTAATTATAATGACTACCATTGGATAAAATGGTAAAAATATATTCTAATTATACTTAAAAACCACTCAATAGTATAATTTATCACTATAAATTTTTTTTATTATAAATTTTTTTTAAGTATTTTTTTACTATTCATAGAAAATTGGAAGTTATTAGAAAAATACAGAAAAATTCAACTTAGGATAATTTTGATATTCCGAATACAAAAATATATTCTATTTTTAATTATAAAATTAATATAATTTGAAAAAAGTGGTTATTACTATTCATAACGGCTACTTTGATTGGTCATGGTGTGTTAGAATCTCGAAGTTACGTACAATGCAAGCTATTGCATTATTGAAGGAGAAGCGTATCGTGGAAGCTTGGGGTGTTACATTCTCCCCTCCTTCAATAAATTGTGTCATCGCAATTTTAAAATGTTCTTCAAAAATAAAATGTTGAAAATAGAAAATACCTTTGTGGAAACCCCACATCGGGAATAGTGTTAATAAAAATATAACTTTAAATGAAAGAAAGAGAAGTACAAAGGTCACCCGAGATAGCCCATACTAGGATTCTATGAAAATATGGATATAGAGGAGAAACAAACTGTCATGTTCTGATGTAAAGTTGTAGAAAATAGGATTAGGAGAAAGTTAACTACAAGAAAATCACAAACTTGTGATTGGTTAAACGATCATTTATTCCCCAATTGGAAAAGTTAACCGACAACATTTCTGTTTTAAGTTACCTTTCATAAAGTTGAGGAATTTATTTAGGAGATTTAACAAGGACGTAAGGAAATATACTTACTTGTCATAAATTTTTACCACAAACCCATCATTCACTCCAAAAGGTAATTGAACTCAAAAATACTCTATTTATCATAATTGTATAATTTTCCAAATATTAACACATACCATTTGGATTAGGAAAACTATTTTGTATAACCAGGGACTTCTTGTAGGTTAGTGGTAGGTAATAAAGGCCTGTCGCACTATAGTAGTGGGTTCGATTCCTGCAGCTTTGTCCGACGCAACGGGTTATCCCCCAAACTACAGGTTGTCCTTTTCCTAAAACTATAGTATTATAATATTCCAAAAACAGTCTTCCGAAATGTTTTAACTTTAAACAATACTATCCAAAGTTCAGCTTAATTCATTCAAACCATTATAGTTATCCAAAATACCTTTGTCCGTAATTTATCTAAAAGGTCTCTAAATTTCAAAATCAATTGTAACCTCAAATTCGCCAAACAAAGTAATGTTTCTCTTAATGTCACATACTAAAAATATGATTACCTTCATCATATTAAAACCTTAATGAGAACAACAAGTAATACAGTAAAATCCTTATATATATCATATTATTCTTATAACCAGAATATAATCCTTCAGTCCAAAAGAACCAATACATTAATTATTCTGCTTCAATTGTGGTAACAGCGTAAGATTGGCCTTGATCCCTTGGCCTTTTCTGAGGAATGTTTCCCTGATGCTTAGGACATTTATTTGAATAATTCCCCATTTCCCTACAATTGTAGCATTCAACATTGATATCCTCTTTCTTTCCCTTGCAGTCACAAGCCTGGTGACCTTTTCCTCCACATTTGTAACAAACTCTCATTCCGTTTAGGCAAGTACAGGGGTCATTCTTCCCACAATTATCGCATAATGGAAAATCATTCTTTCCCTTTTCCCTTTATCTGTCTCTTATTCCACCGTTCTCTACTTCTCTTGCTTTACATTATTGTCATAAGATTTAGAGAATTCCTTTTCTATCTTGATATCACATGAGAAAATATCGTCGTACGACGAGAAAGATTGTGAGACTAAGGCTCGATGGAGAAACGTTTTTAACCCATCAAAGAAACGATCAATATTACTTCTTGGGTTACGGATATAATCTTCTGCATGCCTCGCTAAACTTGTAAAGTTATCCTCATACATTGTGACATCCTCATCCTCCTTTTATCTCAGACTCAAAAATTTCCTTTCCATATCTGCTCAATGGTCACGAGGAAACTATTTTTCTAAGAAATGTTCTTTGAACTCTCTCCTTTCAATACTTGATACTTCTTCATCTTCCTTTGTGTTTTGAATCAGCGACCACCATTGATCGGTATCTCTAGTGAGGCGGTAAACTTCCATGACAACATTCTCCCTTTCGCTACTCACCAAGGCATAGAATATTTTTTCTAAGGAGTTTATACATTGCTCAAATACTATTAGATTTATACACCCATTAAATGTTGGAGGTTGTTTCCTCATAAAGCGGTCTAACATTGATCCTCCACGTTGCGGATCAGGGTGCTCCATACGAGTAAAGTTATTATTCATAACCTGAGTGAGTTGTCCCAGTATGGTGATAAGGTGATCAGCCCCAGTTGTATCACCAAATCCACTATAATTATATTGAGTAGGGGGGAAATCCCCACATTGAGTGTGTTCATTGATACAGTGTCCATTCCTTCAACTAGGTTCCATTTCTAAACAATGTCAAAAACTAGGTCAGTTAATTAATTGAAATGAATAATTCCAAACATGTAAAATACTTAACATAAATTGAACGGTTTATGGACATAATCCATAATCATAAATATTTTTTCATTGAGGATGTATATAAAAATAAACCCTTCATAATGGTTTGTAAGGAAAATGAGAATTATCATAAGAATATCCCCCACGAGTGACGTAACCAAGAGTGCAGCTAGGCCCATTGTCGTGCACCGGTTCTCATATGAGTCTAGGTCAAAGCGGTGTTTTCGGGTTTTACCCATAGGTACATCTGTGACAGAGCCGCCTCTACCTGCTCATATCCAGACAGGGATGTATTGCTCAGAAAACTTACAAAATCTCTATAATACCAAAATTCTAGGAATATATTCTATACTAATCCTTGAAGTTTATCTTAGGGTAATGTGCTCTAATCAGATTTTATCTAAATCTATCTTCCAAGGTTAGTACTAAACTGCCTCTGATACCAACTGTAACGCCCGGACCCTAGTTACCCAGAGTCGGTGCATTATTACGTAACATTAGCATGATCACAAAAGATCAAGTGTCGAAAGACCAATTAGTTTAGTAGCCTTGAAACACTATATACATTCATAAGTTTTACATTACATCATAAAGTGAAAAAAACTACATCAACATATTTTATTCATATCCCCTCATATTATCCCTTCCATTCATTCATCAAATACTTCTTCACATCCTAGAAAAATTAAAACATTGAAAGGGGTGAGCTCAGATGCTCAGTAAGGATAACAATACAGCGGAAACCTTCATAAATAAAAATAAACATTTAAGGCAATGTATAACTAAAACAAAACCTTTTAAACTTGAACTTCAGCCTAATTTGGAAAAAATAATATGAAATAATGCCATTTACTTATTCACATGGATATTCTACTATTCGAATAATCACATGCAATATCAATAACCACTTTCATAATGATGGAATGCAAAATGACAGACTATCATAACTACGTAGCCAAGGCCACGTGCCAAGACTAAAAATATGATTTTGTCAAGGCCTCATGCCAAGAAACTAGTTTGTCTCATGAGACCTACCGATGCATCGAGGAGCTATAGCAGGATACACCCGTCACTTATTAAGTCCAATGCATTTCTTATATGAATAGGTTTAAACATATCATAAACCATAACATAATCGTATCACATAAAACATGAATAAATGAAACATAACATTTCCACATTTCAATCACAAGATATCAATACAAAACATTGATATAAAAACACTTTCAAAACCATTTTCAATATCAAAATAAAATAAAATTAAAACTGTGTATTTATTTTTCATTTAAAAAATGTTATGGCTTGTAAAGGAAGCCGAAACTCAAATAATGGTCACGGCGGCAGAGAAGTCGGTGTCGCCGCATACGTATGACAAAAAAAACATTCCTTTTTTCGTTTAGTAAAATTATTCTTATAAAAAGAATCTTTTTGAAAAAACATAAAATTCAAAGGGGTTTATACACCATATTAAAGAAAGTTGTGTATAAAACAAAATATACCTCAATGAAAGGAGATTGAGACGAAGTCCCTTATAAAGATCAGTATTTTTAAATAAAATAGATCTATTATGTGTATTCACTATATGTACACATGCTGAATGTACAAATACAAGATAGGACATAATAATATCAAGACATAATTTGAAAGTAGGAGATTAGACCAAAGAACAGAAATTGGGATAAGAAGTTCCCTTACCTCGTGTCCGATTTTACTCGGTCATTCTTTAACCTCCTGAATAATAAACTAGGGTTAATTTATAATTTATTAAGAACCTTTTCAGGTTCTTTATTCCTTTTATATCACTTATTACCATGTTATGAACATTATGTAATTATTTAAGTTAATAACGGTCGTTTTTTTCGATCTTTGGTACATGAGATAAAAATAAACTTCTTATAATTACAAGTTGTTCATGTGGTAAAATATCCATTATATCCAGAATTATATACATGATTTAGATATCATATATATCATATATATCCAGTATATACATGCATTTATAATATTACATAACATTTAGAGGTAAGAAATGAAATGCACCGTTCATGGAGACAGTAAACCGTACGTACGCATGAACGCTACTTTCATTTCTATTTCGTATTTAATGGAATGAAATCATAATGATATAAAATTATATTATAATTCGATTATAATATCATATAAAATATCATTTACTCCATCCCTTATGCATCCCACATATGGCATTAACGATTCAAATCACTTTAAAGAGGCGGTAGTCCACACTTCCTAAAATGAAATTATCGCATTTACCCATAATGGAAATCATAATTTTATGCCATAAATGAGAAATACAGAATCATAAGGAAACCATAAACATAATATATATCATATATAAATATAGTGAAATCTTAATGGCAACCATGAGAGGTGCTAAAAAAGATTGAACAATCATTGTTTCATGAGGCAGAAATTCGCCAACCATAGAAACCTAATGTTCTTTAACCATTAGATGAAGGTGTGTGTAAGTGAAAATCAAATAATTCTCATAACAACATCCTATTATATTGAAGATACTTTTTTTGTTACAATATAAAGGAAAAAAAGAGTTTAATGGGTTGGAGAATCAAAATAAAACAAAATAACATAAGAGAAGACATTACATTAAAATCAGGTAACTCTTTTTGATTTGAGCCAAAGGCTTTCTTGGGAAGACATCTGCCCAAAGTTAGGCTTATAAGAGTAAGAGAGGGAATTTGATAGAGTATTTGTGTAGAGTTTGGCCGAGCAAAATGGCTTGAAGGTTTGAATAGGGTGGTAGAGGTGGGGGCCTTTTATAAGAGGAGAGGATGGGAACTTTTGGAAAGTGAAGAAATGTTACATTATTATGAAGTGATTTTCAGACTTCAAAGTTCCCACATTTGTATATTTCAAGGATAACGTGATAAGGGTTCAAAATATACTCATCCAATAGGGTTTTGATAGGTTTATGTCTTAGATTTTACATTAACTTTTCATTTTCATTAAATCATTAATTAATGAGGTGATCGCTGCATCATAATGGTGTCAAAAAAAATTTAATCTCTATAATGTCTAAAAATTATATAAGGAATATAATGATGTAGGAAAGCTTTTTATCATTCCAATGAAAATTTATAGTCGAAATGTTAACTTATATAACCCAATGTAATAATTGGTTTAGTAAAACAACACATGTTTGTGAAAATTTTATTTTTATTTTAAATAAAAAGTTTTTAATGTCATTTTCTTACCCAAGTGGCTCCGTGGGGTCCCCAAGTTGACACATGGATTGTCTTGGTCAGCTATGACTCATCCAATTTCGGTAGGACAAGTTTCATGATATTTTCATATTTTTATAATATAAGTTTTACCTTAAATTTCACTAATTACCTTTAATCGTGATTAATAAAACTTAAAAGTTACTATTCACAAAAAAATTATTATAATCCCATTGAACAAAATTTTACCTCATAATGAAAATAATGTATGTCGGATTTTTTAAAATCAAATCACAGAAGTGGTAAAGTTTCATTTAAATGAAAAATCAGTTTTTTAACTACCACTTAGTGGTTTCACTATTCATTAAAAATTTAAGTTTTTCATAAAAATACCAAAAATTCACCCTAAGATATAATTGATATTCCGAATTCAAAAATGATGTATATTTTACAAAATTCCAAACATATAAGTTTCATTAGTTAATTTTATAATTAATTCTCGTTGTCAAAACAAATAGCGTGTTTTTAAAAACAAATATATATCAAAAGATTGACAATTGTTTGTGTCCAATTTCAAAGTGAAATTAATTATAATGACAACAATTGGATAAAATGGTAAAAACATATTTTAATTATACATAAAAATCACTCAATAGTATAATTTATCACTATAAATTATATTGATTAAAAAAGTTTTTTTAAATTATTTTTTTATTATTCATAGAAAATTGGAAGTTCTCAGAAAATTACAAAAACATTCAGCACTGGATAATTTCGATATTACGAATAAAAAAATGAAGTCCATTTTTATTTATAAAATTAATATAATTTCAAAAAATGGTTATTACTATTCATAACGGATAATTTGATTTATCATGGTGTGTAAATATATCGAAGTTGCGTACAATGCATGCTATTGCATTATTGAAGGAGAAGCGTCTCATGGACGTTTGGGGAGTTACAAAGAGAAATGAAGCCATCTCAGAAACCTGAAAGATCTTACCACAAAGGGGATATTTTTACATAAAAAGAGTTAAACAACAAAAAATTTGGGTACTGAGCATGTATTTGTGACTCACGTTCCTAAGTACTCTTCTCCATGCCACTGTGTCTCCACAAGACAAGAAATAAATGAATAGAATGCTCGTGAAACACCTTCTCATGCGATCTTAGATCTCCATAGTTTACTCCTCAATGTTTTCATCATCATCAACATCGATCTCTCCCCAATCGATAATGTGAGAGTCATCATTAAAATAATGATGGAGCTGTGATACATGGAAAACATCATGTATCTGACTCATCTGTGGGGGGAAGTGCTACTCGATATGCCACAACTCCAACACGAGATAACATCTCGAAGGTCCCAACAAACCGAGGAGAAAACAAGTTCCACGGCCAAACCTTCACTACCTATGACGAGGAGTCGCCTTCCAAAACACATGTTCCCCAACATTAAACTCTAAGGGAGTCCTTCTTTGATCAGAATAAGATTTATGAAGATCTTGCGCTGTCTTCATCCTCTCAAGATTGAACAGTCTCTTTGGTGTTCTACACTAGTTCAGGTCGGATAATTGCTAACTCCCCGACCCCAGTCTAGCACAATGGAGAACAGAAAGGCCGGCCATACATGGCTTCGAACAGTGCTATACCGATGGTTGAGTGAAAACTATTATTGTAAGTGAACTCTACCAAGGGTAAGTGCCTCATCAATGAACCTCTGAAATCAGGAACTCAAGAGAATACCATGTCTTCAAGAGTCTAGATGGTTCGCTCTATCTGACCATCCATTTGAAGATGAAAAGCACTCAGCTTGACTACATGATTCCTATGATGTGGGCCAATTTTGTTAAATGGTCCACTACCACCAAAATATCATCATGTCCTCCAGGAGCTTGAGGTAAACATGTAACAAAGTCCAGTGAGATTTCATCCCATGTCCACTAAGGAATCTCTAATGGCAGGAGAAGACCACCTAGAATATGGTGTTCGTCCTTCACCTTCTATCTAACTAAACATCGAGACATAAACTCTGCAACCACACACTTCAGCCCAGGCCACCAAAACTGAATTTTCATGGATCGGTACATTTTTTTCAAGCCAATATGTACTTCTAAGGGCGAACTATGGAACTCTTTGAGAAATTTCTCATGTATCATCAAGGGAAAAAAAATCCTTCTATGATACAACACTTTGTGTTGTTCGTCCTCCGACCAACCATCAGGGGCCTCACCACAAACAACTCGGTCTCTCCTGACCTCCACCTTAAGATCCCCCAACTGGGACTCTTCCACCTTCTGCACCAGGGATGACTGTACCGTCATCATAAAAAGACAACATCTTCCCCCAAATTCTCCCATATCATGATTTAAAGCTGAATGTTCTTCCATTACTCTCTAGAAATCACTGGATTCACGCAAAACATCATTACGTGACTTTAAACTCAGTGCATTAGCTACAACATTCCCCTTTCCAGGTGTATATGATATTTCGAGGTCGTATTCCTCTAAAAACTCCATCCACCGACGTTTTCGTATGTTCAAGTCACACTGGGAGAAAAAATACCTCAAAATATTATGATCAGTGAAAACCACAAAGTGCTCACCAAAGAGGTAATGTATCCACAAATTCAGAGCAAACACCGTGGCTTCCAACTCCAGATCATGGGTGGCATAGTTACGTTCATGGGGAGGCAACTACCAAGATGCATAAAAAACAACTAACCTTTGCTGTAGGAGAACACAACCTAACCCCAGATGTGAAGCATCATAGAAAACATAAAACTGGACTCCCTCAGCTGGAAGACAAAGGACTGGAGTACTTAATAACTTTTCCTTTAGATACTCGGAAGCTTCCTGACACTGATCATTCCATATGAATTCCAGATCCTTCCTAGTCAAAGCTATCATAGGAGTTGCAACTTGTGAGAAATTGTCAATGAACCTATTTTAGTAGATTTTGATACCAAGGAAACTTCACACCTCTGACACTATATTGGGGGCTACCTAATACACAACTGATTCAATCTTCGATGAATCCACAGCTACTCCCTGTTGGGACACAACATTCCCCAATAAACGGACTTCTCGAGTCCAAAACTCACACTTCGACAACATCCCGAACAGCTGATGTCGGTGAAGAACTGCCAAAATGGCTCATAGATGTTCTACATGTTCCTTTTCAGACGTGGAGTACACAATGATGTCGTTGATGAAGACTAAAAAGAACATGTCCAGGAACTCTCGGAACACATAATTCAATAATCACATGAATATAGCTTGAGAATTTTTCACGCCAAATGAATTTACAACGAACATATAATGCCCATGATGTCAACAGAATGTAGTATTCAGGATATCCTCATCCTTCACATGCATCTGATGATATCCTTACCACAAGTTGATCTTTGAGAACCAACTTTCCCCCTTTAGCTGATCGAATAAGTCATCAATCTGCTAGAGAGGATAGTGATTCTTTATTGTCACTTAATTTACGAGATGCTAATCTACACACAACCACAAACTGTCGCTGAACTTCTTCACAAACAAAACTGGTGCACCCTATGGTGACACACATGGCCATAAAAACCACACATTAACATACCATCAAGCTATATACATAGCTCTTGTAACTCATAATGGGACATCCTATATGGAGACATAGAGATAGGAGATGCTCTTGGCTGTAGCTCGTTCCCAAACTCGATCTCTTCGAGGGGGTAATGCTACATCCTCTTCTGGAAAGGAAACGGGGTACGCCTCTATGACACTAAAAAAATCCAACAAGTGAACATCTGAAGAACTCTACTTCAACTTAGCTGTCATGGATGATAAGGATGGAACTTTCCTATGACCCATATGATGGTATCGCTCACCAACAAACAACACTTGCTCTCCATCCGCACCAATGAAGACGACCTTCTTCCAGAATCAATCCACGGCAGTCGGCACCGAATACAACTAATCCATGTCGAGGATGACATCATATGGTTGTATTTTTAAACATAGGAAATCTTCCAAATTGTGGTGTTTCCCCAACACTAGCTCAATGTCTGTACATTATTCAAACAATACATCTCGACTTCCAACTGGCGTAGTCAACGCCAAGGGAACTGGAAGCCTCTCGACCTCTAGTCCCAAAGGATGGATAGGGGTAGGTGATATGAAGGAGTGTGTGATCCTGAATCAAACAAGGCATACACCATGGTAGAAAATAAGCAAAGGATTCCTCGAAAAATGTTTGGCTCGCCTGGAGCTGGTAACCCATGAGAATGAAGCTGACCATGACCTCCTCCACGGCCTCTCTGACCCTGATGACGACCACCACCACAGCCATGTTATTCTCTCTGAGGATGGGGAGCGTCATGGGTCAGTTCCCTACCTGCCCAATCTACCCTCTGCTGATCTAAATCTGGTACAACTGGCTGCTGCTGCCTCAGTTGGAACTGCCTCAACGGAGGAACCTGAACCGTAACACTTGGTGCACGATGACCACTCTAAAAGGTCGGGCACTGTCCCTGCTGATGGCCATGACCACCACAAGAAAAACTAATTCATGATCCCTTCTCACAGGCCTCAGAGTTGCTGCCTCTAGAGAATCAAGATGTTATGGGCTGGGATCTACCCCCGTCCGAACGGAAACTCTTATATCGTGAAAATTGAGAACCCCGAACCACAGCCCTACTTCGTGAGGAATCATGTCGATTCCCCTCTCATTATGACCATGTCCTGTCCAAAGTCTTCTCAATAACCCCTTCCCTCACCAGTACCTCAAGAAATGTTTTTAGCATAAATGGGGTGACTTGGCGCTGGATATCTAGACGCAAAGCCACCTCAAAATGTCTCGCCCTGGCCTCCTTATCTGGTAATAGATCCGAAGCATATCATAAAAGGTCCTTGAAATGGATTCAAAAATCATGAACACAGAGCTCCCCTGTCGAAGTGTAAGAGGCTCCTAACAACTGGAAACCTTCGCAGTCGAAGAAAGATACTCAATTATAAACCTGTCTCGGAACTCCTCCAATGAGATCGATGACTCCTCACGATCCCCAAGGAATAATAACCACCACTGCCTCACTGCTCCACATAAAATTTTCACAACCAAGGACACCCAGTGCTCCTTCCGAGCATGAATCGAATTGAATCCAATCTCGACCTCCTCTAACATGTCTTCTGTGACTGCATTTTAAAAAGATCCCTCGTACTTCTGCAAACTCGTGCGCTGAAACTCTCTGAGTCACTTCCTCCATTTGTCATCTTCGTCAACCTCTACCCTACGATGATCTACTGGAATAGCCTACTGGACAATTTCTGTGCAAACCTGACAAGGATGTCGACCTGGAGCCATACCTGTAAAATAACAACTGTTAGAGTTCCTAATCCTGGAATATGGAAGACTAAACATTAATTAATTAACCTTTTTCTTTTATTCATTTTAGTTTAACCAATCCCATGGTCTACCCATTCAAACACAGGCACAAGGATGAATGATGCATGATCCTTTCTTAGGTCTCTACCCTGCAAATAGTATCACCATGTTTAGTATCCATTGTAAACATAAGGGTCCATACATCAGATCATAGGGGGCCCTAAATGCCTATGTCTCAGCCAGTCTCCGGTGTTTACCTCACTTTCTAAACAAGAGTTACACTATTTCCCTACCAACCCATGAAACCACACCTATTCCTACATCCAAACTCCATCCTATCCCACAACCAGACCTCTGGTACCACTATGTCATGACCCCCTCCCCACAAAATGTGCCCCTCCTAGGTCAGCAATGTGAAAAGGGATATAATGACCCCCAAGTCATGCCTCCAGTAGATCTCGGGTTGGCGACTAGCACCGAGGGTATAACAAACACAAAAATGGGAGGCATTACCCTCTAAGAGAACACATGCAGAAGAGAGAGATAAGATAGACCCCAACCAACTCCAACACAGAACTGAAATATAAAAGATACCCAAGTTCACGTATGTAATGCTATGAAAAAGTACTGCAAATGGAAGCGGAAAAACTAGAATTACCCAAAAGAAAGTAAAAACAGCAGCAATCACGAGCCCAGACCGCTCCTGTAACCCCAAGCCACTAGAAACCATCTTGATCTCCAACCTGCTCCAAGTGACCTGAAAAAAAGTTTATATATACATAGGGCGAGTATAAAAGTATAATATTAGGATCATCCCCGAAGCCTCTCATGCAATGTAAAGAAATCTTGCTAAAGCACAGTGAACAACAAGTGAAACTAACTCATCACCTAAATAGATATACTAATTTCACAACCCCATCATGGATAATATCACCAAGTAACTCATACATGAATATATCATAAAATAAAAAATATCAATGGTACCCCGCTACTAGTTCCCCACTGGTTTTCCGCATTGCCCCAACGTCGCACGTCCTGGGCGAAGTACCACAATATCCCCCTCGTGCAACAAAACCAGCACTTCCACACACCAAAGTAACAAGGTAGTTTCTGGGAGCCACCACTTCTGGCATAAAGTGTATCATACGTCGAGTATTATATCTCAATCCATCACAGCCCATACACTGAGTAAGGATCCTCAAGCCATCATAGCCTATACACGTTACACCTATAGTAGTCCATAGAAAACTATATCCATAATTTATATGTGTGAATAAAAACAAGCCATTACAGCCCTCTACACACATATATGTGGAAAACTAACCAATGTGCCTAACAGCACAAGTAACTACCAAGAAAAGAGAGCAAGGCCAAAGGGGGTAGTCATCCATCCATCCTCCCACTGGAATGTTGGGGAAAACACCCCCCAGGGCTCAGAATCCCCGGGGTGTCAGTTTCCCTTACTAACAGGGTGGAGTGGCGTATAGAAACAAAATAAGTGACAAATATATTATAACTCACAACCACACTATGGGAATCACCTAGTCTTAGACACACTGCAGCTAAGGTCTCTCATACTCCGAGTTGCTACTTCTAAGACTAGGTATCCTATAAGCACACAACCATTTAAAGAGCATTATTAGATTACTTCATTCCATTTTTATCAGTTTCACATTACATTAATGAACTCTATAAACATTAATTAATAATGAACAGTTCCACATTAAATTTCATTATCCTCATACCCAAGTCAATAGTTCCTTCAAAATTACAACCTCATCATTAGGTTCTAGCAACTCTATCCCTATGGGTTAACACCATTTAATCAAAATATTCATAAAAAAAATACTTTCCCACATCCCATGCATTCTAGAAAAACATTATATGCTTCTAAACACAATGGGGCTCAACACGATGAGTATATTTTCTACCCATCGAGTCTCTTCCGCTTATAGCAGGAGCATATACCCATCCTTCCTTGAGAAGCTAAACATGGAAAGCATGTGGCATACCCCGCGTGTCATCGCCTCTTTTGAATAAAGGGTAAGTAAGACCAAATACCTTGTGTATTGGGGAAAAGTAAAGCAGATAAACAACCAAAAGAAACAGAAATCATCCAAAAATCACATCCATCCCATTCCATTATCCTTGGTGTACTCCCCAACACCCACATGCATAAACCGATGTATCTCCACACTCTAGGTGTCATCTACTCCTATTACCAAAAAGGCCTTCATGCCTCCACATATTTCCACAACCATCTAGGATCAAATAACAACAAAAACAACAGGAAAACAAACACCACAATTATTTGGCTCTTGGCCCTTGAACAATCAAGAGGGTAACTCAGAACCCCTTAAGGAATTATCAAACAAGCAATTCTTTAATCCATATTGAATTAACAGATTTGTTATTCGTAGGTTCCTAATTCGGGAAACCTAATTAGTAAGCAATCACCAATAAATAAACAGGATTACTGCACTAATTTGACTAACAACAAATTGAAACAAGAATCAGATTCGTTTTCATGCCTCTTTTTCTTTAGCGAGACAATTCTCAATTATTCCTAGTTTACGTTCTTTCCTGATTTCCCCCAAGAACATACAGCTAAGCAAAGAAATCATAGATATCACACTATCTAGAAAAACAAGAGGCAATAACATACGATCGATAACAATTTCATTATCCCGTTCAAAATATTTATTATGTCAATTCCATTATCATCCAGTGAGATAAAACATGCTAAAGATGCAGTTTCCCATCAATGAAAAAGAAGCAACAAATCCCCTACCTCAAGGTTTTTGATGAAAACCCCAACAAACGAAGAGCGCACCAGAAAGCTGGGTTGATTCTCCATGAATCCTCCATAGATCCCTTCCCCTAACATAACCAAGACCAAATATCATCTTATTTGGCATTGACACACTTAGATCTACCCATAATGGGTGTAGAACTAAGAAACTGAGAGAAGAGGAGAAGTAGATCTATGTGGATCTAAGAAACCAAACAAGAATGATCACATACCTCAAGAAACCGACATCGATTTGCTTAGAGAAGCCTTCAGATCACCTCAAAACCCCTTGGGAGAGCTTGTCCTAACTTTATGGAAGGGTAATCCCGAGTTTTGGATACTTAGGAGCTTAAACGATCAATTTAGAGGCAAAACGGCTGAGATCCACAATTTTATGATCTAATTTAAGTGACCACTTAGTTTCCTCACACAGTTAGAAAAACTGTGCACTGACCATGCGGTCGCAACTACCTCGTCAAACACTCCTCGCACGGTTAGGCCGCATGGTTAGACAAGTTGTGCACTAACAGATCATTATCCACTACCTCCAAGACCAACTACACACGGTTTGTCTGTATGGTTTAGACTAACCGTGCGTAGCCCGTGTGAAAGCTACTGCCCTTTAGTTTTCCTTAAAGATTCACCCAAACGCACCCCCAAGTCACTACTCCAAAATAGGGGTATTTAGAATCATCCAATGTACCTAAATGCGTAATGGGATGTTACAGTTCACAACTGTCTACCATTGAAACAGTTCATTGAAATGGAAATCGTGGCAAAGTGATGGGGATAAGTCACCTTGACCTCCTAGAACACCTCTAACACCACATTTCCCCAAAGTAATGGGCTGGAGAGGTCTGGGCCGTTATAGTAATATTTGTATCATGAATCTAAATAATTTAACTAGTATAATTATATCCTCAAAAAAAAATTCCTATCTCCATAATTGAAAGGAAATCCATCCAATTAAATATAGTAAATTATAATATTCATTTAATTTTTTTTAATATATCAGGAAAAAACAAGGACATTCCATTATAACATCCTTTTATCAAATAAAATATCATTATTTTTGTATTCTGGCATATTTATGTGGTAATTATAACTTACATAAAAATATTTTATTAATCAAGAAGAAAATTAAAATCCTAATAAGGTATGAGTTTTAGTTTTGTGACTCATGTTATATAAGGTTGATTTATTCATTTCTAGTGATAATTCCTTCTCATAATGAACTCATGATAATGTATTGTATTCTAACACCAATTCCATCAGATCTATCTAGGAGGATGATTTCGTAGATGTTTACAATTTCTTATAACAATTATAGAAAATCAATATCCCTTAATTATATTTTTCCACAAATCAATCAATATTTAATAATCACACAATCTAATTACAATTTAATGTTCCCACAAAATAGATAAAAAAATAACATATTACCCTATATGAGATGTTTTATCTCTAACAGAAACATAAAGTGACCACAACCTGCAATGTGATCAAAACCCTTATTTTACTCTATAATTATCCACCCAAATTTTAACAAGAGGATAGATATTGAAGATAATGGGGACTTATACATATTATATTAATATAAAATTAATAATAAAACCCAAAAACAATATTTAAAACTGCATACTAATCCATCCTGAAAACATTATACTTTGGAAATTAAATTTGAGAAAAGTGAAAATATAAAAGAACTTGAATTTAAAATATCATGGTGGAGAGACTCTACCTGACATAGATATAATTTCTAGGAAATTAATCATTAAAAATATATAATGAATAATTACAATTAATATGAGAAAAATTGTAAAATGCCAGTTTTTTGAAATTTCCTTTCATGGTAAACAAAATGAATTTTATGAATCCCTGGATATGACATTAAAGATCTACAAGAATGTTTTTTAATATTTCTTTCATTGAATAGGTGATTATTGATTTTCATTGAATGAATAGGCTAATAGATAATTCCCTATTTCATACTAGAACCCTTCACTATATAAGATGATGATCCATCTAAATGATTGTTATTTATTCTTCCTAATTTAGATATGTGTCTTGAAAGGAAATATCCCATTATCCCATCATGAATTTATATATATCCACAATTTATATTTTGTGATCTTTTCTTTTAATATACTGTATCCACTCATCCCAGTTACTTCTAGGTGATTTAATACCAAATGAATTATGATATAGGTTTATCTCAAAGATAAATGATCTTTATGGGGACTCTCATCTATAAGTGATAAAAAAAGAGATCCTTATAGACTCAAAAATCAAATCTTCAATCAATGTAATATATCTCACTAAAATGTAAAAATACACTATTTAGTTACATATAAATTAAATAATGATTACATTTTTCATTTGGATAGATTATTTATTGTTTTCAAACCCAGGTTTTTCTCATATGAAACACTGAATTCCAATATTTTCACCTACAATCATCAAAACTAACATAAATTAATTTTGTATTATCTTTGAATGATTGATATCGTAATGATAAAATACACTAAAATGGAGATAAAACCATAAAAATTTACATTCCAAAATTGATTGAAATGAATTAATTCAGTCATGTCCTAAACATTTATGGAAAATAAATGTAAAAAAACATAAAAAACATATTATATGTGAACAATTATGTTCTGATTTCTCTCTAACATTGTAATAGGAACATTACAACTCAATTAAAATGATCTCATATCTACTCAATTATATTTTATGGTTCAATTATTGTTAATTATTTGAAATTAGTGGATTAAAAACATTAAAATATATATGAGTAATTATTATCACACTATTATGTTATGAACAATACTCCTCCATTTCCCAATTAATGTATGCATCATATAAATTAATTTGGTAACACATATACCCCTTCATCATTTTAGTTCTGAATTCCACAAAAAATAAAATACCTATAACAATTTTATAATATTTATATTTTCCAATCAATATTTGATTCATAGAAATTTATTAGACACTATAAATCAATATGAAATAAACCATCTCTAGAGAAAATGAATAAACCACAAAATTGGTTTTGGTGTAATAAAATCATCATATTGGGAGACAACCCTCATTTTTCTCCAATGAATTATAAAATTATTTTTTAAAAAACCTGAATATATCTATCTCATTTGAATTTTAAAATTAGATAATATCTTCTCATATTACACGTTTTATATTATTGTCAAATTTATTTAGTATCTTAGATCTATAATATTTTACTTATTCAATGTGGATAAGAACACCATATTGAAGTTATAAAAATAAATTTCAAATTTTTTAATTTTGATTCAAATAAATCCATTTCTGTAGAAATCAATTTTATAAAGTTATATAATAATAAGAATCTTGATAGTGGTGTGAGTTTTATTTTATATTTAGGAGAGTGAATTTTTATCATAGCCCGAATTGCCCGAAGGCCTTCTTTTTTATTTTATTAAAGGATAATCCCCTTTTAAGGGTTGAAGGGGAACCCATACATGACCCGTAGGCCCAAGGCACAAGTCCCGACATGACTGGAAATACATGACCCGAAGGCCCAGAGGCATACCATGCCCGTAACATGACCTGTAGGCCCAACCCACTAGAAATGCCCCTCCCTAGATTTGGCATAATTTATCGCCTTTAGCTCCCCACCTTGCATTGATGATCGGCTAGAATTGCCCCGTACAATGTTGCACGGTGCCTGGTCCCAATGGCGGTTGCCATACCCTCTCATTCTTCCAGTCCGGTTAGCTCTGCTTTTGGTGACTACAACTACTGCTCTGATCCTTTTCTGGGGCCTTCTCTATGTGAACTGGGCTAATCCATGGACTTCTGTGGCCCGAAGGCCCTGTGGCCTGATGGCCTTTGATGGCCCGAAGGCCCTTGAGACCCGTAGGCCCAAACCGGTGGCCCGATGGCCCAAATCGGGTGAATAGTCTCGGCTGCAACAATACCGAATAGTAACTGCTATAGTAACTACTATAGTACCAGATATCACCTGTTATAGTGACCGGTACAGTACTGCTACAGTAACTAGAAATTCTCCTCCACCCGGTTTTATGACATAATATTACTATACTCATCGATAAAAATTATTACGAAAACAACCCAAAATTATTTCTTAAAATATTTTGAATGAAAATAAAAATTTTTATAATAGTGTCTAAAAATAATTTCTATCATTATATAATACCATAAGATTTAATAATTATATATTATAAAGGAAATAAATCTCATATATGGGTCTATAAAAAATTAAAATTATGCTACATATGTTGGATCTTATTTTACTTTATATTCATTTAATATCACATAAATAAATATTAACAAAATTAAATTATTATACATTAGTATAACTATTAGTAGTAGTCGAAATTGAATAATGAATACTTCAAACTTGGGATTAGAATGTTCATAAAAGTTAAAATATATCATCATCATGAAAATTATTCATTTCATTGAACATATCAAATTCCATGTACATTTTCTAATAAAGTGTTCTCACAAACCTCATTCAAAAACTCATTTAGCTATATTATCCCCAAAATAATATTCCTATAATTATTTTTCATATCCATGATTAAATTATTAACATCATATTGTATCATAATTTGTAACTCAAAATAAAATTTTACAATTCATACAAAAACCAATTCATTAAGAAGGCTAAATAAAATGGTATGAAATATATTTCTATTTTCCCATAGAAATTAATCCAAATCTATCATAATTTTTGTTATATTGGTTGAATTTCCATTTCCATGTCTATTTTTATCTTGGTTAAAATCCACATTAAACCTATTTTTCTAGATAGTATTTCATAAATATCCAGTGATGAACTTCATACAATTTTATGAGTTTTAATGTAAATTTTTTAACCATATTTAATCCTTGAAAATTAATGTATTCCCATTGAAGTCAAAACCTACAACAACTATATTATCTCAAAAACTATTTATCCTAGGATTCATAAACTAGAGTATCTAGAAACTATATTGATTTAAAAAAAATCCACTATAAAAAGGATGTTGTTGAATAAAAAATTGATAAAAATTGGTTTACAAATTATAATATACATGTTGTGAGCGTGAAATGTTTATTCTATTTAAAAAAACAAGGGTTACTAGAAAATCACGCTACAAAAAATTATATCCACAGATAATAAATTTATCCATGTAGGAGACCACATAGGCCTCCATAAGAAATTATAAGATAATAATTTATGTAAAAAATTCCATATCATCTATATTTACCAAATTTTGTCACAACCATTTTATATAGTCTATATGAAAGTTTCATCCAACATATATAATCCTGAATCATTTTTTTGAAATTGTTGTATAATAACCAATGAAGGATCCTCTGTTGTAAACTAGTAGTTTACATTTTCCAAATATCATTATAACATTACAATTATCCCAAAGTGCTTCACAAAAATAATAAGATCCTTCATACTAATTTATGTATGTAATTTCATATTAGTTTTGTGGGTAAGTCATCCCATATGGTCTATGATAATTTTTTCACAACCCTTTTTTCCTTTTACATCAAACATAAATTTATATAAGAGAAGATTCCACTGAACCAACATTGGTTTTGAATCTAATGTTTTCATCAAATACCTACAAATAATCACGATCGTAATAATTTAACATATTAATTTCAAATAAATAATAATAAATTTAAATATTAAAAACCCTTAGTAAAAACTGTACTTCTTAACTATTATAAAATTGATATAATATGACACAAGTATATGTGATCCACTTTTAATCACATTAGAGGGTCCATTAATTATCAAAATTAAGACCACTCAAACTAAATGAATTATATAATTATATATTAATTAAAAAAAACTCAAATATAATGGAAAGATAATTAGGGACGTGTTCAATATCTATTCATGTCAATCAAAAAAAATTAATATTAATAAAACACTATTTTTTTATAATTTGTAGGTATATTGGTAATCATTTTTGGTATTTCATAAATACCATAATAAATCACTTTTATGACCTCAATTTGAATAAAAAATAGACTAAAATGTATTTAATAGTGTTAAAAAGATTTTATGGTGTCACATAAACAGACTATTTCATAATTGCAATTCCATATTTATAAAATATATGTTCTCGAATAATAATATATTCCACCATGTAATGAAATTAATCATGATTAATTACTAAATTCCATTCAATTTTCCATTTCAAAAAAATATACTGATTATGAAGACAAAATTCAAATGAGGATCCAAAAAATAAAAAGTTATTAAATAATACCCTCATGTTTATTTCAGTGATATCTAAAATGATGCACACCGACATGAAATAAAATGTACATGGGGTGTTTAGAGAACCAAAAGGCATTATCTAATATAAAAAACCATAAATTCAATTGAATGTGTTCATGACATGATATTTTCATTTAATAAAATCAGAAATATATCATGATAATCCATCAATAAAATAGTTGGTTCCATTTTGGGATATTATTTATTGATTTTATTCAACAAAGAGGGGCAAGTAAGTGGTCTTTTAGTGTTTCATTTTTTTGGATTTAAATTCAGAACATCTGATTGTTTTGAATATAAATGTGAAAATGTTAATTATTATAATTCATCAAAAAATTTATTATATACCTATTAGAATATTTGTATGGGAATCAACACATCATAATCATAAGTCTGATATATGATACCATATCCAAATATTTTCTCAACTAATTTTATGTGAAATTATATTAATGATAGGTTTAGAAATATTGATTATTCTTTGTTATTATTTATTTAAATTGAAGACAAAATTGATACATGAAAATTATGGGGTGTATTCTAAGGATGTTTTTGAGGTGTTCAAAATCCCTCTTTAGATTTTTATTTTCCAGATGTCTATTATTTTTTCTCTTGATTATGTGTACAGTTATTTATAAATATCATATATTTCTTATTACTAATAATTATATAATTGTATTTATGATTCAATATAATCGTCAGAAATTTCAATTTTTATGGTTTTTTTAATGAGGTATTTTTTCAGTTTTACTCATGTTCTCAAAATACATATAACAATTAAATATGATTACCATCTATAATATAGAAATATTATGGAATAATTACATATATATTTTTATTTCAATTTCTAATATTTATATAATGATGGTGTCCTCCCAGTTCTACTAATTCTTGAAACCTATATGCGAAGAGAATAATAGTTAGTAAAACATTTAATCAATATTTCATGGTCATTCATAAAATACATCGTTTATTTCTTTAATACTATATAACTCACCCAAATTTGGATCATGATTTATTATGTTTTCCCCAACATCAGCACCCATGTGTTTTTTTGATAACTAATGAGGATCTCATCCTTTCATTTCAAATTTTTTTTAAAAAAACCCTCACATATTATATCTTAGAAAATCCATTATCACAATATAAATAAAAACTATTTAAATATTAAATTACAATTATCTTTTTATATTTATATGATATAAATTATAGAAAATATTTATCTGTTCAAACACATGCTATTTTTTGAAATTGACTGTTTATAATTAAATAAGGAACTGAATAATTAATAACATTCCATAAACATATCAAATAAATACTATTTAGAAGATATTATTCTAGACAACTGATACTTGGTAATTTTTTTAATAACTTAGTGAAATGGAAACAAGTGTTTGGTGATATCAAATGTTTAATAAGAGTAAACATAATGATAACTGTTAATGTCTATAAGTGAGCACAAAATGATTATATGGGTATAATCAAGATATAATCATATGTATAAAATGATACATCATTATTAATGGAATAATGATTGAGATAACATAATACATTGATCAGTAGAGTATGGATACATTAGTAGGAAAAAATAATCCATAAGAGGAAAAAAAGAATAAGTATATACCTAAACCTTTTCCAAAAATATTAGCATATATACCATTAATCAAATGAGAAACATCATGGGATAAAAATAATTGAAATAAAATAATATTTCAAATATGGAACCTATATTATTATAGGAAAAATTTAATTCATGATCCACCACATGGGAAAATTATATGTGAATTTATAACATCATTCAAATATGGTATATCGATTAGTATTGGGAATATTACATTTTGGAGCTACATTGTTATTTCACATGCATAATAGATACTAAAATGTTCTCACAAATACATTTCTAATAGCATATAAACATTCATCTAATGCCATGGAATTTTATATAAGAACCCATATATAATTAATATTCACTTTTAAGTTCTATAAAAATATATTGATTCAACAAATCATTTAGAAACCATAGAAATTAAATGGTTTTCGTTGAACAAAATATAAATAAATCATTGACATAAAATGGGTTTAATATCCATTTAAATTATGTTATCATAATTAAATCATTACAAATTCCACTAAAAAAATAACACTATAAACACATCGAAATGAAATTTGTATCCAATGATATTCAGAAAAAATATAGTTAAATGCCCTTATATAAATTTAATTAAGAATATAGAATTTAAAATATTTATATAAATTTTAAATTTTTCAGTAAATAATTTACCCATCAATTCCCATATAGAGTATTCGTGTAGACAATCGAATCAAATGAGTATTCAGAAAGAAAAGTAAATGTAGTTTTTTCCATTTACAGTAAATGGTTAGGGATTAAAATGGTTGTGATGGACTACATAATTGATATAATATTAAAAATTCATATTCAATATAGAAAAATTAAGTGGATGTAACATTTGATTATTACACGAGATCGATTATAATATATACCAATGGAAAATGACTTAGATAAATATTATATTTCAGGAATTCTTAAAACCCAATTTGGGAATAAGAAATAACCTTCATCTTTAGAAATCATTGAAAAAATATTGATTTTAAGAGACTGTGAGAAAAATAATTTATATTAGAAGAAAAAATCTTTTGGGGAGAAACTTTCAAGAAAAATGAAAAATGTGTTTGAAATACAAATTGAAGTGAAGGAAAATATAAAACATTATTTTGAAAATAGTAAAAACCTTATCAAAAAATACAGATGTTAAGGTATCTTTTAGAAGTTATTATCAAATATATGATGTGGACTATTTTGAAATATTTTAATTTTTTTGGATGGAATCATCATTGTAATTCCACTAAAAATATTAAATGGTTGTGAAATTAAATATTTGTTGGGTGAAAATACATTTATTTGATATGCTAAACAATATTTTAATATATTTTGAAATATATTTTCTGAATAATCACACCACACAAATTGTAAAATAATTGTTTATAAATTTTTAGAATACTAATATAGCATTAAAAATATACAATAAATAATTTAGTTTCCAATTATAAATGATAAATATGGAAGTAATGTTGTACATTCAAAGGAATATGAAATAATCACTAAAGAGAATGAGAATTATTCTCAAAAATTATATACATCTTAGGAGTAAAATTATTTTATAGAATATGTTGTGTATTAAAATTTAATTCCCCACCATTGGGGAATATAATGTACCATGTAATAAAATCCTATTGAGGAAGAAACAGATTATGGATGATTGATGTTCAATAGAAATTATTATAATTCATAAAAGTGATGTGAGTGAACAAAACCAACTAAATATTTACTAAATTTCCATTGAAATACAAATAAAGACTTTACATGATAGGGATTATAAAAATTCATGAAATTATAAAAACTTTTATTGTATATTCTTCATCTATTATTCATAACATAACAAATATATAATTTTTCAGAAAATGAATTGTGTTTCATAAAATGAAATTTGAGAAAAATAACAACATACATTTTATTCCCTTATAATCAAATGTGCTCCATCCTCCAGTATGATTAAAATTGACATAATAATTAATTTTAAAACTTCATAAGTAATTATAAAAGTTTTATACATTATTTATAAATTTTATCATAGAATATATAATTTAGTTGTTATTTATTTTAAATATTTTTTTAATAGTCTACCCGATTTTGAAATTGTTTTCAATATAAGTGTTGATTATTTGTCTTGAACCAAATGTTATTCCTTGAGGATCATAAAATTTTTCTGAATTGGTTCATTATAATATATTATAAATATTTAATATCATTAAATTACTATTTCTTATATGATTAATAATGGGGGGTCTTACGATGGGCATTTTCTAATGATTTGTAATTAATGTAAATTGGTGGAATAATTGATGATATTAAAATTTAATTTACAATTTTAAAAAATAAAATACTTAGTTACTAATTATATCATATTTCATCATTATTTTTATTCCCATAGTCATCCATGATTCTAATTCAATACAGTTTTCATGTTTTTGGTTACACCAACATAAAAATGAAGGAATCATTATTTAGTGGATGATTATGAGGTGGATGAGTTATAATATCATAGTTCTGGTTGAGTAGTTTTATAATATATTTTTTACTATATTTATATATAATAATAATAGATAATTATAATAAGAGGTGATGGATAATTGATAATTACATAATATTAATAAATTGATTGTGCAAATCGTATAGTTATTTTGGACATTTGAATTTATGAATATTTTTTATTGATAATATATTTTTTTGTTTTCCAATCTGGTAAAATTAAATATTAATAATTTCATTAACAAAATATTTAAAAAATAAATACAATCATATAGAATGTCAAGAATGGTAGTGATTATTGATTGAATATCATGTTACATGGATGTTTTAATCCTTGCATATAGAGAGATGATGATTTCAGTTCCCATTGAATAGGGAAATGTGTAATATGGTATTCCTTTTTCAAAAAACTATATTTCATAAGTATAATAAGTATTAATTTTATTACATATTATGATAATCCATATATTTTGATTACAGAAAATGAAATATGTTGCATCATAGTGGTGTTTTTATGCACACACACATGATTGACGTTATGGCTTCGTATAAGGATATATTGGAAAGAGTAGTTAATGTAGATCCCATGCATAGAACAAATTTTTTTTTCTATAAGTAATATGGAAATTATAATTTTATATGTTTTAATATATGTTTAATATTATAAATATTGATATTGTAAAATATAATGTAGTGAGAAGAACATACTTTCTAATTTTTAACATTCTCTTAAAGTAAATCCCTGAGATGTAGGACATAAAATACTTTTTTATTAATAGAATCATAAGGAATTAAAGTATGATTATAGGTGAACTAATATGTTTATATTTTCAATATGAAAGATTTTTGTTTGATATTTAAGTGAGTGGATATATGACAGTTTTTAAGTGGTTTAGATACAAATTTTGTTAACATTTCAACTTAGTATAAAAAGAAAAGATATTAAAAATGTAACGTGGCTGAAAAAACTAGACACTAATGGACTTCAGGATGAATGAAGTTCGAAAATAACCTAGAATGAAATATATAAACATTTATTTTCCATGTTTCATACCCATTACCAATTGGTATAATACTATTACTGAGTTATACATTACATCCAAAACTAGTTTCTACCTAGGTAATTTATATATTATGACACAAAATAGAGTGGATGTTGTTACATAATATATAAAAGATTTATTAAAATTATAAATAATGTTTATTGTATTCAATATCTAGTTGTTTTAAAATAATTACTTTAAATCAATTAATGAATATTGTATTAGAATTTTTTATTAAATGTAAGTAAATTATAAATATTAGATATCTGTTTTTAAATAAAAATAAATATTTCTATATTTATAATTTTAATTTTGAAATATTTAATTTTTCTATATAAGTGTATAACAATTCCATATGTTATACATATAAAAAATAAATCATAAAACTATTGAAACTCATGAAAAAATATTTTTTTTACTAATGTCAAAGAATCATGTGACTCAAAACATTCAAAAACAAATCACCTTAATAAAATGTTAAAGTTTTATGTTCAAACATTATTTTCATTACAAGTAATTTAAAAAATTGTTTTCTTATTTGTATAATAAAAATATTTTCCAAAAACATATTCTGTTGAAAATTGTAGTTATTATAATGTAACGATTATTGTTATTATTTGATATCAGTTTAAAATTTTAATAATGATAATATAACAAATCATTAAACATTTTAAATTTATTTTATTAGGAAAAAAATTGATATAATTAATAAATATTTAAATTTAAATTTTTATTACTTTTACACAAAAAAATATTATAAGAACTAAATTTAAAATTATTTCATTATATAAAAAAAATAATTTTACTAGCCCATTGATATTTAAATATATATATATATATGAATATTGTACATACATTATATAAGATAATAATATAAGTAATATAAATATTATAAATACTTATATATAACACTTTAATATATATATATATATTATTTTAATACAAATTTTTATTTGATTGTGATTTTTTATGTCACAACTAGTCTCCTGGAGCTCAGGCCAAGACAAACCTCAAGACCTCCTCTTGTAGGCCAAGTGATAGAGACAATAACTGAAGGAATCAACCTTCATGTGGGAGGCATTTTCCAGATTATCTTTAGAAAAACACACGCATAACCATATCCCACAAACTGAATGGGGAAAAAGGTATATTAAAACAAGTGTTGAGTACAAGTACAACTTTAAACAAGTGGTCCTTAATAAAAACCCAACAAAAAGAAATGAAAACAACAAAGTACAAGGGGACATGGGTATCCATATGCTGAAATCCCCACCTGATGGTTAGAGTAGTGTAGGTACTGGAAGCTGAAGTAGTAAGTCATGTCTGACTGATCATACTGGGTCCGACATGATCTTATGATATCATGTCCTCCGTCAAAATGTCCATTATCTGCATTTGATATGACTCTGGAAGGTGAAGCCCTTGCACGGGTGAGTAAAAAAGTAATCATTAGGGATCCCCAGCCCATTAAGGACAAATACCACAAAGCAACCACAAAGAAAAAACACAAATTAAAGAAAACTCCAACAAGGTATATTCTATAGTAATAAAGGTACATCAGTTATAGTGATTATAATTTCATACTATTTAGGGAATCATCCCTGATGAGTCATATATGTCTATTGGGGCACTAAGTTCCACACGGCTGATGCTCATCATCTGGTTGACTGAGAACCGCATGGCTCTTCTGGGCCACTGAGTTCCACATTATTGATGGTCGGTTAGGCCATAGTCATCCACGCGACTACTCGTTTTCTAGACCACTAAGGTCCACATGGGTGTTGATTGTCTGCCTGCCTGATCCCTATAAACTCTCTCCCCAATGAAAAATTTTAGAATAAATATTCCTTGAATGTATCCTTATACATTACCAAAAGATCTGTCTCATCTAGAGGGTACCAACGC